>OX101753.1:113667622-114948198 GCA_944452675.1 Tachina lurida | reverse complement strand
AGACTGTGTAGACCTTTGGTCGATACAACAACAAATATACGAGAATTAAAAATGAAAGGGTGTTTCAAAACGAGCAACGAAAAATATTAAAATGCCATGTAATATACATACAATTGTATATACACTTGAAATTTGTAAAGCTAGTGTACTTTTATAAAGACTACAATAATTAACACTAAAATTTAAAAAATCGAAAATAAAGGGTGTTCTATCAGCTAATGTAATTTTGACTATGTAATTTGGACAACTTGTATCTTGGAAACCGTAAGAAATTGAAATTTTCAAAAACGGTAAAACTAAAAAATTCGAAAATTATAAAATCGCCAAGTCGAAAAAAGTCTCCAAAAAACAAAAAAAAAATTGCCATATTAAAAAAAAATTCTAAAACTAAAATAAATCACGAAAAACCGGAAAAATCGCTTAATAAGTAAAATTCGCCAAAATGGAAAAAACGCCAAAAACCGAAAAAAAATCGTTAAAACGAGAAAAAAGCGTCAAATGTAAAAAATCTTTTAAACTGAAAAAAGTCAAAAACGCCAAATTAAAAAAATGCTGAAAAATGAACGTACGGAACTCTTCGTGCGCGAGTCAAAGTCGCACTTTACTGAATTTATTTGATATTAAAGTAACGAAATAAAACTAGTATTTTCCTTATTAAATTTTTTCTTTGTTCACTTAACATATTTTATATATTTTTTAAAGAACAAGATTGGTATAACGACCCAAAAAAAATTTAAAAGAATGATTCCAAATGAATGATACCAAAAATGGAAAAGGGTATATATAGGTTTGTCCAGATTTTTGTAATTTCTACAATATTCATTTGCGGCCAAAAAAAGTTAGTTATTATGGATCCTTATGACTAGGAGATAAAAAAAAGACATGTCCGTCTGTCCGTCTGTCCGTCTGTCTGTACGGATTTTGTATGGGAGGCTTGAAATGCGTTTTTTGAAGCTCCCATGCAAGTTAGAGAGCTCGGAGTTGGACTAAAACGACCGCGCTTGTCTTAGCACAATTCCTTATATAAATCAGCAAAAATGAATAAACGGTTCTCCCGAAGTTCTATATATATAGTTTTATCATACGTTTTAAAATTGTATGAAAAAATGACCGTGCATAGAACCAAGAACAACCAAACTTCTAATTAACCCCACTAGCTACTCGGCTACCGAGGCTTGCTTGAAATTGTTATTTATTTCCTGTACTTAAACATTTTCTCTAATATGCTTTATTTCATATTAAACCCCTTTTTGTCACCACTACATAGACATTGTTCTTTTTAATTTTTTTTATTCAATGATAATTTTGCTTGGCACATTCTTATTCCTGGAAATGCAAACGAATGTGTTTGCATAGAATTTGTAGTGTCATGAAAAAAAAAAACTATAGGTATACTATAAGCATACATACATACATACATATGCATAAATATACGCTTCCATAAGAGTTTTTGTATTCTGTGTTGAATTGAACAACTACAACAACAACAATATGCTACCACTTGTATTGAAAGAATAATATTCAGTTTTTTGTTGTAAAAACTGAGAATTATTTTATATACATACATAGCTACATATGAATGTATGCATATGCTTATAAAGTTTTGTCCAGTCTGACTGGGTGGCAAATGTCCTTATGTCAACACTAAAATTCTAGTAATAGTTACATTGTCTACAATTTCTCTTATATTCGTCAGTATAAAAGATAGAGATAAAACAGATGTGGTGTATTTCTGGTGGATTTTGCAACAGCTTGTCAATATACATAAATTTGTATGTACGTAAGGTATAGAAATGTACCAGTGAATGTCTGGCTGGTATGTCTCCATGTTCCAATAAGAACTACGTATTCACTACCTAGTCAATTGTTTTAGTGTTACTAGTAGATTTTCAATGACAAGCACATGTTAAATGTCTCTAGCACAAAGTATTGTATGGGGAATAATTGGAGAGTAGTACTGGTGACAAAGTCAAAAGCGACTCAATACATTTTCTCCATCGCCATTTCCTTCAGGGGTATTAAAGAATGCACTTGTTCATGATATATGTACATACATATGTACATTAGCTATGGCATAGTTTATATGGGAATTCTTAGTAAGGAGATTTCGACTTCCAAGAACCCCTTAATTTGGGAGGTTTGGTAAAAAAATATTCGAGCCAAAAAATGGTGGCGGTCAGAGGGGGGCAAAGGGCTCCACATCATGCTCAAAGTTGAGGGTAAAAGCAAAAAAACGTACAAAAAATCATATAACTTTCCGGGGGTCACCTCTACAAGGGTCAAATGTATGACGAGCACCCATTAATTTTCTTTGCCCAACATTTTTTTAAAACACACCGACCGCCTAACTCCTCTCCTTAAGGGGGCTCCCATACAAAGGGGAAATTTTTATAAAATTTACTCGCAGGGCTCTAACTGCCCCTAGGCTGTACCTATCAAAGTCAAATGTATGACTCACCTCCAATATTTTTTCATTACAAAGATTTTCTCTGATTATACTTATCATCTAGCGCTTACTTATAGTCTTCACGTTGTTCCCTGGTTTCTGGATCGCTATTTAAAAAAGTTGTTGGTAATCCGAAGCGTGGAAAAAAGTTTGCTGTCCCATGTGTTACATAATGGCTCAAATCCTTCATTACTTTTTGTAGTACTTCTGTGAGAGCTAAAGTAATTCGCTTCACACCTGTGAACCCAATGACTAGGCGAGAACTACCTTTCTCTTCACTGGCGCCGCTTTTTATTTTGTCGTCTTTTGCCGGTGTCTTCGTTTGATGATTCATCCACCTCTTCGTTGGACAACTCTTCCTCATATTTTTCTCTATCTTCTACAAAAATACGAATATCATTTGCCATTTTCCTTTTGATGTCACAGGTAACATTCTGGTCAAGTAATGCGAGAGCAACAGGTTCATCACTAAGGTACCAGAGATGTCCACACAATTTCTTCACCAAACGCTGCGAAACTGTGTTATCAATTGTATCATAATGAGCAATGGCCTTTAAAAAGCTCAAATCGTTATTTGGAGCTTCGATGGCCTCAGTCGCACTAAACCAAGCTCTTACATAAAGTGTGACGATGAATAACTGACCTCGCCGACTACTCATTCTTGGTTAAACCCAGATATTCTCGAAATAAGAAAATGTTAACGCAGTATATCCCTTTCACCATCCAACGAGCATGACATGGGTCCTGGTGGTGCGAAGTGAAACTTTTTATACCTTCACCTAGAAACAGTAACACCATTGCAAGAAATTCCTTGTAGTCGCCTCTGGGTTGCTAAAGATATTGCAAAAACTCCATGTTGTCAATGACGCTGCCGAAAGAGGCGTAAAATTAATAGAAGATTATAGCAGTGCGTTATGCCGCGACGAAGAACAAATATTTTTACTTCAAGTCGTTGCCCAAAATAAAAAAATGTATCGAACACATGCCAAAAATAAATTAGTTATTTGACAAAGAATTCTTTTTTTTTGTGTGGGGACCACCTTAATGGTTGAAGACAGATGTAAGTATGTTGACAGAAAATCTTTGTATTGAAAAAATATTGGAGTTCAGTATACATTTGACTTCGATAGGAACGCGCCAGGGACAATTAGAGCCCTGCGAGTACATTTTGTACAAATTTCGCCTTTGTATGGGAGCCCCCTTAATGAGTCGAGATAGGATATAGGTATGTTGGGAGGAAATGTTGAAAATAAAAAATTACTGTGGGCCGGTCTTACATTTGACCCCCCTAGGAGGCAACATAAAAGCGGAAAAAGCGGATTTCTTAAAAAAAATTATTAAAAAAACTATTTTTTTGTATGGGCACCACCTTAATGGTTGAAGATACACGATAAGAATGCTGACAGAAAATATTTGTATTGAAAAAATATTGGAGTTCAGTATACATTTGACTTCGATAGGAACGCGCCAGGGACAATTAGAGCCCTGCGAGTAAATTTTGTACAAATTCCGCCTTTGTATGGGAGCCCCCTTAATGAGTCGAGATAGGATATAGGTATGTTCGGAGGAAATGTTGAACATAAAAAATTACTGTGGGTCGGTCTTACATTTTACTCCCCTAAGAGGCAACATAAAAGCGGAAAAAGCGGATTTCTTAAAAAAAATTATTAAAAAAACTATTTTTTTGTATGGGGACCACCTTAATGGTTGAAGATAGACGATAAGTATGTTCAGAAAAAATCTTTGTAATGAAAAAATATAGGAGGTCAGTCATACATCTGACATCGATAGGTACGCCCTAGGGACAGTTAGAGCCCTGCGAGTAAATTTTATAAAAATCCCCTTTGTATGGGAGCCCCCTTAAGAAGAGGAGCTAGGTGGCCGGTGTGTTTAAAAAAGATGTTGGGCGGAGAAAATTAATGGGTGTTCGTCATACATTTGACCCTGGTAGCGGTGACCCCGGGAAAGTTATATGATTGTTTGTAGTTTTTTTGCTTTTACCCTCATCTTTGAGCACGATGCGGAGCCCTTTGCCCCCATCTGACCGCCACCATTTTTTGGCTCGAATATTTTTTTTGAAACCTCACAAAATGAGGGGTTCTTGCAAGTCGAAATTGAAAAATCGTAAACAACGCCATACCTAATGTACATATGTATATTGAAATAAATACCCAGCAAAAAGGGGATGTAAAAACGGAATTAAATTATCATCACATTGCTTCATTTTTATATATAAAGAGTTTTATTTCCAACACATAAAACGAGTACAGTGGTACAGTGGTAGAGACTGTGCTTTGAGGTTGAGAACAGCGTGGTTCGTATCCTCCGACAAAAATTTTATTTATATTTTGTTTTGTATTTACGTGAAATATTTTCATTAAATAAGTTTTATCTCTAAAGAATAACAAGAGTACAGTAGCTCAGTGGTAGAGAGTGTGCCTTGGGAGTGAGAACAGCGCGGTTCGTATCCTGCGGCAAACATTTTTATTTATTTATTTTTTTTTGTATTGACAAGCTAATGTAAAAATCATGCATGTTTCACCTAAATCGAACCAATGCTTCATTACTTGAACCCATGATTCAACACATGATTTGTCATGTTTTTTTTTGCTGGGTATATACATATATATGTACATACCCAGCAAAAAAGACATGCAAAAGAAATAGTTAATGCATGGCTTCTACTGAAAATTCAATTTAGTTCAGAAAGCATTATTTTAACCCCTGTGTTAAAATCATGCTTTCGGACTGTTCAAAATGTGTGGTTGAAGTCTACTGACGATTTGTTACAGCAACAATGAAATGCATATAGACATCGCTGAACGACCAGCAAATAAATTTAAAATTGAAATAAACTTATGACAATATGTCGAATAATAAATTTCTTAAAATTTAGAAAGAAATAAATTTGTACTCGTATTAAAACCAGAAAAATTTAAATAATTCCAGGGTTGGAAGTTGAAAAAAAAATTTGCTAAAAAATAACCAAAAATATATTTTTTTCAGTTAAAAATATTTTATATTTTAGGAAGATCTTTACTCAAGCAAATTCTTTAGTCGAAAAAAAACCGAGAGGTCACTTACTAAAAATTGCACTATAACAAAAAGTTATACATTTTATCAGAAAACAAATATGTATGTATGTACTAATGTGTGTATCTGTATACTACATATATGTACGTTGGTAAAGGGTATATAAGATTCGACACAGCCGAATATAGCACTCTTACTTGTTTTTAAGTTCGGTTGTATCCAAAATTAAAATAATATCCTTGTGAAAATACGTCTATGTATGCAAGTTTCCATTGACACATCTCTTAAAACTTAAACTTTGTAGCCTCATGTTGACCAACAAAAATTTTAAAACTTAATAATTTGATATTGCTAGAGATGGGTTTAGACCTAGGTATTTACCCAACGCTGGGTATTTACCCATTTGTACCCACTTTCGTACCCGGGTATTTATCTAATTTCGGGTAAATACTCATTTGAATAACAAATACTCGTTGTTACGTAGAGTAAGAGAAATGTGAACATTTTCGAATTTATTTTGAAGATATTTTGTTTAAGTGTATTTTGTTTATACATTTCTTGATGCGTTTTGCTCAGATAAAACAATTTTGACTGCAACTGGAACTTGCTTTTTAAAAATAGTTTACCACCTTCAGCAGAAAGCGCGCACTCCACTAAATTTGAGTTTTTATTGGATACCGACAGCGACATCGATTACGATTAAATTTAAAAATTATTTCACTTGTTATTAAAAAATCTAATTCATACTAAAAATTAAATGCTTTTAATTTATTTAAATTTTTCTTTATTCTGATTTATACCCACATTTAAATACCCAATTTACCATTTGGGTATTTACCTTTGTCCCATCACTGGATATTGCCATGTACATATTATTATTTAATCAACTTTCCAAAGGAATTTAAAAACAATTATATTTAAAAAACAATTAATAATATTTATTATGTATGTCTCGTTTCAAATCTTTTCTTCAACTGACTTAATTTCAAAAACTAATATTTTAATTTTTAAAACAAAATTACAAATCAAACTAGATTAAATAAATACAAAGTATAACAAGGTAAAACAATATGAATATAATATAACACCCCCTCTCAATTATACAATTTCAATAAATTTCTAATTGAAGTAAAACCCTTCTTATCCAATGCTTTGGTAAAGATGTCAGCAACTTGATTTTTTGTTGATACTTGTTCTAGTTTTAAATTTCCTCTCATTATGTGATCTCTCAAAAAATGATGCTTGATATCAATATGCTTTGTTCTTTTAGACTCTTCACTCTTTGCCATAGCAATGCATCCCATGTTGTCTTCGTAAATTTTGATGGAATAATCTTTATTAACAACACCCATGTCTTCCAATATACCTTTAAGCCAAATACCTTCCGACTTAGCAAGGCTTAAAGCGACGTACTCAGCTTCGGTTGAAGATGTGGCTACAGTGGTTTGTTTCTTACTACACCATGCATCAGGGCAACCATAAATATAAAAAATATGCCCACTGGTAGATTTTCGGTCCTTTAGATCGGAAGCCCAATCAGCGTCAACAAATCCACACAAAACTTCTTTGGTAATATTTTTTTCAAATTGCAGCTTCAAATTCCTTGTTCCTTTTAGGTATCTTAAAATTCTTTTTAATGCGGTGAAATGAACTTCGTTATAACTCTCTTGATGTCTTCCCATGTAGCCAACTGAGAAACAAATATCTGGACGTACGCATAACATTAAATACATGAGACTTCCCAACAACTCTCTATACGGTAGATTTGAGCAGTCTTCTGAGCAACATGGAATATTTAATTTTTTTTTCCATTGGGGTTTCTATTGTATTGCAGTCAAGCATCCCAAATTTGTTTAGTATTTTCTCAATAGACGCTTCTTGACTCAAAAACATTTTACCATTTTGCTGGTCATATTCTATTCTAATTCCAAGGTAATATTTTAACAATCCGCAATCGGACATCTCATATGTAGATAGTAATTTCTGTTTTAAGAAACTAATTTCATCTTTGTTATGCCCGGCAAGTAAAATATCATCCACGTACAGCAACAGATATATTGTCCCTTTGTCATTATTTCGAATGTAGAGGCAGTAGTCATGGTGGGATCTCCTGAAGCCTAAGTTCAATAAGAATGAATTGAATTTCTTGTTCCAACACCTGGGACTTTGCTTTAGACCATACAATGACTTAAAAAGTTTTAAGACCATACCAGGCTTTGTTCTTAACCCATCAGGAATCTCTAAATAAATATCTTCTTTTAATTCGCCGTGAAGGAATGCTGTCTTGACATCGAGATGGTAAAAGTTGAAGCCTTTTGCAACTCCAACAGCCAAAACTGTTCTCAGTGTTGTTAATTTTGCTACTGGTGAATACGTTTCTTCATAATCAGTTCCGAATTTTTGAAGGAACCCCTTTGCAACGAGTCTTGCTTTATATCGTACAGGATTTCCAAGCTCATCAGTTTTAACAGCAAACACCCATTTTGATCTTATTATCTTCTTATCCAGAGGTTTTGGTACAATAGACCATACTTTGTTTTTGTTCATCGATTCCAGTTCTTGATTTATAGCTGATAACCATTTTTCGCGTTCAGGATTACTATTTATATCGGCATACGTATTCGGAACAGGAACAGTAGTAATAGCTTCAAACAACGTTTGATAGAAATCAGTGAATTTCGACTGCTTTTGCTTAATACGTTCACTTCTTCTGACACTGGGTTCGACAATTTCTGCGTCTGCCTCGTCACTGTGTATTGAAATAGGCTCTTCATTCGTACCTTCATTTTGATTTATAACCAAGGAATCTGCACTTGATTCAATAATTGGAGCAGAATTACCAACATCTCTTTGAATGATGTACTCATCTTCGACAGAAACGATACTATGTTCCTCTTCCCCCTCTTGATCGTTTCTTTCTAAAATTAATGTTGGGTTTTCTTTGTTGTCAGGTTTCGTGAAAGGATACACAAATTCATTAAATTTGCAATCCCTTGCTAATATTACTTTGCGTTTATCTTCGTCCCATAATCTGTATCCATTGTGACTATAACCAATCATGACATAAGGTTTACTTTTAGCGTCAAGTTTTTTTCGTTTTTGTTGTGGCTCCCAAGCATATACAAGACATCCAAATATCCTTAATTTACTAAGATCAGGTTTGATGTTAAACCACAATTCTGCTGGTGTACTATTACATTTCAAAGATTTTGTTGGACTACGGTTAATGATGTAAGTGGCTGCATAAACAGCTTCACCCCATAGATACTTCGGTACATTAGCTTCAATCATTATGGCACGAACTTTTTCAATCAGCGTCCTATTAAATCTTTCGGATACACCATTTTGTTGAGGTGTATATGGTATAGTTTCAACCTTTTGTATACCCTTACTTTTGCAAAATGCAAGCATACTATCAGAGCTGTATTCTCCTCCATTATCTGTCGTTAATTTTGATATTTTAGCTCCAAATTTTGCTGAAACTAGTGCCTCATATTCTTTGAACTTTTCAAGTACTTGGGATTTTGTTTTTAATAAATATACACACGCAAAATGACTGTAATCATCTATAAAAGATACAATATAATTGGAGCCATTATATGCCATTGGAGAAATTGGTCCGCAAACATCTGAGTGAATATGTTCAACAATCCTATTTGCTCTGGTTCTTGTACCAGAAAATGTGCTTCTATGTTGCTTACTTTGAGTGCAAACTTCGCAAAAGTCCTTAAGCTCAACAGGAGGTATGCCAATTACCATGTCGTTTTTAACTAGTTTATTTAGAGATTGATTTCCAATATGACCTAACCGCTTATGCCATAATTCGCCATTTTCAGATTTTGTCAAATTACACATTGACCGTTGAATTTTTACTTTCATTTCAAATAAGTTTCCGACTCGTTTTGCTGTTGCAACTTTTAAACGATTTTTAACTAACTCTGCATTGTTTTCATTGAAGTTTACTTTTATCTGTGCATTTACTATTTTGTTAACAGACATAAGATTGTCGTGGAAATCTGGACTATAGAGAACATTTTTCAGATTTAGTTTAAAACCTGTATTACTTAATGCACGCACCTCACCAATATGTTTTGCCACAACTATTTCTCCATTAGCAATTTTAATAATACGTGGTTCACTTAATTCTTTTAAAGAATAAAACATATACTTATCTTTTACAAAATGGTCTGATGCTCCAGAGTCAAGAGTAAAAAGCACTTCATCCCTATGATGATTATTCTCTTCCTTCTGTTTACTGTTAGCAATAAAACTTACACCTTCTTTTGCAGCTACGTAGCTAGTTTTTCTTCTGCAGTCCTTTTTCATATGCCCATAACGACCGCAATTATGGCACTTCCCATTAAACCTGGTGTTTTTCTTTTTAGAAGCAAAAGCTGTTAACTTCTCTTCTTTTTCTTGAACCAACCTGTGTTTTTTCTTAGATTCTTCCGCTATGAGTCGAATTTTAACACTATCTATATTAATTTCGTCATTCGGCAAACTTTCTATTGCTGTAACAACTGCATCATAAGATTCAGGAAGTGTTAAGAAAAGTTGTGAGACCAAATCTGCATTTTCTGGCTTTGCCCCAGCAGCCTTTAAGTCACGGACTAAGGACTCGAACTTCAAAATGTGGCAATTCATATCTTCACCATCACGAAGTTTCAAGCAAGCCAGCTCTTTTCTTATTAAAGTCTGCGTTTGATTTGACTTCCGCTCAAAACAACTTATTAGCGCATCCCACATATCCTTTGAGGTTTGTTTTTCATGGATATAACTCAAATAATCATCATGTATAAATGATGTGATTAAGTCCTGCGCCTTTGCATCCATTTTTGAATATTCTTTTCGCTCTTTATCAGTCGTAGGCGCTGTCATAGATACAGCTTCTAAGCAACCTGCAGCAGCCAAATGTCTTTCAACCCGAAATTTCCAATTTATGAAAATTGACATTCGGTACATGTATGTATCTATACATACATACATAATTGGGGTATTCAGATGGTACTCATAAATTAACACGTTTTAAAGTAATAACACGAAAAAATATAATGCTGTGAGCACCCCTCATTATTTACAATTAAAAATATTGTACTTATTTGTATTTTGGTTTTAGCACCTTTGTACATTGCTTACTCTCTCTCTCTCTCTCTCAATTCCTTTGGTAAACTCTCACTCATTTCTACATGTAGTTATGACAAACAATAAACATAGCTAAGAAAGTCTTATTACTTTATGACCTTTTTGTTTGAGTCACAACAACAATTTTTTTAAACTATGTTAAAATATTAAGACATTATGACACTTAGCACACTTAAGACACTGTTGTGAATACCCCAAATATACATATGTAGGTAAGACGTATGATCAATTCAATAAATAATAATCAAATAAATGAGAAAACAAGTAAGAGTGCTAAATTACATACATATTTGTTTTGTAAAAAATTTTTAATTTTTTTCTCTAAAGGAATTAATAGTAGGTGACCTTTCAGTATTTTTCAATTAAAGAATTTGATTCAATTATTTTATTTTCGATATTAGCAATAGTTGATTTTTCTGATTTAAAAAATTAATAAAGTGTGTTAAGTGAACAAAGAAATAAAAAAAATAATTTTATACCTTAATATTAAAAAAAAATTCAAAGTTTCCATCTTTGGAGCTGTAATTTTAATTTTTCAAATTTTATACGCCAAACTTTTCTTTCAGAAGCATAAAATATATTCAATTTATAAAGGAATATTTAATTTTACATAACACAAAAAGTGTAAGTTTTCCAACCCTGGAATCATAATTTAGGATTTTTCTAATTCCTTATACCAATCTAGTTCTTTAAAAAATACATAAAATATGTTAAGTGAACAAAGAAAAAACTTAGTTTCATTTAATTCCTTTAATATTAAAAAATTCAGTAAAGTGCGACTTTGACTCGCGCACGAAGGGATCCGTACATTCGGTTTTGACCATTTTATTAATGTGGCTTTTTTGTTTTTTTGAAGTTTTTTTCTCGTTTTGGCGATTTTTTTCTGTTTTTTCGAGGTTTTTTTTCATTTTGGCGACTTTTTCTGTTTTTGGGGCTTTTTTTCTTTTGGGAATTTTTTTTTCATTTTAGCGATTTTTTTCTGTTTTTTGGTTTTTTTTTTATTTTGGCGACTTTTTTCTGCTTTTTTGGGGGTTTTTTTTCGTTTTGGCGATTTATTTCATGTTGTCGATTTTTTTCTTTTTGGCGATTTTTTTTTTAATTTTGGCGATTTTTTTTTTAGCTTTGGCGTTTTTTTTGCTGTTTTGGGGATTTTTTTTCATTTTGGAGATTTTTTAATGTTTTTTGGGGTTTTTTTTCGTTTTTGCGATCTTTTTCGTTTTGGGAATTTTTTCATTTTGGCGATTTTCTTTCATTTTGGCGATTTTTCGCGATTTATTTTAGTCTTAGAATTTTTTTTTTAATTTGGTGCTTTTTTTCGTTTTGGCGATTTTTTTTTTGTTTTTGGCGATTTTTTTCGGTTTGGCGATTTTATAATTCTTTGATTTTTTAGTTTTACCGTTTTTGAAAATTTCAAGAGTTTTGTTCTTATGGTTTCCAAGATACAGCAAGTTGTCAAAATTGTATAGTCAAAATGGCATTAACTGATGGAACACCCTTTAATTTAATTTTTTTAAATTTTAGTGTTAATTTTTGTAGTCTGTATAAAAATACACTAACCTTACAAATTTCAAGAGTATACACATACATACATACAATATACATATTACATGAGATTTTAAAATTTTTCAGTGCTCGTTTCGGAACACCCTTTAATTTCCAATTCTCATGTATTTGTTGTTCTAGCGGCCAAAGGTCTACACAATGCGTCCAAATTTTATCCCATCTGGAGTGTTGAGTATAAGAGCCCTTGTGTCCCTCTTTTTTAGGCGGATGTGTCCTGTAAAGCTCAAAATATTACGGGCAAGCGGATTAGGATGTGACTCGAGTTTTGTTAAATATTTGCCTGCGCATTTTCAAATTTCTTCAGTCACTAGTGGCATATTTAAATCACGATGTATATGTGAATTTTTAATGTACCATGGAGCCGATGCTATTAACCATAAAATTTTGTTTTGCCTTCGTTGGATTTTCTCAATATTTGAAGCTGAAGCAGTGCCCCATAACTGAATTCCATAGCACCATATTGGCTTCAAAAGCGACTTGTATATCAAAAGTTTGCAGTCTGGGCTGAGTGTTGAATTTCTGCCAATTAACCAATATATTTGAGTTAATTTAAGTTTCATTTGGGTTAACTTAGAGTCAATATGATATTTCCATGTAAGCCTTCGATCAAGGTGTATACCAAGTAGAGATCGACCGAAGGCGTTTGTTTTTGGCCGAAGCCGAAGCCGAAGCCGAAGTTCGGCTAAAATCCTAAACTTCGGCCAAAACCGAAGCCGAAGCCGAATGTTTTAAATTTTAAAATTGATACTTGTTTTATATGAATTAAGAAAAAAGTTTGCTTTCCGGGATGCACCCATTATCAGCTAAAATTTTGGACAATTTATTCATGAGCAGCTTTTCGAAAAGCTTTGAAATTGTTGAAAGTAAGCTTATAGGCCTATATGACTCAGCCTTGGTAAGATTTTTGCCTGGCTTTGGAATCATTTTAATGCCATTCGTAAAATGGCATTAAAAATAAATAGCAGGATTCTTATTGCAATATGGGGCAAGTTCATCAGCATCTTGTTACTAATTCCATCAATACCCGGAGCTTTCTTCGGGTCGAGTTCAACAATTATTTTTTGTAGTTCACGCATCTTAAACCTTAAGGGACGAGAGGGTAGAGAGACTACACTCGGTAAATCGGCAGCACCCGTACATGAATTGGGAGTGAATACAGATTTTAAATGCTCAGAAAATAAGTTACCTTTCTCACTATCGCTTCTTGCCCAGCCTCCGGTCGAAGTACGCAGTGGTGATTTAAGATCAACGGGTCTTTTAAAATTTCTAGTAGCGCGCCATAAAGAGTAATTAGATATTGAACGTTACATCAAGATTTTTGTGACGAGGTATATATGTGTGAAATGTATTGGAATCACTGAAAAGCTCAATTCCATGAAAATACGAGTTAGGGCCTTTCTACTTGTGACCTTGGATATGTATGTATATATGAACATATTTTTTTATTATGAATGTATAACATATGTATATACATATATATTTTTATGTACATGCTCTAATACAGCTTTAGTACCATTTACATATTTTATATACTTTTTCTTCGCTACAGTCACCATTTGAACTTTTTAATACCCATCACTGTTTTGTGAACAGCTGTTCTTTTATTATATTAACGGCCTGGCCCACGATGTCACCAGAAATCGTTCGATCGACAACTTGTATTGCAAACAACAATAACTTTAGAAATTTTGTTGTTGTTTGCAATACAAGTTGTCGATGGAACGATTTCTGGTGACATCGTGGGCCAGGCCGTAAAACAACAAAACAAGGTAAAGCGTACGTACGTTTTTAAATGTTCTGTAAGTGCACAAATGTGCTAACAGTACGGTACCGTACGGTACAGCAACAGCAACGTTCGGCTAACCCACCCTTTAGGGTTCATCGTTATTTTCATACATTTTCATAATTTTAGAGGAGAAGAAAAAACATGTTAAGTTATGTAACTGATCAATTATTTCTTTTCACTTTTTTCTTTTTAGACCGTATTTTATATGAGTTAAACAATTTTATGTAAAAAATCATTATGGCATTTCTAACTTATTTTTGAAATAGTTATTAGCGCTAAAAGTTATTTCTACTGTAACATTTGACCATGATAATGTTAATAGTCCTAGAGAAAATATTGACAGTTTTAAAAATGGATTATCATTAGTTGAATTTCTATAATTATAAACTTCAACCCAAAATTCATCAGTTCTGAGTAAATTTTTCCATTTATGTATCATTAAATTTCTGATACCTCGTTCTATTTCTTCAAATTCACCATCCCAGCAAAAGTTACCGCTTCCCAGAACAGTTTTTGTAAGCCAGCTAGAAGCAATGCATTCAGCTTCCAAAAAGCCATTCATTTTTTGCCTTACTAAATCGTTTGACAGAAGTAATAATGTATAGTTTTTATGTACTCAGATGCAAAAGTTACTGGTTTAAATTTTTTTTACTTTTTTCCACTTTCTTAGAGAGCCCGCCTTATGTTAGTGCTTTTCAGAAGCATTTTTCCAAGCTTTCGTTATCAAGAATTCAATATATTGCTTCCCTCAGTTGTTAATCAGAATTCTGTTGCTGGGATTATTGTAATTAAATTATTTTATAACGTGTATGGTATCCACTGTAATTTCTGGAAATGTGTCCTTTTTTCTCACTGTGAAAGAGAAAGTTTTTCTTCTTCTGTATTTTACACAGCTGAGGAAACTTTACGTGTCTAAAAGGGGTGCAATCTGATAGTTGTTGAAAAGTGAAAAATTCTTATTTGTCGTTTATTATAAAGCCTCCAGACTATCACAAATTAATATTTAGTAGATTTGTAAAACGCACTAAAGGCACTAAAATCAAAGGTATAAAAGCACCAATTTAGTGTTTTTTTTAAAGCACCAAGTTAAGAAATTCCTCACTGCTATGAATTAAAAAGCACTAAATCTAGGGCGAAAAGCACTAAACTGGTATACTGCACACGAAGCCGAATGCGTAGTGTAAGCAGCGAGATTCATAAACAAGAATTACGAGAACGAAGCAGGTGATTCCACTCGTCGTCTAAACATATCATTAGTCATAGTTGCTTGAGAGAAAATATGTGAGCGTACAAATTGTTTGCGCTACAATTACGATTAAGGTAGAGGTCCATAGCTCGCTTTTTGCGCGTTATGCTTTACACGCGTTTCATCCTCTTGTTTCATTCTATCCTTTGTTCGCGTTGAGTTACATGCACTGTTTTTAATGCGCCATTTTATTTTTTTTGATCAGCTGTGTGCGTTTGTTTATAAATACTTATAAAGAAAAAATGTAGAGTGAAATCAAGTTTTTAAAAGAATGTGTGGAGTTAGTCGAGTTTTTATATTTAATTTTATGTGCAAAAAATGCCTATGTACAATTTCAAAAAAGAAAAGGTTTTGGATGCGGCCGTTGTATTTAGAACGGAATTTAAGTGAGTTTTTTGAAACCACATTTAAAAAAATTAAAACTTCTGACCCTGAGCAATTTCGAACCGCGACAAGAATGTCTGCACACATCTTTGACTATTTATTCAGCATTTTAAATGATATTCTAGAGAAGAACTCGGCCAGGGCTATTCCAGCAAATTGTCGGCTGTTATTGACTTTAATGTAAGGCTGAGTTTACATCTGGCATTTCTTGTGTGCATTTGCCCAAAGAAGCGTAACCAACTAATTATTAATGAAAACTGTTTGATTCAGACATGTATTTATTGATTTAAACTGTTTGCAATCATGTTGGATTCTATAAAATTGTCTATTAGTTATGTATGTAACTATTTAACTTAATAAATACATGAGTGAATAAAACAGTTTTGCATTAGTTATTATTTACGCAATATTAATTAATTTTAATCAATTTTGCCGTGAATAATTAAAATTAATTATCCACGGCAAAATAATATTTATCGATAACGTAAGAAACAAAGTATTATTTAACGTCTTTAGCTTTCAAGTATAGCTGACTTTCTTTCATGGTGCTTGTAACGCGTACAAAAGTAGAAAGTAGACCTTTGCAATGTAACTTGTCACATACTATTGCATTGATTCTACTTTTTTGGAAAATTGCATAGAAAGCGTAACGCGCATAAGGCGAGCTATGGACCTCTTTATGCGCAGTTGCTAAAATTAAGACTATTTACTTACATATGTGACGCGCAAAATAGAAAGGGACAAACCAGTTTGGTTCAGGAGAGCCATTTTAAAGATTTAAATACGTGTATCTTTGGTGTACCATCACTGAGCGTGTTGGTATTGGTCTCATTTGAAAGCGACACATCTCATGACGTCAGGAACGTGTTGGTCAACCTTGAAAACGTGCGTAGGTCGTCCCTACCTCTTGTTTTGTGTAGTTGGTTTTTACTGTTTTCTACCTAGCGCGCTGTTTCCATGAGTTTGATATCAATTTTGTTCGCGTTTTTTCGAATCCAGGTTTATTTTCTGAAATTATTAATTGTGAATTATAATAAGTACTCATTTATAATTCTTTTTAATCGTGAATTTCATTCTGTTAGTAGGAAAATTTTTTCACATAACCTTAGAATCGTCGACTTCAATTTCAGAAAACGCGCATATCTCTGGGAGGGAACACTTTTGGGGCATGGGATCGGTCTCATTCGATGCTCAGATGTTGTCCACATCAAAAAAAAGGGAAAATTGATTTTTAACCCTTAGGTCTCTTTCTCTATGCGCTGTCACATATTTAAATATTTTTTTGAGTACTCATTGTCCTTTTCTGATACATACATAGGTTTAAAGCTTACATTAGACGTGACATAGCCATAACCAAACCAAAATTCAATTGGTTTCTATGGTGAGAGTTATGGCGTTATGGCGAGTCACCTATAATCAAATACATTGTTGCCCATTATTTTGGTTCGAACGGCTGTTTTCTATGGCTATGCTTATGTCACGTCTCATTGAACCTTAAGAAATATATTTTTTGTGGTTAAGCATATCTAGATGCATTTCGTTGTTGCTCAAGCAACTCATCATTAGATTGAAAGTAATAGCAACAAAACGAGCAAAAAATGACTGATAACTATAAGTTAAGAGTTCTTCATTCCAGCTCTAAGTTTTTTTTATTTTCATTCTGGAGGAGAAATTTCAAATTTATTTATTTCTCAAACATGGGCGAGTTGCATGATTACAAACAGTTTCTTTAGTGAATAACATACGCGTTAGGCGATTTATTTTTTTCCAGTAACGAATGACTTCCGAGAATGCCATCGAATATTTAACTGCTTATGTTTCTAATGATAGATGTTGCATTTATTTTCTAGAGAATGTTATGACATTTATGAGTATAATTTCATCTTACAGGAGTATTATAAAACAATTGCATTTGCTTTGATGAGAAAATGTTTTTATTTATACCTACATACATATTATTGACCTGCACAAGACCATTTATAAGACCTTTCAAGACATGCGACATTTTTCAAACGCTTTACTACAGCGAAATATTCTAAAATAAACGCTAAACAACACTGTTGGCAATATTTTTTTTTGAGTTGTTTGTCTTGCCAACAGTGTTTTTTAGCGTTTATTTTAGAATATTTCGCTGTAGTAAAGCGTTTGAAAAATGTCGCATGTCTTGAAAGGTCTTATAAATAGCCTTGTGCAGGACTTTAATATATATGTATGTATATACATATGTATGTATGTATGTATATGTTTAGGTTTCTGATAGAATTATTTTATTTGAGTGCAGATCAAGAAGGAATCATAAATATACAAAAACTTTTTTCGAGAGTTAAGCTAAAAGCTTCAAATCATAACATGAAAGAGAAAATATTTTTGGCATATGTGACCTGCTCCACGAAAAGGGACCTCTGCGCCGAAAAGAAGTTATTGAGAAAAACGCGTTTAAAAAAAGCGCTTCGTTTTTCCGTGTTTTACACATGGTTATGCAACTCTTCCTTCAATCTGATCATCTGGCGATGTATTTCGACTCTCTGGTACTTTGTACGATGTTCACTATGCAGTGTTGCCTCTATGAAAATTATTTTTGTAATTTTGTACCTTTGATATTGAACTTTTTTTAAATTTCAAATATTATATATATTATTTGTTTATATCACATTTTTAAATTTTTGCATTAATTATGTTCATCTTTACAGGTGATTTGTAAAAAAACTAAAAGACATAGAAACTTTGAAAGGGTGTTTCTATACCCTTTACCAAAAATGGAAAAGGGTATATATAGGTTTGTCATTCCGTGTGTAATTTCCATAATATTAATTTGCGAGCAAAAAAATATATATTTTTTGGGTCCTTATGAATAGCGAAGACGAATAAGCGATGTCCGTCTGTCCGTCCGTCTGTCCGTCCGTCCGTCCGTCCGTCTGGTGTACGTGAAATCGGTTTTCCGAAGCTCCCAGAAAAGCTAGAGACTTCGTTCTTGGACTGGTGTATCAGAAATGGTCCAACTTAGATTGGTATTGAAATTCAGCAAAATCGAGCAGACGATTGCAGAGCTGGAAAACTTAAACTTCATTTTGACATATAAAAGTAACTACCGAAAAAAATTTTTATTTTTTTTTTAATAAATAAATTTATTTTACACTTCAGTACGACTAAAATTGGGACTTTAAATTAAATAAATATAAAACAAATAAAAAGACGTTTTCAGGGTTGGAAAACTTTAACTTTTTGTGTTATGGAAAAGTAACTATGTCTAAAACTATGCAGGGTATTTTCTCGAGAACCGTAAGAGTTAGAGACCTGAAATTTGGACACAGTGTGTAGACCTTTGGCCGCTACAACAGCAAATACATGAGAATTGGAAATAAAAGGGTGTTCCAAAACGAGCATCGAAAAATGTTAAAATCCCATGTGATATACATACAATTGTATGTACGTATGTATATACACTTGAAACTTGTAAGGTTAGTGTATTTTTATACAGACTACAAAAATTAACACTAAAATTTCAAAAAATTTAAATTAAAGGGTGTTCTATCAGTTAATGCAATTTTGAAAACTTGCTGTATCTTGGAAACTGTAAACGCAAAACTCTTGAAATTTTCAAAAACGGTAAAACTAAAAAATCAAAAAATTATAAAATCGCCAAATCGAAAAAAATCGCCAGAAAAAAAAACCCGCCAAAATGAAAAAAACACCAAATTACAAAAATAATGTCTAAGACTAAAATAAATCGCGAATAACCGGAAAAATTGCTAAAATGAAAAAAAATCGCCAAAATGAAAACAAATCACCAAAATGAAAAAGTCTCCAAAATGAAAAAAAAAACGCCAAAAAATAAAAAAAATCGCCAAAATGAAAAAAAATCGCCAAAATGAAAAATATCTCCAAAATTAAAAAAAAGCCCCAAAAACAGAAAAAATTCGCCAAAATGGAAAAAAAAACTCCAAAATAGGAAAAAATTGCCAAATGTCGAAAATGGAAAAAAAGCAACAAAAAAATAGCCAAAATTTAAATAAACGCCAAAATTAAAAAAAATCGCCAAAATGAAAAAAAACATAACAAAAATAATTGCAAAAATCCAAAAAAAAAATCGCCAAAATGAAAAAAAAGCCCAAAAAAATAATTGCAAAAATCCAAAAAAAATCTCCAAAATGAAAATAAGCCCCCACAAACGGAAAAAATCGCCAAAATAAAAAAAAACGCCAAAGCCAGAAAAAAATCGCCAAAATGAAAAAAAATCGCCAAAATGAAAAAAGAGTCGCAAAAATTAAAGAAATCTTCAAAATGAAAATAAACCCAAAAAAAAAACAGAAAAAAATCGCTAAAATGAGAAAAAAGCGACAAAACTGAAAAAATCTTTTAAACTGAAAAAAACTTCAAAAAAGCAAAAAAGCCACTTTAAAAAATGCTCAGAACCGAATGTGCGGAACCCTTCGTATGCGAGTCAAAGTCTCACTTTACTGAATTTTTTAATATTAAAGGAATTAAATGAAACTAAATTTTTTCTTATTTCGTTTTTGCTTCGTTCACTTAACATATTTTATGTATTTTTTAAAAAAAACTAGATTGGTATCAATAATCAGAAAAATCCAAAATTATGACTCCAGGGTTGAAAAACTTAAACTTTATGTGTTATGTAAAATTAAATACGTCTAAATAATTAATTTTTCCATTATAAATTAAATATATTTTATGCTTCTGAAAGAAAAAATTTACCTATACAATTATAAAAATGAAAACCAAGGCTCCAGAGATGGAAAATTTGAACTTTTTTTGATAATAGAGTAACTAAATAAAACAAAGTTTTTCTTTTTTCCTTTTTGCTTTGTTCACTTAACATATTTTATGTATTTTTTAAGGAACTAGATTGGTATAAGGAATTAGAAAAATCCTAAATTATGATTCCAGGGTTGGAAAACTTACACTTTTTGTGCTATGTAAAATTAAATAGTTCTAAAATTTTTTTCCTTTATAAATTGAATATATTTTATGCTTCTGGAAGAAAAGTTTGGCGTATAAAATTTAAAAAATTAAAATTACAGCTCCAAAGATGGAAACTTTAATTTTTTTTAAATATTAAAGTATAAAATTATTTTTTTTTTCTTTGTTCACTTAACACATTTTATTAATTTCTTAAATCAGAAAAATCTAAAAGGTTGATTCCAGGGTTGGTAAATTTATTGTTTTTTCTACAAAAGTAACTAGGTCAAGTTAGTTTTTTCTTTTTGTTTACAAGTTTTAATATATACCTTATGACTTAAAATGAAATAGTTTGTCATAGAAACTAGAAAAATTAAAGACATAGCTCCAGAGCTGGAAAACTTTTAATTTTTTCTGGTACATAAAACTAATTATTTCTTTGGTAATTCTATATTTTATAAAGAAATAAATTAGTATTAAGAAACTCAGAAATATGGTTACAGCCCAGCGAAAAATTTTCGAAATTTTGTAATGGGTAGTACTCTTTTAATGTCTTACAAAGTAATGACTGATACTTATTTATGCAATTATATTATGTGCGTAATAATGACTGCCATGCCATGAATAAAATAAGAACTTATTTATATCATTACGTGAAAGTACTTATTGTAGTGCTTTCCAGTTAATAAAGAAATATATCTAGAGAAAAGTTTATTGATCGTGAAAATTATTTAATTTATAAAAACTAGCAAATTAATTTAGAATAAAAAAATAACCCATTAAATTTTGAATACTCTTAGGCAATCAGTAATATATTAAGTTTTGCATGTTTGTAGGCAAAAAGTATAGGGTACCGCATACTTTTTGAACTTCTCAAACAAAAATAATGGGTTATTCAGTCAAATTGTAAGTACTTACGACTGAGGAGTATATACACTTTTTTGCATTCTAGTAGGCAAAGTTTTTTGCTGGGAGGGTTGGAGCTTAAAAAAAGTTTCGGTAAGAAAAATAACCAAAAATATTTTTTTTTTCAGTTAAACAGATTTCATGTTTTAGGAAAATCATTACTCAAGATTTTTTATACATGTTTAATTTTTTTATGGATATCTAATCTAATTGAAGTATAAACGAAGGTTTGTGCTTATTGTGCTCTCAGCATAATAACTAATTATTAATTTTTAGTAAATGGAGATAAAACTAAAATGTATCGCTAAAGAGAAATTAAAGGACATGTTCCGTTTCATTTTCCTGATAGCTTTCTTTTCTGCTGAACAAATTTCAAACAAATCCTGTAGGAATAATAAGTTCACATAATACCACGATGTATACCATTTGCAATGGGAACTTTAAATCAAGACACTAAGCAGTTTTGCAACATCAATGATTCTTAAATACGGGAAAATATAAAACAAGTTAGTTTACTTGGTATGGAGGTTCAATACTAAGAATATTTTAGAGTTATTAAATAGCAGCACGGTTTTTATATATCTCGAGAGCGAGTAAACAAGCCCAAATTTTTTTGAAATTGTATTGACGTGACTTCGATGTTGACTGAAATAAGAATGAATGTAAAATATATCTTAACCACAGAGTGTAGAGTAAAATATTTAACTATTGCTAATATCGAAAATAAAATAATTTAATAAAATGTTTTAATCGAAAAATACTGAAAGGTCACTTACTATTAATTGCTTTAGAGAAATAAAATGATAAATTTTATCACAAAACAAATATGTATGTATGTGTCTGTATACTATATATGTACATATATGTACGTCCGTTGGTAAAGGGTATATAAGATTCGGCACAGCCGAATATAGCAGTCTTACTTGTTTTCCTATAAGAATCACTCAAAAAGTAAAAAAAAATTTTAGGCGCAGTGGCCCTTTTCGTGGAGCAGAACATATACATTTATATATGTATATACTTATGTACATGTTCTGTAACCCTCCGTTGCCACATGCAAGTGCAAGTGAAAAAAAATCAATACACTCACATTTTTTTTACTAACACTGCCACAATTTTTCCACTTGCGAGTCAGCTTGCAGTGAAATTTCGGAGCAAGTAAATTTTTACACTTGTCGCAAGTAAAGTGACAAAACGAAAAACAGTGTTCCCGAATAAAGAGTTATTTCATTAATTTGGTTAATATTATAGCTGATTCTTGTATATATAAAAATGATATTGAGAAATGGCACAAAGGCTAATTTTAAGGCTAAGTTTGATCATAAATTTCATGTTTTAATGAAAGAAATATATTCTCAATACAATTAAAGTAAAATATTGAATACTTGGCAACACTGCACTACCGCCATTTCTGCTAGAACTTTACTTGCTGACGACATTTTAAAACTGAACTTGCACTGTGCTGTGTAGCCACTCGAAAAGTTGTTGGGCTTTTTTTACATTTCTCCTGATATTCGTTAGTAATACATATACACTACTTGCAAGTAATTACGGGCATGTGACAACGGGTGGTAAATCGAATCGATTTGAAATCGTACAATTTTCAAAATTAATAATGGTTCTGCATACGTGCTGTCTATTATAGGGGTTAGTTTTCTTAAATCACGCGATTTCAAATCGACTCAAATTACAGAACTATTTTTGTAATAAAATGATAAAAACATACATATACAAAATAAAATCAAACTTATTTTATGTTTCACTTACTCTCCTATTCATATCTATTTTCAGGATGAAAATCGTTACCATGAGGACATTTTTGGCATTACTTTAAGAACGGCTGAAATACATACAAAATCAAGGGCCACAGCGCGTATACGTATGGCTTCGCAGCCTTAAATATATCTTGGAAGAGGATATTCAATCGCAAAAATCACATAAACATATTTTACGAAAAGCAATTTACAAAACTTAGGCAAATACGAAAAATATCCATATATTTATGCTAAAATAATTTCTTGAACTCCGATTTTTCAATAATTATCTATTTTTAATACTCTTGTTGTTGAAATTGAAAAAAAAACGAAAGAAATAATAAAAAAAAATGTGAAGAAAATAAATATTTTAAACGTTATATATAAATATGAAATAAATGTAAATTTGTTGTTGTTTACTACTTATAAAAATACATGCCTATGCATGTAACTTAAAAAAATTACACATCAAAATTTATTTATTTTATGACATTGAATATAAAACTTCACACAAACATGAACATGCAATTATGTATAAATGTATGTATATCAATTGACTGTAATGTATTTATTTAAACAAAGTCGTCAAAATAATCTTTAATTTTCAATAAAAAATAAAAACTAACTCTTCCAATACAATAAATTTAGTTTCATTTGAGAAAAAGTCACACCTACGTATGTACATATGTACATTAGAGTGTAGAGCTGGCAAACTATCGATAGTCACGCCATTCGATATTTTCGATAGTTTGTTGGAAAACTATCGATACTATCGATAGTATTGAATTCTTTTACTTGCGGTCTACACGTAACATAAAATGACTAATGCTATGTTTAGACGATACCTGCTTCGTGCTCTATTCATGCTTCACACCCCAATCATGACCGAATCAACTTGCTTCGCCATACAAAATTATGAGAGCGAATCAAGTAGATTCAATACGAATCTACTTGCGAAGCACGTAAAATTGGTATCTTCTCTAACTTTTATCGCAGTAATCGCCACTTTATCTGAACTAGCTGTCAAAACAAAATAAGTATATGTGTATGTGTGTGTTTGTAAACAAATGAAAACAAGCCAAAAAACATAGATGTGAGTTTAATATAAATAAATTTAATTAGTTTTGAATAATATAAAAAGGAAAAATAAGAAGAAAATATAGGGATGCCTTCAAAAACAAGATTTTCAATGAATCGAATTTATGTAAGTATGTATGCATGTATATACGTGCGTATGATATGTATATTTGTGTGAATATACATAAAAAAATGCCTCGCGAACAGTGATGCCAACTTTTTCAGCGCAAAAAGCACTGTGTGTTCATATAAAAGCACTAAATGCAATATATTTTTTATTTATATTTTTCTATTTATCTATTTATTTTCAATTCAGAGAAAGCCCACATGGCTAATTATATATGTATTGAATCAGTAGAAATTAAAAATTTAAGTTAACTACAATTTTAAATTTACTACATTTCATAGGTTTTATGTAATAATTTCAATTATATCGAGCCATATTTCGATTTTGCTTATAAGTAGAATATGAGTAGGAAAATAATTGAAGTTCATTTGGCAAGACCCTGCAATTATGGTGTATTATTTTAAGAAAAGAGTGATCAACGAGAATTATATTCTCGTTTCAGGAAATGCAGTTTCATTTTGTTCCTCTGGCCATAAAGCTGTTTTAATAAAACAATTAGATTTTAGGTGTTTCATCTGAATTAATTTTTACATGAACATGGTTCAGTATGTTACATTCTGTAGCTCGTTTCTGTATTTCTCGCATCGTAAAATTTCCCGCATGAAACAAGGGAATCGTAACAAAAACAGTGTAAATTGAAACACAAAATGGCTTTTGTCACATAAGTGTTTCTGTATCGTTGCTTTGAGAGAACTATCTGTAATTTAAACGAATTTCCAGCAATTATTGGAACGATGTGAGAAAAAGTGTTTCTGTAACAATATTTTGTGAAAAGTTTCTCGCAAGAACTGTCTAAACAACTCCCATTTTAAATTGGTGCGAGAACAACCAAATTTGTACAAAAACATGAAACATGAAAATATGAATAATAAACTAGTTGAAAAGATATGCAACGAATTGTTGAACTAAAATTATAATTTATATTATAATTTATATTAATTAATAATTATTATTAAGGAGTCGATATCATTATATTTATTTACAATTTTTTTGTGGAATTTTCTATAATAAAGACAGTTGCTAGAAAAAACTTATTTGAAGCATTTTACATTCACTTTATATTCAAGTTCATTATACAAATTTATTTTTCTTGAAAATTATTATTTTTTTGTTATTGAAATAATATTTTTGTGACTTTTGTTTTCATTTGACACTCGATTACTGGAAATATTCCAGTAAAAACAGATTCAGTGTTGTCTGTTTTCACATTCAAATACAGAAACACTTTTTTCACAAATCGAGAAACGATGGAATTTTGTGTTTCACACTTCATGTGAGAAATTTTACGATGCGAGAATTACAGAAACGAGTTACTGAACAACATAAGTCTTTTCAATTTAGACCGTATTTTATATGACTGAAACAATTTGATTTATAAAATCATTATTGTATTTCTTACTTACTTTTAAAATAGTTATAAGTGCTAAAAGTTATTTCTACTTCAACATTTGAACATGGTAATGTTAATAGTCTTAGAGGAAATATTGACAGTATTAGAAATGGATTATGATTAGTTGAATTTCTATAATTATAAACTTCAATGCAAAATAGATCAGTTTTGAGCAAATTTTTCCATTTATGTATCCTTAAATTTCTGATACTTCGTTCTATTTCTTCAATTTCACCATCCCAGCAAAAATTACCGCTTCCCAGAAGAGTTTTTGTAAGCCAGCTAGAAGCAATGCATTCAGTTTCCAAAAAGCCGTTCATTTTTTGCTTTACTAATTCGTTTTACAGAAGCAATAATGTGTAGTTTTTGTGTATTCAGATACAAAAGTTACTGGTTTACATTTTTTTTTACTTCTGTCCACTTTGTTAGAGAGCCTTACGTTAGTACTTTTCGGATGCATTTTTGAAAGCTTTCATTATCAAGAAAGCAATACATTGCTTCCCTCAGTGGTTAGTAATTAGATTATTGTAATTAAGTTATTTTATAACGTGTTTCCAACGTGGTATCCTCTGTAATTTCTAGAAATATATTCTTTTTTCTCACTATGAAAGATAAAGTTTTTCTTCCTTCGTATTTCACCCAGCTGAATTAACATTCTGCAAAGGAAACTTCGCATGTTTAAAAGGGGTGAAAGCAGATAGTTTTTGGAAAGGGAAAATAAAGCCACCACACTTTAACAAATTAATATTTAGTAGATTCGCAAAACGCATTAAAATCAAAGGTGAAAAGCACCAATTTAGTGCCTTTTTTTAAGCAACAATTTGAAAAATTCCGCACTGTTATGAATTAAAAAACTCTAAATCTAGTACGAAAAGCACTGAATTGGCACGCTGCACACGAAGCACGAATGAGTAGTCTAAACAGCATGATTCATAAACATGATTCAGAGAGCGAAGCAGGTGATTCAACTCGTCGTCTAAACATAGCTTAACTTTAACAGTAATTTCTAGTTAATGTTAAATGTAGACTTCAAATGTTAATGTTTGGTTAAGGTTTATATTAAGTTATCTTCCCAATATTTCTTATCAAGAACACACAATATGCTATAATGGATGGGTGTATTCCGACACGGATTGGATCAATTTATTACTGCAATCTTTTTAACCTAACCTAACCTAACTTAACCTATCTGTTTAAACAACTCAGTTAAAATATGAAATGACAAAAAAGGAGATAGCACACAAAAGGATATATTCGGTCTCTATTCCACAACCTTAAATTCTGCTGGGCAAAACTCTAACGGCGTACTTTTTTAATTACTTGCAGTTAGTGTTAAAGAAAGTCATTTCATGTCAGCAGGAGACGAAGAGTTAGGAATGTTAAATTTAATTTTCAAATGAGGTTAGTTTTCAGTTTACATATCGCACACTAAATCATAAAGAGTCACAACTCAAAAAATTTCAGATGGTGAGTAGTTGCAAACAACTGTTGATACTGTACAAATGACGCAAGTATGTGACATAAAAACAAGCTAACGGTATTTTATATTCTGCAAGAAGACTGTATTGCAAAATAAATTGTTGAGGTAGATATAGATTTCTTCAATTAATAGGTTTATAAAACAGCAAAAGTACTTTTCTAATTTTGAGTTGTGACTCTTTATGATTTAGTGTGCGATATGTATAACTCATTGGAGAAATTAAAAAGTGCTCTTCTATCAAGAGTTGATCCATTCCACAGGAAGTATTCTATATTACTAAGCCCATAAATTTATTATTTATTCTTTTGAGTTATGACGTTATTTGAGTAAATGAGAGATATGTACTTACATGTATTTTTAATAAATTAAAACCAATGTGTTAAATTTTATCGAGTTCATTGCCAATTTGGTAATATATTTTTTCAACGATAGTATCGCTATCTGGAAAAAAACTATCGATAGTCTAATGAAAAAGAAACTATCGATACTATCGATAGTACTATCGATAGTTTGCCAGCTCCATTAGAGTGGCATTGAAAATACAACTATTGATTTTCATAAACGCCCAGGCGAATTATTGTAACACTTAGTTTAATTATTCCAAAATTCGCCCATTTACCAACAATTCATTTGAAACCCGATTTGACTCCAGGGGGGCACGGGTAATAGTTGTCCGATTTAGCTCAAATTTTCACAATTAAGAATTAGTGCTATTATAATTCGCCTGGGCTTTTACGAAAATCAAAAGTTGTTTTTTATACATTCTAATGCCACTCTAATGTACATGATGACAGTAATTTGTATTTAACCTACTAAGACTCCGACAGACTTTCCAAAGCAAAAGTTACTGGAGTATTACAAAAAAAAAGTGATATTGATGCCAGTGATGCCAACTATTTATAACCCAAACGCGCTATTCCCCTTCTCAAAACGCGCTAGAACGCGCTAAGTTGCAGCATTGAAAACTATTTATAGCCGAAACGCGCTATTTTCCGACGCGCTAAACTAAATTTTAATAAAAGTCGATGTATGTATTCTGTAGTTTTCATTAATGATGATAACATACGTTGATATATTTCTCATTTCGCATTTATGATATCAAATTGTTATATTTTTAATGCTTTTTAGAGAGTACTAGGAAATTTTTTAAAAATATGAACGCATCCCAGCAAAAAACTTTGCCTACTAGAATGAAAAAAAGTGTTTGTACTCCTCAGTCGTAAGTGCTTACAATTTGACTGAATAACCCATTATATTTTTTTGAGAAGTTCAAAAAGTATGCGGTACCCTATACTTTTTGCCTACAAATATGCAAAAGTTAATACATTACTGATTGCCTAAGAGTACTCAAAATTTAATGGGTTATTTTTTGCTTACAAATATGCAAAATTTTATAGATTAATTTTTGCTTAAACTTATTCTTAATTAATTTGCTAGTTTTTATAATTAAAATAATTTTCACGATCAATAAATTTTTCTCTAGATATATTTCCTTATTAACTGGAAAGCACTACAATAAGTACTTTCACGTAATGATATAAATAAGTTCTTATTTTATTCATTACAGGGCAGTCATTACTACGCACATAAAATAATTACATAAATAAGTATCAGACATTACTTTGTAAGCCATTAAAAGAGTACTACCCATTACAAAATTTCGAAAATTTTTTGCTGGGATGTACATAATTTTTATCTAAAACACAACTTCCACTTTTTTTAAATAACATTGAAAAATGATTTTTTGGGCTCTACGGAAAAAAATTGATTTCGGACATACATAAGTATTAGTAAATACAAAAAATTTGTTTTAATAACTCTTTTTCAGATTTTGCAATATTGCTTCTTCGAAATTATATCCTAAATAACTAAGCTCGTTTAATACAGAATCAGAATCATATTCCAAATAATCGATATCCTTAGTTTTTCTTTTAATTTTACTTGTCAAACTTTGTAAAATATGTTTTTAATTCTAACCACATTTGAGGGAATTTTATTTGCGATAGCTACATCATTAACCAATTCAAAAATTTTTATCAGAGTTTTGGATACTAGATCATTTTAAAATACATACAAAAAAAGTAAAAAAAAAATTGAACTGAAATGATGATATTGACTCTATTTAAAACGCGCTAATTTAGCGCCTTTTTTATTAAACGCGCTAAGACGAAAAAAAGCGCGTTTGGCATAGTTAAAAAGCGCTAATTCTAGCACGAAACGCGCTAAATTGGCATCGCTGATTGATGCATTAAACCAATGATAAGCAAACACATACATATGTAATGTAAAAGAGAGCAAATTGCATGCTTGTACGAATGTACGTGTAAGAAAGAGCATAACAATGTGCCCACGGGCGGCCTTTTGATGATCAATGCATTAAACCCATTCACCGCAGCAAGCTACCGACTACAAAGTGTCAAGGATAGAATACACATATTTATATTAGAATGATTGTTTTGAAGACAGCAAGGCAACAGGGCGGCAGGTTGTTGTCTATGCTGATTTTGTCGTTGTAGTCCAATTAGACTTATTTCTATTTTTGAGGGCTACGTTTTTTCGCAAAACGTTACTAACAGCGGATGATAACAAAGTTTAATAATGTTTAACCATTAAGGCCCAAGCACCATTCCCGTTGACATACATAAATGTTAATTTTAGTCTCAATACGATAGTAACAAAATTTGAAAAAAATTTAATCGGTGTGAACCGAGTTAATTCACGTTGCGAAAACGCAACACTGGGCCTTAGCGATATAAAGAATAAACTTTTTTTTCAAAATTAAAATATTTTATTAAAATAAAAGTAGTTAACACAAATTTATTAAAAAAAAACAATAACTTAAAATATCTTGAATTATGAGAAGTATCAGAGCACTTGGAATGCACTGATACATTGCATGTTGCACATTGATAAACTGTTTGACTGTTGCATTTTCGACAGTGCAATAATCTCCTATCTTTCCGAACATTTTTATGATCAACAAGCTCATTTCGAACAATTGATAGTGGCGATGAAACGTTTATGTTTTTGACTCTTATCCTCTCAACATTTTATGTTTGCAACAAGCTTTCAATCACAAACATTCTTAGTTCCAGTTTCAAAATATGAGGGGTTTTTTTCTCTTTTCTCCAAAAGCAATGAATTATCTAAGCATTTACAATAGCTGTATCTAGGATATTGGTAAGAAGTGACCAGTACCATTTCTTACCTCTAACTTGAATGCAATAATTATTCATCGCGTTGTCAAAAACTTCAACTCCTCCCATTGTCTTATTATGATACGTGGCGTTGCTCTCAAATTTAAAAAATTTTCAAAGAACATATTTATAAATAATTTAATTTAATTTATTATATCTGATTGTTGTTTTAAAATATTTTTCAACTGTACCAACTAAAATATATAGGTAGGAAATCTAATCGGAGTTCATGGTTACATACGGCGACATGAGAAAAAAGTTTTCCAAAACATGAGCAATATTTTTGTTATATTGTATTACACTGTCAGAAAATGTTCTATACCATATTACTTCTGACACACATTAGCGTAGACTGATAGTTGTAAGATCAACAACGCCTTTTGGCAATATAACATCCTATGTTGTAACTTTTTCTAACAATGCAAGTTGTCAACTTGTCACTTTTGATAACATATGCAGTGTGACCAGATTTTAAAATAATATTAAGCTAAATTACGTTTGAAAAAAAGCTAAAATAAGCTAAAAAGTTACATTTTAGGCTAGAAAATAAAGCTAAACTTTTTTCCACTTCCTTGATCACTTTTCAATAGTTTCTTATTGCTAAACTAACGTTAAATATTACACAAACATATTTTTTTATTATACATATAGAATATTTGTTTAATGAAATTATTTATTAATTATTATATTTTAGATTTAATGAAGAACAAAACAAAAACTTCCCCAAAATAATCTTAAAAAGTTTTAAAAAATGTAAAAACATTTATACTAAAATACGAAAGCTTTTTAAGTGAATTAATGCTATTTAAGGTAAAGCATGGATCACACTATCTGCACAATGTACCGAGTTTCGTCAGATCAGTGAAATAAAGTCATAAGTAAAGATTTTGCTCTAATTTATCGACTTATTGAAATACAAGGACGTAATTGCGCCACACTGCATTGGTAATAAGCCCATATAGACTTATTCCAGAATTAATTGAGTAATTATGCCATTTTGGCTTATTACTTATGACTTTATTGAGGTGGCCCGACGAAAATCGGTACATAGTATTATCCAGGCTTAAGGCTATTTCAGGTTTTTGCTTTAAGTTAATTGATGCCGCTGAATGAACGTTCAACTCAAGTCAAATAATTTTATACCCAAAAAACTCAAAAAGTGTTTTGGCCACTAATATGAATTTAACTTTTTCCATTGGAATTCTAACCATTCTGCCATTATCTACTATTTTTCAACTTTCCATTTCTGTTATAAAAGTGTCGTATAATTTACATTTTGTATTTTTTATAAACTATTTTACAATGTTAAAAAATTATAATTTTTATAAGTTGTTTATGTTTTTAATATATTTTTAGAGAACACGCAATTTAGACTAAAAAAAGGCTAAAAAAGCTAAATGAGTTTTTAAAAAAAGCTAAAAAATAAGCTAAGAGCTAAATGAATATTTTAAAGCTAAATCTGAAATAAATAAGCTAAATTTAGCTCAAAATAAGCTAATATGGTCACGCTGAACATATGTGATTAGTTTGAGCAGGTATTGTGTAATTTTTTCTCTAAATGTAGATAATGAAAGCATACTCAAGAGACTAATTTTGGCTTTAGCCCACTCAAATAAAACTTTCTAGCCATGCTAATGACGATTTGAAACATTATCAATATACCATGCATAAAACTTTCTTGTTAATAAATACTCTGAGAAAATAAAAATGGCTGAAAAACACACCAAATAATAAATTTGTATATCGTTAAGGCCCAGCGTTGCGTTTTCGCATCACACATATTGTCAACTTTAATTTCAATCGCCTTGAAGCTACTATTGATAATCTGGTGCAAACTATAAATAATTTTACAACAAATATGACTAGCATGATGCAAGAAATGCTGCGAATGCAGAATACATTGCTTCAAGCTTTAGTTAACAAACCATGAACACGTTAAAAATATGTTTCTGGAACGCAAACGGCATTCGCCAACATAAAAATGAACTTGAGCACTTCCTCACGGAAAAAAAATATTGACATAATGTTGGTCTCTGAGACTCATTTGACTTCGAGAAGCCTTTTTAAAGTTTATGGCTACACCTTATATGATTCAAAGGACCTGAGAGGAAGAGCATGCGGTGGATCAGCAATTTTAATAAAGTCAAGACTCAAGCATTATTTTATTGACAACATTTGTGATGAACATTTACAAGCAACGAATATTTGTGTCGAAAATTTTTGCACTAATTTTGTTATATCATCAATTTACTCTCCTCCTAGATTCGCAATTACTGAGGATCAATACGAGGATTTTTACAAATCTCTGGGCCCTTGTTTCGTAGCAGCTGGCGACTATAATGCTAAATACACGTTCTGGGGTTCGCGTCTTATTACACCCAGAGGTCGAGCGTTGTTCAATACAATTTCCAAAATGGGTTTGGATGTCATTTCGAGTGGGGAGCCCACTTATTGGCCTACTGACATGCACAAAATTCCGGATGTAATAGATTTTGGCGTTATGAAAAATATCTCTAGGGATTTAATTCAAATTGAAGCTTCTCTAGATCTCTCGTCCGATCACTCTCCCACGATCGTTACAATTTGTAGCCCATTAAGAAGTGACTTACACCACCCATATGCGAATTTGATAAATCGTGTTAATTGGCTGCGATTTAAAAAATATCTTAGTAGTCATTGCACGGAAAATATTACGCTAAGAACATATCTGTGGACTTTTGACAAAACAACTTCTCTCGAAATAAGACATTTTCGCAAGATTTTTATATTAAATATAAATTTTCAAGACGGTTCTTTTTATGTGATCCTTGCATTTCTACGCCATTTGGTTAAAAATCTACAGTTCTTGGCAAATCAACTTCTTTCATTATATTTGGAAAAAATATTTGATAAAATATCTTATCTGAAAGAGTTTAAAAATTTTCTAAAATGCAAGAAATAAAATTGTTATATCCTTTTGACAAAACATCTAAATTGTATTTAATATTTTTTTGCATATATACATACATTTTGTTTTAACAAAACAACTTCTCTTCAAAGAAGTTGTTTTATCAAAACTGAAATTTAGAAAATATGTAACTTGGCTTGAGATAAGCGCAAAATACGAATCACGTTTTTGTTTAAAACCATTTTAACAAAACAACTTGTGTAATGTAAGTTATTTTTTTTGTTGAAAACAATTTCGACAAAACATCCTATCTTTTTAGTCTTAATTTTTCTGAAAATCTTTTGGCATTAGAATAGAATTATTCATATCTTCACTTCAATTTAGTATTTAAATTTAATACTACACTTTCACTTTTTCACCCAATATTTCAAAATCAATGTTACTAGATATTTTATCAGTTTTTTCATTCTCCTATAAAATTGCAGTTTTTGAAAGAGGTTGTTTTGTCAAAAGTCCACAGATATGATGATATTGAATCTAACATTGCCAACCTTAATGAAAATATTAAACAGGCTGGTGAACATGCCACTACCTCCCATCCGCAGACTAGGGTAAATAGAATTTATTCTACGGAAATTGAACGTCTCGTAAGTGAAAAAAGAAGAGCTAGAAGAGAATCGCAACAGCACAGATCACCCCAACTTAAAATCAAATTTAAAGAGTGTACTAAACGACTCCAAGAGTTGCTTGCATTTGAAAAAACTTCATCTCTTAAAAATTATTTGGAAGGTCTTGATGTCACACCAGCATCTAATTACTCTTTGTGGCGCGCTGCTAGAAAGCTTAAAACACCAGTTGAGTTTAAACCACCTCTGCGCCTCTACAGGAGGTTGGGCAAGAAGCGATACTGAAAAAGGTAAGATATTTGGTAAGCATTTAAAATCCGTATTCACCCCAAACACGTGTTCTGGTGCATTTGTTGCCAAATGTAGTTGCGCTACCCCCTCGACCAATAAAATTTAAGACGCGTGATGTACAAAAAATAATTGCAAAACTCAACCCAAAAAAAGCCCCGGGTATTGATGGAATTAGTAACCAGATGTTGATGAAGTTGCCTCGTATAGCTATTAGAATCCTGTTATTCATTTTTAACGCTATTTTACGATTGGAGTATTATCCAAACAGCTGAAAGCTTGCCAAGGTTAAAATGATTCCAAAGCCGGGCAAAGATCTTACCAAAGCTGAGTCATATAGGCCAATAAGTTTACTCTCAACAATGTCAAAGCTCTTTGAAAAGTTACTCATGATAAAATTGTCCCCAATTCTAACTGATAATGAGTGCATACCGGATCATCAATGTGGATTTAGAAGTCAGCATAGCACCATTGAACAAACTCATAGATTGGTTCAATTTATAAGAAAAACTTTTGAAGAAAAAAAGTATTGCTCTGCGCTGTTCATTGACGTTTCTCAGGCATTTGATAAAGTGTGACATGAAGGCCTAATTTTAAAATCAAAGATTTACCTACCAATAAACATTCTAAATCTGCTGGAAAGTTACGTTATTGCCCGGAAGTTCACTGTTGTGGAAGGAGACTTTATGAGTACGCCTGAAATAATCTCATCCGGTGTGCCACAGGGGAGTATACTGGGGCCAGTTTTATATTTGATTTATACTTGTGATATGCCTTTGAGCAGCACTATCCATACATCTACGTTTGCCGATGATACAGCCTGCCTTAGTATGCACGAAAACCCTCACGAGGCTTCCCGATACCTTCAGCAACATATTACTCAGCTAGAACTATGGTTAAACATGTGGAGAATAAAGGTAAACGAACAGAAGTGTGCTCAGGTAACATTTACCTTAAGAAAAAAACACTTGTGCCCCCGTTACTATCAATAATCAAATTGTTCCTCAAAACTTACATGTGAAATACCTTGGTATACATCTTGATCGAAGGCTCACATGGAAATACCACATTGACTCTAAGCTAACGCAAATGAAACTTAAACTTACTCAGATACATTGGCTGGTTGGTAGAAATTCAACCCTCACCCTAGATTGTAAAAAACCTATATGGTGCTACGGAATTCAGCTATGGGGTACTGCTTCAGCTTCTAATGTCGAGAGAATCCAACGAAGGCAAAACAAAATTTTACGGTTGATAATATCGGCTCCATGGTATATAAAAAATTCAAATATATGTACATCGTGACTTAAATATGCCACTAGTGACTGAAGAAATTGCAAAAAACGCAGGCAAATATTTAACAAAACTCGAGTCACATCCTAATCCGCTTGCCCGTAATATTTTGAACTTTACTGGACACATCCGCCTAAAAAAAAGGGATACAAGGGCTCTTATTCATAGCACTTCAGATGGGACTTCCTGAAAATACTTTTATTTTATTTTTATATTTTTTTCCTTTTGGTTATCACTACTCATGTATTATATATAACTATTACTAAGCTTATGTCCGACACTGGTCGGGCCTAATTATATTTTTATATTTAAGATTTGAATACTTATTGTTAGTTCATATATGAAGATACAATAAATAAAAATCATGTATTAAAAAAAAAAAAAAAAAAAAAACATATTGTCAACCATAAATAAATTCAGTAAAGTGCGACTTTGACTCGCGCACGAAGGGTTCCGTACGTTGGCTTTGAGCATTTTTTTAATAGTGTTTTTTTACGTTTTTTAAGCTGAAATATTTTTTTTTGATTATTTTTCGCTTTTTTCTCGTTTTGGCGATTTTTTTAATTTTGGCGATTTTTTTTTAATTTTGGCGATTTTTTTCATTTTGGCGATTTTTTTCATTTTGGCGATTTTTTTAATTTTGGCGATTTTTTTAATTTTGGCGATTTTTTCATTTTGGCGATTTTTTTTCATTTTGACGATTTTTTCATTTTGGCGATTTTTCCGGTTTTCCGCGATTTATTTTCGATTTAGAAATTTTTTTTAATTTGGTGCTTTTTTTCGTATTGGCGATTTTTTTTTTGATTTTGGCGTTTTTTTTTCGGTTTGGCGATTTTATAATTTTGAGATTTTTTTGTTTCACCGTTTTTGAAAATTTCAGGAAGTTTGCTCTTACGGTTTCCAAGATACAGCAAGTTTTCAAAATTACATAGTCGAAATTACATTAACTGATGGTACACCCTTTAATTAAATTTTTTTAAATTTTAGTGTTAGTTGTTGTAGTCTGTATAAAAATACACGAACTTTACAAATTTCAAGTGCATATACATACAATTGTATGTATATTACATAGGATTTTAACATTTTTCGTTGCTCGTTTTGGCACACCCTTTAATTTCCAACTCTCATGTATTTGTTGTTGAAGCGGCCAAGGGTCCCATGTAATATACATACATACATACAATTGTATGTATATTACATGGGATTTTAAAATTTTTCGTTGCTCGTTTTGGCACACCCTTTAATTTCCAACTCTCGTGTATTTGTTGTTGTAGCGGCCAAGGATCCCATGTAATATACATACGATTGTATGTATATTAGATGGGGTTTTAAAATTTTTCGTTGCTCGTTTTGGCACACCCTTTAATTTCCAACTCTCATGTATTTGTTGTTGTAGCGGCCAAGGGTCCCATGTAATATACATACATACAATTGTATGTATATTACATGGGATTTTAAAATTTTTCATTGCTCGTTTTGGCACACCCTTTAATTTCCAACTCTCATGTATTTGTTGTTGTAGCGGCCAAGGGTCCCATGTAATATACATATATACAATTGTATGTATATTACATGGGATTTTAACATTTTTCGTTGCTCGTTTTGGCACACCCTTTAATTTCCAACTCTCATGTATTTGTTGTTGTAGCGGCCAAGGGTCTCATGTAATATACATATATACAATTGTATGTATATTACATGGGATTTTAAAATTTTTCGTTGCTCGTTTTGGCACACCCTTTAATTTCCAACTCTCATGTATTTGTTGTTGTAGCGGCCAAGGGTCCCATGTAATATACATACGTACATACAATTGTATGTATATTACATGGGATTTTAACATTTTTCATTGCTCGTTTTGGCACACCCTTTAATTTCCAACTCTCATGTATTTGTTGTTGTAGCGGCCAAGGGTCTACACACTGTGTCCAAATTTCAGGTCCGTAGCTCTTACGGTTCTCGAGAAAATACCCTGTGACGGACAGACGGACGGACGGACAGACGGACAGACGGACAGACGGACAGCGTAGCGAAAACAATAGGGTTCCATTTTCACCTTTGGTGTACGGAACCCTAAAAACCTAGTAGCTGCATAATAAAGTTTATTATTTTAACAAATATCACAAAACGTATCTATCAACTACCTTCGTTAAAAGTCACTCACTCAAATATTTTGTTTGCTATTTTTATTTTACTTTTTATAAAAACACCCAAAAAGTTAGAAAAACGAAATTTTTAAAATAAATATTTTTTTTTGCAAAAGGCTTAAATATAACGAAATTCCTGAAACATGTGAATTAGTTTGTAAATTAAAATTAATTTTCTTATACTTAGTTTCAATATAAATAAATATGGGTAGTGCTGAGAGGCGATGGAAGTGAGCGTTGCGAAAACGCAACGCAGGGCCTAAATGGGTTAAAAATCTTCAAAAGTTTGAAAAAGCTAAAATTGCAAAAAATCGCGAAAAATTGCAAAATTGTAAACAACCCAGCAAAAAACTTTGCCTACTAGAATGCAAAAAAGTGTATGTACTCCTCAGTCGTAAGTATTTACTTACAATTTGACTGAATAACCCATTATTTTTATTTGAGAAGTTCAAAAAGTATGCGGTACCCTATACTTTTTGCCTACAAACATACAAAAGTTAATATATTACTGATTGCCTAAGAGTACTCAAAATTTAATGGGTTATTTTTTGCTTACAAATATGCAAAATTTTATAGATAAATTTTTGCTTAAACTTATTCCAAATTAATTTGCTAGTTTTTCTAATTAAAATAATTTTCACGATCAACAAATTTTTCTCTAGATATATTTCCTTATTAACTGGAAAGCACTACAATAAGTACTTTCACGTAATGATATAAATAAGTTCTTATTTTATTCATTACAGGGCAGTCATTATTACGCACATAAGATAATTACATAAATAAGTATCAGTCATTACTTTGTAAGCCATTAAAAGAGTACTACCCATTACAAAATTTCGAAAATTTTTTGCTGGGAAGCCATAATATTGATTAAAAATAGCCAAACCTGAAACGGATGCAAAATATTCGTTAAAATTCGCGAAAATATGAAAGTTCGAAAAAACTTACTAGCAGCAGGGTGATAATATAGTAATATTGATTAAAAATCCGAAAATTTTGTGAAAAGTTGCAAAATTTAAAGCAAGCCTTAAAATTTATTAGAAATCGCAAAAGCCATTAAAAATATAAAAAGTATAAGAAAACGGGGAAAAAATTGCAATTTAGCAAACAAATTGCTAAATTTATTGAAAAAATTACTAAACCTGTAAATAGTAACATTCGCAAAAAAATATAATGAAATATACTGATTTGTTTTTATATTTTTGAATAAATTATTTTATTTTTATGAGAAATATTTGAAAGCGGTAACACTGAAATGTATCAATATCAGGTTTTGATTATGCTGCTGCCGTCTCCAAAAAAAAAAAAGGAGAAAGCTGTCTTAGGACACCCGGTTATAGCAATTGCTACTTAGCTATATAATACTATGTTCACAATTATGTTTCTAAACGTGTTTAACACCTCATTCGTGTTTAAGAGCTTAAACACTATGATTTTGAGATTTTTTACCATACATTCATTGACTTGTTTTGTTAAACATCTGAAATGAAGTGTTTAAGATTTAAACACTTCCTTATACTATGTTTAGACGGTACGTGCTTCGCTCTCTATTCATGCTTCACGCCCCAATCATGACCGAATCCACTTGCTTCGCCATACAAAATTATGAGAGCGAATCAAGTAGATTCAATATGAATCTACTTGCGAAGCACGTAAAATTGGTATCTTCTCTAACTTTTATCGCAGTTAATCGCCACTTTATCTGAACTAGCTATATAAACAAAATAGGTATATGTGTATGTGTGTGTTTGTAAACAAATAAAAATAAACCAAAAAACATAGATGTGAGTTTAATATAAATAAATTTAATTAAGTTATGAATAATATAAAAAGGAAAAATAAGAAGAAAATATAGAGATGCCTTCAAAAACAAGATTTCGCATGAGTGGAATTTATGTAAAGTATGTATGCTTATGTGTATGCATGTATATACGTGCGTATGATACGTATGTTTGTGTGAATATACATAAAAAAATGCCACGCGAACAGTGATGCCAACTTTTTCAGAGCAAAAACCACTGTGTGTTCATAAAAAAGCACTAAATGAAATAAGTACTCGTATATATGTACATATGTATGTATGTACATAAATATATTTTTATTTATTTTTTTATATTTATCTATTTATTTGCAATACAGAGAAAGCCCATATGGCTAATTATAAATGTATTGAATTAGTAAAAATTAAAAATTTAAGTTAACTACAATTTTAAATTTACTACATTTCATAGGTTTTTGTAATAATTTCAATTACATATATCGAGCCATATTTCGATTTTGCTTATAAGTAGAATATGAGTAGGAAAATAATTGAAGTTCATTTGGGAAGACACTCCAATTATGGTGTACTATTTTAACAAAAGATGATCAACGAGAATTATACTCCTCGTTTCAGGAAATGCAGTTTCATCTTTTTCCTCTGGCCATAAAACTGTTTTAATAAAACAATTAGATTTTTAGGTGTTTCGTCTGAATTAATTTTTACATGAACATGGTTCAGTATGTTACATTCTGAACAACATAAGCCTTTTCTTTTTAGACCGTATTTTATATGAATGAAACAATTTGATTTATAAAATCATTATTGTATTTCTAACTTACTTTTAATTTATTTATAAGCGCTAAAAGTCATTTCTACTACAACATTTGAACATGGTAATGTTAATAGTCTTGAGAAAATATTGACAGTATTAGAAATGGATTATGATAAGTTGAATTTCTATAATTATAAACTTCAATCCAAAATTGATCAGTTTTGAGCAAATTTTTCCATTTATGTATCCTTAAATTTCTGATACTTCGTTCTATTTCTTCAATTTCACCATCCCAGCAAAAATTACCGCTCCCCAGAAGAGTTTTTGTAAGCCAGCTAGAAGCAATGCATTCAGTTTCCAAAAAGCCGTTCATTTTTTGCTTTACTAATTCGTTTTACAGAAGCAATAATGTGTAGTTTTTGTGTACTCAGATGCAAAAGTTACTGGTGTACATTTTTTTACTTTTGTCCACTTTGTTAGAGAGCCTTACGTTATTACTTTTCAGAAGCATTTTTGGAAGCACCGTTATCAAGAAAGCAATACATTGCTTCCCTTAGTGGTTAGTAGATTCAATTATTGTAATTAAGTTATTTTATTACGTGTATGGTATCCTCTGTAATATCTAGAAATATTTTCTTTTTTCTAACTGTGAAAGAGAAAGTTTTTCTTCCTTTGTATTTCACGCAGCTGAATAAACATTCTGCAAAGGAAACTTTGTATGTCTAAAAGGGGTGAAAGCAGATAGTTTTTGAAAGTGAAAATAAAGCCACCACACTTTAACAAATTAATATTTAGTAGATTTGTAAAACGCACTAAAATCAAAGGTGAAAAGCACCAAAAAAAGGCACTAATTTCTTTTTTAAGCAACAATTTCAAAAATTCCGCACTGTTATGAATTAAAAAACTCTAAATCTAGTACGAAAAGCACTAAATTGGCACGATGCACACGAAGCACGAATGCGTAGTCTAAACAGCATGATTCATAAACATGATTCAGAGAGCGAAGCAGGTGATTCAACTCGTCGTCTAAACATAGCATTAAACACGTAAATAGAGTATTTTCAGTCCGTTTTTGATAACTCTGGCAGCTTTGTTTTGTTAATAAATAATAAATGGCGGCACCTGATAAATTATTTGGTAAGCAAGTAACTACTTAAAAAATACTCAATTATTTACAAAAACATTTGTTGTTTGAAACGTATAATTATTCGTAATTTTTTACAAATACAATAATTTACTGACAAAACGTCAACCTTAAACATATCAAATATAATGTGAACGGTTGTCTTTAGTTCATAGAAAACTGTGGTTCTTAGAAAACTCGTCTTAAACATAATTGTGAAAATGTTGTCGTTTGGTTTCGGGTTTGCTGAAGACATAATGTATTTTGAATTTACTGTGCCGCAAACCAGAAACCAGCTGACGATGTATTAAACATGTTTAAAAACATAAGTGTGAACATAGTATAAAACAAACTTAATGTGTTTAATACAATGCAATAAAATTATATTATATGATGATGTCAAATTCGCCGCAAATATTTCAAAACGTTATATCATTATTATCTTTTCTAGCGGAGCACGACTAAGTGAATATATTGTTTGTAGCCAGCGGCGGCTGTTATTCGTCTTCAGTCGATCGGCAATGTTCTATGGCTTGTGCTTATTGGCAAAAAATAATACAAAAACAAACTGAGCGATGTTTCTCATTGTTTTTGTTTTGTTTTTTTTTTCACTCATTTCAAAGAACGAAACAAAACAAATTCAAACAATTTGCTTCGTTTATTTTCGTACGCTGCTTTTAAGTACAAAGAAATCAAAACAAAAATAAATTTATAACTGTAAGTGTCGATTAATTTTGTTACGAAAATCATTTTCTAACCCCTGTATCGCGCCATAAATAGCAATAGCTATAATAAGTTGCTGGCTACGAGGCGATAAATGCAACCAGCGACTTTTGAAGTCGGGTGTTCGTGTAGCCTGTTGTGGTGAATGGGTTTAATGCTTGAAATTGAACAAAAATTTATAACGCCTTCGATTTTTCAATAGAAAATGTCATTTATAGTCAGACAAATTTAAAAAAAAAATTATTATGCCGCCGTTCAGACACAGATTTTTTAGAAATCACTGTTGCCTAGTACTTCTACATTTAACTCAGCGATATCATCCGCTTCGGGATCGTGGTCATCACTTAAACAAGTTGTCACTGAAGATAAGAGTAGCCCAAATTCTACTAAAATTGCATCTGCTCAAAAGATGTCTAGGGATAACAGCGCATCCTCTACTAATCGGCAAAACCGTTTTAAAATATTACAAGATGACAATGACAAATCCGCTGAATCTGCGAACAAAACCTCCAAGCCACCACCAATCTATTTAAGAGAAAAAAACTCAAACGCTTTTATTAAAAAATTAATTTCGGTCATTGGTGCGAATAAATTTCACATTGTTCCAATAAAACGTGGTAATATTGATGAAACGAAAATTCAAATTTATGAAGAAAAATATTTTCGCAAAATGGTTTCTGAATTTGAAAAAAGTAAAACAAATTTCTACACATATCAGCTCAAGAGTGCTAAAGGTCTGCAGATTGTGTTGAAGGGCATAGATTCCTATGTTGCTCCTGAAGAAGTAAGAGATGCTCTCGTCCTCAAGGGTTTTAAAGCAAAAAAAGATCCCTCAACCTCTATTTCGCGATGAACTTGATCCAAATGATATAAAATTGAAAAAAATGAGACCCATCCAATATATAATTTAAGATATCTCTTATATCGAAAAATAACCGTTGAAGAACCACACAAGCGCTCAGGACCCGTACAGTGTCATAATTGTCAAGAATATGTCCATACTAAAACTTATTGCAATAACCTACTGTTTGTGTTGCGTGCGGCGAATTACACGGCACTGCTAGTTGCAATAAACCAAAATATCAAAGTGACAAAAAATGCAGTAATTGTGGAGGTAATCACACCGCTAACTACAGAGGTTGTCCTGTGTACTCTTTCGTCAAACAGACTATGAGACAAACAATTAAATTGGCCCCAGCCCAATCAGCAAACGCTTTATCAGCCACTATTGCGCAAGTGAGCCAACCAGTTAGTTCCAGTAGTTTCTGGAACGCAAACGGCATTCGCCAACATAAAAATGAACTTGAGCACTTCCTCACGGAAAAAAATATTGATATAATGTTGGTCTCTGAGACTCGTTTGACTTCGAGAAGCCTTTTTAAAATTTATGGCTACACCATATATGATTCAAAGGACCCGAAAGGAAGAGCATGCGGTGGATCAGCAATTTTAATTAAGTCAAGACTCAAGCACTACATTCTTGACAATTGTGCAACACAATTTCAAAAATGGGCTTGGATGTCATTTCGAGTGGGGAACCCACTTATTGGTCTACTGACATACATAAAATTCCGGATGTTATAGATATTGGCATCATGAAAAATATCTCTAGGGATTTAATTCAAATTGAAGCTTCTCTAGATCTCTCGTCCGATCACTCTCCCACGATCGTTACAATTTGTAGCCCATTAAGAAGTGATTTACCTCACCCATATGCGAATTTGATAAATCGTGTTAATTGGCTGAGATTTAAAAAATATCATAGTAGTCATTGCACGGAAAATATTACGCTAAGAACACCTGATGATATTGAATCTAACATTGCCAACCTTAATGAAAATATTAAACAGGCTGCTGAACATGCCACTACCGCCCATCCGCAGACTAGGTTAAATAGAATTTATTCTACGGATATTGAACGTCTCGTAAGTGAAAAAAGAAGAGCTAGAAGAGAATGGCAACAGCACAGATCACCCCAACTTAAAATTATATTTAAAGAGTGTACTAAACGACTCCAAGAGTTGCTTGCATTTGAAAAAACTGCATCTCTTAAAAATTATTTTGAAGGTCTTGATGTCACACCAGCATTTAATTACTCTTTGTGGCGCGCTGCTAGAAAGCTTAAAACACCAGTTGAGTTTAAACCACCTCTGCGCACATCTACCGGAGGTTGGGCAAGAAGCGATACTGAAAAAGGTAAAATATTTGGTGAGCATTTAAAATCCGTATTCACCCCAAACACGTGTTCTGGTGCTGTTGATTTGCCAAATGTAGTAGCGCTTCCCCCTCGACCAATAAAATTTAAGACGCGTGATGTACAAAAAATAATTGCAGAACTCAACCCGAAAAAAGCCCCGGGTATTGATGGAATTAGTAACCAGATGTTGATGAAGTTGCCTCGTATAGCTATTAGAATCCTGTTATTAATTTTAAACGCTATTTTACGACTGGAGTATTTTCCAAACAGCTGGAAGCTTGCCAAGGTTAAAATGATTCCAAAATGATACCAAAGCTGAGTCATATAGGCCAATAAGTTTACTGTCAACAATGTCAAAGGTCTTTAAAAAGTTACTCATGATAAAATTGTCCCCAATTCTAACTGACAATGAGTGCATACCGGATCATCAATTTGGATTTAGAAGTCAGCATAGCACCATTGAACAAACTCATAGATTGGTTCAATTTATAAGAAAAACTTTTGAAGAAAAAAAGTATTGCTCTGCGCTGTTCATTGACGTTTCTCAGGCATTTGATAAAGTGTGGCATGAAGGCTTAATTTTAAAATTAAAGACTTACCTACCAATAAATATTCTAAATCTGCTGGAAAGTTACATTATTGCCCGGAAGTTCACTGTTGTGGAAGGAGACTTTATGAGTACGCCTTAAATAATCTCATCCGGTGTGCCACAGGGGTGTATACTGGGGCCAGTTTTATATTTGATTTATACTTGTGATATGCCCTTGAGCAGCAATATCCATACATCTACGTTTGCCGATGATACAGCCTGCCTTAGTATGCACGAAAAGCCACACGAGGCTTCCCGATATCTTCAGCAACATATTACTCAGCTAGAACTATGGTTAAACATGTGGAGAATAAAGGTAAACGAACAGAAGTGTGCTCAGGTAACATTTACCTTAAGAAAAGACAGTTGTTCCCCCGTTACAATCAATAATCAAATTGTTCCTCAAAACTTACATGTGAAATACCTTGGTATACATCTTGATCGAAGGCTCACATGGAAATACCACATTGACTCCAAGCTAACGCAAATGAAACTTAAACTAACTCAGATACATTGGCTGGTTGGTAGAAATTCAACCCTCACCCTAGATTGTAAACTTTTAATATACAAGTGGCTTTTAAAACCTATATGGTGGTACGGATTTCAGCTATGGGGTACTGCTTCAGCTTCTAATGTCGAGAGAATCCAACGAAGGCAAAACAAAATTTTACGGTTAATAACATCGGCTCCATGGTACATAAAAAATTCAAATATACATCGTGATTTAAATATGCCACTAGTGACTGAAGAAATTGCAAAATACGCTGGCAAATATTTAACAAAACTCGAGTCACATCCTAATCCGCTTGCCCGTAATATTTTGAACTTTACTGGACACATCCGCCTAAAAAAGAGGGACACATGGGCTCTTATTCATAGCACTCCAGATGGGACTTCTTGAAAATACTTTATTTTTTTCCTTTTGACTATCACTACTTATGTATTATATATAACTATTACTAAGCTTATGTCCGACACTGGTCGGGCCTAATTATATTTTTAGATTTAAGATTTGAATACTTATTGTTAGTTCATATATGAAGATACAATAAATAAAAAAATCATGCATTCAAAAAAAAAAAAAAAAAAAAAAATATCCTTTACCAAAAAAATGGTAAAAGGGTATTTATAGGTTTGTCATTCCGTTTGTAATTTATATAATATCAATAAGCGACCCATAAAATATATATATTCTGGATCCTTATGCATAGGGAAGACGAATAAGCGATGTCGGTCTGTCTGTCTGTCCGTCTGTCTGTACGTGAAATCGGTTTTCCGAAGCTCCCAGAAAAGCTAGAGACTTCGTTCTTGGAGTGGTGTGTCAGAAATTTTTCAAAATAGATTGGTATTGAAATTCAGCAAAATCGAGCAGACGATTGCAGAGCTGGAAAGCTTCAACTTCATTTTGCCATATAAAAGTAACTACCGAAAACAAATTTTTACTTTTTTTTTTAATAAATAAAATTATTTTACACTTCAGTACGACTAAAACTAGATTTTTTAAATTAAAAAAATATAAAAAAATTAAAAAGACGTTTCCAGGGTTGGAAAACTTTAACTTTTTGTGTTATGTAAAATTAACTATGTCTAAAACTATACAGGGTATTTTCTCGAGAACCGTAAGAGCTAGAGACCTGAAATTTGGACACAATGTGTAGACCTTTAGCCGCTACAACAACAAATACATGAGAATTGGAAATTAAAGGGTGTTCCGAAACGAGCACTGAAAAATGTTAAAATCTCATGTAATATACATAAAATTGTATGTATGTATGTGTATACTCTTGAAATTTGTAAGGTTAGTGTATTTTTATACAGACTACAAAAATTAACACTAAAATTTCCAAAAATTTAAATTAAAGGGTGTTCCATCAGTTAATGCAATTTTGACTATGCAATTTTGACAACTTGCTGTATCTTGGAAACCGTAAGAGCAAAACTCTTGAAATTTTCAAAAACGGTAAAAATCAAAAAATTATAAAATCGTCAAACCGAAAAAAAAAAAACGCAAAAAAAATCGCCAAAACGAAAAAAATCACCAAATTACAAAAAAAAATGTCTAAGACTAAAATAAATCGCGAATAACCGGAAAAATTGCTAAAATGAAAAAAAATCGCCAAAATGAAACAAAATCGCCAAAATTAAAAAAATCGCCAAAATCAAAATCACTGAAGATAAGGTTAGCAAAAAACCCAAAGTCCAAGTCGGAATGGACAGATATATCACAATTTTAAAGCGCCGGCGAAGCCCAAATTCATCAAAAATTTCATCGGTTCCCAAGATATCCAGGGATAACGACGCCGCAGCAGTTAACCGTCAAAATCGTTTTTCAATATTGCAAGCAAATAACGACCAAGATGCTGTTTCATCAAAAAAAACTTCCAAGCCACCACCAATATACCTGAGAGAAAAAAATTCGAACGCCCTTATTAAAAAATTAGTCTCGGCAGTTGGTGAGAACGCATTTCACGTTATTCCAATAAAACGTGGTAAAATTGATGAAACGAAAATTCAAATATATGAAGAAAAAAATTTCCGCAAAATTATTACTGATTTCGAAAAAAATAAAAAAATTTTATACTTATCAGCTTAAAAGTGCTAAAGTTATGCAGATCGTATTGAAGGGCATTGATGCTTATGTTAATCCCGACGAAATAAAAGATGCACTCAACATACAAGGATTTAAGGTAAAAAGTGTTACTAATATAATCAATAGAGAGAAGATCCCCCAGCCTCTATTTCGTGTTGAACTGGAGCCAAATGATATACAGTTGAAAAAGAACGAGACACATCCAATTTATAGCCTAAAATACCTTTTATACCGAAAAATTACAGTTGAAGAGCCACATAAGCGTTCAGGTCCCGTACAGTGCCACAATTGCCAAGAATATGGTCATACAAAAACTTACTGCAATTTACTGTAGGTTTGTGTTATCTGCGGTGAATTGCATGGTACTGATAGCTGCACGAAGCCAAAAGATCAAGCAGAAAAAAAAATGTAGTAATTGTGGAGGTAATCACACCGCTAACTACAGAGGATGCCCTGTATATTCTTTTGTTAAACAGGCTATGGGTCAAAAACCTAAACTAGCTCCACCTCAAGCAGCAAACGCTTACTCCGCCACTCTTCCTCAAACAAGCAAACCAGTTAGTTCACGTGTATCGTATGCCGATGCTGCTAAGACTAGTTCTATTCCCATACAAAATATTCCACCGCCAAATAATTCAACGAATGCAAACTCAAGCTTTAACTTTAGTCGCCTTGAAGCTACTATTGAGAATCTGGTGCGCTAACTATAAATAATTTTACAACAAATATGACTAGCATGATGCAAGAAATGCTGAGAATGCAGAATACACTGCTTCAAGCATTAGTCAACAAACCATGAACACGTTAAAACTATGTTTCTGGAACGCAAACGGCATTCGCCAACATAAAAATGAACTTGAACACTTCCTCACGGAAAAAAATATTGATATATTGTTGGTTTCTGAGACCCATTTGACTTCGAGAAGCCTTTTTAAAATTTCTGGCTACACATTATATGATTCAAAGGACCCGAGAGAAAGAGCATGCGGTGGATCAGCAATTCTAATAAGGTCAAGACTCAAACATTATATTATTGACAACATTTGTGAGGAACATCTACAAGCACCGAATATTTGTGATGAAAATTTTTGTACAAATTTTGTGATATCATCAATTTACTCCCCTCCCAGATTCGGAATTACTGAGAATCAATACGAGGATTTCTATAGATCTCTTGGCCCTTTTTTCGTGGCAGCTGGCGACTATAATGCTGGGGTTCGCGTCATATTACACCCAGAGGTCGAGCATTGTTCAACACAATTTCAAAAATGGGCTTGGACGTCATTTCGAGTGGGAAGCCTACTTACTGGCCAACTGACATAAATAAAATTCCGGATGTTATAGATTTTGGCGTCATAAAAAACATTTCTAGGGAATTAATTAACGTTGAAGCTTCTTTAGATCTCTCGTCCGATCACTCTCCCACGATCGTTACAATCTGTAGCCCACAGAGAAGTGATTTACCTCACTCGTATGTGAAGATGATCAATCGTGTAAATTGGCTGCGATTCAAAAAATATCTTAGTAGTCATTGCACGGAAAACATTACGCTAAGAACACCCTAGGATATTGAAGCTAACATCGCCAACCTTAACGAAATGATTGCACAGGCTGCTGAACATGCTACTACCTCCCATCCGCAGACTGGATTTAATAAAATTTATTCTACCGATATTGAACGTGTCGTGTGTGAAAAAAGAAGAGCTAGAAGGGAATGGCAACAGCACAGATCACCACAACTTAAAATCAGATTTAAAGAGTGCACTAAACGACTCCAAGAGTTACTTGCAATTGAAAAAACTGCAATTCTTAAAAATTATCTGGAAGGTCTTGATGTCACACCAGCATCTAATTACTCTTTGTGGCGCGCTTCTAGAAAGCTGAAAACCCCCATTGAGTTTAAACCACCTCTGCGCACATCAACCGGAGGTTGGGCTAGAAGCGATACTGAAAAAGCTAACATATTTGCAAATCATTTAAAATACGTATTTACCCCAAACACATGTACTGGTGTTGCTGATTTGCCGAGTGTAGTTGCTCTACCCCCGCGACCCATAAAGTTTAAGATGCGCGATGTACAAAAACTAATTGCTGAACTTAATCCGAACAAAGCTCCAGGTATTGACGGAATTAGTAACAAGATGCTGATGAACTTGCCTCATATTGCAATAAGAATCCTGCTATTTATTTTTAATGCCATTTTACGAATGCAGTATTTTCCACATAACTGGAAACTTGCCAAGATTAAAATGATTCCGAAGCCGGGCAAAGATCTTACCAAGGCTGAGTCATATAGGCCTATAAGCTTACTATCAACAGTCTCAAAACTTTTCGAAAAGCTGCTCATGACTAAATTGTCCACAATTTTAGCTGATAATGGGTGCATCCCGGACCATCAATTTGGCTTTAGAAGTCAGAATAGCACTATTGAGCAAACGCATAGATTGGTTCAAGTTATAAGGAGGACTTTTGAAGAAAAGAAGTATTGTTCTGCCCTTTTTATTGATGTTTCTCAGGCATTTGACAAAGTATCGCACAAAGGCCTATTTTTAAAATTGAAGACATATTTTCCAATAAATATAGAACAACTTTTGGAAAGTTACATTGTTGATAGGAAGTTTACTGTTGTGGAAGGAGACTTCATGAGTGTGCCCGAATCTATATCTGCTGGTGTGCCACAGGGTAGTATTCTGGGGCCAGTATTGTATTTAACATATACTTGTGATATGCCTGTGAGCAATAACATCCACACTTCTACATTTGCCGATGATACAGCCTGTATGAGTATGCACAAAAACCCTAATGAGGCATCCCGCAATCTCCGAGCACACATTACACAGCTTGGAATATGGTTGAACTTGTGGAGAATTAAAGTAAATGAACAAAAGTGTGTTCATATAACGTTTACCCTAAGAAAAGATACCTGTTCCCCCATTCGAATCAATAATCAAAATATTCCTCAACATTCTCAAGTTAAATACCTTGGCATACACCTTGATCGAAGGCTTACATGGCAACATCATATTGACGCTAAACTAATTCAAATGAAACTTAAGTTAACTCAAATACATTGGTTGATTGGCAGAAATTCAACACTCAGTCTAGACTGCAAACTTTTGATATACAAGTCGCTTTTGAAGCCAATATGGTGCTACGGAATTCAGCTATGGGGCACTGCTTCAGCTTCAAATGTGGATAGAATCCAACGACAGCAAAATAAAATTTTACCTTTAATAACATCGGCTCCATGGTACATCAAAAATTCAAATATACATCATGATTTAAATATACCACTAGTGACTGAAGAAATCGCAAAATACGCAGGTAAATATTTAAGAAAACTCGAGTCACATCCTAATCCGCTTGCTCGTAATATCTTGAACTTTACTGCACACATCCGCCTAAAAAAGAGGGACACAAGGGCCCTAATAGTCAGCACCCCAAATGATACTTCTTGAAAATAATTATTGTGCTTAATACGAAATTTATGTATTATTAATTACTATCACTAAGTTTATTTCCGATACTGGTCGGGCCTAATAATTATATTTAGATTTAAGATTTGAATACTTATTGTTAGTTCATATTTGAAGATACAATGAATAAATATATGTGTGTATAAAAGAAAAACATGAAAAAAATCGCCAAAACGAAAAAAACCCCAAAAAACAGAAAAAAATCGCTAAAATGAAAAAAAAACCCCAAAACAGGAAAAAATCGTCAAAATGAAAAAAATCGCCAAACTGAAAAAAACCCCAAAAACAGAAAAAAATCGCCAAAACGAAAAAAAACGCCAACTTGAAAAAACCTCGAAAATACGAAAAAATCGCATAAATGAAAATAAAATCGTCAAAATGAAATAAATCTCCAAAATGAAAATAAACCCCCGAAAAGAGAAAAAAATCGCCAAAATGAAAAAAAAAATCGCCAAAATGAAAAAAAAATCGCCAAAATAAAAAAAAAACCCCAAAACGAAAAAAATCGACAAAATGAAAAAAAAACCCCAAACACATGAAAAAATCGCAAAAATGAAAAAAAATCGTTTAAATGAAAAAACCCCCAAAATAGGAAAATATCGCCAAAATGGAAAAAGAATCGCCAAAATGAAAAAAAACCAAAAAAAAAAACAGAAAACAATCGAAAAAAGGAGAAAAAAGCTACAAAACTGAAAGAATCGTTTAAACTGAAAAAACTGCGCGAGTGAAAGTCGCATTTTACTGAATTTTTTAATATTAAAGGAATTAAATTAAACTAAGTTTTTTCTTATTTCGATTTTGCTTCGTTCATATAGGATATTTTATGTATTTTTTAAAAAACTAGATTGGTATCAAAAACCAGAAAAATCCAAAATTATGACTCAAGGGTTGGAAAATTTAAGGTTATTTTACAAAAGTAACTAGGTCATGTTAGTTTTTTCTTTTTGTTTACAAGTTTTATATACTTTATGACTTAGAATGAAATAGTTTGGCATAGAAATTAGAAAAATAAAAGACATGGCTCCAGAGCCGGAAAACTTAAACTTTTTCTGGTGTATAAAACTAATTATTTCTTTGGTTATTAAATATATTCTAAATTTTATAAAGAAATAAATTAGTATTAAGAAACTCAGAAATATGGTTGGAGCTTAAAAAGAGTTTCGGTAAAAAAATAACCAAAAATATTTTTTCTCAGCTAAACAGATTTCATGTTTTAGGAAAATCATTACTCAAGATTTTTTATACATGTTTAATTTTTTTATGGATATCTAATCTAATTGAAGTATAAACGAAAGTTTGTGCTTATTGTGCTCTCAGTATAATAACAATTAATTTTTAGTAAATGGAGATAAAACTAAAATGTATCGCTAAAGACATAAAGGACATGTTCCGTTTCGTTTTCCTGATACCTTTCCTTTTTGCTGAGCAAATTTCAAAAAAATCCTGTAGGAATAAAACGTTTACATAATACCACGATGTACACCTGTATACCATTTGCAATGGGAACTTTAAATCAAGACACTAAGTAGTTTTGCAACATCAATGATTATTAAATACGGGAAAACATAAAACAAGTTAGTTTACTTAATATGGAGGTGCAATACTATGAATGTTTTAGAGTTATTAAATAGCAGCACGGTTTTTGAACATCTCGAGAGCGAGTAAACAAGCCCCAATATTTTGGTAATGTATTGACGTGACGTCGATGTTGACTGAAATAAGAGTGAATGTAAATCTTAACCACAGAGTGTAGAGTAAAATATTCAACTATTGCTGATATCGAAAATAAAATAATTGAATCAAATTCTTTAATCGAAAAATACTGAAAAGTCACTTACTATTAATTGCTTTAGAGAAAAAAATGATAAACTTTTTCACAAAACAAATATGTATGTATGTGTCTGTATACTATATATATGTATGTACGCACGTTGGTAAAGGGTATATAAGATTCGGCACAGCCGAATATAGCACTCTTACTTGTTTTTTATTTTTTTTCTTTTGGTTATCACTACTTATGTATTATATATAACTATTACTAAGCTTATGTCCGACACTGGTCGGGCCTAATTATATTTTTATATTTAAGATTTGAATACTTGTCGTTAGTTCATATATGAAGATACAATAAATAAAAATCATGTATTTAAAAAAAAATGCTTGAAGCAGAGTATTCTGCATTCGCAGCATTTCTTGCATCATGCTAGTCTTATTTGTTGTGAAGTTGTTTATAGTTACCACCAGATTCTCAATAGTAGCTTCAAGGCGAGTAAAGTTGATGCTTGAGTTTGCGTTCGTTGCATTATTTGGCGGTAAGAGATTTGTGTGGGAATAGAGCTGGGGGTCTACTCTAGGGTTTGGGATTTCCCGGACTTTTGCACTTCCCGGGAAACGGGAATTAAAAAATCAAGTTCCCGGGAAAAGCTAATTTTCTAAATTAAATACATTTATTATATGAAAGTTGGTGAAATTTCGATTGTTTTCTTAATGTAAGCATTCTTTTGAAATAAAAGTTAATAAAAAAGCAGTTCTAAGACAAATTTTTAAGAATTTTTAATTGAATTCAAGCAAATAGAATAAAGTTATTACACAGCAAAAGATCATATAAAAACCAATTGACGACTGTTACCACAATTAGTAGACAATTTTCTAATGAGACCTACCTTCATTTTAATAAGAATTGGCCTTGCTTGTTTCTCATTCTTTTTGAAAAAGTTCCAGGCGGTTTCTTATCGTTAAGTACAAGCAGGTTACAGTACCATACTGCGCTGCGCCGAATTTTGAATACCCTGAGCCACAGTATGTCTAAGTGTCTTTAATTTTATTTCTCCTAAAATATTTTCTGCAGGGTTTCCATAATAGCGTCTACTTGTAATCAATTTAAGTTCCGTCAACTCAGAGTTCTTACAGCTTAAAATGTTCACTACACTTTTCAAAATTTGATCACTGATTCGGCGAAAAATCACTTCAAGTTCGCTTAGCATCGAATTATTTACTTTAGGAAACGATTATATCATTGCAATCATTGATACTTATACAATTTATTCCACTTTTCTTAGGAGATATGGTATGACCTCAATTTAATGGAATTTTTATGAAATTTCAGACTAGATTTGAATAGCTCACATTTTTATTTTATATTAAAATAACATGGACATTTTACTTCTTGTTTATCGGAGTCGAAAGAATTCTTTCTTTCTTACAGTTACATTTAAAACAAAAACTCAATTTAAATTTTAAGATTAAAAAATTTCCTTCGAACAAGGTATATGTAAGTGTTTAAACAGACGATGGCAAACGTGTGAACGTTCGTGTAAATTTAGTCATACAATCATTCAAACGAATTTTTGTAATATATAAAAAATAATAAGTTTTTATATTAAAGTAAAATTGGATTATAAATTCTATGTATTTATGAAATAACATGCACTTTTAATTTCCCGTTTCCCGGGAAAATCTTAAAAATTTCCCGGGAATATTAGACAGACATTTCCCGGGATTTCCCGCCCGGGAAATGTCTGTAATTCGAAACGAAAGAAAATTCTTTCAAATTTACATGTAATTAACATACAAATTCGAAAGAATTTTCTTTCGTTTCGAATTACGGAGTAGATCCCCTGGTCTTAGCAGCATAGGCATAGGATACACGTGAAGTTACTGGTTGGCTAGTTTGAGGAAAAGTGGCGGAGTTAGCGATTGCTGATTGAGCTGGAGCTAATTTAAGGTTTTGACCCATAGCCTGTTTAACGAAAGAATATACAGGGCTTCCTCTGTTGTTAGCGGTGTGATTACCTCCACAATTACTGCATTTTTTTTCTGCTTGGTCTTTTGGCTTAGTACAGGTAGCAGTACCATGAAATTCACCGCAGATAACACAAACTGTAGGTAAATTGCAGTAAGTTTTTGCATGGCCATATTCTTGGCAATTATGGCACTGTACGGGACCTGAACGCTTACGTGGCTCTTCAACTGTGATTTTTCCGTGTAAAAGATACTTTACGCTATAAATTGGATGGTTTCATTTTTTTTTCAATTGTATGTCATTCCGCTCCAGTTCAACTCGAAATACGGGTTGGGGGACCTTTTCTCTGTTAATTATGTTGGTAACATTTTTTACCTTAAATCCTTGGTCGATAAGTGCACATTTTACTTCTTCAGGTTCAACATATGAATCTATGCCTTTTAATACTATCTGTAGGCCTTTAGCACTCTTAAGTTGGTATGTCGTGCCATAACCGCCAAAAAAAGCTTAAGCGACATAATTTTCGAAATTAATTTTTTTTTACCAAAATCGATCATTTGCGATCGTAAATAATAGATTTTCATGAAAAAAAACCAGGTCCAAAATAAGTTTTTTTTTTCATATATATATTTATTTATTGTATCTTCAAAAATGAACTAACAATAAGTAATCAAATCTTGAATCTAAATATAATTAGTAGGCCCGACCAGTATCGGACATAAGCTTAGTGATAGTTATAAATAATACATAAGTAGTGATAATCAAAAAGGAAAAAAAAAGAAGTATTTTCAAGCAGTCCCATCTGGAGTGTTGAGTATAAGACCCCTTGTGTCCCTCTTTTTTAGGCGGATGTGTCCTGTAAAGTTCAAAATATTACGGGCAAGCGGATTAGGATGTGACTCAAGTTTAGTTAAATATTTGCCTGCGCATTTTGCAATTTCTTCAGTCACTAGTGGCATATTTAAATCACGATGTATATGTGAAATTTTAATGTACCATGGAGCAGATGTTATCAAACGTAAAATTTTGTTTTGCCTTCGTTGGATTCTCTCGACATTTGAAGCTGAAGCAGTGCCCCACAGCTGAATTCCATAGCACCATATTGGCTTCAAAAGCGACTTGTATATCAAAAGTTTGCAGTCTAGGCTGAGTGTTGAATTTCTGCCACTTAACCAATATATTTTAGTCAATTTAAGTTTCATTTGGGTTAACTTAGAGTCAATATGATATTTCCATGTAAGCCTTCGATCAAGGTGTATGCCAAGGTATTTGACTTGAGAATGTTGAGGAATATTTTGATTGTTGATTCGAATGGGGAAACAGGTATCTTTTCTTAGGGTAAACGTTATATGAACACACTTTTGTTCATTTACTTCAATTCTCCATAAGTTTTTTTTTTTTTAATACATGATTTTTATTTATTGTAGCTTCATATATGAACTAACAATAAGTATTCAAATCCTAAATATAAAAATATAATTAGGCCCGACCAGTTTCGGACATAAGCTTAGTAATAGTTATATATAATACATAAGTATTGATAATCAAAAGGAAAGAATATAAAAAATAATAGAATTTTCAAGAAGTCCCATCTGGAGTGCTATGAATAAGAGCCCTTGTGTCCCTCTTTTTTAGGCGGATGTGTCCAGTAAAGCTCAAAATATTACGGGCAAGCGGATTAGGATGTGACTCGAGTTTTGTTAAATATTTGCCGGCGTATTTTGCAATTTCTTCAGTCACTTTGGCATATTTAAATCACGATGTATATTTGAATTTTTTATATACCATGGAGCCAATGTTATTAACCGTAAAATTTTGTTTTGCCTTCGTTGGATTCTCTCGACATTAGAAGCTGAAGCAGTGCCCCATAACTGTATTCCGTAGCACCATATTGGTTTCAAAATCGACTTGTATATTAAAAGTTTACAATCTAGACTGAGTGTTGAATTTCTACCAATCAGCCAATGTATCTGAGTTAATTTCAGTTTCATTTGTGTTAGCTTTGAGTCAATATGGGGCTTCCATGTAAGCCGTCGATCAAGGTGTATACCAAGGTATTTTACGTGTGAATGTTGAAGAACAACTTGATTGTTGATTCGAATAGGGGAACAAGTATCTCTTCGCAGGGTAAATGTTACCTGGACACACTTTTGCTCGTTTACTTTGATTCTCCATAAATTTAACCATAGTTCCAGTTGTGTAATATGTTCTTGTAGATATCGGGAAGCCTCGTGAGGGTTTTCGTGCATACTAAGGCAGGCTGTATCATCGGCAAACGTAGATGTATGGATACTGCAATCAAATACAAAACTGGACCCAGTATGCTCTCCTGTGGCACACCGGATGATATAGATTCAGGCATATGAATCATGAAGTCTCCTTCCACAACCGTAAACTTTCGTGTAGTAATATAACTTTCTAATAGTTTCAGAAAATTTATTGGTAAATATGATTTCAATTTTGAAATAAGACCTTCATGCCACACTTTATCAAATGCCTGAGAAACGTCGATAAACAGCGCAGAACAATACTTCTTTTCTTCAAATAATATTCTTATAAATTGAACCAATCTATGAGTATGTTCGATAGTGCTATGCTGACTTCTAAAACCAAATTGATGGTCCGGTATGCACCCACTACTAACTAGAATTGGGGACCATTTTGTCATGAGCAGTTTTTCGAAAAGTTTTGACATTGTTGATAGCAGACTTATTGGCCTGTGTGACTCAGCCTTGGTAAGGTCTTTGCCCGGCTTTGGAATCATTTTAACTTTGGCAAGCTTCCAGCTATTTGGATAATACTCCAGTCGTAAAATGGCGTTAAAAATAAATAACATGATTCTAATTGCAATACGAGGCAACTTTATTAGCATCTGGTTACTAATTCCATCAATACCCGGAGCTTTCTTCGGGTTAAGTTCAGCAATTAATTTTTGTACATCACACGTTCTAAATTTTATGGGTCGAGGGGGTAGCGCCACTACATTCGGCAAATCAATAACACCAGTACATGAGTTAGGGGTAAATACTGATTTTAAATGCTCAGCAAATATTTTACCTTTTTCAGTATCACTTCTTGCCCAACCCCCTGTAGATGTACGCAGAGGTGGTTTAAACGCAACAGGTGTTTTAAGCATTCTAGCAGCGCGCCACAAAGAGTAATTAGATGCTGGTGTGACATCAAGACATTCCAGATAGTTTTTAAAAGATTCAGTTTTTTCAAATGCAAGCAAGTTTTGGAGTCGTTTAGTGCACTCTTTAAATCTGATTTTATGTTGGGGCGATCTGTGCTGTTGCCATTCCCTTCTAGCTCTTCTTTTTTCACTTACGAGACGTTCAATATCCGTAGAATAGATTCTATTAAATCCAGTCTGCGGGTAGGAGATAGTCGCATGTTCAGCAGCCTGTTTTATATTTTTGATAAGATTGCCAATGTTAAATTCAATATCTTCGGATGTTCTTAGCGTAATGTTTTCCGCACAATGAGTACTGAGACATTTTCTGAACCCCAGCCAATTAACACGGTTGATCGTCTTCACATACGGGTGAGGTAAGTCCCTACTTAGTGGGCTACAAATTGTAACGATCGTGGGAGAGTGATCGGAGGATCACGCTTCAACATGAACTAATTCCCTAGAAATATTTTTCATGACTCCAAAATCTATAATATCCGGAATTTTTTGTATGTCCGTAGGGCAGTAAGTGGGCTCCCCACTCGAAATGACGTCCAAGCCCATTTTTGAAATTGTGTTGAACAATGCCTGACCTCTAGGTGTAATAAGACGCGAACCCCAGAACGTATGTTTTGCATTGTAGTCGCCAGCTGCTACGAAGCAAGGGCCAAGGGATTTGTAGAAATCCTCGTATTGGTCCTCAGTAATTGCGAATCTAGGAGGGGAGTAAATTGATGATATGACAAAATTAGTGCAAAAATTTTCGACACAAATATTCGTTGCTTGTAAATGTTCTTCGCAAATGTTGTCAATAATATAATGCTTGAGTCTTGACTTTATTAAAATTGCTGATCCACCGCATGCTCTTCCTCTCGGGTCCTTTGAATCATATAAGGTGTAGCCATACATTTTAAAAAGGCTTCTCGAAGTCAAATGAGTCTCAGAGACCAACAATATATCAATATTTTTTTCCGTGAGGAAGTGCTCAAGTTCATTTTTATGTTGGCGAATGCCGTTTGCGTTCCAGAAACATAGTTTTAACGTGTTCATGGTTTGTTGACTAATGCTTGAAGCAGAGTATTCTGCATTCTCAGCATTTCTTGAATCATGGTAGTCATATTTGTTGTAAAATTATTTATAGTTAGCACCAGATTCTCAATAGTAGCTTCAAGACGACTAAAGTTAAAGCTAGAGTTTGCATTCGTTGAATTACTTGGCGGTGGAACATTTTGTGTGGGAATATAACTAGTCTTAGCAGCATCGGCATACGATACACGTGAAGTAACTAGTTGGCTAGTTTGAGGCAGAGTGGCGGAGTAAGTTTTTGCTGTTTGTGATGGAGCTACTTTAGGTTTTTGCCTCATAGTCTGTTTGACGAAAGAGTACACAGGACAACCTCTGTAGTTAGCGGTGTGATTTTCTCCACAATTACTGCATTTTTTTTCTGCTTGTTCTTTTGGTTTAGTACAACTAGCAGTACCGTGCAATTCACCGCAAATAACAGAAACTGTAGGTAATTTTCAGTAAGTTTTTGTGTGGCCATATTCTTGACAATTATGGCACTGTACGGGTCCAGAACGCTTGTGTGGTTCTTCAACTGTTATTTTTCGGTATAAAAGATATTTTAAATTATAAATTGGGTGCGTCTCATTTTTTCTCAATTTTATATCATTCGGCTCAAGTTCAACGCGAAATAGAGGCTGGGGGATCTTCTCCCTATTTATTATATTTGAAACATTTTTTACCTTGAATCCCTGGAGGACGAGTGCGTCTTTTGTTTCTTCGGGAACAACATAAGAATCTATGCCCTTCAATACGATCTGCAGGCCTTTAGCACTCTTGAGCTGGTATGTGTAGAAACTTGTTTTATTTTTTTCAAATTCAGAAACCATTTTGCGGAAATCTGTTTCGTCATAAATTTGAATTTTCGTTTCATCGATATTGCCACGTTTTATTGGAACAATGTGAAATTTATTCTCACCAATGACCGAAATTAATTTCTTAATAAGAGCGTTTGAATTTTTTTCTCTCAAATAGATTGGTGGCGGCTTGGAGGTTTTGTTCGCGGATATATCAGGTGTGTCGTTGTCATCTTGCAATATTTGAAAACGATTAGTGGAGGATGCGCTGTTATCCCTATATACCTTTAAAGCGGATGCAATTTTAGTAGAATTTGGGCTTCGCACGCGCTTTCCTACAATAATATAACGGTCCATTCCGACTTGGACCTTTGGTTTTGGGCTACTCTTATTTACAGTGACTAATTGGGTAAGTGATGAATCGGATGATATCGCTGATTTAAATGACGAAGTAGTAGGCAACTGTAATGTTAACGAATCACTAGTTGGCATTGGACAAAGCGAAGTTGATCGCTGACGAAAAATTGGCTTAGCCGTTAAAAAAGTCTATCATTAGGTTTTTTATTTATTTTATTTAAATTAAGATCATCAGAACTCACAGTAAGTCTATTATCAGATTTTTTATTTTTATTGTTATCATTAAGATCATCAGAGCTCACAGTAAGATAGGCATTTCTACCGTTATAACTCACTTCACAATTATTTGTTTTTGAGGTACTCATATAGAGTATTCCTCAAGGGCACTTTGGTAGTGTATTCCTCAAGGGCACTTTGAGTTATTTTGTTTACGGTTGTTTTTGTTTTTTTGTTGTTTTAGTTATTACTGTCTATGTAAAAAATATTAGCAAAGCAAAAAAGCTTGTTTATCAAAGTTAATGTTCAACAAATACTATGTACTACAAATATTTTTGTAGGGTTTTGTTTTGTTTGTATGTAAAAAAAAAAAAAAAATCCGCTAATACGTCTGTTCACTATGAAGGTACAACGAGAACTGTATAATATATATATGTACGTACGTTGGTAAAGGGTATATAAGATTCGGCACAGCCGAATATAACACTCTTACTTGTTTTCAACTGTATATCATTCGGCTCCAGTTCAACATGAAATAAAGGCTGGGGAATCTTCTCTCTATTGATTATATTGGTAACATTTTTTCTTTAAATCCTTGGTCGATAAGTGCATATTTTACTTCTTCGGGCTCAACATATGAATCTATGCCCTATAATACTATCTGTAGGCCTTTAGCACTCTTAAGTTGGTAAGTGTAAGAATTTGTTTTTTTCAAACTCACTAACAATTTTTCGGAAATCTTTTTCATCATATATTTGGATTTCAGTTTCATCAATATTACCTCGTTTAATTGGAATGATGTGAAAAGTATTTTCACCAATGGTCGACAGTAGTTTTTATAGAAGCGCGTTAGAATTTTTTTCTCTCAGATAAATAGGTGGTGGCTTAAACGACTTTTGCGATGATGCAGCGGGCTTGTCGTTTTTGTCTTGCAATAATGAAAAACAATTTTGACGATTGATAGAAGATGCGCTGTTATTCCTAGACATCTTTGGGGCAGATCCAATTTTAGTAGAATTTGGGCTTCGCCCGCGCTTCAAAACAGTTATATATCTGTCCATTCCTACTTGTACCTTTGGTTTTGAACTACTGTTATCTGTGTTGATAACTTGGTTAAGTGATGAACGCGAGCCCGACTGACCTAAATGAAGAAGTACTAGGCAATTGTAATGTTAACGATTCACTAGTTGGCATTGGAGAAAACGAAGTTGATCGCTGACGAAAAAGTAGATTTTCCTTTAGAAAAAGGCTATCATTTATTTTGTGTTTACAATGTTTTCATTAAGAGTTTCAGAACTCACAGTAAAATAGTCATTCCTGCCGTTAGAACTCACTTCACAATTTTTTTTCCTTTGAGGTACTTATATAGAGTATTCCTCAAGGGTACTTTGTTTGTGTTTGCTTGCGGTTGTTTTGTTTTTGTTGTCTCTCGGTATGTAAAAAAAATATTAGTAAAGCCAATAAGCTTATTTATCAAAGTTAATATGTACTACGAATATTTTTTTTTTATGATTTTTGATAACTAAAACAAAAATAAAACAAAAACAACCGTAAACAAAATAACTCAAAGTGCCCTTGAGGAATACACTAACAAAGTGCCCTTGAGGAATACTCTATATGAGTACCTCAAAAACAAATAATTGTGAAGTGAGTGATAACGGCAGAAATGCCTATCTTACTGTGAGCTCTGATGATCTTAATGATAACAATAAAAAATCTGATGATATACTTACTGTGAGTTCTGATGCTCTTAATATAAACAAAATAAATAAAAAACCTGATGACAGACTTTTTTTAACGGCTAAGCCAATTTTTCGTCAGCGATCAACTTCGCTTTGTCCAATGTCAACTAGTGATTTGTTAACATTACAGTTGCCTACTACTTCGTCATTTAAATCAGCGATATCATCCGATTCAGGCTCGTGTTCATCACTTACCCAAATTGTCAATATAAATAAGAGTAGCCCAAAACCCAAGGTCCAAGTCGGAATGGACCGATATATAATGGTGGGAAAGCGCGGGCGAAGCCCAAATTCTAATAAAATTGCATCTGCTTCAAAGGTATCTAGGGATAACAGCGCATCCTCCACTAATCGTTTTCAAATATTGCAAGATGACAACGACACACCTGATATATCTGAGAAAAAAACCTCCAAGCCGCCACCAATATATTTGAGAGAAAAAAATTCAAACGCTCTTATTAAGAAATTAATTTCGGTCATTGGTGAGAAAAAATTTCACATTGTTCCAATAAAACGTGGCAATATCGATGAAACGAAAATTCAAATTTATGACGAAACAGATTTCCGTAAAATGGTTTCTGAATTTGAAAAAAATAAAACAAGTTTCTACACATACCAGCTCAAGAGTGCTAAAGGCCTGCAGATCGTATTGAAGGGCATAGATTCTTATGTTGTTCCCGAAGAAATAAAAGACGCACTCGTCCTCCAGGGATTCAAGGTTAAAAATGTTTCAAATATAATAAATAGGGAGAAGATCCCCCAGCCTCTATTTCGCGTTGAACTTGAGCCGAATGATATAAAATTGAGAAAAAATGAGACGCACCCAATTTATAATTTAAAATATCTTTTATACCGAAAAATAACAGTTGAAGAACCACACAAGCGTTCTGGACCCGTACAGTGCCATAATTGTCAAGAATATGGCCACACAAAAACTTACTGAAAATTACCTACAGTTTGTGTTATTTGCGGTGAATTGCACGGTACTGCTAGTTGCAATAAACCGAAAGATCAAAGTAACAAAAAATGCAGTAATTGTGGAGAAAATCACACTGCTAACTACAGAGGTTGTCGTGTATATTCTTTCGTTAAAAAGACAATGGGGCAAAAACCTAAAGTAGCTCCAGCACAAACAGCAAACACTTACTCCGCCACTCTTGCCCAAGTGAGCCAACCAGTTAATTCACGTGTATCGTATGCCGATGCTGCAAAAACAAGCTCTATTCCCACACAAAATGTTTCACGGCCAAATACTTCAATAAATACAAACTCAGGCTTTAATTTTAATCGCCTTGAAGCTACTATTGAAAATCTGGTGCAAACTATAAACAATTTCACAACAAGTATGACTAGCATGATGCAAGAAATGCTGCGAATGCAGAATACTCTGCTTCAAGCAATACTTAATAAGCCATGAACACGTTAACAATATGTTTCTGGAACGCAAACGGCATTCGCCAACATAAAAATGAACTTGAGCACTTCCTCACGGAAAAAAATATTGATATAATGTTGGTCTCTGAGACTCATTTGACTTCGAGAAGCCTTTTTAAAATTTATGGCTACACCTTATATGATTCAAAGGACCCGAGAGGAAGAGCATGCGGTGGATCAGCAATTTTAATAAAGTCAAGACTCAAGCATTATATTATTGACAACATTTGCGAAGAACATTTACAAGCAACGAATATTTGTATCGAAAATTTTTGCACTAATTTTGTCATATCATCAATTTACTCCCCTCCTAGGTTCGCAATTACTGAGGACCAATACGAGAATTTCTACAAATCCCTTGGCCCTTGCTTCGTAGCAGCTGGCGACTACAATGCAAAACATACGTTCTGGGGTTCGCGTCTTATTACACCTAGAGGTCGGGCATTGTTCAACACAATTTCAAAAATGGGCTTGGACGTCATTTCGAGTGGGGAGCCCACTTACTGGCCTACGGACATACAAAAAATTCCGGATGTTATAGATTTTGGAGTCATGAAAAATATTTCTAGGGAATTAGTTCATGTTGAAGCGTCTCAAGATCTTTCCTCCGATCACTCTCCCACGATCGTTACAATTTGTAGCCCACTAAGTAGTGACTTACCTCACCCGTATGTGAAGACGATCAACCGTGTTAATTGGCTGGGGTTCAGAAAATATCTCAGTACTCATTGTACGGAAAACATTATACTAAGAACATCCGAAGATATTGAATTTAACATTGGCAATCTTATCAAAAATATAAAACAGGCTGCTGAACATGCGACTACCTCCTACCCGCAGACTGGATTTAATAAAATTTATTCTACGGATATTGAACGTCTCGTAAGTGAAAAAAGAAGAGCTAGAAGGGAATGGCAACAGCACAGATCGCCCCAACATAAAATCAGATTTAAAGAGTGCACTAAACGACTCCAAGACTTGCTTGCATTTGAAAAAACTGCATCTTTTAAAAACTATCTGGAAGGTCTTGATGCCACACCAGCATCTAATTACTCCTTGTGGCGCGCTGCTAGAAAGCTTAAAACACCTGTTGCGTTTAAACCACCTCTGCGTACATCTACAGGGGGTTGGGCAAGAAGCGATACTGAAAAAGGTAAACTATTTGCTGAGCATTTAAAATCAGTATTTACCCCTAACTCGTGTACTGGTGTTATTGATTTGCCGAATGTAGTGGCGCTACCCCCTCGACCCATAAAATTTAGAACGTGTGATGTACAAAAAGTAATTGCTGAACTTAACCCGAAGAAAGCTCCGGGTATTGATGGAATTAGTAACCAGATGCTAATAAAGTTGCCTCGTATTGCAATTAGAATCCTATTATTTATTTTTAACGCCATTTTACGACTGGAGTATTTTCCAAATAGCTGGAAGCTTGCCAAAGTTAAAATGATTCCAAAGCCGGGCAAAGACCTTACCAAGGCTGAGTCATACAGGCCAATAAGTCTGCTATCAACAATGTCAAAACTTTTCGAAAAACTGCTCATGACAAAATTGTCCCCAATTCTAGTTAGTAATGGGTGCATACCGGACCATCAATTTGGTTTTAGAAGTCAGCATAGCACCATCGAACAAACTCATAGATTGGTTCAATTTATAAGAAGAACATTTGAAGAAAAGAAGTATTGTTCTGCGCTGTTTATCGACGTTTCTCAGGCATTTGATAAAGTGTGGCATGAAGGTCTTATTTTAAAATTGAAATCATATTTACCAATAAATTTTCTGAAGCTATTAGAAAGTTATATTACTACCCGGAAGTTTACGGTTGTGGAAGGAGACTTCATGAGTGTGCCCGAATCTATATCATCCGGTGTGCCACAGGGGAGCATACTGGGGCCAGTTTTGTATTTGATTTACACTTGTGATATGCCTTTGAGCAGCAATATTCATACATCTACGTTTGCCGATGATACAGCCTGCCTTAGTATGCACGAAAACCCTCACGAGGCTTCCCGATATCTACAAGAACATATTACACAACTGGAACTATGGTTAAATTTATGGAGAATCAAAGTAAACGAGCAAAAGTGTGTCCAGGTAACATTTACCCTGCGAAGAGATACTTGTTCCCCTATTCGAATCAACAATCAAGTTGTTCTTCAACATTCACACGTAAAATACCTTGGTATACACCTTGATCGACGGCTTACATGGAAGCCCCATATTGACTCAAAGCTAACACAAATGAAACTGAAATTAACTCAGCTACATTGGCTGATTGGTAGAAATTCTTCACTCAGTCTAGATTGTAAACTTTTAATATACAAGACGATTTTGAAACCAATATGGTGCTACGGAATACAGTTATGGGGCACTGCTTCAGCTTCTAATGTCGAGAGAATCCAACGAAGGCAAAACAAAATTTTACGCTTAATAACATTGGCTCCATGGTATATAAAAAATTCAAATATACATCGTGATTTAAATATGCCACTAGTGACTGAAGAAATTGCAAAATACGCTGGCAAATATTTAACAAAACTCGAGTCACATCCTAATCCGCTTGCCCGTAATATTTTGAACTTTACTGGACACATCCGCCTAAAAAAGAGGGACACATGGGCTCTTATTCATAGCACTCCAGATGGGACTTCTTGAAAATACTTTATTTTTTTCCTTTTGACTATCACTACTTATGTATTATATATAACTATTACTAAGCTTATGTCCGACACTGGTCGGGCCTAATTATATTTTTAGATTTAAGATTTGAATACTTATTGTTAGTTCATATATGAAGATACAATAAATAAAAAATCATGCATTCAAAAAAAAAAAAAAAAAAATTTTTGATTTTGTTGTTTTTTTTATTTTTATTTTTGTTTCGTATGTATGTAAAAAAATCCGCTATGACGTTTGTTCACTACGAAGGTTAAACTAGAACTGACTTTCCAAAACATAAAATATTTTTATAAATAAAAATATAAAAAAAAATTATTACACCTAGTTAATTTTGTATATCACAAAAAGTGTACGTTTCCCAACCCTAGAATCATAATTTAAAATTTTTCTGATTTCTTACACCAATCTTTTTCTTTTAAGAATTTAAGATATTTTAAATTTATACATAAAAAGGAAGTTTTAGTATGTTATTTTTACATAACAAAAAGGTTAAAGTTCCCAACCCTGGAAACGCCTTTTTGATTTTTTTTATTATTTTCATATTTTTAATACAAATTTTATTCGTAGCGAAATATAAAATAAGCTTCTTTAAGAAAAAAATTAAAAAAATTGTGTTATCTAGTTACTTTTATGCAAAATCAAGTTTAAGTTTTCCAGCTCTGAAAGCGTCTGCTCGATTTTGCTGATTTTCAATACCAATCTAAGTTGGACAATTTCTGACACATCAGTCTAAGAACGAAGTCTCTAGCTTTTCTGGGAGCTTCGAAAAACCGATTTCACGTACACCAGACGGACGGACGGACAGACGGATGGACGGACATTACTTATTCGTCTTCCCTATTCATAAGGACCCAGAATATATACATTTTATGGGTCGTATATGAATATTATGGAAATTACACACGGAATGACAAACCTATATATACCCTTTTCCATTTTTGGTAAAGGGTATAATAATAATTATCCAATCCTGGAATCATAATTTAATATTTTTTTTGATTCCTTATAACAATCTAGTAGTTCTTAAAAAAATATATAAAGTATGTTAAGTGAACAAAGAAAAAAAGTAATTTAAAAAAATGGTATGTAGTTACTTTAATATGAAGAAAAAAAGTTTCCAGCTCTGGAGCTGTGGTTTTTATTTTTATAATTTTCTACACCAAATTTTTCTTTCTAAAACGTAATATAAACATATATAATTTATAAAGGAAAACAAAATAAAATTAATTAGACCTAGTTACTTTTATATATCACAAAAAGTGCAAGTTTCCCAACACTGGAGTTATCCTTTTTTATTTTTCTGATCTCATACACCAATCTCTTTCTTTTAAGAATATAAGATATGTTCAATTTATAGAAAAAAAGGAAAAATTAGTTTTAATAAGTTACTTTTATGTAACAAAAAAAGTTAAAGTTTGCCCACCCTGGAAATGTCTTTTTAATTTTTTTATTTTCTTTAATTTGAAATACCAATTTTATCCGAACTGAAGTATGAAATAAGTTTATTTATTAAAAAATAGATAAAAATTAATTTTTGGTAGTTACTTTTATATGGCAAAATAAAGTTTAATTTTTCCAGCTCTGCAATCGCCTGCTCGATTTTGCTGATTTTCAAAACCAATCTATTTTGGACCATTTCTGATACACCAGTCCAAGAATGACGTCTCTAGCTTTTCTGGGAGCTTCGGAAAACCAATTTCACGTACACCAGACGGACGGACGGACAGACGGAGATTGCTTATTCGTCTTCCCTATACATAAGGATTCAGAATTTATATATTTTATGTGTCGAATATTAATATTATGGAAATTACACACGGAATGACAAACCTATACATACCCTTTTCCATTTTTTGGTAAAGGGTATAAAAAAATTGATCAATTTGTTTGAATTGGAGTATTGGTAACTGGTTGGCAAAAAACAAATCAATATGGATAGTTTCCAAATTTGAATTTCGCACTGACGAAGTATGTGGTTGAAACATAGTGCAGAGGGGCGGGGCTACGACCATAAAGACTAAAATTTGTGCTAGTGAGCTGAAATTTTCTACAGAACTAGGTGTAGGTGAGCAATCAACTAATAACAATCTGAAAATCCGGAAATTTTAACCAGGAGAGCGGGGTTACGCCCATAAACGTCAGAATAAAAAAAGCAAATCTAAAGCGCTCAACGGAAGCGATTTGATTCAAATTTGTCATTTACATTGCGATAATGCAAGGCTATTCATTTTTCAGAAAGGAAGTGGGCGTTGACATGCCCATACAATTTAAACTTTATATTTGTTGTACTACGGCTCAGCCTATTTCGATATACTATTTATGTAGGTATTATTATCCGTTTGCAACGAAACTTGACACAAATAATAAGCACTGGCCTAAAAAAAAACTTGAAATTGGAAAAGTGGGCGGGACAACGCCCATGAAAATTTTAAATTAAAAGTTGCGCTAAGGAGCTGAAATTGGATACTAAACTAGGTCTAGGTGAGAAACCAACTAAAACCCCGAAAATTTTGGTCAGAGGGGCGGGCTACTTCCATAAAAACTAAAAATTAAAAGTTGCGCTAATGAGCTGACATTTTATACACAAATAGGTCTAGGTGACAAACCAACTAAAAGAATCCGAAAACCCAACAAATTTTACCAGAATATTGCTCGGAATCAAGAACTTAAAGTACAGCTTTTAACTCAAGGTATTTTACACGTTGCACATATGCAAGACTTTAAACTATCATATTAAAAATGGTGGTGATCACTCCAATAAAATGTAAGCGTTGTGTTTAATTTACTTTGGTCTAGTATATTTTAGAAGAAAATTATTGAGAATTATAAGCGCTGCTGACAGCAAAATCGTGAGTTTAAAATAGTGGGCGGGGTAATGCTCATAAAATTTAAAGGTATAATTCAGGCTAGAGAAATTCTATGCACAGGTAAGTGTAGATGAGTAATCCTTGAAACTAAGTAATTTTATCCGGTATGCGGGCCCTTTAAACTCAAATTTGCACTAGAGAGCTGTAATTTGATACACAAATAAATCTAGATCAGAGATCACTAAGAAAAATTTAAAAACCCAGAAGTTTCAGTCAGGTGGCGGGAACAAGCTTTTTATATTCAAAATTAAGATCAGCTAGTTGTTCTATTCTACTACGTGTGTGTCAGAATATTTACAATTAACTTTGGTGTTATTTGTTAATTAATAAGTATCACATGTAATGTGGCTTACAAAGCGCTATGAAGCTTAGCCTGATCAAATCATAAATTAAGATACATTTGATTGAAACCTTTCATACACATTGCACTTATCCAAAGTAAAAACTTCCTGTTTTGAAAAGTGGCCGTGACTACACCTATAAATCTTAGCTTTTTCTTTCATGTACTTCGGCTTAGCAGTTTTTAGTCTATCACTTATGTATTTGCCATTAGCTTTTTACTACGAAACTTTACATGAACCTTAAAGCACTAACATATAGATCACTGGTGGGCACTGTCAATGTAGTGGTAAATTTTTTATGTGTTGAGGTTGCGAGCTACCCACCAAACACAAAGTCAAGCGTTTGAAAGATAATGGTGCATTATATATTTATACATAAATAGACATATTTTCTATCTTGAAAAAAAAAACGTTGATTAAGTAAAATTATTAATTTTAATTTAATTTAAAAAGAATGGTTGCTTGGTGGAGCACAAAGGTGCAAATTCACCAAATAAAATTATGTGGTTGGATGTATCAAACTTAATAAGCTTTGATATTTGTCGGCATGGAAGATCATTTTCAGATGGGAAACATATTAAAAATATTTTTGATTTTTATTTAAAAGGTTTTTCCTTTCCTTACCATTAAACTTATTTATATTACTATGAAAAGCATCATAATGTCTTTTAATGACATATTCCTTTTTTTCCTTAAGCTTTGATAACATAAAAGGCATTGTATGTTACCAAATGCATTATTTATAACAAAATAATTTTCGCATATCATCATCGATTTGAAATGGAACACGTATGTTTGCTGGACAAATATTCTTGAAAAAAATATAAAAAAAATATGTAAGCATCCGCCTGATGTGCATTCATCGCTGTCTCATCGACGACTAAATTAAAGAGGGTAAGAATACGTGTGAATATTCTCTTCACAATTGTGCCAAGAAACGCCCGAATCTGATATAGATAGAAAAGTGGTCTAGGACAGGCCCATAAAAATTTTACGTAAGATTATACTGAAGAGAGCTGACACTTTGTAGCCAAAATTGAGTTACTCAATCGGAAAATCCAAAATTTAAAGCACCAGCTACCCTATTATGTACTTTACATTTACATATTTTTTTCAGAAGACTTTTACCAAATTGCGGCCCATAATAATAGAATAGTGCATTTTTAAGGTGTACAATCCAACACCCATTATTTTATGTAACTATGCCTTTTTCAACTAGGCCAGTGATCATGAATAGAAATAAAACACACTAGAAATTTTAAAAGTGTTATTTTAGACAATTTTTCAAAAAGTAGTCAGATCCTCACAAACACATAAAAGTATTGAGATAAAAATGTTTAATAAGTTCTTCTTTGCACAATACCAATCACTATAATCTGCCATGCATTTTATAAATATGAAATCATCATGGTTACATATTAATTCTAGGCCACCTGCTTATTTGGCAATATTTTTATCCTTGTAATACAGAAGATAATAGTGGATATTTATTGACTTCTTTACATGGGGAAAAATGATGTCAAGTAAGCAGGTTGCCTAGAAATAATATGAAACCCTGATGATTTCATATTTATAAAACGCATGGCAACTTATAGTGTTCGGTATTGTGCAATGAAGAACTTGGTCAAATTTTTATCTCACTACTTTTAATGGCCGAAATTTTGGATAGGATCTTAGCATTTTTCACATTTATGTTTTTGTGCACTACGACAGAAATTGTGTGCAGTCTATAACCCAAAACATTGTGGACATTTTTTAACCTGACCTCGCAAGAAGCAGAAGCAAGCAATGGAAATATCATTGCTTAAGAATAAATACGAGTACCATATTATTTGCTATGCACTGTTGAATTCAAGGTGTATTAAAACAGGTGGCAGCGCTACTTCAGCTGATCATTTTTTGCTCTATGTGCTTTGTAGCTGAGCAATGTCAAAAACTTCGATTTTGTTTTGGTTTTGGTACAATTATTTTTGTGCTTTTGACATTCTTCGGCTCTTTAGCACAGCTATGGTTGCCGTATTTTTGTATAAGAAATCCTTACGCAGTCACCTGTATAATTACAACATGGTTGAATTTTTCAAAATATGATACGATTACTATGGCACAAGGAAGAAAATAAATCTTTTGAAGGCATTTATTTTTCAAAAACTTTTTAGCTTATGTGTGTTTTTTGTTTCTTTAGGGGAGCAAAGAAAACATACCTACCTGGCAACTATGCAACAACTCGATAGCGCTGAACAGTATGAACGAAAATCAACAAAAACAATAACAACAAAACACACATTAAGCGACAAGAAAAAAAACACAAACGGGTCGGTCGGTCGTTTTAGTGTGTTTAGTTAATTTAGTTTAGTTAGTGGCGAGATTTCAAGCGTTAAACTTGTGTGAATTGTGTGGAGTTAGTGGTTTTTGTTTTCGTGAAAAAGAAAATAAAGAACTTTTTTGTTTAATTTCAAATTAAGATACAAGTTTGGCACTAAAACTTTAGTTTAAGTTGAAGCAGGCAGATATAAAATAACATATATTTTAAGGTCTGACTGTTTGATTCAACATCGCGTGTTTATGGCTCTGAGCTATTTATCTTCAAGATACATTCCTGCACACTTAGCAACTCTTTTTAAAGTAAAGAGTTATAATAAAAATTTTACTATTTTATACATTCAACTCAGATACAATATTTCAAATTAAGAGCTTTTTTATTTACTGAGAGCAAAATACAAATGTATTTGTTTTTTTTCATTTTTTTTTTTTGAAGTTCAGTTTTACTTAAAAAAAATAAATACGAGTACGAGTATTCAATTGCAAAAGAAAAGTTTAAAGAGAAAAATAAAAAATAAATAAATAAGAAAAAATAATATAAATATTTTTTTACAAAAAATACATGCAGTGAATTTTTAAAATTATTAAGTGTTAAATTCATTAAAAGCAACTACATATAATTAAAATATACTCGTATATGTAGTATTTTCTTGTCGTATGGTGAATTTTTAGCGTTTGGTTTTTTTATTGAAATCATTTTGCAATTTAGATCCTAAAATTTTGCTATTTAGCAATTTTGCAAATGTTGACCTCCATGCGATTAGCGAAATGACAAAATCAAAAAAAGGCGGGTGGGTACTTCCTCGCTTGATAATTATTTTGAAATAATCTTCAAGTCCGTAATTGAGACCGTTTTCCACTAATAGTCGTCTGACATTAATAAATGCACATAACTATAATCAAATAGAGATAGGTAGCTGGGCGAGATGGATTGATTAAACTGCTTATCTTTCATTGAATGAGTTTTTTACGTGTTGTACTAAGTGCATTCATTGTATTTCGCCGAAATCGTTTTGATGAAAACATGAAATTCAGCATGCAGCTATTTCCTATGATTCCTTATTAGTACAAAAATTGGGGCAAAAAAGTCAAGGATTCTCTTAAAATTTACCCTGGCACAAAGTTTGGCTTTAAATCCATATAAGCTGCTTCTAAATTAGCTATCTAACGGCAAGAACTCTTAAGTGCTCATATAATATTTCTTTCTTCAATTTGTGTTCTTATTTCGTTACAAATGTTGGTTCTTAATGATTTTTTAATCTAACACTGAGTTTAGGTATGCAATTTTCAATGAATTTGACTGCATACAAATTTTGTATATGATAGTAAGAGGCGTAGAACAGGCCACATCTAAAAAATTAGCTCGAAATGCTTCAGCGACTTAAGCTAAGCAATTTTTCTGTTCGCTAACGTTACTACAGTGATATCTCGAATTCTCGATTAAAAATACGCTATATACCTGTAACGTACATACAAAAAAAATTTTACTCCATATAAAGAATTAAAGGAGAAATAACAATATGAGAAAATATATGCGAATACCTCGATTTTCAACAGAAAGTTACTGCTTTTATATAGACATTGAGATTTCTTGGGAGTCGTTTCTTACTATTTACGCGATATTTTTGTATGTGTGTGCCTGTGTGTATGTGTGTAAGATAAGGTTAACGGACCGCCTAGATATCGTAACAATCGATCCTGTTTAATAGATTTTAAAAATTTAATTTCCCATAAACTATTTATTTTGTTGCAAATTTTAAACTACTAAGCCGAAAAGTATCGCTGACGATAAATTATAAAAATTTCAATAACCATTTGAGGGGTTTCAGTTCTTTAAGTGTTCTCAATAATTTTTTAAAGTGAAATCTACCGACTAGTTTCTTAAGCAGAATTCATTAATCAGGTCTTTTAAAATTTTTAATATATAATTGAAACCACAAAATTTTGAACAGTCACAAACCTTTTACTTTATGCATAGACTTTCAAAAACTATATGAGAATTCATAAAAAATACTATTTTTTGAAAATCACAAAAGAAAAAATAAGCTTAGTTAGTAGGCCTTGAAACTGATACTGGTTGAAGTTTACTGATGATTTGGTTGAAGCGCCAATGAAATGCGTGTATAGACATGCTAAACCACCAGCAAATAAATTTCAATTATTGTATGTAAACTTCTGACAATATGTCAAAAAATAAATTTTTATAATTTTTAATATATGGTATTTATTTAACTTTTACAAACATGCTATATGTTTGGAAAGCTTTCTATAATATTTTTGAAATTTTTTATTCCTGACGTAGTTTCAACGTATTTTAATAAGAACTTTAAACGCTGAAAAAAATGAAACCGTATTTAAATTAAACTTAAATTAAAATTAACTGAATACATATGTATTTAAATATTGGGGGTTAGGCAAATTTTCCTGATTGCCTTACGTTGACAAATCAACTGTATTTTATTGTTAATCAGCTGTTGTTTGGAAAGCTTTCTATAATATTTTGGAAATTTTGTATTCCTGCCATAGTTTCAATGTATTTTAATAAGAAATTTAAACATTGAAAAAAAAAAATGAAACCGTATTTAAATACAACTTAATAAAAATTTATTAAATACGTATATATTTAAATATTGGGGTCTAATCACCTTTTCCTTATTGCCTTAGATTTATTCGTTATAGTTATTTTGTTGATAATTCTTTGCTTAAGGCAGTAATGCCCTTTTATTTGTTCAAAGTACTTTAGATTTATTCAAAAACGATTATTAAGCTGAAATTTCTTAAGATTTGAATATAACGAGCAACATATGTGTATAAAGGTCGGCGCTCAAAGTGTTAAAAATTACTTATGTTACGAGTATGATTGTTTTTTTTTTATTTACGGCATATAATAAAAACATTAGCTTGTTCACAAAAAGTGTAGGGTGAATCTCATGATGTCGACAACGTTCGAATTGTCGCACACTAGCATTGTGTGTTAGTTAGTGTGCGACAACTCGAACGTTATCGACATCATTGGAATGGCCCATAATTTTGTTTCATTAAGGGATTAGAAAACAAATTTTTTATAAACCTGTTATAAACCAAATTTTTTTTATTAATGAATCCTTTAAAGCTTTAAGAAAAATGTATTATTCTTCGATATAGCGAATGCTAGATATCATCGAAGCTGCTCGATAAAGTTTCACAGCTTGGTTGCAAATTTCTAACTAAATATCAAGGAATAACACAGTGTCATTCGAAGTCCTTTTCGATCAATTAGTTTAAGTGTGATATAAAATTGTATGCTTTTGTGGACTTCTAAGCAGATTGACAGTTGTCAAATATTAGCATGCTGTTATTATCTTTCTGAGGTTAGCTGAAGTAATTAGTGCGTTGACTACAAAGCCCGATATCCATTCCTGGCCTGATTCTGCTAAAGTATATCACAGTGCGCTTCTTCGTCGATATTTTTAGCAAATAATAGTTGACGAAGTAAAATAACTAATAATAATATGGCTACATACCTACTTAACACCAGAGGCGCTGTAACAAAATGCACCATAGAAAAGTTGCAAAATGAGTTAAGCTTAATAACTTAACGCTTCACCGTCTGTCTTCTTTTCACTATCCCTTTCCCAAAGAAGCTAATATATATAACATATATATCCACATATTTATATTGTTGGTAGGCATATTATTTGCCGCTTTTTTCAAAAATAGAAGTTATTAGTAGCGTTTCTAGCGTTGATCCCAGTTTTAGAACTTGTACAAATAGTCCAGAGGGAATAGAAGTAATTTATTACATACATATGTACATACATACTACTTAATAGCAGAAATAATTTATTTTCCAAAGCAAGATATATACATACATACATACATGATAGTGGTCTAATTCATATATTTCTTTTGTTCAGATATCTATTGGATTACATTTGAACAAATCAAAAATAATTTTTATATTCACCTGTATTGCGTATGTCGAGTCGAATATTCGTCTACGAGAATTTTGTTCTAGATTAAAGGAAGCGTGTACAAGTTTTCTTTAATCTACCACAAAACTGTCGTAGACGAATATTCGACTCGACATACGATACGCAATACGGGCGATTTTAAAAAATTTTAATTAAGAGTTGTACTAGTATCAATTAATTTAAATTTTTTTAATATTTATTAAATATTTGTTGAAGTTTTTTTTTAAGATTTATTTAAAATTTCGAAGCAAAAATGCACATGACTTAGACCACTTTCATAATTAAGGGCACATACATATGTATGTACATATGTATTCCTTTAGATTCTAAAGTTTAGAAGCGTGAGGGTAATTTTATAAGACACACTAATTGCACATTGATTACCACGTGAATTACCACATCTGCACAAGAAGGAATTTATTGGTTTTGCTTTTGACGAGTGTTTGTGCTTTCCTTATAAATTGGTAAAAATAAAATAAAGTAGAAATCCGTTATTTCTGTTATTTTTATTCGAAGGCCCAGTTAGTTACTGTTTGAATGCAAGCCATTGAATTTAAATTGAAGTAAATATTGTACAGTAAACCTCGGTTAGTTACCTCATCAAATATTTCATAATATTTGGGGTAATTATCCGGGAAAAGTATTAAGGCGAAGACGTTTAGAGGTAATCTCATAGAGGTAATTATGAGAATACTCTTAAATACATTGAGAAATACAGGGTGGCCCAGAAAGACCGAAGTGGTGTGAATTCCTTATAACTTTTTATTTAAGACATATTTTTTTAATTTTTTGTTTTTTAAATACAGTAAATTTATAGGGAATATTTTTAGATTAGTTATTAAAAATGATATCCCGCAAGTGGTGGCCATTTTCTGCTTCGCACAAATGTGCTCTTTCCAACACATTTTCAATGACCTTTCGCCAAACTTCCGGTGTTATGTAGTTAATTTCGTCCCGAATATTGGTTTTTAATTCCTCAATAGTCCTAGGCTTATGAACATAAAATTTTCCTTTTAAATAACCCCAAAGGAAACAGTATGGAGCGGTTAAATCCGGGGAACGCGGAGGCCAATTAAAATTGCTTCTACGCGAAATTATTCTTTCACCAAAGATGTCGCGTAAAAGAGCCATTGTGGCCCTCCCAGTGTGCGCTGTGGCTCCATCCTGTTGGAACCATATTTGCGGATGGTTTTCCACGGCTGACCTTACAAAATTTTTCAACATGGCCCGATATCGATCACCATTGATGGAAATGGCGACACCTCGTTCATTTTCAAAAAAATATGGGCCAATGATCCTTTCTGAAGAAACACCGCACCAAACAGTACACTTAACTGGATGTAATTGTCGTTGATGAAGTACTCTCGGGTTTTTCGTAGCCCATATCCTACAGTTTTGCTTGTTAACAAACCCATTTAATTGGAAATGGGCTTCGTCACTCATAACTAAGTTATGAATAAAATTAGGATTCTCTTGTGCTTTTTGCTGGAAATAAATTGCATAGTCAAGTCGTTGCTGGTAATCTGTCGGTTTTAATTCTTGGACAAGTTGAATTTTGTATGGAAACATTCTTATGGTATGCAAAATTCGCTGCAGCGACCCTCTTGAGAGGCCAAGTTGTGTCGAACGTCTCCTGGTTGATGTTTCTGGATCCTCCGGAATACTCTCCTTTACCACTTGAATATTGTCAAACGTGTGGACAGTTCGGAACCAGGAAGGTTCCTAACTGCTCCTTGTTGTCGAAAATTTTGCAACCAGATGGTTTATTGTTGACTGAGAGGGTGCAACCCACACATTAAATTGACGACGGTATGCACGCTGAGTCAACACAATGGACCGTTGATTTGAAAAGTAAATTTCAACGATTTGGGCACTTTGATCAGTTGTGTATTGCTCCATTATAAATTGTCCAAGTCTTCTTTACAAAATACTGAAAAGAAAAAAAAATTATAATAAAAAAGTTATAAGGAATTCACACCACTTCGGTCTTTCTGAGCCACCCTGTACATTTATCCAAACTCACTGTGGTATCTAGTACATATTTACTTGAAATAAAATGCACATACATATAAATATATGTATTTCTTCAAATAAAATATTTTATTATGTACCAAAAACAATTCATATTATAAAAAATTAATAAATAAGTTGAATATATTCGGTTGCAGAATTGTAGAAATATATACTTCGGTAGTTTTGGGCAAATAAACGAAGATATTTTAGGGGAAATTTCATTTTGAGGTAAAATATTTCTGGGTAGTTACCCGAAATAGGTAATTAAACGAAAGTTAATTAAGCGTGGACTTTTGAGTGAAAATTAGTGTAAAAACACGGAAATTTAATATTTGGGGTAAATAAGTGATAAAGGTATATAACCGATGGGTAATTAAACGGGATATACTGTATGCATAACTTTTGAAAAAACTGCATATAAAAACCATGCATTGGAGAATATTGATAGCAAATTACGAAATAATAAGTATTGACTGATTAATGAACAAATAATTAATTAATTACGGGTATAATTAATCATGGATGCATAAGTAATATAATGCAATGAATTATACATTTCATTAAAAAAAAAATATTATAGAATGCGTCCGAGGAATACGTATTAAAATAATTCATTTCTTTCCTGGGACATGTTCTATGTTAACATTAATGAATTCTGGAATGAAAAATTATACATACCTCTTCCGGGTGCGTAGATAATGAAACTGATACAGTTTCTCTTGAATAAATTTATATTAATGGAGGCTATAAAAACTCTAAATTAATATATTATAAAAATATTTTTTGCTTTGTTCAAATGTAATCTATTAAATAAGTCGACGAATGAAATATATGACTTAGGCCACTTTCATAATTAACACATGTGTGATATGGATATTTTGTTATAATTATAATTTCTCTGAATAAAATTCTTCAAATCTTTAAGTTGTTTAACGTAAATTCATATATAAATGTGCCTAAGCCCATCACAAAACAAACACTCGTCTATGTTCTGAGTTTTACAAAAATCAGAAAAAGTCCATTTCCAAATTGTTTTCTTCTAAATTCGGATTGATGCTAGATCACACACTATTAATTTATATTTTATAAATTTCAACTTATTCCCAAATTCAGTAAGGAGATTTATGCCCTAATGCAGTAAGAAGATTAAGGACGTTTTGGTTTGAAAATATTTTAGAGTTCTTGTTTTTTAATTCTCTAAAGTATTTTCTTCAAAAATGGTTGTTGTCTTTGATAATGAAAAACAAAAATATTATTACCAAGTATTTAAAATATAAAAATTAAATTAAAGAATTATGCAATATTTTGAGCAAATATGTGTTGGATATAATGTTTGGAGCAAAATTATAAAGCAAATACACGAACCTTCTAGCATAGACAATAGGGTATTCATTTAATCGGTTTTTTTTTGCTTTAATCGGTTAATCGCTCGATTAATTCATCAAGGGCTTGGCTCAATCGGTTAGTAATCGTTTAATGTAATAATTAACCGATCAATATAGTTTTTTCCTAAATCAAGTAATTTTAACAAATAAAAGTGCATAAATTATTTATTAATTTGAGTTTATTTGCATTCCTAACCTAAATCAACCAAAAAAATTTTAAATATGTACAATAGTATTTAAATAGTTTAAAGAGAATTTCTAATACAATCTTTCAGAAAAATAACTTGGTTTAAGTGTTTAGGATAAAACTTGACTAATGCAATGTTTCAGAAAAATAATTTGGTTTAAGTGTTTAGGATAAAACTTGACTTGGAAAAATCCTTTCTAAATTTCTCTAAACATATGAAATCTTTCATTATGCCATTAGAGTCCCAATTTATTTTTTCTTTTTTAATCCAAACAGTTCTAGTTATTTCTGTTAATTTTGTTAGAACATTTCCTTTTATTACTATCGATAGTTTTTCTTGTTGGCGGATCATCATCTGACTGATACTGGCAGAGCTCAGCGACGAATATTCTACAAATAAGTTTATTTCTGAATTTCTTAGTTTTCGTTTTTGTATTTACTTTAAAACACTGTTGCTAGAAGAAAATATTTCAAAGCATAGGTATAAAATAATTAAATTCGTCTAATCCAATCCTTAATTGAATCGCTGGAAACTGTAGTATTGGCTTTATTAAATTATTAAACACAAACTTGATAATTCCCTCTAGTTCAATTAGAGTACCAGAGGCCTTACTGAACTCTTTTATATATATGTATATTATATCCTGTAATTCCTGGAAGGAACATAGGGCCACGTTCAAAAATTTTGAATATCACTTAAGTTAGAATCACTGAACATACTTCTTTGTTTGTATGAAAAATTATTTCTAAACACACACCTTTTGTATATGAGACGAAGCAAATAATTAAATACACAAAAAATACTTAATAATACTACAAGATATTTAAAAATTTGTTACTTTGGTTAATCGGTTAGTCGACTGAAATTAACCGTTAATCGAAAAAAGCCAATTTTAAATTAACCGATCAGTGAATCGGGTAGTAATTAAAATGAATACCCTAATAGACAATAAATAATAATTGTTTTAAAGAATCACAACTGCGGCTTTTTTTCGTCCATAGACAAGACGATACAATCGTCGAACAGAATTAGGGCATTAAACAGGTGTAGCATGTGTTTTAACATCCGAACTCACAAGAAGTAGTAAAATTTACAAATTAGTTATATACATTCATTCTGCGGCTATAAAAAAACCAAACACCAAAAAAGTCATCTTGTAAATTAGAAAATAAAAGAAACTTATTAAACTATTTTATTTATGTATTTAATTGCAAGAAGAAACTTTAATAAAAGAATGTTTTTAAACAGAGAAGAACATTAATGAATAAGTGAAAAAAAAACTGAATCTGCGTGAAATAATAAAAAGAAACACAATAAAACTCAACGTATTTATTGCGAGAGTCTATTAAATCGTTATTTTCAATTTGTTTGTGGTTGCCAAGTGAATTGCAGATTTAACACAACAATAGCAACAAACAAATAAACAATTGCAGCAACAATAGCAACAATAAAAACATTTAAGATATATTTTTTTAAAACAAAATTTTTTTTTGCTATCAATTTAAATCCTAAATAATGTTTGGTTTATTTTCTTTTTCTAAATAATCAACAACAGATTTTACTTAAAAAAAATAAATAAAATGTGCCAATTTTTATTTTTCCATTATATTTAATTGCAGTCATAAAACTTAATTAAAGTTTTTACCAAAAAGAAAGAAATTGACAAATATTTTTCAAAGATATAAATATTAAAATTACTTTTCACTGCGCGTGTAATTGAGATTTGCTACCGTTTTATGTGGCTGTCGCTTTGATTGTGTTGTTAAACAGGAAAAATAAAATATAAATGTAAATAAAATATATAAATAATAAAAATAAAAAAGCGTTAAGAAAGTGTTAAATTACAGCCGGCTTTTGTGGTATTGAAGAAATTTTGTGCCTGTATTGTATGTGGTATCATTGATATTTTTTTTAAGGTAAGGAAAACTTTTAAACATTATTAACTTTATAAAACAATATGAATTCAATTATATTAACGATCAAGAAATTGATACTTGCGAAATAGTTTTTACTTTGGAAAACATATGAAATCTTATGTATGTATGTGATTTTAAGTAAATAAACAGCGAGCACAATTATGAAATTATTAAAGAAAACAATTAATATAAATTGTTAATTTCAAGGAAATTATTTTCAGCCAGTTCAGTAAAAATTTAAACGTTTTTTACACGCTCACTATGTTGCACTAAATCTGTGGCAATTGGGCAAAAGTGCTTAAGTCACATTTTACTGTTTTGCAGGACAGCACTTTTAACCGACAAATCGAATTTCAGAAATTTATTTCTTTTATGGTTAAATTAGAAAATTCTCTGTTAACATTAATTTTTTAAGCAAACACCGTTCTACACACTATAAGTAATAGTAGATTTAAGTTGAAATATACCAAAGTATAACCTAAATTAAGCTATTATTGCAAATGATAGTAGAAGTCTAAGACAAAAATCACTCAAAGTGGGATTTTGACCAAGGGTACTTTCAAATATGCAAATTACGGAGGTACCATTACCTTAAAATCAGCTTATCTCGACTTAAAGGCTTTCTCCTTTTTGCTACAGAAATATTAAAGTTTAAATAAAAAGTATAGCTTAAGGCCGTTTCACAGTATAATACAAGTATTAATACTTTTGTGGAAAATGCAACTCTGACATGTTGAGTTGTTATTGTCTTTTGAAATTTTTGAAACAGAAATTAGATTAGGGGTGCATTTTCGTCAAAAGTATTAATATTTGTATTATAGTGTGAAACGGCCTTTACCAGTAAAAATTTATTTAGACCCCTGTTTGTGTAAGACGTTGACATTCGAAATCTCGGCGTTTTTGTAATAGATTAAAGGAAACTAGTACAATTTTTCTTTAATCTATTTCAGAAACGTTAGGATTTCGAATTTCTATAATATCAATAATCGACCCATAAAGTATATATATTCTGGATCCTTATGCATAGGAAAGACAAATAAGCCATGTCCGTCTGTCTGTCTGTACGTGAAATCGGGTTTCCGAAGCTCCCAGAAAAGCTACAGACTTCGTTCTTAGACTTATTTTATACTTCAGTGCGAATAAAATTGTTATTCCAAATTAAAAAAAAAATAAAAAATTAAAAAAATGTGTCCATGGTTGGAAAACTTTTTCCTTTTTTTTTCTATAAATTAAACATATATTATATTCTTAAAAGAAAGAGATTGGTATAAGAGATCAGAAAAGTCTAAAAGGATGATTCCAGGGTTGGGAAACTTACACTTTTTGTGATACATATATAAAAGTAAGTGGGTCTAATTAATTTTTTCTTTTTTTTATATATTATATATAATTCAAGTTTTGGAAAGAAAAAATTGGTGTAGAAAATTATAAACATAACAAGTAAGAGTGCTATATTCGGCTGTGTCGAATCTTATATACCCTTTACCAACGTACATATATGTAGTATACAGATACACACATTAGTACATACATACATATTTGTTTTCTGATAAAATGTATAACTTTTTGTTATAGTGCAATTTTTAGTAAGTGACCTCTCGGTTTTTTTTCGACTAAAGAATTTGCTTGAGTAAAGATCTTCCTAAAATATAAAATATTTTTAACTGAAAAAAATATATTTTTGGTTATTTTTTAGCAAATTTTTTTTTCAACTTCCAACCCTGGAATTATTTAAATTTTTCTGGTTTTAATACGAGTACAAATTTATTTCTTTCTAAATTTTAAGAAATTTATTATTCGACATATTGTCATAAGTTTATTTCAATTTTAAATTTATTTGCTGGTCGTTCAGCGATGTCTATATGCATTTCATTGTTGCTGTAACAAATCGTCAGTAGACTTCAACCACACATTTTGAACAGTCCGAAAGCATGATTTTAACACAGGGGTTAAAATAATGCTTTCTGAACTAAATTGAATTTTCAGTAGAAGCCATGCATTAACTATTTCTTTTGCATGTCTTTTTTGCTGGGTATGTACATATATATGTATATACCCAGCAAAAAAAAACATGACAAATCATGTGTTGAATCATGGGTTCAAGTAATGAAGCATTGGTTCGATTTAGGTGAAACATGCATGATTTTTACATTAGCTTGTCAATACAAAAAAAAATAAATAAATAAAAATGTTTGCCGCAGGATACGAACCGCGCTGTTCTCACTCCCAAGGCACACTCTCTACCACTGAGCTACTGTACTCTTGTTATTCTTTAGAGATAAAACTTATTTAATGAAAATATTTCACGTAAATACAAAACAAAATATAAATAAAATTTTTGTCGGAGGATACGAACCACGCTGTTCTCAACCTCAAAGCACAGTCTCTACCACTGTACCACTGTACTCGTTTTATGTGTTGGAAATAAAACTCTTTATATATAAAAATGAAGCAATGTGATGATAATTTAATTCCGTTTTTACATCCCCTTTTTGCTGGGTATTTATTTCAATATACATATGTACATTAGGTATGGCGTTGTTTACGATTTTTCAATTTCGACTTGCAAGAACCCCTCATTTTGTGAGGTTTCAAAAAAAATATTCGAGCCAAAAAATGGTGGCGGTCAGATGGGGGCAAAGGGCTCCGCATCGTGCTCAAAGATGAGGGTAAAAGCAAAAAAACTACAAACAATCATATAACTTTCCCGGGGTCACCGCTACCAGGGTCAAATGTATGACGAACACCCATTAATTTTCTCCGCCCAACATCTTTTTTAAACACACCGGCCACCTAGCTCCTCTTCTTAAGGGGGCTCCCATACAAAGGGGAAATTTTTATAAAATTTACTCGCAGGGCTCTAACTGTCCCTAGGGCGTACCTATCGATGTCAGATGTATGACTGACCTCCTATATTTTTTCATTACAAAGATTTTTTCTGAACATACTTATCGTCTATCTTCAACCATTAAGGTCGTCCCCATACAAAAAAATAGTTTTTTTAATAATTTTTTTTAAGAAATCCGCTTTTTCCGCTTTTATGTTGCCTCTTAGGGGAGTAAAATGTAAGACCGACCCACAGTAATTTTTTATGTTCAACATTTCCTCCGAACATACCTATATCCTATCTCGACTCATTAAGGGGGCTCCCATACAAAGGCGGAATTTGTACAAAATTTACTCGCAGGGCTCTAATTGTCCCTGGCGCGTTCCTATCGAAGTCAAATGTATACTGAACTCCAATATTTTTTCAATACAAATATTTTCTGTCAGCATTCTTATCGTGTATCTTCAACCATTAAGGTGGTGCCCATACAAAAAAATAGTTTTTTTAATAATTTTTTTTAAGAAATCCGCTTTTTCCGCTTTTATGTTGCCTCCTAGGGGGGTCAAATGTAAGACCGGCCCACAGTAATTTTTTATTTTCAACATTTCCTCCCAACATACCTATATCCTATCTCGACTCATTAAGGGGGCTCCCATACAAAGGCGAAATTTGTACAAAATGTACTCGCAGGGCTCTAATTGTCCCTGGCGCGTTCCTATCGAAGTCAAATGTATACAGAACTCCAATATTTTTTCAATACAAAGATTTTCTGTCAACATACTTACATCTGTCTTCAACCATTAAGGTGGTCCCCACACAAAAAAAAAGAATTCTTTGTCAAATAACTAATTTATTTTTGGCATGTGTTCGATACATTTTTTTATTTTGGGCAACGACTTGAAGTAAAAATATTTGTTCTTCGTCGCGGCATAACGCACTGCTATAATCTTCTATTAATTTTACGCCTCTTTCGGCAGCGTCATTGACAACATGGAGTTTTTGCAATATCTTTAGCAACCCAGAGGCGACTACAAGGAATTTCTTGCAATGGTGTTACTGTTTCTAGGTGAAGGTATAAAAAGTTTCACTTCGCACCACCAGGACCCATGTCATGCTCGTTGGATGGTGAAAGGGATATACTGCGTTAACATTTTCTTATTTCGAGAATATCTGGGTTTAACCAAGAATGAGTAGTCGGCGAGGTCAGTTATTCATCGTCACACTTTATGTAAGAGCTTGGTTTAGTGCGACTGAGGCCATCGAAGCTCCAAATAACGATTTGAGCTTTTTAAAGGCCATTGCTCATTATGATACAATTGATAACACAGTTTCGCAGCGTTTGGTGAAGAAATTGTGTGGACATCTCTGGTACCTTAGTGATGAACCTGTTGCTCTCGCATTACTTGACCAGAATGTTACCTGTGACATCAAAAGGAAAATGGCAAATGATATTCGTATTTTTGTAGAAGATAGAGAAAAATATGAGGAAGAGTTGTCCAACGAAGAGGTGGATGAATCATCAAACGAAGACACCGGCAAAAGACGACAAAATAAAAAGCGGCGCCAGTGAAGAGAAAGGTAGTTCTCGCCTAGTCATTGGGTTCACAGGTGTGAAGCGAATTACTTTAGCTCTCACAGAAGTACTACAAAAAGTAATGAAGGATTTGAGCCATTATGTAACACATGGGACAGCAAACTTTTTTCCACGCTTCGGATTACCAACAACTTTTTTAAATAGCGATCCAGAAACCAGGGAACAACGTGAAGACTATAAGTAAGCGCTAGATGATAAGTATAATCAGAGAAAATCTTTGTAATGAAAAAATATTGGAGGTGAGTCATACATTTGACTTTGATAGGTACAGCCTAGGGGCAGTTAGAGCCCTGCGAGTAAATTTTATAAAAATTTCCCCTTTGTATGGGAGCCCCCTTAAGGAGAGGAGTTAGGCGGTCGGTGTGTTTTAAAAAAATGTTGGGCAAAGAAAATTAATGGGTGCTCGTCATACATTTGACCCTTGTAGAGGTGACCCCCGGAAAGTTATATGATTTTTTGTACGTTTTTTTGCTTTTACCCTCAACTTTGAGCATGATGTGGAGCCCTTTGCCCCCCTCTGACCGCCACCATTTTTTGGCTCGAATATTTTTTTACCAAACCTCCCAAATTAAGGGGTTCTTGGAAGTCGAAATCTCCTTACTAAGAATTCCCATATAAACTATGCCATAGCTAATGTACATATGTATGTACATATATCATGAACAAGTGCATTCTTTAATACCCCTGAAGGAAATGGCGATGGAGAAAATGTATTGAGTCGCTTTTGACTTTGTCACCAGTACTACTCTCCAATTATTCCCCATACAATACTTTGTGCTAGAGACATTTAACATGTGCTTGTCATTGAAAATCTACTAGTAACACTAAAACAATTGACTAGGTAGTGAATACGTAGTTCTTATTGGAACATGGAGACATACCAGCCAGACATTCACTGGTACATTTCTATACCTTACGTACATACAAATTTATGTATATTGACAAGCTGTTGCAAAATCCACCAGAAATACACCACATCTGTTTTATCTCTATCTTTTATACTGACGAATATAAGAGAAATTGTAGACAATGTAACTATTACTAGAATTTTAGTGTTGACATAAGGACATTTGCCACCCAGTCAGACTGGACAAAACTTTATAAGCATATGCATACATTCATATGTAGCTATGTATGTATATAAAATAATTCTCAGTTTTTACAACAAAAAACTGAATATTATTCTTTCAATACAAGTGGTAGCATATTGTTGTTGTTGTAGTTGTTCAATTCAACACAGAATACAAAAACTCTTATGGAAGCGTATATTTATGCATATGTATGTATGTATGTATGCTTATAGTATACCTATAGTTTTTTTTTTTCATGACACTACAAATTCTATGCAAACACATTCGTTTGCATTTCCAGGAATAAGAATGTGCCAAGCAAAATTATCATTGAATAAAAAAAATTAAAAAGAACAATGTCTATGTAGTGGTGACAAAAAGGGGTTTAATATGAAATAAAGCATATTAGAGAAAATGTTTAAGTACAGGAAATAAATAACAATTTCAAGCAAGCCTCGGTAGCCGAGTAGCTAGTGGGGTTAATTAGAAGTTTGGTTGTTCTTTGTTCTATGCACGGTCATTTTTTCATACAATTTTAAAACGTATGATAAAACTATATATATAGAACTTCGGGAGAACCGTTTATTCATTTTTGCTGATTTATATAAGGAATTGTGCTAAGACAAGCGCGGTCGTTTTAGTCCAACTCCGAGCTCTCTAACTTGCATGGGAGCTTCAAAAAACGCATTTCAAGCCTCCCATACAAAATCCGTACAGACAGACGGACAGACGGACAGACGGACAGACGGACATGTCTTTTTTTATCTCCTAGTCATAAGGATCCATAATAACTAACTTTTTTTGGCCGCAAATGAATATTGTAGAAATTACAAAAATCTGGACAAACCTATATATACCCTTTTCCATTTTTGGTAAAGGGTATAAAAACCACAAGTCCAGAGCTGGAAACTCTTAACTTTTTTTCTGCACATTAAAGTAACTAACTAAAACAATTTTCTTTAATTTTCTTTTTTCTTTTAACATATTTTATATATATTTCTAAGAACTACTAGGTAGGTATAAGGAATCAGAAAAAAGCTAAAAGATGATGGAAAATAATTTTTTTTTGTATATAAAAGTAACTAGGTCAAACTATTTTATTCTTTTTGTTAAACCGTATGAGCTACGGATCTGAAAATTGGACAGAGTGTGTAGAACTTTGGCCGCTACAGCAACAAAAACATTAGAGTTATAAATTAAAGGGTGTTCCAAAACGAGGAACGAAAAATATTAAAATCCCATGTAATATAAATACAATTGTATGTATTTACATTTTATATTTTAAATTTGTAAAGTTAGTGTATTTTTATACAGACTAAAGCAATTAACACTAAAATTTATAAAATTCGAATTAAAGGGTGTTCTGTCAGTTAATGTAACTATGACTATGTAATTTTGACAACTGTATCTAGGAAACCGTAAGAGCCAACCTCTTAAAATTTTCTAAAACGGTAAAACTAAAAAATCCCAAAATTAAAAGATACAAAAAAAAATTTAAAACTAAATAAATCGCAAAAAACCGGAAAAATTGCCAAAAAAAAATCGCCAAAAACAAGAAAAAAGCGAAAAAACTAAAAAAAATTGTTTAAACTGAAAAAAAAAACGCTGAAAACCGAACGTACGGAACCGTTCGTGCGCGAGTCAAAGTCCCACTTTACTGATTTTTTTTATACATGTTCAATTTTTATTTAAGTAAATATAAACAAGGGATTGTGTCATGTTATGCTCTCAGCACAGTTGTGCTTTAAATTGATGGGATTTCATTGCCAGCTTGTAACGAGTTCTATCGCTAAAGAATAGTCCTAACTATAAAACTAATGAAATGACATGTTAAGTTTCATTTCCCTGAAACCGCTTCTTTGTACTAAACAAATTTGAAAAAATTCTTTTTGACGTCGTTTATGGCAACTGGAACAAGGGTGAATGTAAAATATTCCTTAAGTACAGAACGTAGAATAAAATATTCAACACACACGGAATGACAAACCTATATATACCCTTTTCCATTTTTGGTAAGGGGTATAAAAAGTAAGCCCATGAAAACTAGGAAAGTCAACAATTTTAGCACCTATTTGAATCTCGGTTCGAACAGGGTGATACAAAATTCGCTTTTCTTTATTCTTTGTTTGTTTTACAATTAAGCCCCTTGCGCAATTATTAAACAAATTTTATCCTGTAATTTTCGAAATTACAGATCTAGAAATTTTGAATAAGGTCTCTAATATACATATATGTATTTAAATTGCAATGTTAAATGGAGCACTACTTTTTTTCTTCGAAACACTTCAAAGTATGTCTAATACTATTTTATAGTATGTATTTCAGCCTCTCATAATGCACTCTAGGTAAATTGGTTAATTTTTGTGTCCAAAATTCACGTGACTCTTGAATTCATTGCATTCAAGCAACAATTTATGTAGGACGCGCTTCGTGTTATTTTTCGTTACAATACCTGATAATAGTTAATAAAAGAACGATAGAAAAATAAAGTTAAAAAATAAAGTTTCCATATAGGAAAGCAATATTGATAGTAAGTGCTAAATAAATACAGAATTCATTTGTTAAAATAAAATAGTTTAAAAAAAAAAAACCAACCTCAAATTTAAAAAAATAAATGTTCTTGTACAACTTTGGATAAGCTTTAAAAAAATAAGTTTTATATATCTTAAAGTTGAAATCAATACAATCTTGCTAAGAATTTAATTTTGAGTTTCTTCCTTCAATTTCATGCTGCAGTTTCTTGCGTTTTTTTTTTTTTTTGAGATATCCAATTTTTTCCAGGCAACCTCTTATAGCGAAGTTCCTAAGCTTTGGTTCGAAGATAAAAACAAAGAAGAGAAAGAAACAGCTGTTTTGAATTATATGCTTAGAAAAATTGGTGATGAAAAAACATTAAATGAAGAAGTCTACATGGCTTTTGCGCAATTTTGTTACCCGCCTTGCGTATTTTCATAGTGCCGAATTTCAAAATAAATTAAGCCAGGTGGTTTAGACATATTTAAGCTTTCAACTTTTTTTTCAAATGGTGGCAACCGTAAAAATGTCTACTACGAGTATTAGAAAAATAAAAAAACAAACCTGTGCGTGCTCGTGAAAAACTCTTATATTCCAAGTTTCAGCCATATGGGTCCAAAACTTTGGCTGATATTAACTTTGGCCTTAAAACTGCATCAAACTGAATCAAAATGTGTAAAGTGTCAATTTAAGTTATAGTATATACATACTTGCCGGTATATGAACAACAATGATTGTACTTCTTCTAAAGCAAAGATCCCGAATAGACTTATTTCGAAATTAATTAAAAACTACGGCCATTTTGGTTTATTACTTACGACTTGAGTGCAGAGAGGATTTTAACTTGAGTCCGATATTTTCAATTAAGTGTAAAAAGAAGAGAATCGGTAAGCATATATTTTTTTTATACACACAGTAAAATATTTTAGATTGGTTTTATTTAAAAACTTTTTCCAGATTAGTTTCAAATTTGAGTTCCAATAAACAAAAAATTAAACCACAACTTTTTACCGGGCTATTTACCCAGCAAAAAAATTCTGATTTGGAAGCAGTAACAACTGAGGGAAGCAATCTATAGCTTACTTCAAAAAATGCTTATGAAAGGCACTAATGAAAGGCGGGCTCTCAAAAAATTATATATTATTACTTCAATGAAGCTCTTAAGTAAGGCAAAGAAATTTATGGCTTTTTGGAAGCTAACGGCCTTATGTATAAGCAAAAACTAGCACGAAGTTAGCATAAGTGGCAGAATTGAACATGATCTTAAAGAGTTTTGCCATGAAAATTCACATTAAGAATCATGCTAGGACTTAGAGGTGGGTTAAAATTAAGTAATGTGACCATTTTTAATGTCAAATTGTATGGAGGAACTCGTTAACACCTATTTAAATTTCGTCACTTATGCTAACTTCATTCCAATTTTTGCTTATACATAGGGCCGTAAATGTATTGGTTGTAGCTGGCTCATCTCGAACAAAAAAGATGTCTTATTCATGCGCAACAGCAAGTGATTCTGTAACATTGTCTCCCTTACAAAAACGATTCTGGAAAGAAGTAATTTTTGGTGGGAATTTGCCAAGTCTAACATTTTGATTAGTTTACTGCATTAGAGTAGATAATACTGTATAGTGGGGTAGAATTTGTAATACATGATACAAGTTTTCTCGCCTCTATAGGGCTACAGCCCTCACCAAAAAAAATGTTCGAGGATAATAATAATAGTACTTATTAACAACTAGTGTAAGGTTTTTTTAGTGTTTTACTTTACCATTAAATGTCATAAAAAACTAAAAAGCTAACGACAGCTTTTTCTTAGTACACGAAGAGTATCTGAAAAATTTTAATTTGAAAAAATTATTACTAATTTGTTTTCCCCTGAAATTAAAATTTCGTGATTCAGCTCACCAGTGGACTTAAACCAACTTGAAAATTTTTTAAAAATCGTTTCCTGATACAAAAACTTTTGAAATTTAATTGAAAATTATTAAGTGTACAAACATAGCAAGCTGCAAAGCTGGAACAAAAAGTTCAATTCGAAGAAATATTTATAAGATTTCTAATTCCTTATTTTTCCAAAAAATAATTCTAACGATACATTTTTTAAGCAACGAAGAATAAACCTAAATTTTAAAGCTATAATACCTTTTATAAACTTAAAATATATTTTATTGATAAAGCAGTTAAACTATATGTGTCAATACTTTGTAGCGGACATCATCTTATTTTTAATATTTAACAAAATTCATTGAATTATTTAATTTTTTTTCTGCCATATACATATGTATGTATAATTTCACATTAAGCAGCTAATAAATGCAAACAAGTATTAAAAGAATTAGTAATAAATTAACCCATTATTGTTATGCAGCCATTTAAGGAAATTAAAGAAAACAAAAGATCAACCAACTCCTACTTCAATATTTACTGATCTCATATTTGCTAATTAACTAAAATTTCGCATTTAACTCACTTTTTCAATGATTGGAAATTTTTTTAAAATTTTTTATATATTTTGCTATAAAAACAATAATAATAATTTTAACAACTTTTTTAATTCAATGACACTTTTCCTAGATGACACACGATAATAAAAGCTACGGCCAGTCAAGTGAGTGATGATAATAAACGCAGGGTTAATTTTGTTGCTGTTGTTATTCATAATTCATAAATTTTTTGTATTTTGTTTTTGATTGTTCTTGGCAAAAGTGTAATTTTTAATAACTAAAAACAGCAACAAGTCGTATAAAGACCTCTTTATATGGGTTTGGCTTTGGTAACGAACTGTTATGGCTGAACTGTTGCTGGTATACCCAACGAACAATTATCAAAGAAAACGAACAAGAATCAATCAAGCCCATGTGGAATGCGGCGTGAAATGATTTTTGAGTAAAATTTGCCATTTTGTATTAGTTTTCCCGCATGTTTTAATTAAAATCTACAGCAGAAGTAGGGATATAGGGATGTGGGCAAAAAAGATCGATATATCGAAATATCGATATTTGAGAAAATAAATATCGATAAATATCGCCGATATTTGAAAAACCGATACATCGATACATCGATTCTTATTAACGAGTATCGGATTACGATACTTTTAAGAGCTATAGCTGTTTTTTAAGTGTACGATCACTACTAGTGATGCGAAGAAAAAAAGAAAAATTTCATAATAACATCCCTGGCGAATTTATAAGGTGACCCAACTAAGGCAGTTGACTTTTTGGATTGTGTCGGTATAAGCCTAAAGGCTTACAAATCAGCTGACTCTTTTTGGTTTATAGAAATCATATACAAGCCACTCCTTAATTCTGTTTTGTTTCGTTTCAACCAAAAAATTGTTAACTATTTGTAAGTGGCAGCATAAATAAAATACAAACATTTTGAAATAAACTGTGATTGTGCTTTAAGAATTTAAAAAAATTTAATTTTTACCAGAAAAACATAAACACTATATTGAAACAAAACAATTAATGTTTTTCATATGGGATTTCCCGGAATCCCACACATTTTGATGGCAGTAGAACTATAGCTAAGACTTTACAAGAATCACGGCCGGGAACTGAAATTGTATTATTTTTCTGACTAATGTGTTTATAAAACGTTATTATTTAATCGATATCATGAATTATAATTTGTTTTTTGTTGCTATGGGCAGGAATTCCCGGGAAACCGAAAAGTCATTCCCGCTTTCCCAGGAAATGAAAAAGCACAGAGCAGCATCACAAAGTAAAGACTAATGAAGTCGTAAGGAGCTACAGTAGGTTACGTATAACTTAACATAAATAGTTCTTTTGTATTAAATTTCTTAAAGTTACTAATTGAGCATTAAAATTAATGTAGCAAAAAATATCGATATATCGAAATATCGATGTTTTCAAAAAATCTATATTGATACTGTTCAAAAATATCGATACGATATATACCGATACATTTTTTCCATTTGCCCATCCCTAATGTGTAGTATAAAGATACATACATAACTACAAACATACATATTTGTTTTGTGATAAAATTTATAATTTTTTGTTATAGTGCAATTTTTAGTAAGTTACCTCTTGGTTTTTTTCGACTAAAGAATTTGCTTCAGTAAAGATCCTCCTAAAATATGAAATATATTTAACTGAAAAAAAATTATTATTTTTAATTATTTTTTATCCAATTTTTTTTAAGTTCCAACCCTGGAACCATAATTTAAATTTTTCTGGTTTTAATACGAGTACTAATTTATTTTTTTCTAAAATATAGAATATATTTAATTATCAAAGAAATAACAAGCTTTATTTAACAGGTTATATATATATAAAAAAATTTACTTTTTCCGACCCTGGAATCATCATTTTAGATATTTTTGGTTCCTTATATCAATCTTGTTCTTTAAAAATATATATAAGATATGTTAAGTGAACTAAGAAAAAAAGAAATAAGGAAAATACTAGTTTTATTTAGTTACTTTAATATTAAAATAAATTCAGTAAAGTGCGACTTTGACTCGCGCACGAATGGGTCCGTACATTCGGTCTTGAGAATTTTTTTAATGTGGCGTTTTGCTTTTTTGATTTTTCTTTTCAATTTAAAAAATTTTTTTAGTTTTGTCGCTTTTTTCTCGTTTTGGCGATTTATTTTAGTTTTTGGGAATTTTTTTTTATTTTGGCCGATTTTTTTCATTTTGGCGATTTTTACTGTTTTTGGGGCTATTTTGGTGATTTTTTTCTGTTATTTGGGTTGTTTTCATTTGGCGATTTTTTCATTGTGGGGATTTTTTTTCATTTTGGCGATTTTTCTGGTTTTCCGCGATTTATTTTAGTCTTAGAAATTTTTTTTAATTTGGTGCTTTTTTTTGCTCTGGCGATTTTTTTTGGTTGGCGATTTTCTAATTTTTGGATTTTTTAGTTTTACCGTTTTTGAAAATTTCTAGAGTTTTGCTCTTACGGTTTCCAAGATACAGCAAGATGTCAAAATTACATAAGTCAAAATTGCATAAACTGATGGAACACCCTTTAATTAATTTTTTTTTTTAAATTTTAGTGTTAATTGTTGTAGTCTGTATAAGAATACACTAACCTTACAAATTTGAAGTGTATATACACACAGTCGCATATATATTACATGGGATTTTAATATTTTTCGATGCTCGTTTTGAAACACCCTTTAATTTTTCACTCTCATGTATTTGTTGCTGTAGCGCCCAAAGGTGTTCACAATGTGTCCAAATTTCAGGTCCGTAGCTCTTACGGTTCTCGAGAAAATACCCTGTGATAGCCAGACGGGCAGAAGGACAGCATAGCGAAAATAATAGGGTTCCGTACACCAAAGGTACATAAAGGTTCAATTTTATAGCTGTGGAGCTGTGGTTTTTATTTTTAAAATTTTCTCTACCCAACTTTTCTTTCCAAAACATAAAATATATTTATAAATGAAAATATAAAAAAAATTATTAGACCTACTTAATTTTATATATCACAAAAAGTGTACGTTTCCCAACCCCTGGAATCATAATTTAAAATTTTTCTGATTTGATATACCAATATTTTTCTTTCAAGAGTTTAAGATATTTTAAATTTATAGATAAAAAGGAAAAACTAGTCTTAGTAGATTATTTTTATATATAACAAAAAAGTTAAAGTTCCCAACCCTGGAAACGTCTTTTTGATTTTTTAACTTTTTCATATTCTTAATACAAATTTTATTCGTACTGAAATATAAAATAAGTTTCTTTAACAAAAAAATTAAAAAAATTGTGTTATCTAGTTGCTTTTATATGGCAAAATCAACTTTAAGTTTTCCAGTTCTGAAACCGTCTGCTCGATTTTGCTGATTTTCAATACCAATCTAAGTTGGACCATTTGTGACACACCAGTCTAAGAACGAATTCTCTAGCTTTTCTGGGAGCTTCGGAAAACCGATTTCACATACACCAGACGGACGGACGGACAGACGGACATCGCCTATTCGTCGTCCCTATTCATATGGACCCTGAATATATATATTTTATTATTCGCATATGAATATTATGGAAATTACACACGGAATGACAAACCTATATATACCCTTTTCCATTTTTGGTAAAGGGTATAATAAATAAAATTAGTAAATTAATACTGAAAATTAATACTTTTCTATACTATAATAAGAATTTTCAGCATGATTAGACTTTCGTTAATGTTTCTTATTAATTCAATATGTTTTTTTTATTGATTTTAAACTGTTTTTTTATCTGGGTGTACGCATTACACTGGTTTACAAATTTTTAATTTGGAAAAATACCAAGAACGCCATATGCCTAGATGAGTTAATTCGGACCTCCTGAACAGAAAAAACACTGTAATTTTTTTTTTTCTAAGTACCGTTTTTTAGATAACGGTACTTTTGAGTTTTTCGGTGTATGGTCCCACTCAAACCCTTGTGGAGCCCAACCCAAAAGTCCGATCGAGATATATGGCATATCGTTGAAAAGGTAATTGAATGCCTTTTCCGTCAATATGCGTCAAATTTCTATCTGAAAAGAAATGGTTGAGTTATGGCACCTCAAAGTTCAAAATTTGCCTATTTTTTACGTTTTTTTCAAAATTTTTAAATTTTGTTTCGTTTTTTTTCTCCGTTATAGTAAAGATGTGGAACGTTTTATTTTTTTACCAAATAGTTTATTTAGTTACAAGCATTTTAAGCGTAATTTGAAGAAAAATGGATGAAAAATAAAGTTTTTATTAAGGATTTTGTGGAACGACAATATTTTCATTTTCATTACTCACACACTATATTCGGCGTCCATCAGTTTTAACGTATTTACAAATATTGTGAAAAAGTTGCTAAAAGACAGTCTTGCCATGAATTACCTTAAACAAAAATTTTCGAGAGCCACAGCGAGAAAAATTGAAGCTGGTATATTTGATGGACCTCAAATTCGGGCTCTGTAGGGTGACCAAGCATTTATTGAGTGTTTAGGTCCAGCTTATTTGGAGGCATGGGAAGCATTCCAGGACATCGTTCACAACTTTTTGGAAAACTACAGAAGTCCTGATTACGCTGAGAAGATCGATACATTACTGCAAAAATTCAATGCTATTGGTAAGCGTTGAGTGAAAGCATGTATATCAAAAAGGCCGTTATCATTTAAAAATTTATTCTTTTTAACTCTTAGGTTCAAATATGACACCTAAATTACACTTCTTATTCAGTCATTTGGATATTTTCCCCACGAACTTGGGCTCCGAAAGTGATGAACAAGGTGAAAGATTTCACCAAGAAATGGAAGAAATCGAGAGACGTTATAAAGGCTGGTGGGATGAACAAATGATGGCAGACTATTGTTGGTTCCTCATTCGCGAAGATACATCCGAAAAAAAAAAACGCAAAAGTTCAAGTCGCTCGTCATTTTAATTTAAATTTTCTGAATTCATGCCGAATATAATGTGTGAGTAATGAAAATTAAAATATTGTCGTTCCACAAAATCCTTAATAAAAACTTTATTTTTCATCCATTTTTCTTCAAATTACGCTTAAAATGCTTGTAACTAAATAAACTATTTGGTAAAAAAATAAAACGTTCCAGATCTTTACTATAACGGAGAAAAAAAAACGAAACAAAATTTAAAAATTTTGAAAAAAACTTAAAAAATAGGCAAATTTTGAACTTTGAGGTGCCATAACTCAACCATTTCTTTTCAGATAGAAATTTGCAGCATATTGACGGAAAAGGCATTCAATTACCTTTTCAACGATATGCCATTTATCTTGATCGGACTTTTGGGTTGGGCTCCACAAGGGTTTGAGTGGGACCATACACCGAAAAACACAAAAGTACCGTTATCTAAAAAACGGTACTTAGAAAAAAAAAATTACAGCGTTTTTTCTGTTCAGGAGGTCCCAATTAACTCATCTAGGCATATGGCGTTCTTGGTATTTTTTGGCTGTAAACCAGTGTTATCAATACATATTGCACAGTAACATCATAAACAGTCACAACTCGAAATTATCAAAATGGTTTTGTTTCTTCACAAACCAGTTCACTGAACAAATCTCTAACGATAGCAAAAATGTATTTTGCACCACAGTATTTTAAACAGTAAAAAATACACTAACATATTCCTGTTCCCAGTAAAAAAAAATTTGAAGTCATTCTGAAGGAACTACATTTTCATTGCATCCAAAAAATCGATATTTTTAAAATGCCGATAGTTAGAAGAAAACCAATTAGAAGATTATTTTAGTTATACAAAACCTTGTAATTCCTTCATAGTTTTAGAAAATACTCACCAGAATTTTTAAAAAATCGATTTAATTAAAGAAATTTATGAACTAATTTTAGTCTAAAATTTAAAAGTAATTTACTTAAATTTACATAAAAACTTTGTTTCGGGCTTAAATTCGTATAAAAAGAAACGAATTGTTGAAAAAAGTAACTACTTACCATTTTTCCTAGATGAAAATATTATCATAGAACACAAAAAAGGAAACTTTTCTTAAAATCGCTTCCAAGTCGGTAACCAGGCATCAAAAAAGAGAACTTCTTGCAATGACAACCCTATGTAAAAATCATTAGATCGGATCGAAATTTGCACTACTTCGAGATCTCAAACTCTACATTTTCATGACTTTTTTGGAGTGTCTTTTTTTAGTGGATCATTATGGTACACAATTGTGTTATTTGTACAGTATCAAACATCTGAGATTTTTTCAGTTGTGACAATACAAGCTTGTTCAAAAAATACTAACAGGGAAAATCGTAAGGAGGGCCGGGAGACGGAAAACTCCTTATACCCAGAAAATATTTATTATTGTTTTAGCACAGAGCTATTAAAGCAAGAGTTTTGAGGGTTCCGTACTCAAAAGAAAAACAGAATCCTGTAAATGTGAGTACGCTGTTCGCCCTTCAGTCCGTCTGTCAGCCCGTCCGTATACTAACCGAAAGCAAAAGTTCTATGCTTCTTATTAAAAGACTTCAATCACAAGATATTTATACATATAGACACCAAATTAATTGTTATAAATAAAAGGTCATCAATTATTCGTTGTACCTTCATAGTGAACAGACGTAATAGCGGAATTTTTCTTACATACAAACTAAACAAAAAAAATTATACAAAAAATATTCGTAGTACATATTAACGTTGATAAATAAGCCTTTTTTTTGCTTTGCTAATTAATATTTTTACATATTGTAATAACAAAAACAAAAAAAAAACCGTAAACAAAAAAACATACAAACATACCCTTGAGGAATACTCTTTATGAGTACCCCAAAGGAAAAAAATAGTGAAGTGAGTTCTAACGGCAGAAATGCCTATTATACTGTGAGTTTTGATGCTCATAATGATAACAATAAAAATAAAATATCTGATAATAGACTTGCAGTGAGTTCTGAAGCTCTTAATAAAAATAAAAAATCTGATAATAGACTTTTTCTAACGGCAAAACCACAGTTTCGTCAGCGATCAACTTCGCTTTGTCCAATGCCATCTAGTGAACCGTTGACAATATTGCCTAGTACTTCCACATTTAACTCAGCGATATCACCCGCCTCGGGCTCGGGGTCATCACTTAACCAAGTTGTCACTGAAAATAAGAGTAGCCCAAAACCCAAGGTCCAAGTCGGAATGGACATATACATTACAATTTTAAAGCGCGGGCGAAGCCCAAATTCTACTAAAATTGCATCTGCTCCAAAGATGTCTAGGGATAACAGCACATCCTCTACTAATCGGCAAAACCGTTTTAAAATATTGCAAGATGACAATGACAAACCCGCTGAATCTGCGAACAAAACCTCCAAGCCGCCACCAATCTATTTAAGAGAAAAAAACTCAAACGCTTTTATTAAAAAATTAATTTCGGTCATTGGTGCGAATAAATTTCACATTGTTCCAATAAAACGTGGTAATATTGATGAAACGAAAATTCAAATTTATGAAGAAAAAGATTTTCGAAAAATGGTTTCTGAATTTGAAAAAAGTAAAACAAATTTCTACACATATCAGCTCAAGAGTGCTAAAGGTATGCAGATTGTGTTGAAGGGCATAGATTCCTATGTTGCTCCTGAAGAAGTAAAAGATGCTCTCTCTTATCTAACATAATAAATAGGGAAAAGATCCCTCAACCTCTATTTCGCGTTGAACTTGAGCCAAATGATATAAAATTGAAAAAAATGAGACCCATCCAATATATAATTTAAGATATATCTTGTATAACCGTTGAAGAACCACACAAGCGTTCAGGACCCGTACAGTGCCATAATTGTCAAGAATATGGATATACTAAAACTTACTGCAAATTACCTACTGTTTGTGTTGTGTGCGGCGAATTACACGGCACTGCTGGTTGCAATAAACCAAAAGATCAAAGTGGCAAAAAATTTAGTAATTGTGTGAGAAAATCACACCGCTAACTACAGAGGTTGTCCTGTGTACTCTTTCGTCAAACAGACTATGAGGCAAACACCAAAATTGGCCCCAGCTCAATCAGCAAACGCTTTATCAGCCACTATTGCGCAAGTGAGCCAACCAGTTAGTTCCAGTAGTTTCTGGAACGCAAACGGCATTCGCCAACATAAAAATGAACTTGAGCACTTCCTCACGGAAAAAAATATTGATATAATGTTGGTCTCTGAAACTCGTTTGACTTCCAGAATCCTTTTTAAAATTTATGGCTACACCATATATGATTCAAAGGACCCGAAAGGAAGAGCATGCGGTGGATCAGCAATTTTAATTATGTCAAGACTCAAGCACTACATTCTTGACAATTGTGCAACACAATTTAAAAAATGGGCTTGGATGTCATTTCGAGTGGGGAGCACACTTATTGGTCTACTGACATACATAAAATTCCGGATGTTATAGATATTGGCGTCTTGAAAAATATCTCTAGGGATTTAATTCAAATTGAAGCTTCTCTAGATCTCTCGTCCGATCACTCTCCCACGATCGTTACAATTTGTAGCCCATTAAGAAGTGATATACCTCACCCATATTCGAATTTGATAAATCGTGTTAATTGGCTGAGATTTAAAAAATATCTTAGTAGTCATTGCACGGAAAATATTACGCTAAGAACACCTGATGATATTGAATCTAACATTGCCAACCTTAATGAAAATATTTAACAGGCTGCTGAACATGCCACTACCGCCCATCCGCAGACTAGGTTAAATAGAATTTATTCTACGGATATTGAACGTCTCGTAAGTGAAAAAAGAAGAGCTAGAAGAGAATAGCAACAGCACAGATCACCCCAAATTAAAATTATATTTAAGGAGTGTACTGAACGACTCCAAGAGTTGCTTGCATTTGAAAAAACTGCATCTCTTAAAAATTATTTTGAAGGTCTTGATGTCACACCAGCATCTAATTACTCTTTGTGGCGCGCTGCTAGAAAGCTTAAAACACCAGTTGAGTTTAAACCACCTCTGCGCACATCTACAGGAGGTTGGGCAAGAAGCGATACTGAAAAAGGTAAAATATTTGGTGAGCATTTAAAATCCGTATTCACCCCAAACACGTGTTCTGGTGCTGTTGATTTGCCAAATGTAGTAGCGCTACCCCCTCGACCAATTAAATTTAAGACGCGTGATGTACAAAAAATAATTGCAGAACTCAACCCGAAAAAAGCCCCGGGTATTGATGGAATTAGTAACCAGATGTTGATGAAGTTGCTTCGTATAGCTATTAGAATCCTGTTATTAATTTTAAACGCTATTTTACGACTGGAGTATTTTCCAAACAGCTGGAAGCTTGCCAAGGTTAAAATGATTCCAAAATGATACCAAAGCTGAGTCATATAGGCCAATAAGTTTACTGTCAACAATGTCAAAGCTCTTTGAAAAGTTACTCATGATAAAATTGTCCCCAATTCTAACTTATAATGAGTGCATACCGGATCATCAATTTGGATTTAGAAGTCAGCATAGCACCATTGAACAAACTAATAGATTGGTTCAATTTATAAGAAAAACTTTTGAAGAAAAAAAGTATTGCTCTGCGCTGTTCATTGACGTTTCTCAGGCATTTGATAAAGTGTGGCATGAAGGCCTAATTTTAAAATTAAAGACTTACCTACCAATAAATATTCTAAATCTGCTGGAAAGTTACATTATTGCCCGGAAGTTCACTGTTGTGGAAGGAGACTTTATGAGTACGCCTGAAATAATCTCATCCGGTGTGCCACAGGGGAGTATACTGGGGCCAGTTTTATATTTGATTTATACTTGTGATATGCCCTTGAGCAGCAATATCCATACATCTACGTTTGCCGATGATACAGCCTGCCTTAGTATGCACGAAAACCCACACGAGGCTTCCCGATATCTTCAGTAACATATTACTCAGCTAGAACTATGGTTAAACATGTGGAGAATAAAGGTAAACGAACAGAAGTGTGCTCAGGTAACATTTACCTTAAGAAAAGACAGTTGTTCCCCCGTTACAATCAATAATCAAATTGTTCCTCAAAACTTACATGTGAAATACCTTGGTATACATCTTGATCGAAGGCTCACATGGAAATACCACATTCACTCTAAGCTAACGCAAATGAAACTTAAACTAACTCAGATACATTGGCTGGTTGGTAGAAACTCAACCCTCACCCTAGATTGTAAACTTTTAATATACAAGTCGCTCTTAAAACCTATATGTTGCTACGGAATTCAGCTATGTGGTACTGCTTCAGCTTCTAATGTCGAGAGAATCCAACGAAGGCAAAACAAAATTTTACGGTTAATAACATCGGCTCCATGGTACATAAAAAATTCAAATATACATCGTGACTTAAATATGCCACTAGTGACTGAAGAAATTGCAAAAAACGCTGGCAAATATTTAACAAAACTCGAGTCACATCCTAATCCGCTTGCCCGTAATATTTTGAACTTTACTGGACACATCCGCCTAAAAAAGAGGGATACAAGGGCTCTTATTCACAGCACTCCAGATGGGACTTCCTGAAAATTCTTTTATTTTTTATAATTTTTTTTTCCTTTTGATTATAAATACTTATGTATGTATTATATATAACTACTACTAAGCTTATGTCCGACACTGGTCGGGCCTAATTATATTTTTATATTTAAGATTTGAATACTTATTGTTAGTTCATATATGAAGATACAATAAATAAAAATTCATGTATTAAAAAAAAAAAAAAATAAATAAATATAAGGTCCACAATATTGTATACTCATACACAGTAAATATGAATATGAATATATTTCGTTTAGCACTGAATGTTTGCTGGGATTTCATTTTAATTATTATGAGTGATTAATTTGCTATTTTACGTTCATATTTGCTTGACTCTTTTTAAGGCTGAAAGTGATTGAATGACAGTCTCTTGATTCAATGTTCCTTTTTTTGATTTTTTAGCATTTTGTTTTTCATTTTCTGAGCGGTCAGTTACTACGTTTATACGCAGGGTTTATTTGCAAATAAAACTGTAAATTGTTGCCATATTATTGTTTTTATTGTGACTTACTAATTCAGCAAACTATTCATTCAAACTATTTGCAAATAGAACGCTTGAGGTTGCCACGCTTACAAATGTTTGATAACAAAAAACAATAAATGTATAAATATTGCAACAAAAAACATTGAAAGAACGAAATAATGGCAATTAAAACAAATAATTATAATTTTTAATAGTTTTTTTTAGTTTTTATTTCAAAATTCCACTTTCGGGCTCCAAATTTATAAACATATTTTCCATCTTGGTTTTTACATCCCACCAAGCACAGCTGGCATGATTTTTTTTTTGTTGTTTGTTGCTATTGCCTGAATCTGTCGGCAAGAACACCCCCCAAGATGGCGAGCTCAGCCGGTGCTGAACGCCAGCATGCCAGCAAGGCAGACAAATCTGGCAACCAGGGAAAATGAGGCACGGACAGTAATGTCTACATAAAATTTTTAAATAACACCATAAGCAACCCGATAACAGCAAAGTTAAATAAATAACAGAAATGCACATTTACACTATTTTTTGCCAACATAAGAAAGTTTTCAATAGAAGTGCTACCCAAGTTTGTGTACTTTTGCTATGCCGTATAAACAGTGAGTTAATTTATTTGCAAATAGTGCGCGTATAAACGTAGTAATTGATTTGTTGTCTTGCACACAAAATCAAATTTTAATACGTTATAAAATATTTCTTTTTTTTTTCATATACATATTTATTTATTGTATCTTCAAAAATGAACTAACAATAAGTAATCAAATCTTAAATCTAAATATAATTATTAGGCCCGACCAATATCGGACATAAGCTTAGTGATAGTTATAAATAATACATAAGTAGTGATAATCAAAAAGAAGTATTTTTAAGCAGTCCCATCTGGAGTGTTGAATATTAGGGCCCGTATATCTCTCTTTTTTAATCGGATGTGTCCAGTAAAGCTCAAAATATTACGGGCAAGCGGATTAGGATGTGACTCGAGTTTAGTTAAATATTTGCATCCGTATTTTGCAATTTCTTCACTCACTAGTGGCATATTTAAATCACGATGAATATTTGAATTTTTAACGTACCATGGAGCTGATGTTATCAAACGTAAAATTTTGTTTTGCCTTCGTTGGATTCTCTCGACATTTGAAGCTGAAGCAGTGCCCCATAGCTGAATTACATAGCACCATATTGGCTTCAAAAGCGGCTTGTATATCAAAAGTTTGCAGTCTAGGCTGAGTGTTGAATTTCTGCCAATTAACCAATATATTTGAGTCAATTTAAGTTTCATTTGGGTTAACTTAGAGTCAACATGATATTTCCATGTAAGCCTTCGATCAAGGTGTATGCCAAGGTATTTGACTTGAGAATGTTGAGGAATATTTTGATTGTTGATTCGAATGGGGGAACAGGTATCTTTTCTTAGGGTAAACGTTATATGAACACACTTTTGTTCATTGACTTTAATTCTCCATAAGTTCAACCATATTTCAAGCTGGGTAATGTGTGCTTGGAGATTGTGGGATGCCTCATCAGGATTTTTGTGAATACTCAAACAGGCTGTATCATCGGCAAATGTAGAAGTGTGGATGTTATTGCTCACAGGCATATCACAAGTATATATTAGATACAAGACTGGCCCCAGAATACTACCCTGTGGCACACCAGAAGATATAGATTCGGGTACACTCATGAAGTCTCCTTCCGCAACAGTAAACTTTCTATCAAGAATATAACTTTCCAAAAGCTTTTGTATATTTATTGGTAGGTATGTCTTCAATTTTAAAACTAGGCCTTTGTGTCATACTTTGTCAAATGCCTGAGAAACATCAATAAAAAGGGCAGAACAATACTTCGTTTCTTCAAAAGTCCTCCTTATAATTTGAACCAATCTATGCGTTTGCTCAATAGTGCTATGCTGACTTCTAAAGCCAAATTGATGGTCCGGGATGCACCCAGTATCAGCTAAAATTGTGGACAATTTAGTCATGAGCAGCTTTTCGAAAAGTTTTGAAATTGTTGAAAGTAAGCTTATAGGCCTATATGACTCAGCCTTGGTAAGATCTTTGCCTGGCTTTGGAATCATTTTAATCTTGGCAAGTTTCCAGTTATGTTGAAAATACTGCATTCGTAAAATGGCATTAAAAATAAATAGCAAAATTCTTATTGCAATATGAGGCAAGTTCATCAGCATCTTGTTACTAATGCCATCAATACCTGGAGCTTTCTTAGGGTCGAGTTCAGCAACTATTTTTTGTAGTTCACGCATCTTAAACCTTAAGGGACGAGGGGGTAGAGAGACTACACTCGGTAAATCGGCAGCACCCGTACATGAATTGGGAGTGAATACAGATTTTAAATGCTCAGAAAATAAGTTACCTTTCTCACTATCGCTTCTTGCCCAGCCTCCGGTCGAAGTACGCAGTGGTGATTTGAGATCAACGGGTCTTTTAAGATTTCTAGTAGCGCGCCATAAAGAGTAATTAGATGTTGACGTTACATCCAGACCTTCTAAATACTTTTCCAGTAATGCAGTCTTTTCCGACGATAGCAGCTCTTTGAGTCGTTTAGTACATTCTTTAAGTCTGATTTTATTTAGGGGTGATCGGTGTTGTTGCCATTCTCTTCTAGCTCTCCTTTTTTCACATACAAGACGTTCAATTTCCGTAGAATAAATTCTATTAAAGCCAGTCTGCGGATAGGAAGTAGTGGCATGTTCAGCAGCCTGTTTAATATATTCGTTAAGATTGGCAATATTAAATTCAATATCATCAGGTGATCTTAGCTGAATGTTTTCTACGCAGTGACTACTAATATATTTTTTGAATCCTAGCCAGTTGACCCTATTAATCGTTTTCGCATATGAGTTAGTTAAATCATTCCTTAGTGGGTTGAAAATTGTAACTATTGTGGGAGAGTGATCGGAGGACAGATCTACAGAGCCCTCTACGTGAATTAAGTCCCTATGGATATTTTTCGTGACGCCAAAATCTATAACATCTGGAATTTTTCTTACGTCAGTAGGCCAGTAAGTAGGCTCCCCACTCGAAATGACATCTAAGCCCATTTTTGAAATTGTATTAAACAACGCTCTACCTCTAGGTGTAACAAGACGCGAGCCCCAGTACGTATGTTTTGCATTGTAGTCACCAGCTGCCACGAAACAAGATCCAAGCGATTTGTAGAACTTCTCATACTGATCTTCGGTAACTGAAAATCTGGGAGGTGAGTAAATTGATGATATCACGAAATTCGCACAACAATTTTCTACGAAAATATTCGTTGCTTGCATATATTCTTCACTAACGTTCTCAAGGATATAGTGCTTGAGTCTTGACTTAATTAGAATTGCTGATCCACCGCATGCTCTCCCTCTCGGGTCTTTTGAATCATATAGAGTGTAGCCATTTATTTTAAAGCAGCTTCTCGCAGTCAAGTGAGTCTCAGAGACCAACATTATATCAATATTTTTTTCCGTGAGGAAGTGCTCAAGTTCATTTTTATGTTGGCGAATGCCGTTTGCGTTCCAGAAACATAGTTTTAACGTGTTCATGGTTTGTTGACTAATGCTTGAAGCAGAGTATTCTGCATTCTCAGCATTTCTTGCATCATGCTAGTCATATTTGTTGTAAAGTTGTTTATAGTTAGCACCAGATTCTCAATAGTAGCTTCACGACGACTAAAGTTAAAGCTAGAGTTTGCATTCGTTGAATTACTTGGCGGTGGAACATTTTGTGTGGGAATAGAACTAGTCTTAGCAGCATCGGCATACGATACACGTGAAGTAACTAGTTGGCTAGTTTGAGGAAGAGTGGCGGAGTAAGCATTTGCTGATTGAACTGGAGCTAATTTAGATTTTTGACCCATAGCCTGTTTAACGAAAGAATATACAGGGCATCCTCTGTAGTTAGCAGTGTGATTACGTCCACAATTATTGCATTTCTTTTCTGCTTGTACTTTTGGCTTGGTACAGTTAGCAGTACCATGCAATTCACCGCAGATAACACAAACTGTAGGTAATTTGCAGTAGGTTTTTGTGTGGCCATATTCTTGGCAATTATGGCACTGTACGGGACCTGAACGCTTACGTGGCTCTTCAACAGTGATTTTTCGGTGTAAAAGGTATTTTAGACTATAAATTGGGTGCGTCTCATTTTTCTTTAACTGTATATCATTCGCCTCCAGTTCAACACGAAATAGAGCCTGGGGAATCTTCTCTCTATTGATTATATTGGTAACATTTTTTACCTTAAATCCTTGTTCGATAAGTGCACATTTTACTTCTTCGGGCTCAATATATGAATCTATGCCCTTTAATACTATTTGTAGGCCTTTAGCACTCTTAAGTTGATATGTATAAAAATTTGTTTTATTTTTTTCAAACTCACTAACAATTTTTCGGAAATCTTTTTCATCATATATTTGGATTTTAGTTTCATCAATATTACCTCGTTTAATTGGAATGATGTGAAAAGTATTTTCACCAATGTTCGACAGTAGATTTTTTACTAAACTCATATTATAAAATATGAGTTTGTTTTTGTTTTGCTATTATTATTGTTTATAAGATGTTTTTGTGGTATATTTCCATAAATTTCTCAATAACGTACCTTTTCACAATGTATGGTTAAAAGATAACATATACTTTAACTGCAAGTTTTGTATGAAGAACTGTCAGTTAAAGTTCACGTTAACTCTTAACCATACATTGTGAAAAGGGACGTAAGTCTTGCAGTTCATTAACATTTCCTACGTTGTGTAATACATATGTACTTTTAAAGGCGGTAGAGTTTATATTGCTTCCGTACATTGCGCAATTTATTGGAAAAAATAACTTTCAAGAATTCAGAGGGGTAAAGAGAACGTACTCAGATCCTGTAATACATGTCAAAATTATATTATCTTGATTCGTTTTCTACTAAAAATAGTATGTTAGTATCCCATCATAAGAGTACTTGGATATACAGTGCTATACCGTGCAATTTAAGGTATGCTTAATTTTTGCTCATTGCGTACCTGATGAAACACAAAAAATAATAATGTACCCGGTATATCGAATTTTCTAATAAATTGTCCATAAGAAATAAAGATATGCGAAGATAAATGCTAACATACATATAACAATCCTTTGAATGAGAACAAAATCAAAATCTACTTCATAAACAGTTTCTGTATATCTATTACAAGAGTTTTTTTTTGCTTTGCTGTAGCATTTTGCATATATTTTTCATGGACATAATATCAATATGCGATTAGTTTTTGTTTGCTGTACGAAATTAAAAAATAAATTTACGACCCTTTTTACAATGTCGACAGAAAAAGTTTTTTCGTTTAGTTATGTATGTATATTGAAAACAAAAACAAATTTTCTTATTTTATTGTCGATAAGACGATTGCTGACCATATCGTGGGATAGGCCGTTAAAAAACAATTTTTTTATGGACGATAGTAAGGGGAAAAAGTATACGGGAAGTAACGAATTTATAGATTAAACGAATAGCCCTGGCATTATATTATATTGTTTCTTTAATCGGCATACCACTGTAATTACCCACTTGACCTGATATTCGATATAAACGAATGGTCACTAGAGCGAAGATATTTCGAAACAAAAATGTGCGATATTTGTTCGCAAATCTAAAAAAAATTCGAATGTTAGCTAAAGCGATAGTTTCTCGAATCTGTGACGGTAGCCGAGTGGATATGTGCTTGTCTGTTATTCTAGAGGTACCGAGTTCGAGCCATGACTGCATCGTTGGATAATTAATTATATACCAAACAAATACTTGCATATGTATGTATACGCAATAATTGAACAGAAAAAAATTTGAGACGGTAGCTTAGTGGATGTGCGCTAATCTGTGGGAATGGAGGTACCGTGCTCAAATCTGCAGCGCAAGTGCAAGAATTAAGAACTAAATAAAATAAATTAAAATAAATTAAGAAGAGAACATTGACATTTAGTGAGAATAACTCTACTGATATTGTGCATTGTGTATGGAAAAAAATTATAGAATTCAACACGTAGGCGTGGTGCCCTAAATATAGTGCAAATTTTTGTTTGTCTTCAATAATAGTAAAAGTACCGATCTTGCTGATTTACAGCGCATTGCTGATGGTCTAAATTCTCGACTTTAGAAGAACAATAGGCACTTACTTCACGATATCATGGAAGGTAAAACAGCCCACTTGACCTGAGATTTGATATAAACGAATGATCACTAAAGCGTATAAATTTCGAAAAAATTGTTCGATATTTCTGCGCAAACATAAAATAATTCAAATGTTCACTTAAGCGAACTTCTCTCGATAGTTTCTCGAATGTGTAAAGGTGGCCTAGTAAATTTGTGTTTTTGCCTGTTAGAATGGCAATAGAAAGTAAATAAATAAAATAACTTAAAATAAATAAATTAAAAAATAAAATTACTTTTTTACTCTTTCTGCTGCCTTTTTGACATATCGAAATTAGTTAGATATTCTCTCACTTTTTATTTTGGTAGCGAACCATCTAAATCGAATGTTTTTTGGAACAAAACTTAGCGACACGTAAACTTTTTCCGATTAATTTTTGAGTGTCATTCTCGAAAGTTTTACACGATAAATGTTCGGCATACATTCGAAATCGATATCGTTAACGAAAGTCTTGGTCAACTGAGTACAGCTTTTGCTTCGTAACTTGTCCCTTGCCATGTGGTTACTATCCGTATTATTTATAATTTTCAATATTTTGCCATACACTACTGCTATTTAGTATTCACCTCTGTAAGAGTAGCTGCTTGTAAGAAAACAATAGTGGATAGTTTTTTTAAAGTCATACTCATACCTTACATATGTATATACATATTCGTACTTTGCCGGGTCTGTTTTACCGATTTAATTAATGCAAGTTTAAATAATTACCTCTTATCTATGAAAGTTTTTATGAATGAATTTTAGGTTTATTTCGTTTTTATAGTTTTATTACACTTTTTACTTTTATGGTTTTGCAAATATTTTACAAATTTGTCATACTTTTTATGCAAATATTTGTATTTTCATTTTTACTTTTTTGTTAGTTCCAATTTCGTTGCACTTTTTGCGAAGCAAGTAACCATGGCGAATGAACATACACATGCACATACATACGAATAAAAAATTTTAATGAAAAACAATTGAAATGTAGAAAATTATATTATACATAATTTTTAATTTAGTTTTTTCTTTGGAATACGTAACAGTTTGTGGATTCACAATTTGTATAAAGAAGGGCTGTAAAGATAAAGCACAGTGTGCCGAATCAATAACACTTAAGCTAAAGTACTTAACGTAAAAAGCAAAGTGATTTTGTCACCATAGATTTTTGATTTCTTATATTCTCTCCCCCCCAAATCGTTTCAGTTTTATGTTAAAAAAATAAATATTTCATAGAGTGCGTCCGCCCCCAAAAGTTGTGCAATCACGCCCACTTATTCAATGTAATTTTTTTCGTTTTCTTTTGACTATACGTAATATATGTAGGAAATAATTTAATATATATAAGCTCTTATTGTACATGCTTACTAAAATAATTTTTATATATATGTAATTTTGTTAAATAAAATTTTTGGTATGTTGTTGGTTATTTTCTAAAATATTAATTGTAGCAAAAAACTTTCTTTGAGACTCATGTTCTTGACTAGAAGAGCTAAAATATTGCCATATATCATATTCTTGTAAATGTTTTTTTTTTTTAAAGGTAGTCATATGCAAACAAATTACATTGAATAAGTTAGCTTGAGGGCAACTTTAAGGGGCGGACGCACCCCCTAACACACAACTTATCGCTTTGATTTTTTTTGTATATTTGCATCCTTTACCAAAAAATGGTAAAAGGGTATATATAGGCTTGTCATTCCGTTTGTAATTTCCATAATATTAATAAGAGACCCATAAAGTATATACATATATTCTGGAAAGACGAATAAGCGATGTCCCTCTGTCCGTCTGTCTGTCTGTACGTGAAATAGGTTTTCCGAAGCTCTTAGAACTTGGACTGGTGTGTCAGAAATGATCGAAAATAGATAGGTATTGAAATTCAGCAAAATCGAGCAGACGGTTGCAGAGCAGGAAGGCTTAAACTTTATTTTGCCATATAAAAGTAACTACCGAAAACTAATTTTTATATTTTTTTTTAATAAATAAACTTATTTTAAACTTCAGTACGAAAAAAATGGTATTTTAAATTAAAAAAAAAAATAAGCAAATTAAAAAGACGTTTCCAGGGTTGGAAAACTTTAACTTTTTTTGTTATATAAAAGTAACATACTAAGACTCATTTTTATTTTCTTTTAATAAATAAACTTATTTTATACTATAGTAAGAAAAAGGTTGGTATTTCAAATTTAAAAGAAAATAAAAAAGTAGAAAGACATTTCCAGGGTTGGAAAATTATAATTTTTTTTTGTTATATAAAAGTAACTTACTAAAATTTATTTTTAATTTTTTTTAAATCAATAAACTTATTTTATACTTCAGTACAAATATAATTAGTATTTCAAATTAAAAAATAAATAAATAAATTCAAAAGACTTTTCCAGGGTTGGAAAACTTTTGTTTTTGTTATATGAAAGTAACTTACTAAACTAATTTTTCCTTTTTTTCTTTAAATTAAACGTGTCTTATATTCTTTTTGTGATATATAAAAGTAAGTAGGTCTAATTAATTTTTTTCTGTTTCTTTATAAATTATATATATTTTACGTTTTTAAAAAAAAGAGAACTTTGGTGAAGAAAATTATATAAATAAAAGCCACAGCTCCAGAGCTGGAAATTTTTTTATTTTTTTCTAAAAAACAAAACTAAACAAAACTATTTTTTCAAATTTCCTTTTTTCTTTGTTCATTTAACATACTTTATAAATTTTTTTTGAGAACTACTAGATTGGTTTAAGGAATCAGAAAATCTAAAATTATGATTCCAGGGTTGGAAAAATAATTTTTTTTGTATATATAAGTGGCTAGGTCAACTTATTTTTTTCTTTTTGTTAAACCGTAGGAGCTACGGACCTAAAATTTGGACAGATTGTGTAGACATTTGGTCGCTACAACAACAAATACACGAGAATAAAAAATAAAGGGTGTTGTAAAACGAGCAACGAAAAATATTAAAATCCCATGTATAATACATAGAATTGTATGTACGAGTATATACACTTGAAATTTGTAAATTTAGTGTATTTTTATACAGACTACAACAAATAACACTAATATTTAAAAAATCCAAATTAAAGGGTGTTCTATCAGTTAATGTAATTTTGACTATATAATTTGGACAACTTGCTGTATCTTGGAAACCGTAAGAGCCAAGCTCTTGAAATTTTCAACTGACACCACACACAGTGGACAAAACACAGAATAACGCTGATGATGAAGGTTAAGTGGCCTTCGAAAACGGCTGGCTGTTCCGTTCAACTATGTGTTGTCAGAATATTTACAACTAACTTTGATGTTATTTGTTCATTAATAATTATCACATGTAATTTGGCTTAAAAAGCGATACGAACATTAGCCTGTTCAATTCATAAGAATATAGTAGAACTAAATTGTTTACCGAGTTCAGTTACAAGGCGCAACCTTGTTTTTTACATAACTTGTTTTGACATGACCATGTATTTAATATGTAGCTTTTAAGTAGGTATATGTGCAATATTATTAGAGAAATCTAAGAGTTAGGCTGAGTTTACATCTGACATTTATTGTGAAAAACTGTTTGATTCAGACATGTATTTATTGATTTAAACTGTTTCCAATCATGTTGGATTCTATAAAATTCTCTAATAGTTATGTATGAAACTGTTTAACTTAATAAATACGTGTATGAAGCAAACAGTTTTTCATTAGTAATTAGTGGTTACGCTTTTTTCAAGCTTGTGTGGCACATGGCACACAGATGTAAGCTCGGTCTTAGTATTTTTACTAAATAACCTTGATGGTTTCTTTCAACATAAGCAACATAAATAAATATGGCATTACCGCGGAGCGTACTATTTGAGGTGTGAATACCGGAGTTTTGATTTTTAACGGTTTTCCGAAATTTAGTAAAAAAATTTTGTGTTATAGAGTCAAAATAATAATAAATAGATAAGTGGGTCTGTTCAAATTTGCAGACCACTTTGTTTTTACCTTGTGTGAGGGCTACCAATAAAAATTGGCGAACCATCCCCATTTTTTTCTATAAAGCTTTATTTATATATAGACATTACCCATACCAAATATAATCCGATATCTGTTCCGGAACGAGAGTTATTAATTTTGTCCAACTAAAAGTGCTAAAAGTCACACTGTGCAGTGTTAAATAACTTGTGATTCGTTCGGTCCATACACAGATACGTTTAAATGGTTTATTTTATTTGTTGTTTTTATTTTCGGGATTCGGGTACAAAAACTGTACAGCATTTCCCTGAAATTGGTCCAGAGATTTATCTCCGAATGTTCTGTTTTAGTGAGTGTTACCAAAAGTAGGTAGTAGTGTATGGTGAAAAAAAGACATAACCTGTAAATGGTTACATTGTCGGATGTATTGTCTTGATCTTTTGTCAGTTTAATTCGGCATCGGTCTGTAATGTAATTTTTTCCATCCAATAATACCGCCAAGCCACTCTGGAACCAGTTCCGTAACTATAGTTAGATATTAACTTAAGCTTAACTGGAGTTTATACTTTTAAAATATTAGTGCCCCTGTCGTTGAGTGGCTAGTATGTAAGCCGGTCATAACGGAGGCTGTCGGTTCGAATCCTAAAAAAGTATCTGCTTAAAAAAAATATAATTGCACTTGTAAAAATAAAAAAAATTTAGTTTTAATTGTTACAGTTAAGTGTCAGAATGACATTTTTAAATCATTTATCTAGGCGCACGGCAGTGTGCCAGGCCAAGTTCCGGCCAATGCACGCAGTGTGTATATTTACAGGAAGCCATTCTAGCTGTTTTTACCCCCCTCATAACTTTGTTCCCCGCAATCAAAAAATTATAAATTTTAAACCATAATTAGAATAAATGTAACCTCATATGCGAAATTTAAAAGTTTTACAACGAAAGGTTCCGGAGATAATGAGGTGCAAAAAGTGCATATCTTAAGACATACTCACTGACTCACTGACTCATTCATCAATATTAAGAAGCACTTCTACTACAGCTAGAGATCTGAAATTTGGTACACAAGTAGACCAATGTGAGCAATGAACTGGAAAAACCTGAAAACCGGGAAATTATATCCCGGAGGGTGAGGCTACGCCCATAAAGGTTAGAATTGAAACCGCAAATCTAAGGCGCTTAATGGAAGCTATTTTATTGAAATTTTGCATATATATTGCGAGAATGCAAGGCTATAAAATTTTCATTGAAAAAGTGGGTGTTCACACGCCCATAAAATGTAACCCTCTTTTTCGTGTACTACGGCTCAGCATATTTATATATACTATTTAAATTAAAAGTTGCGCTTATGAGCTGAAATTCGATACACAAGTAGGTCTAGGTGAGAAACCAACAAAGAAAAATCTGAAAACCCAAAAAATTTAACCAGAATGGGCGGAGCCGTGCTAATATTGTTTGGTACTAAAACCTTAATATACAGCTTTTAACTCAAGCCATTTTAGTGAAACCTTCCATACACGTTGCCCGTATACAAGATTTTAAACTATCACCTCATAAAGTGGGCGTAATCACTACGATAAAATGTTAGCCTTGTTTTTAATATACTTGGGCCTGGCATATTTTAGAAGAAAATTAGCATGAATTATAAGGGAGGCTTACAACAAAATTGTGAGTTTAAAATAGTGGGAAGTGTAATGCTCATAAAATTTACAGGTATAATTCGCGCAAGAGAGGTGAAATTGTATACACAAATAAATCTAGATCAGAGATCACTAAGAAAAATCTAAAAAACCACAAGTTTTAACCGGGGTGCGGGAACAAGCACTATAAACTCAAAATTAAGTTAAATTTTATTGAAACTTTTCATACACATTGCACTTATCCAAAATAAAAATCTCCTGTTTTGAAAAGTGAAATAACTTATTATAAATTCTTGTACGTGAATATTCTGGTTAACTCTGATTAAGTAGTAAGCAAACCAATTTTTTCCAACTTTACTTTTCGACGACATTTTTAAAATGAACTTTCACTTTCCCATGAAAACGAACAAGAAATTTTTATGAAAGTCATTTATTTCATTAGGATTTTTATTCACAATACGTATACAGAAATTTCAAGAAAGTACTTACATGTGTAGATGTAGCGTAAAACACACTAGAAATTTTAAGTTTAAAATTGTTAAAGACACCCTTACGATTACTAATTTATAGGTATACAATGCCTAGAATATTTCAGTGCTAGGTATTCTGCCAAACAAGAACTTATTCAAAATTGATATCTTACTTACTTTTAATGGCCGAACTTGTTTATAGGAACTTGGCCTTTATTCACATTTATGTTTTTGTGAGGATATTATTTTACACCGATTAGGTCCCTATGAGATAATTCAGTGACAAGTCACAAAGTGCATACGAAATATCAATTCTAGGTCATCCTCATGTAAAAGTGACTGGTCCGCTTCATAGAAAGTGTTAGAACTCTGACTGCTCCCTATCACTTCGGGACCGATCACGTGGCTAGTTTTGTGTCAGTTCCATTTCCTGCAGGGACCTTAGTTAAAAATAAACACAACAGCAACACTGATTGAAGTATTCAGTCTTCCACAAACACACATATACACACATCCATATAAAAAGAAGTGTGTATGTATGTTGTATCACCTAGAAAATCGTTACTCATAGTTTCATTCATTTAAGATATACAATTTTGTACGTTTCAAAACAATTAATTTAATTCAATATAACTCGTATTGCTTGCAATCACTGTTGCCAGAATTGCAGATTTCTCTGCATTTTGCTGATTTTTCATTGCAAATATTATAAAGTGAGATTTGCAGATGTTCACTGCCAAATTGCAGACTTTCGGAAATGTTTGTGCAAGATCAATATTTCTTTACTCCGCAAAAGAAATAACTTAATTTTATATATACATAAGAAACACTATCAAATAAGTATTTTATGACGCATAATTTTGCAGGATTCATAACAATCTTAAAAAGAAACTAAAAAATCTGTGCAAAGATACTCCTATCTGTATATGTATACACTAGCTGACCCCGGTCCGCGTTGCTGGCCCTAAGCAAACATTACTGTTGTATATGGCATTGGTGGTACAATATGAAAATTGGATTTTGCCCACGAATAAACTAAATATTGCGCCATCTGCCTGACGAACTTCAAACTACACAGAAACGCTCCTCACGGCCCATAGAGCATGTATATAAAGCCTGGTTGAAATCGAAGTAGTAGTTCTTGAGTTACGGTGCAAAAACACACAAAAAACTAAATATTGGGCCATCTGTCGGACGAACTTCAAACTACACAGAAACACTCCTAACGCCCCATAGAGCATGTATATGAAGTTTGGTCAAAATCGGTTCAGTAGTTCTTGAGTTACGGTGCAAAAACACAAAAACACTAAAAATTGCGCCATCTGTCGGACGAATCACTATTTCTGAAAGGGGCGTAGTATTTACCGGGGTAGAATATATATATAAACACGCACAGGTCTTTTACGAATATTTTGTGGGGTGGAAGGCGAAAATCTGTTGGGGCATTGAAGAGTTCACCCATAACAAATAAACGTATTTTTGTATTATATATAATAAGATATGTTTGTGTATATCAAGATAATTTATGTCAGTTCAAAAACAAAATGAAATACAATTAAAAATTAAGGTGTTTTTATTATTGCAGATTTTTTTACCGATTTTTCTAAATTATTTTTCAGATATTTTAGCCATTTTTTTTTGCAAATTTTTGGTAAAATTTTTTGGCAACAGTGCTTGCAATCATAACTTCTTGTTTTTTTTTCAACGATACAAGTATTTTTACATTTTTGCTAGCCGCTAGGAAACATTTTATGAATTGATTTTAATCGCAGATACGAGGGCGGCTCGGAAACTTCTTAGCCTAGCACAAAAAGTGCGGTATAAACAGAAAAAAGTTAAGTGTCTTGGAAACTTCCATCTCTGCTATGAACACATGTTAAATTTTGTTTCGATCTGGCAACTAATTCATATAGAAACAGGTGTTCACAAAAGACGCATCCGCGATTTTTTAACAATGGAAAAATTAGAAATGCGTGGTGTCATTAAATATTTACATAAAAAAGGTTTATCGGGACAAGAAATTCATAATGATATGGTGAATGTGTTAGGTGAAAGTGCTCCTTCATATGCAACAGTAAAAAATTGGGTTGCTTAATTTAAACGTGGTCGTACAAGCATTGAAGATGAACCACGTAGTGGACGGCCAAAAACAGCAACAACAACAGAAATTGTAGCCAAAGTGCATGATATGGTATTAAATGATCGAGTCCATTTAATTTTGCATGAAGAACTACAGATGAAAAAGCTTTCTGCAAGATGGGTGCCGCATTTGTTAACAGTCGACCAAAAACGCATAAGAATGAACATTTCTCAAGCTTGTTTGGATCGTTTTAAGCGAAATAAAATGGATTTTAAGCGTCGTTTCATAACTGTTGATGAGACATGGGTCCACCACTATACTCCAGAGACAAAAGAACAATCCAAACAATGGACTGAAGCTGGAGGAAGTGCCCCAAAGAAGGCAAAAACAATTCAATCGGCTGGTAAGGTTATGGCAACGGTTTTTTTGGACTTCAAAGGTATTTTATTGATTGACTATCTGCAAAAGGGTAAAACAATAAATTCAGAGTACTATTGCAACCTTTTGGATCAATTAAATGTACAAATTCGAGAAAAACGTCCTGGTTTACAACACAAAAAAATAATTTTTCATCAAGACAATGCACCAGCGCACAAGAGTGTTTTAACAATGGCTAAAATCAACGAATTAAAGTACGAGTTGCTTGACCACCCACCGTATTCTCCTGATTTGGCTCCCAGTGACTTTTACCTGTTCCCAAATCTAAAAAAATTCCTTGCTGGCAAGCGTTTTACCTCAAATGAAGATGCAATTACAGTTGTAAACCACTATTTTGAAGACCTTGAGGAAAACTATTTTAATCAAGGGATAGAATTGCTAGAAAAGCGTTGGACTAAGTCTATTGAAGTTTCAGGAGATTATATTGAAAAATAAAAATATTTTTGAAAAACTAACTATTCTCTTTCACTGATAGGCTAAGAAGTTTCCGAACCGCCCTCTTATGTACTTGCAATTCGCTACTGAATGTAATTAAAGAAACGTGCAACAAGTGAAAATCAGTTGAATTTCGTTTCCAAACAAATAAACTTACAAATTATTTGCTCTTCGACATGGTCTGTGTTCGTCTGGAAAGTTAAATGAAATTAATTTTTTAAATACCAAAAAAAATAGCATATTAAACATTTAATTATTTAATTGCCTGATTTATAATCTTATGCAATTTAAGCGTTGATTGCAAAATTAATGCAGAATATTTTGTAGGAAAGAAACATTATGCAGAAATGGGGTAAAAATTTATTAAAGTGGTATTTGAATTAAGAGAGTAAAACAAAACTTTAAATGTACATATACATTCATACATATTTATAAGAAATGTTTAATTGAATAAATTATGATAGATATATGTTACTGCAAATTCCAATAATAATTAATTCAATATCCATGATTATATGTACATGAAAGCGGCAATGAAAAGTTTATTTTAATGTTTAATATGCCACTGGTCTGAAACTCATAATTAAAATTAAAGTCAAAACTGATAATTGAAAAGTATTTACAAAATAAATCAATTCTCGAATTTGGTGAGGAAAACTGTACAGTAAAGGGTATTCATCAATTAATTCATTCAACAAAATTTTTTTTAATTTGAGTCAATTAAATTTTTAGGGCCTAATTCATAAAAAAATATTTTGGTTCTATAAAAGGTGTATTAATCAAATTTCCATAGAAAATTAGTTTTATATACCTCTTATAAAACAGATATATTTTTTATGAATAAAGCAGTTAGTCTCTTTAATTAATAAAATCCGAAAGGGTAATTCATATTATAATTTTTTAATTAATATTACAAAGTTTTTCATAAAAATTTTTTCTGTGTGATACACGTATTACTTAGTCGACACTTGCATAAGTCTTTTGGTAAAAGAACTTCAATTGTAATTTATAATAAAATGAAATAAAAAAGAAAATATCTTAAGCTTTATAACAAAAAAGTAAAAAAGTAAGATTCAAATGTTCAAGCTGCAAAAATGTCTCGATTTAAAAATCGGTAATAAATTGATTTTGATCATTAGCAAAATAGCAGGCTATTAAAAAAATACGAAAGTTAAAATTTACTTGATTCAACGCAAAAGAATATCAATGTTTGTTCAACTTTTCCTTATTCAACCGAAAAAAATTAAAAGAAATAATCTGCAGTAATTTGACAATATTTCATTAAATTCAATCGCACATACATACTCGTAAGTCAAGCAACCTATCCCAACAACTATTTAATTTTGGTTTCAATTGCTTCTCCACTCACTTACACTTTTAATGAAGAGGCCAGTTAAAATTCCAAAGTCGTTCGCAAACACAAATTCAAAAATCGTGGCTAAATTTAACTATTTGACTATTAAACAACATACATTTTTGCAGATACTTCAACTCAAACCAGAGATGGGATCGTGATTAGCGTACCTTTCACTCATGAGAACAAACAAATTTTATTTATGAAAGCTCTTTTCGTAGTCGAAGTTTTCTTTTGCACACTCACGAAAGAGCAAAGCGGAATTCAAATTGATTACGAAAACTGCCAAACACATGAAGTTTGCCCAGCCCTAACAGAAAACTAACACATCACAAACAAATTTAAAATAAAAAGTAATAAATACATATGAAGTCAAAAAAAATGTTTGAATGAAGATTCATTAAAAATTCAAAACGTGTTGAGTGTAGACAAAAAAGAGTCAGAAGCGTTTTTTTTTTTATTTGAATGTGAGTTTTAACTTTTGAGTTGACCCAATGGCTAAATCAAACAAAACTCGAAACGGAATTTTTAATATCATAAATCATTTGAATCTTAAGTGCAAAATTTATATTATTTCTTTTTTTTAATTAACTCATTAAGGGTTTAGTCGAAGTATTGTAAAATTTACATAATTTTATAATTAATTGTGCAATTAAAGTGTCAGGTTGCACTTATGGTTTTCTTATCTTTTCATTAGGGAAGTAACGAATGTTCGCATTCGCTTTCGCATTCGCAAATAATTCGCTTACTTTTGCTATTTGCATTCTCGCTTTTGCATTCGCTAAAATGTATGCGAATATTTAAAGCGAATACCAAAGAGAAAAATATTGGAAATATTTTCCAGTTTTTGAAAAAGGAAAGGCAGTGTGTGAATTGCGCGAAAATATTTTGTACTCAATAGTCTGTTAAAACTTTTGAAAAATCGTAAGCACATCATTACTTCGTTGTTGTAAATTTTTTGCGAAACAAGTGCCACTCATATTATTTCGCATGATAACTTAAAATGATGAAGATATATTTCATATGTTTTTGCCAAGATGAACAGAGTACTACTTCTGGAAAAAATTTTCATGAACAATTCATTCCAATTTTTCTTAATATGTATTTTGGTAGCATTTTACAGGAAACGTTGAACTAAGTACAAGGCCTTAGTGCCAAAGTACATAAGTAAATTTATTTTTAACTATTATCTATACTTATTTTAATATGATTTCATGTATCTTTCAGCTTAACAATTTTTATTTCTAATAAATTAATAAATATTTGCTGAATGCAAGACAAGACTCAAGTAGATCTATGTATACAACACAACTTCATGTTCTTAGATACATTTATGTTCATGTGATTTTCTTAACGTATTGTAATATTTGCATTCGCTTTCGCATTCGAATTCGCTTTCGCAAAAATTAAAATGTATTATTCGTTTTCGCATTCGCTAAACTGGTATTCGTTACATCCCTACTTTTCATTTAACATCGTTAATACATTCATCTCACCCCCAAGATTTTCCGTTGAGTTCATGTACATACCATACAAACTAACATAATTGTAATTATCCAAAAATGGGACAAACAATCAACATTATTTCACATGCAACTAAAATGTTTTTATTTAATTTAAAAAGCATCTCAGTCCGTAAATTTGCAACCAAACATTTGTATATTCGTTTACCCCCATATTCATAAAAAAAATAAAATGAATTTCCATTTTAGGAAAATTTTTTATGAAAAATTTGCAATAAAATACATTTCAAATTCATTTAAAATTTTATGAATTTTGGGGTTAATGTTTTGTTTCGGTAATATTTGGCTGTTTCGTTTCACAATACTGTGTATACGAAAAAACAAATTTTCTTTCGCTTATTTATATTGAAAACAAAAACAAATTTTCTTATTTTGTCGAAATCGTGAGCCAGGCAGTTAATATTTATAATATTTTCTATGAGCGGTTCGTATGTATGGATATATTTATGTACATATGTACGAATTTTTTATTTTTAGTGAATATAATAATAAGAAATGTTTATATAGACATACATATATGTATTTATATATTTACATAAATATATATAAATATATACATACATATATGTATATATAATATATGTATATAATATAAATATACATATATCTTTTTTTTAATATATTATTAATTAACTACAAATTGGTTAACAAATAAGTAGTTAGTAGTCAATTTAAAAGTCATGCAGAGATGGCCGATTGACTACCGCCTATGACATGTTTATGTTAAAATAGTGAGTCGGCGACAAGCAAAAAAGTCACTTAATCAACCAGTTGTGGTTATTAAAAAACCAGTTTGAAGTTACTTACAAATGGGTTTGAGTTCCTATAGGGTATTTATTTAATTAAAATAATTGTTTGTGTACTCGTAAATAAAAAGATTTACTTGTTATTACTTGTTTTGTGTAATTTGTAAAATTTTGGATAATTTTGAAGGTTTGTCTGTGTAAAACTTAATTTTCATTCCGGCAACACTGGTGCACATACATATCGCCCATTTACTCAAAGAATGTCATTACTAAAAAAATGGATTTTTTGAATTAGTTATGCAAAATTAATCCTAATGAAAATGTAATACAAATATCTTGTTTACTCAACTAGAGAGAGAAAAATAAAATTTTGTTTTCCATTAAGTTGTGTGTAATTTGAACTGGTTTTATTTTTTGACGTTGTTTGAGTACATGAGCGATATGTAAAAGGTAATCATTTAAGCGTACAACTTTTTGGCTTAGTGTACTATATTCTAAAAAGGTTAAAATATATAGCAGTTTTTATCTATCTATGACTCATAATGAGAAGTCGAAATTATGGAACCCCTACAAAGCAAACAAAACATCAGATCACACACATTTTAAAATAGCATCGGAAATGGAATTCTGTCAGGCCTCTAAGAAACTTAACCTAGATCGGACAATATTTACACACGTACATATAAAAATATGTATGTAAATTTTTAAAGGGCTGTAACAAGGCACATTAAGTACAGTTACTCGCATTAGAAGCATCTCTGCGGTTTTCGCAAATAAAAAAAAGATTTAAAAAAAATTTATAAGAAAATATTATGTTAAAAATATCCGAATTGACATATATGTATTTTCTGGTTATAGCATTTGATGACATCATGGGCAGTAGAAAATTAGTTTAAAAATTGGAATACACATAGAGAAAACAGTGCCTAATAAATACCTTATAAAATAGAACAAAATTAATAAGATATCTCTATGTTTTTTTTCAATAAGGAAGTCTTATTAATTTAATAAGGAAAACTTTTTGAAAAAATCAAGAAGAAATCTTCTAGTTTTTATTAGGTTATCTTATTGATTTTTTTAATAAGGGTTTCTTCTTGTTTTTATTAGGCTAACTAATAAAAATTAAAAATAAAATTGTGTCTTTATTCTTTGTACTTATGTATTTTCATTTAAATTCTATACCATATACGTATGTATGTATTAGTGATGTAACGATAATGTGACCATCCGTCCCGATTTCGGCGGGACAGTCCCGATTTCCGGTTCACCGTCCTGGTTTCCCGGAAGGTAAATGGGAAATCTGAAATGGGAAACTTCCTGTAGTATAATAAATATGTTTGAAAATGTAAAAAAGTTAAAAAGTTTTGTTATGTACGTTATTATTTTGCGGTGTCCCGGTCGGTGTCCCGGTTTGAGTTGCAAAAAAATGGCCACGTTATGTAACGAATGCCAATTTTTGATATTCGCGAACACGAATATGAATATTTGAAACGATATTCGCGAATAGGAATACGAATATTATATGTGAAATTTATTGACATTAAATTGGGGTTATATTTACGCCTGCAATACGAAATATTAAAAAAATTTTGTGAAAAACGACTTCATACTCCTGTGGGCGTATTTTAAAGCTAATAAAAACTACCCAAAATTTTAATGAAAGTCATAAAATAATATTGGAAATTGATACAAAGTAAAAATTTCTATAAAAAATTTAATGTATTTAGCAATTTATTTAAATTTCGTTTAGGATTTATGCATTTATTTATTTAATTTTTTTTTTGTAAAATATTCGTATTCGTATTTGTCTGAATTTACATACATGTTATGTTATATTCTTAAATAACTTACTCACCAAGTATTGAACCAGCAAACTTCTGACTGATAGACAAGCACTCTAACCAATATGCTAACAAGCAACCTGAATAGCCATTGAAGTTATTGTGCTAACATGCTTATACAAAAACGAAAAAGATCATGAAAAAAATTGTTTCTATGTCTATTTATAGAAACGAAATTACAAGAAACCTAATGAAATCAAGAAGATTTCCTTATTAAAAAATTTAAGAAGATGATTTACAAATAATCATATAGGAATCTAATAAAAACAATAAGGAATACATTTTTGAAAAAAATCAATAAGGCAACCTAATGAAATAAATAAGGGAAACCTTTTTGAAAAAATCAATAAGGCAACCTAATGAAATAAATAAGAAATCATTATAGTTTACAATTTATAAGAAAACCTAATAGAATCAAAAAGTTTTTCTCTATGGATTAATTTTTTGGTGCCAAAAATAACGGAAATTGAGTAAAAAAATTGTGAATAATAAGATTTCTTCTTGTTTTTATGTGGTTTTCTTTTTGATAAAATTAATAAGATTTACAACAATAAGGAACCTCTATGAAAAATTTTTCGTTTCCTTCTGCTGGGATACCCCTTAGCTTAAAAACGTTTCATAGAGAAAATCTTCTTGATTCTATTAGGCAGTTTTTTCTCTGTGCACTTTGCTTGTTGATTCATGGCTATATCAACTAGCATTTTTATTTGTCTGCGAAGTTAGCTATAATTTCACCGATCAGTTGCTTAGAAGTAGAACACCGACCTCAGGCAACAAAAATTCTACAGTCAGAAGTAAGGATGGGCAAAAAAGTATCAATATATCGAAATATCGATATTTGAGAAAATAAGTATCGTAATATATATCGCCGATATTTCGCAAGCCGATATATCGATACATCTATTCTTATTTACGAATATTGGGTTCGATGCTTTTAAGAGTTATAGCCGTTTTTTAACTACGATATTGGCATCACTATTAGTGATGCGAAGAACATACATACATATTTGTTTTGTGATAAAATTTATAATTTTTTGTTATAGTGCAATTTTTAGTAAATAACCTCTTGGTGTTTTTCGACTAAAGAATTTTCTTGAGTAAAGATCTTCCTTAAATATGAAATATGTTTAACTGAAAAACTAAATATTTTTGGCTATTTTTTTACCCAATTATTTTTTTCATTTCCAACCCTGGAACCATAATTAAAATTTTTCTGGTTTTAAAACGAGTACTAATTTATTTCTTTCTAAAATATAAAATATATTTAATTATCAAAAATATAACTAGCATTATTTAATTAGTTTTATATCTGAAAAAAGTGTACTTTTCCCAACCCTGGAATCATCATTTTATATTTTTTTAGTTCCTTATATCAATCTTGTTCTTTGAAAAATATATAAAATATGTTAAGTGAACAAAGAAAAAAAGAAATAAGGAAAATACTAGTTTTATTTAGTTACTTTAATATCAAAATTAATAAAAGTAAAGTGCGACTTTGACTCGCGCACGAATTTTTTATTGTGGTGTTTTTGCTTTTTTGAAGTTTTTTTTTCAGTTTAAACGATTTTTTTTAGTTTTTTCGCTTTTTTCTCGTTTTGGCGATTTTTTTCTGATTTTAGGGATTTATTTTTTATTTTGGCTATTTTTTTCATTTTGACGATTTTTTCTGTTTTTAGGGTTTTTTTTACGATTTTTTCCGTTTTAGGGATTTTTTGGGCAATTTTTTTATTTTGGCAATTTTTTTGGTGATTTTTTTTGTTTATGGGGTTTTTTTTTGATTTTGGCGCTGTTTTTCTGTTTTTGGATTTTTTTATTTCGGCGATTTTTTTTGCGATTTTTCGCTATTTATTTTGGTCTTAGAAATTTTTTTTAATTTGGTGCTTTTTTTTTTGTTTTGGCGATTTTTTTTGTTTTTGCTGATTTTTTTCGGTTTGGCGATTTTATAATTTTTTGATTTTTTAGTTTTACCGTTTTTGAAAATTTCAAGAATTTTGCTCTTACGGTTTCCAATATACAGAAAGTTATCAACATTACATAGTCAAAATTGCATAAACTGATGGATCACTCTTTAATTAAAATTTTTTTAAATTTTAGTGTTAATTGTTGTAGTCCGTATAAAAATACACTAACCTTAGAAATTTCAAGTGTATATACATACATACATACAATTGTATATATATTACATGGGATTTTAAAATTTTTCCTAGCTTGTTTTGGAACACCCTTTAATTTTTAACTCTCATGTATTTGTTATTGTAGCGGCCAAAGGTGTACATACTGTGTTAAAATTTTAGGTCCGTAGCTCTTGCGGTTCCGGAGAAAATACCCTGTGATAGACAGATAGACAGACGGTCAGCGTAGCGAAAATAATAGGGTTCCTTTTCACCTTTGGTGTACGGAACCCTAAAAAATGTAAATTTTCCAGCTGTGGAGCTGTGGTTATTATTTTTCAAATTTTTTAAAGCCAACTTTTCTTTCCAAAACATAAAATATATTTATAAATGAAAATATAAACAAATTATTATACCTAGTTAATTTTATATATCACAAAAACTGTACGTTTCCCAACCCTGGAATCATAATTTAAAATTTTTCTGATTTCTTACACCAATCTTTTTCTTTTAAGAATTTAAGATATTTTAAATTTATAGATAACAAGGAAACATTAATTTTAGTAGGTTATATTTATATAACAAGAAAGTTAAAGTTCCCAACACCTTTTTGATTTTTTAATTTTTTTCATATCTTAATACAAATTTTATTCGTACTCAAATATAAAATAAGTTTATTTAACAAAAAAATTAAAAAAAATGTGTTATCTAGTTACTTTTATATGGCAAAATCAAGTTTTAGTTTTCCAGCTCTGAAACCGTCTGCTCGATTTTGCTGATTTTCAATACCAATCTAAGTTGGACCATTTCTGATACAGCAGTCCAAGAACGAAGTCTGTAGCTTTTCTGGGAGCTTCGGAAAACCGATTTCACGTACACCAGACGGACGGACGGTCAGACGGACATCGCTTATTCGTCTTCCCTATTCATAATGACCCATAATATATATATTTTATGGGTCGCATATGAATATTATGGAAATTACACATGGAATGACACACCTTTCTGGTAAAGGGTATTAAAATTTACTTCATATACTTATGTATGTATGTATAGTACATATTTTTTTTTTTTTTTTTTAATAGTATATTTATTTATTGTATCTTCAAAAATGAACTAACAATAAGTAATCAAATCTTAAATCTAAATATAATTATTAGGCCCGACCAATATCGGACATAAGCTTAGTGATAGTTATAAATAATACATAAGTAGTGATAATCAAAAAGAAGTATTTTTAAGCAGTCCCATCTGGAGTGTTAGGTATAAGAGCCCTTGTGTCCCTTTTTTTTAAGCGGATGTGTCCAGTAAAGCTCAAAATATTACGGGCAAGCGGATTAGGATGTGACTCGAGTTTAGTTAAATATTTGCCTGCGTATTTTGCAATTTTTTCACTCACTAGTGGCATATTTAAATCACGATGAATATTTGAATTTTTAACGTACCATGGAGCAGATGTTATCAAACGTAAAATTTTGTTTTGCCTTCGTTGGATTCTCTCGACATTTGAAGCTGAAGCAGTGCCCCATAGCTGAATTCCATAGCACCATATTGGCTTCAAAAGCGACTTGTATATCAAAAGTTTGCAGTCTAGGCTGAGTGTTGAATTTCTGCCAATTAACCAATATATTTGAGTCAATTTAAGTTTCATTTGGGTTAACTTAGAGTCAACATGATATTTCCATGTAAGCCTTCGATCAAGGTGTATGCCAAGGTATTTGACTTGAGAATGTTGAGGAATATTTTGATTGTTGATTCGAATGGGGGAACAGGTATCTTTTCTTAGGGTAAACGTTATATGAACACACTTTTGTTCATTGACTTTAATTCTCCATAAGTTCAACCATATTTCAAGCTGGGTAATGTGTGCTTGGAGATTGTGGGATGCCTCATCAGGATTTTTGTGAATACTCAAACAGGCTGTATCATCGGCAAATGTAGAAGTGTGGATGTTATTGCTCACAGGCATATCACAAGTATATATTAGATACAAGACTGGCCCCAGAATACTACCCTGTGGCACACCAGAAGATATAGATTCGGGTACACTCATGAAGTCTCCTTCCGCAACAGTAAACTTTCTATCAAGAATATAACTTTCCAAAAGCTTTTGTATATTTATTGGTAGGTATGTCTTCAATTTTAAAACTAGGCCTTTGTGTCATACTTTGTCAAATGCCTGAGAAACATCAATAAAAAGGGCAGAACAATACTTCGTTTCTTCAAAAGTCCTCCTTATAATTTGAACCAATCTATGCGTTTGCTCAATAGTGCTATGCTGACTTCTAAAGCCAAATTGATGGTCCGGGATGCACCCAGTATCAGCTAAAATTGTGGACAATTTAGTCATGAGCAGCTTTTCGAAAAGTTTTGAAATTGTTGAAAGTAAGCTTATAGGCCTATATGACTCAGCCTTGGTAAGATCTTTGCCTGGCTTTGGAATCATTTTAATCTTGGCAAGTTTCCAGTTATGTTGAAAATACTGCATTCGTAAAATGGCATTAAAAATAAATAGCAAAATTCTTATTGCAATATGAGGCAAGTTCATCAGCATCTTGTTACTAATGCCATCAATACCTGGAGCTTTCTTAGGGTCGAGTTCAGCAACTATTTTTTGTAGTTCACGCATCTTAAACCATAAGGGACGAGGGGGTAGAGAGACTACACTCGCTAAATCGGCAGCACCCGTACATGAATTGGGAGTGAATAGAGATTTTAAATGCTCAGAAAATAAGTTACCTTTCTCACTATCGCTTCTTGCCCAGCCTCCGGTCGAAGTACGCAGTGGTGATTTGAGATCAACGGGTCTTTTAAGATTTCTAGTAGCGCGCCATAAAGAGTAATTAGATGTTGACGTTACATCCAGACCTTCTAAATACTTTTCCAGTAATGCAGTCTTTTCCGACGATAGCAGCCCTTTGAGTCGTTTAGTACATTCTTTAAGTCTGATTTTATTTAGGGGTGATCGGTGTTGTTGCCATTCTCTTCTAGCTCTCCTTTTTTCACATACAAGACGTTCAATTTCCGTAGAATAAATTCTATTAAAGCCAGTCTGCGGATAGGAAGTAGTGGCATGTTCAGCAGCCTGTTTAATATATTCGTTAAGATTGGCAATATTAAATTCAATATCATCAGGTGATCTTAGCTGAATGTTTTCTACGCAGTGACTACTAATATATTTTTTGAATCCTAGCCAGTTGACCCTATTAATCGTTTTCGCATATGAGTTAGTTAAATCATTCCTTAGTGGGTTGAAAATTGTAACTATTGTGGGAGAGTGATCGGAGGACAGATCTACAGAGCCCTCTACGTGAATTAAGTCCCTATGGATATTTTTCGTGACGCCAAAATCTATAACATCTGGAATTTTTCTTACGTCAGTAGGCCAGTAAGTAGGCTCCCCACTCGAAATGACATCTAAGCCCATTTTTGAAATTGTATTAAACAACGCTCTACCTCTAGGTGTAACAAGACGCGAGCCCCAGTACGTATGTTTTGCATTGTAGTCACCAGCTGCCACGAAACAAGATCCAAGCGATTTGTAGAACTTCTCATGCTGATCTTCGGTAACTGAAAATCTGGGAGGTGAGTAAATTGATGATATCACGAAATTCGCACAACAATTTTCTACGAAAATATTCGTTGCTTGCATATATTCTTCACTAACGTTCTCAAGGATATAGTGCTTGAGTCTTGACTTAATTAGAATTGCTGATCCACCGCATGCTCTCCCTCTCGGGTCTTTTGAATCATATAGAGTGTAGCCATTTATTTTAAAGCAGCTTCTCGCAGTCAAGTGAGTCTCAGAGACCAACATTATATCAATATTTTTTTCCGTGAGGAAGTGCTCAAGTTCATTTTTATGTTGGCGAATGCCGTTTGCGTTCCAGAAACATAGTTTTAACGTGTTCATGGTTTGTTGACTAATGCTTGAAGCATATGTATAGTACATATCGCCACCTAAAATACAAAAGGCCGCAACAACCAAAAAATTCAAAATAGACTTTTTGATTGGTTATGATGTAATTAACCAAAATACATCTGTCCTTAAAAGTTTACTAACATATGTTCAAAAATGCCGATTTTTTTCATTATTCAATTTGGCACCTAACAAATAAATAGTCTTAAATTTATAAGGTTTTTTGCTTCTCCTGTAAAAAAGTAAAAAGTGTACTTACGGCCTTTTGGATCTTAGTTGACGATATATGTTTATAATATATCGAGAGTCTATATTCAAAATACGCCAACTCAAAAAAGTTAAGTAGAGCGAAAAAACTAGTTAATTCCCTCATTATTGTAAAAATAAATGATGTGCCTTCCATAATATGGTTTAAATATGCTTACTAATTTATAGGTCTGCAAAAAAAAATCATTTTGCTCTGGTTTGTGTAGTTTTTTGAGATAGCATATTTTAGTGTATTAAAAAATATATTTTATATAACATATTTTGTCGAAAAAAATATAATGTTTTTTTAATATATATTTTTTTAATCAATTTGTGAGATATTTTAGCCAATACTAGATATAAGAATTGAAAGGCAACAAGAAAATACCTAAAATATCATAAGAAAATAACTTAAGCCTGACTGAAAGCCACTTCCATCTCGAGGTGGTCAGCTTTGGCACTCTCTAACTCAATCCCTATTGTAACACGATCACTCACTTATATCATTGACAATAATCGGTCCATACATAATATTTCTATTCGATTAACAGTTTAAAAGTTTTGCATATATTACCAATTTATTTTCGGAAGCCCTATTTACTAAAATTTCAAAGGTGACCACTTCTCAAAAACTAGCTATAAGATATCAAAATCCTTAGCAGATTCGTGTTTAGCATGCCAAATGCAATCAGATATGAGGTAGATTTATAATAAATTACTATTTTTTTTTTAATTTTGGAAACACGGGAGGTAGAATTTATTTTCACAAAAAAAAAAATTATACTTTGAGATAGCAGAATAAAAATATTTATATAAAACGAGAAAAAATAATTTTTTTGATTCAAAATTTATATTACAGATGAATATTGCATTGGGGAGATATTTGCCATCGAAAACTCATTTTGAGACCCATTGCACACCATAAGGCCAATTTAATTCGCCTCTTCTACCACCTCATAAAATAATTTCGCTTTTATCGGACCTGTTCTGCAAATCACGACATGTCAGCTGACGATGATTTCAAAAAATTAGTAAAAGCTAAAGCTATGTACAGACGGTTGTCAGATCTTACAATATTGCCAGTAAAATGTGCTCAAAATTTCTTACAACCGTGTGAACTGGCAATTTTTGTGAGACGTCGTTGTCAGAAAAATCATTGTCAGTCCATTGCAAGACTAGCAGCTGACAACAAATTGTCAGACATCTTACAATCGTGTGAACACATTGTAAAATTATTGCCAGCTATTTGTCAGATATTTTAATATTGTCAGATGCGCGAAGTTCGTGCATCTGACAATGGCGTCATTGTAAGAGAATTATTTCTATGGGCAACACTGTACACGCTTGATTTTAAAGAAAATATATTTAATAAAATATATGCAGCCAAAATCATTGCAGTTGCTTCTTTATGGTCCATAATAATTAATATTTTCACTTTTTACATTTAACACCACCACAAACGATTGATATTTAACAATTTCTAACAAGCGCTTTGAGTCTGGCAACGCATAATAATGTCTGGCAATTTTTGCATATGACAACCGTGTGAACTTACAATTTTTTTGCTGACGGTTTTGTCAGCTGATCTTATTGTCATACAATCATCTAGCAATAAATTGTAAGATTTCCTGACGAATTTTATACAACCGTGTGAACTGTCAATCTGACATACACTTGCAATTTTTGATTGTCAGTACAATGTCAGCTCATTGCCAGATCTAACAATATTGTAAGATCTGACAACCGTGTGTACATAGCTTAAGTTATTGCTTTTGTAAACCTCACGATTTATAGCGATGGAAGTTGGAATAAAATACTCTATTATACATGACAAAAACTTGAAATATAAAAAATCACTAATAAATAGTTTCTTTTCCCGTATTTCATGTTTCAGTGAGTGTTCCCATACTCAAAAAATGCTTAGTAAAAACTCTCTGACTCTCTCTCTCTCTCACTGAAAAAAATACCTAGGAAAATCAACAGAACACGTTTTAACTTTTTAATATGGTAAAAAAACCGGACTATTCGACATTCGAAAAATCAACATTTTGAAAAAACCGACAGCCGTATTGTAAAAAAACCGTGTTTTAAAACCGGTTGAAAAACCGAGTCGGTCACCCTAGTATGTACATAGTAAACGTACACGTTTGGTAAATGATTTATTGCTGTTGCTTCTAAGCGGCTCATCGGGAACAAAAATCATGCATTATAAAACCTCAATTGAAAATGATTCCGTTTCATTGTCTCCCTTACAAAAATGCTTCCAACTGACAAAAACTTTTGCTGGGGGTCCTTACATCCTATAATATCGAGTAATTTAAAATAAGTTCCAAGTGCTTTACCGACTTTCAGATTGTCTTAATCACACAAGAATTAGAAACAGTAATAATCTCCCACGTTTCTATAGAACAGTTTCCATTTCCCGAAAAAGGCTTTAAAACACAAAAAAGCGAACCACACAATAGTTTGCTTACTCTCACACCAAAAAAAATAATTTCAGACTAAATTTATTTTTTCACCTCAACATTTTAAATTTTTATTTTTTCAATAAACATTTGTTTCGTTCACATTAGTATTTATTTCTTTAAAATTAAATTTATTTCCTTAAACAATACATATTTTTTAATTTTACTATTTCTTTTGTTTTACTTTGTTTTTCATTTACCGTATTGTATTGTGTTTGATTTGTTGAGAAGTTCTCAAGGGTCATTATAAGAGGTCTCTTAAGATATGTTTGCTTAGAATTTTTTGTTAAAAATAAGTCTGTATTGTATTTAAAGTCTTTACGTATGCATGTAGAATTTAAAAAAAAAGTTTTTTAATTTCAATAATAAATGGCAGATTAAAATGTATGTATACAAAATTAATCAAAGAAATTTAAAAATTTAAGAACTGTATAATGTTTCGCAATTTCTAAAAGAGAGTTTTGAAGAAAAAAACTTTTACTGAGTCTTACTGAGCGGCTCAAACAGACTTATGCATTAAACACATTTCCTACAGCAAACTACCGACTACAAAATGTCAAGGATAGAATACAAACACGCAAAGAAAAAATATGGTTGATGTAACCATCATCGAACAGCAACATACTATGATTGACTTATATGGTTGCAGTCAAATCATATTATTCTCAATAAAAAAAGCAAACTTTAAATAATGTTATTATCTGAGTTGGTAATAATATTATCTATAAAAGCAATAAACTTTTTTTAAACCTAATCTTAGTAGTATAGATATGAGAACACTATTGTCAGATGTGACTAAAATATAATTGAGACTTTGTATTGTTAAACTCTAACCATATAACTATTTTTATGAATATAAGAATGTAATTATTGAATTCAAATATTACTTTATTTATCGTAATGAAACTAATGTTTAAAATAACAATAACTAGTTTTCAACGACCACACTTTTTTTCAGAGAACACAATAATGTTTTCTCAATCACTCTACAACCACATCTTTCCTTTGCGTGCGTCTGTCCGTCCGTCGTCTTGAATTTTCTACACCAAAAAGTTTTTTATTTTTACACTCAACGAGATTTATTACGTACAACTTTTTCTGTTCACATGTCATCTTTCAAAAAAGGGTAATATTTCCTTACGTAAATCTTCCGAAAAAATTTCGCAATGGCGAACTGAACTTTTTAAACAAAATTGTACAAGGAAAACCCTCCTATCTGTCACGGCATCCTATAACAAAAAATATTGACTTTGGACAAACTTTCACATTTCATTCCATTAATTCATTTTTGTTTGTTTACAAGTCCCTTATTTGATATCACGTTTTTCTAAACTGTTTTTAGGAGTATTTTCGCAATTGGTATTCATTGTATTTCACTTAAATTACGATCACTTATACAAATTATTTCAAGTGTTATATTTTTACACGAAAGTACATAATTATGTATTAAAATTTTTAACCTATTACAATTTTGTAATTCAAAAGAAAAAAAAAACACGAAGAACGACAAGAACCATTAAAATAGTTTGTTTACAAGCTTACACAATACAGCTGTTTTTTAGGCGGTATGAAATAAGGCCCAAGGAAATAAACCCCAAAAAAATTAAATAATAATACTCGTAATAATAATTATGAAAAAACACCCAGTATAAATGAAATAAAGTCCAACTAAAAAAGCGCAATGAAACTAAATCCAAAATTAAATAAAACTCAACAAAAATAAAACAAAGCCCAACCAATCTCAAGAAAAAATAAAGACCAATTAAAAATTCTTTAACTTTATTGGGTCTTAAGGCAGAATTAGTTGTTACTTTCTGTTATGTTACGAATCAGCTGACTCTTTTTATACCCTTTACCAACAAAAATGGTAAAAGGGTATATATAGGTTTGTCATTCCGTTTGTAATTTCTATAATATCAATAAGCGACCCATAAAATATATATATTCTGGATCCTTATGCATAGGGAAGACGAATAAGCGATGTCCGTCTGTCCGTCTGTCTGTACGTGAAATCGGTTTTCCGAAGCTCCCAGAAAAGCTAGAGACTTCGTTCTTAGACTGGTGTGTCAGAAATTTTTCAAAATATATTGGTATTGAAATTCAGCAAAATCGGGCAGACGATGGCAGAGCTGGAAAACTTAAACTTCATTTTGCCATATAAAAGTAACTACCGAAAACAAATTTTTATTTTTTTTTAAGAAATGAACATATTTTACACTTCAGTACGACTAAAATTGGAATTTTAAATTAAAAAAAAATATAAAAAAATTAAAAAGACGTTTCCAAGGTTGGAAAACTTTAACTTTTTGTGTTATGTAAAATTAACTATGTCTAAAATTATGCAGGGTATTTTCTCCAGAACCGTAAGACCTAGAGACCTGAAATTTGGACACAGTTTGTAGACCTTTGGCCACTACAACAACAAATACATGAGTATTGGAAATTAAAGGGTGTTCCAAAACTAGAAACGAAAAATGTTAAAATCCTATGTAATATACATACAATTGTATGTATGTATGCATATACACTTGAAATTTGTAAGGTTAGTGTATTTTTATACAGACTACAAAAATTAACACTAAAATTTAAAAAAATTTAACTTAAAGGGTGTTCCATCAGTTAATGCAATTTTGACAACTTGCTGTATCTTGGAAACCGTAAGAGCAAAACTCTTGAAATTTTCAAAATCGGTAAAACTAAAAAATCAAAAAATTATAAAATCGCCAAACCGAAAAAAATTGCCAAAAGCAAAAAAATCGCCAAAACGAAAAAAAGCACCAAATTACAAAAAAAAATGTCTAAGACTAAAATAAATCGCAAATAACCGGAAAAATTGTTAAAATGAAAAAAAAAATCGCCAAAATGAAAGAAAATCACCAAAATGAAAAAAAAACCAAAACGAAAAAAAATTGCCAGAAAAAAAAATGACCAAAATGAAGAAAATCTCCAAAATGAAAAAAATCTCCAAAATGAAAAAAAATCGAAAAAAAGGAAACAAACCCAAAAAAAAAACAGAAAAAATCGCCAAAATGAAAAAAAGCCCAAAAACAGGAAAAAAATCGCCAAAATGAAAAAAACCTCCAAAATAGGAAAAAATCGACAAATGGAAAAAGAATCGCAAAAATGAAAAAAATCTTCAAAATGAAAATAAGCCTTAAAAACAGAAAAAAAATCGCCAAAATGAAAAAAACCGAGGAAAACAGAAAAAATCGCCAAAATGAGAAAAAGCGACAGAACTGAAAAAATCGTTTAAACTGAAAAAAAACTTCAAAAAAGCCACATTAAAAAGTGCTCAGAACCGAATGTACGGAACCCTTCGTGCGCGAGTCAAAGTCGCACTTTACTGAATTTTTAATATTAAAGGAATTAAATGAAACTAAGTATTAATTTAATTATTATTTTTCGAACTGTATTTGTTTCTATATTCTTATGAATTGAATAGGCTAAAGTTCGTAACGCTTTTTAAGCCAAATTACATGTGATAATTATTAATGAACAAATAACATCAAAGTTAGTTGTAAATATTCTGACAACAACACATAGTTGAACGGAACAGCCAGCCGTTTTCGAAGGCCACTAAACCTTCCTCATCAGCGTTCTTCTGTGTTTTTGGTCCACTGTGTGTGGTGTCAGTTGATGTAGATGTCTGCCTTATATACGTAACTTTATTGCAAATGGAATATGTGAATTGGTTTGATTCATTGCATTTCAATTTGCTAATGTGTTTCGTAATGTATACGCAAGTTACCATCTATATATATATACCATCTTCTATATATATTACCATCTTCTATATATATTACAACAGTCTTACCATTGTCGTTTTGTTCCTTACTAACTATACACATGTTTGTTAATTTGCTTATTTTTGTTCTACTTAAGACAAACTTTTTTGGTTTGTTACTATTAAGTATATTTTTATTTTTAATTTTTGCCACAAGCCAATGACTATTAATTAGTTAATTTAATTATTATTTTTCGAACTGTATTTGTTTCTATATTCTTATGAATTGAATAGGCTAAAGTTCGTAACGCTTTTTAAGCCAAATTACATGTGATAATTATTAATGAACAAATAACATCAAAGTTAGTTGTAAATATTCTGACAACAACACAACATTCCATTTGCAATAAAGTTTCGTATATAAGGCACAAATCTACATCAACTGACACCACACACAGTGGACCAAAAACACAGAAGAACGCTGATGAGGACGGTTTAGTGGCCTTCGAAAACGGCTGGCTGTTCCGTTCAACTATGTGTTGATGGCAGAATATTTACAACTATTTTTGATGTTATTTGTTCATTAATAATTATCACATATAATTTGGCTTAAAAAGCGTTACGAACTTTAGCCTATTCAATTCATAAGAATATAGAAACTAAGTATTTTTTAAAGAACTAGATTGGTATAAGGAAATAGAAAAATCCTAAATTATGATTTTAGGGTTGGAAAACTTACACTTTTTGTGTTATGTAAAACTAAATAGTTCCAAAAATGTTTTTCTTTTCCTTTATAAATTAAATATATTTTATGCTTCTGAAAGAAAAGTTTGGCGTATAAAATTTGAAAAATTAAAATTACAGCTCCAAAGATGGAAACTTTGATTTTTTTTTTTAATATTAAAGTATAAAATTAATTTTTTTTATTTCTTTGTTCACTTAACACACTTTATTTATTTTTTGAATCAGAAAAATCTAAAAGGTTGATTCCAGTGTTGCTAAATTTATTGTTTTTTTACAAAAGTAACTAGTTGACCTAGTTAGTTTTTTCTTTTTGTTTTATATACTTTATGACTTAGAATGAAATAGTTTGACTTAGAAATTAGCAAAAATAAAAGACATAGCTCCAGAGCTGGAAAACTTAAATTTTTTCTGGTATATAAAACTAATTATTACTTTGGTAATTACATATATTCTATATTTTATAAAGAAACTCAGAAAAATGGTTCCAGGGTTGGAGCTTAAAAAAAGTTTCGGTAAAAAAATAACCAAAAATATTTTTTTTTCAGTTAAACAGATTTCATGTTTTAGGAAAATCATTACTCAAGATTTTTTATACATGTTTAATTTTTTTATGGATATCTAAACTAATTGAAGTATAAACGAAGGTTTGTGGTTATTGTGCTCTCAGCATAATAACTATTAATTTTTAGTAAATGGAGATAAAACTAAAATTTATCGCTAAAGACATAAAGGACATGTTCCGTTTCATTTTCCTGATAGCTTTCCTTTCTGCTGAACAAATTTCAAACAAATCCTGTAGGAATAAAACGTTTACATAATACCACGATGTATACCATTTGCAATGGGAAATTTAAATCAAGACACTAAGCAGTTTTGCAACATCAATGATTCTTAAATACGGGAAAATATAAAACAAGTTAGTTTACTTGGTATGGAGGTTCAATACTAAGAATATTTTAGAGTTATTAAATAGCAGCACGGTTTTTATACATCTCGAGAGCGAGTAAACAATCCCCAATATTTTGGTAATGTATTGACGTGACGTCGATGTTGACTGAAATAAGAGTGAATGTAAAATATATCTTAACCACAGAGTGTAGAGAGTAAAATATTCAACTATTGGTAATATCGAAAATAAAATAATTGAATCGAATTCCTTAATCGAAAAATACTGGAAGGTCACTTACTATTAATTGCTTTAGAGAAAAAAATTATAAATTTTTTTACAAAACAAATATGTTTGTATGTGTCTGTATACTATATATATGTACGCACGTTGGTAAAGGGTATAAAGGATTCGGCACAGCCGAATATAGCACTCTTACTTGTTTATTTATAGAAATCTAATACAAGTCGTTAGTTTTTCTGTTTCGTTCTGTTCTGTTTCGGATCAACCTGTGAAAATCTAAAACTTGATAAGTAATTGTAAGCGACAGCATAAATTGAATAAAAACATTTTAAAATAAAGAGTGAATGTGTATTTTAAATATAATAAAATTCAATTTTTAGAAGAAAAACAAAGTTATATTGAAACATAAGAATGGGCGATGCAAAACTCATCAGTTTAGTGGAAAACTGCGACATTTCTTTCCAAAAACAGCTGACATGTTACTACAGAAAAAGTAAGTACTTAAATTTAGAAGCAGAACGGCACAGAACAGAGAAGGAACAGAAAGTAAAGACTAATGAAGCCTTTATTTCATTTTCTTATTTGGGCGCTATTTCCTTGGGCCTTATTTCATAGCGCCGTTTTTTATGCATGTAAAGAATTAATATGTCAAACAAAACTTGAAGTAAATTATTATTCTGCAAATTATTTTTTAATACCTGAGTAGTTAGGTCTCTTTGCAGTAAGAAACAGATACATTCGTAGTTATGTCCGATTGAATTTCTGTAATAAAGTCATTATTTTTGATGGCAGCGGTCTAATTATTTGAGTGAACATGTACTAGTTCGATAAATTAACCATAATCAATCAAAAACTCGATTCCAAATTTTTGTGTAGTTACGTCCGTTTACATTTAAGGTGGCGATATGTATGTTTTTATACTTTTATTAAAAAAGTGAAACAAGGAAACGGCAGTTCAAACTTTACATACATAAAGTATACATTTCGGTTAATTAAACAAAATAGTAATATTAAAAATTTTGTCTATAGGGATAAATTATACATGTTTGTATGTACTTTGCGATGTCTGAATATTCAGACGTAATGAACATTTGAATATTTTAATTCAAAGAATAAACAATATTCTTGTAGCCAACCTTAAAACAAAGAAAACAATCTTCTTGTACAATTAACATTAAAAAAGTTAAAGCCGGTACTTTTCTTCACCTCAAGAGAGGAATCTCAAAAAAATTCAACAAAAGAAATTTTCCCAAGACGATACTGCACAATAAACATGAAATTAAATTGAATAGCAAAAAGCCGCATTTTTATATTTAAATATATACATATTTTTTTCCTATACATATTTATGATTTGATAAGGCTAAGGTTCGTATCGCTTTGTAAGCCAAACTACATGTGATAATTATTAATGAACAAGTAACACCAAATTTAATTCTAAATATTCTGACAAACACGGAGTAGAACGGAACAACGAACTGTTTTCGAAGGCCATTAAACCTTCATCATCAGCGTTCATTGTGTTTGGTCCACTGTGTGTGTAGTCAGTCATTATTGCAAATGGAATATGTGAATTCTATTGATTCTTCGTATTACAGTTTTTATTTTTTTATTTTATTTGAATTCAGAACTTTAAGCTTAAGAGAGCACTATACTATCAAAAAATTTGCTGGTTTTGCATGTTTGAAGATGGAAAATATTAAATTATTTCCTAGTGGAAACTCATGCCTACATATTTTACACCTAAAATCGTTTCGTGTTTTATCGTGTCAATTTCGCTCAATCCGATACGACCCGAACAGGCACGAAATCAGATTTCCTGGGTATTCGTGTCACAAAAAAAAACACGACACGCGCCCATCTCTAGCATACACTATTAAAACAAAACTTTGTGTTATTACAATTTGAATGCCGAGTACGCACTATGGCATTTTGTGACATCGCAATACTGTGTACTAGTTGCAACGTTTGTTATTTCTGATGGTATTACTTTCCATATAAAAAACATAGTGTGAACCGCGTTGCTCAACATTTTGAAAAGGACACCGCAAAATGACAACACAAGAAATGACAGATTTGTACTCAAAATAACCATGCGCTATACGATTTAAAAATAATAAACAACAAGCAAGAGTGCTATATTCGGCTGTGCCGAATCTTATATACCCTTTACCAACGTACGTACATATATATAGTATACAGACACGTACATACATATTTGTTTTGTGAAAAAATTTATAATTTTTTTAAAGTTTCCATCTTTGGAGCTATAATTTTCATTTTTCAAATTTCATACACCAAACTTTTTCAGAAGCATAAAATATATTCAATTTATAAAGAAAAAGAAAAAAAGTTTTAGACCTATTTAATTTTACATAACACAAAAAGTGTAAGTTTTCCAACCCTGGAGTCATAATTTTGGATTTTTCTGATTATCGATTCCAATCTAGTTCTTTAAAAAATACATAAAATATGTTAAGTAAAAAAAGCAAGCTTTTTTGAAGTTTTTTTTCAGTTAAAACGATTTTTTCAGTTTTGTCGCTTTTTTCTCGTTTTGGCGATTTTGTCTGTTTTTGGAGGTTTTTTTCATTTTGGCGATTTTTTTCTGTTGTTGGGCTTTTCTTCATTTTGGAGATTTTTCTCATTTTGACGATTTTTTTCTGTTTTGGGTTTTTTCGCGATTTTTTTGGCGATTTTTTTGTTTTTTTTTTCGTTTTGGTGATTTTTTTCATTTTGGCGATTTTTTTTTTCATTTTGGCGATTTTTTTTCATTTTGGCGATTTTTTTCTGTTTTTTAGTTTTTTTTTCGTTTTGGCGATTTTTTTTCTTTTTTTGGCGATTTTTTTTTCATTTTGGCGATTTTTTTTCTGTTTTTTAGGTTTTTTTTTCGTTTTAGCGATATTTTTCATTTTGGCGATTTTTTTTTTCATTTTAGCAATTTTTTAGTTTTTTTGCGATTTTTTTAGTCTTAGAAATTTTCTTTTAATTTAGTGCTTTTTTCATTTTGGCGATTTTTTTTCTGTTTTTTGGGGTTTTTTTCGTTTTGGTGCTTTTTTCATTTGGCGATTTTTTTCTGTTTTTAGGTTTTTTTTTCGTTTTGGTGATTTTTTTCATTTTGGCGATTTTTTTTCATTTTGGCGATTTTTGTTTTCATTTTAGCAATTTTTCCGTTTTTTTGCGATTTATTTTAGTCTTAGAAATTTTTTTTTAATTTGGTGCTTTTTTTCGTTTTGGCGTTTTTTTTCTGTTATTTAGGTTTTTTCTTTTTTTGGCGATTTTTTTCATTTTGGCGATTTTTTTTTCATTTTGGCGATTTTCTTTCATTTTGGCGATTTTTGTTTTCATTTTAGCAATTTTTCCGTTTTTTTGCGATTTATTTTAGTCTTAGAAATTTTTTTTTAATTTGGTGCTTTTTTTCGTTTTGGCGATTTTTTTCTGTTATTTAGGTTTTTTCTTTTTTTTGCGATTTTTTTCATTTTGGCGATTTTTTTCTGTTTTTTAGGGTTTTTTTTCGTTTTGGCAATTTTTTTTCATTTTGACGATTTTTTTCTGTTTTTTAGGGTTTTTTTCGTTTTGGTGATTTTTTTCATTTTGGCGATTTTTTTTCATTTTGGCGATTTTTTTCTGTTTTTTAGGTTTTTTCTTGTTTTGGCGATTTTTTTTCATTTTGGCGATTTTTTTCTGTTTTTTAGGTTTTTTTTCGTTTTGGCGATTTTTTTTTCATATTAGCAATTTTTCCGATTTTTTGCGATTTATTTTAGTTTTATAAATTTTTTTTTAATTTGGTGCTTTTTTTCGTTTTGGCGATTTTTTTTCTGTTTTTGGCTTTTTTTCATTTTGGCGATTTTTTTCTGTTTTTTAGAGTTTTTTTCGTTTTGGTGATTTTTTTCGTTTTGGCGATTTTTGCTTGTTTTTGGCGATTTTTTTCGGTTTGGCGATTTTATATTTTTTTATTTTTTCATTTTTACCGTTTTTGAAAATTTCAAGAGTTTTGCTCTTACGGTTTCCAAGATACAGCAAATTGTGAAATTATATAGTCAAAATTGCATTAACTGATGGAACACCCTTTAATTAAAATTTTTTTAAATTTTTGTGTTAATTTTTGTAGTCTGTATAAAAATACACTAACCTTACAAATTTCAAGTGTATATACAATTGTATATATACTACATGGGATTTTAAAATTTTTCGTTGCTCGTTTTGGAACACCCTTTAATTTCCAATTATCATGTATTTGCTGTTGTAGCGGCCAAAGGTCTACATACTGTGTCCAAATTTCAGGTCTGTATCTCTTACGGTTCTCGAGAAAATACTAATATAGTTTTAGACATAGTTAATTTTACATAACACAAAAAGTTAAAGTTTTCCAACCCTGGAAACGTCGTTTTAATTTTTTTGTATTTTTTTAATTTAAAATTCCAATTTTAGTCGTACTGAAGTGTAAAATATGTACATTTATTAAAAAAAATAAAAATTTGTTTTCGGGAGTTACTTTTATATGGCAAAATGAAGTTTAAGTTTTCCAGCTCTGCAATCGTCTGCCCGATTTTGCTGAATTTCAATACCAATCTATTTTGGAAAATTTCTGACACACCAGTCCAAAAACGAAGTCTCTAGCTCTTCTGGGAGCTTCGGAAACCGATTTCACGTACAGACAGACGGACAGACGGACAGACGGACATCGCTTATTCGTCTTCCCTATGCATAAGGATCCAGAATATATATATTATATGGATCGCTTATTGATATTATAGAAATTACAAACGGAATGACAAACCTATATATACCCTTTTACCATTTTTGTTGGTAAAGGGTATAATGATTTTCCCATTCTCCTGTAAAAGCCTATTTATTTTCATGCCCAAAATCTTTTTGTATAATGAATAAGCGCGTAATATATTTTGAATTATAAGTTTGCATATATTTTGTAGTGAGTGAGCGTGGTGGTGAGAAATTTTATATCCCTTGCGCGTGAGCTTCCGTCGGTGAAAATATTTAGTTTGTAGCAGTGCGTGAACTTAAATATTTTATTCCACGTAGGCTTCGGTGACGTGGCCCAAAAGCAGTCACAAGTACATCTCAAATTCTTTTAGCAAAAAATTTCTGAAAATTTTACTGTACGTGCCCATTCTTTCTTGGTGGATTTATAAATACGGAAACACTAAGATTTTAACTGGATTGGTGTATGGATGTATGTATGTATGTAAGTATTTACAATCTTTTTTTGCAATTTGAATGTAACACCAATTTATTTTCAGTTTAGTGTGAACTCTTTACAGTTTGTTGGGCACTTAACGACGAACAGAATTATTGACACAGTTTTAAATTATTGACATAAAAAATATTATCGTTTAAGTTTCCACGAAATGATTGTAGTTTTTTTTATTGCCTCTGACAGGTTTTCTTTATAAAATATTGCATTCATTTACCCATTCTCCCATGTAGATAAATACTAAAGATCTTCTTTTTATGAAGTTGTGAATTTGAGCTAAAAGTTGTTGTCATTTGTGGTCGAGCGAGCATTAACAGGGACTTTTTCTATAAACTGACAACAGTTAAATTTACGCAGAAAATAAATTTTAAGAAACACAAACAATTAAGTGGAAAATCCACAAGAAACAGCTTTTTTGCACGGTGGGGCGCAAACGCTATAAAAATGTGATTGAAATTTCGAAGCTTGGTTTCAACGTTAGAACTACAAATGACAACAATAATAATGATTAGTAATAACCAGCTGGTATCAACAACACAGCTGATTATTTTCGCCGCTTGTAACTTTACACCTTAACATAAATGTTCCAGTAAATTTTTTTGACATCCAAAGTATGAGAGAATGGAGAGAATGGAGGCAAATATACCTTATATGAAGCTATCTTGGGTAATAATATTAATAAATATTTAACCCATTTCTTACCGCCGTGTGTTTGAACACACGTTTATCATTTCTCAACTTTGAGTAAATATAAAGTTCAGATATATAAAAATAATAAAATGTATATCATATTTATATTATGGTTTGGTGTCTTATTAATGAAGTAAAATTTTTTTAAAACTTTTTCAAGCTTCCGCCCTTTCATAAGAGGGTTAAAAACCCTAAAGTGTCCGAAAATAGACACTTTTTAAATGAATTATATAATATATATAGAAGAATCGGATTCATTGTTTTATAATGGCAGCGTGTTACCAAGTCCCCAAAAAGGAACCTGAGAATATTTACGCACAACACTGGAAAATATAAGTGTCGCTAGGTAGCAATAAATACCAGCGTGTGGTGAAACACACGCTGGTACTCGTAGTCATATTGGATATTTAATATTTTTTCCAGTGGCAGTGTGTTTTTTATCGAACAGATGTGTTACAACACTGTATGTAGTTGTTTTTTCAATTGTGCGATATTACTCCTTCTTCCTTTTTTTTATTTGAAATTATTTTTTTTTTTTTGCTAGCTATGTATGTATTTATAGGCAAAATTGAAGTAATTTACACATCCACTATTGACGACTATGGTGGTCCGGAAGTCGAAATTCAACAGGAGGAATCGGTGCCATCAATGTCCAAAGCAATACCCAAACACAAATATCGTCCGGTAACAGATTTCAAAGCGGTTTGAAAAAAACCAAGCGAACTCCCTACGACATTCAACCGGTGCATGAGACACTGTTAAAGGAAAAGCAAGAACCACTTCTCCGAAATTTAAGCGGAAAAGCACCTTTTGAATTATTTAAACTATTTTTCGACGATGAAGTAATTGGTTTACTTGTAGAAGAAACAAATCGATATGCTGCCCAAAACAATATCAGCAAAATGTGCGACAAATATATGATACAACATTTCATGGGTATTCTTCTATTTTGAGGCGATCGCAATGTCCCACAAACAATATCTTTACGAAGTTGTAAGCAAATTTTCATATTGCTAACAACGACACTTTGGACACTTCTGATAAGTTCGCGAAGGTTCGGCCATTGTTTGACATGCTCAATCAACGGTACATGCAGTCTGGTGTTTTTGTGGAGAATTTATCGATCGACGAGACAATGGTTCCATACCTCGGCCACCATTCAGCGAAAATGTTTATACGCGGTAAACCAATCCGTTTCGGATATAAACTGTGGGCGCTTTGCTCGAACAATGGTTATATGTTTCATTTACAATAAGGGTTTGGGACTCGGTGCATCCGTCATACTTGAACTATTATCACATTGTGAGCATCCAATACAGCACACCGTCCACTTTTACAATTTTTTCACCTCTCATTACTTGTTGTGCATGCTGAAGGAAAGAGGCTTCTGCGCAACTGGGACAGTTCGACCCAATCGTGGATTTACACGATAATGATGTTGCAAATTACCGTATCGGCATTCGTGGCAAAAAGTGGTGGTGGCCTCTCTGTGTCCAATGTTTGGATAGCGCTTGTTAATGCTTGGAACCTGTATTGCCTCGAAGCAGCTTCTAAAAAGGAAAATCCTATGTCACAGCTTAACTTCAAAAACTCGGTGACCAAGTCTCTGCTGCTTTCGTCCGAGGATGCAATGGATGTAATCGAACCTTCGTCTGCTTATGATTCAAACACTGATTATACGCAACAAAACCTTCCAAGGGTAGACGGATTGCACGTTCCTTTGAAAAGCAGTAATCGCCGCCGTTGCATTCTGTGTACACCAAAAGCCACCATATTCAAGTGTGAGAAGTGTAACGCCCATCTTCACTCAGAGAACTGCACCAAATTGCTCCACGAAGACAAACAATTTTACTTGCAACGCCACGCCACACGTTATTAAATACTTGAAAATATAGAAATACCGGTTTTTACCTACCTCTACTTAGTTTGTTTTACTTGGAACTACCTTGAAAAATTTTTTGCTACTACATTTACCAAAATACGTATCATAAATAACATTAATAACAACAACAAAAATTTACCGAAAATAAAATTTCGAAACACTTTACAGTACCAGCGTGTGGTCAAACACACGGCAATTTTCAGAACAACTACTCGCAAAAAAATTTTTTTTCTCTTAAATAATGTTAAAAATGGTACCATAAAGCGTTCCTAAAATTTTTATCAAAAAATTTTAACGTTTAAATTTCCGGTAATTAATGAGTTAATAGTGTTTTCACACTGACTTGGTTTTAATAAAAGTTGGTTTTAATGTCAAAACCAACTGTTAAAACCTGGTTTTACCATACAAATTGTTTTTGTTAAATCCAACTTAAAACCATTTCTGAATTGGTTTTATTTTGGTTTTATGAAATGAACCCCTGTTTTCGATATGGTAAATTCAGTGCTGCCAAGTTGAAATGACCGGTAGCAGCTGATAATGTTTATGCCAGAGAATAACAAGAGATGTCGCTTGAAAGATTTTCAACTTAAAAATGGATGCAGCAGCAACAATAAGTAAAAAATTATGGAAAAATAAGAGTTCTTTGGAAGGAAAACAACAAAAAAATTTTCATTGACCTCTGGAAAGTGAAAATAAACGATATGACATATCGATCCACCACTAAAAAAGTTGTATTTTGCGATTTATTTGTGCATTTTTTTATATACAATAACTTTATTTCCAAGCACTTCTTCACTTTGTATTACTAGTTCTCTAATTTTAAAATATTAATTTACAAAATATAAAATAATTTCCATCTTAGATCGCATTGTAAAGTTTCTTAGTTTTTCATACAAACAAAAACAGTTTGTCAAATAAGTGTTATAAAAATCAGAAAAAAATACAACAACAAACACACGCATTTCTGCAGGAGATCTATTTTATTTTGAGCAAAGTTATTAGACAGTCTGTGAGTTGAAACCTGAATTTAACAAACTGGCAGTGTGAATGCAAAATCAGCTGTTTATGGTTTTAACGTTAAAACCAGGTTTTAACTTGCACTGTGAAAACACTTTAAGATGTTTTGCGGTGGCTCTCGATTTATGGAAAAATTCATCGAAATCAATAAACTATCGTAGATGTGATCTGAATAATATTTGAAAGCATACTTTTCGAACTAAATGTTTTGACCAAACTCGATTATTTGCGATCGTAATAGTAGATTTTTGTAAAAAAAAACTTGTCGCTTAAGCTATTTTATCGTTTATGGCTCGTTATCTAGGAACCATTTCAATAATTTTTTTTTTCATTTAAAAAGTTTATTTAAAACTCATATCAAGACTTTTACGCTCGGCCTCACTGTTTGCCGTTTGACGTAAAATGATACATCCAAGACTAAAACATACATATTTTTTTTTTGAAGCAGAAAAAATGTGCACAAAATTAAATAAACTTTTTTTTGTTATTTTATAAATAAAAATATGTGTCAAGTCATTGTTGAAAACAAATAAATGTATGAATGAATGAGTTTTGGGTTGAGCGTTCAGTTTAGTGACTCACTTTATTTTGATTAAATTCAATTTAAATGTTTTAAGAAATAAAAACCTGATTTAGAGTAAAAATTCACTCTGATATTTTATTAAATAAATAAAAATTTATTTATCTAAACATATTTTAACACCTGTTTTAACCATGCTCAAGGGTCGTTTTAAATAAACAAAAGTGACTTTGCAAAATCAATATCATATTGCCAATAAACTGCTTGGAAGTTATAAGAAACAATTGCTTATTTTTACAATTTTCTTATTTGGAACGTAGAAACTGCATTTTTAGGCAAGAGAAGGGAAAACTGTATATCGAGTCATAACCGCAATAAAAGCTTAAGAGACAAAAATAAAATTTTACAGGAGAAGGTATTTACAACCAAACTGTGTATAAAGGTTCCATTTTGTCCATTGCATGAAATGGAGCTAACATTTTTCTCATATTGTGAGCATAACGGCAATTTTTGGCCGTCACTCTTACTACGTTTATACGCAGGGCTTATTTGCAAATAAAACAGTAAATTGTTGCCATATTATTGTTTTTATTGCGACTTACTAATTCAGAAAACTATTCACGATTAACGCACTATATGCAAATAAAATGCCTGAGGTTGCCACGCTTACAAATGTTTGATAACAAAAAACAATAAATGGATAAATATTACAACAAAAAACATTGATAGAAGCAATAAATGACGATTAAAACAAATAATTATTTGATATTTTGTACATTTATACTATTTTTTTTGTCAACATAAGTAAGTTTTCTATATAAGTGCTACCAAGTTTGTGTAGTTTTGCTATGCCGTATAAACAGTTTATTTGCAAATAATTTTATTTGCAAATAGTGCGCGTATAAACGTAGTATCTGATGACCTACTAAAAAAGATTGTGTCGGTTAAGATAATAATTTTGTTTCGAAGGATTTATGTTTTTATTTTGCATATTTTTTCTTTAAATTTTTTTTTTTGATGTTTCTAATATACATTTTGTAAGTACAGTTGAACCTCGATTATCCGGACATCTATCAACCGTCTACATATATTATTTCTTGACCTCCATTATCCGTGCTTTTACCTCTAATATCCGTGCTATACATCTATTATCCGTGCAAAAATTAGATTAAATGTAATACAAACTAAAATTTCATGTTTTATTTGCAATAATCAGAGCTATCAGGAAAAAATTCCAACTAATAGCAAATAATAGGGAAAACAAAAAATTATAATTGGAAAATGGAGAAATTTCACGGGGAATTTTATTCATGATAGCCCTGAATATGTGCAGTTTGTGCTTTTACATAACCTCTATTAACCGTATTTTTGGATTATTCGTGGTAGGTCTGGTTCCCTGCGACCCGGATAATCGAGGTTCAACTGTAGTTATTTTTTGTTTTGAAAAGAAAAGTTAAACATAGACAATTATAAAAATAAAAACTCCAGAGCTGGAAAACTTGATTTTTTTGAATAGAACCAGATAAATCTAAAAGGTGATTCCAGGGTTGGAAAACGTACACTTTTTGTGATATATTAAGCCAATTAAATAAAACTACTTATTTCTCTGGCTATTTAATACATTCAATATTTTAGAAAGAAATAAATTCGTATTTAAACCAGAAAAATTAAAATTATGGTTTGCGTGAACTATATTTCAGTTCACGCAATAAATTTTCTGTTAATCCAAAAAAAAAAATCCATATTTATTGCCATAAGGGCATAATTGTAATAAAGATATGATTCTGACAATTCTTAAATTGATTGCATCAACCGAGCGTATGCTTTTGTCATGACTAATTAACTGATTGGTTAACACAACCGAATAAAATATTATGAATTGGATTTTACTACCAACTTTTGGTATTGACAACTAAAGAATTGTCGTTCTATATTAAGGTTAAAATAAATACTTTCTATCAGTTGCTGCAACTAACTAGAGGTTGAGTTACATATCATAGGTTGAGTTTTTACTCGTAGCAGCAAATTAAAAATTAAATTTTGTGTCTTTCAAAGATATTATGATTTATGAATTCTCAAATGGTTTTTGAAAGTCTGTGCATAAGATAACAGGTTTGTGGCTGTTTAAAATGTGTGGTTGAAGAAATGCATATAGACATGCTTCACCAAATAAAAAAAATTCAATTAAAATAAACTTATGGCAATATGTTAAATAATAAATTTCTTAAATTGTGTATTTTTATTTGCGTTTTTTGCTTATTTTATTTCAGCAAGGAATTTTAATTTTTCTTTCACAGGTACCAATTACGATATTGTTTCAGTTATACTAACCATATTTTCGGTAGCAAGAATAACTTTTATTTCAAATTCCATACTGGTAACCAATTTTTTCTGTTGCTGCAACTATTTGGTTAAGGGTTATATATAATTAAAATATAGGGCACCACAATCAAATTGCAGTCGTCATACCAGAATTATATAATAGTTGGTGCAACCGCCAAAATTCGATTGGCAACAAATTCGGTTGTCTCAACGAATCTGTTTTCTCTGTCTATGCTTAATTTTTATATGGTTATCTAATTTAAATATAAACGAAGGTTTTTGCAATGTTGTTTATTATGCTCTCAGCACAGTTATGTTTCAAATCGATGGTCTTTATTTGACAAGGTGTCAAACGAGTTCTTATCAATGTTTGGTAAATGGAGATACAAATTAAATTAATCGCTAAAGGTGTCTTTACACGGTAATACAAAGTATTGCGACTTTGTATAATGAAAATATTATGAAAAAAAAAGAGAACAAGAGTCTGTTGTAGGTATTTTTCATGTTTACACTGATACTATAAGTAAAATGCAAGCAAAGATATTGAACTGTTGAGCTAATAATAAACATTGGAAAATTCCAAAAAAAAAAAAAAATATGTGTACTAATAAAACTGTATATTGGAGAAAACATTTTATTAATTCAATGTAATTTTACTACAAATATTTAAATTTTTTTATACGTTTGTTTGGTTTTGCTGTACCATCAGCTACTTGATGGTTGCAGTTTACAATGTTTACAAAAACAACATGAGCATTTCCTGATGTGATTTTGGTTACTAATGCAAAAGTGTTAACACCTTCAATGGGTACAATTAGTGCTGCCAATGTTTGCTTCGAAATACACCTCTGGTGTGATGAGATTACTTAAGTTTCTAAAATGGTTTAGAAAACAAAACATTTACCGACCGCTTATCAAATTTTCTAACCGTATTCTTTCCTACTCGATACATTTTGCGTTTAAGATTTTGTACATTCTACAGCGTTTTTTGACATGTCGTAATACATTGTATTACCATGTAAAGACACCTTAAAGAACAGTCATAGCTATAAACTAATTAAGGGCATGTTCCATTACATTTCCCTGCAGCCATTCTTTTCTGCTGAACAAAATTGAAAAAATTCTTTAGAATAAACCGTTTACATAACACGGCGAATTGAGATACGACAGAGTATTGGTATGGAGGTACAATGGTAAGACTATTTTAGGGTTATTAAATAGTAGCAAGGTTTTTGAATATCTTGAGAGTGAGCAAACAAAATTGAAATTTAATCACAAATCAAATATATATATATGTGTCTGTATACTACATATATATATATACCTTGGTGAAGGGTACATAAGACTCGGCACAGCCAAATATAGCACTCTTACTTTTTAGTTTTAACATTGATTTATAATTAAGGTGTGCTAATTAATTTTATTTTAGTCTAATGTATTTAATTAATTATTAAGATTTGTTTATTTTGACCCTATTTTACTTTTAAAATACCCTTTCTTGAGCTTTTTTAAAATACCCTTTTATGACACATTTTCACATTAATGTCTTTTATCAAAGATTCAAATTACATTAAAAATATAAAAATTACGTATTGGCTACCCGGGCATACAATGATGCCTGTGGATTCCATCTATAGTACCATTGAATCTTTTACACGCAATAGAATGGTATACTTTAATATCAACGCACGGACTAATCCAAAATAATATGATTCCATGGAAGTACAATACTCCGAATTTAAAGATTGGAAACACCTTTGTGGGCGATGCTTCCTAACTCAATCGAAATTTCGTTAAAAAATTTACGTTCTGCTGCATTTGAAAAAGGTAACCAGAACATCGGTCTTAATTAAGTATGGCTATTTCGAAAACTCTGAAATAAAATACTATAATATCAAACAGATTTCACTGTGACAACAAAGTCATACCTGAAAAATTTCATCACGAATTTTTAAAACTACAGCATGATATTTCCGTGAAAGATTCGCTGTCTGAAACAGATCAAGAAGACGATTTTACCTAGATGAGTTAATATACATATCGTCGGTTGATAAGTTAAATGCCGTATTTGGATTTTTTGCTGTTTTGAGTTAAGATCGATTCCTTAAGGTTTCCGACCTGATCTTTCATTTGGCGTAATCAGTTTTTCGAGATGTGGAGTGTCGAGTTTGTCGTATGTAGCACTTGCTGATACAATTTTCAAACTTAAAACTCAATTAACTCGAAACTATCAAAATACACATACAACAGTAAAATTATCAATCGACGATATTTCTTTTTAAATATCAAATTTTAATACAGTCAAATCCCGATAATTCGTAATCGCAAGGGACCAGCCATTTCTTACGAATTATAGGGGTTTTCGAATTAGCGGGGTTTCGATTTAACGGGGTTTCGATTTAACGGGGTTAAAATAAAATAAATACGAATTAACGGGGGTTTTACTAAAACTATAAAAAATGAACATAAAAAACAATTGAAGGTTAGCCGCGAATAACGTTTTAAGTGACAAAATAATAATTTTGCAGGAGAGCCGAAAAAGTATTTTAAGGCAAGATTGTTTTTTTCGTTTAAATTTTTTTAGCGTATCGAAAATAATGATAACTAGCATTATCTTTTCTTTTTATATCTCTGCTATATTTATCAATTATTTTCGACAATTTTGTTTGCATGATTTATTAGTTATTTACAAAGTTTTCCACTGACTGACTGATTGTAATTGTATTTTGACGGCGATCAGATGCATAATTTTAGATGGTTTGATGTTTGAACAACGCAAGAGAGTTATGTTAATGGTAAACTGTGAAAAAACTGCTTTTTTAAAAATTGTCTTTTACAACGTTATTCGCGGCTGTGCTTCAATTGTCAAAAATAAAATACGCACTAATTTTTATTTATTTTAATTTTATGTATTGATTTATTGAAACATACTATACAAAGTAAATTTGCATAGTATAGTGTTGCACGAATATGGACAGAGAAACTAGACCATATGCCCAAGATGTTATTAACAGTATTATTAACAACATTCACAAGCCTGACCGCACTTAAAAAATAATTACGATGACGCGAAATGATGTTCTTCGACCCAGAGCTGCTTAACAGTCCTTAACGACTGTTTGCTATATTGTCAACACAGTTTTTGTTTTGCAGCCTTCAAAAAGAGAAATTAGTTTAATTGGACTACAACGACAAAATCAGCATAGACAACAACTTGTCGCCCTGTTGCCTTGCTGTCTTCAAAGGAATCATTCTCATATAAACGTGTGTATTCTATCCTTCACATTTGGCAGTCGGTAGGTTGCTGCGGTGAATGTGTTTAATGCAATACAGAAGACGATATTTCACTTTCAACGCTTGCAACGTTGATAAAGATACTCTTCTACGGCAAAAAAATATATATATTTGGAATATACAAATATTGGTGAAAATATTCTGATGGCCAAGTACTGCTTGTTAACGATCACACTATATGTTTGACTGATGATGAAGGTAGCGTTGTCATTGAACATGAAGATAGAACCCGTACACAGAAAATATTCCCAAACAAACTTTAACCATACTTTTGTTTGATATAAAATTTGGACAAAAACTTCTCTACGGTGTCCGTCCGCGTTATGGTTGCTTCCACTGTTTTTGAATAAGACAGCTTTAGTTTTAGTTTTCCTAAAAATAAACAAAATAAATATTTTAATTCCAAACCACCCATATTTCACAAATTTAATGTACAGTGAATTACAGGGGAGATGAGCCGCACTGACTTATAAGTTAATTTTCTTAGAAAGTATAAAAAATTCTGATTAAAACTTTTATATGATTCTATTCGTATTTAAATGTACATATAGATTTGTCACTTCGTTTGTAATTTCTATAATATCAATAAGCGACCCATAAAATATATATATTCTGGATGCATAGGGAAGACGAATAAGCGATGTCCGTCTGTCCGTCTGTCTGTACGTGAAATCGGTTTTCTGAAGCTCCCAGAAAAGCTAGGGACTTTGTTCGTCGACTGGTGTGTCAGAAATTTTTCAAAATAGATTGGTATTGAAATTCAGCAAAATCGGGCAGACGATTGCAGAGCTGGAAAACGTAAACTTTATTTTGCCATATAAAAGTAAATACCGAAAACAAATTTTTTTTCAATAAATGAACTTATTTTACACTTCAGTACCACTAAAATTGGTATTTTAAATTAACAAAATATAAAAAAAATTAAAAAGACGTTTCCAGGGTTGGAAAACTTTACTTTTTGTGTTATGTAAAATTAACTATGTCTAAAACTATGTCTGTCACAGGGTATTTTCTCGAGAGCGTAAGAGCTACATACCTGAAATTTGGACACAGTGTGTAGACCTTTGACCGCTACAACAAAAAATACATGAGAGTTGGAAGTTAAAGGGTGTGTCAAAACGAGCAACGAAAAATGTTAAAATCCTATGTAATATACATACAATTGTATGTTTTTACATTTGAAATTTGTACAGCTAGTCTATTTTTATACAGACTACAACAATTAACACTTAAATTTCAAAAAAATTAAATTAAAGGGTGTTCCATCAGTTAATGCAATTTTGACTATGCAATTTTGACAACTTGCTGTATCTTGGAAACCGTACTCTTGGAAACTCTTGAAATATTCAAAAACGGTAAAACTAAAAAATCAAAAAATTATAAAAGCGCCAAACCGAAAAAAATCGCCAAAAGCAAAAAAACTATCGCCAGAACGAAAAAAGCACCAAATTAAAAAAAATGTCTAGGACTAAAATAAATCGCGAAGAACCGGAAAAATTGCTACAATAAAAAAAATCGCTAAAAATGAAAAAAAATCGCCAAAATTAAAAAAATCGCCAAAATTAAATAAATTACCAAAACGAAAAAATACCCCAATAAAAACAGAAAATAAACGCCAAAGTGAAAAAACCCAACAACAGAAAAAAATCGCCAAAATGAAAAAAAGTCGTCAAAATAAAAAAACCTCAAAAACAGGAAAAATTTGCAAAAACGAAAAAAACACCCAAAAACAGGAAAAATCGCCAAAATGAAAAATAAATCCCCAAAATAAAAAAAATTGCCATAACGAAAATAACAAAAAAAAAAACCAGAAAAAATCGCCAAAATAAAAAAACACCCAAGAACAGAAAAAATCGCCAAAATGAAAAAAAATCGCCAAAACTGAAAAAATCGTTTAAACTGAAAAAAATTCAAAAAAGCAAAAAAGCCACATTATTTAATATTAAAGGAATTAAATGAAACTAAGTTTTTTTCTTATTTAGTTTTTGCTTTGTTCACTTAACTAGAACTAGATTGGTATCAATAATCAGAAAAATCCTAAATTATGATTCCATGGTTGGAAAACTTACACTTTTGGTGTTATGTAAAATTAAATAGGTCTAAAAATTGTTTTATTTTTCTCTATAAATTGAATATATTTTATGCTTCTGAAAGAAAAGTTTGGCGCATAAAATTTGAAAAATTAAAACTACAGCTCCATAGATGGAAACTTTGATTTTTTTTTTTTGATATTAAGGTATAAAATTAATTTTTTTTTCTTTGTTCACTTAACACACTTTATTAATTTTTGAAATCAGAAAAATCTAAAAGGTTTATTCCAGGGTTGGAAAATTTATTGTCTTTTTCCAAAGTAACTAAGTCAAGTTAGTTTTTTCTTTTTGTTTACAAGTTTTAAATACTTTATGTGCAATACTAAGAATATTTTGGAGTTATTAAATAGCAGCACGGTTTTTGAACATCACGAAAGCAAGTAAACAAGCCCCAATATTTTGGTATTGTATTGACGTGACGTCGATGTTGACTGAAATAAGAGTGAATGTAAAATATATCTTAACCACAGAGTGTAGAGTAAAATATTCAACTATTGCTAATATCGAAAATAAAATAATTGAACCGAATTCCTTAATCGAAAAATACTGAAAGGTCACTTAATTGCCTTACAGAAAAACATGATAAATTTTTTCACGAAACATATATGTATGTACATATGTGTCTGTATACTATATATATGTACGTACGTTGGTAAAGGGTATATAAGATTCGGCACAGCCGAATATAGCACTCTTACTTGTTTCTTTATGTTATGTGTTTTATGTTGCACATTTTATGTCTCTTCAAAATACATCTCAAAAACTTAAAAGTAAATGGGAATAAAAGATAAATATATTTCAATAAAAATAATTATCTCTGAAGATGTTGAAAAATACCAACGAAACGTCGGATAGATTAAAAATGAAATAAAAATACGTCTTTTATATACATTTTAAAGAAATTGAATGACCTTGAAAGCCCGAATAGATACAATATATATAAAACCACATTAATTCATATTAAAAACAAGTAAGAGTGCTATATTCGGCTGTGCCGAATCTTATATCCCCTTTACCAACGTACGTACATATATATAGTATACAGACACATACATACATATTTGTTTTGTGAAAAAATTTATAGTTTTTTTAAAGTTTCCATCTTTGGAGCTGTAATTTTCTTTCAGAAGCATAAAATATATTCAATTTATAAAGAAAAAGAAAAAATTTTTTAGACCTATTTAATTTTACATAACACAAAAAGTGTGAGTTTTCCAACCCTGGAGTCATAATTTTGTATTTTTTTGATTATTGATACCAATCTAGTTCTTTAAAAAATACATAAAATATGTTAAGTGAAAAAAGCAAAAACGAAATAAGGAAAAACTTAAGGTGAGATTTTGTAAATTCAAACGATTTTTTCGTTTTGAAATTTGTATGGAAAAAATATTTTTTGAAAAGAATTTTCGTTATTTTTCATACAAATTTGAAACGTTTAGAAACAAAATTTTTTACAAAATCTGCTTATTAGTTTCATTTAATTCCTTTAATATTAAAAACTTCAGTAAAGTGCGACTTTGAATCGCGCACGAAAGGTAGGCTTTTTTGAAGTTTTTTTCAGTTTAAACGATTTTTTCAGTTTTGTCGATTTTTTCTCGTTTTGGCGACTTTTTTCTGTTTTTGGAGTTTTTTTATTTTGGTGACTTTTTTCTGTTATTGGGATTTTCTTCATTTTGTAGATTTTTCTCTTTTGACGATTTTTTTTCATTTTTGCGATTTTTTTCTGTTTTTGGGTTTTTTTATTTAGGAGTTTTTTTTTCTTTTTTTTTCATTTTGGCGACTTTTTTCTGTTTTTTTGGGGTTTTTTTTCGTTTTGGCGATTTTTTTTTATTTAAGCAATTTTTCCGGTTTTTCGCGATTTATTTTAGTCCTAGAAATTTTTTTTAATATGGCGATTTTTTTCTGTTTTTGGGTTTTTTTTTCATTATGGCGTTTTTTCCTGCTTTGGGATTTTTTTATTTAGGCGATTTTTTTCTCTTTATTGGGGTTTTTTCATTTTGGCGATTTTTTTTCATTTTGTCGTTTTTTTCCTGTTTTGGGGTTTTTTTCATTTTCGCGATTTTTTAATGTTTTTTGGGGTATTTTTCGTTTTGGCGATTTTTTTTTGTTTTTCGCGATTTTTTTTTTTTTGAAAATTTCAAGAGTTTTGCTCTTACGGTTTCCAAGATACAGCAAGTTGTCAAAATTGCATAGTCAAAATTGCATTAACTGATGGAACACCCTTTAATTTAAATTTTTTGAAATTTTAGTGTTAATTTTTGTAGTCTGTATAAAAATACACTAACCTTACAAATTTCAAGTGTATATACAATTGTATGTATATTACATGGGATTTTAACATTTTTCGTTGCTCGTTTTGGAACACCCTTTAATTTCCAATTCTCATGTATTTGTTGTTGTAGCGACCAAAGGTCTACATAGTGTGTCCAAATTTCAGGTCTGTAGCTCTTACGGTTCTCGAGAAAATACTAATATAGTTTTAGACATAGTTAATTTTACATAACACAAAAAGTTAAAGTTTTCCAACCCTGGATACGTCTTTTTAATTTTTTTTATATATTTTTTAATTTAAAATACCAATTTTAGTCGTACTGAAGTGTAAAATAAATTTATTTATTAAAAAAATAAAAATTTGTTTTCGGTAGTTACTTTTATATGGCAAAATATAGTTTACGTTTTCCAGCTCTGCAATCGTCTGCCCGATTTTGCTGAATTTCAATACCAATCTAAGTTGGACTATTTCTGATACATTAGTCCAAGAACGAAGTCTCTAGCTTTTCTGGGAGCTTCGGAAAACCGATTTCACGTACACCGGACGGACGGACAGACGGACAGACGGCCATCGCTTATTCGTCATCGCTATTCATAAGGACCCAGAATATATATATTTTTTTGGTCGCAAATTAAAATTATGGAAATTACACACGGAATGACAAACCTATATATACCCTTTTCCATTTTTGGTAAAGGGTATAATAAAGTAGAGTAATTACATACAAATACATATTTAATACATAAAGTTACCATTAATGCTGACAGACAAATGCACATAAGAGGTCATAATTTTTACATAATTTTGAACAAATTACTGGCCGCAGACGCCATCGGCACCGGCATCGATTCCAGCAAATTAGTTGTGTATGTAGAAGGAAATCATAGAGTACTAACTAGAGGCGACACCGGCGAATTGAAGAGAATTCGCTTTACTAAGTTCTTGCGGTAGAGACAGCAAATATGACTAATTTCTATGCCTTTCTCTAACGCACCATCTTAGTAAAATGTCATTTAGTTATTTACAAAATATAAATTTTCTTGGCAGGAATTGGCGCAAATTGGATAAAAAATGATTTTGCGCCAAAATCCTTGCCAAAGTTGGTAATATGTGGACAAAAATTGGTAGATTATCTTGTCCACATATTACCAACAGTGAGAAAAGTGAACAAAAGAAAAGTGATGGTGAAAAAAACATGGATTACTGGGAGCATCACACAGCAAAAGTAAAAATGTAAGTATATATTTATTGTTTCTTTTACTTATTTATAATAGATTCTAACAATATATACTTAATTTCCAGTAGCCACAGATGCACTATGGGTTGACCCACAGGATAGAAGCTGAATTTGTTCCCGACAGAGCCAACTAAGTAAGTAATTTATATAAAAACGTCAGTGAAAAGTGAATTTTTCAAAGTGAAATTTGAGTGTGGGGCTGTGTACATTGGAAGAGACAATGGTGTTCTTGTCCCTTCCAATGAATAAGTGCTTTGCTTAACATGTAGTGAAGAGAAAATGTGTTCCGATCAATAAGATCCAAAATACGCTCGCTTTGTATTACTTTTAGAAGGAGCTAAATAATATAAACTACACGACAAATGTGTACATGCAAAGTGAATGGAAAGTGTGGAATTTTGTACATTGGAAAAGACGATGTTTGTCTTGTCCAATGCACAAAAACCTTTGGTTAACTTGCCGACATGAAATGAAGTGTTTGGATCGATTGTAATCTAATTTTGTTGCAAGTGCCTTACGCCAACAAGTTTATATGGCTAATGTGGACAGATAAAGTGAAGTGTATGTGTGTAATCTTGTACATTGGAAGGGGCAATAATGTTCCTGTCCAATGCACACTAGCAAGTGTTAAAAAGACGTATAAGAATGTAGTGTCCAGATCTTTTGGATTCCAAGTGTTCCAAGTTCTTTTTGTTTTTCACAAGTTCTTAACAAAAATAAGTGATTTGTGTCTACGTACAGTGCGTTGTTTGTGTGGAATTTTGCACATTGGAAGGAGCAATGCTGTTCTTTTCCAATGTACAAATACTTTGGTTAACAAACTGTTTAAGAAAGAAGTGCTTGAAACAATTTGATTCAAAATTTGTTCACAAATAACTAGTTTTTATGACTAATGTGTACATATAAGTGAAGTGTTTGTGTGGAATCTTGTACATTGGAAAGGACAATCATGTTATTGTCCAATGTACAATGACACAGGTTAAAAAGCCGCAAAAAAGTGAAGTGTTCGGATCAATTGGAATCCAAATATGTTCGCTTTATGTTCTTTTTTTTAAGTACTTGACAGAAAAAAGACTAATGTGTGCCTATAAAGTGAATTGACAACGTGGAATTTTGTACATTGGAAAGGACGATGATGGTCTTGTCCAATGTACAATAACACCAGTTTGTAAGTCGCTAGAAAAAAAGTTTTCTAATCAATTGGAACGCAATTGTGTTAATTTTGTGTCCTTCTTTACAAGTACTTGAGACAAAAAATTAAGTATTTTTCATTAAATTAAAAGAACTTTACGGGCTGCTACTTTATAAAAGCCATTCAACTTTTGTTTTATATATGTATATATAACCTTAGTTCTATAAATAAAAAGCCCTTTTACTTTTTCCAAAAAAGATAATTTTTTTAAAACTAAAAATACAATTTTAATAATGCTCTTTTTTAATTTTTATTTTATTTACATATGTGAACGGCAAGAAAACCTGGAAGAAACTAAACGAAATATTGCTGCTACAAAATCCATTCGACCCCTAAGGACTAAACTGGAATGTTTCCAAGGAAAACAACTTTAGACTTTGGTGACATAAGTAAAATTATTTTAATTTCAAGATATTTAAAAAAATTTGGTTAATTAAATTCGTAAATATTCCAATTTTGTTTTTGTTTACAGTGTGTGTAGTGCAGTTCTTTTTGTAACAGTTTCAAATGATTAAAAATTATATATTTATGTAGTTACTAAAAAAATTTAAAAATAAAAATGAGAAAACAATTCCAAAATGGAACTTATAACTTATTTTTTTTAAGATTTTATTACTACAAATTGAGGTGAGTATACGCTCAAGAAACGAAGACCTTTTTTGATTTGAATCGCCATTAAAATAACTAATTTCTGTACTGAATATTATTTCAAGTCAATACAAAAGTAAAAAAAAATCGTTAATTTTTATAAAAAAGTTATTACTTTGAGTCTAAGATATGTTTAATAACACAATTCCACGATTGTTCCACTCTTAAGAAATTAGTATGCAATTCGGATAGGTATAAGGTACTAAGATTCAGAAAAAATATAAAAAATTTTCAATATAAAATTAATTTAAACTTTTTGACATTATTTATGATTATAACTATTTTATAAATATCCGCTTTCTTCCTAAAAACTAACTCGATTAAGCTTATTATTAGCATTATTAAAAATTGAAATAGATCCACTGTGTAACTGATAAAATGAACTAATCCAATTCACCTTTTCGATGTAACTTTCCTTAATGATGAGTGCATCTGTAAGAAAAAAGTTAATTAATAAATGTACATTAATGTATATTAAATTAAAAAATACCTTGACCTCGAAAAAGTTTCTCAAATTTATAGCGTGTACTTCTGATTTCAATTGATCCTTATTATTTTGTAATCATGTTATTAAATTTCTAATTTCTTCATTTATGGGAGCCGTCTACTAGTACTGGATGCATATGTCTGATTATTTGGTATAAATGTTCGACCAGTATTTGTTTCTGATCTTGTTGAATTTACCAACAAATAGGCCAAACGATTATCTGGAATAAACGATGACAATTAATATTTCAAATACTGAATTATTTATTTATTCAATGGATGTAATAATTATTGTTCAAATAAAACTTACCGTTTTGATGCATAGCACCAGATTTTACAGGTGGCTTTGCCAAAGCAATATAAGGTGATTTAATAGTTTGCTGGCCAGTTATATCATATCTGCACATGTGCAGGTCAGCGTGGTGTTATACGTATTTGTGTATACACTTGCGGATCCAAACAAAAATTGGCCGGGCCCCATGTAAAGCACAAAGAAACTCCCAACAGCATTATGTTCGATTACTTGGCCAAGTTGTTGCATGGACCGTATACCGCACTTCTGATGCACATATTGAGTCCAGACGAGCTTCATTTTCGTGGAGCTCATGCTGATTGTATTTTGTCAATAGTTTCTTGGCCAGCTATTACTTCAAGCAACATACCATTGATCTTACTAGCCAAAAATGGATGCAAATGTCTGTCTGAGTATAAACGTTCGACCAGTATAGTAACAAAGAGGACTAACGATTTTCTGGAATAAACGGTGAGAACAATTAATGTTTCAAATACTGAAATATTATTCAAATAAAATTTACCGTTTTGATGTATTTACGACACAAGCTGACTTGCTGGAACCTTTTGAACTGTTTGCGTACACCTTTTTTGGTAGCACGCTGTTGAGCAGCGTTAGAGGTGGCCCGGCCAAAGTAATATAAGGTGCTGGAATAGTTTGCAACCCAGGGTAGAGTATTACACATTTATGTAGGCACTTACAGATCAGAAAAATGTGTCCGGGTACATTAGGCGTGGAAGCACGCGTGCATTTTTATTTGGTAGCACGCTCTTGAGTAGCACCAGCTGTTAAAGGTGGTCCGGCAAAAGTAATATAAGGTACTGGAATATTTTGCTGGCCAGTTATATCACAAGCGTCCATGCACAGCACAGTGAAAGTGATATACGCATTTGCGTAGGCACTTGCGGATCCAAAACAAGTTGGCCGGGCCCCATGTTAGACACACAGAAACTTCCAGTTGCATTATATTAGAATACTTGGCCAAATTGTTGCATGGGTCGCTTAACGCCCATGTGATGCACATATTGTGAGTCCAGATGAGCTTTCCAAACTTATTTTCGTTGAGCAAATGCCAATTTTCTTATGGGGAAGGAACTTGCAAACGTATCCTTTCTCCATATATGTATAAACAACATGCACAACTTTAGCAATTGTTTCATTTTCTACATCTTCCGAAGTGCACAAAGCCGTTTGCTTTAGATGAGTCTCCATCATCGGTAGTAACTTTGTGGCTACATACCCATATTTCCAAATTTCGGGAAATTATCACAATGCCCTTATCCACTTTTTTTGTAAAAACTTTGTAATTACGAAAGTTTGTTACATTATTTGGGCAACAATTTACAATTAGTAGTTGAGGAAGCCCACTGACCATCAATTACACAACTTATTATATCAAAAACACATCTATTTTCAACAAAAATTTAATTTTTACTTAAAATTTTTCACTTTTGAACAATTTTAATTTCTACTTTTTTAAGAACATATGTTTGCAAATGCAATATATAGCTTTTGCTTTTTATGCATGTAAGAAAACAATTTTTTCTCTCACTTGCAACAACTTAGTAAAAATTAAAAATTCACACCAATCAGCTGTTATCGCGATTTTTCATCACTCACTGGTGGGTCTTCTGGTTCATATTCTGTGAAGGAAATACACGCCACAGAGAGGAGTATTTGAGCAAAAAGCTGGCCAAAAAGGCAAAAATTAATTTAATGAAATCTTAAGAACTAAGTAGCTGTGTACTACACTACCCCACTTGACCTGAGATTCGATAAAAACGAATGCTCACTAAAGCGAAGAAGTTTCGAAACACAATTGTTCGATATTTGTTCGCAAATCTAAAAAAATTCGAATGTTCGCTAAAGCTTCGAACTTCGCACTTCTCTCGATAGTTTTTCGAATGTGTGACGGTAGCTGCGTAGAAGTGTGTCAGCCTGTTAGTCTAGAAGTACCAAGTTCGATGGATAACAGCACTGTAAATTAAATTGCCACGATAGCATAGCGGATGTGTGCAAGTCTGTTAGAATGGAGGCACCATGTTCAAATACTGTAGCGAAAGTTAAGGTATTAAAAAAATGAATAAAATAAGTAAGTTAAAATAAATAAATTTAAAAATAAAAATACTTTTTACTTTTTCTGCTATTTTTTTGCGATATCGAAATTAGTTCAATATTCTCTCACTTTTGATATTGCTGGCGAAATTCGAGATCGAATGTGTTTTGGGACAAAACTGAGCGACAGGTGAACTTTTTTCGATTCATTTTTGAGTGTCACTCTCGATAGTTTTACACGATAAATGTTCGAGATATATTCGAAATCGATATCACTAACGAAGTCTGTGATCGAGTGGGACTAGACACACATATTATATCATATTGTAAATTTTGAAGACTTTAAGCTGTGATTGGTAGCTCTGAAATACTGCTAAAGTCAGGAAAGTGAAAAATATTATTAAATTTTTATTTTTTTTTCGGTTTCAACATGTTTATATGATATTTTTTAATTTTTTTTTTCGCTGAAAGATTTGATCAAAATCCAATTTTGGTATTAAAACCAAAAATTATCTTGAATGTTAATGTTGAAATAATTCGTTTAAAGATAATAAAAAAATTAAAATTATACATTTTTTTTGCAAACAAAAAAAGAAGAAGATTGTTAAAAGTCAAGGTAGCTACATTTAGAATTATGTTTTATACCACAATAAAATTTGAAATCTCTAATTTTAGATGCAAAAAAAGTTTGCGTAAGTTTGCACCACTTTTTTTTGTGATTTTTTGAAAATTTCACCTTTTTGAGCTTTTTGGCGCAAATACTCATCTGTGCACCATTCAACTTCAAAGGCATTTTTGATGAAATGCTATGTTTGCGCACAATTTAATCAAGGCGAGCCCACAAATTATCAAAAATAATTAAGTCTGGAGACTGTGTTGGTACTTTTAATGATCACTCAAGTGCAACTTTAAGCTTCGGATCATTGCCCTGGTAGAAATAAAATTCTGATACGATCTTCAACTTTTCAACGCTTGGTTTGAACCTTTGCTTTAAAATGTCGAAAACTTAGAATTTATCCATTACTACCAGGATTATGCAACTTCCTGCCATGTAATCCAAGAGAAATGGCAACATAATATATTCCAGTAGGCCTACAACCTACGCATTTCAAAATTATATTTTCACTGTCACATTGTATTATTAATATTAATAACAACGTCAAACATTTAAAGCACAATTTAAAAACTTCCATTAAAAAGAACAAAAAAAAAAACACAAAACGAAGTCTGACGACATGATTCATAACTCAAATATGAGTTTAAAAAAAACTTAAATAATTTGTTCACGTTGGGATTACACGTTGTAAATCGTTTTGTTAAGCTATAAAATATTTGATAAATTTTTTACTTCAAATATTTCGTTTCGTTTTAATTACACTCATTATTTATAATTATTAATTACAGCTGTTGGATGAGATTGATTTTCTTTGCTTTCAACAGATTTCGTTGTAAACAAAGTTATTTTGTTTGTGTGTTTGTTTGTATTTTTTAAAGTATTTCATACAATTAATTTAGATTTTTAGAATTAAAAATAGGCAGATGCAAACATGCTTGTTAACTGGTTCAAATTAATAATATATGTATTCCTTTTAAACACAAATTCTTAACAAGTAAGAGTGCTATATTCGGTTGTGCCGAATCTTATATACACTTCACCAACGTATTTATATATATACATGCATACATATTTGATTTGTGATAAAATTTATAATGTGACCTTTCGGTTTTCTTCGACTAAAGAATTTGATTCAGATATCTTATTTTCGATATAGTTAAATATTTTATTCTACACTATCGGCCCTATATACATATAAGCAAAAATTGGCATGAAGTTAGCATAAGTGACGAAATTTAAATAGGTGTTAACGAGTTCCTCCATACAATTTGACATTAAAAATGCTTGCATTACCTAATTTTAACCCTACTCTAAGTCCTGGCATGATTTTTAATGTGAAGTTTCATGGCAAAAACTCTTTAAGAACATGTTCAATTTTGCCACTTATGCTAACTTCGTGCTAGCGTGTCTCAATTTAAACATCCCCCCATTGCAAATGATATATCGCGGTATTATGTAAACGGTTTATTCCTAAAGAATTTTTTCGATTTTGTTCAGCAGAAAGGAATGCCTTCATATTTTATAGCTATGACTGTTTTTTAGCGATTAATTTAGGGCCACACCCACGATGTCGACAACTTTCGACTTGTCGCACACTTACATTCAAAACAAAAACAAATTTTAATATTCTGTTGTTGTTTCAAATGTAAGTGTGCGACAAGTCGAACGTTGTCGATATCGTCAGACCGTTAATTTGTATCTTCATTTACCAAACATTAATAAGAACTCTTTACAAGGTGTCAACTAAAGACCATCGATTTGAAACATAACTGTGTTGAGAGTATAATCAACAATATAGCAAAAACCTTCGTTTATACTGAAATTAGATATCCATATAAAAATTAAGCATGTATAAAATACATCTTGAGTAAAGATCTTCTTAAAACATGAAACATGTTTAGATGAAAAAATATATTCGTGTGTGTTCTGGCTTTCACATCGTTTTCACATGTTTTCTTGTGAGTTCGAATGTTAAAACAAAATAAAAATAATAGCGTGTGTTCTATCATCCGAATTTAGAAGAACCCAATTTAAAAATTTATGATTCATACTTTTAGATTTTTTGCTCAAAAGTGAAAACGAAAAAATCTAAAAGTTTGAAATCGTCCATTTCCAAATTGTTTTCTTCTAAATTCGGATGCTAGAACACACACTATAAATTTTTATTTTCTAAATTTCAACTTAAGCAGGCGCAGCATGTGTTTTAAAATCCGAATTCACAAGTAAACATGTGAAAACGATGTGGAAGCCAGAACATACACGATTATTTGTGGCTATTTTTTTACCAAAAAAATTTTTTTTTCAATGTCCGACATTGGAACCATAATTTTGATTTTTCTACTTTAAATACTAATTTATTTCTTTCTAAAATATAGAATATATTTAATAACCAACGAAATAACTAGTTTTAGTTAATTGGTTTTATGTATCACAAAAAGTGTACGTTTTCCAACCTTGGAATCACCTTTAAGATTTTTCTGGTTCCTGATACCAGAAAAAAAATATATAAAATATGTTAAGTGGACAAAGAAAATAAGGAATTAAGGAAAAAATTAATTTTATTTAGTGCTTTTAATATCCAAATAAATTTAATTTTCCAGGTCTGGAGTTTTTATTTTTCTAATTGTTTATACCAAACTTTTCTTTTCAAAACATAAAATAACTGTATTTAATTTATAAAGACGAAAAAAAATTAATTAGACCTAGTTAATTTTATATATCACAAAAAGTGCAAGTTTCCCAACCCCGGAATCATCCTTTTAGATTTTCTGTTTTTTAACCTAATATTTTTCGTTTAAGAGTGTAAGATAAGTTTAATTGATAGAGAAAAAGGTAAAATTAGTTTTAGTAGGTTATTTTTATATAACAAAAAAAAGTTAAAATTTTCCAACCCTTTTTTATTTATTTTTCATATTTTTAATAGTAAAGGTATTCATTTCAGTTTTTTTCTGTTGGAAAAATGGAAAAATGTATTTTTTTTTACAACAAACACAGGAAAAAAAATTCCACCAAAAGCTGAATTTAAAATTTCAACTTTTGGTGAATTTTTTTACCTGTGTTTGTTGTAAAAAAAATTACATTTTTCCATTTTTCCAACAAAAAAAAACTGAAATGAATACCTTTAGTAATTTTATTGGTACTGAAATAAAAGATAAGTCTATTTTACAAAAAAATATAAAAATTAATTTTAGCTAGTTACTTTTATATGGCAAAATCAAGTTTAAGCTTTCCAGCTCTGAAACTGTCTGCTCGATTTTGATGATTTTCAATGCCAATCTATTTTGGACCATTTCTGACACACCAGTCAAAGGCCGAAGTCTCTAGCTTTCACACGGAATGACAAACCTATATAAGTATGTATACCCTTTATTATTTTTTGGTAAAGTGTATAAACAGAATTGAATTACATCAAATGCATTCCTTTTGAAATGTCTTGATAAAAAGAAAAGATTCTCTCAAGTAGGTTGCACATACTACAGATGGCCGCGTGCAGTGTTGCCATATAAGTTTGAGGAAAAAACTGCCTACATAGAACAAGAAAACTGTTTCCAACAGTATTATATCTCTTACAAACTCTTCAATATAAATGTAGCCGTACGCTTAGAAATTTTACTTGTAAATTAAACAAGTATTTAATTTCAATCCATATAAATTCACTCTAGGTACCATTATGTGAACAATGTATGAAAAATATTTAATAATATTTTTTTTAAATATTTTTGAGTCTTTTTTTGTATCCCACATAAATTTGTTAAGACGTTTCTTACGATTAGGACTTGAATGATCTTGTCACTGTTATGAACGTGTCTCAGAAAAACTAAATAATAGTTACTGACGGTTTGAAATATTTGTAGGAATTAAAAAGTTACTGAAACGAAAAAAAAGCAAAAGCAAAAAAATGTAAAAAATTATAATACATATATCACTAAAAGTGTACTTTTCCCAACCCTTGGATCATCTTTTTCGATTTTTGTGGTTCCTTATACAAATTTTGTTCTTTAAATAATATACATATATAAAATATGTAAAGTGAACAAAGGAAAAACGAAATAAGGAAAATACTAGTTTTACTTAGTTACTGTAATATCGAAATAAGTTACCATTTTCCAGCGGTGGAGCTGTGGTTTTTATTTTTCTAATTTTCTATACCCAACTTTTCTTACCCAAACATAAAATATATTGAGTGTTTTATTTTTGGGAATTGCTATAATTTAAGTTTAATGTTTATTACTTAATTAGTAAAATAACTTTTTTTATTAAAAATACATTTAAATTGATTATTGAGCGGTTTAGCTGGATCCTATGCGCATTTCACTGTTGGTAATGCAGATCATCAGGGAACCTTTACCCAAAAATCTTAGAACAACTAGAGTTATTATGTTATAAACTTTCATTTAAACAAATGAGAAGTTCAACAAACAACAAAGTTGAAACAAGAACTCAATAATCAACATGTTTTTTATTTTCTTACTTTACTACATTGGCTGACTTTTTTCAGCTCTAGTTGTAGTTGTAAAAAGTATGTAAAGAAAATAAATGTAAATAACAACAACAGCTATATAAGAATAGAGTGTTGCCACACAAGTATTTTTGACCTGGTGCAGCCAAGTTAATAATTAAGTGTTTTATTTTTGGGAATTGCTACAATTTAAGTTTAACGTTTATTAACGCACTAATAATCCCAAATTATTATTTTACTTAATTAGTAAAATAACTTTTTTTATTAAAAATCAGAGATCGCAAATAACGATTATTTTTCAAATTTAAAGTAAAAAAATCACAATAATAGAGAAGTGCTACGTGCACAAGGGATATACCAAGATACTCCATGTTACATGGACTACCGATAGATGCAATGATTTTTATTTTTTTGATTTTTATTTATTCCTCACAAAATAACTCTTATTTTGTGACTTTTATTTATTCCTCAGAAAATAATAGTTATTTCTTGATTTTTATTTATCCCTCACAAAATAAGAGTTATTTTGTGACTTTTATTTATTCCTCACAAAATAACAGTTAATTTTTGATTTTTATTTTTTTGCTCAAAAAAATTTTAACTTTTAAAATTAATAAATAATAAAAAAGTAAATTTAATTTGACATATAAGAATTTTTTTTAAAGACTCTGGCGATAAGTTCAATTTTAAATCGGTTAATATTCATTTTAACGCAAAAATTACGCTTTCTACATTTTAAAAGTTAAGCAAAAAAATAAAAATCAAACAGTAACTGTTATTTTGTGAGGAATAAATAAAAGTCACAAAATAACTCTTATTTTGTGAGGGATAAATAAAAATCAAGAAATAACTGTTATTTTCTGAGGAATAAATAAAAGTCACAAAATAAGAGTTATTTTGTGAGGGATAAATAAAAATCAAGAAATAATGATTAAAAAGTGATTTTTAAAATAAAAATTATAACCGTTACGGTCCCTGTTAAAAATACATTTAAATTGATTATTGAGGGGTTTAGCTGGATCCTATGCGCATTTCAAAAATATATTTCATTTATAGACCTATTTACTTTTATATATCACAAAAAGTGTAAGTTTCCCAACCGTAAAATTTTAGATTTTTCTGATTTCTAACACCAATCTTTTTCTTTTAAGAATGCAAGGTGTGTGAATTTATAGAGAAAAAAGAAAAATTAGTTTTAGTAGGTTGTTTTTATATAACAAAAAAAGTTAAAGTTTTCCAACCCTGAATACGTCTCTTCTATTTTTCATATTTCTTATGCTTTTATTTTTAATGCCAATTTTGTTCGAACTGAAACATGAAATAAGTTTATTTAGAAAAAAATTGAAAATTAGTTTTAGGTAGTTACTCTTCCATGCACTGTTGCCAGATAATTTTATCGAAAATCTGCAAAATTTTACTAAAAAACCTGAAAAATCTCAAAAATAATTTTAAAAACTCTGCAACAATAAAAACACCTTCATTCTGAATTGTTTTTCATTTTGTTTTCGAATTAACATAAATTATCTTTAGTTTTAGGTAGTTACTCTTCCATGCACTGTTGCCAGATAATTTTATCGAAAATCTGCAAAATTTTACTAAAAAACCTGAAAAATCTCAAAAATAATTTTAAAAACTCTGCAACAATAAAAACACCTTCATTCTGAATTGTTTTTCATTTTGTTTTCGAATTAACATAAATTATCTTGCTATACAAAAACATATGCTGATATTACAAATTGTTTGATAAAAATAAACATCAACAAAAGGATAAGGATAAATATATGTAAAAGTTTTCAACATAAAATAGTATATATACATAAAAATATGTGCAAAGAAATATACAGTCACAACCCAAAATCCCAGATGTGCAGGAGAGGCACAAAACTGTTCAAGAAAATTATGCTGCAAAAGAAATTTTTGCGGCAAATGAAAAAACAAAACCATTTTCATAATTTGTCCTAGTTTACACAAAGCAAGTCTTATTGCTAAGCTGATTAGTTTTCTTTCTCATAAAAAACTAATCAGTTTATAAATAAGACTTGCTTAGTGTAAATTAGGACTTTTGAGTTGTGTGACTGTTTATGATTTAGTGCGCGATATGTATATACATATGTATATATCTTTGCATAGATTTGTTAGTTTCTTTTTAACACTATTAAATGTATTTACCTAAAGCAGAAGTGTTAACGATTTTATTAGTGAATAAGAATTTAAATAAAAATGAACCTGCACTGTATCGTGTAGCCACTCAAAAAATTTTTTTGCGATTTTTTACATTTCTCCTGATTTTCGGTAGTAAAATAATTTTTTTCTGCCAAAAAAAAAACCCGACTTCAATACAAAGATCTTATAGAAGAAGACAAGAAGAAGTACGTGAAATATAAAATTAAATTTAAATGCTCGTACCTCCGCCTATTTTTTTAATGCAAATGCTTGTTAAGTCTTGTAAAAGTCGGTAAAGTATAACCATTTAAAATAAAATTTTAATTTTAGTGGGCGTTACTCCGCCCATTTTTTTAAATAGAGGATTGTGTATATTTTAGAGCTCAAGGTGTGTGGTAAGTTTCGTAAGGATCGGTTAAGTAGAACTGCGTGAAATATTATTATAAATTTTAATGGGTGTAACCCCACCCATTTTTTCAACTATGAAACTCTGTAATTACAAGAACCAAAGGCGTTTATAGGCTTCGCAGCAATCAAATAAGTAGTATTTCATAAAATTAAAAAAAAAATTTGGGCGTATCCCCGCCTTTTTGTACAATGGGACCAATGGGAAGCTATACCCTCTCAGACAAAAAAGGAATTTTTATAATCGGTCTAAAATGTACAGAATTATGAAGTAACACCCAAAAAAAAATAGAGACGAATCGTTAACCTCTTCTATGTGGGCATATATTGAGTTGCGGTAATATGATTTATATTATACATATTTTGTTTAACACATTAGTGATTAATGACAGTGCGTTGAATACAAATTTACCTACGTTTTGTTGTATACGTGAACATTTTGATTCACTTTGAACTTACAAATTAACAGCCTTATGTGCGTGGTTAAATTTTAAGGGCCGATGTCTCGGCCTTATTAAAGGCATGAATTAAGAAGGTCTTCTCGCTTTTCCCGCTGGGCATGTATGCATGTGTATGTATATATCGCACACTAAGTCATAAACAGTCACAATTCAAAATTATCAAAATGGTTTTGTTCTTTCATAAACTAGTTCACTGAACAAATCTCTAACGACCGCAAAAATCTATTTTGCAACACAGTCTTCTTGAACAATATAAAATACCATTATGCATATTTTTATGTTACATACTTGCTCCATTTGTACAGTATTAACAGTTTTTTTTAGGATTTTTTGAGTTGTTACTGTTTAATGGGAAATTATTCATAGTTCATTCTTATAAATTTCATTCAATATCCTCGTACGTATGTATGTACATATTTGTTTTTGCAGACCTGCGGTAAGAAAGGTTTTTTTAAAAGCACTTTTTTACTTTTTATGTTAAGTACTCATGTAACTTGAAGTTGTACTTCATATTCAAGGTAATAATTTTACTTTTTAACTACATACATACTTATATTTATTTATACAAAGTATTGTTTATGAGATTCCTTTTTGCTGCTTTACTATTATTCCCCAGCAAAAAATTTTCGAAATTTTGTAATGGGTAGTACTCTTTTAATGGCTTACAAAGTAACGAGTGGTACTTATTTATCTAATTATTTTATTTGCATAATAATGACTGTCATGTAATGAATAAAATAAGAACTTATTTATATCACTACGTGAAAGTACTTATTGTAGTACTTTCCAGTTAATAAGGAAATATGTATATCTAGAAAAATTTGTTACAAAATTTTATTCATTTAAAATAAAAAAATTAGAATATATAGCAAATTTATTTTGAATAAGTTTAAGCAAAAATTAATCTATATTATTTTGCATATTTTACGCAAAAAATAACCAATTAAATTTTGAGTACTTTTAGGCAATCAGTATCTATTAACTTTTGTATGTTTGTAGGCAAAAAGTATAGGGTACCGCATACTTCTTGACCTTCTCAAACAAAAATAATGGGTTATTCAGTCAAATTGTAAGTACTTACGACTGAGGAGTACATAAACTTTTTTGCATTCTAGTAGGCAAAGTTTTTTGCTGGGTCGATGCATATTTTTTAGGGTTCCGTACACCGAAGGATAAAAGGAACCCTATTGTTTTCGCTAAGCTGTCCGTTTGTCCGTCACAGGCTATTTCCTCGAGAACCGTAAAAGCTGCAGATCTGAAATTTGGGCAGAGTGTGTAGACCTTTGGCCGCTACACCAACAAGAGATAAAAATTAAAGGGTGTTCCAAAACGAGCAACAAAAAATGTTAAAATCCTATGTAATATACATACAATTGTATGTTTTTACACTTGAAATTTGTACAGCTAGTGTATTTTTATACAGACTCAATTCACAATTTGGGCAGAGTGTGTAGACCTTTGGCCGCTACACCAACAAGAGATAAAAATTAAAGGGTGTTCCAAAACGAGCAACAAAAAATGTTAAAATCCTATGTAATATACATAAAATTGTATGTTTTTACACTTGAAATTTGTACAGCTAGTGTATTTTTATACAGACTACAACAATTCACACTAAAATTTAAATTAAAGGGTGTTCCATCAGTTAATGCAATTTTGACTATGTAATTTTGACAACTTGCACTTTACTGAATTTATTTATATATCCGCTAAAATGAATGTTTGTATTTTATAAAAACAAATTTAGATGGGAATGTCTAAAAAAAGTGTATGTCCTATCCAGTCGTAAGTTCTTACAATTTGACTGAATAGCCCATTAGTTTTGTTTGAGAAGTTCAAAAAGTATTTGGTACCGTATACTTTTTGCCTACAAATAACCAAAAGTTAATATATTACTGATTGTCTTTAAGTATTCAAAATTTAATGCGTTATTTTTTGCTTACAAATATGCAAAATTTTTTAAGTTTTCTAACAAAAATAAATAGACTTTTGTAACATCCCAGCAAAAATTTTTCAAGATTTTGTAATGGGTAGTACTCCTTTAATGGCTTACAAAGTAATGAGTGGTACTTATTTATATCATTACGTTAAAGTACTTATTGTAGTACTTTCCAGTTAATAATGAAGTTTATATAGAGAAAAATTTTTAACAAAATTCTGTTTATTTTTATTAGCAAAAAATTATTTTTGAACAATTTTAGGTAAAAAGTAATCCACAAAATAACCCATTAAATTTTGAATAATTTTAGGCAATCAGTAATCTATTAACTTTTGGATATTTGTAGGCAAAAAGTATAGGGTACCGCATACTTTTTGAACTTCTCAAACAAAAATAATGGGTTATTCAGTCAAATTGTAAGTACTTACGGCTGTTACATACACTTTTTCGCATTCTAGTAGACAAAGTTTTTTGCTAGGATATGTTATGTAATTATAAAACGTGTACCTTTTTTTTTTGGTATTGTTAAAAATCATAATTTTACAAAACTTGTAATAAAAATTATAGTAAACCAAAGTTATTTTACTGTTTTAGAAGCTCATTTTCACGATCAATAAATTTTCCTCCAGATATATTTCATTATTAACAAGAAAGTACTACAATAAGTACTTTCACGTAATGATATAAATAAGTTGTTGTTTTATTCATTACAAAGACAGTCATTATTATACACATAAAATAATTAGATAAATAAGTAAATTTTTGCTGGGCAGTTACTAATATATATGGATATCTGTATGTAAACATGTTTGTTGACTCGTATGTGCTATAATACTCATACTCGTTTGAGCCGGTACGTTATGAGTATTCAAAACATAATGTTGAGTACACATTTGGCCTTTGTTTTTTTGTCAATTTGTAGTGTAAATTTCTAAATATATGCAATGCCGTTCACATTTTATTTTCTTGTTTGTAGCGCAATGCCACATAACAAAAAATATCTAAAATTCCAAACATCGACACTTGTAGACACTATTGCGATGTCACTTAACCCCCCGTCAAACACATATTCTGAAACCTTCGAACAAACACATATGCCTGCCCAGACCCCTATACGATTTCATGCATTTGTATGGCAAAAACTGTATCATAACTTTGAATTGATTGAAGTATGCTCGTATATTATATAGGTAAAATTATACAAAAAATTTTATTAATTTTGTGGAATGCATGAAAAACAAGTATAATCAACTTTAGAATGTTGTTGGCACACAGGATTAGTGCATTTGGTGCAGTAAAAACGTTCTTCCTACGCAGCTTTTCGTCTTGCATGAGACAAATTCTGCAATGTTTTCTGGAATTCAGTGTACTAAAACCACTTTGTTGGTTAGGCGGGATGTTGCTGGGAATATTCAACGGCCTTCCAATGAAAGATTCAAAGGCCAAACGGGTTGAATGTTGTCCCAAAATATGATTGTGTTCAAGAACAATCGTCGCTTCTATTTTCTGGTTCCTTCTATATTTTCATTGCATATGATGTAAGCGGCTAATCCCATGACGTATATCATGTTACAAAAAAAATGCTAAGGGCCAACGTCTGGTTGACCGTTTTGTGGAGTAATGCATTACCATTTGGTCCATTATTGTATCAACGCCGGCCTTTGTTGAATTGTAAAATAATATAGCTTCTGGTTTTTTTGCTACGCCTTCAACTTTCTTGGTGAACTGCACAGTGAATAGTAGATTTACTGCTTTGTTCTTCTTTGGAACGTAGCTGCACAATGATATAAGGTTATCATAGAAACCGAACACAGATGAAAGCACTGGACGCTTGCTGTCTTTTTTCACTTCTTTGGGAAGACACCTTTTGTTGGATCTAATGGTGCCAACGTATGCTAGTCCAATCGACGAAAGACGTTTAGCTGCGTCTAATGTTGTAAATAAGTTATCAGCACTAATAGTTCTGCCGCTGTTGGTGTATCGATCAGCCAAACTCATGAGCACATTTTCGCCTTGGTTTGTCTCTCGTTATTCTCCCTCTTTTCCAGTGTACAGTTTTCCTTGCAACTGGTATTTGGTTTTCGCATCGCATGCCCACCATACTTTTATGCCATACTTAGCGGGCTTTGATGGGGTGTATTGCGTGAACTTTGTGGGCCCACGGTATGGAAATAGCTGCTCATCGATGGTTACACTTTCGTATGGTTCGTATGGCAAGATTGTTATTCAAAAAGTTTCATATGTCGCGAATGGGAGCAGCTTTGTCGGTCTGTTGACGAAATGCGCGCGTACGACTATCGTCAAATCGAATACAGCGCATCAAAGTAACAAATCGTTTATATGACATGGCTGCTCGGAATATTGGAAGTGCATCAGTTTGCCACATCAATCTTGAGACCTGCATAGTATTATGACTGACACCAAAAGCCAATAGTATCCCAATGAAAGCGTCAAGCTCAACACTTGTCATATCAACCCATACTCGTGGTGTACAGTTTGCATGTTCTGCGTTCCATTTGCGTATAACTTTTAATATAAAAAACAAGGTTGACAACAAAATACCTAGAAAGCAGTCTGCATTGATTGTACTTGTAGAAAAATACCCCAAAATAAGTATAATAATAATTTATTTCATACAAATTGTATAGGGTCTGGCCAGGCATATGTGTTTGTTTGAGGGGGAACTTTTTCTTTTGCAGTTTTCGTCGTGTTGGAACGATATTTTTGAATTTTTTTTTTACAGATATAAAGCCAACAATATTTTAGGCGGCTACCGGGAAATACAGCTATCTACCTAAACTAGAAGTATTTCAATTAACGCTCAAAAATTAAATATGCCTGGCCAGAACCATGTGTTTGTCCAAGGGTTAAGGCCGTTTCACACTATAATACAAGTATTAATACTTTTGACGAAAATGCATCCCTAATCTAATTTCTGTTTCAAAAATTTCAAAAGACAATAACAACTCAACATGCCAGAGTCGCATTTTCCACAAAAGTATTAATACTTGTATTATAGTGTGAAACGGCCTTTAACGCCATAATGGGCATCCAGCATATCTCTTTGGGTTTCTCTGGTTCTTATGTCAGTTATTTACTGTATAACTCAATTTTTTGATAGCTTAACTTGCAAAATTTGTTGAATAGATAACAGTAATTAATAAAAAATATATTGTAGGGAAATATTTCTTCATTTCTGCTAACCTCATATATATATGTAAGTGAGTAGACGTTATTTAAACCCAACTACTCTGATTTGCGCATACTCACGATGACATTGATTTATAAGTATAGGTTGAAATAAATATGAATGCGACGTCGACATCATACCATGAAAGAAATTCCGATGGTGAAAATGTACTGAATCGCTTGTGGCTTTGTCACCAGTACTAATTATTATTATACAATACTTTGTGCTATAGACATTTAGCATGTGCTTGTCATTGAAAATCTACTAGTAAGACTAAAACAATTGAGTAGGTAGTGAATACGTAGTTCTTATGGGAACATAGGACATACCCATGACATTTGCTGGTACATTTCTATACCTTAGGTACATACGTACATACATACATATGTGTATTGACAAGTTATTGTTGACACCACATCGGGTTTCTCTCTCTCTCTCTCTTTCTCTTTTATATTAACGAACAGAAGAGAAATTGTAGACAATGTACCTACTACTCTAATTTTAGTGTTGACATAAAGGCACTTGGTCCCAATCTGACCGCAAGGTAGTCATACTACACTCCGACTCATAAATCACCTCAGTTTGATTTCTAATTTCAGAAAAATACTTATATCTAAAATTTAAATCGTTTAAGAACTGAAAGAAAGTGACTTTGATTTACACAAAAAAATTTTAAACGATGTTGGAGCATTTTTGCACTGTAAATCCCATTTTTTGGAGCTACGAGGCTCAATATCATGCAAAACTACCGTTACTGGTGTCCAACAACCCGCAACCCTCGATTGAAACATCAAAAATCATTGCATTGCCCCGGGTTAACTGTTTGGTGTGCCTTATCCACGCATGAGATAATTGGACCATTTCTTTGTTTTAATTTCAAGGCCAGGCGACGAATGTCAACGCTAAAAATTATCGACGCATGATTATGGAATTCATTTTGCCAAACCTGCGAGTTCATCCATCGTACTCTTCACACACGTGGCTCAATTGAACCAAAGTTGCTGCAGCGTGTGGCTCAGAATACAAGGCTCCGTTTTGAACAGTGTGTTTAACTCGATGGAAGACATGTGGATGACACATCGTTCAATGCTCTTAATAAATATTGTGTCAATTATTTAAATCTTTTGGAAAGTTACATTATTTCCCGTAAGTTCACTGTTGCGGAAGGAGACTTTACAAGTAGGCCTGAAACAATTTTATCTAGTGTGCCACAGGGGAGTATACTGGGACCAGTTTTATATTTAATTTATACTTGTGATATGCCAGTGAGCAGTAATATCCATACTTCCACATTTGCCGACGATACAGCCTGCCTTAGTATGCATGAAAACCCTGATGAGGCATCCCGCAAACTACAGAAACACATTAGCCAGATGGAGCTTTGGTTAAACTTATGGAGAATCAAGGTAAATGAACAAAAGTGTGTTCAAGTAACATTTACTTTACGAAGAGATACTTGTTCCCCCATTCGGATTAACAATCAAGTTGTTTCTCAACATTCACATGTGAAATATCTTGGTATACACCTTGACCGACGACTTACATGGAAACACCATATTGACTCTAAGTTAACTCAAATGAAACTTAAATTAACTCAGGTACATTGGCTGATTGGTCGAAGTTCATCACTTAGCCTAGACTGTAAACTTTTAATATACAAGTCGCTTTTAAAGCCAATATGGTGCTATGGAATTCAACTATGGGGCACTGCTTCAGCTTCAAATGTAGAGAAAATTCAACGCAGGCAAAACAAAATTTTACGCATGATAACATCGGCTCCATGGTACATCAAAAATTCAAATATACATCGTGATTTGAATATGCCACTAGTGACTGAAGAAATTGCAAAATACGCAGGCAAATATCTAACAAAACTCGAGTCACATCCTAATCCGCTTGCCCGTAAACTTTACTGGACACATCCGCCTAAAAAAGAGGGACACAAGGGCTCTTATTCACAGCACTCCAGATGGGTCTTCCTGAAAATTCTTTTAGTTTTTATATTTTTTCCTTTTGATTATCACTACTTATGTATTATATATAACTATTACTAAGCTTATGTCCGACACTGGTCGGGCCTAATTATATTTTTATATTTAAGATTTGAATACTTATTGTTAGTTCATATATGAAGATACAATAAATAAATATCATGTATTATAAAAAAAAAAAAAAAAAATTATTACGCTTTTTATTTAAGTTTGAAAATATAAATCTGTTCGTTCCCCAGATACATAAGTATATGTACGTAGACACGAGACCCGAATGATTTCTAATACTGTGCTCAGACATGCATTTTTAATTGAGTCAATTTAATTTTAATTGAGCAATTAAATCTAGTGTTAACACATACTCAATTTAGCTGACTCAATTATCATTTGACAGGTGAAAAAAAAAACATTATTACATACAAATATATACACATATTTATAATTTACAGATACCGTTTTTTGTATGCATATAAAAATAAAAAAATAAATAAAATCTTGTAATTTAACGTGTACATCTCGTGGGCTGTATGGAAACCCGAAATTCTGCAGATCATCCGCCATCTCAGCATATAGTACATGACCGTTTTTTCTTTGGCCACGAAGCTCCTCTTTTCGATATGGCCACAACTCCAATAGAGCAGCTTAACTGGCCTCACTCCACGCGAGTCTCTTCCTCATAATTTTTTTTTCCTATTTATAAAAATTATTTGTTAATAAAATTATTTATGCATTTAAAAAAACTTACCTTCTTCACCTTGCATTTCTTTTTTGTTTATTTATTTATTGGAGTTCAGTCTGTTCTGTTCTGTTCTGTTCTGTTCTGATTGTTTATATGTATGTATGTATGTATATTTTTTGACATTTGGCTCGCCATTACAGGGAATTTTTCTGCTCACTGAACACAGTTCTTAATAAAAATACTTATGATCAGGGTTGCATTTCGAGTTTTACGCAATTAGTAATACAATTAACTAATAATTGCTCAATTTATTAATTGACTTATTGTATGGTAACTTGTGGTCAATTAAGGCCTTAATTGCAAAAAAATGACATAATTGCGCAATTAAGAGGTATGTCTGAGGACGGTATAACTTTAAAGTGCTGAATATCATTTTCAGATTATTGTAACATGCCGCAATAGTAATATTTAACTGTTTTATTTTCGCACATCTTTTTGTTTCAATATTTACAAGGTTTTGATTTTTTTCCAATTTTATTTCCCCTTTGGTGTAGATTTCAAAACAAACAAATATATAAATGCTATAAAATTGTTGTGGTAAATTTTTATATGTAACTACCCTGCAGGAGAATAGGTATCAATTGTCTAAAAGCTACTAGTATAATTACTAGAACAGCAAGAACTAGTGCGAAAAGGGTTAAAGTTGTTGTATAAAATTACTAGTTCTGATGAGTACTAGTATATGAACTAGGAAACATATTGCAAAATAAATTTTGACTGTCTAATAGAGCATTTGCACTGTTCGAAAATTGGTATTATACAATTATTAAAGTTTTAGGTTCACCTATAAATAATTATAATCAAATAATTACAATTAACCTTTTGTATTTTTGAATTTTGATAAATAATTGCGAATTTTAACTAGCAGTTGTCACTGGGTAACAAAGGAATAAAACCACCAATTTTATAGAATTTTTCTTTGCAAAAGAACTGGTAATTAACTAGTCCTAAACTAGTACCAATGGCACTAGTCTAGTAATTTTCTAAACACACTCAATGTTAATTTGAGCATTAACATGTTATAGGAAAGTTTACGGTTGGGAACTAGTGGTGGTGGCTTCTGTACTAGTAAAATACCAGTTGGGCACTAGTTCGATCTCCTGCAGGGTATGTACGCACATATGTATGTATGTACTAGCATATATATATATATACGAGTATGTATATGGGTATATACATAGTGCATATATTTATTTATTTATACAAATATGAATTTATAACGTCATTTTGGCATTACTGCAAAAACACCGGGTATGTACGACTATGTAGGTACATATGTACACTTAGTCGCAAAACTCTACATACGATTTTAGGTATTTCATATCTTTTATTCCTAATTTTTATTTAATGTTTAATTTTTGAAAATATTGTATCTTGAGTATTATATTGGACCCACTTTATAACTTCGAGATAAAAAACATAAAAAATCACTGTTATTTTTTTGGTAAAGTAAAAATTGCTTAAAAATTACGCTTAGCCAACGTCGCAAAAATGTACATACGCGTTTGAATTGTATTAACTACAGATATAGTAGCACGTTTTATTTTATAATTTTGTGTCCATTTAGTCTTGTGTTAATAATATGTGTCAGATTTTGTTTAAATTTTGCTTTGATTATTAGCAGTAGTTGGAAAAATTGGGGAAAAATAAGGAAATATCAACCAACCTTCGAAAATTCGTCATCAATCTTTCAAATGAAGGGAATTAAATGAGAAAAACCGGACAAACCTTAAATTCTTGTAAATTTACAATCATAGCTATCATTAAAATTACAAAAGAATCAAAGTTTTCCACGATTGGGACGAATAGCAAGGCTTGATGAAAGACTAAGGCGCAAAATTGTGAGAGAAACTGCGAAAAATACAAACGGAAGTAGCACAAAACTGAAAGAGGACCTTAAAAATAATTATGAAATTCTTGTAGATGCTAAGATAATTCGCCATTGCTTAAAGAAAGTTGGATTATAGACGTGTATAGCCAGAAAAAGGCCATACATAAGTCCCATAAACAAAACTAGACGATATACATATGATCTGGAGTACAAACACGTCCATCTTAACAAATCTAAGTTTTGGGAAAGAGTTATTTTTACGGATGAGCGTAAATTCAACCTATTTCGAAACGACGGACGACCAAAAAACATGGATAAAATGTAATATTGACTTGGGTAATGAAACGTATGCAGTGCTGTCAAACATGGTTGGGACTCCGCAATGGTGTGGGAGTGCATAAGTGCTTATGGGGTTGGAGAATTAAAATTTTTGGATGGAATTATGGACCATCGTGGTAATCTAGATATTTAAAAATATATTTTTTTACAAAATGTGAACAAATTGCACCTTAAAGATAAATATATATTTATGCATGATAATGACCCCAAGAATAACTCAAGGCTGGTTAAGGAATGGCTTCTTTATAAAGTAAAACCGAAGCTTCCACATCTTCCACAGTCCCCATATTTAAATCAGATCGATTATTTATGGGCTTCCTTGAAGTAGAGGCGTCAAAATAGCGGCCATAGTCTCTTATCTCAAATAATTACAATTTTAAAGGAAAAATGGGAAAATGTATCGGCGAAAACAACTAAAAATCTGGTTTCTTCGATACCTAAAAGGCTTAGAGAAGCTTTTGATCAAAAAGCGGATACACAAACTTTTAAAATTTAAAACAAAATTTACACAATATACTCAACAATACACTTTTGCAATCGGATAAAATATTAAATTTTATTATTTTTTGCTTGTTTAATATTGTTTAGTGAAACCAAATGTGCTATTTTTATTTAATTTAAATTACTTCTACTTTAAAATAAAAAAAAGTTGACAAAATTAATGATTTTCCTTTAAAAAGTAAAATTTTCTTAAAATATTAAGTCGTGTGTAGAGTTTTGCGACTAAGTGTATGTATTTATGCATCTGTAATATACAATTGGGTTTTTTGTTTTCATCGTGTTGTAGACTACCAGTCATGTTCATAGTCGTATGTTCCATATACTTACATACTATGTATGTATGTAATCGATATTTTACCTCTAGAAAAGTTGTAAAATACAAGTACGAGTACGAGTGTAAAAAACTAATATTAGTTTACTGTCTTTATAAAGCAATTTATGCATTTTTTGTCAACAATGCAATCATAAGGAGAGTTTTTTGTTTCCATTTAATGTATTTTGTTTATGTGAATCTCCAAATAAATATTTTACAACAAACTGTAACGAGTACGTTTTTGGTTTAATATTTTGTTCATGTTTTTATTGGCAAGATAAGTTAAGCGATTCTAACAGTGTTTTTCGAGTTTAAAAAGCGCATGGAAGAACTCCCAAAAGCGCTAAAAAAAAGTGCTAAATGTCAAACAAACCTTAAAAAGCGTTAAATTTTAATGTAACTAAAGCGCAGAAAAACAGTTTTTGATTATTATTTTTTTAAATGATTTTTTATTCTATGCTATTGGGCATTTTGTTAATTTTATTACCATCGTTGTATCGCCTCTGATGTTAAAGGAACGAAATGCATAGAGGCCGTATAGATGAAGGGTGCCCTCGCTGCGACACGTCGCACAGTGTCGCGAGTTCATAGAACGAGCGGTCAAAAATAGAAGTACTTATCGAAAAGAAATGAAATTTGGCACATATATTTTAATTGGTAAAATATAATCACACATTAAATTTGGCCATTTAATTTCCAAGGAATGGTGTCCTTCCCATATATCCTGAAATAAAAAATTATCATAACAGTGAAAAAAATAATTGTAACTCAATGAAATTGTGTTAAGACACTAATTTTAACACATGTAATGCTTCGTAAAAATTTCGTTCAATTCAGAGAAAGGATACGCATACCTCAAAAAATTTCCTTTTTCAAAAAAATAAAAAGCATCAAAACAAATTGTCTTCACTTATAGTGAGTTAAATGTTTAACTAGACACAATATATAATATAAATCACATCTACAATTTGGTCATTTAAATTTCAAGGACTAGTATCCTTCCCAAATGTCCTGGAACTGAATAATATACTGAAAATGTGCAAATTCTAACTTAAAAAATATTGTAAAATTAAATTGTAAGGGGGAGAAAGGTGGACAAGAGTGCAAAAAATTTTAAATGTACTTACTTGTAGAAATATAATGTGAAAGTATGAAAAATATGTATATTTTTTTAACATTTTTTTCTATAGACAACTTAACTCGTACTTTTTCACGCACAGATGGCTTTCTTTAAATTTACATTAAAAGCAACGGCACATCGCATATGAGTTACAGAATATAGAAAAAAATGTATTGGATATCCGTACCATATACAAAAAAACCGGTTCCGAACCGGATACAACAAATATTTTTTGTTTGACGCTACTTTTTTATTAGATAAGGAATTTAAAAATCGGTTTAACGGCTTGGGAGTGAAAGCGAAGAAAACAAACAAACAAACTCAAAACCAAAATTTTAAGTAAACTTCAAATTAATAGTGTGCTATGCAACAAAAATACTCACAATCTGGCGTTACGTTACAAACTTCTGAAAATTAACATCTATATATAAATAGGCAAGTGAAAAAAGTTAAGAACCATTTTAACTGACTTAAACTCAACGTATTCGCTTGATTTTTTTTTTTGTTAGATAGATTGACAATAGGAGCAGTGCAGAATGTATTTTTTCTTCTACATTTTTGTGTCTAAGATAGTTAAAAACAGTTAAGAATATTAGCCAATCATAAGGCCATGATTTCTCTTTCTCTCTTAATTTGCTAAAAAAAATTACAACAATTTGGCTTGGCAACTCCATAAACACTCAGAAGGAAAAACGTATTTTATTTGTTCATTCTATTCTTATTTCCATCTTTCTATGTACTTAAACGATTATTGCTGAAACTAATAAAATTTGGATATTTAAATAACGAGTGGTACTGTATTATTTTTCTTTAGATGCTTAAAAATAATATATTTTTTTAATTATTAATAGCTTTGATTAAAGTTAAATTCACCTACAGCACAAAGTAAGTTTTTTATTTTTGGTTTATTTTGTGTGCCTTTTGTTTTTGTTCATTGTTTTCATTATTTTTCTGTGCTTTAAATTACTGAACATACTGGAATGTTGGAATATGATGGAATGTTGGAATATGATGGAATGTTTATATTATTAGGCTAGCATATTCGTACATACATATGGGGTCTTTCTCAAAGAATAGGGAATAGAAACTTTTTTTGTAACAAACGTTTTAATGGGGAGTCTAAAACTTTAGAGAAAAAGCGTTCAATGAAAAAATAAACGAATATTTTTGTTTTGGGCAATAATAATGAATATGAAGTGAAAACACTAGGAGCAAATATCTAATTACATTTAGTTCAAAACGTGAAAAACTTTTTTTAAATAGTTTGCTTAAAATCTATTCTTATTTATGCCGATAAATGAAATTTTAAATTCGTATTTAGTAGTTAAGAAAGTGGTTTAAGAGAGTGGTTTACCTTGGAGTCTATACATATGTATATTTGAATATAGTTTTTAAATTGTGTTTTAAATTCATCAAACTTTAAATGTTTTCATTCTATTCTCCACCTCTGTGCGTTAATGGTTGATTTTCAACCACTGGGCGAACACTAGTTATATTAAATATTTAAATATATTTAATATATAAAGGAATTTTTTATTATTATCACATAAGCTAATAACACTTTGTTAACATGCAAAATTTCACGCACTTGCGGTCGTCAACGTAGAGATAATGAAAATAAATGCTACTTTTCCTGGCGTTACGTTACAATGAAATATCATTTTAAGAAAAACTAAATTTTACCGTTAATTGATATATAATGGTTTTCTTTTCATTTGTCTATGATTAGTTGTTGTTGTATAAAAAATAAAGAGAAAATGCTCCTGAAATTAAGTAAAACTCACCAAAACGAGAATCCTAACTTCGTACCCCGTTATTTCGCCATCAGAACTTAGGAAAGCCTCGAACTCTTAAATTTAATTAATATTTAATATTTCTCATTTATAATACAAGAAAACGAATCTGTTGGTGAACTTTAAATTTTTCCGTCATGGTGGACTTTTTTTTTGGAAGTGCCCATATAGGCTCTCGATATATAAATTTGGTATATGTATATAAAATATTAGTTGGCTCCCAATTTGAGTTAAGGAATTATGTATGGAAAATTTATAAATTTTTTGAAATAGAAAAGTGCTAAATAGCTTTACGAATGTGCTAAGCTAGCACTTCTTAGCATTATTTTGAAAATCTTTAGTGCTAACCGCAGAACCGCCTGGTTTCTTAGCTCCCTCTGGCCGTACACGATTATTTCCCAAAAACATGCTCGTGCTTTTCATTAATTTTTTTATATCCCGCCCATTTAAAGTGAAAAAGCATTTGCGAAACATTAAAGGCCTAATTTTATAAAACGCAAAGCTTAGCGTTGACGAATTTTGTGTGTATTTTGTTTTTGTAATTTCAATTTTTTCCATATAAAATTTGTTAACGCTTGGCGTTGCGTTTTACAAAATTAGGCCCTAAGAACAAATTGAATTTAGCGAAGTGAACAAACATGCTTATGGAAATATTTAAATAATAACATGGAAAACAAATTTCCTGCAGTTGATACTTATTAATTATTATTAGTTCATAAACGAAGATTTCGAATTTTCGATGTAAAATAAAAGTACTGAAAATATCTCTTATATAGATGATTAGTAGAGTGGAACTTTTTTTTTCAATAAAAAGAAGTACAAAATATAGTATTTATTGATTTACCTCTTTTTGTGAGTAAACGAATGGTATGGCTTAAACTACTTTGTAATAGGCAGATTTTGTAAAAATTTCGTTTCTAAACGTTCATTCATAAAATTTCAAAACGAAAAAAATGTTTCTATTTACAAAATTTGCCTTTAATTAAGAATTTCCTTTTTTATAGTTTTTGTGTGTATTTTCCTATTTCAAAGAAGCATCAATCTATTTAGTTTAGTTTAAATGTTTTAGTTTTTTAATTTTGGCATAATTTTTGCTTTCAACTAAAAATTTGTGGTTGCCAATATAAACAACATTTGGCAACTAAGGGCAACATCTGTTATTTGTCATTTATTTGAGATAAGTAATAACATTTTGGCAACTGGCAACACAACTAAAGTTCTGTTGCCATTCATAATCGAGCCAATAGTTTTAAAATTACTCGATAATACTGAATACTGAAAGTTCATATTACAGCGGCTTTACATACGTGAAGCAAAAAAAAAAAAAAGAACAAAGTTCCTGATTGATCATAGTAATTTACTACACCTTTTCCAGTTGAAATTCAGAAAGTGTCAATTGTAATTCAGAAAGCGTTAATTATAGTTCAGAAAGCGTTAATTATAATTTAGATTTATAAATTTTAATTCAGAAAGCATCAATTCTAATTCAAAAAGAGTCAATTGTAATTCAAAAAAAGAAAAAATCCTATTAATTATGAATTTATTTTAATTTTATTATAGCAAAAAACCATTTCATTTATAGTTTTTTTCCTCCCAATTGTTAACTTTTGGCCATATAATGTTTATGTAGCGATTTTTCTATATAATATTTACTATTTAATGAAATAAAAATCAACGGTTTCTGAGTTAAAATGTATGCTTTCTGAATTTAAATTGGTAAATCTGAACTACAATTGACGATTTCTGAATTACAACTGGAAAAGGTGTGGATGGCATTTCTATTAAGCTTTAACAATTTATTTGAATTTTTTTTTTAATGTTTTACAAAATTACTTTGTGTATAAAAAATTATCTTTGTGGTTTTTCTATAAAATAATCCGTTAAACGATTTAACTGAAAGCACAAAAAAATGGCTAAAATTCTTTAAAAAAAATCGATTTTAGAATTTTAACAAGTAAGAGTGCTATATTCGGCTGTGCCGAATCTTATATACCCTTTACCAACGTACGTACATATATATATAGTATACAGACACATACATACATATTTGTTTTGTGAAAAAATTTATCATATTTTTAAAGTTTCCATCTTTGGAGCTGTAATTTTCATTTTTCAAATTTCATACGCCAAACTTTTCTTTCAGAAGCATAAAATATATTCAATTTATAAAGAAAAAGAAAAAAATGTTTAGACCTATTTAATTTTACATAACACAAAAAGTGTAAGTTTTCCAACCCTAAAGTCATTATTTTGGATTTTGCTGATTATTGATACCAATCTAGTTCTTTAAAAAATACATAAAATATATTAAGTGAAGAAAGCAAAAACGAAATAAGGAAAAACTTAGTTTCATTTAATTCCATTAATATTAAAAAATTCAGTAAAGTGCGACTTTGAATCGCGCACGAAAGGTAGGTTTTTTGCTTTTTTGAAGTGTTTTTTCAGTTTAAATGATTTTTTCAGTTTTGTCGCTTTTTTCTCGTTTTGGCGAATTTTTTCTGTTTTTGGGGTTTTTTTCGTTTTGGATATTTTTCTCATTTTGACGAATTATTTTTCATTTTGACGAATTATTTTTCATTTTGGCGATTTTTTCTCTTTTTTGAGGTTTTTTTCGTTTTGGCGATTTTTTTCATTTTGGCGATTTTTTTTCATATTGGCGATTTTTTTCTGTTTTTAGGTTTTTTTCATTTTGGCGATTTTTTTCATTTTGGCGATTTTTTTTCATTTTGGCGATTTTTTTTTTCATTTTAGCAATTTTTCCGTTTTTTGCGATTTATTTTAGTCTTAGAAATTTTTTTTTTATTTGGTGCTTTTTTTCGTTTTGGCGATTTTTTTTTGTTTTTGGCGATTTTATAATTTTTTGTTTTTTTAGTTTTACCGTTTTTGAAAATTTCAAGAGTTTTGCTCTTACGGTTTCCAAGATACAGCAAGTTGTCAAAATTGCATTAACTGATGGAACACCCTTTAATTTAAATTTTTGGAAATTTTAGTGTTAATTTTTGTAGTCTGTATAAAAATACACTAACCTTACAAATTTCAAGTGTATATACATATAATTGTATGTATATTACATGGGATTTTAACATTTTTCGTTGCTCGTTTTGGAACATCCTTTAATTTCGAATTCTCATGTATTTGTTGTTGTAGCGGCCAAAGGTGTGTCCAAATTTCAGGTCTGTAGTACTTACGGTTCTCGAGAAAATACTAATATATTTTTAGACATAGTTAATTTTACATAACACAAAAAGTTAAAGTTTTCCAACCCTGGAAACGTCTTTTTAATTTTTCTTTTATATTTTTTTAATTTAAAATACCAACTTTAGTCGTACTGAAGTGTAAAATAAGTTTATTTATTAAAAATAATAAAAATTTGTTTCGGTAGTTACTTTTATATGGCAAAATGAAGTTTAAGTTTTCCAGCTCTGCAATCGTCTGCCCGATTTTGCTGAATCTGATACACCAGTCCAAGAACGAAGTCTCTAGCTTTTCTGGGAGCTTCGGAAAGCCGATTTCACGTACAGACAGACGGACAGACGGACATCGCTTCTTCGTCTTCCCTATGCATAAGGATCCAGAATATATATATTTTATGGGTCGCTATTGATATTATAGAAATTACAAACGGAATGACAAACCTATATATACCCTTTTACCATTTTTGTTGGTAAAGGGTATAAAAATAATTTTTATTAGCAGAACGCTAATAATATAATTGACAAACGTCTCGCTTTAATATAACAAAAATGCGCCCACATTTCTCATTTGACCAAAAAACATTTATTTATTAATTATAACCTTCACCAAACATGGTATACACATAGGTTTTGATTCCGTGTGTAATTTTTACAATATTCATAAGCAATCCCACAAAGTGCATATCGATGGTCTCAGGTAGAAAGGCCCTAACTCCTGGTTTTTACGAAATTATGTTTTTCAGTGATTTAATACATTTCACACAAATACACCTTCTCACAAAAATATATTGCAATAGTGTAAAAAATAACGCTTTTACAAGCAGTTTTACAAAAAAAAAATTACATTGGGAATATTACAGTTTTTATTATGTAAAAGTTTTTATCCTGTAAAGTTACTTGAGTTAGGAGGGCCTTTCTACTTGAGACCATCGATATACTATATTCTGAGTGCTTATGAATAAGTAATGTCCGTCTGCCTGTAGGTGAAATCGATTGTCCGAAGTCGCAAAAAAATCTAAAGGCTTCGGTCTAAAAATATTTGTATTGAAAATCAGCAAACTCAAAAAGATGGTTCCAAGGCACTGTAGGTAATTTGGTAATTTTTTTTGGCCAAAATTAAAATTTCGCACTTTAGAAAATCGAGTATTTCTTGTTGTAATATTACAAGGAATACCTCAAAGCAAATAGAACTAAATATTTTTTTATGAACCAGTAATCACGTGACTCTTAAATTCATTGCATTGAAACAAAATTTATGTGGGACGCGCGCGCTTCATGTTATTTTTGGTTACAATACTTGACAATAGTTGTTATTAAGACAACTATAGAAAAATAAAGTTATGTATAAATGGAAAGCAAAATTGATAGTAAGTGCTAAATAGATTCATAAAATATACATACTTGCTAAATTACAATAGTTTATTGGTGAGAAAAATCATTAGGGTGCCCCTGTGGCTGAGTGGTAGCGATGCTAGCCTCTCAGTCCAGAGGTCGTGGGTTTGATTCCCGCCATAGACCCTGGGTGTTTTCAACAGACAAGCTTATCGCTTCGCGGGTTGTGTTTGTTTGCTAAAATAAAAATAAATAAAAAAAAATCATATGTCGCAATCTCAAATTTAAAAAATAAATGTTCTTGTGCAACTTTGGATAAGATTTAAAAAAAAAATTTTAAATATATTGAAGCCGAAATCAATACAGCCTTGCTAAAAATTGAATTTTGAGTTTACTCCATCAATTTCATGCTGCTATTTTTCGCGATTTTTCAGATATCCAATTTTTTTCCAGGCAACCTCTACTTGATCGCAAATCAATATTTTTTTATTTAATAGATACCTAATAATTAAAATAAAATCACAAATCTTATTAAAAAATTAACTATTTAATTTAATGCTGTCAACAAAATTACACTTGAATAAAGCTGAAAAATAGTAAATGCACTTGCTGAAACATGTGTTAAGTTTGAATGGACACAGCAGTGCGAATATTAGGAACAAAACAAAAAAGAAAACAGAAAAAAATCCGTTGGGTCTTAAATTAAAAAAAACCAATAAATAAATAAATAATAAATAAATAACAAATTCTCAATTTTAAAATATCGCTAAAGCACCACTAGATTGACATTTTTGCGGCGAATTCGACATCATCATATTATATAATTTTATTGCATTGTTATTTAACACATTAAGTTCGTTGTATAAAGCTAAGCAGCATAGCTATACCGGGAGTCCTAAGACAACTCCCTTCATTTTTTCATATGGTTGCAATCCTAAAAATTTTTACTACAGTGTAAGCTCGATTTTCGCGTCTAATTAAAAAGTAGGCCTGTCGCGAAAACTGAATTTTTGCAATAACAGAACTCAAAATTTTATGTAATTTTTAAGCCCCGACCAAAAAAAAGGGGTGCTATAAGTTTGTAGTGTGTGCCTTTGTATCTGCGTATCTGTGTATCTGTGAGTTTGTCCGTGTCCCCGTACATCCCAAACGGCTGGACCGATTTTAATTTAGTTTGTTTCTGTTTGAAAGGTGACTTGATCGAGAAGGTTCTTAACTATGTTTGAAGAAAATCGGTCCAGCCGTTTAGAATATACCACATCTTTTCTAGAAATATCGGGGATTTTTAAAATTTTTAATTTTTGTTATTAATATTATAATTGTTTTTATTGATATAAATATATGTATTGACATAATATGCACTTTTTCCACCATCATATCTCTACGTGTATTCTGACACAAATATATATAGGGTAAAATAAATTATAGTAAAAAAAAATTGCAAGGACTAAACTAAAAACACACGCTTTTTAACATCCTTACAATAACAGTAAGATATCATGATATATCCATCAATATGACTCTATCTACATGAAAGAGATTTTTGTGTAGATTTATAATCTAGAATTTATTACTTTTAAGTTTGGAGGACCATTCGTGAAGTATTAACGGAATAATATATCTTATAAATATATCTTTAAAACTAGTGACACCATCGTAATCAGGAAATAAAAATACATAAGGATCGGCCATTTTTATTTAAACATCAAAATCACTCTTGTGCAGTGCACAGTGGCGTGAATTAAAAAAAAAGTGGTAAAAAGTCCGCAACTTTTGAACTTGTTAACCGATTTCGATGAAACCAACTGTTTTGGAAAGTAGAAGTGTTGAAATTTTTAGAAAGCATATTTCGAGGCACCCTCGACAGGGTAGCTCCAAACTGCCTCAAAGTGGGAAAGTGCGGGTATCGAAATTCTTTCCGAGCTTGTAACTTTTGTAAATAGGGACCGATTTCAATAATTTTTTCAGCGGGACAATCTACGTTAAGAAATAAAAATAAAACATGCTGAAAGTACCATTTTATCTCTTTCAGTTTCCAAGTTATTTGACTTGAAAAATTTATTTTTTAATTTTGGCCCTGACTTTTTTTATTCGTTAGTACATAACTTCTTTATTACTTGGCAAAAATCAGTATGTTTTAATGTTTTTGAAAGAAAACTTCATTACAATTCATATAAAAAAAATTTTTTTTGATATCTCAAAAATTGTAGCAAGGAATAATTTTGCAATTTGGATTTTTAAAAATTATGAAAAAATTTGGTATATTTTGTGAAAAAAGTATTTTTAATTTTCTTGGAATATTTTAAAAAATTATTAAGTATTTGATAAAAACTTTGATTGTTTCTGAGAAAGGAGACATTGAGAAAGGTTGTGAAATAAATTTTGGAGATTGTTGTTGGTGCACCCTACATTCAGCATTGGTCGAAAACTAGCAATTTTTTTTTCAAAAAATCCGATTTTCGGATGTGGCAAAAAAATTGCACGGCCGTTTTTGTAAATTTTTTGGTTTTTTATTATAAATAAATTTGTTGTAAGTAACCTGTAAGAAACTCTTGACTTCCTACACATAAATGTAGGCAGGAGAGGAGATTTTCTAAAAATTCTAAAATTTTTCTAACACAATTTTTCCCAATTTTTAATTTTTATCAATAGTATACATTTAGCTTTGCAAACTGAAAAAAAAATTATTCTCCTACCTTCAATACTTTTTGAAATATTCGAAATCCAGTTTTGATTAAAAATTTTAATTTTCTACATTTTTAATTTTTGTCTAAATTATTGATCTTATTTTCTTTACTGCAAATGTTTCTTAATTTTTTCTATGTTATTACAATAGTAGATATAATTGTCTATTCAATAGTATATAATATGTATTCCTTTGCCATTATATCAGTCTTAAAATGTATACACAAATATAACACCTCAGGTAGCAATTTACGTGTTTTATCTGATACTCAAACAAACTCACATTTTTTATGAACTCTTGAAGCTGTTATTAAATACTTTCTTTACTTAAATACAATAAAATATAATGCAAGGTATACACGATACTTAATTCCGTACTTTGCGTAGTATGAGTTGTAGTACGGGTTTTCAGATACACGTTACTAAAAATCATACTAATTCATTTGACAGAAAATTTTTAAGGCAATACATACGCGGATTAATGAATAATGTGGAGGATTTATTAATAATAAATGAACTGCGGTTGAAAAGAATAAAAAAATAGTGCAAAAACAAAAGGAGCATGTTGTAGAGAATGGTTATAATAATGTTTTATGTTCTTTTTTTAATCCCAGTAAAAAAAATTGGAAGTCATTCTAAAGGAACTACATTTTCATTGCTTCCAAGAAATCGATATTTTTAATTTGCCGATAGTTAGCAGAAAAACAATTAGAAGTTTATTTTAGTTATACAAAACCTTGTAATTCCTCTATAGTTTTAGAAATTACTCACCAGAATTTTTAAAAAAGCGATTTTTTTTAAGAAACTTATGAATTAATTACGGTCTAAAATTTTGAAGTTATTTGCTTAAATTTACATGAAAATACTGTTTCACGTTTAAATTCCTATAAAAAGAAACTAATTGTTAAAATAGGTAACTATTAACCATTTTTCCTAGATGAAAATATTATCATAGAACACAAAAAAGGAAATTTTTCTTAAAATCGCTTCCAATTCGGTGACCAGGCATCGAAAAAGAGAACTTCTTGCAATGACAACCCTATGTAAAAATCATTAGATCGGATCGAAATTTGCACTACTTCCAGATCGCAAACTGTACATTTTCATGACTTTTTTGGAGTGTCTTTTTTTACTGGGATTAAAATATCCGCTACATAAAGCTAATTTTAAAATTGAGCCGCAGAAACACTGCGTTTTCTAAATCAGCTCCTCATAAAACTAATTTTGCTGTACAACAGCATGATACACAATACTTATTATCGTACTTAGCGAAACTCTGCCCACAGAAATCAAAAATTTTAGATTTTCATACTACAAAGTATACTTCATAAGTATGGCAGCATGGTACACGTTACTAATTTCATACTTGTACGATTTATCGTACGATTTGTAGTATCGTGTATACTCGCCATAAGAATTTATATACATAAATATAAGTATATTTATATACCTACAAGGACAAATAGATTGAGTTATTTATTTATTTAAAAAAAATTAGTAGTTAATTTAACATTAGAACATTAAATTACGAACATTTTTTTATGTAGCTCCTTTTTAAACGCATATAAATTGCCTAAGTTTTGAATATAATTTGACAGAGAATTCCCGAGACTTTTTGCCATGATATCAGATATTTGTTTGTATGAATATAAATACTTATGTATCAAGAGATATACATATATACAATGTAAATATGTATGTATGAGTATGAAAACTTACAACTAAATTTCTCGTTTTGATTCTGATAATTGTATTAAAAATATATTTAATAAGTTCAGTTTCATTTTCTTTATTACTCGTATCTAAGTGCATGGATACATACATATGTTGTTTTTAATTTATATTTGGGTCTTACTTCAAGAATTTGCTTTAAAATAATCTGAGACATCATGGCCTAGCAAGCTATTGATTTCCTCTGCTTCGCGATCGTCCTTCTCGATTTCAATACTTATTTTTGGCAACCATTTCATTCTTATGCCTTGTAGGACTGGATCTGAAGACAATAGCAAATGATGCATTAAATCATTATTCTGAAAAGTCGATATTGCTTAACATCTCTATTTCTAGCTTCCTGTGCTTCTTCGGTTAGTTCCCCCAGAGGAAGAATGTTGTTTTCTATTAGTTCTTTTGTATGTGCTAGCACTTTATGTACGGTTGGAGTTATTGATTTCCATGGATATAATTCATTTATTAGAATCAGAGTGTCTTTTGCATATTTTTCAAATTTGTCCTTATTAATTAACTTTTTGCTATTTATGACGGCCAGTATTATTTTGAAACGTCTTATGAGATTAAAGCTAATACCAGTTATAGAAGATGTGGTTTCAGGGTCATCAAAATATCGCCTGGCAGTGTTACCATTATTGGAGTTTCCATAGCCATATAAAGGTTTGTCAATGATTAAGCCACGTTTCATAAACTCATCTTGAATTCTTTTCTTTTCTTCCAACCGTATCTGTTTTTAAGCAGAATTATTCGCTACTGGAACGTTCTGAAGTTCTGGTACACTGCGATATTTATTGTCGTAAGATAGGTGTAAAATGTACTCCATGAATCGAATCCGAGCATGAAGTGGTGATATTCCAAGCTTAAGGGCATCTTCATTAGTTGGAGTATAATTCTCAATGTCCTTAAAATCGGAATTTTTCTTTCCGCATATATTACAAATCAAATAAGATTTTGTATCGGTTATTGCATTTGCAACTTTTCCATCTATCATTGTTAAATAAGGTCTAAAAGATACTGTTATTACTCGTCCTAATATATGAACGTCAATGGGTTCCATATTAGAAATTTCATGTTTTATACCATCAACCAGATTTTGAGTTGTTTCTTTGTTTTCCTTGATGTATTCAAAACGTATTGGTCGGCATCAAAACTTTGAGCCTGAAGCAGTATTTACCCACACATCTTTAAATGCATTTGTACTTGTTGAAGGCATTTCATTATGTAGTCGAAGCCTTAATGGTACTAATGATGCCATTAAAACTTTGGAAAAGTCATTATCGTATGCACTGGGCTGTCTATATTCTGAAAATCCAGATGATCCATCACATCCCCATTTGTATATTAGTGTTAGTTCAGAATTATTACATGTATCTAAGTCTCTTTCGTCAAAAGTAGCGATGAGTCTTGATGCTGTATTATGAAGAAGGTCTGACAAACTAATGACTGCACTTCGGCTATCCACTGTTATCGGATGTGGCAAAATTTCCGATTTTTCTTTTTAACAACAATGTACTTGATGGCAAAGGCCCACTTTTTTCTTTAAGCACCTTCCTTAAGATATCGTATTTATTTCTTGAAAGGCCCAAATTAACAATGAATGCTAGTACATCTTCCACCGTAAAATGTTTACTATATTTTGGCGTTGGAATGCTTTCCACCATCCGTCTTAATCTTTTTGGAGACGCAACTGGTAGCACATCTACGATTTTGCCTGCTTCTTTAAGTTGAGTCTTCGCTAAAATCAATTTGAATGAATCTTTGATTGCATTTTCCGAATACGTATTTATCAAGTCTTCTTGTTTAATCCTTTTGCTCCTGAGTCGAACGTTATCGTAATCTTTATTTGGCCGACCAAACTTCTTTGGGTATATTTCCGTAGATAGTCCCATATCTAAACAATCCTGATTTTTATTCTGAAATTTAGAAATTGATTTATTGCATTCACGTATCTTCTTTTCATATAATTTAAAAAAATTTTCAAGTTTTTTCGATAAATCGGTGTTTACAGATAAACCATATGTAGTAGATATTATGTACATCATTTGGTCTACCTTGTCCAACCGAGTACTACCATCAGTGAGGTTTTCCCACATTAATTTGCAGAGCGATTTATTTTTAACTGTTATCTCCATGATAGCTATAACTGAAATAATGACATTAAATGCATCGCAGCTTAAATATATAGCTATTTTACAAGCTACGAATACAAAACCGATACAAATATCAGGTAAAACCATACCCATATTGGAGATGTGCGCGCAGGTACCTTTGTCCTTGTGTGTATATAAATTCTTATATTTTATTGTATTTAAGTAAAGAAAGTGTTTAATAACAGCTTCAAGAGTTCATAAAAAATGTGGGTTTGTTTGAGTATCAGATAAAACACGTAAATTGTTACCTGAGGTGTTATATTTGTGTATACATTTTAAGACTGATATAATGGCAAAGGAATACATATTATATACCGTTGAATAGACAATTATATCTACTATTGTAATAACATAGAAAAAATTAAGAAACATTTGCAGTAAAGAAAATAAGATCAATAATTTAGACAAAAATGAAAAATGTAGAAAATTAAAATTTTTAATCAAAATTGGATTTCGAATATTTCAAAAAGTATTGAAGGTAGGCGAATAATTTTTTTTTCAGTTTGCAAAGCTAAATGTATACTATTGATAAAAATTAAAATGATTCCCAATTTATAATTTTATAATACTTTTTTCTTATTGGGAAAAATTGTGTTAGAAAAATTTTAGAATTTTTAGAAAATCTCCTCTCCTGCCTACATTTATGTGTAGGATGTCAAGAGTTTCTTACAGGTTACTTACAACAAATTTATTTATAATAAAAAACCAAAAAATTTACAAAAACGGCCGTGCAATTTTTTTGCCACATCCGAAAATCGGATTTTTTGAAAAAAAATTGCTAGTTTTCAACCAATGCTGAATGTAGGGTGCACCAACAACAATCTCCAAAATTTATTTCACAACCTTTCTCAATGTCTCCTTTCTCAGAAACAATCAAAGTTTTTATCAAATACTTAATAATTTTTTAAAATATTCCAAGAAAATTAAGAATACTTTTTTCACAAAATATACCAAATTTTTTCATAATTTTTAAAAATCCAAATTTGCAAAATTATTCCTTGCTACAATTTTTGAGATATCAAAAAAAAATTTTTTTTATATGAATTGTAATGAAGTTTTCTTTCAAAAACGAATAAAAATAACGAATAAAAAAAGTCAGGGCCAAAAATTAAAAAATAAATTTTTCAAGTCAAATAACTTGGAAACTGAAAGAGATAAAATGGTACTCTTAGCATGTTTTATTTTTATTTCTTAACGTAGATTGTCCCGCTGAAAAAATTATTGAAATCGGTCCCTATTTACAAAAGTTACAAGCCGGAAAGAATTTCGATACCCGCACTTTCCCACTTTGAGGCAGTTTGGAGCTACCCTGTCTTGCAACAGGGTGCCTCAAAATATGCTTTCTAAAAATTTCAACACTTCTACTTTCCAAAACAGTTGGTTTCATCGAAATCGGTTAACAAGTTCAAAAGTTGCGGACTTTTTACCACTTTTTTTTTAATTCACGCCACTGTGCAGTGTGATCTGTTCCCATTTTTGAAGCCGGTTAAATCAAGAAAACTAAAATACACGAACAAATTTAAAAGACAAGAAAAAATAATAAAAAGCAATAAAAATCGACTCAGAAGAAGAATGAAATTAAGCTTTTGGTAAACTCTGCGATCTGAACAAACATTATTTGCTAAATTCTACGCAGAGGAAATCGTGGGTAACAGCTTTTATTTAATAAATTAAGCTTCATATAGAATTGAAAATACAACCCTGAAAGCCTAACTTAAACTTATTCCGTGAATTAAGATCGCATTACAACTAAAATACACATTGTTCCGACATATTTCATATGAATATAATCAGTTGAAAAATTTCGCAAAAATAAAAGATATTAAATATTATTTATATATTCACATTAGGCTGTTACAAACGTCTACATAAGATTGACTTATAACGAAAAATACTACGTACAACATTAGTTTGACGTTGGTCCGCTAATTGCTTCTACAGGTAATTTATTGTCACTTCTGTTGAAATTTTTTCCTACCTTAATTTTTGCAAGTGCGCTTGACAACGTTCAGATCTGCAGATTGCGGAGCGTGATCAAACTTAGATGTCATGTTATACAGTAGCTGTTCTTTAACTAACCCAGAACTCTGCTTCTTATCGTTGTCGTTCATGAAGACACAATTTTCACCACTCCAAATGAATTTTGTTTTTAAATATCCAACCTTATTTTCGATTTTATCGTAAGCGACAAAAATGTAAGTTTTCGAGAGAAGGTTTTTTTAAATATTTATATATTTTTATACGTACATTTTCGCTTACGATAAAATTGTACAGTCCGTATCTTAAAAGTTATCAATAATTTTGGCATTTTGATCATTTTTATTTCAATAAAAAAGTATATTTTCGATAACATTTTGCTTACGATAAAAGCGAAAGTAAGGCTCGATATGTATATATGTATATATGTGCCGTCCGTTATCACTCCAATTGCTGTCATGCATCTCCATATCATCACATATCCGACTCCAAGTTTAACAGTTCGATTGATATTTTTGAACTGAAATTCCGTGTTTCCCTTTCGCCACACTCTCCATCTCTTCCGAAGACGTCATATTTCCACTCCTGTGTTTCAATTCTATTTACTTGTAACTCTTGTAAATATTTGCCTCCATATTCATAAGAAAATAAAATGAATTGAAATCCATTTTAGGAAAATTTTGTATGAAACATTTGAAGTAAAGTAAAAATTTATTAAGCCTTTTTTTAACAATGAAAGTTTTTAAAGTTAATGATACAAAGATAACTTAAGACTATAAGGCATGAACAATTTTAAATAAAATACGTTTCAAATTCATTTTAAATTTTATGAATATGGGGGTTGGCCTTCATAGATCATTTGATTTTTGGATTTGCTAAATTTGTCTCGTCAAGTTTGCACGGCCGACCACTTCTTCATCATCTCATCTTAAAATTTTTTATTAAAATTTGCACCATAGACTTACTTAAGCTTAACGTTTGAGACATTTAAAAAAATTACTTAGCTTCAATTTTAAGCTGCACTACGGTTATTTATAATTGAGGAGCAATGTAAGCTAGTTTTAGAAGAAAAAAAAACAAACATTCAAATCGTATGATATAGCGCAACTTTTACTCAAACCTACTCCGTTACTTTGTAACTCGCTAAAGCTTAATCTCTATCGCTAAATTCCTATAAAGTCGAGTTATCGATTTCGGTTACAAATGCAATTTTCAAAGCAATGGCTTAAAAATTTAGTCCGCTGAAATTTTAGTGTTTTATGTCATCGCCAACAAATTTTAATTTTGTATTTGTTTAGCATTTTAGCGATCGAATTTAGCTTTAGCTTTAGCGAATTACAGAGTGAGGGGCTGATCGCATGTAGAATTTCGTAAATGGTTTATGTATTGTATTGTATTGATATATATTTTATTTTTGCAATCTCTTAAAATTTTATTCACAACATTCAATATGTTAGCCAATTCAGAAAGTGTTCCGTTGCGTCATATTTGTTGTACCCCGATTTCAAAAAAATAATGACTTACGGCCTTTCTGTATTAACGTAACGATATATACTCATATTTAAATATGTTTTTCAGTCTGCTTAGAAATAAATAATTTGATTTTCTTTGAACTTCAATAATTAATAATTTCTATAATTTTGCTGTTGTTTGACATTTTCACGATAATGTTATTCTTTTATAGTTATGGCAATACAACAGGCCGTTCACAGCATTGCTAATTGGGCTTACAAATTAACTACATAATTACTAGGGATAAGATTTTTATGTAAATACATGTTCTCTGTCGTTGGTCGTAGATCGACGTAAATAAAATATCTTTGCGAGTCAACAAATTTGCGACAAAATGGCATCGATTTGTTAGTGCATATTTTATAATAAATACATATATTTGCATATTTCATTATAAATGTGTATTTTTAATACATTTTTTAGTTTTTTCATGCTATAAATCAAATTTTGGTTTTATGATTAGTTGCAAAGTATTTAAAAGCTGCAATTTTTAGGACTGTATAAGAACAAAAAAGAGAAAAATGAGAAAAATGTGTGATAGCAGTTTTTGTAATATTAGGTAAGTAAGTAAGAAGAGTAAGGCAGAAATTTACAAAATTACTCTCCTAAATATGAAAAAGTAAATGAAAGCTTTACATGTAAAAATTTGCTAGAAAATTTTATTCATGCCAGAACCATGGATGGACATCATTATACAATTGTACTTTTTCTAGTGTATTTCGTTTGATAATATTTTAAATTGCATTTTTTGTAGAAATTGGCATTTAATATGAAATTCTTTACACAGTTTCATGAATTTTTAACCCCCGACCAAAAAAAAGGGGTGTTATAAGTTTGTAGTGTGTGTCTGTGTATCTGTGTGTCTGTCCGTGTCCACGTACAGCCCAAACGGCTGAAACGATTTTGATTTAGTTTTTTCTGTTTGAAAGGTGACTTGATCGAGAAGGTTCTTAACTATGTTTGAAGAACATCGGTCTAGCAGCTTAGAAGATATCACATCTTTTCTAGAAATATCGGGGGATTTTAAAATTTTTAATTTTTGTTATTACTATTTTAATGCATTTTTCATATTTTTTTACTTTTATTCATTAACAAATATAAAAATGCCACTTTCCATCTCTGATTAAAACAAAACTATTTGCCATTAAAATTTGATTTATGTGGCTTACTTGGGGGCCACACATTCAATGTTTGCCTTTCAATTCCATTCAATTTGAAATCACACTAATTTTACTAACACAATCAAACTTTTTAAATTGAAAACTAAATTGCTTTCAAATTCACCTATCCATTTATATGTCAATTTAATTTTCAATTTGAACAACTAGTACAGCACACATTGATTCCAGCTACAAATTTGAAATTGATTATCAATTTGTGTCACAGCTATAAATTTCAAGGAATTTTGACACACAGTATATGTAATGAAATTGAAAGCGTTTTATTGAACGTGTTGTTGCAGCTTTAATCATGATATAAATATAGAAGGTACTTCCATTCTCTCATTTTTTCTTGACATTCACCTTCTGACAACGATAGGTATTCTGAAGTTTCCAGTAAAATCGTGCTACCGTACTAATTTAATATTTCCCCTCTGTTTCCTTTTTGGAAATTTTATTGAAAAATTATTTCAGAAGTTTTTTTTATAAATTCAAACAATTAAAAACAAAAAATTTGATGATAAATGTTTTATTACCTTGAAAAGCAATGAAATGCATTGTAAATATATTGTTGTGTTAAAGTAAACGAAAATGAGCTGCATATTACAAACTGTGGACGTACAAAATAACATTGTAAAAATATGAATGTAGCATTTTTTGAGTTCTCTACATTATATGGTATCCACCAACAGTATCTAAGAGCCTGCAAAGTCTGTGAAATAGACTTGCCAAAATTATCTGATCGGGTATTTAAGTATTTTTTTTAGAAAAACATGTTACAATCAACAAGAAGCGAATTACATAGATTAAACATGATGTAAATCAATCAACATTTGTTAAACTTAATGAAAATTCATTGTCAACTAACCAAAATCATCAATCAATTTGGATGAAAATATATTTAAAATACTTATTTTAGGCAGAAAATTTAAAAAGATGCGCCAAGTTATTACATAACCACTTTTTAAACATCACAGATGTATAGTCATGTATATCACTTTATTTATTCGCAATTTTTGTTAATTACACATTTTTGTAAAAATTTTATAGGGGAAGACTTATATTTTTTACGATATGGGAACCTTTTTTTTTATTTATCTCAAAAAACAAACTTCAAAAATACTTATTTTTTAAAAACAAAGAGAGAATGGAAGTACCTTGTATATTTATATCATGGCTTTAATGAAAGAAAAGCAATAAATAAAAAAAAACATGCTTTCTTTTTACATACCTACTCGTATACATGTTTTTTCCTTTTTCCTTTTTTGATATTTTTTAAATAATTAATTTGAAAACAAAACACAACAGGGGTTGGATAATTCTTGCAATTAAAAATTTTACTAGTAATAATTTGTAGGATTTTTTTTGTCTCTCAATTTTTTTCTCCCTTTTGACGCAAACTTTTTGAGTTAATGAACACTTTCCAGTAATAATTGTTACAAATTCATAAAAATTTTTAGTAAATGAACAAACCTATTATTTCATATTCACAAACACCGTTTGTGAATATTTATTTCATTTGAAAAATGCAATACCTTAACTCAAGAATACCAATACCATTGAAAATTGAGAAAAAAAAACTAGAGCATGGGATAACATCCGTTTTAAACCAAAAATGTTTTTGTAATTTTTTTCAGCATTAATTTCATCTGGATATAAAGTGTTTTTGAAAGCTCCTTTGCGTGTTGCAACCTTTCATAAACGAGTATTTATACAAAAAATTTAAACCGTTAGATATCCTAAAGAGTAATTTAAAATGAAACATCATAAGAGAAACTTAAAGACGATTGTAAAATACCTGTCGAATGAATTCCCCAGGAGTTTCTATTTTTGACTACGGGTGTGTGGCGATCCCGGGGTCCCAGCTGGGGTGATGTGGCATTTTCGGTTGACGTACCTTTGGTACATTACCGAAAGAAGTTATGTGTTACTATCCGACTATCTGACAACAGAGCAAAGGATGTGCACATATTTATAAAAGGACGACAGGTCTGTTTACATCTACCAGGTGCATCGTCACCTGGAACTTCCCTGAGTTCAAAAGACGATAGAAGTGAAACCTTTATGGTGGAACTTCGAGATATCACCAGATGCTTGTATCTGGTACCACGGGTGCCGGTTACCTGACAGTAAGGCTGCTAAAAGGTGGAGTTCATCCTACAGTATGGAGTAGGCACTGGATCTTTGGCGGCACAGCCATGTGTCCAAACTCTGATGAGTGGTTGAGCTGTGCCTGCAGTGGTTGAGGCATTCTCTTGGAGACCTCGCTGTGAGTGTTAGCAACTACATTCGCGGCGTGAGAACTTGGATAATCTCACGTAGTGGCTGTTAGAAAAGAATATAATAGAATAGGGTGGAAGATCTGATCCAATGACTGGCACTGCGACACCTGATGGATCTTTTGTACCATAGATATGTGAATTAAATTAAATCAATCTCTGTATGACTCTCCTTATGAAAGTCAGTACAGATATTGGAGAGGCCTGCCTAATATCATCTGAACACAGAAACTCAGAATGAAAAACACGCCTTCTACTGTCACATAGTACGATACTTTCACAAAGAATGTGTGTCGTCGTGTCGTCATCTTCCAAGCACAAACGACGCAAAGGTCAATGAACTTGGTTACTTTTCCACAGAGGATAGTTCAGTCCAAAGTGACCAGAAAGTAACAAGGCGTAAATTATTTCTGTTGAGGTTCAAGATGTAATTATATGTAAATGCATCAATTCTTTGGCCTGCCTTCAAACCAGAAGAAGACAGCCACATTTCCTTAGCGGTCGAACTGACATCTTCTTTGATCAGAGATATTACAGTCAACCGACTTACACCACAAAACAGATATGGGCAAATAAAAAAAGCAGCAGAGGCCAGTTCATCCACTTTCTCATTCCCTGCATGACGGCTGTGGCCAGGTATCCAATAAATGCAAACCTTGTTCCGTATATATAGCTTTTGTAATGAGTCAAAGCGCACCTTCTAATGCACCATATTTAAATTAATTTCATCACATTTGGTGATTGCCTGTATTTCTGCCTGAAATACCGTAGGCCATTTGCCCATCGGAAACGAGGTTTTTACGTTGGACCCAAAGCCAACTCTATCCTCCGTTTTGGGTACATCCGTATACCAACATAAACCCTTTGAATCCACATCGGGATCGTTTTTGTTCCACACTGCCTTGGGTGGAATTGTGACATTGAATATCCTGTCGAACCTCATTTCACAGTTTATCCTGTCACTAGGCATTCCTAGCAGTCCTAAGCTGGGCATTGTACTCAGGACCGACGAGTGCCCATTGCCAACACAACGAGCAGATGTCCCGAGACCCATCCTATAAGCAGTCATTGCCGCAGATGATTTGTATGCACAGAGAAAAAACTGCCTCATAGAATCAAGAAGAAACGTTCTTCCCCCCCCCCCTTATAAGGGGTATCCCAGCAGAAGGAAGCGAACATTTTTCCATAGAACTCCTTATTGTTTTTATGTGGTAAATCTTATTAATTTTATCAAGAAGAAAACCACATAAAATCAATAAGAAATCTTATTATTCACAACTTTTTTTACTCAATTTCCGTTATTTTTGGCATCAAAAAAACAATCCATGGATAAAAACTTCTTGATTCTATTAGGTTTTCTTATAAATTGTAAACTATAGGTATTTCTTACTGATTTTATTAGGTTGCCTTTTTGATTTCTTTAAAAAGGTTTTCTTCTTGATTTTATTAGGTTCCTATATGATTATGTGTAAAGCATCTTATTGAATTTTTTTAATAAGAAAATCTTCTTGATTTTATGAGGTGTCATGATATTTTTCGTTCTTGGATAAGCATGTTTGCACAATTATTTCAATAGTTATTCAGACTTCTTGTTAGCATATTGGTTAGAGTGCTTATCTATCAGTCAGACGTTTGCTGGTTCAATACTTGGTGAGTAAGTTAGTTAAGAATATAACATAGTGTGTATGTATGTATGTATAAATAAATAACATCTACAATATACTACATACATACTTACATATGTATATGGTGTAGAATTTAAATGAAAATACATAAGTACAGATAATAAAGACGCAATTTTTTTTTATTTTTTATGAGGCCACCTAATAAAAACAAGAAGAAAATCTTATTGAAAAAATCAATAAGATAACCTAATAAAACTAGAAGATTTCTTCTTGATTTTTCAAAAAGTTTTTCCTATGAATTTAATAAGATTTCCTTATGAAAAAAAAAACCATAGAGATTTCTTATTAATTTTGTTCTATTTTATGAGGTATTTAGTAGGCACTGTTTTCTCTGTGTGGGTGGTAGTCCAATCAAGGCCTCAATGGCTAAAGTTGGACATGGCTTATTGCGTCTGTTGCAAGAAGACACGTCAATCTTTGAACTTTACACTGTTTATTTATCGCCACAACCTTGCAAGTCGTTTGCCACCAAACTATCGCGCCATACGTTATGATTGGCCTAACAATCATTGTGTAGATCCACATAAACATTTTCGGGCTCATGCCCCAGGTGCACCCAGCACAACTCTTCACCGCCCAGATCGCCCTAGTGGCTTTCTGTGTTACACATTAAACATGCCGGTTCCAAGTCAGCTTTCTGTCAAGAGTAATGCTTAGGTATTTGATATCGGTCGAATAATGAAGATTGCATCCATTCAATGATACTGTCCCTACCCCAAGTTTTCTCCTAAGAGAAAAAAGTACCAGAATAGTCTTATCAGAGTTGACCGCCAGGCCATGTCTCCCACACCATGTCGTTACAGTGCACAAAATATTGTTCATGACGTCTGAGAGAATGTTGCTTGAATTTTCTAGTTGCCATCACAACCTGGTTATCAGTATACTTCGTGTCCTTGTTCACTAAGAATGAGGAGAAGTTCATCAATCACCACTGACCAAAGGAGTGGTGATAAAACATCAACTTGGGGACACCCTTTGGCTGCCTTAATAGTAACCATATCATTACCCATAGAAGCAGTTATGTCCCTGCTCTCGAACATAATGGTGGCTGTTGGTTCCCACCAAAATCGCTGGGAGTCTTGGCCTTCAAGTGTTAAACCAATGCTAGTGGTTATTGTGACGCGGTCAACCGGACACTATTCTAGGTGCTATTGCCATACATGGTGCATAGGGGCGATGGTTAGCGTCTTACCTACACCCGGTGTTTAGACCACCGTGAGCTAAGACCGTAAAGGCAGGTGCTCACGTTCATCTGAAACACATCTGTCGAATGATACTCATTTTGATAGTTCGCCGACTTTTTATTTATTTTTGTATTAACAAAATGGTGTCTGTTGGCCGCCATTTTAAATTTTGACAAGTGACACTCCCGGGATTAAGACATATCGATTGACATAAGAATCATCAAAATGTGTCCACGCGTTCGGTTTATATAGTGCCGCAAAGGAACAAATATAGATACATACATTCATACATACATACATACATATATGTACATACAGATAGGTGAACACAATACCCTTTTTTGCGTTGCGCCGTCGGGTAAAAATATCCAGTAATACGATACGGATACATCCTATAGTAACTAGATGGGGAACGTGGGAGAAGAATGACGGATACTATATTCCTATTAATAAAATTACAGAAATATAGCCCAATTAGAAGCTTTTATTACTTTAACAACTTTAACAGTTGAATTAATTGAAGATGCGGTAAAAAATGTGTGCTCTGAAAGGCAGAATAAGTGAAGAGATTACAAATAAATTAGAAATTGTTATACAAAAGAATTATGGACTTAAAAAGTATGCAACCAAATGCATCAATACCCTGCAGGAGATCGAACTAGTGTCCAACTGGTATTTTACTAGTACAGAAGCCAACTAGTTCCCAACCGTAAACTTTCCTATAACATGTTAATGCTCAAATTAGCATTGAGTGTGTTTAGAAAATTACTAGTGCCATTGGTACTAGTTTAGGACTAGTTAATTACCAGTTCTTTTGCAAAGAAAAATTCTATAAAATTGGTGGTTTTATTCCTTTATTACCCAGTGACAACTGCTAGTTAAAATTCGCAATTATTTATCAAAATTCAAAAATACAAAAGGTTAATTGTAATTATTTGATTATAATTATTTATAGGTGAACCTAAAACTTTAATAATTGTATAATACCAATTTTCTTACAGTGCAAGTGCTCTGTTAGACAGTCAAAATTTATTTTGCAATGTGGTGCCTTGGAACTACTTCATATACTAGTACTCATCAGAACTAGTAATTTTATACAACAACTTTAACCTTTTTCGCACTAGTTCTTGCTGTTCTAGTAATTATACTAGTATCGTTTAGACAATTGACACCTATTCTCCTGCAGGGTAGTTTAATGTTCTAAAGGGGCCCATACACACATACTGCTCATGCTCATGCAATAAAAATGTGTTGGTAAATTTTAAATTTTTGTTAATGTATTCGTCACACAGACAATGCAGTATGAAAAGTCAAAATAGTTTTGATTTTGAAATAAACTCATACTGCTGACAGTTTTTCAAATGAACAAAAAATTAATTTATTCATTTTTAACCCCCGACCAAAAAAAGGGATGTTATAAGTTTGTAGTGTGTGTCTGTATATCTGTGTATCTGTCCGTGTCCACGTACAGACCAAACGGCTGGACCGATTTCGAAGAAAATCGGTCTAGCCATTTAGAAGATATCACATCTTTTCTCGATATATCGGGTGTTTTTAAAATTTTTAATTTTTTAATTTTTTAATTTTTTCTGAAAAAAAGAAAGTAAAACAAACAAAAAATAAGTTTAGAAATAAAATGTGAAAAGAAAATACATTTTTTTTTAATTTTTTGAATTTTACCAATAATTTTTTTGTTCTCAAACGAATGTTTATTTTATAAACATTCTCGTTGTACCTTCATAGTGAACAGACGTAATAGCGGAATTTTTCTTACATACAAACAAAACAAAAAAAAAATCATACAAAAAATATTCGTAGTACATATTAACTTTGATAAATAACCTTTTTTTTTTTGCTTTGCTAATATTTTTTTACATATAAAAATAACAAAATCAAAAAAGAACCGTAAACAAAAAAACATACAAAGTACCCTTGAGGAATACTCTTTATGAGTACCCCAAAGGAAAAAAATAGTGAAGTGAGTTCTAACGGCAGAAATGCCTATTTTACTGTGAGTTTTGAAGCTCATAATGATAACAATAAAAATAAAAAATCTGATAATAGACTTGCTGTGAGTTCTGAAGCTCTTAATAAAAACCAAAAATATGATAATAGACTTTCTCTAACGGCAAAACCACAGTTTCGTCAGCGATCAACTTAGCTTTGTCCAATGCCATCTAGTGAATCGTTGACATTATTGCCTAGTACTTCTAAATTTAACTCAGCGATATCATCCGCTTCGGGCTCGTTGTCATCACTTAAACAAGTTGTCACTGAAGATAAGAGCACCCCAAAGCACAAGGTCCAAGTCGGAATGGACAGATACATTACAATTTTAAAGCGCGGGCGCAGCCCAAATTCTACTAAAATTGCATCTGTTCCAAAGATGTCCAGGGATAACAGCGCATCCTCTACTAATCGGCAAAACCGTTTTAAAATATTGCAAGATGATAATGAAAAACCCGCTGAATCTGCGAATAAAACCTCCAAGCCGCCACCAATCTATTTAAGAGAAAAAAACTCAAACGCTCTAATTAAAAAATTAATTTCGGTCATTGGTGAGAATAAATTTCACATTGTTCCAATAAAACGTGGTAATATTGATGAAACGAAAATTCAAATTTATGAAGAAAAAGATTTTCGCACAATGGTTTCTGAACTTGAAAAAAGTAAAACAAATTTCTACACATATCAGCTCAAGAGTGCTAAAGGTATGCAGATTGTGTTGAAGGGCATAGATTCCTATGTTGCTCCCGAAGAAGTAAAAGATGCTCTCGTCCTCCAGGGCTTTAAAGTAAAAAATGTATCGAACATAATAAATAGGGAAAAGATCCCTCAACCTCTATTTCGCGTTGAACTTGAGCCAAATGATATAAAATTGAAAAAGAGTGAGACCCATCCAATATATAATTTAAGATATCTCTTATATCGAAAAATAACCGTTGAATAACCACACAAGCGTTCAGGACCCGTACAGTGCCATAATTGTCAAGAATATGGCCATACTAAAACTTACTGCAATTTACCAACTGTTTGTGTCGTGTGCGGCGAGTTGCACGGCACTGCTAGTTGCGATAAACCGAAAGATCAAAGTAACAAAAAATGCAGTAATTGTGGAGAAAATCACACTGCTAACTACAGAGGTTGTCGTGTGTACTCTTTGGTAAAGAAGACTATGGTGCAAAAACCTAAATTAGCTCCAGCTCAATCAGCAAACGTTTACTCTGCCACTTTTCAGCAAATGAGCCAACCAGTTACTTCCCGTGTATCGTATGCAGATGCTGCTAAGGCTAGTTCTATTCCGACACAAAATGTTTCACCGCAAAATAATTCTACAAATACACACTCAAACTTTAATTATAATCGCCTTGAAGCCACTATTGAAAATCTTGTGCAAACTATAAACAATTTTACAACAAATATGACTAGCATGATGCAAGAAATGTTGCGAATGCAGAATACTCTGCTTCAAGCTTTAGTTAACAAACCATGAACACGTTAAAAATATGTTTCTGGAACGCAAACGGCATTCGCCAACATAAAAATGAACTTGAGCACTTCCTCACGGAAAAAAATATTGATATAATGTTGGTCTCTGAGACTCATTTGACTTCGAGAAGCCTTTTTAAAATTTATGGCTACACCTTATATGATTCAAAGGACCCGAGAGGAAGAGCATGCGGTGGATCAGTAATTTTAATAAAGTTAAGACTCAAGCATTATATTATTGATAACATTTGTGAAGAACATTTACAAGCAACGAATATTTGTATTGAAAATTTTTCCAATAATTTTGTCATATATTCAATTTACTCTCCTACTAGATTCGCAATTACTGAGCATCAATACGAGGATTTTTACAAATCTCTGGGTCCTTGTTTTGTAGCAGCTGGCGACTATAATGCTAAACACACGTTCTGGGGTTCGCGTCTTATTACACCCAGAGGTCGAGCGTTGTTCAATACAATTTCCAAAATGGGCTTGGATGTCATTTCAAGGGCGGAGCCCACTTACTGACATACATGAAATTACGGATGTAATAGACTTTGGCGTTATGAAAAATATCTCTAGGGATTTAATTCAAATTGAAGCTTCTCTAGATCTCTCGTCCGATCACTCTCCCACGATCGTTACAATTTGTAGCCCATTAAGAAGTGATTTACCTCACCCATATGCCAATTTGATAAATCGTTTAAATTGGCTGCGATTCAAAAAATATCTTAGTAGTCATTGCACGGAAAACATTACACTAAGAACACCTGATGATGTTGAATCTAACATTGCCAATCTTAACGAAAATATTAAGCAGGCTGCTAAACATGCCACTACCTCCTATCCGCAGACTGGGTTTAATAGACTATATTCTACAGATATTGAACGTCTCGTATGTGAAAAAAGAAGAGCTAGAAGGGAATGGCAGCAGCACAGATCACCCCAGAATAAAATTAGATTTAAAGAGTGCACTAAACGACTCCAAGAGCTGCTTGCACATGAAAAAACTGCATCTCTTAAAAACTATCTGGAAAATCTTGATGTCACACCAGCATCTAATTACTCTTTATGGCGCGCTGCTAGAAAGCTTAAAACACCTGTTGAGTTTAAACCACCTCTACGCACATCTACCGGAGGTTGGGCAAGAAGCGATACTGAAAAAGTAACATATTTGCTGACCATTTAAAATACGTATTTACCCCAAACACATGCACTGGTGTAATTGATTTGCCAAATGTAGTCACTCTACCCCCTCAACAAATAAGGTTTAAGACGCGTGATGTGCAAAAACTAATTGCTGAACTCAACCCGAAGAAAGCTCCGGGTTTTGATGGAATTAGTAACCAGATGCTGATGAAGTTGCCTCGTATTGCAATTAGAATACTGTTATTTATTTTTAATGCCATTTTACGACTGGAGTATTATCCACACAGCTGGAAACTTGCCAAAGTTAAAATGATTCCAAAGCCAGGCAAAGACCTTACCAAGGCTGAGTCATACAGGCCAATAAGTCTCCTATCAACAATGTCAAAGCTTTTCGAAAAACTGCTCATGACAAAATTGTCCCCAATTCTAGTTAATAGTGGGTGCATACCGGACCATCAATTTGGTTTTAGAAGTCAGCATAGCACCATTGAACAAACTCATAGATTGGTCCAATTTATAAGAAGAACATTTGAAGAAAAGAAGTATTGTTCTGCGCTGTTTATCGACGTTTCTCAGGCATTTGATAAAGTGTGGCATGAAGGCCTAATTTTAAAATTAAAAACATACCTGCCAATAAACGTTGTAAGTCTTTTGAAAAGTTACATTACTGCCCGGAAGTTCACTGATGTGGAAGGAGACTTTATGAGCATGCCTGAAACTATCTCATCCGGTGTGCCACAGGGGAGTATACTGGGGCCAGTTTTGTATTTGATTTATACTTGTGATATGCCTCTGAGCAGCAATATCCACACTTCCACATTTGCTGATGATACAGCCTGCCTTAGTATGCATGAAAATCCTTACGAGGCATCCCGATATCTTCAAGAACACATTACCCAGCTGGAACTATGGTTAAACTTATGGAGAATTAAGGTAAACGAACAAAAGTGTGTTCAAGTAACATATACATTACGAAGAGATACGTGTTTACCCATTCGGATTAACAATCAAGTTGTCCCTCAACATACTAATGTGAAATATCTTGGTATACACCTTGATCGACGGCTTACTTGGAAACACCATATTGACTCTAAGTTAACCCAAATGAAACTAAAATTAACTCAGGTACATTGGCTGATTGGTAGAAATTCAACCCTCAGTCTAGATTGCAAACTTTTGATATACAAGTCTATTTTGAAACCCATATGGTGCTACGGAATTCAACTATGGGGCACTGCTTCAGCTTCCAATGTCGAGAGAATCCAACGAAGGCAAAATAAAATTTTGCGATTAATAACATCGACTCCATGGTATATAAAAAACTCAAATATACATCGTGATTTGAATATGCCACTAGTGGTTGAAGAAATTGCAAAATATGCAGGCAAATATTTAACAAAACTCGAGTCACATCCTAATCCGCTTGCTCGTAATATTTTGAACTTTACTGGACACGTCCGCCTAAAAAAGAGGGATACAAGTGCTCTTATACTCAACACTCCAGATGGGACTGCTTGAAAATACTTTTTATTTTATTTTATTTTTTCTTCCTTTTGATTATCACTACTTATGTATTATTTATAACTATCTCTAAATTTATGTCCGACAGTGGTCGGGCCTAATAATTATATTTTAGATTTAAGATTTGAATACTTATTGTTAGTTCATATTTGAAGATACAATAAATAAAAATATGTATAAAAAAAAAAAAAAAATTTTTATTTTAAATGATGATTGATATCTTTGTGGTAAAATATCAATCACACCAGTAACTTCTGATGTTGTGGATCGTTAGTTCTTATTACATAAAAGTTTTTTTTTTAGAAAAAATCGTCAAGGATTTACCTTTGATAATTAAAAAAACATTTATTCATGCATGTACGTAAATAAAAGTTCGACTTAACTTTATTTTGTATCCCATATGATTTGCTAAGAAAGCATTGACGCTGAGCTTTTTATGTTTTTTAAGTTTTTAATGGCGAAATGTTTGTTAAGAAAGCAATGAGCTAATTTTTTTTTAAGAATTTAATGTTATTAAATGTTGAAAAAAAAAGGTTGATAAATACATATTTTATTTGTTTTAAAAACATATTTTTTTATTTTTACTGCACAATTTATGTACATAAAACGTGATTTTAAATGCATGAAAATCCTATCTCTGCTAAATACTCATCACTTTAGAAGATTTTGTGAAATGGCTAAGTAGATCTGTGCTTTTCATTAATAACAACTTATATTGTATATTTCTCATTTCGAGTTTATGATATCAAATTGTTATATTTTATATGCATTTTCGAAAGTTTTAAGAAATCTTTGAAAAACATGGGCGCATGTACATACATTTTTTCTGAAAGAATAACACAACTTCTACATTATTTTAAATAAGCTTCAAAAATAATTTTCTTGGGCTCAACTGAAAAAATTTGATTTATTTACATATTCTGTTATATATGAAAACCTCAGATAAATGTATGAAATTATTTTATATATGTACATATTTTTAGTAAATGCCTAAGATTTTTATTCTAAGAAAATTTTTTAACATAAATAATAAAATTTTTAACTCTAGATATTTAAACTAATTTACTTTTTTCTCATTTCTATTTTTAGGTAATATCTAAACATACAAAAGAGGTAACTAATTATAAAGTTTTAATTAACGATCACTAAGAGAGATTTAGAAAAAACATATGTTATCATTACGATCGATAACAAACGCGGAATTAAATTTTTTTAATTTCTAATCTAGATATTTGTTCTATGTCATTCGAACTTAAGTCTGATTAAGATATTACACTCTAAATAGCTCTATTAGTTTTAATATAAACCGAATGAGAATTATATTATCAATAGTATTTACACTACTCACGGTCAATGTATTTTTATTGAAAAATATTTTACTTAATAAGTAAAATAATAATTTGGGATTATAACTGCGTTTAAAAATTTTAAACTTAAATTTTAACCATTCCCATAAAAACACTAATGCCCTAATTCAGTAAGAAGATTTAGGACGTTTTTGTTTGAAAATGCTTCTGAGTTCTTGTCTTTGAAGTCTCTAAATTATTTTCTTCAAAAATGGTTGTTGTCTTTGACAATGAAAAATATAAATATTATTGCCATGTTTTTAAAACATAAAAATTCAATTAAATTATTATACAATAGTTTGAAAAATATATGAAAAAAATATTTGTTGGATATAATGTTTAGAACAAAATCATAAAGCAAATACACGAACCTTCTAGCATAGACAATAAATAATAATTGTTTTAAAAAATCAAAACTGCTTCTTTTTTTCGTCCATAGACAAGACGATACATTCGTCGAACAGAATTAGGGCATAAATATTTTTTTAACTCATATTTTTTTGTATTACAAAACTCATATTATTCAACTTAGAATTAACAAAATGTTCAACTTTAATGGAGTATTAAAAAGAAACAAAAAATATGATCATCTGCTTTTTTGTCTTTTATTTAAAGATAAAGTGCTTTCCTGCAAAACAGTAAAATTTGACTTAAGCACTTTTTCCTTATTGCCACAGATATAATAACCAAGTAACAGCCTGTTTGTAAAACACGACTCGTCAATAAAAAACGCTAACATGTTAGCATTATTTATTTTTTGGGGTTTTAGAATACGAGTGTTGACGATTTTGATCAAAAAACGTAACAGATGTCAGTTTATTTGCGTTTGTAGAACACGATTTGACTCACAATAAACGTCAAGGTGGGCGATTAATAAATTCTAGTCGTGTTTAAACAAAAAGTGCATCAAAATAAACAAAACACTAAAAAAGTGTAAAAAAATAATAAAATCATTAGGAAAATAAAAAAAAATTTTTATTTACAACAAGTAAAAGGTAAGCAAACTATTATATTAAGATTGTTGTTATTTTGATGGGTTAAATTTTTAGCATCAAAATGACAAGAAGGCTGCAGTTTAGCAAGATTTTCATATACGTTTGGGCTGGGAAATTGTTATAGCTACTCCATCCAGGTAGCATGTTTCGGAATATCTTACTTGGCTTTAAAATGTACAAACATATATGTATGTGTAGCTCCTAATCTGCAATCACTAATTGGTTATCAGGTTCGCGCTTGTTTGATTTCTGATGGTGGAAGTTTAACAAACTTCGCCAGCCTCTACAGTAGAAATTTTGGGAGCTGAAAATGTTCTTTTCCGTGCTCTTAAAACTCGTTCTAACAGTTTCAAAAGAACAACCTAAGAAAAAAAGTCTGTTAAAAAGAAGAGATATAACAAATATAAAAAACTTAAACGAGAAACTAATGGCAATGCCAATACAGAACAAGATAACAATTCCGAGGAAGCTGTGCTACCTGCTGCAGCAGAAGAAAATGGTGGAGAGGATGAAGCCAAGACAAAAAAGAGCAAGAAAAACACAAAAATAATGAATAATAGTGGAAAATGCACAAGGTTCTGACAGTATATCTTCGATAGTAGAGGGTAGTACAACATATAACCAGTTTGGCCAATTTGGTGTCCTGTTTTTTATGGGCCTCCAAAGATTTCGAAAATTATTGCGCACTTAAAAAATGGTGTCATCAGTGTTTTGCTAACAGCTAATTCAGACTCTTTGATAGCTCTAAACTGTATATTTCAATAATGTAGACAAGAGTCTACTGAACAAATCTTGTTAGCATCTTATGAAAAAAAAAATAAGTTCTTCGTGCACTTCTTTCTGCAAAAGTAATGAATTTTGTTTTAAATTTTTCAGAATAACTTCCAGGGACTCCTTATTTTTTGCTAACAATATTTGGCAAAGTTGTAGCTGCGTTAAAGAACAACTTTTGTGAACGAAGCAATATAATTTGAAATTGTCTTGGTACCCTAATAGCTCATGCAAAAAAACCTTAAAATAGTAAATAAAAAAATTTTGAAACAATACCAAAAAAAAAGTATAAGAAAATGCAATAAAAGTATAGTCCAGTAAAGGTACGATGTGGTCTTAATGAGGTATTTAGGGTCCCTAGACAATTTCAGATTATGTTGATGTGTTCACAAAATTTGTTAAGGCTTGTCGTACTACAATTTTGTCAAATATTGTAAGCAAAAAATTAGAAGCCCCTGGAAGTTATTCTGAAAAAAGTGAAAACTATTTTTTTCCTTAATTTTTGGAAAAAAAAACTGCATGAAGAAATTATTTTTTTGGCATTAGATGTTAACAAGATTTGTTTAGTACACTCTTGGCTACATTATTGCCATATGCAGTTTAGAGCTATCAGTAAGTCTGAATAAGCTATTGGCCAAAAACTGAAGATACCATTTTTTGAGGGCGCATTGATTTTCGAAATCTTTAGAGAGCCATAAAAAATTGGTCACCAAAATCAACAAACGGAGTATGAGTTTTACTACCCTTTGGTAGTACTATCGAATCTATACTGTCCACTTCGTGCCGTTTTAAAAAAGTCTTAATTTGCTGATTTGCTAAATAACTAGATTTAAATTTGTATATCCCACATTTAAATAATAATATTTGTATAAAACTTTGAATTGTCTTTATTTTATTTACACTTAAGTTAAACGCGCAATCTAAGGTGCACAGCGGAACATCGTCAAAATGTGTTTCGAGTCATCATCCGGCAATCCACCGATCCACAAATCCTTCATTTTCCGTTTGCGTCTGAATTCTAGTATTATTAGAATTAGCATTGCCCACAGTTATCAAAGGGTCGAATAACATACATACATATGTACCGAAAACATTTCCCTATAAACCGTAATTTGCCCCAAGATCATTTTACTAGATTATTTCACGCATATCATCTCTTTCCATTTATGCGTCGCACGACTTCTTGGGAGTTAATATACGGAAATAATGCGCAATGTCAAATTGAGTATATTCTCTTAAAGTTCTTGAATGTACTCGCACGGAAATTCCTACATAATGTTTATGTAAAGTGGAATAGCTTTTGAAGAAATGAAACTTCGCTCCCTAATGTGGATTTCTGAAAGACCAAAATCTAAACAAATAGAGATTTTTTAATGTAATCATCGTATAATCAAATGTATGTATGTATGTACATATCTACTACACTCAAAATATTTCATAGGTAAAATAAACGAAAAATGTGGTTCATTTTACGAAAATATTCGTTGTTTTTATGGTACGAAATACTTCGTACATAGTAGAAATTGTATTTGTTTATTTTACGAAATACTTTCTGTCTGCAAATAACAAAATTTTGTATGTTTACAAAATTTTCCTCATGAATTTACGAAAAAGCATGATTATATTACAAAATTAATTCGTGAATCATGAGCAGCAATTTTGTGTTATATACGAAATTTTGTGTAAAATTAAAATCTGTAAAAAAAATAAAATCTGCAAGAAAAATATATTTTCTTACATTTGAAAAATAATTTTGTAGAATAATCTGTAATTCTTTTAACAACAAATGTAAGAATTATGAAATGAAAAAGATATTTTTAGGGGAATTGTTACAGGCTCTGTATTAATCATACATCACACACGCATACATACATAATTACATATTTTGCACTGAAACTCACGATTTAAACTGGGAACACCACTGGGACCAGCGTTACCGTTCAAAAATTTAAAAAAGGGGCACAAAAAGGGGATTTCCAAAAAAAAAGTGGCACAAAAAGGGGATTACAAAGAAAAAAAGAGGCAACTTCAAAATCAAGAAAAATTAAAGAAACAAGCACATTTATTAAGTTATTTTTATTTAAATCAAACAACAAACAACAAGAATTTCTCATGTATAAGAAGTACAAAAACATTAATTTTATGAGAACTCATATACTACGTTTATACGCACGTGTTATTTGCAATTAAAAATTTTAACTTACTAATTCACGAAAACAAACAGCAAAAAAGTTTGCTTACTAGAATGCAAAAAAGTGTATGCACTCTTCAGTCGTAAGTACATACAATTTGACTGAATAACCCATTATTTTTGTTTGAGAAGTTCAAAAAGTATGCGGTACCCTATACTTTTTGCCTACAAATATCCAAAAGTTAATAGATTACTTATTGCCTAAGAGTATTCAAAATTTAATGGGTTATTTTGTTGATTACTTTTTACCTTAAATTGTTGAAAAATAATTTATTTGCTAATAAAAATATATAGAATTTTGTAAAAATCATAATTTTGCAAAGAAAATATATGAATATGTATATTGAATAATATGCAAAAATACAAAAATTTTGTAATAAATTTGTCTCTATATAAACTTCATTATTAACTAGAAAGTACTACAATTAGTACTTTCATGTAATGATATAAATAAGTACCACTCAATACTTTGTAAGCCATTAAAAGAGTACTACCCATTACAAAATCTTTAAAAATTTTTGCTGGGTTATTGCTGGTGATGCGATGCATTATACAGAAAAATAAATTTTTAGTTTTATAATTGGTTATTTGACTCACAGTCTTCATATAAGGTGTGTTTCTTTACTCTACATTGGGAACCCGCGGGATCCCAATTTGCATGAAAAGCGTTCCCGTACTCGAAAATTGGGTAAATGAGAGAGTGTTTTTTTTCAGCTGTTTGAAAAATAAACAATTACAAAGAAAAATTACATTTACCTAAAAACTGAACAAATTTATGAAAAAATGTTTAGAAACTAGTGGTGAACAATGTTTTATAAGTTTTTATATGAAATTAAGATGAAAAACCTACATATATAAGTAATCATGAATCATGTAAGTAAATACGTGCGTGTGTATGTACAAAAGTATGTGTTCAGCTATGTGCATACGTATGTATTGCATTGACGTATGATGTGTGTATTGACGTTTATTTTCGTGTTAAAATGTTGGTTTTTAGCGTTCCCGTACTTTTATGTATTATTGAGCGAAATTATAGTTTCCTCTCATTTTACCGAACTTTACCCAAAAAGTAAAGAAACAAACCTATATTCTTCTATTTGCAAATAAGACCAGTATAAACGTAGTATATATAGATAGCTATTACATAAAAAATCATAAAACAGTAGTCAAATTGCTGCATTTGATATCAATCAAAATTCCAACAGAATATAAATGGAAATGACGTTTGATATCGAATGCAGTAATTGGCCCCAGTTCTTAAGATATACAAAAATTTAAAGAATACATAAATACATTTTTATAATTTTTGGGACATGGTTCATATCACTTATTTACTTAAAAGCCAGCATAATTCAAAAAATTTATTTAACCATATAAAGTTTTGATAAAAATTTTAAAATTAGATTCTGAGGAGGATAATATTATTCTTTTTAGGCATTATGAGTAGTTATTAGGGTTTGGGATTTCCCGGACTTTTGCACTTCCCGGGAAACGGGAATTAAAAAATCAAGTTCCCGGGAATTCCCGGGATTTTCTAAATTAAATACATTTATTAAATGAAAGTTGGTGAAATTTCGATTGTTTTATTAATGTAAGCATTCTTTTGAAATAAAAGTTAATAAAAAAGCAGTTCTAAGACAAATTTTTAAGAATTTTTAATTGAATTTAAGCAAATGGAATAAAGTTATTACACAGCAAAAGATCACATAAAAACCAATTGACGACTGTTACCACAATTAGTAGACAATTTTCTAATAAGACCTACCTTCATTTTAATAAGAATTTGCCTTGCTTGTTTCCCATTCTTTTTGAAAAAGTTCCAGGCGGTTTCTTATCGTTAAGTACAAGCAGGTCACAGTACCATACTGCGCTGCGCCGAATTTTGAATACCCTGAGCCACAGTATTTCTAAGTGTCTTTCGTTTTATTTCTCCTAAAATATTTTCTGCAGGGTTTCCATAATAGCGTCTACTTGTAATCAATTTAAGTTTCGTCAACTCAGAGTTCTTACAGCTTAAAATTTTCACTACACTTTTCAAAATTTGTTCACTAATTCGGCGAAAAATCACTTCAAGTTCGCTTAGCATTGAATTATTTACTTTAGGCAACGATTATATCATTGCAATCATTGATACTTATACAATTTATTCCACTTTTCTTAGGAGATATGGTATGACCTCAATTTAATGGAATATCTATGAAATTTCAGACTAGATTTGAATAGCTCACATTTTTGTTTTATATTAAAAAAACATGGACATTTTACTTCTTGTTTATCGGAGTCGAAAGAATTCTTTCTTTCTTCCAGTTACATTTAAAACAAAAACTCAATTTAAATTTTAAGATTAAAAAATTTCCTTCGAACAAGGTATATGTAAGTGTTTAAACAGACGATGAAAAACGTGTCAACGTTCGTGTAAATTTTGTCATACAATCATTCAAACGAACTTTTGTAATATATAAAAAAATAATAAGTTTATATATTAAAGTAAAATTGGATTATAAATTCTATATATTTATGAAATAACATGCACTTTAAATGTCCCGTTTTCCTGGGAAAATCTCAAAAATTTCCCGGGAATATTAGACAGACATTTCCCGGGATTTCCCGCCCGGGAATTCCCGTTTCCCAAACCCTAGTAGTTATTAAATACCTTAAATACCCTTTCTTTTGAAATTGTACATTTGTATTTATTAATAAGTTTTTTACTTGGAATCCATTCGATCGACAATTTGTATTGCAAACATCAATAACATTAGAAAATTTGTTGTTGATTTCAATATATGTATGTAAGTATTCGATCGAACGATTTCTGGTGACATCGTGTGACAGGCCGTTAGGCTATTTGATAGTTTTTTCGTAATACGAGTACTAATTTATGTTTATGCTTTATGTGTTTTTTTCAGGGACCGTAACGGTTATAATTTTTATTTTAAAAATCACTTTTTAATCATTATTTCTTGATTTTTATTTATCCCTCACAAAATAACTCTTATTTTGTGACTTTTATTTATTCCTCAGAAAATAACAGTTATTTCTTGATTTTTATTTATCCCTCACAAAATAAGAGTTATTTTGTGACTTTTATTTATTCCTCACAAAATAACAGTTACTGTTTGATTTTTATTTTTTTGCTTAACTTTTAAAATGTAGAAAGCGTAATTTTTGCGTTAAAATGAATATTAACCGATTTAAAATTGAACTTATCGCCAGAGTCTTTAAAAAAAATTCTTATATGTCAAATTAAATTTACTTTTTTATTATTTATTAATTTTAAAAGTTAAAATTTTTTTGAGCAAAAAAATAAAAATCAAAAATTAACTGTTATTTTGTGAGGAATAAATAAAAGTCACAAAATAACTTTTTGTGAGGGATTAATAAAAATCAAGAAATAACTGTTATTTTCTGAGGAATAAATAAAAGTAACAAAATAAGAGTTATTTTGTGAGGAATAAATAAAAATCAAAAAAATAAAAATCATTGCATCTATCGGTAGTCCATGTAACATGGAGTATCTTGGTATATTCCTTGTGCACGTAGCACTTCTCTACTTTTGTGATTTTTTTACTTTAAATTTGGAAAATAATCGTTATTTGCGATCCCTGGTTTTTTTTTAAATTTTACTTTGTATAGATAAAGAAATAATGTGTAACTCTCAGACTTTGCAACTGCCAAATCTGAATATATTTTTGCATTTAATTTGGCCAATTTGTCCATTTGCTTAAATGGGTTTATCTTATTATCGTTAAAACAAGCTTCATTTCAGCAATATCAACTTTCCTCCGAAAATCGGTATTCGGCAGATGAGCTGATTGCAGAAAACACAAAACACTTATGCCGTCTCTCCTAATTATTGGAATACTTTCGTGTTGCTTTTTTCTTTTTTACTGGTCCTTCCAAGATAATAGGCTCACATGATGAACTAATTTCATGGGAACTTAAATCTAAAGAATTATTTGATGATAGCAATTCAGTGTGGTATTTTCACCTTTTAAAATTATATACTTTTATCAAATTTGGCTTTAAAATCAAATTTGGCTGCGGAAAATGCATTTAGAATTATCTATGAATGACTTATGTAATTTCATATTTAAAAATCTTAAACAAAGGAAAATATTCATACCAAGGTTTTTTAACACCATATACTCCCACAGAAAATAATATTGCACCATACTGTCAATTTCCCAAAAAATTGTATTTTTCATATACATATACACATAGGAAATAAAATCTTTTTGTCTAATGTGGTAGAATCTGTACAAATTTGCGTATATTTATTGTAAAAATAAAAATTAAATTTGACTTTGAACAAAAAGGGGCACAAAATAATGCAAATGATACTAAAAGGGGATTTAAAACTAAGGGGCATAAAAAGTGGCAAGGCATTCGAAAAAGGGGCAAAATGCGACTTTAGTCGCACAACGGTAACGCTGACTGGGACGGACAACGAATTTTTCGTTGCGAACTTTCGTCATAGAAGTAAAACACATTATTTGTCCATATGAAAATTAACATATGTATGTATGTAACACCGCCATCGAAAGAAGTTCCTCGTGCGTAACGAGCTCTGCGATAGATACATTTTCTGAAAAAAACATTCTCTCTCTATTTGCACAAACAATAACCAATTATCCAATTGCTAATTAAAGGATCTATTACGTATTCTTCGTTGGTGTGGCGTGGACGAGATTCGTTGTTCGCCCCAGTTATCATCCCAGCATAAACCAAAAACTAATTTTTTATTAGAATAATTTTTTATTTTATTTACATTTATTGAATAGTTTTTTATACAATATACATGCATACATATGTACATATACAATGACAAGAAAATAAATGGGGAAAATATTAAAACATAAAACAAAACAACAGTTTTTCAAAATTTTTTTTCGTAAAATTCACGAAACTTGTGTAAATTTAAGAATAATTTTGTCCTGTAAACAAAATGATAACAAAACAAAATTTGTTTGTTCTACGAAATTTCAAGTTTTATAAAAATGTTTTCTTTTATACTAAATTCAATAAAATAAACGAAAAACATGGTACTACATATATACGAAAATAATTGTACGAAATAATTTTTGTAACTTAACGAAATTCGTAAAATTACAAAATCTGTTTTCCTGCACAAGCCACAAATATTTTCGTAAAATGTACAAAATTTTCGTTTATTGCACAAAAATTATATTACGAAATAATATTTCGTATATTTAAGCATGGAATATTTTGAGTGTATGTATAAACATATTTACATCCATATGGATATGCATTACTGACTCATAATGTTTATGGTTCAACAAAACTCCATTGTATCATCTTTGAAAGTCTCATTCTCATATTCCCATTCATATGATTTTGTGGTCATAATTTCTTTTTGAATAGAAATAAATATTGTTTATTTTTCTTTTGCTTATAAACAAGGTTGGAAACCGAAAAAAATAACGGTATCGGTATTGATACCGGTACAATTATTTTTTGAATTTCGGTATCGGTAGCGGTATCGGTATTTTTTTTATTTCGGTATCGGTATTACCGGTACATACCGTTATCGAGTTTATAATACCGGTATACCGATATTACTGATAAATTTATTATTTCAGGCAGTGGACATAAGAAAAAACCTTTTTTTTATCAAATTACTTCAAAAAGGGAGTATTTTTACATTAACATATGTACTCGTATAAAAGCATATAAACTTATTTGTTTCTATATATGTTTTTATACTATTATTATTAACTAATTTATTAAAAAAGTGAAACAAGGAGACTGCAGTTCAAACTTTACATATACAAAGTATACATTTTGGTTAATTAAACAAAATAGTAAAAATAAAAGTTTTGTCTATACTGATATATTACACTGTGTGAAAAATTTTGATGAAATCGAAATACCTGGGACGTGTTACTATTTTTCTGCTAGGTATTGTCGACTATAACAATACAAATTGTATTTTACATTTTCCAGAGACCTCCAAAATCTTGAGTTACGGGTAAAAACCGGGTTTTCATACCCGTAGAAACTTATCAACCTCAAACTAAGTTAAATATCTATCGATTTTAAATTTATAAACGGATACAGAAAGAAGAGACTAAGACCTTTTGAAACATATATGTAGATATATCTTGTTTCAGTAAATTTCAAATATGTCTTTATTTTTTCACCAAATATGATTTCGGTTTTTTTTCGACACTTTTCTACTTTGGACACGTTCTTAGGCAATATTTTTGTACTGGACCCATATTGTTTATAACTTTGCTTATAAAACATAATTGAACAAGAGTAATTCACAGGACTGTTTTAAATATATTGTTAAAAGACTATTTGTTAAAAAAAACTACCTGTATGATTTAAGCTTCCAGAGTACAAAATTGGTACAGCAGTGGTCGCCAAAAATGTTTTCCTTCATTTCAAAAGTACTTTTGAGTACTTTTGAGAGAGGAATCTTTAACTGCAAATATAAAAGTTTAGAAGTTTTTTCTCTACCAACCTTATATATTACGGTGAAGTGTGTAAACAAGACCAAGACCAAAGAAAGAGAGTTACATAATTGAAATATATTTTTGCAATTTTTGCACATATTACGGTTTACAGCTCAACTAAGTTGGATTGAAAATGAAACAACTTAACTTTTAAACAACTGTTTTTTGGTATTCTGAATAACAACTAATTTTAGTTGACTTCGAAATAATGCACGAAAAACAAAGGATCTTATCTATGCTATATGTTTTGAAACCATAGTATCCATTATAGAACATTTTAAATATTTTTAGTTTTGGCCTTGCTATTTTTTTCTTGAGATTCTATGTTTTATGAACATGGCAATAATATTGGCTGACAAATGGGATTGATTGGCGTCTGGAATAGTAAAGCAAAACGAACACAATGGTCGAAATAAAAACCAAAATACAATTGATAAAAAGCAGTTGTCTCATGGTGAAAAAAGTTGTAATACATAATAAAAATTTGGCAACTAGAACTCAACTATCATTTCTTTTTTGGCCGGAATCGGTATACCGGTACGTACCGGTATAGACGTAAACGGTAGTCTGGATACCGGTATTTTCTAAACGAAATAGATTTCGGTATCGGTAACGATACCGGTATCTAATTTTAGCGGTATTTGAATCGGTATCGGTATTTTTACGATACCGTTTGCCAACCTTGCTTATAAACGAGAATAAGGTTGCCGTTTTTCTAATCTGAAAACACAGTTTTGTATGAAAATATATAAACTAAAACTATTTTTGAACATGTTGGCAACAGTACGATTTAGTACAATTTTGACATAAGGGCGAATTAACGTAAGCAGCACGACAAAGTCGAGTCGCGTTATACAAACGCTTTTCATTACGTAGTCGTCCATGAATTGGCTCGTCGTGAGTCGCCCTTGTCGCGTTCTACAAACAGGCTATAAATCTGAAATATGCTCAATATGCACTAAATACTTTATAATATACAATGAAAACTCGAAAAATATGCTCTTAAAAATATAAATTTTCTTTATACACATATTTAATTCTAAGGTACGAGTGTATGTCACTGAACTCTTTCTAAACGGCTTAACCGATTTCAATGAATTTTTTTGCATGCGTTTGGATGGCGCTCTACTTTTTTTTTTTTTTTTGATACACACATATATTTATTTATTGTATCTTCAAATAGGAACAAACAATAAGTATTCAAATCTTAAATATAAATATAATTATTAGGCCCGACAAGTATCGGACATTAACTTAGTGATAGTAATTAATAATACATAAATTTCGTATTAAGCACAATAATTATTTTCAATAAGTATTATTTGGGGTGCTGAGTATTAGAGCCCTTCTGTCCCTCTTTCTTAAACGGACGTGGCCAGTAAAGTTCAAAATATTGCGAGCAAGCGGATTAGGATGTGACTCGAGTTTTGTTAAATATTTGCCTGCGTATTTTTCAATTTCTTCAGCCACTAGTGGCATATTTAAATCACGATGTATATTTGAATTTTTGATGTATCATGGAGTCGAAGTTATTAACCGTAAAATTTTATTTTGCCGTCGATGGATTCTCTCTACATTTGAAGCTGAAGCCGTGCCTCATAGCTAAATTCTGTAGCACCATATTGGCTTCAAAAGCGACTTGTATATCAAAAGTTTGCAGTCTAGACTGAGTGTTGAGTTTCTACCAATCAACCAATGTATTTGAGTTAACTTAAGTTTCATTTGAGTCAGTTTAGAATCAATATGATGTGTCCATGTAAGCCTTCGATCAAGGTATATGCCAAGGTATTTCACTTGAGAATGTTGAGGAATATTTTGATTGTTGATTCGAAGGGGGGAACAGGTATATTTTCTTAGGGTAAACGTTATATGAACACACTTTTGTTCATTTACTTTAATTTTCCATAAGTTCAACCATGTTTCCAGCTGATTAATATGTTCCTGGAGATTGCGGGATGCCTCATTAGGGTTTTTGTGCATACTTAAATACAAGACTGGCCCCAGAATACTACCCTTTGGTACACCGGAAGAAATAGATTCGGGCACACTTATGAAGTCTTCTTCCACAACAGTGAAATTTTTATTAACAATATAAATTTCCAAAAGTTTTTCTATATTTATTGGCAGATATGTCTTCAATTTTAAAAATAGGCCTTCGTGCCATACTTTATCAAATTCCTGAGAAACATCAAAAAGAAGAGCAGAACAATACTTCTTTTCTTCAAATGTCCTCCTAATAAATTGAACCAATCTATGCGTTTGCTCAATTGTGCTATGCTGACTTCTAAAACCAAATTGATGGTCCGGGATGCACCTATTATCAGCTAAAATTGTGGACAATTTCGTCATAAGCAGCAGCAGAAAAGTTTTGAGATTGTTGAAAGTAAGCTTATAGGGCTATTGAGGTCATCTGTGCTGTTGCCATTCCCTTCTAGCTCTTCTTTTTTCACATACGAGACGTTCAATATCCGTAGAATAAATTCTATTAAACCCAGTCTGCGAATGGGAGGTAGTAGCATGTTTAGGAGCCTGTGAAATCATTTCGTTAAAGTTGGAAATGTTAGCTTCAATATCTTCGGGTGTTCTTAGCGTAATTCTTTCCGTGCAATGACTACTGAGATATTTTTTGAATCGCAGTCAATTAACATGACTTACCATCTTCACATATGAGTGAGGTAGAGCAGTTCTCAGTGCGCTACAGAAGCATAGTGATCGGACGAAAGATATAGGGAAGCTTCAACGTGAATTAGTTCCCTAGAAATATTTTTAATTTTTATTGTGGGTGAATGCCGTTTGCTTCCAGAAACATATTTTTAACGTGTTCATGGCTTGTTAACTAATGCTTGAAGAAGTGTATTCTAGATTCGCACTATTTCTTGCATCATGCTAGCTAGTCATATTTGTTGTAAAGTTGTTTATAGTTAGCACCAGATTCTCAATAGTAGCTTCAAGGCGACTAAAGTTAAAGCTTGAGTTTGGCTTCGTTGAAGTATTTTGTGGTGGCACATTTGGTGTGGGAATGGAACTAGTGTTAGCAGCATCTACATACGACACACGTGAAGTAACTGGTTGACTCGTTTGAGGAAATTGTTGTTGCAATAAACAACAAAATATTGACTCGCAGTTTCCAATAAAAGTGTTTGCTTGTCACATTAATATTCTTATCTTATTAAAAAAAAAAAGTTGGGTAATTGTGAAGTACTTAGTTTATTCAAAGCAAGTGCGGTTGTTAATTTGACTTGTTCATTGTAAAAATATAGAACACAGATAATACCATATGGAACAATTTTTCCATTGGAACCTATCGATGGTGTTTCAGCCGTTTAAATCCATAATCTCGATTTTTTTTATTTATTTACGATGTTATTTAAACTTTTTACATTGACATTTTTTTAAAGAGAAGTAACACTCAGGCAAATAATGCCTACTAATATTAAGAGGTGTTAACTTCTTTAGGAAAGTGATAGTGTGAAGACAGGTGGTAAAGGAAAAGATAGAGGTAAACTTAATTTTTCATATTTCTTTACAGCGCCTCTGGTGTCAATTTGGCGTATTAAACTTTCAAAGTTGTGTTTGTTAGCCATTTTATTGGTTATTTTACTTAGCCGATAATTCTGCTACACAATACCGACGAAGGAGTGCGCTCTGATGTTACATTAGGACTACTGAAACAATTAAATACATATTTTGAACTTAAAAGCGTCTCTGAGAACACTTCGTGTTTGTACGAGTATATTCCTGGAAATGTGTAGTTTTTAATGTGTTAATTTCTCATTTTTAATAGAGCAATGTCGGCATCTAAAATTGTTTTGAAAAATGTTTCATTAAATTTACTTCGTTCAGATGGCGGTGCACATTCCGGTATGAATATCTTGGTTTGGTTTTAAAGTTGAAAAATTATCTTTCTCCTGATATTGTGTTGCAGCAAACACTGTAAAACAGATTTAAAACTTCTCTTCGTAAATCGGAATTTTCCTCACAAATGGCTTTTAACTTCAATGCTATGTAAGTCCTTACCTTAGGAATTTTCTACATTAATAGAAAAAGATTCAATAAAAATAACTTAAAGTGCTAAGAATTGAAAAAATATGCTTAATATATTAGCTTGTTTTAGTTCGGAATTGAACTTTCAAGATTAAAATATGCAAAAACATTCCTTAAAGGGCAAAATATGCACTAGATAATCGATGTCTAAATTCATAAAAAGGCTTTGAAACGGATAAATAAATATTTTATATCCACATTAATACGTCACACAAGAAAAAAAAATGCAATCGCATAATCGTATCAAACAAATCAATCCCAAATCAATAAAATATTAAAACAACAGTTTTTGCTATTGCGCGAAAGCGCAACAAAACTAAAGGCTCAGTTAGCCGACTGTAACGTAATGTAACTGCAACAGTAGGAAACAGCTGATCGATACCTATTGTTGTGTGAAAAGTAATGAAAATGGTTATAGAGATGTAATGTAACGTAACATATTTTCCACATAAAAATATCGATAAAGCTGTTTCCTACGTTGCAGTTACATTACATTACAGTCGGTTAACTGAGCCTTAAATGCAGCAATCGTTCGTGTTGTTTTTGTTCTGTTTATGTACATACATAACGCACACTAAATCATAAAGAGTCACAACTCAAAATTATCAAAGTGGTCTTGCTTTTTTATAAACCAGTTGAATGAAGAAATCTATAACGACCTTAACAGTTTCTTTTGGAATACAGTCTTCTTGAAGAATATAAAATACCGTTATGCTTGTTTTTATGTCACATACTTTCATCATTTGTACAGTATCAACAGTTCTTTGCAACTACTCAGCATCTGACATTTTTGGAGTTGTGACTGTTTATGATTTAGTGTGCGATATGTCTTTACCTCCCGTTTAGACTGAGAATAAATGTGTTGGAAATATGGCAAGGCACATCAATCAGGTACCCGCATTTCTACAACAAATATTACAACAGCAATAACCACATGTACTTTGTTGGTATAGATTGCCATCTTACTTTTCAGAACAGGGTAGCATCGTCAAAGTGTATGTTTCTTATAGGAAATGTCAAACACCATAGAAAACTGAATATTCCTTAGGTGTTTGAGGATCACCCAAATAAAATCATGATTTTAGGCTTATAACTACAGAATCCAAATTTGACACTTGGCTTGGTATAATGGCATTAATCATCTGGTGTAGTGCTGCCACCTAATAAATGCGCCTTGACAATATCGCAATAACACCAGCAGAATAACGGATTAACATTGCTGACTTCAAGAGACTTTTTCTTTTTTCAATTGGTTTTCGCAATTTCACTAATATTGTCTAAATGTCGAGCGCAATACAGAAAAGTCGAAGATAAATGAAGACCGAGTTTGACGTTTCATGTTCGGCATAATTGTCAACGACAAATTGTTGGCAATCATTGCAAGCCCACTGTAAATGAACTGACTTCATGGGCAATATTAATATTTTGATATTTTCTGCAAGATATGTTAATGAATCTATTGCCAGTCTAAACGGCAGGTTACTCCCAATATTTACAATTGTTTAGTATAAGAAAAAGTGAGAAAAGTGCCTTAATCACATTTTTTTCGAAAGGGATTGCCATAATTTACATTGTTATGATTGATATGTATGTATATGAGATAATAAAGTAAATTTTGTGTTAGCGTGTAATTTTGAATGTCCTGAGATGAAATTTATTACCGACATCCTTTGTCACTGGCGCGCAGTTGAGGCATCAAGGTTTTAAGCCCTAAAATCATACCCGCGTAAGCGTGTTTAAACAATTTAATAGCCCATACAACTTTGTCTGCTTCTCTGGAAATGGAAAATTGCTATAATTTTCTTTTTTTATTTTCTTGTTATTTATAGCATTTGTAGTTTTACCTTACCGGCCTTAAGCACAAACAGCACTTTTGAATTACTAAAATTACAATAAAATAAATTTTCTAAAGCTATTATTATCATCGGACATGTATTCTCGTTCAAATTACAGCAAGTTTATAAATAAACTAATCACCCGAGACTGATCATAATTGCTTGAGTCTAAAGATTCTATAAATTTCTGAAACATCATTTTCATTTCGTATGCGTTTTGCAATGCAGTGCAACAAGAAAAAAAGGAGAGAAACCATAAAATAGCCATAATTTCAATTTCTTGAAGAAAAAATTAACAGGATTTCTTTGCTGCTGCATAACAAGTAAAAATGTTAATAAAAACGAAGAGAAAAAAATAACTAAAATAGAAACAGCTTAAAATAACTTCAAATACCTAAATAGCTGTTGGTAACTAAGAATAGTTTTAAAAATACAAAATAATAATAATAATAAAAACTAAAAACTAAGAAGGACAACATTATAAAGATACTAAATACTGGTAGCATCTTTGCCACTTTACTAACCAAACCAAACCAAACAACCGACCAGCAACATCTACGATACAACCAAGGAAAATATCTCCTGCAGTTTTACATTAAAAATTCTTAAGACATCGTAAATGGTCATCGTAAAATGCTACTGGAATTTAAGAAAGAATCCTACTGCCACATAATGTTGTGCAGTTGCACATTCATGACACAAAAGTATTATTAAAAGACAAGCAAACCATTCAAACACACACACACATGGTCTCACGCACCACTAAAATCATATAAATAAATGTATCTAACGCTAAAAATAGCTGAAGTTCCTTTTGGCCAAAACCATCATCCACTATTACGAGCGGCATACAAGATGGAGATGAGTCAAGGAGAAAAACAACTTTTTTTTGTCCAGTAATACCTTTGTAAAGACGGTTCAAAATGGACGGACAGATACGAACGTACGACCAACATTCTTGATATTGCTGAAAAATACTTCTGTGTGAGATTTTTTACTTCTTGGAAACTCACTCGAGAATGTGTGTCGTTGCGGTTGAATGTATCTTACGAATATAATGATTATGTTAATGATAATGTTGGCTGGTGTTGCAACTTGCAATATTTATGTACTTATATGATGCTGTTGTTCTTGTTGATCTTTGATTTCGGCACAGTGTCACGAAATTACACATTTATAACGTTCAAAATGGAAACAACTAAGGAAATCATTATAATGCACTAGTTTAATCGGTAGACGTTGTATTGTGAGTATTGAATTCACTCCAATTCGTACAATCTATTTAATCAAATAAAATCTTAAAAACAGAAAAACTTCCAAGAGTACAAATCTTCACCCGCTTTACCCCGTAAAAAGTAGCCTGTATTTTTTTATCTGTAAGGCTGTTTTCACTTTACAGTGGACAAATTCAAATTTATAACAGAAACTTCAATTGTTGGTTTTTTGTTACATAGTGTAATGTAGCGCGAATTTTCTTAAATTTTTCTTTAATATCATTCGCCTCCAGATAATCACAAACAAAACGAAAAAAGGGTCCCTTTTGTCTTTGAATTTCCAAGAATCCCTATACATGTATCTTTATATCGGATGGGGGAACCACATACCGAATTTTAACTCTCTAGCTATAGTCGTTTATATACTTCTTTAAAAAGTACTTTTACCAATATCTACATTTTCCGAAAACCACCTTTTCAAAAAGCATCTTTTCCAAAAAGTACTATTTCCAAAAAGCACATTTTCCAAAAGTACTATTTTCAAAAAGTACATCTTTCAAAGAGTACTATTTCCAAAAAGTACCTTTTCCAAGACGTACTTTTTCCGAAAAGATTATTTGAAAAGTACCAAATTAATATTCCAAGTACCCCTTTGCTGACAGTGTTCAAGAATACACTATATTAGTTAATATAATATAACTCAAATTTAAAATGTTTCAATTATATCAATTCTTCCGAATTTAAAATTTTTAGCATAATTTTTTAACCCTTTTGGTACCCCTATTGGGCCATTCGAAAAAACATACATTTTATTTCCCAGCTTCTACTGAGCGGTAAGAAGTCATTGTTTTATTATTTTAACCCTTTTAAGTAAGAATGTGCAGAGAGTGCCAAAGACCAATTCGGATTTTGTCTAGAAGAAAAGAACGCGCCAAAAAGCTTTCTGCTACGTTCAATAAGATATGTCGAGAGCAAAAAGGTACCAAAATTCAGTTTTCACACCCTTTTAACTTCTAAAAGTACACATATTGAAAAAGTACTAAATAGGAGTCGGCATTTTTTTAGCAGCATTCGTATGATTTTGGGAATTTGTAGTCTATCTAATGTAGTTTCCGAGATTTTAAGATATCGATTCTACCCTTTTTACCCCATTTTACCCCACCAACATTCCATTGAAAGGAGTCTGGCTATGCATTGAAAGGGGAACCTACACAACAAATTTAGTGATAGTTATTATTAAAGGCAGAATTACCCGACTGTAAATGTAGAACTGTAAATGTGTCAGCTGATCGAATCTGTTGCATTTTATACATTCGCAGACATATTTGATATATTTTTTTTTAACTTTTATATTTTATGACAAAAAAAATCATGTTTTTTGTTACAACAATGTTGTGAACACCGCCAATTCTTCAAAAACTGTGGCAAAATCAGAAAGAGAAAGAGTGTCAAAAATTGAGAGAATAAGAAAGTCCGCAGAGAAAATAAAATAGATTTTAATTTTATACCGTTCCGCACTGCGGTTTTTTACTTCAAAATCGTATGAAAAACCGCACCGCAATAAATTATCGTTACATTGTGTTCAGACTCTAAAATATAATTTAATGACGACATTTGTAGACAGTGATGGGATGTATGTATATTGAATGAGAGTGTGGCACAATAGCCCTATTTTGGTACTTTTGTTTCTTTTGATAATTTAAGCTTTTGAGTTGCTAAATTGGTATACGTACATGACATATTTAATAAATTTAGTTTTCTAATAAAGTTTTTTTTTATAAAATCTAACCACAGACTGCCAATCGTATTTGTTTATTTTGTTGTTAATATACATATACATATATGTATGAATATGTAACATACATATACAGTGAAACCTCTCATAACCGGACACTCACCGTTGTGGCATTTTTGTCCGGTTATTAGAGGTGTCCGCTTATGAGAGTATTAATTATTATTTTGTTTTAATTTTAGATCTAAAAAACTTGTCCGGTTATTAGAGGTATCCGGTTATGGGAGGTGTTCGTTATGAGAGGTTTCACTGTAGTACATTTGTGCGAACAAACAGCATACAAGCGCACAAAAACTATTTTTATTTAATAATACCAAAACAAATTATAATATGTGCGTTTAATCATAACAATTATAATGATAATACAAATATAAATATTTTTATGCTGTTGAGCATTTTATTTGAATTTTTTATACTGATAAACACCCAGCAAACAAAAAGTAGTATATATGTGTTCTTGTGCCAAAATGTACATATGTAAATTATATTAATTATTATTAGTAGGTACGAACATTAATAAGAAAAGGATAAAACGATAAAGTGGATATATAATAATGGTTTTATATGATTGAGGTGCTACTGAAACCATAGGCATTCCTGGAAATTAAGGAGTCAAGCACTTCGTCTTTCCGATGAAATTGCTCAAAATCTGTTTTGCTACTTGTAGTTATATGCAAATATTACGGTTAGAGGCTTAAGCGTTACAGCTGCTATTAAAATTATTACAATTGAGTTCTTTTATGATGTCTTATTTCAAAAACTCCATTACTTTTGTCCAACAGTATAAAACTTGCCATCAAAAGAAAGTAAATTATAATAGCTTCAGCGAAATTATTAAAGAAATCTTATATATATATTATTAACTTATAAGCAGTAAGGCATACATACATATGTATGCATGATCACACAATCCATATACATTCCTATCAAAATGAATTCCATGAATTTAAATATATATGAACTTTCACGTTTGACTTCAAATAACTCGCAATTTAAAATCAAAAATTAGTGTTTGCTGGGCACAAAGCAATTAGCATGTATGTATGTGTGTACAAGGAAGTTTTGTTGTTGTTTTTAAGCATTCTATAAGTCCTGATTCACACACATCAGGTTTACCTGATCAGGTTATGTTGAATTTTCTTTTGAACCTGCATTTGCGTTCATACATACCGTCAAGTCAAGTCATCAAGTCTCATCAAATAGAGTATTACGACCCTATAGGAACTCAAACCCATTTGTAAGTAACTTCAAACTGGTTTTTTAATAACCACAACTGGTTGATTAAGTGACTTTTTTCCTTGTCGCCGACTCACTATTTTAACATAGGCATGTCATAGGCGATAGTCAATTGGCCATGTCTGCATGACTTTTAAAATGACTACTAACTAATTATTTTTCAATCGATTTGTAGTTAATTAATATTATAGCAAAAAAAAATATATGTATATTTATATTATATATTTATGTATATACATCTATCTATATATTCATATATATATATATATATATATATATATATATATATATATATGTAAATATATAAATACATATACATATGTCTATATAAATACCCCCCAAACAAAATGTTTCGACTTTTTCTGAAGTCAGATTTGTCGTACCGAACTCGTTAAGAAATTTCGGTAGTTTTTCTGAACAATTTTTTTTAAACATTAAAACTTTGATTTTTGAGTACATAAGTAAAAGTCTGTGAAAATTTTTTTTTTTAAATATGTGTATATGTTGATAAAAACAGGATTGTAGGAAATATTAAAAAGTGTGAGTATGTGCAAATTATTTCGACAATAGCAGCAACATAACGGTGAAGCGGTACTCTGCTATAAAAGCAAAAACAAATCGTACCTACATGTCGTTACGAATTCGTACCGATTTATCGTAACGAATTCGTACCGACATATCGTTACGAAGTCGTGTCAACCATTTCATACAAAAATTGTTAGGATTTCGGTAATATTTCGGTTCCGAAATCGGAAGATTTTGTCGACCAGTCGTTACGAATTCTTTACGAATTCGGAGCATTTTGTTTGATGGGTATTTATTATTATTATATTCACTAAAAATAAAATATTCGTACATACATACATATATATGTATATAAATATATCCATACATACGAACCGCTCATAGAAAATATTATTGAAATTATTTAGTTTTTTTTTCAACACAAACATTTGGCATTTGTTTTCATGGCATGCTTCTTTTTATTTTTTTTGTTTTCTTTTCATTTACTTATTTTGCTTTTATTTATTTCTTACTTGTACTTCTATTCAGTATGTTTGGTTGATATCTGCATGATATTTAAACCAATTTGTAGTCACTTGCAAAATAATTAATTTATAAGTTAGTGTTTTTTCTCAACTGATTATTTTATTTACTTCAGGGGAATGACAAAACAAAACGAAAAAGCAAAGTTGACTGGTACGGTCTCTCCTAAAAACTCCAGACTTGACGACTCAGACCTGACGAGTGTGAATCACGACTAAGCGTTCAAACATTTACATTTACATTACATGTACATTTACATTACATCTACGATTTCTACAGTCGGCTAACGAGGCCTTAATACAAGAACAATGTACAAAAGTATTATCAAAACGTTTCATCTGCGGTATTGCGTATTATATCCTTAGTGTCCCTCTTTTTTAAGCGGATGTGTCCAGTAAAGTTCAAAATATTACGGGCAAGTGGATTAGGATGTGACTCAAGTTTAGTTAAATATTTGCCTGCGCATTTTGCAATTTCTTCAGTCACTAGTGGCATATTTAAATCACGATGTATATTTGAATTTTTAATGTACCATGGAGCCGATGTTATCAAACGTAAAATTCTGTTTTGCCTTCGTTGGATTTTCTCAATATTTGAAGCTGAAGCAGTGCCTCATAACTGATTTCCATGGAACCATATTGGCTTCAAAAGCGACTTGTATATCAAAAGTTTGCAGTCTAGGCTGAGTGTTGAATTTCTGCCAATCAGCCAATGTTTTTGAGTTAATTTAAGTTTCATTTGAGTTAGTTTAGAGTCAATATGATGTTTCCTTACTTACGAATATTTAAAATGTTTTTATGGCGTATATATGTATATAAAAATATTCTATTTATTTACTTAAATTAATTTCGGTTTAATCTTATCTTGAAACTGATACAAAACCCAGCAAATAATTTATATCCAGGTGAACTCATTTTATTTTTCTACATCCTTATACAATTAGAAATCCATCGGATAACAATAAAAGTATTTACAAGGCTAAATGAAAAATAAAACACTAATTGAACTTTGAAGAAATTTATTATTTTTAAAGCCTAGTAGGCTTATTTTTTCTTTTGTGATTTTCAAAAATATTATTATTTTATGAACTCTCATATAGTTTTTGAAAGTCTATGCATAAAGTAAGAGGTTTGTGACTCTTCAGAATTTGTGGTTGAAGTCTACTGATGATTTGGTTGAAGCGCCAATGAATACGTTTATAGACATGCTAAATCACCAGCAAATAAATTTCAATTATTGTATGTAAACTTCTGAAAATATGTCAAATAATAAATTTCTTCAAAGTTTACTTTTTAATTTCCATAATATTCATATGCGAACAATAAAATATATATATTCTGGATCCTTATGGATAGATACACCAAAGATGAAAAGGAACCCTATTATTTTCTCTACGCTGTCCGTCTGTCCATCTGTCTAACACAGGGTTCCCCCAGGGGAGTCTATTTTTGACTACGGGCTTGGCAACCCCGGGGCCCCAGCTGGGGTAATGTGGCTTTTTCCATTGACGTACCTTGGGTACATTACCCATAGAACTTATGTGTTACTACCCGATCTCTGGCAACAGAGCAAAGGATGTGCATATATTTATAAAAGGAAGACAGGTTCCTGTTGATGTCAGTTAGGTGCATGATCACCTAGAACTACCCTGAGTTCAAAAGATAGTAGTAGTGAAGCCTTTATGGTGGAACTGTGAGGTCTGACCAGAGGCTACTTCTGGTGCCACGGGTGCCGGTTGCCCTACAGTCGAGCTGCTCTGAAGATTTGAGTGCATGTAGCGGTCGACAGGATCCTTTGCTGAAAGGCCGAGTTCGTCCTGCGCAACGGGGTTTAAGTGATGATTTTGGTGTGTGTGAAGTAGGCACTGGATTTTTGGCGACACAGGCATGGGTTCATTTCGGATGGGTGGTTGAGCTGTGCCGGCAATGGTTGAGGAATTCTCTTAGGGACTTCGCTATGAGTGTATACACAACCCCTTAGCGTGGAAGACAGAGAATTATCGTGGTGGCTATGGTTGCTACCAAAAGATACGCTGGGAGAATAGTCTTGGCTTCCCAGTGTTAAATCAATGCTAGTGGTTGGTATGACGCGGTCAGCCAGACACTATTCTATGTGGTGTTGCCAATCAACAGAAGCTGCTTTGGCACGAATATAGCAGCAGAGTTTAGATAGCTCAAATTACCTCAGCAAGGTAATTAAATATAGTACAGGGATAACTATATATAATGATTGCAGCCTATGTGCCTTTGTGGAGTGAACATAGGTGCATTCCTAAAAGGGTGCATGGGGGCGTTGGTCTGGCGTCTAACCCAAACCCGTGCCTAGGACACCGTGAGATAAGGCCGTAATGGCAGGTGCTCACGGAAATCTGAAACACATCTGTCTATCACATGGTATTTTCTCCGGAACCATAAGAGCTACGGACCTGAAATTTGGACACAATATGTACACCTTTGGCCGCTACAACAACAAGTACATGAGAGTAAAAAATTAAAGGGTGTTCCAAAACGAGCAACGAAAAATTTTAAAATCCCATGTAATATATATACAATTGTATGTATGTATGTACGTATATACACTTGAAATTTTTAAGGTTAGTGTATTTTTATACAGACTACAACAATTAACACTAAAATTTCAAAAAATTTTAATTAAAGGGTTTTCCATCAGTTAATGCAATTTTGACTAAGCAATTTTGATAACTTGCTGTATCTTGGAAACCGTAAGAGCTAAACTCTTGAAATTTTCAAAAACGGGAAAACTAAAAAATCAAAAAATTATAAAATCGCCAAATCGAAAAAAATCGACAAAAACAAAAAAGAAATCGCCAAAACAAAAAAGCACCAAATTAAAAAATTTCTAAGATTAAAATAAATCGCGAAAAATTAGAAAAATCGCCAAAATATAAAATATCTTCGAAATGAAAAAATCCCAAACAGAAAAAAATCGCCAAAATCAAAAAAAAATCCCAAAAAAACAGAAAAAAATCGCCAATGAAAAAAAAAATCGCCATAATGAAAAAATTGCCCAAAAAAAATCCCTAAAACGGGAAAAATCGCCAAAATAAAAAAATTGCAAAAAACACCCCAAAAACAGAAAAAAATCGTCAAAATGAAAAAAATAGCCAAAATGAAAAATAAATCCCTAAAAACAGAGAAAAGTCGCCAAAACGAGAAAAAAGCGACAAAAAAATCGTTTAAACTGAAAAAATACTTGAAGAAAGCAAAAACGACACATTAAAAAAATTCGTGCGCTAGTCAAAGTCGCACTTTACTGAATTAATTTTGATATTAAAGTAACTAAATAAAACTAGTATTTTCCTTATTTCTTTTTTTCTTTGTTCACTTAACATATTTTATATATTTTTTAAAGAACAAGATTGATATAAGGAACTAAAAAAATATAAAATGACGATTCCAGGGTTGGGAAATTACACTTTTTTTTATATATAAAACTAACTAAATAAATCTAGTTATTTCTTTGGTAATTAATTATATTCTATATTTTAGAAAGAAATAAATTAGTACTCGTATTAAAACCAAAAAAATTTAAATTATGGTTCCAGGGTTGGAAATTAAAAAAAATAATTGGGTAAAAAAATAACCAAAACAATTTCTTTAGTCGAAAAACACCAAGATGTCACTTACTAAAAATTGTCCTATAACAAAAAATTATAAATTTTATCACAAAACAAATATGTACGTATGTATGCATCTGTATACTACATATACATACGTTGGTAAAGGGTATATAAGATTCGGCACAACCGAATATAGCACTCTTACTGGTTTATATTTTATTAATTTTAAAAATTAAAATTTTTTTGAACAAAAAAAATAAAATTCAAAAAGTAACTGTTATTTTTTGAGGAATAAATAAAATCAAGAAACAACTATAATTTTTTGAGGAATAAATAAAAATGAAAAAAAAAAAATAAAAATCATTGAATCTATAGGTAGTCCATGTAACATGGAGTATATTGGCATATTCCTTTTGCACGTAGCACTTCTCTATTATTGTAATTTTTTTAGTTTAAATTTGGAAAATAATCCTTATTTGCGATCACTGAAGTAAGCAATACATTGGTGTTATTTGATGTTTGATGCAAATGGTCTTGCGTAAGAGCGAATGCAAAATATCGTAGCTTTTCTTTGGTTGTGTGTGTATTTTATTCTTAGATTTTAAAGAAAATCTACGATATTTTGCATTTAAAATTACGCAAGACAATTGGCATCAAACACCGAATACATTTATACAAATTAATTACTCTTTTGAAATGTACTTATTTCACGTAAAAGTAAAAAAATGAATCAATTTATTTCTAAAATCAAAATTTTTGCTTTTTTTATCATATTCATGTATAACATTTTCGGTCTTAATGAGGAACTGAAAAATAGATCTTGGAGATTGCATGAGTTGTCACTGAAATACATTATTTTAATATTTAGTTCAAAAATGGCCGCTCAGAGAACACCGAAAGTAATGTGTTCGCGTATGTGTATTCATTAAGAAGCCGATTGATGTTCGGCACTCTGGTGCCAGCTTAGACAGCCTTGATTTAGTTGCCCAAGCACTGCAGCTGCCGAAACAGCTGACGTCCTAGTTCATACAAATGAACTTAATGTAACCAGTACCCCGTTTCTGTAATTTGTGAGAAGTTCTCGCATCGAGAAAAATTAAATAATTGTATTGGTTGTCCTATTTCACACAGGGTTATTCACATAAAAACTTATATAAACTTACAAAAAATGTCAACAAATACAGTTTTCTTCTTACCTGTGTTTCACAGGATGATAACAATTGTTGCGACTCGAAAAGTTCTCACATTCCTTACAGAAACGAGGCACAGGTCTATAATTTGTAATATTTTTCTGTGTCAACCCACTGTATTTTACACGCTCCTAACCATCTTGTCTTACAATGACCAAAAGGGACTAATTCTACTTAGCCCTTTTATACTTTTAAAACAAAAAGCTGTATGTATCTATATATTTGTGCTTTGGTCAAAATACTATTTCGGACAGACATACAATCAAAGTCTTTAATTCCCTTAAGGAGAAGAGTAGAATCCCATAAACATATGTATGTATGTACTTGTGAATTGAGCAACTTTTCAATATGTGTGTGTGTGCGTTTGTGCATTCGTGAAAGGTTCAATAAACCTTAAACTACAGAACTTGAATTCCTCAGGCTTTGAACTGTTAAAAAAAAGAAAGGAATTTTGCAAAATAACGAGTCGTGACGTTGTTAGTCCAAAGTATTTCATTTGTCTTATTTCTTCTTTTTCCTCCTTTCGTTGTGCATTCAATACCATTAATTACTTGTTGCAGATGACCATCTGCAGTTGTTTAAACTTCTTTTTTTTTGCATGCATTTTAAAGTGCGTGTGAACTTTTTCTTGCAAATGCACAGAATATTTCCAGAGAGTTTTATAAAATTCATGATCTTAGTTTATTTTTTTTTTCAATTTTTTTCCGTTAAAAATTACATCGTTTGCATAAAATTATTAGTTTGAATTAATGGTATAACAACATCAGACTTGGTTTGTGCTTAAGTTTGTTGTGTTTTATGGAAAATGCTTTGAAGAGATACAAATTTATGGTTGTCGATAAATTAAGATTTTTGTAAAAGTGTATTTTTTTAATTATGTAAATTGCCATTCACCCAAAGAATTTTGCTTCATAAGTCCAATGAAACAATTTCATTGAAATTTTTTCACAAATCTAATGATAATTTCACAAATCCAATGAAAATTTCATGAATATTGTGAAAGAATTTCATTGGAATTGCTTCCTTGGTATTCTGGTTTCGTAAGAATATTTTATTGGATTTATGACAACAATATTTTCTAATTATTAAAAAACGCCTTTATATTTAAGTTCTTTCATTCTTTTCATGAAATTATTTTATTGTTTCGATGAAGTTATAGCACTGCTTTAATTTCACTGTTAAGTACATTTGGAGAAGTTTTCAATAAAATAATTTTGACGAAACTGGTTTCATTAATCCAACGCAGCGTGACGTTGGTTGAATTTTAATGAATTTTTCATTAGATTAATGTCGAAATTCATATAATTTATGCCAAAAATTCTTTCAGTGTACGGATAAAAATATAAGTGACTTCAGACGCAAATATCACCTTGAGATTTATATATAATATACACATCGACCAAATTCGACACTTATGTATATTTCAAAATTTGTGGCACGACCAGTTTCACAAAGCGTTAGAGAAGAGTTATCTAGGCAATGAGCTCTGACAAGAGCTATTTAGACTTGATATCGAATATAGATAACTAGAAGGATAATGTTAAATTTGGCAGACAAGGATATCAAATAGAGATAATAGAAGGATAATGTTAGATTTCGTAGACAAGCAATTGTAGTCTTATGAGGTCATAAATTGGGTCAGCGCAAGATAAAAATGTGTGTATCACATACATATATAACATTTACCTTGCGAAGCTTCCTGAGCCCTGATGCCGGTCACCGATGATTGTATTAATCTCTTAACTAGATGACGTAAATTTGAAAGACTTAAGTGTCACGCGATATCTGACCATAATTGCAGACTTCTTACGTAACCTTCACCTTCTTCACCTCATAAACGAAAGAACTAAGAACACAATTCAACATTTCAGTCGAAGGCAGACGTATTTATACAGTCCATTGCCTGAAAATGCATGTAGTGGTCTTCGGCTCCTTTGCACTACGGGAACTAGAAAGTGAAATTAAGAAACGGAGTGTTCAAAGAGGCACCTTATGAGGTTATCCATAAGGTTATCCATGAGATAATCAACGCAACATATAAATTCGTTGGTAAACAAATCAGTAAATAAACCCGTCCCGACAATAGGTATTATTTTGACCTCGACAATTTCGTTCTATATTAAACAAAAAATTGTGCAATGTTCCTTAGTTTAATACAAAATCGTCGTAGTCGAAGTTAAAATACGACATTTGTAATTATGGCTAACATCTACTATTATTAAAACAAAATAACACGGATTTTGATTAGTTTAAAAAACATTTTGTATTTCAAAAACGTGACAAAACTTAATGAAAAATTTTAATGTGAATAAAAAATAAATGAAAAAAATTCGATATTAAAAATCTTTCTTTCCCCTCGTTTATCCCTTACTCCATCTCTAGGTAAACGCTAGTGGCCAATATTTAATGGATTAGACACACAATCCAAATAAGTTATAGTTATTTTTTCATCTTTAATTTAGTTTCGCTGATAGGATTTTCAAAATATTTCGCCCTATGTAATAAAAATATAACACTTATTTCCAAACCATATGCTGCTCAAACAATTATGCTGGTGACAGTCGATTTTATAAGGGTAAAGCAAGTACTATAAAATCGTGCCATAACCGCGAAAATAGCTTAAGCGACATAATTTTCGAACCTCATTTTTTTACCAAAATCGATTATTTGCGATCGTAAGTAGTCGATTTTCGTCAAAAAAACGAAGTGCAAAAATGTATCGCTTAAGCTATTTTAGCGGTTATGGATCGAAATAATAATTTATTTCCTTAAACAAGTATGAACAGCACAAAAGAAGAGAGTTCAGGTGTATTAATGAAAAAAAAAATGGTTCGTTATTTGGCGTTTGCTTAGCTCATGCAGAAGAATATTTTATTAAATAAATTCAGTGTGCTTAAATTCCACACTATTATTGATAGATTTAAAACTCTTTTTGCTAATTCCATATCCTTGTTACCCAATAAACATTTTTAAGAGTAAAAATGTTCTTGTGTGAGATAATGGACCTTGTCGTAGTTAAGATATTTCAAATTCGACTACGAGATTTCGGCTATGGATGAAAAAACAAATCGAGCTTTGTTTTCGATTTAATTGCAATCGACAAAAATTAAAGTTTTCAGGATAAGGTTTTTTAAAAATATTCAAATATGTTTTTGTACGTAAATTGTCGCTAACGATAAAATGTTACAGTCCGTATCTTAAAAATTATCAACAATTTCGGCATTTTGACAATTCTAAATTATGAGTAGGCCCATAAAATTATACGTTTGTGTTCTGGCTTCCCCACCGTTTTAACATGATTCTTTGTGACTTCGGATGTTAAAACACATGCTACGCCTGTTTAAGTTGAACTTTAGAAAATACAAATTAATAGTATGTGTTCTAGCATCCGAATTTAGAAGAAAACAATTTGGAAATTGACGATTTCAAACTGTTAGATTTTTACTTTTTCGATTTTGAGCAAAAAACTCGTATTCTTTTCACTTGTTAACATTAGTATTGCCAGAATTTCTAAGGATAAAATCTGCAAAATCTGCATTTTATTTTTAAAATCTTCAGAAAATCTTCAAAAAATCCTTCAAAACAATTTTTTTAATAACGTTTTTTATATTTTATTCAAGAAATGTACATAAATACTCGTACATATCTAACATATAATTTTTTCATTTACTTTTTTTAAACTCAGCTTAAAATGTATTTTATTTAAATTTTTTAGAAACAATTTTATTAAATTTTTTTTTTTTTTTTTTTTTTTGAATGCATGATTTTTTATTTATTGTATCTTCATATATGAACTAACAATAAGTATTCAAATCTTAAATCTAAAAATATAATTAGGCCCGACCAGTGTCGGACATAAGCTTAGTAATAGTTATATATAATACATAAGTAGTGATTGTCAAAAGGAAAAAAAAAAAAAAAAAAAAAAAACAAATAAAAAAAATAAAGGAAAAAAAATAAAGTATTTTCAAGAAGTCCCATCTGGAGTGCTATGAATAAGAGCCCATGTGTCCCTCTTTTTTAGGCGGATGTGTCCAGTAAAGTTCAAAATATTACGGGCAAGCGGATTAGGATGTGACTCGAGTTTTGTTAAATATTTGCCAGCGTATTTTGCAATTTCTTCAGTCACTAGTGGCATATTTAAATCACGATGTATATTTGAATTTTTTATATACCATGGAGCCAATGTTATTAAGCGTAAAATTTTGTTTTGCCTTCGTTGGATTCTCTCGACATTAAAATAACTTTCAAGCAAATTTTCTTTTTTACGAATATAAGCCTTTCATGTTTGAGGAATGTGCATTTCGTTTCTGCTTAAGAAACTCATCAGTAGACTTCAATCAAAAAATGCTTGAAATAAGGTAAAAAACTTCATATGTTTATAGAATGACTATCAAAATATATTATTAAGAATTACGTACACAAACGTAATTATTTTGGGTTACAAAACGTTTAACAAAGAAAAATTTGTTTTTTAAACCTTTCGTAAACTAAAACTATTTTTTATGAAACCGGCAGAATAAGCTTAAAAGCTTCAAGCAAAAATCTTTTCAAGCTAACATCTTCGATTTTGAATAAATTTTTAATTTCTCATTACCTTTTTGCAATTGGCTGCCACATTGGTTGAAGTATACTGATGAGTTTGGCAGCTCTGCCAAACGTAAAGTTTACTTTGCAAAGTCTTGAGTTTGTTGAAGAGAAAACAAACTCAAGATTTTGCAAAGTAAACTTTGGGTGTGGAAACCCCGACTTTCTCAAGGAGAATCGGAATGCATATAACCAGCAAACAAATAAAAAAAAATTTGCAAATAATATAAAATAATTGGGAAAAAAAAATCGGATATATAAAAAATTATGCAAAAAGTAATTTACTTTGTTGCGTAAATATCCAAAGGAAATCGAAAATGCGGTTGACGTTTGTAAATGAATGTGATAATGACATCACATTTTGAATAAACTTAGGGCTGCAAAATCGTAATCAAAATAAGCCCGTTTTATATCAGATATTCGTTTCCAGAAGCTTGCCAAAGTTACTTCTTCGTTTTCTTTAATGTTCTTCTCCCAAGTTCAAAAATTTTAACTCTCTAAACTATTAGTTGTTCGCACATAAAAGAAACAAGAAGTAGTAGCAGTATTAGGAAAAATTTTAAAAATTGCACTATTATTGGAGTTGAGAAATCTGCGTTTTAGCCCAAAAATCTTCAAATCTTCATTTCGTCTTTTTGGAGGGTAAAAATCTGTAAAATCCAGATAAATCTGCATTTCTGGCAACCGTGGTTAACAGTCTTGTGAAAAGAATGATAACAAACTACATCAGGGATGACAAAGTTGGTACAATTTTACCTTTTTTGGTACTTTTCAAACCCGGCAAGTACAATAGTACACCAATGACTAATTTAGTACATTTAGGGAATCTCCCCAGTTTCACTCCGCATTTCTTTTCAAACGATTACATATGTATATCAATTTTCTTTTTTGAACAATGCAACTCATATTCTTCTCAATTGAAAACAATATTGTGAAAGTAAAACGCCGCGAGAAAGCCCAAAAATGTGAAATCGTCCATATATATATATATAATTTTTCTTCTAAGTTCGGATGTTAGAGCACATGCTATTAATTTGTACATTTCAAACTTCAACTTAAACAGTTGTAACTATATGCTTTAACATCCCAACTTACAAGCAAAGTTGTGAAAACGATTCGATAGCCAGAACAAAGTCGATTGTTTTAATAAAATCAAGTAAAAATATCCCAGCAAAAAATTTTCGAAATTTTGTAATGGGTAGTACTCTTTTAATGGCTTACAAAGTAATGACTGATACTTATTTATTTAATTATTTTATGTGCATAATAATGACTGCCCTGTAATGAATAAAATAATAACTTATTTATATCATTACGTGAAAGTATTTATTGTAATGATTTCCAGTTAATAAGGAAATATATCTAGAGAAAAATTTATTGATCGTGAAAATTATTTTAATTAAAAAAATTAGTAAATTAATTTAGAATAAGTTTCAGCAAAAATTAATCTATAACATTTTGCATATTTGTACGCAAAAAATAACCCATTAAATTTTGAGTACTTTTAGGCAATCAGTAATATATTAACTTTTGCATGTTTGTAGGCAAAAAGTATAGGGTACCGCATACTTTTTGAACTTCTCAAACAAAAATAATGGGTTATTCAGTCAAATTGTAAGTACTTACGACTGAGGAGTACATACACTTTTTTGCATTCTAGTAGGCAAAGTTTATTGCTGGGATGTAATTTGAACTAAAAAAATCTTTTAGTACAATTAAGGTCAAAAAAGTAAAATTTTTAAAGTTTTTGGTAAATTTTTAAAATTCTCAATGCCTTCCCTGAACTACATGTAGAAATTTGAGAGAGCTTACCACAAGAATTGAGAGATAGAGAGTAAGAAATATACAAAGGTGCTACGAATAAGACAAAAGTACAAATAAGTACAATATATATAATTGTAAACTATGAGTGGTTGCCCACAGCAGTTATTTGTTTTCGTGTTCTTATCTTAAAACATATTAATTTGTATCTACCATTTGAATAACCCAATATATAGATATCTGTAATATGTATATATTATACTCGTATTTCTTATTAGGTATTAGTGGAATGGGTTGCGTTCCTTACTGGCACTTTGTGTAACTGCGAGAGTCTTCCTTTGGGCAAACTTTTGTATAATTTTCTATACGCAGCTATCAGCTGATATATGTATGTACTTAAAAGCGATAAGATGAAAATATCTACAATTTAAACTTCATGTTTAAGTGAAATCCCAATGTCTGTAAATTCTTTATAAAAATATAAACAAAACATTATTGATATATGTAATTCTTAATAAAAATATTTGAGCCAAGTTAAACTAAAAACTACATTTTCATAAAATCTTGGATGCATTCGTAAGTAGACTGGCTAATTTTTAATTTTCGACAGAATGATTTCAATTTACCCATTTTCATTTTTGGTAATGTTCATAAGTTTTAAAGTGTTTTTTTTTTCGAAACTATATTTTTCGGCATACACTATTAAAGCTTGACATAGAGACACAAACAAAATATTGAACAAAATTCCAGAACATTTTCACTTAAATTTTATTCAATTGTTTTGATATTTCGTTGATAACACTATGTGACAAAAAAATGCCCTTGACGTGTTTCTGTTTTTAGTAGCTATTGTGGAGTATAAAAATAATCTGTATATATGACGCGCAAAATAGAAAGGGACCTAAGGGTAAAAACCGGTTTTGTTCAAGAGAGCCATTTTAAAGATTTAAATACGTGTATCTTTGGTGTACCATCGAGCGTGTTGGTATTGGTCTCATTTGAAAGCGATACATCTCATCACGTCAGGAACGTGTTGGTCAACCTTGAAAGTAGGTTGACCAACACAGTAGGTCGTCCCTACTCTTGTTTTGTGTAGTTGGTTTTTACTGTTTTCTACCTAGCGCGCTGTTTCCATGAGTTTGATATCAATTTTGCTCGCGTTTTTTCGAATTCAGGTTTATTTTCTGAAATTATTAATTGTGAATTATAATAAATACTCATTTATAATTCTTTTAAATCGTGAATATCACTCTGTTAGTACGAAATTTTTTTCACATAACCGCTTATTTCGTGAGTGGTAACACTTAGCTCATGTCTGATTTGACAGATAATTATTTTTATCCTTCCGCTGAACGAATATGGTTGTGTATACGCTTGAACAACGCTGGGAAATATTGCGACATTACTTTGAAAATCATGGTAATGTTGCAGAATGTGTGCGAAAATTGCGTACGGATTTTGGAAGAAGAGAAGCACCATCAGCTCCGTATGTTCGTGAAAAAAGTGAAAGAAACTGGCATCCTCATCGATAAACCAAAGCGTGGTAAGCCAAAAACCGTGCGTACACCCGAGAATAATGCTGCTGTGGCAGAAAGTGTGCGTGAAGCGCCATCAGCATCAATTCACCGTCATTCTCAACAATTGAACATTTCGGAGGCATCATTGAGACGAATTTTGCATAAAGACCTTGGTAATGCGCCATACAAAGTCCAATTGGTTCAGGAGTTGAAGCCAACTGACCATCCAATGCGTTTTCGCTTCGCTAAGTGGGCCTGCGATCGACTTAGAGAAGATGCCGATTTTGCCAAAAAAAAATCATCTTTTCAGATGAAGCTCATTTTGATCTTGGCGGGTATGTAAACAAGCAAAATTGTCGCATTTGGGGAACATAAAATCCGCACGCATACATTGAAAAGCCGACGCACCCAAAACGAGTCACTGTTTGGTGCGGATTTTGGTCCAGAGCAAGGAGTGGCCGTTACAGTCAATGGCGATCGTTATCAGGCCATGTTGAACGAATTTTTGTTCACAAAAATTGAAGAGGAGGATATTGGCAACATTTGGTTTCAACAGGACGGCACTACGCGCCACACAGCCGAAGCTACACTCGATGTTTTGCCACCTGTTTTTGAAGATCGCACTATCAGCCGCAGAGCTGATGTCGTTTGGCCACCTCGGAGCTGTGATTTAACACCGTTGGACTATTATTTGTGGGGTGCCGTCAAAGATAAGTGTTACGCCGACAAGCCAGAGACAATTGACGCTTTAAAGGACAATATTCGTGAAGCCATTGGTGAAATACAGCTGCATACAATCGATAATGTGCTTAAAAATTAGACCGATCGTGTAGGCTACTGCATGGCCAGCCGAGGCAGCCATTTGAATGAAATTATTTTTCTAAATTCTTATGAATTGAACAGGCTAATATTCGTACCGCTTTTTAAGCCAAATTACTCGTACATGTGATAATAATTAATAAACAAATAACATCAAAGCTAGTTGTAAATATTCTGACAACAACACATAGTTGAACGGAACAGCCAGCCGTTTTCGAAGGCCACTACTCGTAAACTTTCCTCATCAGCGTTCTTCTGTGTTTGGTCCACTGTGTGTGGTGTCAGTTGATGTAGATTTCTGCCTTATATACGAAACTTTATTGCAAAATGGAATATGTGAATTGGTTTGATTCATCGTATTTCAATTTGTTGATGAGTTTTGTAATGAAGGCTCAAAGTTACCATCTTTAAATTTACAACAGTCTTACCATTGTCATTTGTTCTTTACTAATTATGCACATGTTAGTTAATTGCTTATTTTTGTTCTACTTAAGACAAACTTTTTTTGGTTTGTTACTATTAAGTATATTTTTATTTAATTTTTGCCACAAGCCAATGACTATTAATTTTAGTTAATTTAATTATTATTTTTCGAACTATATTTATATATATAATAAGTGTTGTTGTCAGAATATTTACAACTAACTTTGATGTTATTTGTTCATTAATAATTATCACATGTAATTTGGCTTAAAAAGCGATACGAACATTAGCCTGTTCAATTCATAAGAATATAGAAACAAATATAGTTCGAAAAATAATAATTAAATTAACTAAAATTATTTTTCATTATTAACCGGAAGGATTGTACTTTCAAATAAAAAAGGAAATTTTTGAAAATATTCAGTAGTTTTTTTATAGCATTTTCAAAAAAAAAAGTTATCTTGCGGACCCTTTATTATAATTCTGTTTTACTTTAATATCAATATTTTCAGTGTGTTTTTGTATATATTACAAAAGGTCATTTGAATGATTGTATGACTAAACTTACACGAAGAATTGTTTAAGTGTTTAATCGTCTGTTTCAACCCTAATACAGGGAAGGAAGGAAATTATTTTAAAACAAAAATAAATTATAAGATTTCGTTTTTCTTTCAAATGTAACTGTAAGAAAGAAAGATTTCCTTCGACACCGATAAACAAGCATAATTTTTTTATACAAAATAAAAATGTGAGCCGTTCAAATTTATACGAAAAATTTCATAAAAATTCCATAAAATTTAATTCATACTTGTGCCATTTCTCCTAATTTGTCTACTAGAAAAATTATTGCTTTACTCGAAAACTACATGCAAGATGTATTTCGTAAAGGCAGTTTCAGACTATAATACAAGTATTAACACTTTGCAGAAAATGAAACCCTGATATGCTGAGTTGTTATTGTTTTTTGAAATTTTTGAAACTGAATTTCGATCAGCCAGGCCTTAAGTCAAAAATATTAATAGTTGTATTATAGTCTCAAGCAGCCTTAATGACTTATCTGTCACTATAATATAAGAAAGTGGAATACTTTGTATAAGTATCAATGATTGCAATAATCAAATCGTTTCCTAAAGTGAATAATTCGATGTTAAACAAACTTGAAGTGATTTTTCGACAAATAAGTGAAAAGATTTTTGAAAGTGTAGTGAAAATTTTAAGATCAAAGAAACTGTAAAAACTCTGAGTTTACAATACATAAATTTATTATAAGTCGACGCTATTATTGGAACCCTGAAGGAAATATTTTGGGAGAAATAACATGAAATATTAAAGACATTTATACTAGGGTTGTCATCCGTCCACTTTTTCCCGGACACTGGAATTTCTGTCCTCGGATCTTTGTCCTCGGAAAAAATTAGCGTCCGGAAAAGTCCTACTTTTTAAGGAAAATTTATCGCTTTTGCATTACTTGACAAATGGTATTTATTAAAAACTAAACTAAAAAGGGAAATAATTACTATTTGATGTCCAGCTTATCTTATTAATAACACTGTTCATGAGGGTTGTGGAATGTTATTTTAAGACGTAATTAAGATTTATTGAAAATATCGATCGACATTTTAACTAAACAATGAAAGTTTATCTAAAGTCGATAGCCCTACCGTTAGAAATATTTGATGTCTAATCGGGTTCTTAGTTTATGAAGAATTACTTTTTAATAAATTCTTGGGCTATAAACCTTTTTTGATAACTACAAGGGACAGAACTATAAGTTAAAAAAAATTTATCCAACATTTTAAAGGATATTTGAAGTACTATTTCTCTGCGTTTATGTATGCAAATATTCTTAAATGTTTAATATTTTTGTAGGTGCAATTTACTTTAAACACATATGTGGTGTTTGGTTAAAAAGATCCAATATTATATGTAAAATGGTGCAAGATTGACCCTTTTTACACAACACCATCGATAAGTATTTAAGATTTTAGTGATAGTAATATTACTGCAATTTCGTTTTATTTTTATGTCCTACATTTTTAAGCAAATGTCCGGGGTTTTTCCTTCTGCTGTCCTCTTTTAATAAATTAAGCGATATCAACCCTAATTTAGACAGACTGTGGCTCAGACTATGCTTGCTTGTACTTAACGATAAGAATTCTCAGTTTGGAAAATGTACGAAATCAACCCTTAGACCCTCCATGTACATATTTAGCAATTTATAGTAGAATTTTAGGGAAAACATTTTTGTAAAACACTCTAACCCGCTAAAAGTACTTATTTGGCCCTTTTTGACACAAGCAACAGAAAGTATCAATACAGAGAAGAGTGAGAGAATGCATTGTATTAAATTTTTTAATTAACCCATAAACGCATTTTCATAGCCGTATTTCTGGTGTTTAGGTCAAGTTTCGAGCCTTAGTTAGTGTATGCTGTAGACTGGGTCTTATTTTCGAAAAGTCACAATATCTAATGCAACAGTCTCTAAAATTTTTTCTTTTAAATAAAAAATTATTGTGCAAAATTTTCAAGTAGATATTTTATTATTAATATGTGCCTCATTGAGGTAAAATTTCGGGAGAAAATGTAAGACCGACACCTACTAATTTTTTCTTATCAAGTTTGTTTTTTAGAATATACTAACCCCTATCATAATTCATTAAGGGCTTCCCATATAAAAATAATTTTAAAAAATTTTCCCCACCGTCATAACAAGACACAGTTTACCCCTAGGGGAACCAAGTGCAGGACCGACCCATATTAAGGCTAAAAGGAAAAAATTTATAAGATTCCTGCATTAAATATTGTGACTTTTCGAAAAATAAGGACCAGTCTAGTGTGCTGAGATTTAAAATAAAATTTATGGCAAATATTTCCGTGGAACATTTTTCCCATTATCCCTTATTTTAAAAGTATTTTTTCAAATTTTCTCCAAACGGGCCAAAAACATGTAGTTTTAAAATGTTACACAAAATGATACTCCTTAGTTTTAACTAAATCTGTCAAAAACATTTTAGACCACGGATGCCTTGGTAGTCTAGTGCTTAGTGTGCTAGACTATCAGTGCAGAGGTGCATGGGTTCGATTCTCACTACGACCGCAAACGGTATTTATTATACCTGAAATTCCAAAATTTCTTAGTTTCCATACCGTATTCTCAACATCTTAAATAGTACTCAGACGTAAACTGTCAAGACGCACTCACACGTACTTTTGGTATCCTCTACCTGATTCGGTGGTCAGCACCTTGTTACTTTGAAAAAAGTTTGATTTTTTTTATAAATTTTTATTGAAGAACAAATGTTCTTTCATAAATATTGCATTTTGTTTCCCGCGCTTAATACTGAGTTGTACATTTTATATTTTCCCAAAATAATCCCTTGTATATACATACGTATCAGTTTAATTCTACCCTTATGTTAGTATTATAAATAAATAAATTCACACGTATTAACAATAATTGCTAATTGCGTATAGATGTTTTAATTAGTTATTCAATAGAAATGAAACAAAGCAGCTAATGAAATATTTTATAAACACGAGTACGACTATGTTGCTAATTAAAACAGGATGTTTCCCTTTGTGATACAGTAGTTTCCACTTAATTGCTCCCTGCATAATTGATTTACCCGGTAAAACCCTTTTAAGCATCAAAGCAACCAGATAATACATATTCCCATTTTTCCTTTAAAATTATTTTTATTTGAGAGAGAGAGAGAAAGAGAGACAATGGCAGTCTATTTGAAAGCCACTGCTTCAAGTGAGCCCATAAATTTTCGATCAAAGTTAAATATGGGTGCTCCAGGGCGAGTGTAAGCCTCGATCTTACATTATAGAGAACCGATTTCTTAACAAGCCTTGAGTGGTATTTAGATTCCTTAGAATGCATATACATATGTAATTATATATAATTTGTCAACACTCGGCAAAAAATAATTTTTTAAAATACACTATCCCTCGATTTATACGATAGATACGTTCCTAAGAAAGCCGTGTAAATCAAAATTCTAAATTTTTGTATGAAAAATCGTGTAAATCGAAAATAAGGGCAGAATCGCGTAAAAATTGATTTTATTAAGAAATTATATATGTATTTCAACTTAGTTTTTAAAATATCAGAAGCGTTTACTCAAAACAAATAAAAATAAACCTTTATTCATTAAACAAAATAAATGCTATTCATAAAAACAAACATAAAATTAATGTAATTCATAAAATATTCAATAAAACACATAAAAAATCGTGTAAATCGATGTATTTCATAAATCTCTCAATTTACACGAAAACCAAAATAAACGTGTAAAAGTTAAATCGTGTAAAAAAAGTATCGTGTAAATCGAGGGATAAGTGTATATAAATTATCACGAACATCCATAATTCCCATCGGCACTTATGCACCCCGATACCATTACGGAACTGTTATTATCAGGGAAACCAGAAATATGCTATAAAAAAGTATAAGACAAAAATAAACGAAACAAAAGCAATTTGGGTTTGAAGTGCACGTTAAAATAAAATTGGCAAACAAATTAAATATTTCTTGATACTCTCGTAAAAATTGCACTTCAATTTCAAAAGACATCACGGCATCAGAATTAAAACTTTGGAACTGTATTTTAAATAAATAAGACAGGATTTATTTTTATAATTTTTATTGGAATAAAATACAAAAAAATTAACGTAGATTTTAAAATAAAAATCGTTGCTGCCACATCTACATAAACTTTGAACATTGATAATGTTCTTTCAACGTCTCCTCGGGGCAGAGTCCGTCACAAATAGAAAAACCGAATTTTTATTGAAACTAACGTCCGTAATAACTGCGTAATACGTGTATAAGAGAAAATAACATACAACATGGAACATTGGAAATGAGATTTAGATAGCGAAAAGTAAAAATAAAAATTTTTATTGATTGTAAGCATATTAAAATGCAAAAAATTCTATTAAGTATCAAAATATGCCCTAAAAAGTCCAAATATGCTCTCAAAATTCGAAAAAATTATAAAGATATGCGTGCAAGACTGATATATGCAAAAACATGCTTTGAAGGGTAAAATATGCAAAAATATGCACTAACAAATCGATGCCAAAATTCATAAAAAGTTATAAAACGGATAAATATTTTGTCACCGCATCAACACGACACACAAGAAAAAACATGCAATTGCATATTTGCGGTTTCCCTGGTTATTATGTTTCACACTACTGCATACGTTTTCTTTTTTTTATAAGTCAATATTATATGTGATCAACTTTCTTTTCTAGGTCGTCCGTCGTTTCCAAATTTATTTATTCTCGTCCGTAAGGATAACTCCTTCCCAAAATTTAGATTTATTCAGATGGACGTCTTTGCATTCCAGAGCAGAGTTTTGTTAATGGGGCTTATGTATAGAAATCTTTTTTAGCCATACTCGTATCAGCATGTATAATAATTCCATAATAGGGCATTTACATTGTCTCGAAATCTAGTACTTACGAGATTTCGAGCTAAGTCTGGCTGCTTTTTACTAGATTTCCCATAAAAAACGAAACTTAATTTGTCAGTAGATTTCTATTATTTATTTTTATTTTTATTTCTTACTGCCTTGTACAGTATATTTATATAAAAGGTGAGTGAAATAGCTACGGTCTACGTAAAAATGTGTGTGAATGGAGCTACCATTACAGGTACTTGGTTATAGTTTTGGAAAATTTTCAGTTAATGGGTCTTGTTTTGGATAAAAAAAAATCTTGATAAATGAAAACGAAAATTTAGTATAGATTTCCCCAAAGATTTTAATTAAAATCTGCTAGATTTTGTGCATGTGTAAATGCCCTATAATTATTTTTAAGGTCCTCTTTCAGTTTAATGCTACTTTTCTTTGTATTTTCCGCAACTTCTGTTACAATTTTGCGCCTTCGTCATTCAGCGAGACTTGCTGTTCGTATTGAGCGCGGCAAACTTTCAATATTTTGTATATCTGATGATAGTTTGGATTGTAAATTTAGGCGAATTAAATATGTGTCGGCTTTTTACCATTGAATTCCTTCCAACTACCTAGTTTTCTTACTTTTTCGCATTTTTTTAACAAGTGGTAATTAATAATCAAAGCAAAATTAACACGCAAACTAATCAGGGCCCTTTTCCAATTAGAAATTATGTTATCCCTATTATTTGCTATTAGTTGGAATTTTCCCTGGGAAAAATTTTCACGTGGAATTTTATTCATGATAGCCCTGAATAATAAAATAAATGGTAACAAATCTAGAACTACTAAACTTAACGAAACTTCGAACACGTCTAAAGAAGGACTAAGGCTTTATAACACATGTCTTAACAGCCTTCTGGCTTAAGCTTTAAGAGAAGTTTACAGTGGGCAAAAGTTAACCACCTGGTTTTTTAATCAGAAATAATTTCTTAATCAGGCTTAAGTTCAGTAATTGCAATTCTTATGGAATGAAATATTTTTATTAATTAATGTGAGTTTCTAAAGAAGAGCAGAAAAATTAAACTAGACTTTATTAGCTGTTGGAAATACCAATATTTTTCTGTACAGCATCAGCACCCACGAAAATTAAAAAAAAATTTCTTTGTAATGTTTCTTCTAGTATTACCTTTTGAGTAAATAAAAATATGGGTTTGGTATTCTTGCAATATTTTTTAATAAAAGCGAAATAATTAACTCATTTTTTTCCGCAAAAATCGGCAAAAAATCTACTTTTTTCAAATATATTTAAATTGCGTATAAATTTTGACCTAGTTGTGCTATTGATACCAAATTTTTTTTTAAATGTTAAACATTTTGTTTTTAACCAATACTAACTTTTTTTAAATCGAACTAGATTTGACTTCTCCATTAGCAGAACAGTGGATTAAGGTTGTTAAAAAAGCCAAAATTAATTTTTATTTCTTAAACTGTAAGCGAAACTGCATAAATGTGGTAACCTTTTTTTTTAGCTCTTGGATAGAGAAATCTACGCGCAAAAAAACTTTTTTATCATATTAAAAACATCAGCTTGGCATCAGTTTGAATTTTTAATTAACCCGAGGTTGCTAATTTTAGGCCTTTGCGGCTCCGCCCCCTTTTTGAGATATATAGTGCAAGTTCCAGACTTAAGCTTGGTGACACCTTTTTAAATGGTTTGTGAAATTTCATAACATCAGATGGCTCTTTTAGAAACTGCTGAATTATTTCGACTTTTTTTTTAAATCCACCACTGTGCAGCATTATGAACTGAGATTGCCAAGTGAACATATTTAGGTCACGTGCCCATGATGATTTAACTGAGAAATTTTTAGATTTAATTGAACTGTAGTGAATTTTAATCAGAAACAATTTCTTAATCAGGCTTAAGTTCAGTAATGTCAATCCTTATTGAATGAAATATTTTTTTTAATTAATGTGAGTATCTAAACTTTTAAGAACTAATCTGTATAAATGAGTTTCCGTATCTCTCATAATCTAGAAGATATTTGAATTTTTTATTATTTCATCTATACTTTTTTATTTAATAACTGGACTTTAAATTAAAGGCCAGCATTCGATTTTTGACAAAATTTTAAATTAAAATAGGAAAAAAAGTTCTTTTATATCTGCATTCTTAAAATCGAAACGATATACGATAATATCATATTACGATTTTTCCATTAAGTATAATTTGTGCTAATAACATTTAACGACTAACAAAACACATTTATTAATAGATTTAATAAGTTCAGTAAAGTGCGACTATGGCTCGCGCACGAATGGCTCCATACGGAAACTGCATATATGTATAATACTATACGAACTGTAACCTTTTTAGTCTTGGGGAGTTTTCGAATTTCGGTTTTGGCGATTTATTTTAGTTTTAGAGATGTTTGTTTTAGTTTGGCGTTTTTCGTTTCAGCGATTTTGTCGATTTTCGGAGATTTTTTTTGGTTTGACGATTTTTAAATTTTGGTATTTTTTACTTATACCGTTTCTGAAAATTTCAAGAGTTTGCCTCCCACGGTTTCCAAAATATAGCGAGTGGTCAAAATTACACCGTCAAAATAACATTAACTGATAGAATAACCTTTAATTTTGAATTTTAACATTTTTAGTGTTAATTCTTGTAGTCTGTATAAAAATACACACACTTTGTAAATTTCACTTGTCTATATATCTGTGGCAAAAGTGCTAAGGTCGAGATAATCTGATTTTGAGTTAATGGTAACTCCGTAATCTGCATATTCGAAAGTACCCCTGGTCAAAATCTCAATTAATTTGTTTGATTTTTCAGGAAGTTATAGCACTCTGACTTGAGACTTATCTTTTGTAGACTTCTAATTTCTTTTGGAATAATATATAGCTTAATTTTGGTTATACTTTGTTATATTTCAACTTAAATGTATTACTTAAACGATGTTTGCTTAAAGAAATAAAGGCTAACTGAGAATTTCCCTATTTAATTCTAAAAGAAATAAATTTCTGAAAATCGACTTGAACGCTTAAAGGTGCTTTCCTGCAAAACAGTCAAATATGACTTAAGCACTTTTTCCTTATTGCAACAGATATATTTGTATGTATATTACATGGGATTTTAAGCTTTTTTTCATTACTCGTTTTAGAACACCCTTTCATTTTTAACTCTCATGTGGCCAAAGTTCTACATATTCTGCAAAATTTTTTGTTTAACTTAGTAAATAAGTGTCTGAGTCAAACAGTTTTTCATTAGTAATTAGTGGTTACGCTTTTTTGAGTACGTGTGTGCCAGATATAAAATCGGCCTTAGTTCCAGTCATTCATTTCTTGTTGGCTTGGTATGAAAACTTCTATGGGAATACGTTCCTGTTAGTTTATTGCGTCAAGCAAAATTTTCTAAAATCATAGATATAATTGGTAAGTTAATTGGATTTTAAAAACTAACTGCCCTATATATGTATGTATAAGCGAAAATTGGCATAAAGTTATCATAAGTGACGAAATTGAATTAGGTGTTAACGAGTTCCCCCACACAATTTGATATTAAAAGTGGTCCCAATACCTAATTTTAACATTTTTTATTTATTATTTGATTACAAATTACATATTTCGCTAAAGATATATGTACATATTTCTGAGTGAATATTTAAAAAAAAGCAATGTGAGTCCGATCACAGGGGAGATGTGAAACATATAGTAATGAAAAATTTTTTTTAATATTGGCTTATGGTAGCTAAAATAAGCTATATAAATTTTTGACTCTACTGTATTTAAAAATCTATGGAAAACTGCTGCGTGTATAGTAGTGGAATTATTAGTTGTGGGGGTTTGTGGAGAATTGCTCATATCCAAGTGGAAAACGTCAAATAAAAATTTTGATAAAGCTTGCGACTGTGGGTTTGCAAAATTTTTATTACAATCTCCACCCATAATAATTGGCATGAGATGGAGATTGTTACCCAATTGTCGTGCACCAGCTTCAGTGTAAGGCAACAGTACGTAATGACGATATGTTATAATATAATATTATAAATTCCTTATAAAGACTGCTATATATCTTTTAAGTAAATATTTGACATTTAAAACGCTCTTTTATTTAAAAGTTTATATTTATTTTATTTATTTAATATTTTTCAACTTTTTAACAAAATTATGCCCACTGGCAACACTATTACACTTCACACGCATCTTCTATTAAAATTAACATTGCTCCTGAAGGTATGCTTAAAAATTCGGTTGAGTGTATTTCTATGCAGCTGTTAAGTTTCTCTGTACTTATTGTCCGTATTATTACACTAATACACTCATACATAGCTCACACCGATTTGATAACGCTTTACGATCTTACTCAAAATTTGTGATTGTATTGTGAAAAAGATTTTTACCCCCTAGCGTATAGATGTTTACACATGAAAAATTTTTTAATTTTTCAATTCACTGCAGCAAATTTATATCGAAAAAAAAAAAAAAAAATACTCTTGAGATTTAAGTACGACATTCTGTGTATAGAGGCCGCAATATTTCACCGCATTCTCCCACACATATTTTAAATTGCGAGTACAACCAATCGATTGATTGATGTAAAAACTATTTAATACGATTTTCAATGCAATTTCACATTGACATATTCAATTTATTGAAATTTTATTTATTCATATTTTTACATTTTTTAATAAACATTAAAACGTCTCCTTGATGGAAAGCGCTGACATTAAGTCAATTAAATTTTAGCGTTGACCCTGTTTAACAACGAACAAACGCACTATTTATTTCTTATTGTTTTCGCCTGCGAACGTGAGTGGATTGCCTAAAAAAGAAATTAAATTAAATTAAATTGTTTGTTAACAAAGTGGCAAATAAATTAACAAATCTCAAAGCACATGATGTACGAGGGGACAAATGGAAATTAAAAAAAAACTATTTGAATCAATGCCTCTCACATATTAATAAATTGAATTCGGAAATAAATAAACATTGTTATGTATCAAATTTATTTATAACTGACATAAAATTAAATTAATATTCAACATTTTAAACAGAACTTAAACAGCAGAACTTAAATAAATGCAAAGGTGTCAGAGCAGAGAGATATTGATAACGCAAAATTATACTTTTCGCTAGAAGTTCACATTTTTGTAAATGGAGTTTTCTAGAGTACGAAAATAAATGTAAAAGATTGCTTACGTTTTGTTTTGTTCTTTGCATTGAGGTAAAATAAACGTAAAGCAAACACAATGAGCAGCATTGCAGTAACAAATTATTTCTTTTAATTCTTATTATTTTCTGCTTTAAATTTTTTGGTTAAATATTTATCTATTTATTGTTTTTTTATTAGCAAATATTTGTAGGCATGGCAACCTGAAGCATTTTATATTAATGATTTGATCGTATCGTTTTGTAAGCCAAATTACATGTGATAATTATAAATGAACAAATGACAAAGCAGAACGGAACAACTAGCTAGTTTCGAAGGCCACTACATCTTCATCATCAGTGTTCTCTGTGTTTGGTGCACTGTGTGTGGCATTTTATTTGCAAATAGTGCGTTAATCTTCAATAGTTTTCGTGAGTTATGCCCAATACACAATATGACACTTTGTGAACACGCAATAGTGTATACTGGTGACAACGTTGGTAATTTTTCACTGTGTGGCATTTCCTTACATAGTGTCCACACTTGATGAATTTATATCGTGATGAATGTAAAATTGATATCATGATGAATGTTCATCGCGTATAGACTCAATTAATGAATATTATGTCAGCGTTATGATATAATCATCAGAGCTCGCGGCCTGATATATTCATCTTGATAGCAAATGTTATTTTATGTGTTACTGTGCATTTCAAGTTTATTTATTAAAAAATTTTCGTTAAAAAAAAGCAGACACAACAATTATTTGTAACTAAAAAATTTAACAACACGCAAAATAGATATTTTGGCAAGTATTTTTATACCCTTTACCAAAAATGGAAAAAGGAATATATAGGTTTGTCATTCCGTGTGTAATTTTCATAATATTAATTTGCGACCAAAAAAAAATATATATACTGGGTCCTTAGGAATAGGGAAGACGAATAAGCGATGTCCGTCTGTCCGTCCGTCCGTCTGGTGTACTCCGAAGCTCCCAGAAAAGCTAGAGACTTCGTTAATGGACTTAAACTTGATTTTGCCATATAAAAGTAACTAGATAACACAATTTTTTTAATTTTTTTGTTAAATAAACTTATTTTATATTTCAGTACGAATAAAATTTGTATTAAAAATATGAAAAAAAAAATTAAAAAAACCAAAAAGACGCTTCCAGGGTTGGAACACTTTAACTTTTTGTGTTATGTAAAATTAACTGAGACAGGGAATTTTATCGAAAAGCGTAAGAGCTACAGACCTGTAATTTGGACACAGTGTGTAGACCTTTGGCCGCTACAACAACAAGTACATGAGAATTAGAAAATAAAGGGTGTTCCAAAACGCAACGAAAAATTTTAAAATCCCATGTAATATACATACAATTGTGTGCATATACACTTGACATTTGTAATGTTAGTGTATTTTTATACAGACTAGAAAAACTAACACTAAAATTTAAAAAAATTTAAATTAAAGGGTGTTCCATCAGTTAATGTTAGTTAGTTAATCAGACTATGCACTTTTGACAACTTGCTGTATATTGGAAACCGTAAAAGCAAAACTCTTGAAATTTTGAATAACGGTAAAACTCAAAAATCAAAAAATTATAAAACCGCCCAACCGAAAAAAATCGCCAAAAACAAAAAAAAAATTCCAAAACGAAAAAAAGCACCAAATTAAAAAAAATGTCGCAGACTAAAATAAACCGCGAAAAACCGGAAAAATTGCTTAAATGAAAAAAAATCGCCAAAGTGAAAGAAAATCGCCAAAATGAAATAAAATTCGCCAAAATGAAAAAAATCGCCAAAACGAAAAAAAAACCGAAAAAACAGAAAAAATCGCCAAAATGAAAAAAACCCATAACAGGAAAAAATCGCCAAAATGAAAAAAACCCAAAAACAGAAAAAAATCGCTAAAATGAAAAAAAATCGCCAAAATGAAAAAATCTCCAAAATGAAAAAAAAAGCTCCAAAAACAGAAAAAAACGCCAAAATAAAAAAAACCTCCAAAGACAGAAAAAAATCGCCAAACCGAGAAAAACGAACAAAACTGAAAAGTCGCACTTTACTGAATTTTTTAATATTGAAGGAATTAAATGAAACGAAGTTGTTTCTTATTTCGTTTTTGCTTTGTTCACTTAACATATTTTATGTATTTTTTAAAGAGCTAGAAATAATGATTCCAGGGTTGGAAAACTTACATTTTTTGTGTTATGTAAAATTAAATAGGTCTAAAATTTTTATATTTTCCTTTATAAATTGAATATATTTTATGCTTCTGAAAAAAAGTTTGGCGTATAAAATTTTAAAAATGAAAATAACAGCTCCGAAGATGGAAACTTTGAATTTTGTTTGATATTAAAGTATAAAATTAATTTTTTTTTATTTCTTTGTTCACTTAACACACTCTATTAATTTCTTAAATCAGAAAAATCTAAAAGCTTGATTCCAGGGTTGGTAAATTTATTGTTTTTTTTTTACAAAAGTAACTAGGTCAAGTTAAATTTTTCTTTTTGTTTTCAAGTTTTATATAGTTTATGATTTAGAATGAAATAGTTTGGCATAGAAATTAGAAAAATAAAAGACATAGCTCCAGAGCTGGAAAACTTAAATTTTTTTCGGGTATATAAAATTAATTATTTCTTTGGTAATTAAATATATTCTATATTTTATAAAGAAATAACTGGTTATTGTGCTCTCAGTTTAACAACTATTAGTTGTTAGTAAATGGAGATAAAACTAAAATTTATCGCTAAAGATAAATTAAAGGACATGTTTTTGAACATCTCGAGGGCGAATAAACAAGCAACAATTTTTTGGTATTGTATTGACGTGACGTCGATGTTGACTGAAATAAGAGTGAATGTAAAATATATCTTAACCACAGAATGTAGAGTAAAATATTCAACTATTGCTAATATCGAAAATATAATAATTGAATCAAATTCTTTAATCGAAAAATACTGAAAGGTCACTTACTATTTATTGCTTTAGAGAAAAAAGTGATAAATTTTTTCACAAAACAAATATGTATGTATGTGTCTGTATACTATATATACATATGTACGTACGGTGGTAAAGGGTATATAAGATTCGGCACAGCCGAATATAGCACTCTTACTTGTTCAAATATTTGTTTGATTCATCATGATATATAAAATCATTAGCGTCTACCCCTTTGTGCTGATATTAAGAAAAAAAATGACCGTTGCTTTGCCGGCATTATATTACGAGTTATAATATAAAAGTACCAGGTGTGGACATTATGTTATATATAAAAAACATAATGGGATCGGCGTTGCAAATATTGAGAAAATTACACCAATAATTAGCATTATTAAGTCGCAATAAGACAATTTATAGTTTTATTTTAAAATAAGTTGAAAACGTTTCATATGTTAAGCCTGCATGCAGTACGGGACATGTAGAAATCCACATGCTTATACAGCTCTGATGTAATTTTGACGTCACCATGAAGCTACATTGTCTACATGACGTGTATGTAAATGGAGAAATTCACATCATTACACATGTACTGCCTCTGGAAATATTTATTCACTTCTTTATATGGGGAAAAATGTTTTCAAATAAGCGGGTTGCTTAGAAATGATATAACACCCTGACGATTACAAATTTATATAATAAATGGCAGATTGTAGATAAGAATTTGGTAAAAAAAAATTATCTCACTACTTCTAATGGCCGAAAATTTGGATGGGAACTTGGACTTTTTTCACATTTATTTTTTTGTGAGGATTTATAATAACAGCAAAGGTCTTTTACTGTAATTAATTTAAGAGAAATTTAAAAATATTTTGATCTACAAACTAGTGACGGCATAGTAACAGATGAAGATACATAAGGATCGGCTATTTTTATTTTAACTAACATCTATTGCGCTGTTTTTTCTTTGCGATGCTTTGGATGACTTTTGATACGATACGAGTACTTAATGCAAAATCTCGTTTTAAAAAATCATCCATGCTTGTATCACATTTTCTTATTAATATCTCATTTAAAATTTTGAAGGTGCAATTACTTTTTACTAATCTTTTAACTCTGACATCAGACAATTTCTTGTTATATTCAAACAAAAAACAGAATTATACTCCATCCTGTTAAGAATATTTTTGACTAATGACAACATAATCTTCAACTTACAATGTCACTCTCACTGTGCGGGTGTCAGTGAAACAGTGTCATTTAAAATTTGTCATTTTTTAAATCTCCAGATACTGTTTTGCGTCATTTTAATAGGAAAATATTATATCTTTTAGGATTTTTAAACAGAAGTTAACAAACAAATTGTACCATGTAGATAAATACACATATGCATACGTACGTTCCCTTTAGGAAGTGTCACTACTGAGACAGTACTGGTTCACTATTGTTTTTGTCACCAGTACTACTTGCGAATTATACCCCCAGACAATGGTTTTTTCTACAGAAATTTTAGATTTGCGTGTCAATAAAAATCTACTACTCACAAAGTTTTTTCTACTCATGAAAACCAAATATTAACATGTAAAAGCTCCGTTGACAGTGCCACGAAAAAGTCACCAATATATTTGATACATCCTACAGGGTACATACATACACTCATACAGATGCAATACACACCCTGGAAATGTCACTAGTGAAACAGTACTGATTCACTATTGACTTTGTCACTAGTACTATTGGAAATTAAAACCAGACAATGCTTTTTGCCATTAAAAAGCAACTACTGACGTTATTACTACTGACTAGATAGTTCTTTAGGGAACATATCGACTCCTTTCATGTCAAACCACGTATGCGTAATTTTTTCAAAATTGGCTTTTTTGGTTTTTACGGTAGAAAATAAAATTTTCTCATCTTGACAACTTTGTATGAAAAAACAAAAATTAAAGCCATTTCCAAGATCTCGTAAGCGCCATACAAAATTACATTTACATGCAAAATAGAATAGCTTTTATACTTAAAATTGGAAATATTAAAGCTTTACCCACCAACTTTTTAAATTTCGATATAAGAACAAAAATCAGAAAGTTTCAGTTTCAATTGTTTCTCTTTTGGTGCGGCGCCAATCTTTCAAAGTCAGTAACTTCGGTAGAAACAACAATTTTCGTCGAGTAACTCAAAACTATACATCCTATATAGCATAAATGTTCCTTGAGCCCCCTTTATTTTAATAAAATTAAACTTTTTTCCGATCCGAAATTCGTTTTCGGACACTAATGGGCTAACATATGCCCATAGAAAATCTGAGAACGACTCTAATTATTTTTGCATAACCAATAATTCTTTTAAATAACTCAAGGCTCTATCTCTACTTCTTATAGTAGCTCCCATACAAACCGTCACATGTATGCAGAAAAAATAATTGTCGAATGTTTTTTATTAATTTTTTGACAACAGAGAAATTGTAATACATGGGGTGTTATTATGTATTTTGATTCGAAATAAAACATTTCCTTTTCGATTATAGTATGTTTCCACCGGCATGATTTAGACAAATCATAATGATATGTGGAAACCATACATTTTGCATATGGATAAATCACCTCAAAATGGTTGATTTATTTCAAATAATGTCGAAAATACTATTTTTCGAACTCGATTTATGTATGCAACCCTGCGTTACTTTCAAAATTACAAACTCCATCCCTGGGTCATCCATCAATAATGATTGACAATTTCGAAAAAATGACATGAAAGAATATTTAATCAATTTTAAATGTCAACCACATGTGAATAAAATTCACATTACAGCTGCTGTGCTTACCTTATAAAGTACGTGCATAAATTCAGTACGAATATTCGAGCAACAAATCACTCACAAGCTCGGTGGAAACGCTTTGAAGTGATTTACTTAAACCTACTTGATTTAAAGTCGGGGGAAATATACTATTAGAAAAAAATGATTAATTCTTTAATTATTGACATAAAAATCCATTTCTAGATTTAATAAGTTTGAGAAAAGTAATGCCGGCAAATAGTAGAACCTTTTTTTTAACCAATTCGTTATAAATAATAAAAATTAGGATTTTAAAGTGTTTTTTAAAATTAGTTAGTTTAAGAAAACTTTTTTTTAATTACCAATGGAATGATTTTCTTTAATCTATTACAAAATCTCGAATCAATTCGAGAAACCTCCAAACTATTGAATTTTTAAGTGACTATAAGAGTTAAATAAATAATAATAAATTTCTTTGTATACATTTCATATAATGTATGTATGTATGTATATTTTTTAATAAGAATAAATGTTAATTTACACACCGACACTTTTTTTTAGTTATAGAACAACATTGTAAGCGACACATTTTGCCAATTTCTGCTTGTGCCAAATACACGTAATCAACAAATTTGGCTACAGTTACTTGTACGTAAAACATTTTTGCCCAAAAAGGTTCTACACCAGTGTCCCGCAAAATAAAATATGTTTGTAGTGGTGAGAAAAATTAGAGTAAAATAAATTTACACTTGAAGAAAACATTTTTTTAATTTAAGATACATGCTGTGGTTATTCATTGTTTGAATATTTTTTGTAAATAAGCAATTTAATAAAAACTTAAGTAAAAAGTAAAAAATAATAATCCATTCAACAATGTAGTCTACAAATTCCAAATTAAATTTATTCGCAGCGCTGTGAAAGCTATTAAAATGCCTTTTTAAACTATCTTCCCTATTATTTTTAAGTGTTTCATAGCATAAAATGCATTGCATATTGCTAAAATTATTTTTTATCCGAAAATATTTCTTAGCTTACATAAATATTTTTTATTTATTTTTTGCTGTAGAAATTTGAACCTAAATTTCGTTCCGTGTGCTCAAAAAAATTAAACAAAAAACCAGGAAAAAATTAATACATGCGTGCACAACTTCATTCGTCGCTTGCTCAGTGACGACTAAATGAAAGAGCATAAGCATGTATGTGATATTCATCTGCACAATTGTGCTATGGCTTGCGGGTTACTGTTCTACACCCTCCACACAGGGTGACCGATGACATTTTTCAAAAAGTGGCACCAAAAGGGGATTTATCAAAAAAAAGGGGCAAAATTAAAAAAAAACGAGAAAACTACATTTAACTTTTTATTTTTAATGTATTTTTATATAATTCACTCTAAAAAAAGGGAGAAAAAAGTGGCAAGGCAGTCAAAAAAGTGGCAATTTGCCACTTTAGTCGGTCAAACGGTCACGCTGCCTCCACACAGTCGCAAAGCCGTGTTTTGTAAAAAAATAATTTAAAACACATATTTACAAAGATATTAAGTTTTTATCGTTTTCTGAAAAATAAGTCATTGGCGCCTACGTGATTTAAGAAGAAAGGCGACGATATGGAGATATTGGAAACAGATAGTTACTAGTACACAGAAAAAATTATTCGCAAAAAAATTTCAAACAAACGTGTGTTTTGAAATAAAATTTAGTTTTGGTAAATATTTTTACTGTTCCAGTAAATTAATTGTTTCAATTTATTTTATATAAAAAAGTGTATCATTTAATTTCATTTGCTTGTGTTGGTGTTTCCCTTGCTTGTTCTTTGACTCAACGTGGACATGTGCTGATGTCGTTGTTTTCTTTAAATGCTCGTGTTGTATACGTGTGAACTCGGACAAGAAGCCGAAAAACGTCGTGGCTTGTTTTTTTTTTACTCAACAAAGTTATTTTTCAAACAAATTATTACAAAATTTTGTATTTGAATTTACAAATTTCTTTGTAGGACCTAAACTGAAAAAATTGATATTTGATTCAGAGAATTTTGTGTTTGAAATGGAAAATTGGTTTTTTCTGTGTACATTTTAGTAATTATAGTCTATATTTTTGCTAATAAAATTGCATACATATTTTTGTTTTGTTCCCAAAAAGTTACCCAAATAGTGGACACTTAACCCAACACTTCCTTCAGGGCATTTATCAATGTGAATACACACTTATATATATACATATATATGTATGTACATATAAATATCTATGTATTAATATGCCTTAAGTACCCTGCAGTCAGACTGGGGCAAAATGTCTCTATGTGAATACTAAAATTATAGTAGTAGGTACATTGTCTACAATTTCTCTTCTATTCGTCAGTATAAAAGAAAGAGAGAAAACAGATGTGGTGTATTTCTGGTGGCTTTTGCAACAACTTGTCAATATTCATACAATTGTATGTACGTAAGGTATAGAAATTTACCACTAAATCTCTGGTTGATATGTCTCCATGTTCCCATAAGAACTATGTAGTCACTACCTAGTCAATTGTTTTAGTGTTACTAGTAGATTTTCAATGACAAGCACATGCTAAATGTCTATAGCACAAAGTATTGTATGGGGATTAATTAGAGAGTAGTACTGGTGACAAAGTCAAAAGCGACTCAGCACATTTTCACCATCGACATTTCCTTCAGGGTATTTAAGAGTTTTTCATGATAATTTGACAGATATTTGCTACAATGGAACAGCAGGATGAATTAGAAAAACATTAATTTAAAAATAATATTTATGCATACAGAGATACGAGTATGCATATAATTTAAAAAATAGCAACATATTTAAATCATTTCAATAAAGCATCATAAGCGTTGGTTGTAAGGCCCAGCTGTTGTAACTCAAGTGGCTATAAAATGTTTTCTAATTGTAATGTATCTATGATTAAACAATACTGTGAGCGTCAAAAGAAAGTAAACAGTTATTTCATCTGTATAATACCTTTTGTTACTGTAGTGACCGCAGTTAATGATTATTTGAATAATTTCATACAATTTTATTATATTTTAATTTAATTTAATTTGATTATAAAATATCTTTTCGATGTGTATGAATTCAAGTTTTTTATCAATAATGAAAAAAGAAATTTTAATATACAAAATGTTATTTAAAAAACAAAGAATACTTAATTTCTAAATTTAATTTTTAATTTTAACTACCTACAATACTCCCCCTCCGGAAAATTAACATCCAACAAATTAAATGTAACTTTTTTTTCGTTTCTGTATGATGTATTGTCACACGGTTTTTCTACAAAAGCAGGTTTCAGTCTATCTATTGCAATAGTTCTAATATTATCTTCAATCTCTAATTTAAAGTATTTTTTATTTTTTTCAATAATTTTATATGGTACTTCATACGGATGCTGTAGCGACCGTTTCTGTTCAACCCTCACAAATGCATATTTGCAACTAGACAGATCCTTAGGCACATAACACGTTGTATTATTTCCTTTATGATGAGATAAATTTGATCGAATAGCTTTAAAATATTCTTTTAATTTAGAGACAAACTCCGTAGATGTTTCCTCATTATTCTGAGCTACAATCTCTCCTGGTAACCGTAAACTTTGTCCGTAGACCATCTCTGCAGGAGTAGACTTTAGATCCTCCTTGAAAGTACATCTTAAACCAAGTAGTGCTATTGGAAGAATATCATACCAACATTCCGGACGACCATTAGCTATTATTGCTGATTTGAATTGTCTATGAAACCGTTCGACCATTCCATTAGCCTGGTGATGATATGTCGAAGTGCTAATTTTGTGAATACCTAAAAATTTTGTGAGTTAAAAAAAAATTTTTGACATAAATTGCGTGCCTTGATCACTCGTAATTTTTAACGGTACTCCGAATCTACTAAAAAAGTTACTGACCAGTTTTTGGGCAATAGTTGATGCTGTGATATCTATTAGTGGGTATGCTTCTGGCCATCGTGTAAATCTATCAATTACAGTTAAAATGTACCTATGTCTCCTAGATGGTGGTAAAGGTCCAACTATATCTACATGAACATGTTCAAACCTTCCATTAGGAATATCTATTTTTGACACCGGAGTCTTTATATGTCTATAAATCTTCGATTTTTGACAACTAAGGCATTCTTTTGACCATTTATTAAGATCCGTGTTCATATTTGGCCAAAAATAACGATAGCAAATCATTCGCCTGGTTGCTCTTATACCGGGATGTGAAATAGAATGTAATTTTTCAAATACAACTTTACGCAAAAATTCAGGAACAAAAGGTCTCGGATGATGTGCAGAAATTTCACACCAAATTTCAAAATTGAAACAATGAATTTTAATTAGCTTTAAGTTGAAGTGAACGTTTTTATTTTCAACTATGCCTTTAAGTTCTTTATCTTTTTGTTGCTCGACAAATAATAATTTCATGTTCAGATCTGTATTAACCAAAGTATTCACTTCAAAGGCTCTGGACAACGTGTCCGCCACCATATTTGAATCACCATTAATATATTGAATATCATCCGTAAACTGTGATATATATTCAAGATGTCTCGTTTGTCTGGGATTTCTTTCAGCTTTTGAATTTAAAGCAAAAATCAATGGCTTATGATCTGTGTAAATAGTGAAATGTCTGCCCTCTAACATATGACGGAAATGCTTAATATTAAGGAAAATGGCTAACAATTCTCTATCAAAAGCACTGTACTTTGACTCAGATAGTGATAGTTTCTTTGAGAAGAATGATAATGGAAACTGAGGTAATTTAACCATTGCAGCAGAAATTTCAATATTATTTGGTTGTAAATTAGAACGTGAAGCAAGATTAGAACTATCTGTTTGAGAAGTTGTATTATCTATAATATTTTCTGAGTTGTTAGCTCGTGTAGGTGAACGTATCATTTTCCAGAAAAGAAGTTTACAATATTTAAAAACAAAAGAGTTATGAATTTATAATTCAAATTAATAATAAAAAAAAAAAAATCGTTTGTGTAGATGTGTAAAAACTAATATAATTGTACGTATGAACAGCTTAAAAATATGTATTCGAACTTTGCAACTATTTAATTCTTGATTATGATCATTTATTAGAATAAAACTTGCAGCAAGTTCTTTTGACGTCCTTTTGAGATTCTTCAATACGAGTAAATATAAAATAGCACTTACAGTAAAAATATTTGTTGTTATCTTTCTTAATATCCCATATGATAGCTTCCTTCTAGAATCTTGAAATTTAAAATTTTGCAAACTTCAACATTTGTTCCTTTAATGCATTTCAGGTTCAGCAAATATATGTTGTTATCGTATTTAAAATCCTGGATAATAATTTCCTTTTAGACGCTTGAAATTTAAAATTATTCCGACTTCAAAATTTTCCTTCTTTGAGCTTTAGGATACTGATTATTTTTAATTGAAAAGCGAAGACAACTTATTGTTCACAGGATCGCCAATTGTAGTGACCGCAGTTAATGATTATTTGAATAATTTCGTACAATTTTATTATATTTTAATTTAATTTAATTTGATTATAAAATATCTTTTCGATGTGTATGAATTCAAGTTTTTTATCAATAATGAAAAAAGAAATTTTAATATACAAAATGTTATTTAAAAAACAAAGAATACTTAATTTCTAAATTTAATTTTAAATTTTAACTACCTACAGTTACAGTACAGTAATTAATAAAAATTAAAAATTTTAATTGTAATTTAAGAGGCTCATATAATAAGAGTTTAATTCTGTACAAACAGCAAATGAATAGAAAATAATAACAAAATAATTTACTTTATCTTAAAATACTGATGATTTTTAAGCGTAAAAAAACAAAGTAAACAGAACCCATTAAAATAGATAATTAGGTCCATAAACCAAATTACTGTCAACTTTCAATATTTGGTTTGTTTATTATTTTTTTTTTTTGATTCGACAAGGTTTTCCGTTATATTTAGAAAGATTTTGTTCAATTCTTCCATTAGAGCTCTTTTCAAGTCATTCTTGTTGGAAATGAGCCTCTGTCTGATATTTCTGTCGAGGTGCTTCCAAATATTTTCAATTGGATTAAGGTCTGGAGATATTGGTGGATGATCTAGAGTCTTAACAATTATCGTCGTATGTTTCGGATCGTTGTCATTTTGAAAGACAAAGTTGCTTAGAGGTTGTAATTTTTCAACTATGGGCGCAACATTTTCTTTCAGAATATTTAATTAATCAATTTTATTCATTGAAGACTCCCCAAACACTAGATTACCGACTCCATATGCCACACTGCAGCCCAGTTAATAACCGAGCCTCCGCCATATTTGACGTTGCTTGTAACACACTTTTCAAGAAAAATTTCATTCTTTGACTGCAATATTCTTAGAGGCTTTTTCACTCCAAATCGTTAGAATTTGCTCTCATTACTATATAAAATCTTTTTCCAGAAATCTACTTTCTCAGTTTTGTACTTTTTTTTTAATTCCACGGGCTTCTGCTGATTTACTTTAGATATGTAAGTCTTATTCTATGCCACTCTGCCATGTAGACCATTTTTGTAAAGTGCTCTTCTACCTATACTGGTACTCGTATTAACTGCTTTTACAGATCTCTCTTTGATATTTTAACAGCACTTAGCAATGGATTGGTCCTTACTTCTCGTACTACTGCGCATACTTCTGTGCTACTAACCCATTTTGGTAGTCCCCACTGTGATAAATTCTCTACCGTATGACATATTTAGCTATAATTTCTTATATTGCAGTGATTATCCTATTTCACGCAATGTTTTTATATATATATAAATCTAAAATTATTTTTCGCGCTTCGTTGATGGTATGCTAACCAATTTCTTAAAATTTAATATCTATGTTTGCACTTTTTCTTAGAAAACTAGATACTAAACTGCCAAGACTTTTATAAGTTTCTAAGCCTACTACGCTTATTATACCCTTTACCAAAAATGGAAAAGGGTATGTATATGTTTGTCATTCCGTGTATAATTTCCATAATATTCATATGCGACCCATAAAATATATATATTCTGGGTCCTTATGAATAGGGAAGACGAATAAGCGATGTCCGTCTGACCATCCGTCCGTCTGGTGTACGTGAAATCGGTTTTCCGAAGCTCCCAGAAAAGCTAGAGACTTCGTTCTTGGACTGGTGTGTCAGAAATGGTCCAACTTAGATTGGTATTGAAAATCAGCAAAATCGAGCAGACGGTTTCAGAGCTGGAAAACTTAAACTTGATTTTGCCATATAAAAGTAACTAGGTAACACAATTTTTTTTTAATTTTTTGGTTAAATAAACTTATTTTATAATTCAGTACGAATAAAATTTGTATTAAAAATATGAAAAAAAAAATTAAAACAATTAAAAAGGCGTTTTCAGAGTTGGGAACCTTAACTTTTTTGTTACATAAAAATAACCTACTAAAACTAATTTTTCCTTTTTATCTATAAATTTAAAATATTTTAAGTTCTTAAAACAAAAAGATTGGTGTAAGAAATCATAAAAATTTTATATTATGATTCCAGGGTTGGGAAACGTACAGTTTTTGTGATATATAAAATTAACTAGGTCTAATATTTTTTTTTATATTTTCATTTATAAATATATTTAATGTTTCGGAAAGAAAAGTTGGGTATAAAAAATTTGAAAAATAATAACCACAGCTCCACAGCTGGCAAATTTAACGTTTTTAGGGTTCCGTACACTAAAGGTGAAAAGGAGCCCTATTATTTTCGCTACGCTGTCCGTCTGTCCATCTGCCTATCACAGGGTATAGGGAACCGTAAGAGCTACGGAGCTGAAATTTGGACACAGTATGTACACAGAAAAAAATAATTTTCCATTTCAAACACAAAATTCTCGGAATCAAATATCAATTTTTTCAATTTAGGTCCTACAAAGAAATTTGTAAATTCAAATACAAAATTTTGTAATAATTTGTTTGAAAAATAGCTTTGTTGAGTAAAAAAAACAAGCCACGACGTTTTTCGGCTTCTTGTCCGAGTTCACACGTATACAACACGAGCATTTAAAGAAAACAACAACATCAGCACATGTCCACGTTGAGTCAATGAACAGGCAAGGAAAACACCAACACAAGCAAATGAAATTAAATGATACACTTTTTTATATAAAATAAATTGAAACAAATAATTTACTGGAACAGTAAAAATATTTACCGAAACTAAATTTTATTTCAAAACACACGTTTGTTTGAAATTTTTTTGCGAATAATTTTTTCTGTGTACACCTTTGGCCGCTATAACAGCAAATACATGAGAGTTAAAAATTAAAGGGTGTTCCAAGACGAGCATGTTAAAAATCCCATGTAATATACATACAATTGTATGTATATACACTTCAAATTTCTAAGATTAGTGTATTTTTATACGGACTACAACAATTAACACTAAAATTGAAAAAAAAAACAAGTAAGAGTGCTATATTCGGCTGTGCCGAATCTTATATACCCTTTACCAACGTACGTACATATATATAGTATACAGACACGTACATACATATATGTTTTGTGAAAAAATTTATCATTTTTTTAAAGTTTCCATCTTTGGAGCTATAATTTTCATTTTTCAAATTTCATACACCAAACTTTTCTTTCAGAAGCATAAAATATATTCAATTTATAAAGAAAAAGAAAAAAAAACAAAAAGTGTAAGTTTTCCAACCCTGGAGTCATAATTTTGGATTTTTCTGATTATTGTTACCAATCTAGTTCTTTAAAAAATGCATAAAATATGTTAAGTGAAAAAAGCAAGAACGAAATAAGCAAAAACTTAGTTTCATTTAATTCCTTTAATACTAAAAAAATAAGTTAAGTGCGACTTTGAATCGCGCACGAAAGGAAGGTTTTTTGCTTTTTTTAAAGTTTTTTTCAGTTAAAACGATTTTTTCAGTTTTGTCGCTTTTTTCTCGTTTTGGCGATTTTGTCTGTTTTTGGAGATTTTTCTCATTTTGACGATTTTTTCTGGTTTTTTTTGGGTTTTTTTTCGCGATTTTTTTGGCGATTTTTTTGTTTTTTTTTTCGTTTTGGTGATTTTTTTCATTTTGGCGATTTTTTTTCATTTTGGCAATTTTTTTTTTTTTTTCTGTTTTTTTTTCGTTTTGGTGATTTTTTTAATTTTGGCGATTTTTTTTTCATTTTGGCGATTTTTTTTCATTTTGGCGATTTTTTTCTGTTTTTTAGTTTTTTTTCGTTTTGGCGATTTTTTTTCTTTTTTTGGCGATTTTTTTTCATTTTGGCGATTTTTTTCTGTTTTTTAGGTTTTTTTTCGTTTTAGCGATATTTTTCATTTTGGCGATTTTTTTTTCATTTTAGCAATTTTTTCGTTTTTTTGCGATTTATTTTAGTCTTAGAAATTTTCTTTTAATTTAGTGCTTTTTTCATTTTGGCGATTTTTTTCTGTTTTTTTGGGTTTTTTTCGTTTTGGTGATTTTTTTCATTTTGGCGATTTTTTTTATAATTTTGGCGATTTTTTTCTGTTTTTAGGTTTTTTTTTCGTTTTGGTGATTTTTTTTCATTTTGGCGATTTTTTTTCATTTTGGCGATTTTCTTTCATTTTGGCGATTTTTTATATCATTTTAGCAATTTTTCAATTTTTTTGCGATTTATTTTAGTCTTAGAAATTTTTTTTTAATTTGGTGCTTTTTTTCGTTTTGGCGATTTTTTTTCTGTTATTTAGGTTGTTTTCTTTTTTTGGCGATTTTTTTCATTTTGGCGATTTTTTTCTGTTTTTTAGGGTTTTTTTCGTTTTGGCGATTTTTTTTCATTTTGACGATTTTTTTCTGTTTTTTAGGGTTTTTTTCTGTTTTTTAGCGTTTTTTTCGTTTTGGCGATTTTTTTTCATTTTGACGATTGTTTTCTGTTTTTTAGGGTTTTTTTTTCGTTTTGGTGATTTTTTTCATTTTGGCAATTTTTTTTTCATTTTGGCGATTTTTTTCTGTTTTTTTTTCGTTTTGGCGATTTTTTTTCATTTTAGCATTTTTCCGTTTTTTTGCGATTTATTTTAGTTTTATATTTTTTTTTTTAATTTGGTGCTTTTTTTCGTTTTGGCGATTTTTTCTTGTTTTTGGCGATTTTTTTCGGTTTGGCGATTTTATAATTTTTTATTTTTTCAGTTTTACCGTTTTTGAAAATTTCAAGAGTTTTGCTCTTACGGTTTCCAAGATACAGCAAATTGTCAAAATTACATAGTCAAAATTGCATTAACTGATGGAACACCCTTTAATTTAAATTTTTTTAAATTTTTGTGTTAATTTTTGTAGTCTGTATAAAAATACACTAACCTTACAAATTTCAAGTGTATATACATACAATTGTATATATACTACATGGGATTTTAAAATTTTTCGTTGCTCGTTTTGGAACACCCTTTAATTTCCAATTATCATGTATTTGTTGTTGTAGCGGCCAAAGGTCTACATACTGTGTCCAAATTTCAGGTCTGTAGCTCTTACGGTTCTCGAGAAAATACTAATATAGTTTTAGACATAGTTAATTTTACATAACACAAAAAGTTAAAGTTTTCCAACCCTGGAAACGTCTTTTTAATTTTTTTGTATTTCTTTATTTTAAAATTCCAATTTTAGTCGTACTGAAGTGTAAAATATGTACATTTATTAAAAAAAAAATAAAAATTTGTTTTCGGGAGTTACTTTTATATGGCAAAATGAAGTTTAAGTTTTCCAGCTCTGCAATCGTCTGCCCGATTTTGCTGAATTTCAATACCAATCTATTTTGGAAAATTTCTGACACACCAGTCCAAGAACGAAGTCTCTAGCTCTTCTGGGAGCTTCGGAAAACCGATTTCACGTACAGACAGACGGACAGACGGACAGACGGACAGACGGACAGACGGACAGACGGACAGACGGACAGACGGACAGACGGACAGACGGACAGACGGACAGACGGACAGACGGACAGACGGACAGACGGACATCGCTTATTCGTCTTCCCTATGCATAAGGATCCAGAATATATATATTATATGGGTCGCTTATTGATATTATAGAAATTACAAACGGAATGACAAACCTATATATACCCTTTTACCATTTTTGTTGGTAAAGGGTATAATAATTAAAGAGTGATCCATCAGTTTATGCAATTTTGACTATGTAATTTTGAGAACTTGCTGTATATTGGAAAACGTAAGAGCAAAATTCTTGAAATTTTCAAAAACGGTAAAACTGAAAAATCAACAAATTATAAAATCGCCAAACTGAAAAAAAATCACCAAAAACGAAAAAAAATCGCCAAAACAAAAAAAAGCACCATATTAAAAAAAAAAACTCTAAGACCAAAATAAATAGCGAAAAACCAAAAAAATCGCCAAAAAAATCGCCGAAATGAAAAAACCCAAAAACAGAAAAAAACGCCAAAATCAAAAAAACCCCAAAAACAAAAAAAAAATCGCCAAATGAAAAAAAAATCGCCAAAATAAAAAAATTGTCTAAAAGGTCCCTAAAACGGAAAAAATCGCCAAAAAAACCCCCCAAAAACAGAAAAAATCGTCAAAATGAAAAAAAATAGACAAAATAAAAAATAAATCCCTAAAAACAAAAAAAAAATCGCCAAAAACGAGAAAAAAGCGACAAAACTAACAACAAAAAAAAAACTAAAAAAAATCGTTTAAACTGAAAAAAAAACTTCAAAAAAGCAAAAACAACACATTAAAAAAATTCGTGCGCGAGTCAAACTCGCATTTTACTGAATTCATTTTGATATTAAAGTAGCTAAATCACACTAGTATTTTCCTTATTTCTTTTTTTCTTTGTTCATTTAACATATTTTATATATTTTTTAAGGAACAAGATTGATATAAGGAACCAAAAAAATATAAAATGATGATTCCAGGGTTGGGAAAAGTACACTTTTTTATATATAAAACTAACTAAATAAAGCTAGTTATTTTTTTTTTTTGATAATTAAATATATTCTATTTTTTAGAAAGAAATAAATTAATACTCCTACTAAAACCAGAAAAATTTAAATTATAGTTCCAGGGTTGGAAATTAAAAAAAATAATTGGGTAAAAAAATAACCAAAAATATTTATTTTTTCAGTTAAACATATTTTATATTTTAGGAAGATCTTTACTCAAGCAAATTTTTTAGTCGAAAAACACCAAGAGGTCATACTAAAAATTGCACTTTAACAAAAAAAAATATAAATTTTATCACAAAACAAATATGTATGTATGTACTTGTGTATGCACCTGTATACTACATATACATACGTTGGTAAAGGGTATATAAGATTCGGCACAGCCGAATATAGCACTCTTACTTGTTATTTTAAAATTGTCTACACCAAATTTTTCTTTACAAAACGTACAATATATATAATTTATAAAGAAAAAGAAAAAAATTAATGAGACCTAGTTGCTTTTATATATCACAAAAAGTGTAAGTTTCCCAACCCTGGAATCGCCATTTATTATTTTTCTGATCTTTTACACCAATCTCTTTCTTTTAAGAATATAAGATACGTTTAATTTATAGAAAAAAAGGAAAAATTAGTTTAGTAAGTTAATAAAAGTAACTTAACAAAAATAGTTAAAGTTTTCCACCCCTGGAAATGTCTTTTTAATTTTTTTATTTTTTTTTTTAATTTTACATACTAATTTTATTCGTACGGAAGTGTAAAATAAGTTTATTTATTAAAAAAAATTAATATTACTTTTTGTAAGTTACTTTTATAAAACAAAAAATATTAAAGTTTTCCAACCCTGGAAACGTCTTTTCAATTTTTGTTTAAATTTGAAATACCAATTTTTTTCTTACTAAAGTATAAAATAAGTTTATTTATTAAAAGAAAATAAAAATTAGCCTTAGTAAGTTACTTTTATATAACAAAAAAACTTAAAGTTTTCCAACCCTGGAAATGTTCTTTTAATTTTTTTAAATTTGAAATACCAATTTTATTCGTACTAAAATATAAAATTAGTTTATTTAACAAAAAAAATCAAAAAATTTGTGTTATCTAGTTACTTTTACATGGCAAAATCAAGTTTTAGTTTTCCAGCTCTGAAACCATCTCCTCGATTTTGCTGATTTTCAATACCAATCTAAGTTGGACTGTTTCTGATACAACAGTCCAAGAACGAAGTCTCTAGCTTTTCTGGGAGCTTCGGAAAACCGATTTCACGTACACCAGACGGACGGACGGACAGACGGACATCGCTTATTCGTCTTCCCTATTCATAAGGACCCAGAATATATATATATTTTATGGGTCGCATATAAATATTATGGAAATTACACACGGAATGACAAACCTATATATACCCTTTTCATTTTTGGTAAAGGGTATAAAAATAGGTGCATAAGTAGTCACAGCTTATTTCAACCAGTCGTTTCTGAGATCTGTTAAATTGGTATTAATTTTAATTTTTAAAGTGGTTTGTCTCAGCCATTCGACAGTGCAAAACATATTCGAGTCTGTCATGATGTGTAAGTCATGAAAGTGAATTTGAACACATTTCACATGTGAAAGTGAATCTTTTCCGCATATTTTGGTGTCCCGACATTCACTTCCGAATAATTTTTTAGTTTTACTTTCGACTGCACCAACAACGTGAAAGTAAATAGAATCGCCTTTTTCCCACAATAAAATAAATTTATTTTAAGCAAAATCTTGTGTAAAACTAGGCTTGATATCTCATCTACCTAATTCGGAAATTTAAACCAATATATATTTGGTTTTAATATATAGAAAAGGGGATATGAAAAAAATTCCCACATTAGCAACCAATTTTGCTTTTTTTTTGCGATTCGGAAATTTTCATTCTAATTAAAAACGTTCGAAAGTCATGACAGACACGATTATCTTTCTTCGGTCATGAAAAGAGGATACATCAGAAAGCCAGAAAAGCTAATTTTCAACAAATCAATAAAACATTTAGTTAGAAGAAGCATATATACATACGCTGCAGGAAATGGAACTGACGCAAGACTAGTGAAGTGATCAGTCAGTCCCCAAGTGATAGGGACCAATCTAAGTTCTAACACTTCCTATGAAGCTGAACAGTCACTTTTACATGAGGATGGGTTAGGATGGGGTTAATTGATACTTTGTATGCACCTTGCGACTTGTCACTGAACTATCCCATAAGGACTTATTCAATGTAGAATCTACAATGTAGATTAACATAAATTATATATACATACATACATACATACATATTCTTTTATTGTTATAAATGCAATGACATTTTATTTTTATGCATTAAACACATTCACCACAACAGGCTACACGAACACACGACTTCAAATGCCGCTAGCAGCATTTGTCGCCTCGTAGCCAGCTACTTAATTATTTTGGAGACGGCAGCAGCACCATCTGCAGCTGATATTCAAGTACAGATACATAGTTCAGTATTGCCACTTTCATATATTTTGCATTTATAAAAATTAATTTTTTTTTAAATGTACTTATTTCATATAAAAGTATAATAATGAATCAATTTATTCTTTACATCAATTTTTGGATATTGTTTCTAGTAAATAGTATGAAATAATTGTACGATATCATTCATTCACCATTTTGTATTATACTGGTAACACTGCATTTGCTTATTGTAGCCAGAGAAATAGAAATTAGTTTAAGGTTGGCGACAGCTACAACGGTGGTCGTGCAGTCGTGTACCCTGCTGTCGTTAAAATAATTGTTACGATAAGAATGTGTGTATTCTATTTTTGAAAGATTGTAGCCCGTAGCCTGCTGTGTCGAATGTGTTTAATGCATTAATCAAAAATTTTTTGGAGATTCTTAAATTTGTTCGTGTTAAACTTGTTCGTGTGTCCTTAAATTTGTTCGTGTTTCCTTGCAAAGAAACACAACATTGATGTCGCCGAGATCTGGTTGGCTGTTGTGCTCTCGTCGGTGTGAAAGTACAAAAAGCTCATTATACGAGGTTTACATTGTGCATATGGCTTGGACGTAGCTGAATATTAGTCAATGCTTTGTTGATAGGTATAACTGTTCTCCTTTTTTTGTTTGCAAAGGATATGGTCTACGATTGGACTAGGACCATATTTTTATTATCCCATTTCTCTTAAAAATGGGCCACCTAGTCCAATAATATCCGTAAGGATGCTACAACCGGTGCAACAATTTCATTGGAATAATTAAAGGCAACTACGTTCAAACACACTAATATTTGTATTTTAGATAAACAGCTTTAAAGCTCTTAAATTTGCTATTGTTTCTTTGCAAAGAAACACAACATTGATGTCGCCGAGATCTGCTTGGATGTTGCGCTCTGGTCAGTGTGAAAGTACAAAAGGTCTTTTGTAAAAGTTTGCAGCTGATGTAAGGCAATAATCCAGAGAGCATAGAGACAAAGTTCCGCCTTGATTCAGTTAATGTCCTTGCTGTTGTATCTTTCTTGCTGCCGTTGTTGGTTATTTTTCATGAAATAATGAAAAAATTTAAATATTTTTCATTATAATCAGAAATAATTTCTTAATCAGGCTTGAGTTCAGTAATTTCAATTCTTATTGAATGAAATATTTTTATTAATTAATGTGAGTATCTAAAGAAGAGAAGAAAAATTAAACTAGACTTTATTAGCTGGGGGAAATACCGATATTTTTCTGTGCAGCCACGCACTTCATCAGCACCCATGTCTATCTACTGGAGTAGAGATTATTATTAACATCAGCTATTTAACTTAAATTTCTATGAAATGGAATATGAGAATTGATTGTGTATACAATTATTGATTTACCTTTGGCAAACACATTTGTAAGTATCACTATTCATTTTCTTTTTTTTTTTTCTCCATTTTCTATTTAGGTTAGCACGAAGTTATATCACTCTACCTATGTATGTTTCACTATTCTTACTTATCTTTTACGATCATCACATTAATTATTTTTACTTATTCGATGCACCATCGGTACATACATATAAGTATTATTGTAGTGGCTTTATGTTACTGTGTTTTTGCTTTCTACAGTTGACTTCGCTTACCAGCATTCTGAAGCAGTGATAGCCAAGTGAACAGTGATCGCTAAGTGAAGCTGCACAGAAAATAATCGGTATTTCCCCCAGCTAATAAAGTCTAGTTTAATTTTTCTTCTCTTCTTTAGATACTCACATTAATTAATAAAAATATTTCATTCAATAAGAATTGAAATTACTGAACTCAAGCCTGATTAAGAAATTATTTCTGATTAAAATTCACTACAGTTCAATTAAATCTAAAAATGTCTTATTTTTCATTATTTTTAATTAAATAAAAAAACAAGGTCAAAAAACTAATATAAAACTCGGATTTTATAAATTAATAAGGTCAGAAGGGCAATATGGCGACGAAAAGAGAGAGGCTGGTTCCAGAGTCACATTGGAGGGAACAATTAAGACTATATTTACACTATTTTCGACCACATCGAACATGTTCAGTTTACTACAATACTGGACCGAGTACCAATTAAATTGACTCAAGGTCAACACAATACATCAGTAAAATGGCGAATATGTAACAATTTACAAGATGTGTTTTTTTTTCGCCATACGCTACTTCGTACTTTTGGCAACACTCGCATTTTGTCAAGTCATAGGACGAGTTCGTTTGGATTAATTGTCACCAAATTTTCTGCGGGGTAGTCACATATCGATGAATTAATATAAAAAAGGCATATCTCGATTTTTTTCGATATCGCGCTTTTAACGTTCACTGGCACCCAACATATAATTACATCCTCCTTAAATAACTAAGTAGGTAACACTTCCAAATAAAAGATTAATGGCCACTTCAAAAATTATTCTGGCATGTAATTGCTTTAGTTTTTATTATGTTTTTTTTCTCCTCTAAAATATGGATAATTCGAGATACGGCTCCAAAATTAATCTGTAGACGCTGCGTTGAAAATGTCACCAAAAAGTCACCAAAATAGTCGACACAAGTGGCGACTTGGGGACACTTAATCCCATGCGACCTTCAGGCTACTTGTGATTTGTGGGATGTGTAAGTGGGCTTGTGCTCGAACATTTGATATATTTTCTGCCTTGGTCACGATGTCGAAAAGCCGTTTATTTCTATTTTACCATGAAAAGTCAAAGTAAATGAATTAATTTAACATTTACGTTTTTGTTGCGTATGCACAAATAAATAAGCAAAAAAGAATTACGTCATCCGCTTTGCAACTTATGTTAACTTGTTAACGTTGAAGTTTAAAGTGATTTGTGTTACGTATACAGTGAAATTCTACTCCCACAAGTCGCATGCACAGATCATACGTGTATGGTCTGCTTAACCTTGTTATTGAGAAAAAAATTATTTTTAAATTGTCTATATTTCTGTGAGAGTCACTTTTTCCCACAATTGTTAAATTAAGATTTTATATTATTTATCTAATTTCCATTAACACGAAGTAGCCCTTTTTTATTTGTAATATTCATATTTAATATAATGGAAAGAAGAAGGAAGGGTTAAACATCAACAAATACAAATAAATTGCTAAAATGTTGCAGCTGTTTTAGTCTTTATTACTATTAAAACATAATTATTGTTAAATGTTTGCTTGTTGATATAACTTACTATCATTTCTTTATTTACTTGTTAAACAAAAACTGTAATTAAATAAAAGATAAACTATTAGCAGTCAATAAATTTAATCGAATGTTAATTTGTTATTGGCATGATTTCAAGTAACAGAAGTAAATATTAAAATATAATGACGTCTGACAGCAGCAGTAACTAACATTGGTCATTATCTTCAAACAAATTGTTGTTTTGAAGATAATTGTGAATTATTTACTAATTTAATTAAACTTGTATTACAATTGTCACTGATAGAGTTTAATGAATTCTGTACAGGTAATTCGCAATCAACAGCTGACAGTAGGTATTAAAATTCAGAGTCGCACATACGAGGGCGGATCAATAAGTCAGTGACTTCTTGAATGAAACACAGCTTTTTTTGCAAAACAAACATTTATTTTTCAACATAATATCCTTTTAACTCAATACACTTAGTCCAACGTTTCTTCAGGTTTGGAAATAGGAAATAGTTACTAGGCTAAATCCGGAGAATGTGGCGGATGGGGCACCAATTCGTAGCCCAATTCATAGAGTTTTGCAATGAGAGTGCACACGTGAGCACTCCTGCATTATGTTGATGAAAAAGAACTTTTTTCTTGGCCATATGAGGTCGTTTTCTTTTTAAATCCTCATTAAATCGGTCTAATAAGTTCGTGTAATATTTGCCGTTTATTGTTTTTCTCTTTTTAAGGTAATCGATGTTGATTATCTCGCGTGCATCCCAAAAATTTGTTGCAATTACCTTATTGGCCGACAAATTCACCTTGGCCTTCTTCGGAGCAGGTTTACACTGCTGCTTGGTTTCCGGAGTACAGTAATAGATCTATGTTTCATCCAACGTTACAAAACGCCGCAAAAACTCATTCGAATTGCGGTTAAACAACTCCAAACAATCATTTGAAGTTGTCACACGTTTACGTTTATGGTCAATTGAGAGCAAACGCGGCACCCATCTTGCAGACAACTTTCTTAAACCCAGCTGATCAATTAATATCGAAACCTAACTGCCATATGAAATGCCTATGGATCAACAATCTCACTCACTTTTATTCTTCGATCGACCAACACCATATAGTGGATTTTTTTATTCGAAATTTTCGGGTGTACTGACCTCAATTAGCCGTCCACTTTTTTCCATTTTCTTCTCAAAAGGCGCGGTAGTCTGTTATCAACGGCTTCCAAACATAAACTAAATGACACAGCTTCTTCACATTTAGACAGGAGTCAAAAAGATATTGAGTTAATGATCCACCCTCGTATAACACAAAGTTTTGTTCGATTGCACCTGGAATCAGCGTTGTCAAATGTGCAGATTTATCTGTGTTTCGCAATTTTTTGAGCTCTTGAGCAGTCTTGCAGTTTTCAGTTTTAAAATCAGTTTTTTTTATTTTCATTTCTTACAGCCTTTTGCTTTTGAGTTTTTTACTTTTCAGAAAAATTTTCAATTCCTTCAAATATTACAAACTGTCAGTAATTATTATTTAGTTTTTCTGATACACGTTCATAACAGTGACAAGATCATTCATGTCCTAATCGTATGAAATATCTTATCACAGTTGAATTTATATGAGATACAAAAAAGAAGACTCAAAAATATTAAAAATTTGTTTATGTTTTTCACACATTGATCACATAATGGTAGAGTGAATTTATATATATTGAAATTGAATACTTGTTTAATTTACAAGTAAGCGTAAGGCAATATTTTGCAACAAATCTTGGGAGGAGCAAGGAATAACGAAACGTTATCGCAAGAAAACTGACATTGAAGAGTTTGTAATATTGTTGGAAATTTTTGGGCAGTTTTTCTCCTCGAAAACAGTTTTCTTGTTCTATATTTGCAGTTTTTCCTCAAAGTTATATGGTAACACTGCCTGGAATCACTAAAAATTTTACAATTAGGGAGTTCACAATAGCGTTTTAAAATATGTCTTAATATTGCAAAGTTTCAATTTCAGTACTTTAATATGGACTGGCAAGTTTGTTGCTTATGTTTGTGTATAAATGAAATTTATTACCAGGTGGCAAATTTAAAAGTATTAAAAGCTTTCATTTTAAAGATGGCGATATTGTTATGCTAAACTAAACAAGTTAAAACTATCAGCGCAGCTGTAGTTGATGAAAAAATATTTGTATTTTTCGCTGTCTTTAGGCATTTTGCAGAACAAACATCATTTTCATAAATTTATCCACCAATAACTTCTAATTTAAATAACTTTATTATTTTAACACTTCAATATAATATTTTTTATATCGTTGCCTGCTCACAATGAAAATTTTAGGATGGTACAATGTTGCTACATTAAAATTTCAAGATACTCATTCACACCTGTAAGCTTAAATGAGACGTGCCAATGCCATAACACCATAGCCATAGGCAAACTAAAGTTCAATTGCTTTCTATGGGGTTATGGCGTGTCACCTACAATCAAATACAGTGTTACCCCTAAGGTTGGTTCAAACAGCTGTTTTGTATGGCTATGGTTATGTCACATCTAATTTAAGCTTTAGGTAAGCACAAACAAACTAATTAAATACTTCAAGAACTCTTTCAGCAAGAGTACGAAAATAAACCGCAAAAAAGTTTGGTTTCGTTTCGTTTTTTCTTTGCAGAGCGCAAAATACCAAAACAAAACAACGGTAACGATTACGCCATTTTAGCGGTTTTTTTTTAATTTAAACAAGTGTCTTTAGAAAACGTTTCCTGATTGATTTGCTCGTTACAGCATTTAATGTGTGAGCAAAAATAGCTATAACTTTTTTTTATGAGTAGACATAAGTTCGAGAGTTTGATGCATGGTATGAAAATAATAGATGTTTCCATTCTCTCTTTGTTTTGAAAAATAAAGATTTTAGTTTTGCTTTTTTTTGTCGAGAGAAATAAAAAAAAAATTAACAAAAATGTGTAATTATCTCCAAAAAAAAAAATTAGAATAAATACAGTGAGGTATATAACTATATATCGTACACTAAATCATAAAGAGTCACACCTCAAAACTATAAAAGTGCTTTTGCTTTTTAACCGACTTCAAAAAAAGAAGGAGGTTAACAATTCGTCTCTATATTTTTTTTTTTTAGGTTCATAACTCGGTGCATTTTGGACCGATTGTAAAAATTCTTTTGTTGTCTGAGAAGGTATAGCTTCCCATTGGTCCCATTTGAAAAAAGTGGGCGGGATCACGCCCACAATTTTTTAAATTTGATTTTGTGATCTGCTACTCATTTGATTGCTGCGAAACCTAGCAAACATCTTTGGTTCTTGTAATTACAAAATTTTTAAGTTGAAAAAATGTATTATAACATTACACGTGGTTCTACTTAACCGATTTTTACGAAACTTAGCACACACCTTGAGCTCTTAAAAATACACAATCTTGTTTTTTAAAAAGGGGCGTAGCCACGCCCCATAAAATTTAACACTTAATTTCACGTGCTTTTACTTCATCGATTTTTACGAAACTGGACCATATTTCTAAATAAAGAAAGATACTTACAAATACATTTTTTTTAATTGACCAGAACTCAAAAGTATGCACTAAAAAGGTAAAAATAAAACTTAAAAAAAAAATTATACCGATTTCAAAAATAAGCACTAAAAAGCAACAAATAATATAGATCTAGTTAAATAAAAGATTTTTATATATGTTACCTACAGTGCCGTTTGAAGTTGGTGCCAGTAATACTGGTACTAAGCACATAGGAACATGCCCGGTAAAAAAACTGCAAGTAATTTTTATGTACATATGTATGTGCTTAGTTACCAATGTTGCTGGAACCAACTTCAAACGGCACTGTAGGTAACATATATAAAAATCTTTTATTTAACTAGATCTATATTATTTGTAGCTTTTTAGTGGTTATTTTTAAAGTCGGTTTAATTTTTTTTAAAAAGTTTTATTTTATATCACGTCAAATCGTCTTTTCTGGCAACTAAGAATGTATAGCTCCCAAATTTTTTTTGTCTCTCTGCCAATTGTTTATTCTTGTCCCTCTTTTTGTTAGTTTTTCAAAATACTAACACTAATACACACTCCTAAAGTTGAAGTTCTGTGAGCACGATCACTGTTAAATTTCACTGCTACTGTTTTATTAGTATTTTTCAAAATAACACAACTGCTACAAACAAAATACTGCTACATCACAGTAACAGTTTAAAAGAACAGCGATTTAGAAATCACGTTCACTAGGAGCAACATTATTAAAAAATCACGGGTACGCTCATCTCTAATATGTTTAGACATAGATAAATATGTATATATATATATATATATATATATATATATATATATATATATATATATACACATATATGTATGTACATAATTGCTGACAATAAGAATTCCATGCACAAGAGTATTATTATTATTTTTATTTGCCATTATGACAAAATATTGTTTTCAAGTTAAGTGTCAATAAACTCTTGAACATTCATATAATTTTTTATTTATTTTTTCTTTGAATACTGAGTAATTTTTGTGTAGTCTTGCCATAAGTAGATTCAATTATTCATGAATTCATTCAGCAAATCATACTTTATTCATATCTAAACATAAGTGTCCTTGAACAACAAATGTATCATAATGGGAAAATAATTTTCTTCAAACACTTACAGCCGGTCACAAGGTATCGATTAAAAAGACTGATCGTTGAATTGAGTTTACGTTTGTAACATACATACATATGTACATACATACATACATGTATGTATGTCGTTTGAGCTTCAATTACACTTCATATAAACATACGCATATAAAACAGCTGTTCGAATTAAATTTGTGGCCAACTATGTATTTTTATTTTCTTCCTTAACTACATATAACAAGCGGACAGGTACAGAAATAATGTTTTTTGAAGTATTTTGCGTTTCTAGTTTAAAATTTAATTTATTTATGTATGTACATGTGTGATCCTGGAATCAATTGCAATGTAAATAATACCGATTGTAATTATGGCAGCGCTAATATACGACAGAAAATATGGTTATGGCTATGGTTTAATGATATGGTACGTTTAATTGAAGGATTAAGGTGTCGTTAACTAAGCGTTGCTGCAAACGTTCCGCAATGTACTGTAATTTTAGAACGTTCTCGTTATTATGTCTGTATGTATTAGTGTTGCACGAATATTCGTATACATACTCGAATTGTCGAATATTCGGCCATTTTTAGATATTCGTATCCGTATTCGTATTCGTATTCGCCAAATGCAGGCGAATTTTTAATGCCATTTTACGACTGGAGTATTATTCAAACAGCTGTAAGCTTGCCAAGGTTAAAATGATTCCAAAGACGGGCAAAGATCTTACCAAGGCTGAGTTATATAAACCAATTAGTCTTCTATCAACAATGGCAAAGCTTTTCGAAAAACTGCTCATGACGAAATTGTCCCCAATTCTAGTTAGTAGTGGGTGCATACCGGACCATCAATTTGGTTTTAGAAGTCAGCATAGCATCATTGAACAAACTCATAGATTGGTTCAATTTATAAAAAGAACATTTGCAGGCATTTGATAAAGTGTGGCATGAAGGCCTAATTTTAAAATTAAAGACATACCTACCAATAAACTTTGTAAGTCTTTTCGAAACTTATATTATTGCCCAGAAGTTCACTGTTGTGGAAGGAGACTTTATGAGTATGCCTGAAACTATCTCATCCGGTGTGCCACAGGGGAGTATACTGGGGCAGTTTTGTATTTGATTTATACTTGTGATATGCCTCTGAACAGTAATATCCATACTTCCATATTTGCTGATGATACAGCCTGCCTTAGTATGCATGTTGGGCTTTTCTTCATTCTGGAGATTTTTCTCATTTTGACGATTTTTTCTGTTTTTTGGGTTTTTTTCGCGATTTTTTTGGCGATTTTTTTGTTTATTTTTTTCGTTTTGGTGATTTTTTTCATTTTGGCGATTTTTTTTCATTTTGGCATTTTTTTTCTTTTTTTATGTTTTTTTTTCGTTTTGGTGATTTTTTTCATTTTGGAGATTTTTTTTTTCATTTTGGCGATTTTTTTTCATTTTGGCGATTTTTTTCTGTTTTTTAGTTTTTTTTTCGTTTTGGCGATTTTTTTCTTTTTTGGCGATTTTTCTTCATTTTGGCGATTTTTTTTCTGTTTTTTAGGTTTTTTTTCGTTTTAGCGATATTTTTCATTTTGGCCTTTTTTTTTCATTTTAGCAATTTTTTAGTTTTTTTGCGATTTATTTTAATCTTAGAAATTTTCTTTTAATTTAGTGCTTTTTTCATTTTGGCGATTTTTTTCTGTTTTTTGGGGTTTTTTTCGTGTTGGTGATTTTTTTCATTTGGCGATTTTTTTCTGTTTTTAGGTTTTTTTTTCGTTTTGGTGATTTTTTTCATTTTGGCGATTTTTTTTCATTTTGGCGATTTTTGTTTTCATTTTAGCAATTTTTCCGTTTTTTTTTGCGATTTATTTTAGTCTTAGAAATTTTTTTTTAATTTGGTGCTTTTTTCGTTTTGGCGATTTTTTTTTCTGTTATTTAGGTTTTTTCTTTTTTTGGCGATTTTTTTCATTTTGGCGATTTTTTTCTGTTTTTTAGGTTTTTTTCGTTTGGCGATTTTTTTTCATTTTGACGATTTTTTTCTGTTTTTTAGGTTTTTTCTTGTTTTGGCGATTTTTTTTCATTTTGGCGATTTTTTTCTGTTTTTTATGTTTTTTTTTCGTTTTGGCGATTTATTTTTCATTTTAGCAATTTTTCCGATTTTTGCGATTTATTTTAGTTTTATAAATTTTTTTTTAATTTGGTGCTTTTTTTCGTTTTGGCGATTTTTTTTCTGTTTTTGGCTTTTTTTTCATTTTGGCGATTTTTTTCTGTTTTTTGGGATTTTTTTCGTTTTGGCGATTTTTTTCATTTTGGCGATTTTTTTTCATTTTGGCGATTTTTTTCTGTTTTTTAGAGTTTTTTTCGTTTTGGTGCTTTTTTTCGTTTTGGCGATTTTTTCTTGTTTTTGGCGATTTTTTCGGTTTGGCGATTTTATAATTTTTTATTTTTTCATTTTTACCGTTTTTGAAACTTTCAAGAGTTTTGCTCTTACGGTTTCCAAGATACAGCAAATTGTGAAATTACATAGTCAAAATTGCATTAACTGATGGAACACCCTTTAATTAAAATTTTTTTAAATTTTTGTGTTAATTTTTGTAGTCTGTATAAAAATACACTAACCTTACAAATTTCAAGTGTATATATATAGAATTGTATATATACTACATGGGATTTTAAAATTTTTCGTTGCTCGTTTTGGAACACCCTTTAATTTCCAATTATCATGTATTTGTTGTTGTAGCGGCCAAAGGTCTACATACTGTGTCCAAATTTCAGGTCTGTAGCTCTTACGGTTCTCGAGAAAATACTAATATAGTTTTAGACATAGTTAATTTTACATAACACAAAAAGTTAAAGTTTTCCAACCCTGGAAACGTCGTTTTAATTTTTTTGTATTTTTTTAATTTAAAATTCCAATTTTAGTCGTACTGAAGTGTAAAATATGTACATTTATTAAAAAAAAATAAAAATTTGTTTTCGGGAGTTACTTTTATATGGCAAAATGAAGTTTAAGTTTTCCAGCTCTGCAATCGTCTGCCCGATTTTGCTGAATTTCAATACCAATCTAGTTTGGAAAATTTCTGACACACCAGTCCAAGAACGAAGTCTCTAGCTCTTCTGGGAGCTTCGGAAAACCGATTTCACGTACAGACAGACGGACAGACGGACAGACGGACAGACGGACAGACGGACATCGCTTATTCGTCTTCCCTATGCATAAGGATCCAGAATATATATATTATATGGATCGCTTATTGATATTATAGAAATTACAAACGGAATGACAAACCTATATATACCCTTTTACCATTTTTGTTGGTAAAGGGTATAAAAACAAGAGAGAAACACATAACAAATAACTAATAATGAGAACTTTAATGTTCGTATGCGAAGTTAGCATTGTGAATCATACTTATTTTGCATCGTCCATAGGCATTGAGTTAAGGAGAGTCGAAATCAACAACGTCATAAATATTGCTAAGTATGAGTTCGTTGCGCACTTCAAACATTCGAGTGAATATCATTCATAGACAACATTGCAATAAGTATGAGTGCGTATAAGTACAAGAAATTATATATCATGATTCAACTTCTCTGACTCGTAGCATCTGTCGTACATTTTGTTTCTTATTTATTATACCCTTTACCAACAAAAATGGTAAAAGGGTATATATAGGTTTGTCATTCCGTTTGTAATTTCTATAATATCAATAAGCGACACATAAAATATATATATTCTGGATCCTTATGCATAGGGAAGACGAATAAGCGATGTCCGTCTGTCCGTCTGTCCGTCTGTCCGTCTGTCCGTCTGTCCGTCTGTCCGTCTGTCCGTCTGTCCGTCTGTCTGTACGTGAAATCGGTTTTCCGAAGCTCCCAGAAAAGCTAGAGACTTCGTTCTTGGACTGGTGTGTCAGAAATTTTCCAAAATAGATTGGTATTGAAATTCAGCAAAATCGGGCAGACGATTGCAGAGCTGGAAAACTTAAACTTCATTTTGCCATATAAAAGTAACTCCCGAAAACAAATTTTTATTTTTTTTTAATAAATGTACATATTTTACACTTCAGTACGACTAAAATTGGAATTTTAAATAAAAAAAATACAAAAAAATTAAAAAGACGTTTCCAGGGTTGGAAAACTTTAACTTTTTGTGTTATGTAAAATTAACTATGTCTAAAACTATATTAGTATTTTCTCGAGAACCGTAAGAGCTAGAGACCTGAAATTTGGACACAGTATGTAGACCTTTAGCCGCTACAACAACAAATACATGATAATTGGAAATTAAAGGGTGTTCCAAAACGAGCAACGAAAAATTTTAAAATCCCATGTAATATACATATAATTGTATGTATGTATGTATATACACTTGAAATTTGTAAAGTTAGTGCATTTTTATACAGACTACAACAATTAACACTAAAATTAAAAAAATTTTAATTAAAGGGTGTACCATCAGTTAATGTAATTTCGACTATGTAATTTTGATAAATTGCTGTATCTTGGAAACCGTAAGAGCAAAACTCTTGAAATTTTCAAAACCGGTAAAAGTAAAAAAATAAAAAATTATAAAATCGTCAAATCAAAAAAAAATCGCCAAAAACAAAAAAAAAATCGCCAAAATGAAAAAAAGCACCAAATCCAAAAAAATTTCTAAGACTAAAATAAATCGCAAAAAAACGGAAAAATATCTAAAATAAAACAAAAATCGCCAAAATGAAAGAAAATCACCAAAATGAAAAAAAAAAATCGCCAAAATGAAAAAAATCACCAAAACGAAAAAAAACCCTAAAAAACAGAAAAAATCACCAAAATAAAAAAAAAAATCGCCAAAATGAAAAAAAATCGCCAAAACGAAAAAAAGCACCAAATTAAAAAAAATATCTAAGACTAAAATAAATCGTAAAAAAACGGAAAAATTGCTTAAATGAAAACAAAAATCGCCAAAATGAAAGAAAATCGCCAAAATAAAAAAAAAATAGCCAAAATGAAAAAAATCACCAAAACAAAATAAAAACCTAAAAAAAAGAAAAAAATCGCCAAAATGAAAAAAATCGACAAAATGAAAAAAATTACCAAGACGAAAAAAAAACCTTAAAAACAGAAAAAAATCGCCAAAATTAAAACAAAAATCGCCAAAATGAAAAAAAATCGCCAAAATGAAAAAAAATCGCCAAAATGAAAAAAAATCGCCAAAATGAAAAAAATCGCCAAAACGAAGAAATTCCCAAAAACAGAAAAAATCGCCAAATTGAAAAAAACCTCCAAAAACAGAAAAAAATCGCCAAAACGAGAAAAAAGCGACAAAACTGAAAAAATCGTTTTAACTGAAAAAAACTTCAAAAAAGCAAAAAAGCCTACCTTTCGTGCGCGATTCAAAGTCGCACTTTACAGAATTTTTTAATATTAAAGGAATTAAATGAAACTAAGTTTTTCCTTATTTCGTTTTTGCTTTGTTCACTTAACATATTTTATGTATTTTTTAAAGAACTAGATTGGTATCAATAATCAGGAAAATCCAAAATTATGACTCCAGGGTTGGAAAACTCACACTTTTTGTGTTATGTAAAATTAAATAAGTCTAATTTTTTTCTTTTTCTTTATAAATTGAATATATTTTATGCTTCTGAAAGAAAAGTTTGGCGTATGAAATTTGAAAAATGAAAATTACAGCTCCAAAGATGGAAACTTTAAAAAAATGATAAATTTTTTCACAAATCAAATATGTATGTATACTATATATATGTACATACGTTGGTAAAGGGTATATAAGATTCGACACAGCCGAATATAGCACTCTTACTTGTTTTTGAAGTCGGTTTAATTTTTTTTGAAGTTTTATTAATAAACAAGTTAATTGAAGAAATCTATAACGACCTCAACAATTTCTTTTGCAATACAGTCTTCTTGAAGAATATAAAATTCCGTTATGCTTTTTCTTATGTCACATACTAGCGTCATTTGTACAGTATCAACAGTTGTTAGCAACTACTCAGCATCTGAAATTTGTTTGGTTGTGACTCTTTATGAAAAAATAAGCAGTTTTGCAAAAATTTTAGCAAAAAGTTATATTTAGTGCAAGAAAAGATTTGACAATTAAAACAAATAACTAATAATTTAATATTGTGAAAATTCTTTATTAAATAAATTACAAGTTAAGTAATGAAAGGCAAAAAAAAGCAAAGAGGTAAGCAAGAGGAATTTCTGGACAAAATTATCCAATGTGAAGAATCCTATCTCGCCTGTGGTAATATATTAACTTTTTTTATTTATTTATTAAGTGTTACAAGTACAATTACAAATTATATCATAACTTAATTTAAACGAAAATAGTTACATAGATATTCACTAGTTGTAGTGAATCGAACCCACAAGGTTAGGTTAGGTTAGGAAGGGTGGTGCTACACCGCACCTCCACTCCGGGACCCAACTGGGTCCATTGTGATTCCCTTCTATTGCCAATTGCTAGTAATATTTACCTCTCCCATTTATAACCAGAAGTGACTCTATTATCCGTCATTAAGCCACCGAATCCCCCTCTAGTTTACACTTCCCCATATCATTAATGCTTTCATGAAAACGTCTGCTCAGGCATCTAAGCCTATGACGTTGCAGCTTCGGGCATTGCCAGATAACATGTTCAATGGTTTCTGGTTCCTCTTCATCCCCACACATCGTACAAAAATCTGCAGTGCCAGTTTCCCAAATACTAGTTTTAGCTCTGACCGAGCAGAACTAGTATTTGGTATCATGATTTGCATCGCCTTCCTATCCATGTTCAGCAGCTGTTTGGATCTTCCTGAGTCAAGTTTTGGCCAAAAACCCCTCCAGACTCTACAATCCTCCCTATTTCGCCATGAACTGTTGATCCTGCTTTCTACCCAATTACTGAGTTCCCTATAGTAATGACCTATGGGTAATTTTACCGCTCTATCCGACATTCTCTCATCTAATGCCCACCCTATTTTTGCCAGCTCATCGGCAGTTTAATTTCCATTAACAATGCTGCTTCTAGCGCTGCCTGGCTGTCGACATAGAATGTTACCTTCTCACCTTTAGCCACATTCCTGGCCACCAGGATCGCCAAGATCTCAGCCTGCAAAACACTGCACTCATTTGGCAGTCTGAAAGAAGTACGAATGTTCGCTTCCAGGATATAGACACCAGCCCCTGTGCCTTCCCCCATTTTTGATCAGTCTGTAAAGACTGCACTACCCTCATATATCCTATCAGATTTGACCCAATACTTCCTATCGGGAATTACCTTAAGGGTGTTCTACTAAAATCGATTTCAGCGACCTTATAGTCCGTGAACCCAGGAGTTACGGATTTCTGATCACCAAAACCGATCTCATTTAAGATTGATGTGTGACCTGTTGTTCCTGCTCTCACCAAAGTTATTTCTACGAGTCTATACCTCCCACCATACCACACAGCCACAGAAAATAACCGGCCTGATAACCGATGTGTAAATCCAGCTAACTACCTTCCGTTTCAGACCCCAGTTCCATCCAATGGAGTTTCTCCATGCGTAGTAGGCATTGAGCCCTTTCTTTAGCCTTTCCTGCGTGTTCCTTTTCCAAAAAAGCCTGCTATCTAAGAAAACACCCAGGTATTTAGCTCCTTCTGTAAGTCTCAGCTCTACCCCTCATATCCTAGGCAGTACAAAACTTTCTACTTTGTATCTCCTGGTAAAGAGGACTACCTCGGTTTTCTCTCAGTTGATTCCTACTCCTTTACTGCTGGCCCAAGAGGATAGCTCGCCCAACGCCGACTCCATGACTTCACTGATAGTGGTAAGAAACTTTCCCGTTACCAGTAAAACCACGTCATCCGCATATGCAGCTATCTTTCGTCCGCTCCTGCCAACACGCCAACAACTACAATAGAGGTCAACAGAATTGCCAACAACTACAATAGAGGTGACAAAACTCCTCCCTGTGGTGTAACTCTTATCAGACTTTCCCTTCCCATACTCGAGTTGATGATTCTGCTATCAAGCATGATCACTATTCACTCCACTAGAAAGCTGTGAACTTATGTTACTTATCCTGTTAAATGCTCCCTCAATGTCTAAGAATGCACCCAGTGTGTAATCCTTGTGCTGCAGTCCCCTCCCTATAACACTTACCACGTCATGAAGCGCACTCTCAACAGATCTGCCCTTACGATGGGCATGCTGAGCGCCACTAATGACGTGGGTATCAATTGTGTTCCTTAGATGCAGATCAATCAGTCGTTCTAATGTTTTCAAAAGAAATAATGAAAGACTGATTGGTCTGAAATCCTTCGGCTTTGAGTGGCTTGCCTTACCCACTTTGTGTCTGAAGATGACCCTAACCTCTCTTCAGCCTTTCGGTATAAGCCTTTTGATTAAGCATATCTTAAAATGAACCCCTTTCGTTACCTCCTCCCCTCGTTATACTGATTTCTGTGAGATGGTGAATGTGAAGAAAAAATCAATGGAATGGAAGTACTTTCTATATAAATGATATTATGATATTATTTACATGAAGTTAGTATAAGTTACGATATTTTAATTGGTTTTATTTAATAAGTTCCTCGATAGAACTTGATACCAAAAACCGGCGCATAATGTTGTTTTAACCAACTTTTAAATCCTAGCGTAATTTTTAATGTAAAATTGTATGGCAAAACTCATTAGGACCCTTATTATTTATTATATGTATTATTATACACTAGCATTTTCCCGCAATTCGTTCACACATAGAAATAAACTGAGTAGATTTTAAATTGTATTTATACCAATCTTATCAAAAACAAACAGCAAAAATTTTTCCCGTTCTACCCAGTTCCGCGAAAATCACTTAAATTTTTCTTTAATATTCTTGTACTACCGACAATCATCACCTTTATTCCAGTTGTCAACATAGACGTCACTTTAACATAATACCCAAAACTTGGATTTTCTTACTCGCTATCGAGAACAATTTTGTCCTACTGACAATCTTTTTCCGTTTCCTAAGGTCTAGAAAATAAAATAAACCTGCCAACAGGACAGAGAAAACAGTGCCTAATAAATATCTCATAAAATAGAAAAAAATTAATAAGATATCTTTATGGTTTTTTTTCAATAAGGAAATCTTATTCATTAAATAAGGAAAACCTTTTTGAAAAAATCAAGAAGAAATCTTCTAGTTTTTATTAGGTTATCTTATTGATTTTTTCAATAAGGTTGTGTGTCTTTATTCTCTGCACTTATGTATTTTCATTTAAATTCTATACCATATACATATGTATGTATGTATGTAGTATATTGTTGATATTATTTATTTATACATACATACATACACATTATGTTATATTCTTAACTAACTTACTCACCAAGTATTGAACCAGCAAACTTCTACTTGATAGGCAAGCACTCTAACCAATAAGCTAACAAGCAGCCTGAACAACCATTGAAATAATTGTACAAACATTCTTATACAAAAATAATAAAAACGAAAAAAATTGTCTCTATATCTATTTATAGATATGAAATAACAAGACACCTCATAAAATCAAGAAGATTTCCTTATAAAAAAAAATAAATAAGATGCTTTACACATAATTATATAGGAACCTAATAAAATCAAGAAGAAAACCTTATTGAAAAAAATCAGTAAGGCAACCTAATAAAATTAAGAAGAAAACCTTTTAAAAAAATTAATAAGGTAACCTAATAAAATCAATAAGAAATCCCTATAGTTTACAATTTATAAGAAAATCTAATAGAATAAAGAAGTTTTTATGAGGTTTTCTTCTTAATAAAATTAATAAGATTTACCACATAAAAACAATAAGGAATTTCTATTAAAAAATCTTCGATTCTTTCTGCTGGCATACCCCTTAGCCTAAAAAGGTTTCATGGATAAAATCTTCTTGATTCTATTAGGCAGTTTTTTCTCTGTGATGTTTCAGTTGTTTTCGACAATGGGTACATAAGCCCCACTCGGCCAAGTAGGACCACGTGGAATATAATATTATCTATCTATTTATATTTTGAAATGCAAGATCGTGTCATCTCTAGAGCGCAGTCTGTTTGCAAAGTTTCATTAGAATCGGTTTAGTAGAATCACGTGAAAAATAATATTGAATTTGAATGGAAAATTGAGATTGCGTCATTACAAACGACCGAGATGTGTGCTAAGCTTTGTAGCGAACCAATAAGTAAAATTACATAAAATCATAGGAAAAAATATATTGAGCACTTTTTCGGCAATAGGACTAACTGGAAGCTACACCGCTTTCCACAAAAAAGAAATTAAAACGCCATAAAAATTACGAAGCTGCAAAGCATGATACAATTATACTAGGTACATGCACGACTACAACAATTGGAATTTTGTTGTATTTGTTGTTATAAACAAACGATAACTTGTCAGAAACAAATGTCTTTTGTTTATAAAAAATTGCAATTACAGGGCAACTAAAGTACAATTGCAGACGCGGCATTCCTGCATGATTATAGTTATTCAGTGTTGCCATTCTGTGTGTAGTTAAATAGTGTGTAATTTCTACTCACATGTGTAGGCCATGGAATTAAATTCTTGTATAATGTCTGTGAAATTCTACTTTGGGTTCTATTTGTATTTATTTTTCATTTAATTTTAACCTACACAAAAGATGTGTAGTGTAATTTTCTTCAATGTTTAATTGCAGACACAGCCTTGTGTAAATTCATTGGCAACACTATAAACATTTTATTCACACACATACACTAACATTTTTGCAGCTTGTAAACAAAGTTTGACATTTATCTGCAATGTATACAGTAACAGGCTGGGCTTGTGCATGTACCTGTTATAATTGTATCATGCTGCAAAGTAACTAACACACATAAAAATTACAGACCAATTGATATCCTCATTCCTTTTTTTTTTTAAGTCAGTTAATAAAAGTGCTCCTTACATATACATTAGTATGTACGGCCTTTTGCACCTTACATGGCGATATGGAATTTGTATGTTTTGAACCGTTTTTATACGTACATACATATATTTTCATCAATTCTGTTGCAACGAAGTTATTGGGATATTTAAACCTTACATATATGTATGTGTGCATGTATGTATGTATGTATCTACATATCCATGTGCCCCATCCTAAATACATAGATATGTGCATATCGAAGACTAAATCATAAACAGTCACAACTCAAAAAAATCAAAAATTCCCAGATGTTGAAAAGTGGCAGAAAACTGTTGATCCTGTACAATAAATTTTTATGACCGTTAACGTTTCCTTCTGTGATCTGGTTTATAAAAGAAAACAAATCCATTTTAATAATTTTGAGTTGTGACTGTTTATGATTTAGTGTGCGCTATGTACATATACAAGCAACGAATATTTGTGTCGAAAATTTTTGCACTAATTTTGTCATATCATCAATTTACTCCCCTCCTATATGAGGATTTTTACAAATCTCTGGGCCCTTGTTTCGTAGCAGCCGGTGACTATAATGCTAAACATACGTTCTGGGGTTCGCGTCTTATTACACCCAGAGGTCGAGCGTTGTTCAATACAATTTCCAAAATGGGCTTGGATGTCATTTCGAGTGAGGAGCCCACTTATTGGCCTACTGACATACATAAAATTCCGGATGTTATAGATTTTGGCGTCATAAAAAATATTTCTAGGGAATTAATTCACGTAGAAGCTTCCCTAGATCTATCGTCCGATCACTCTCCCACGATCGTTACAATATGTAGCCCACTGCGAAGTGCTCTACCTTACTCATATGTGAATTTGGCCAGTCGTGTAAATTGGCTGCGATTCAAAAAATATCTTAGTAGTCATTGCACGGAAAACATTACACTAAGAACACCTGATGATGTTGAATCTAACATTGCCAATCTTAACGAAAATATTAAGCAGGCTGCTAAACATGCCACTACCTCCCATCATCAGACTGGGTTTAATAGACTATATTCTACAGATATTGAACGTCTCGTATGTGAAAAAAGAAGAGCTAGAAGGGAATGGCAGCAGCACAGATCACCCCAGAATAAAATTAGATTTAAAGAGTGCACTAAACGACTCCAAGAGCTGCTTGCACATGAAAAAACTGCATCTCTTAAAAACTATCTGGAAAATCTTGATGTCACACCAGCATCTAATTACTCTTTATGGCGCGCTGCTAGAAAGCTTAAAACACCTGTTGAGTTTAAACCACCTCTACGCACATCTACCGGAGGTTGGGCAAGAAGCGATACTGAAAAAGTAACATATTTGCTGACCATTTAAAATACGTATTTACCCCAAACACATGCACTGGTGTAATTGATTTGCCAAATGTAGTCACTCTACCCCCTCAACAAATAAGGTTTAAGACGCGTGATGTGCAAAAACTAATTGCTGAACTCAACCCGAAGAAAGTTCCGGGTTTTGATGGAATTAGTAACCAGATGCTGATGAAGTTGCCTCGTATTGCAATTAGAATACTGTTATTTATTTTTAATGCCATTTTACGACTGGAGTATTATCCACACAGCTGGAAGCTTGCCAAAGTTAAAATGATTCCAAAGCCAGGCAAAGATCTTACCAAGGCTGAGTCATATAGGCCAATAAGTCTCCTATCAACAATGTCAAAGCTTTTCGAAAAACTGCTCATGACAAAATTGTCCCCAATTCTAGTTAGTAGTGGGTGCATACCGGACCATCAATTTGGTTTTAGAAGTCAGCATAGCACTATTGAACAAACTCATAGATTGGTCCAATTTATAAGAAGAACATTTGAAGAAAAGAAGTATTGTTCTGCGCTGTTTATCGACGTTACTCAGGCATTTGATAAAGTGTGGCATGAAGGCCTAATTTTAAAATTAAAAATATACCTGCCAATAAACATTATAAATCTGCTGGAAAGTTACATTACTGCCCGGAAGTTCACTATTGTGGAAGGAGACTTTATGAGCATTCCTGAAACTATCTCATCCGGTGTGCCACAGGGGAGTATACTGGGGCCAGTTTTGTATTTGATTTATACTTGTGATATGCCTCTGAGCAGCAATATCCACACTTCCATATTTGCTGATGATACAGCCTGCCTTAGTATGCATGAAAATCCTTACGAGGCATCCCGATATCTTCAAGAACATATTACCTAGCTGGAACTATGGTTAAAATTATGGAGAATTAAGGTAACATATACATACATTACGAAGAGATACTTGTTCACCCATTCGGATTAACAATCAAGTTGTCCCTCAACATACTCATGTGAAATATCTTGGTATACACCTTGATCGACGGCTTACTTGGAAACACCACATTGACTCTAAGTTAACCCAAATGAAACTAAAATTAACTCAGGTACAAGTCACTTTTGAAACCGATATGGTGCTACGGAATTCAACTATGGGGCACTGCTTCAGCTTCAAATGTCGAGAGAATCCAACGAAGGCAAAATAAAATTTTGCGATTAATAACATCGGCTCCATGGTATATAAAAAACTCAAATATACATCGTGATTTAAACATGCCACTAGTGATTGAAGAAATTGCAAAATATGCTGGTAAATATTTAACAAACCTCGAGTCACATCCTAATCCGCTTGCTCGTAATATTTTGAACTTTACTGGACACATCCGCCTAAAAAAGAGGGATACAAGGGCTCTTATACTCAACACTCCAGACAGGACTGCTTGAAAATAATTTTTATTTTTTATTTATATTTTTCCTTCCTTTTGATTATCACCACATATGTATTATTTATAACTATCTCTAAATTTATGTCCGACAGTGGTCGGGCCGAATTAATTATATTTAGATTTAAGATTTGAATACTTATTGTTAGTTCATATTTGAAGATACAATAAATAAAAAATATGTATTAAAAAAAATGTACATATATATTTCTGATAAATCATTTATAATGACATGTCCTAATTGAGCCTAATTAATATCCAAAACAATTTTCACAACTACTTATTAACTGGAAATTAAAGCATAATCAATTGCAATAACCACTAACAAGAATATGCTAGACAAAATAATTAAATACCAAAAATATGAATTAAACGAAAATTCCATTTTGTTTAATGAGGATTTAATGAAACTATAAATACAGATACATACGAACGTTTCACACCTAAAACATTCGCATGAAAACTAATGAAAATATATATAAATATATGGTATTAATTTGAATACGCATGTATAGACAGAAATTTTACTAGAACCCAGCAAGCAAAAAGGTGTAATTACGATAACCTACTTCAAAAAGGAGGAAGTTCCCTTTGGGATTGAAATTTTTTAAGAGGGTGGACTTTGTAACTTCATCATTTGTAGACCGATTTTTTTTATCTGAGAGGGTTCAGCTGTCATTTGGCCCCATTTCCGTAAAATTGGACGGTACTACGCCCATTAATTTTTTTTATTTAATTTTATTTACTTTTACTTATCTTAAAGTTGTGTGGGAATAAAAAAGCACTGCTACTTTAGATTAATGATTGGGAAATTGGGTGAGACCACGTCCCTTAAGGTTTAACATTTGCTCTAAAAGACTAAAAGTAAAATTTTAAGAATTTTAAATATCAACACAAAAAGGCTAATAATACTTCAGTTTGAGTTAAATCCAGATATAAATTCGCTATGTAAATTCGAAGTGTGACGCTGAATAACGAAGATAAAGTTACAAACTGTTTGTGAAAATCATTTAAATAATAAAATTATAAAAATTAATAAAATTTACCTTGGAGTCCAAAGAACTGGATACCGATTGACATGTTTAATTCTCTCCAATATTTCCGCCTTTGTCTGGACTTTTTGATAATACTTTGATGCCAGATTAGACAAGCATTAATATTGTTTAACATTTTAAATTATAATTTCAATAATATGCATTATATCACGCTGCAGCAATAATTTGTTATGAAAATTTTGCTCTCAGCTAACAGCTGATAGTGTGACCATAAAGAAAAAATAGTGTTTAAAAAATTAAACCTTAACAATAAAGGCACCTAAAAACAATTTTTGACAGCTTTGTATACGTGTACATTTATATCGAGCCATAACCGCCAAAAAAACCCTTACGCGAAATATTTTTCGACACTCGTTTTTTTTAAATCGATTAAATCGTCAAAAAATGAAGTCGCTTAGGCTTTTGTGGCGGTTATTGCACTAAATTTTTGAAATATGTATACATATATGTGTCCTTTATTTACAAATAAATTATGTAATAGTATATAAAACAATTATTAAAAGTTCAAAGTGAACATAGGGCATCGACAAGCTCCAGGATAGTTGTACTGCTTCTAGTTCCCTTTTCGTACAGCGTATCCAGGTGTTTCTTGGGCCGCCTCTTCTACGTTGTCCTTGGGGGTTTCAGTCCAAGACGTCTCTAGCAGTATCATTGTGCGGGCGGCCTAGAATATGGCCTAACCAGATCCATTTTCTTCTCCGGACTTCTATTTCGATAGGACTAGTATTTGTCTTCATTTGTTATTCGGTTTGGCCGGAAAATTCATAATAAGTGGCGCAGACAGCCGTTGATAACAACTTAGATTTTGCGAGTTGTCTCTTGTGTCAAACTCCAAGTTGTACAGCAATACAGTAAAATGGATTTCACACTGCAATTGAAAATTCTTACTTTAGTTTTGCACGTGATGTTGTTGCATCTCCAAATTTTATTCAGTGTGAGAAAAGCACTTCTAACCTTGTTAATACGATCGCGAGTGTGAGCCTCCGATACCCCTTCTTTGGTTATTTTACTGCCGAGGTAGCAAAAACTGTCGACATCTTTACTGGTCTGCCCGTCTATAGTAAGCGGACTTACATTTGTTGTGCCTATTCGCATAAGCTTGGTTTTTCTAGTATTTATAAAAATAATTGGCATACATTTTTGAAATGCTGTAGAATAAAAATAAAAAAACAATTATTAAAGTAAAAACTAAATTTATTTACTAAAAGGGCCCCATAAAAAATGGCTGTAGGTATCGCCCAAGTGCAAATCGTCCGAAAAACAAAAATGTAGAATTGACCAAAATTGTTGTAAAAAATTGGGTAATTGTGTTCATCGGCTTTGGGCGATTCAAGACTTTTAGATATTTGGGTATTTGTTCATAATGAATAATGCGCTATGAAATAAGGCCCAAGTAAATAAAGTTAAGGAATTTTTAATAGGGCTTTATTTCATTCATTTTTGGATTTACTTCATCTTGACTTTAGTTGGGACTTATTTAATTATTTTTTTGGATTTTATTTCATCTTGAGTTTGGTTTCATTGGGCTTTTTTAATTAGGCCTGATTTAATTTATATTGGCTGTTTTTTCATAAATTTTCTCTCGACCTTATTTAATTTTTTTTTGTTCTATTTCATTGGAACCCAGCAATAAATTACACATTACCATCAGAACTACTTGCCACATAATGACTTTCTTTTCTGATTACCAAATTTCATTATACGCTTACAAATCACATTACCTAAAATTTAAAAAAATTATGTACAAGTTGCTAAGTGAGGAGAATAATTTTTTTAGGTGAAATAGATTACGTGAACAAGTTGCTAAATAAAAAAAGTTAGTACTTGTCAAGAATCGATTATTTTAGTCTCACGCCTTGTTAAAATCATTAAGTTGGTAATCCAGTAAGGAAGAGCTTCCACCAAAAATGCTTAATTCCAAACCCGATTAACTTTTTTGAAATTTATTGCTGGTGACTCATTTAATTTCGTTATTTATGCGTTATTTGCTTGGGCCTTGCTTCATAGCGCCAATGAATAATTGCCAAATTTCCTCAAAATGTTAAAGGATCCAAAAAAATATAAGGCGATTATTAACTCAGAATTCGGGTGATTGTACGTAATGAACAAACACCTAAATACTTCTATTCATTTAACACTTTTGGGTTATTCTTAATTTTTTTTTTGGGTGATTGGGCACTTTTTTGGGCATTTCTTCACAATGACTAATCAACCAATAATTTTAGGCAATTGTTGGGCAATTATTAAATTTTGAAATCTTTGATGATTTTTCATATGAAAAATGTTTCCATAAAAACCGCCCACAAAAAAATTTTTTTAAGCTTTTAAGTTATTGTTTTGATATGAAAATTGTTTAACATTTAAAAATTAAAAGGAAAAAAATACACCCAAACATTAGGCAATCATCAAAATTTAATATAGAATTTAGGAAATAATTGGAAGTTTCTCCAATGTGTGGCTTTTACAGCAGCAAAAATGGTTTGGAAAATCGTCGCAAGCGAAGCCGAGATTCGGCATAATATAAAGTTTAGTTTAGGCTCAAAAGAAGTTTGGCGGCACTTTTAGAAAATTTTAAACAAGAAAAAATATATAAAAAGTTGTCGGCGAAGCTTAGTTTCCAAGTAATTGGCCTCTGAAATTCTAGTACAAAAGCGTGATTATACGGTATCTCTTCCAACCGATATCAAAAGTATAATTTTAAAGCCTTCGAGAATATCTTTCATGAAATGGTAAAATGCACAAACTTTATTAGGTAAGAAAACTTTATGAGGCTGCCCCGTTTCCAGAAACACCATGGTGGAAAAAATCCTTTACCCTGACCGAAGGCTGGCAGTGCAAAAAAATTATTGAGCAGGAAAACTTTGCAAGGCAGAAAATCTTCATTAGGTTGCGTCTTTTCGAGGAAAAACCATGGGAGAGAAAAGTTTTAAGACCGTCTGAAGGCCGGTAGTGCAGGAAATCATTATGGGTGGATGTATTAGCAAATGCAAACCGAATTCCATTTTAGTTGCTATTACACATAATTTAAAAAGGAAATCCTACACTCAAAATATTATGTAGGTAAATTCAAATTCAAATTCATTTGAAACAATAGTATTTTCAGTTAAAACCCGTATGTTACCCCGAAATGTTACTCATTTCATTTGAATCAAACGATTTTTTTCAGTTATTTTTAATGTTAATTTTTTAACATAAAACTTCAGTAAAAAGGAATGTTTTTTCCTTTATTTCAAACTACAAAAAACAACCTACACCTCATTTAAAACTACTGGGTTTTAATTTTTTAACAGCCTGAAATAATTTACAAAAACAGTGAAAACGACTGTGCTTTTCAATTGTTTTAGTTTATATACATTTACTACCCAAAACTGTAAAAACGACAGCACCCAGCAAAAAACTTTGCCTACTAGAATCCAAAAAAGTGTATGTACTCCTCAGTGACTTAATAAAGCATTATTTTTGTTTGAGAAATTCAAAAAGTATGCGTACCCTATACTTTTTGCCTACAAACATGCAAAAGTTAATATATTACTGATTGCCTAAGAATATTCAAAATTTAATGGGTTATTTTTTGCTTACAAATATGCAAAATTTTATAGATTAATTTTTGCTTAAACTTATTCTTAATTAATTTGCTAGTTTTTATAATTAAAATAATTTTCACGATCAATAAATTGTTCTCTAGATATATTTCCTTATTAACTGGAAAGCACTACAATAAGTACTTTCACGTAATGATATAAATAAGTTCTCATTTTATTCATTACAGGGCAGTCATTACTACGCACATAAAATAATTACATAAATAAGTATCAGTCATTACTTTGTAAGCCATTAAAAGAGTACTTACTACCCATTACAAAATTTCGAAAATTTTTTGTTGGGCATTTTCAATTATTTTCACTGACTGATTATAGAGTTTTACTACTCTTTGGGGTATATACTGCAAAGACCGTGTGGATTTTTCGCTATTGCACAGTGTTATCTTAGATCTCTAATGATTGCCATACATAAGAAAACGAATTCTAGTAGAAATACTCGATGGGTTGAAGTAATTTACATTACATTTGCTTACTTTTTTATTTTATGATGAATATAAAACACTGTAAGGATCACACGTGTAGGGAACCAATTGACCTGAATGAAATTTGCTTCCGATGTAGATATATGAAATTTTTTATTTAAAAACGTACGTATAAATATATGAATGCCGACTCCAGCATCCCTTAATAGTTCACAAATTTAAGCTAAAAGCATAATTACACTCCGTACACACAGATACTTATTTACAATGTAAATTTCACATTCATACATGTACGTACTTATGTATGTATGTGAACACATATTTATTTATGTACATATATACATAGATATATACTATGTAGAGTTTTTCTTTTCCCGGACTTTTTCATTTCCCGGGAAAGCGGGAAAGATTTTTCAGTTTCCCGGGAAATCCCGGGAATTCCCGGACAGTACAAAACACTACAAAATATTTTTAAATTTAATTTATTTCAACAAAAACAAATTATAATTCAGGAGATCGATTAAATAATAACGTTTTATACACACATTAGTCAAAAATAATACCGTTTCCGTTCTTTATATAATAGTAATACATAGATACCATAATATTGGTATATTATACGAGTATTATTTAAAAAATATCGGTGGCTATTCTGGAATACGCGTCAACTTGGTGAAATTTACATGTAGAACAAAAACAAAACTTCACAAATGTTAAAAATTTGTTTTTGTTTATCATACAAAATTTACCGTTTTTAATAAAGAGAGCAACGCGTTCAAATTCTCACGCTTATTTCATTTTAGAATTGTATGGGAAACAAAAACAATTTTTGAAACTTTGTTTTTGCTTTAATGTAAAGTTTCACTTCTTCGACGCGTTTTCCCGAATAGCCACCATTACAAAATTTCCCCCTTATGAAAAAATCATTGTTAAACTTAAAGTTTGTTTAACAAACGAGTTTTGTATGACAAAACCGGTTTTAACGAATGCTTTAACTTTAACAATCGTTTTTGCATAAGGGCATATTTCTTTGGAAATAGGACTTTAGTACAGAATAAGCTGTTAATGCTGTTAACCGTACTATTTACCAAAGAGAATCTGTAATTATTTGTAATTTTCTTTTTTTTCCTTGCTCATTTCTGTTTTTTACTTTTATGAATTGTTGTAGAATTAAATTTTAACGTCGCGTTCTGCTTATTCTAAATAAAGGCATCTAAGTCTCAGAACGCATGTGTGCCAGATGTAAACCCGGCCTTGCACCATCGCATTCATAAAGTGAATAACAACACTCATCAAGGAATGTGTGCATACAAATTAAGTTGCCATAACAAAATCAAAAAATCCCGGGAATTCCCGCACAAATTTCCCGGGATTTCTTTCCCGGAAAATTTGCGGGATCCCGGGAAATTTTTCCCGGGAAATCCCGTGTGAAAAACACTAATACTATGCAACAAAATGAAAGTCTATTATTGCATGCAAGGAAGTAATTGGTAGTTTTTTTTTTTAATTTAGTAATTATCAACATTTAGGGCCAATTTCACCAACCCTTATTCTAACCTCTGTGACAATGCAAAATTATAACAAAACTGAGGTGAATGACTATTTGGATATTTTTGGTATTCTGAAAAATATTGTCATGAACCAAATATAAAAAATTTGTCACATAAAAAGCATATTACAAAATAAAATGTTATTCATTTTCATTGTTAATTTACTTTTTACTTTTGAGAATTAAAGAAAAAATCGTGAAATTACATTGCCACGAACAGATGAAGAAATATGTGAAACTAAATTAGGGGAGGTTAGGTTAGGTTAGGAAGGGCGGTGTTATACCTTATATTGCTCATTAAATAAGTTATATTTACCCCCCCCCCCGGGTATAACCAGAAATTACCCCCTATTATACATCATTGAGCCATCGAATTCCCACGATGAGGTCCCTGATGTCCTCTAGTTTAAACTTCCCGATATCAGTAATGTTCGCATGGAAACGTCTGCTCAGCCATCTAAGCCTATGACGTTGCAGTTTCGGGCAGACACGGATAATCTGTTAAATAGTTTCTGTATCCTTCTTACCCCAGCACATCCTACAAAAATCTGGAGTGCCAGTTTCCCAAATGCTGGTTCTTGCTCTGAACGAGCAGTGACCTGTCAACGCACCTATCACGATTCACAACGCCTTCGTATTCCGGTCCAGTAGCAGTTTGGATCTTCATGAGTAAAGTTTTGGCCAAAAATCCCTTGAGACTCTACAATCCCCTGAGTTCCCTATAGTAATGACCTATCGATTATTTCACCGATCTGTCACACATTCCCTCATCTAATGCCGACCCTATTCTTGCCAGCTCATCAGACATTTTATTTCCCTCAATACTGCCGTGGCAAGGAACCCAACATAGTCTGACACTATATCTATCCATAAAAAAATTAGGGTAAAAACATAAAAATATATACTTTATGAATGGAAATTATATACAAATATGCTTTAACATTTTTCAGAGAATTTGGAATGAATAAGAGTTACAATAAGGGCACTATGTGCGCATGTTCCTATTGTGGCACTACGTATATGTTCTGAAACAGCCGAGTCTCTATATACAAACATATGAATAGAAAAGTACACTACAGTATTAATGTTGAAGCTGTGATAATAATTAAAGTCTTAACATTAATTTTTATCCATAGATGTGCGACCATCATTATTTGCTCATGTCATGTCATGAAAAAAATACAAAAATATAAAAAGTTTAAATAGACATTGTTTGGTAAAATAACTAAATTTACCTTAAAATTAAACTTCAAGGAAAATTTCGGAAATAACCTACATTCAGTTAATGTAAATATTGTCTTAGTGCACTTTAGTATAGTTATGAAGTAAGAGAATAAAAAATTAAGTGGGTTAACAACGATTTTATTAAAAATTTTAGTACTTCCTTAAAGAACTCCTAAAAATCTTTCAAATGATACCAACATTGGATAACATTCGTTGGAAAAACTGACAATTTTAAATTTAATATTTTTTTGTCTTATTTTTTCATTATCTATAGGATAGAGTTCATTTATTTTTTTTATATAGACCCCTATACTTGATTTGTTCCTTAATTTTTAAATGTGGTTTTGGTGGTTGGAAGGACTTTAAACTCTATATGAGATATATAAAATGTTTAACCAAGTTATCAGATTGCATAGAAATGATATGACTCCCTGACGATTACAAAAGAAGAACTTGGCACTACTTTTAATGGCCAAAATTTCGGATAGGAACTTGGCCTTTTTTCACATTTATGTTTTTGTGAGGATCTATTATAAAACCTTTTAATCTCAAAATGTATGGTCTGCTTTTATTTCTATTCATGATCACTGCACCAGTTGTAAAGGCAGAGTTACATAAAATAATGGGTTGTTAGTTACAAGAGCCCCTGGATAGAAATATATAAAATATAGAGTAAATTTTAGTGGCCGTGACGCCGCCTACTTATCTAAATATCGCACACTAAATAAAGAGTCACAACTCAAAAAATTTCACATGCTGAATAGTTGCAAAGAACTGTTGATACTGTACAAATGGCGCAAGTATGTGACATGAAAACAAGCATAACGTTATTTTATATTCTTCAAGAAGACTCTATTGCAAAAGAAATTGTTGAGGTCGTTATAGATTTCTTCACTTAACTGGTTTATAAAAAAGCAAAAGCACTTTTATAATATTGAGCTGTGACTCTTTATGATTTAGTGTGCGGTATATTAGTCTGCTTAGCCGAAGTATATAAAACAGCATATTCTTGCCCTTTTTTGAAAACTCAAAACTATAGCCTAATGTAAACGCAATGTGCTTGCAATGATTCAATAAAATAGCTTATGTTTTAATTTTTGTGTTTCCTACTGTAACTCAATTAGTCCTATTTGTCTACAAAATGTCAGCCCTATACAGTATAATATCACCTCAAATTGTTATAGGCCTGGCACCGCCCACTTTTCCAACTAATAATTATGCTATGGCTAGTTCTTGCTATGGTTCATGTAAAGTTTCGTACGAAAAGTAATAGACTAAAATCTGCTAAACCAAAGTATAAGACTTTTGGGTGCAATGTGTATGAAAAGTTTTAATAAAATCGATTGGGTTTGAACTCTCCTAACTTAAATTCTTAATTTTTAGTTTAAAATGCTTGTTTCCGCCCCTGACTTGAAACTTCCTGGTTTTTAGATTTTTCCTAGTGATATCTGATCTAAATTTATTTGTGTATCAAATTTCAGCTCTGTAGTTTTCGAATTTGAGTGTTAAGGGCGTGGAACCCGCGCACCGGATAAATGTTCTTATTTTAAGATTTTTCCATTGGCTCACTCATCTACAATTACTTGTTTGTAAAATTTCAGCTCTCTAGCGCAAATTCTACCCTTAAATTTTGTGGGCGTTATCCCACCCACTATTTTAAACTCAAGATTTGTCGTAGTAAGCTGCTGATACGAAATACGTAAACAATATATTTAAGTCTGCTAATCATAAGAAGATGAAACACAAGTCTAACAGTTTATGGGCGGGATCATGCCCACTTTTTAAGATTGTAGCTTAATGCTAGAAACACAACACGAACGACGAATTTCGGTGCGAACTTTCGTCATAAAAAATAAAACACATTTGCGCATATGAAAATGAACACAACACCAACGTAGAACGAAATTCATCGTGTGTGACGAACTCTGAGATAGGTTTATTTCTATTTTGTACGCCGACAAACGACGAAAAATAAATTTTCTCTCACTCTCTCTCTTGGCATACACAATAACCAACTTTATCAATTATGACAGCAGAATTCAGTGAGTAAATTGTGCTTCATACGACGAATTGACTCGGCGAAATCTTATCGACGAATTCGTCAATGTGAACGAAATTCGTCGTTCGTACCAATTGTGTTTATAGCATAAAGCATTGCATACGTGCGACATGTATGCAAGGTTTCACTACAGTGGCTTGAGTTAAAAGGTGTATATATAGTTTTTAATTCCGAGCAATATTAGTGTGACCACGCCCACCCTGGTAAAAATTCTTGAGCTTTCAGATTTTTCTAAGTGATTTCAATTCATTAGCGCAACTTTTAATTTTTATGGGCTTAGCCCCTCCCTTCTAGATCTTATCTAGATTTGCTTGTGTATTAAATTTCAGCTCATTAGCGAAACTTTTACTTTTGAATTTTTTGGGTGTAACCCCACCCACTTTTTCAAATTAAAGATTTTCTTCGGGCAGTGCTTATTATTCATGTCAAGTTTCATTGGAAACGGATAATAATACCGACATAAATAGTATATTGAAATATGCTGAGCCGTAGTACATGAAATATGAGGTTTAAATTGTAACACCCCCTTACAACGCCCACTTTTTTAATGATAAATTTTTAGCCTTGTATTATCACAGTATATATGCCAGATGTATGCAAGATTTCAATAAAATCGCTTCCTTTAAACGCTTTAAAATATGCTTTTTTAATTCTGAACCGTATGGGCGTAGCCCCACCACCTGGATAAAATGTTCAGGTTTTCAGATTTTCAGATTTTTTTAGTTAATTGCTCACATAGACCTACTTTTGTATCAAATTTCAGCTCAGTAGCATAAATTTTAAAATTTTTAAACGCACTAATAATCCCAAATTATTATTTTACTAATTAAGTAAAATATTTTTTATTAAAAAAAAATTTAAATTGATTATTGAGGGTTTAAGCACAAATTTTAATTTTTATGGGCGTAGGCCCATAAGCTCACCTAGAATCTCTCACCTAGAATCTCAGCTCTCTACCTATAGTGGAAGTGCTTCATTAATTTGATGAGTGTGTGAGTGGTCACAGTGGTCAGTGAGTGTATATTTTACATCCTCATATCTCAGTAAGCTTTCATTGTAAAACTTTCAAATCTCGCATGTGAGGTGACATATATTAATTCTAGTTATGGTTGTAATTTTATATTTTTACGATTGCCGGGAACAAAATTATTAGAAGGTAAAAGCACGACGAATGGCTTCGTGTAAATATATACACTGCGTGCATTGGCTGGAAGTTGGCCTGGCGCACTACCGTGCGCCTATATTAGTCCCTGGCGGGCATCGAACCTGCAACTAACAGACACAAAATAATTTGTAGAAAATAATTATTTACAATTTAAATTTTTTACTTTTAAGGGTATCGATAGAACTTTACCATAAACCAAATTAAAGAAATAATGTGAGAAAATTTATGTACGAGTTAATTTAATGTGACATCTAAATATTAGGCAAAATTACTTTAATTGTGAGGAATGTAATGTTGACTTTTGTTAAGTTTTGTTAGATTCATTTTACAAAATATTTGCTATAACAACCAGACAGAAAGAAGCTGATGTAGCCATTCAGCATAGTTACACTCATCTCTAAAAACTTAATAATTATTTATTTCCAACCAGCAAATATTGATGTTAAGGGCAATAAGTATGTTCTTTAGCAACACCTACAACTTTATCATTATGATGGTTGCATTCAAAACTCTGGCTGGTAGTCGTAGTTGATTGTTGGTTTTGCTTTTGGCCTGGCCAGTAAACGAAATTAAATTGTAAATATACAATATACATAAAATGTACATAAAAGCCACTGAACTGACTTAATGTAAATGGGTCTTAATTAAATAAAAAATTGTAGAAATGTAATTTGTAAAATGTGTAAATAAATATTGTTACATTAAGGGCTTTTTAAATGTTTTTAGTAGTTAACTCTGCAAAGCACCACTTAAATACTTCTACCCAAACAGTGTTACTTTGTTTTATATGTATTTGTTTCTTGTTGCCTCGAAGCAGACTGTAAGTTGAAGAGAATTTGTTTGAAGAACAGAAAAAGCTCTTAGGAAAAAAAGGATTACTTTTGTTGCTGTAATATTTAAGCTAAGGTTCTCATCCTGAAGAAAGAAGCCAAGTAAAAACATGTGATGATTTTTTAAATTAACATATTGATTGAGGATTATTGAAGGCGCTACACTTCCTTGGTAATGTAAATGAAGTACTTCCCAGCAAAAATTTTTCGAAATTTTGTACTTTTTTAATGGCATACAAAGTAATGAGAGATACTTATTTATCTAATTATTTTATGTGCATAATAATGACTGTCCTGTAATGAATAAAATAAGAACTTAATTACATCATTACGTGAAAGTATTTATTGTAGTAGTTTCCAGTTAATAATGAAATATATCTAGAGACAAATTTATTGATCGTGAAAATGGGCTTCGAAAACAATAAAATAACTTTGGTTTACCATAATTTTTGTTACAAAATTTACGTATTTTCGCATATCCTTCAATATATATAATTACATATTTTCTTTGTAAAATTATGATTTTTAACACTCACAAAAAAAAGGAGCAAGTTTTATAATTTTGTCAAAAAATATATATATTTTAATTTAAAGAAATAGCCAATTAATTTTGAATAAGTTTTAGCAAAAATTAATGTGTGAAATTTTGCTTATTTGTAAGCAAAAAATAACCCATTAAATTTTGAAAACTTTGAGGCAATCACTAATGCGATTTAGTAACTTTTAACGATCTGACCATCGTTATTTTTGTCTATACATTTTGTCTCTTGCAATAACGATTGTGTGATTCTGCAACTTCTTTTTAACGATAATACGCAGCAGATATTTTCTCTTGATTTTTGACGATAAAATAAAAATAAAACAGTAGTGCGATTCACAATTTTTTTTTAACAATAATGGCATCGTTAAAATAATTCTAACGAAAATTTTTCTGAATTGCAAAATTCAGTCAAATTTTTAACGATATTCGATGTAGGTTAATGTCAGCTGTGTCGTTATTTGAGCTACAATAATTTATGTGCTGTTAATTTTATCGACAAAAATCAACAGAAAATATCAGTTGCATACTATCGTTAAAAAGAAGTTACAGAATCACACAATCGTTATTGCAAGTAACAAAATGTGTAGACAAAAATTACTGTTGTCGGATCGTTAAAAGTTACTGAATCGCACCACAGCACATAAATTATTGTCGCTCAAATAACGACACAGCTGACATTAACCTACAGCGAACATCGTTAAAAAATTTTACTGATTAGCAAATGCGATTATCGTTAAAAAAAGTTAGTGAATCGCACTACATAATCTATTAACATTTGGATATTTGTAGGTACCGAATGCTTTTTGAACTTCTCAAACAAAAATAATGGGGTTATTCAGTCAAATTGCAAGTACTTACGACTTGAGAGTACATACACTTTTTTGCATTCTAGTAGGCAATTTTTTTTGCTGGGTTGTTTTGAGTCCAGCGGCATCGAAATTTTATATCTCGATAAGCTAATCAGTATCTTAAATAAGTATTTATTTTGATAATTTAAATGAGGGGCTGATGACCAAAGAGGCACAAGTCCTAAAACTTGAAAACTGAGTTAGATGTAACAAACTACTGTTAATACTAACATCTGCACTCTGAGAAAATTCAAAACTAATGATAAAACCAAACTGCTCTCTAAAAAAAATAGAAATTGAAATGGGGCAAAATACACTTTCAAACTGAACCACTCACAAATTATATTTTTATTTATTCCATTTGTACGACTTTGCTTTCTAACCCAAATATTGAAATATATGGTAGATTTTGTATGTTAATCAGATATGACTTGACTAGTTCAATCCACAATACAAACCTAATCTTATGAAAATATTTTATTTTCAAATTTTGCTAGAAATGATGTCTTTACAAAAACCGATATAAGTAAAAAAAACAAGAGTTTTAATATTTTCGAGAAGGACATGCCCAAACGGTTTGCTTTCTGTTCTAGCGATATATCGATTGGTTGACCACAGCAATAAATAACAATACCAGACACGACACGTCACGTCGATATCTGAAATCGCATTGTGAATCGTACTTATTTTGCATAGTCCATAGGCATTGAGTTAAGGAGAGTCGAAATCAACAACGTCCTGATTCACACACATCAGGTTTACCTGATCAGTTTTTGTTCAATTTTCTTTTGAACCTGCATTTGTGTTCATACACACCGTCAAGTCAAGTCATCAAGTCTCATCAAATAGAGTATTACGAATGACAAAACAAAACGAAAAAGCAAACTTGACTGGTACGGTCAAGTCTATACCCCTTTGCATTCCCTTTTCATCTCTCTCCTAAAAACTCAAGACTTGACGACTCAGACCTGACGTGCGTGAATCAGGACTAAGTATGAGTTCGATATAATAGCTTTGTTGGAAGCTTAGATACGAGTACATATAATAAAGAATTGCATAACGTTTATTTTGATATTTTATTTTAAGATCACCGTATGGATATGAGACTGAATTTAAATATATTTTTAAATTAGTTAAATAATAATGAACAAACTTATTTTATTCTTGAATAGCGATCAGCAAAAAACGAAGTTGTTTTCTAAGAATTCAGGTATACTCTCTCGACGGTTCCTGTAGTATATAAACAAGATGACTTTGTATAACGAAATTTCGGTCTGTCTTTCGTCCGCGTTATGGGTAGGGTTGCCAGATCCAAAATAGCTGAAAGCTGGACATCAGGTTCAAAAAAGCTGGATTTTCCAAAAAAAGCTGGACATTTAAATTTTTTTTAAAGGAAACAACGTTGCCATATTTTGTTTAAAAAACTTTTATTTAAGGTAATAGTTTTGCACATTGTTAGGAACATAAATTATTAAATTAAGTTAAACTTAAAAAAAATCAATTCAGTCTTTTAAATATATGAGATTTAAAATCGTTTATTAAAAAATAAATAAATAAAATTTAAAATTATTCAATTCAGTCTTTTAAATCTGTTGGAATTAAAATTTAATACTAAAAACAAAACAAAATAACAAAAATCTTAATACACTAAAAAGTAACTAAAGTCGGCTACATTTTTTGCAGGGTTCGCTGTTAAATTTTATATTTTTCTTTGCTCATATTAACGATTTTTCTGCAGTAAACCTGCCTGCAAAAATGTTTCTGACTTCACTAACTCCTTTAAAAAAAAAAACAAAAACGAACAAAAATTAACAGAACAAATAACAACTTAATCTAGTTTAAGTTACTAAAGTATACCAAAACTGCAAATTATTTTGTATCATAAATTAAAAAATCACTTTTTCTGCCACATGTATTTCGAATTTGAACTTACAGAATTCGCCAATTCTGTACCTTTGGGTGTCTGTAAAAATTGTTGAAAATCTTTACAAGATTTCTCTAAATTTAAGCGAATTAATATTTCCGCTTTAATTATGTCGAATGCCATTCGGTTTCTTTCTTTTGTGTAGAGATTATTTAGTATACTAAAAACCCTTTCACAAAAGGCGTTGCTTACGGGTATAGAAAATACGAAGCATACTACTTTCCTTAAGTTTTCGAACTCATTTTCATCACTTTTATAAAAAAAGTTGGCCCATATTTTGTCGTTTGACAAATCTTTTGGCAATTGTTCATATACTTTACGTAAGCTGCAAAAGTCCGAGTATAATTTATCGTTATCTATCGCTTTATCTATTTTTAGAACTTTTGGGAGATCTTGCAAATCTTCCCAAGAAAATAGATTTTTTTTTAAATTTAAGAATGCAACTTTTTTAAAAAAAGAGTCATCTCCAAAATCGTAACGATTTTCTAAATAACTGATAGCTGTTTTTAAAAAATCTTCAGCTTCTTTAATAAACATTTGTTGTTCATTATTAGAAAGATTTTTTAAAATAGTAATTACCTTGCTGCCAAAAAATTTGTCATTTAATCTACATTGAAGATTATTCATGAGTCGGCTCATTATATCGTGCATCTCTAAAACTGTGCAAGAGTCACTTTCAAGAGCCAAAATTGTGGTATGGAATTCCTGCATTATGTTGTGTATAAAATATAAATATGCTATATGATGATATTTGCTGTATTTCTAAATCACATTCATTAGTTATTCTTATTATATTTGAAAAAATATCCTTAGAAGTTTCATAGGGATCGTTATAAAAGTCTAAAACTAGTTTGCGGATTCCGTATTCGGGATCAAAGAATTGAACAGCGTATGGGTAAGTCTTAACATTACCAATATTGGAAGCATCGCTACTTACAGAAAAATAATAGTTCTTTTTTAAAGCATCTACAGTTACTTGTTGTGAGAATGGAGCCAAAACATTTCTGGCAATTGCTGCTGCTTTTGTTCTTCCACAGGTTATCTTGTTGGCGATTTTGCTATCACAATATAAAACAGAACTCAACTTAATTTGACAATCGAGACTATTGTAGCTTAGTCCGTGCAAAACGTTATGGTAAACACATACTAACTCTGCCCTGGCGATTTGTTTTTCAATTTTCGTCTCTACTGGAACTACAAACTTGGAAATTGTTTGAGAGATTTTCTGCGACATCTCCATTTTGATATGCTTTTTGGTTTTTATATGTTTATTTAGCGACCGGCTTCCTTCATATTTTATTAAAATATCAGTTTGACACAATTTACACTCTACCGTGTAATTATCTTTTTTTCGTATCCACTTTGCATATTCTGGGATTACTTTCCATACTTCGCAGAATGTTGTAAGTCTTCTTTTTGATGGACCAGCTTCTTCATCGCTATCCATTTTAATAAGTTGCTCTAAACAATTTAAATCTTATTTAAAAAGTAAATAAAAGAACACTCAGTACATTTTACTTCTTCCAACAAAATGTATTATGGGATCAGCTGTTTAAGTGCTGGTGATTATTATTAGTGATGATACAATAGGGAAACTATTAGAGATGATACATTTTGAAATTGTATTGTAAAAAATGTACCGCCTGTGTTGGCTGTATGCAAAAGAGATGGTAATGTAGACAAATTTAATATAACGACACTTTTTCAAAAGTAATTCTGTTAAATGTACCAATAAAGACATTTATAGATTAAAACTATTTTGTTTAATATTTTTTTTTCTCGAAAATTTTCTGTTTAGCTGGACAAATTTTATTTTACCTGGATACTGGACAAGCATTGAAAAAGCTGGACAATCCAGCCAAGTCCAGCCCGTCTGGCAACCCTAGTTATGGGTAATTAAATTTTAAAATTTTAATTCCCCAAATTGTGTTACTTCATACACAAGGTATATGTTTATTTTATGAAGTGTGATCGCCTATGACTTTCATTTGATGTTCTGGATGAAGTGATTTGTTTTCTGATTTTATATTAAAGTTCAACGTATTATTTATATATTTCTGAGATATTTAAGTGAGCTTTTTATGCCTGTCAGCCAGAGTGTATGTATCATTTGGTCAGTCAGTCTCTCTTTTTATTTATTTTTTCTTCTAATGTGTCACTCCTTTTTTTCTGATTTTATTACTTGAAATAGATGTATTTGTGTAATTTTTAAATGTATTCATATATACATATAGATAAATATATGTATGTATGTATATATATAGAAATTAGTTTATATACAAGGAAATACATGTTTAATAAACAACTATTGTACCAAATCGATCGCAAATAACTCGGTTACTGTTTGCATTGCATTTTACAATTTATGCATGCTTCAGCATGATTCTAGTTGAAGTATATACATATTTATTCAGTAAGTTTGTTTGATACCCATTCATACACATGTACATTTTTAAAGATTGGATATCAAAGTCCAATTTTCTTAGTTTATCTATATTTTCTAAAGATTTATGATAGCTATAGAAATGAACAGAGTGAAGATCTATTACAATAAGTACAATTTTTTTGTATTCTTTTCAGCTTCTGTCTTGATTTTACTTTATTCTTTCTTGGGAATTCTTTCAATATTTTTAGAACTCTTTACTCTATGAGATTCTGTTATAGGTTCAAATGTATCTCTTAGTTGCTCACGTGTTTCTATTTCATCAGATTGTATACTACGAAGCTTTTTCTTCAACATTTCTTGTCAACACCAACTGCTTTAAAACTATCTCATCCATATTTGCTAACAGCCATATTTGCTACCATATCAGGTTATCGGGTATCTGGCTTGGTTTTTAGATCAGGTTATCAGTTATCAGATCAGCTTATCAGGTACCTGGTCGGGTTTTCAGATCAGCTTATTAGGTATCAGATACCTGGTCTAGTTTTCAGATCAGGTTATCAGGAAGAAGCTGGTCTGGTTTACAGATCAGGCTAGCAGATACCAGATCCGGCTATTATGTAGCTGATCTGGTTTTTATATCAGGTTATTAGGTACCTGATCTGTTTTACGGATCAGGTTATCAGGAGCTGTTCAGATTTTCAGATCTAGCTATCTGAGTCAGTATACAAGTAGCTGGCCATTTAAAACATTTAGATGAATGAAGTTTAAGGTCAGATGAAATACGAAACAGTAAAGTTTTATGAAGTCAAATGGTTTCCTATAACAATCAACTTTTAATTCAGCATCTTTGCTTATGATAAAAAATCCACATTTATCCTTCCAACATATTTTTTATTTTTCTATTTTTAAAATTACATTATGATCATCTCGTATCAAATGTTTGACATATGTAAGTAAAATGAATCAACATTCTTATCTCACCCCCAGCGTTACCATTTGTCAAGTTTTCCCTTTTTTGGAAGTTTTTTGAGATACCAACAAGTTTTTTGAAAATATAAAATTTTTTAAAGTTTTTTTATAAATATGTCCATAATTGAACTTTTGCAGTATATTGAATGAAAATATTAAGTGATGTTTGTATGCAATAAAACGATCTTATATTTTCTCACTCCCTTATTACTGCAACAGTGTCTAAAGGGTCAGTTAACCTAACCATTTTCATTACTTTTCACATAACAATATCGATCAGCTGTTAAATGTTTAAATTTTTGGTACTTTTGTAGAAAAAAGTTTTTGTTTTGGAAAAAAAGTTTTTTTTATCAGATTTAGGAAGTTTTTAAAAAATATATATGGTAACGCTGCTCACCCCATTCAAAAATATACTTCTCACACACAACATCGTTAAATATCATATTGGAATTACTTTTAAGTTTTTTTAGAAGAAATAACAGATTCATTATCTGTAAATGTGTAATATCCCATTCGTTTAATTGATTAAATTAATTTATACAGGTATTCATATTTAGGTTGATAGAGAGATTTTGAGTATAAATATGTAAATGTTTTCAAATTTTAGTCCATTAGGACTTCCTAGCAACCCAATCATAACATTATTATTATAAGATTTACCAAAAATGGAAAAGGGTATATACATATATGTAGGTTTGTCATTCCGTGTGTAATTTCCATAATATTCATATGCGACCAATAAAATGTATATATTCTGGGTCCTTATGAATAGGGAAGACGAATAAGCGATGTCCGTCTGTCCGTCCGTCCGTCTGGTGTACGTGAAATCGGTTTTCCGAAGCTCCCAGAAAAGCTAGAGACTTCGTTCTTGGACTGGTGTGTCAGATATGGTCTAACTTAGATTGGTATTGAAAATCAGCAAAATCGAGCAGACGGTTTCAGAGCTGGAAAACTGAAACTTGATTTTGCCATATAAAAATAACTAACACAATAACACAATTTTTTTAATTGTTTTGTTAAATAAACTTATTTTATATTTCAGTACGAATAAAATTTGTATTAAAAATATAAAAAAAAATCAAAAAGGCGTTTCCAGGGTTGAGAACATTAAAATTTTTGTTATATAAAAATAACCTAGTAAAACTAATTTTTCCTTTTTATCTATAAATTTAAAATATCTTAAATTCTTAAAAGAAAAAGATTGGTGTAAGAAATCAGAAAAATTTTAAATTATGATTCCAGGGTTGGGAAACGTACAATTTTTGTGATATACAAAATTAACTAGGTGTAATAATTTTTTTTTTATTTTTATTTATAAATATATTTTATGTTTTGGAAAGAAAAGTTGGGTATAGAAAATTTGAAAAATAAAAACCACAGCTTCACAGCTGGAAAATTTAACCTTTTTAGGGTTCCATACTCCAAAGGTGAAAAGGAACCTTAATATTTTCGCTACGCTGTCCGTCTTTCTATCACAGGGTATTTTCTCGGGAACTTTAAGAGCTACAGACCTGAAATTTGGACAGAGTATGTACACCTTTAGCCGATACAACAACATATATATGAGAATTGGAAATTAAAGGGTGTTTCAAAACGAGCAACGAAAAATTTTAAAATCCTATGTAATATACATACATACATACAATTGTATGTATGTATGTTTAAACACTTGAAATTTTGTAAGGTTAGTGTATTTTTATACAGACTACAAAAATTACCACTAAAATTTCAAAAAATTTTAATTATAGGGTGTTCCATCAGTTAATGCAATTTTGTATATGCAAAAAATAAGGGTGCCCTGTGGCTGAGTGGTAGCGATGCTAGGCTCTCAGTCCAGAGGTCGTGGGTTCGATTCCCACCATAGACCCTGGGTGTTTTTCCGCAGACAAGCTAATCGCTTTGCGGGTTGTGTTTGTTCTTTAAAAAAAAATATCCTTTCTTCTATAAAATTTGTTGTTCATATCCCACAAACATGGATTGGACCGATATATATTTATTAATTTCAAAAAAAAAAAACAACTTGCTGTATCTTGGAAACCGTAAGAGCAAAACTCTTGAAATTTTCAAAAACGTTAAAACTAAAAAATCAAAAAATTATAAGCCGAAAAAATCGCCAAAAACAAAAAAAATTGCCAAGAACAAAAAAAATCGCCAAAACGAAAAAAAGCACCAAATCAAAAAAAAAATTCTAAGACTACAATTAATCGAGAAGAATCGGAAAAATTACAAAAATGAAAAAAATCACCAAAATAAAAAAAAATCACCAAAATAAAAAAAACCCAAAGACAGAAGAAAACGTAAAAATGAAAAAAAAAACGCCAAAATAAAAAAAACGCCAATATAGAAAAAAAAAGCAAAAACAGAAAAAACTCGCCAAAACGGGCAAAAAAGCACAAAACGAAAAAAATCGTTTAAATTGGAAAAAACTTAAAAAAGCAAAAACGCCACATTAAAAAATTTCTCAAAACTGAATGTACGGAACCATTCGTGCGCGAGTCAAAGTCGCACTTTACTGAACTTATTTTGATATTAAAGTAACTAAATCACACTAGTATTTTCCTTATTTCTTTTTTTCTTTGTTCACTTAACATATTTTATATATTTTTTAAGGAACAAGATTGATATAAGGAACCAAAAAAATTTAAAATGATGATTCCAGGGTTGGGATACACTTTTTTATATATAAAACTAATTAAATAAAGCTAGTTATTTCTTTGATAATTAAATATATTCTATATCTTAGAAAGAAATAAATTAGTACTCGTATTAAAACCAGAAAAATTTAAATTATGGTTCCAGGATTGGAAATTGAAAAAAAAAATTGGGTAAAAAAATTACAAAAAATAATTATTTTTTCAGTTAAACATATTTCATATTTTAAGAAGATCTTTACTCAAGCAAATTTTTAGTCGAAAAATTGCAATATAACAAAAAATTATACATTTCATCACAAAAAAAATATGTATGTATGACTTACATATGTATGTATCTGTATACAACATATACATACCTTGGTAAAGGGTATATAAGATTCGGCACAGCCGAATATAGCACTTTTACTTGTTTTTTATTTTTTTTTATTGTTGCACGAATAGAGTTTGGTAGAAGGAAACTATGATTTCATTTTAAACAAAATATTGATGACTCATCAATATTTTGTACCATCCTATTTTTAGGTTGATTTGAGTATGAGTATGCACCAATATTTTTGAAATGTATTTCATAAATATTATGTCTAATTATTTTATTTTTCCTATAATAAGAGATAATGGCCCCTAGTCATAGTCAAAACTAGTCATTTCATAAAATCCCTTAAGTGTATACCTGGGCCTGGCCAGGCCCTTTTTGACTTTTTTCCAGTTTTTTCTTTCATATAACTATTAAATATATTATAACGAAACTTTATGTATTCCTCAATCGAACGGTTTTTAACAAGAAAATGAAAAAAAAATTTAATTTTAATACTGTGGTTTTGCCAATTGGCCAAATGAAATTTTTGTGCATATTGTATCCACCTGGGTCTAGCTAAAGTCAATGCAAAAACAAGCAAAAATCTTTAATATTTATTCTAAACTTTAGAATCTAAACAGGGTTGTCAGATACGGCGATTTCTCGCCAAACGTGGGGATTTTTCAACTTGATTGGCGACTACATTTTTGATTTGGCGACATGGCGATTTTTCTGGTGATAAATAAATTTGTTGGCGATTTAATGGATATTTTTTAACAAAATTGAATTTGAAAATTTTAGTAATTCAGGAATATTAGTTTGTTAAAGGAGTAGTTCAAAAAATTAATCCTACCAAAACTCGTCTGCAAGATATTCGGGTATGTTCTGTATCCCACGTGAAATTAAAAGGTGTGGAATACAGAACATACCCGATTAAAGCAATTTGATTTTGATGATTTTCAATTCTTAACGAAGAATTCGTCAACGTGAACGAAATTCGTCGTTCGTCCCAATTGTGTTTATAGCATAACTCAGCAAAATTATGTTTTTGTTTTATATTAGAACAGAAAGAGAATTACAGTTACTTTCTGATTGAAAAAATTAACCCCTTTTTTTTATTAATTCATGGCTTTTCTTAGTAAGAACTTTTAAAAATACTGTTAATTTTCAGTTAAAATACAAGTGGTCCCAGCCAGGCCTAGGTGGCAGTTTGTGCCAAACAAATTAGGTGGCTACTTAAGTGATATTGACGCATATTCATACTCAAAACAAATGATACTTTTATGTTGTTTTGATTGTGAGTATTGATCATTACACGGTGCGACAGTCCAAAAAACCTGGGACCGGATATTATTTTTCTTGTTGAGATTGTCGAGTTAAAGAAGAATCCAATAGTGAAATATGCCGGACACCTCCAAAATCCGGATTTACGGTTAAAAAACCGGTTTTTTTACCTTGGCGCACTTATAAGCCTGTAACTTTTTTGATAATGATCCGATTTCAATTTCTTACTAGATTTGGAAAGAAGAAACTGAGATCTTTCGAATAATATATAACTTTGTTAAGAAAACTTGAGAAATTTTGGTATTATTGTCCAGCAAACACAAATTTTGTAGATTTTTCAAAAAATTTTCAACTTTGGTGACGTTTTTATACACTATTTTATTAAGAAACTATAATACTATTGAATTTATTCAAAAAGTACATTTAGTTACGATTACAATGCATATTTGGGGTTAAAAATAGATAAGCAATTGACGGAGTTATTTAACTTTTCATGAAAACAAAATTTTTCCCAAAATGCCTGCACAATGTTTTTGGTGTTGTTTTTATGCACCTTCTATTAAGTTACAAATCAATGTTATCCTAAACACAAAAAAAAATTGTAATGAGAGTTTTAGTCATTCGAAAGTATTGTCTTTTTCAAAAATATTGTCTTTTTCTTTTAATATGACGTTATGTTAATGTCTTGTTTTTCACTTTGAATCTGTGTATTTAAAAAACCGTTTGCAATTTAATAAAAATCGTGTGCAATTTAACTTAAAATTAATTAAAAAATGTGTGACAATCGTAACAAATTTTGCTATATTTGTGGCTTATTTACTGATATTAGTCACCGGCGTGGTTTTAAAAACAATATTGGAGTGGTAGAAGTGTACAATAAAGTATTTAATCGTTTTGTTGATAATAGTCGCTGGTACGAGCCAGAATTTGTTTGTCAATATTTCTGTAATACATTAAAAAAAAAGAAAGTTCAACCTTCGTTTGTTTTGCCCTTTTCTACCCCTAAGATTTGGCATCATCAGCCATATCATAAACCAAATGATTGCTACTTTTGTCAAACCGATGTTTTAGGTCACTGTTTTAAAACGCGCAAAAACATTAAGTATGCAAATGTTGCAACTGTTATAAAACCGATACCTGTAAATAATGATCTACCGACAACGAGCAAATCTGTCGATGTACCATAAAAAGATTTTGAACAAGAAGAGCTCCTTCCATCCACACATTTTTTATTTAATTTTAATTTAAATTGCACACGATTTTTTATTAAATTGCAAACGTTTTTTTAAATACACAGATTCAAAGTGAAAAAGAAGACATTAACAAAACGTCCTATTAAAAGAAAAACTATAATTTTTGTTGTGTTTACGCTAACAGTGATTTGTAATTTTAAGGAAAGTGCATAAAAAGAACATGAAAAAGACAATATTTTTGAATGACTAAAACTCTCGTTACAATTTTTTTTTTTGTATTTAGGAAAACATTGATTTGTAACTTAATAGAAGGTGCATAAAAACAACACCAAAAACATTGTACAGGCATTTTGGGAAAAATTTTGTTTTCATGAAAAGTTAAATAACTCCGTCAATTGCTTATCTATTTTTAACCCCAAATATGCATTGTAATCGTAACTAAATGTACTTTTTGAATAAATTCAATAGTATTATATAATAATTTGGGATTATTAGTGCGTTTAAAAATTTTAAACTTAAATTTTAACAATTCCCATAAAAACACTAATTATTAACTTGACTGCACCCGGTCACAAAAAATACTTGTGTGGCAACACTCTATTCTTTAATAGCTGTTGTTGTTATTTACATTTATTTTCTTTTACATACTCTTACAACTACAATTTGAAGCTGAAAAAAAGTCAGCCAATGTAGCAATGGTAAAGTAAGAAAATAAAAAAACATGTTGATTATTGAGTTCTTGTTTCAACTTTGTTATTTGTTGTTAGGCTTCTCATTTGTTTAAATGAAAGTTTATAACATAATAACTCTAGTTGTTCTAAGAAATTTTGGGTAAAGGTTCCCTGATGATCTGCATTAGCAACAGTGAAATGCGCATAGGATCCAGCTAAACCCCTCAATAATCAATTTCAATGTATTTTTAATAAAAAATATTTTACTTAATAAGTAAAATAATAATTTGGGATTATTAGTGCGTTTAAAAATTTTAAACTTAAATTTTAACAATTCCCATAAAAACACTAATTATCAATAGTATTATAGTTTCTTAATAAAATAGTGTATAAAAAAAACGTCACCAAAGTTGAAAATATTTTGAAAAATCTACAAAATTTGTGTTTGCTGGACAATAACACCAAAATTTCTCAAGTGTGCTTAACGAAATTATATATCATTATATATTCGAAAGATCTCAGTTTCTTTTTTCCAAATCTAGTAAGAAATTGAAAATCGGATCATTATCAAAAAAGTTACAGGCTTATAAGTGCGCAAAGGTAAAAAAAAAACCGGTTTTTTAACCGTAAATCTGGATTTTGGAGGTGTCTGGCATATTTCACTATTGGATTCTTCTTTAACTCGACAAGCCCTACAAGAAAAATAATATGCGGTCCCAGGTTTTTCTACTTCATTCAATTTTGTAACACTGTGTTATCTGTTATTATAGACAAAAATAAAATAATGCAGCTACACGATTTCAGAAAATATTTTCTGATATCGTATAGCTGTATTATTTTATTTTTTTATAATAAGAGATAATATTTATAAAATGCATTTAGTTATACCAATGGGATTACTAAAACAACCTAAATATAGTATGGTATGAAATGTTGATGAGTCATCAATATTTTGTTCAAAAATAAATCATAGTTCCCTTCTACCAAATTCTATTCGTGCAACAATAGTTGGTCTGTCAAATTGTAAAAGAAAAAGTTTAATACGAAATTCAACATATATCGTCATATACCTTACAAGAAATACAATTTTTTTCTGTTTTTTAGATGGCGGAGCCTGTACAATGCCAGGTTTATTTTAGCAATTGTCTTATTCAAAGAAAGTACATTTCGCTTATTTAATCAAAGAACGTCATAAGTAAAAAAATTTAATTTTTGAGTTTATGATGCAGAATTAATCCTCATATCGTTCTTCCAAATCGAAATTTTTTGCATGCTTCGATAGATGAGCTTCTAATCTATTGAAATAAGCATGAAATATGATTTAAAAAAAACAATAGTTAAGGCATTTGTATATTCAGGTAACGATACATACTACATATGTATGTATGATTTAGTGGGGATAAAACTTTTAGGGCACTGCTACACGTTCAATATATATTGTGATATTTGGATCGCGATCCATTTTAATGGATTGATGGATCACGAGCGTATGCTACATGTTCAATATTTATCGCGTCAGTATTTACGTAATTTTTGTGCTGTGCGGATCTTTAATAAGTTTTGCTGTGCAGCCGCTCTTTTTATTTTGTCGGAATAAGCTTTAGCCGACGAGTCCCACAACTCCGGCAATGCCTCCAAATTAAAAATAAAGTCTTTCAAAATAATTTTTTCTGTGATTAATTCCGATTCCACCGGCAGAACCCACTCGTTTTCAATATCTTCTCTCATTACGCTTTATTAAAACAAACTTTACACAAATGTAATAAACTTTTTTACTTTTTATTTGTTAAATTTTTTGCACTGCGTCTTTTATTTTATTTGTTTTATTTCACTTCTTATTAACGTATCGCGATCTAATATCATGAAAATGCTACACGTTCAATATTTATCACGCGATCCGTGATCTGGATTCCATCATTTAGGCCTTTCTGCGATATGAATCGCGATCCATCAATACCCAGAAAAAAACTTTGCCTACTAGAATGCAAAAAAGTGTATGTACTCCTCAGTCGTAAGTACTTACAATTTGACTGAATAACCCATTATTTTTGTTTGAGAAGTTCAAAAAGTATGCGGTACCCTATACTTTTTGCCTACAAACATACAAAAGTTAATAGATTACTACTGATTGCCTAAAAGTACTCAAAATTTAATGGGTTATTTTTTGCGTACAAATATGCAAAATAATATAGATTAATTTTTGCTTAAACTTATTCAAAATTAATTTGCTATATTTTCTAATTTTTTTATTATTATTAAATGAATAAAAATTTGTAACAAATTTCTCTAGATATACATATTTCCTTATTAACTGGAAAGTACTACAATAAGTACTTTCACGTAGTGATATAAATAAGTTCTTATTTTATTCATTACATGACAGTCATTATTATGCAAATAAAATAATTAGATAAATAAGTACCACTCGTTACTTTGTAAGCCACTAAAAGAGTACTACCCATTACAAAATTTCGAAAATTTTTTGCTGGGCACTGCATGCTACACATTCAATAAATATGGCGATACTGGATCGCGTTCAATATATATTGGACGTGTAGTAGTGCCCTTAGACAAAACACCTTCATTCTATTTATGATTGCAAATGATTCATTAAAATATTTTATGTTGTTGTCTTTTTCTTTCATTTCAGTTTGTATATAAAAAATCAAAAATATACAAATATATTGTATTAAACATTATTCTTAAATGAGCTTAACATCAATATATCACACAAATTACCAAGCAGAATATAAAATGTCGCAACAGCAACATATCTTAAAGAGAAAACGAAGCTTTAAGAGAAGGCGCTTTATGGAAAATATAATGTGTATCAGTTTGGCTATTATATTTCTACTGACACAGAGTTTTAACAGAGCACAAGCAGGTAAGTCGTTAAATGTTGTAGACATACTTACATACATACATAAATTTAAACGGACCAATGCACACTTTATTGTTATGTTCAGGTGGCCACTCCTTCCTAGAATCTGATCAAATTTGTGTTAGTAAACAAAAATAAACAGAAATGCGGATATTTAAGCAAAAGTGCGGCAAATTAAAAAAAAATGACAATAGATTCGCCTCCCTGTATATGTATATAAAATTTAGGATCGCTATATAGAGGTGATCTCCAAGAAATGTTTTAAGAACAGGGTATATTTTAAGACCTACAAGTTGACTCAATAGCTTATCAATATTATGGGGTATTTGTTAAAAATTCGGTACTTGTACGTGAGTGGATCTTAGCGATTAAGTTATGAAAAAACTCGTAAATCAAACCAAGCGGGCGATTCCAGCCCATTGATGTTCCACATTATATTTCATGTAGTTTAACTGATACCCATACGGCTTTGAACTACTGTAATTCCATTAATAGCCTGCATTTTCTTTGTCTGTTCATTAAGGCTTTTGAAATAGATAATATTTACAGAAGTTATGAGGTCAACAAGGTTTTTCATGCCTGAGATAGTCAATTTCGCCACCCTGTAGCTCACGGCACGTTTCAACAGGGTTGTTCAAATTTCACAATTTTTAAGGTTGAGGTCTCTTGTTGTCGGATCAAATATTTCTAAGATACAGATTTATTAACCTTTTTTTCTAATTGGAACCCCTGTGTGATGCCTACAAAAAGGTGATTTCAAATCTTGAGTAATGCCCTACGAAAAGTGGGCGGGACGTGTCCGTGTAATACTTCTGAATCAATTTTAACGAAATTTTGCACACTCGCTGGTATCTTGCAATGGCATAATTCTGTGCCAATGAGGAAAAAGTGCTAGTCATATTTTACTGTTTTTCAGGAGAGCCGTTTTAAGCTTTAATGATTAAACAGAATAAGTCCGCAACTTCAGGAAAAATCGCTGTCAAATTAACAAAGCCCATAATAAAAACTACGACAGTAACTTCAAATGCTCTCTAATTTTTGTTTTATTTTCTTTTGTGCTTATTTTTCTTTATAGTTTTGTTCACAATATGTATGAAATTTATTGAAAGTATGGTAACATGTTCGAGAGAATATTTATTTATATGTGAGAGCATAAGACAAAAAGTTCTCAAAATAAAATAGATTCTATCTATCGACTGCTTTTTGAGGCTAGTTTTTTGTGTCATTTTGTATGGAAAATGTGTTTATGCCCCAATTCTGTTTGATCATTTAAAGTTGATTTTCAGAAATTTTATTTTTGCAGTTAAATTTTTAAATTCGGTATTTATATAATTTTTTTTAAGAAAAACATCGTTCTACACACTGTAACTAATAAATTCAATTTGAAATAATATCGAAGTATAAGCCCACGTAAGCTATTATTCCGTATGAGATTATAAGTCGAAAAGAGATAAGTACCAATTTATTGCGCTATAACTTCTTGAAAAATAGCACAAAATAATAGCAATTTTTGCCAGAAGTACTTTAGAATATGGAGATTACGGATCAAAATGTTCTTATATCGACTTAATTATGCGTCGAATATGGTTACCGGTGATTTTAACATAATTTCTAGGCAATACGCAAAATTTTTAACCTAATAGCTAAAGAACTATCATTTCCAAATATGGGAAAAAATATTATCAAGTAGAAAGATTGCCTAAAAATTATATATAACCGATTTCATTGCCTCTATCTGAATAATATACATGTATCGAAGAAGAAAAAAATGACAGAATTTTTGCGAACTCAGCATTTGTGTTCGGTTCAGTTTTGCCCATATGGCCCAGTGGTATTTGTTGAAAGTTGCGTAAGAAGCCGATTAAAGTTAGCCTCGCTGGTGACGATATAAGTGACATTTATTTTAGTCACCTTTAAAATCGATCTATATTGTACGAGTGTTCGGGTTGTGTAAAAATTTCAAACAATAAAAAAATATTCATCCTCTCTGAGTTTGGAAACAAAGCTGCTTTAAGCCACCTGAAAATTTCATCATATGTATATAATATTTGGGAAATTCCATTACATCTATTTGTAAAAAGCTTACTTTCAAGCTTTTTACGAATTTACGATGTTATGGAATTGCTGTCCTCTACACTCGCTTCAAATATATGTGTTTCAAGTACAAGAAGTTGAAACAATTTTTAGAGTTTGAGCTCAAGGATCAAACAAAGTGAGTATTGGAAATTAAAATTCATTTGGTATTGCACAGCGAATTGAAAATTTTCCTCTACAAGTGAAATCGAATTGGTTTGGTCTTTTCGACACTAGATATAGGTACATTAGAGTTGCCGTTATTTTTTTATTTCCTATATTCTCAACCTCCTTTTCGGTTCAGTTTTATGTAAAACAAATACAAAAAATTTCATAGCGATAAGTTGCATTTTAGGGGGTGTACGGTTGCTGTTGATTTACCGGGTATAGTTTCTCTACATCCTCGCCCCTAAGGTTTAAGATGCGTGAAGCAGAAAAAATAATTGCTGAACTCAACCCGAAAGAAGCTCCAGGTATTGATGGAATTAGTAAAAAGATGCTGATGAACTTGCTTCATGTTGCAATAAGTATTTTCCACATAACTTGAAACTTGCCAAGATCAAAATCATTTCGAAGCCGGGCAAAGATTTTACCAAGGCTGAGTCGTATAAGCTTACTATCAACAATCTCAAAGCTTTTCGAAAAGATGCTCATGACTAAATTGAACAAAATTTTAGTTGATAACACTATGCAACAAAAAAATGAATCTCTAAAATGAGATGTTTTCTTATATAATTTAGGGTCGCTGAACACGAATATGGCACTCATTTATATTTCTTAAGACGCGTTTTCGAGATATCCGCGAAAAACGTGTTTTTTTTTGGCAGTTTACAAAGATATTTCCAGAAATCTTGAGAAAAGATATGTTTTTCTTTTATCAGCCTATATTTATAATGTGTAGATCGTATAAAAATTCATTGAGTTACAGCCATTCAGATTAAAAAAAATGTTAAACTTTTAAGTTTTTTTTTCAATTCAGTATTTTAACTTGCACCCTTAAGCCCGGTACGGATTTCTTACGGAATTTCAGGTTTGTAAATTTACATTTATTTCTACACGGAAAAATAATAGTGTAGCCTTTTGTGTAGAATTATGTTTGCATAAGCACAAATTAGTTTATTTTTGAATTTACATTCACAAAAACATTAGAAATTAATTACAATTTGATGAAAATTAGAAATTCAAAAATTCCGTCACCAAACAATTGTTTGAACGTTAATTTTTGTATCAGTTGACTAAAAAAAGTCTCCACTTATATTTATAAATCCCTAAGATAGGCAAAAATTTCAAAAATTTTGTGTATTTTTCTTTCGAAAGTAAGTACTAGCAAATGGAAATTTCTTTATGAAATTTACCAACCAGAATTTCCGTAATTTTTTTTACATACAGTTTGTATGAGAACCTGAAATTCCGTATGAACTCTAGAGATCGACCGAAGGCGTTTTTTTGGCCGAAGCCGAAGCCGAACTTCGGCTAAAATCCTAAACTTCGGCCAAAACCAAAACCGAAGCCGAAGCCGAATGTTTTAAATTTTAAAAATGATACTTGTTTTATATGAATTAAGAAAAAATTTTGCTTTTTTGAGATCACTGAAATAGCTGTAATATCTATTGGATACATAACAAGAAAAATAAAACTATTTTGCAATTTCTAGATTGCTTTTTCATATGATCACTCACAAGAACGTCCAAGTAAAAGAAAATAGAAAGCAACAGGGTTGTATTTCAAAGCAATCCTTTCAAAACGTTAAACACAATAGAAACTGTCGGCGAGCAACGACCAAAAATAATGTTATTTTTCAAGCTTGGAATGAAAAATGTTCGGCTTCGGCTAATCGGCCGATTTTTGCCATAGGCCGAATGTTGGCCGATTACCAATTTTTGGCCGAAGGCCGAAGCCGAAGCCGATTAATCGGTCGAATTCTAATGAACTCCGTACCAGGCTTAACAAAGAAAAACTAATTTTAGTAGGTTAAGTTTATATAACAAAAAAGTTAAAATTCCCTGGAAGCATGATTTTTATTTTTTTTTTATATTTTTAATATAAATTTAACTCGTACTGAAATATAAAATAAGTCTATTTAACAAAAAAATAAAAAATGTGTGTTATCTAGTTACTTTTATATGGCAAAATCAACCTTAAGTCTTCCAGCTCTGAAACCATTTGCTCGATTTCTCTGATTTTCAATACCAATCTATTTTGGACCATTTTTGGTACACCAGTCCAGACCGAAGTCTCTAGGTTTTCTGGGAGCTTCGGAAAACCGATTTCACGTACACAAGACGAACTTACGGATGGACAGACGGACATCGTTTTTTCGTCTTCCCTATTCATAAGGACCCATAACACATATATTTTATGGGTCGCATATGAATATTATGGAAATTACACACGGAATGACTAACCTATATACCCTTTTCCATTTTTTGGTAAAGGGTATAAAAATTGCATTCGTTAAATAACAATGGAAAAAATTATATTATATGATAATGCCAAAATCGCCACATATATTTCAAAACATTTTTATTTGAGCTTAAATTAAACGTGCCATAACAATAACCATACAAAACAGCTGATCGAACCAAACTAATGGGCAACACTGATCGTTTCAGAGAAATTGTGTTAAACGATATTTTTATTGAAATTATTAGACTTATAAAAAAAATTTGGGAAATATTTTCTTATCAATTTAATGCTTAGTTTTTGCAGAAACTTAGGAAAAGGTCGTGGAAGTTCTTTTTCCTACCATAAATATTTAATTTGATGGTTAATGTATTTTTCAATTCTACAAGTTGTGCAAATTATAACACATTTCGCTTTTTCTTTGAAGTTTTATGTCAAATCAAATCTAAATTTCCATTTGGTGTTATTGTAATTCTGTTACATTTCTGGGAATTGTTCTAAATGGCCAAAAGGTCAATCTGCAGTTCAATCTGATTCTCATATCAACAAAAAATATTTAAAGAAAAAAAGGTCGCCAAATTAAACAGCAAAAAAAGGACTGATTTTAGTTTGCTAAAAATCAATAAAAGAAACTGTTTTATGCAAAACGAGGTTGGTCTCTGAAGACCTTTCTAGTAAGTTTTGTTTTTTGTAAAAAATGTGGCGAACTTGTATTAGAAGGGGTTGTTTTATTACATACAACTTATTTTCACAGTTACTTTAAATCATTTACAGTATACCTAACCTGACCAAACATCCCGATTTAGGTGGGATTATCCCGCTTTTCACAGGTCGATCCCGCCTCCAATTTCTACCCCGCTTTATCCCGCTTTTTAGAGTTTTGAAAAATTCAATTTCTTGTTTGATTTTTATTAAAATGTAACTGACAACAATTCATTCCAAATATTTTTTAGTGCTTAACTAGCCAACATCTTATGTTTCGCTACACCTCATAATCGATTTGAAATGAAAATATTTTTTTTTAGAAATACCACGCTTGCGGAAGTACCTTCACTCCTTTGTAGAATACAGTTCTCATTATTAACATAGTCACAAAGAGTTTTAAAATTCTCACTACATTAGTTTGCAAGATATTTTTTAAGCAAAATAAGCTTACTATTCCAATCCCTATTGTTTTCTATCATCGGCAGATGCAGCGGAATTTAAAGTTTGTGTTTGTGGCAGATTAAAAGCTATATTTAATTTACTTGGTACGTGACACACTTTTTGCTCCATTAATGACTCCTTTTCATAATATTATTCTCGCTATTGGAGTTACTGCTTACGAAAACAACAAATCAGCAAGATCGGTACGTACGCTGGTATTATTTTTGAAGAAAAACAAATATTTGCACTATATGAGAGACACCACGCCTACTTGTTAAATTCAGAAGTATCCGTACAATATGTGAAGCTTCTCATTACATTAGTTTTTCAGATATCGCACAGTAAATATTTTTTCTTTATGGCAGGTTTCACACACAACATGTCTAATTCGAACTTTTTTCCTGAAAGACAACGCACATTATAAAAATCGTTACCCACACAAAATTCACATTTCCTGCTGAAAGATGTTTCAAAATAAAAATAAAATTATAGGGGAGGTGCTACATTAAAAAAAATAGCGAAATCGGTCCAGCCACCCTTAATTGATGCGATTACCAAAGAATGACATTTGATTTTTATACCTTTTACCAAAAAATGGAAAAGGGTATATATAGGTTTGTTATTCCGTGTGTAATTTCCATAATATTCATATGCGACCCATAAAATATATATATTCTGGGTCCTTATGAATAGGGAAGGCGAATAAGCGATGTCCGTCTATCCGTCTGTCTGGTGTACGTGAAATCGGTTTTCCGAAGCTCCCAGAAAAGCTTGAGACTTCGGTCATGGACTGGTGTATCAGAAATGGTCCAAAATAGATTGGTTTTAAAAATCAGCGAAATCGAGCAAACCGTTTCAGAGCTGGAAAACTTAAACTTGATTTTGCGATATAAAAGTAACTGGATAACACACAGTTCTTTCATTTTTGGTTAAATAAACTTATTTTATATTTCAGTACGAATTAAATTTGTATTAAAAATATAAAAATCAAAATAGGAAATCAGAAAAAATTAAAATTATGATTCCAAGGTTGGAAAACTTACACTTTTTGTGATATATAAAACTAACTAGGTTTAATATTTTTTTATATTTTAATTTATATATATATTTTATGTTTTGGAAAAAAGTTGGGTACAAAAAATTAGAAAAATTAAAACCACAGCTGGAAAATTTAAACTTTTTTTGATATTAAAGTAATTAAATAAAACTATGTAGTATTTTCATTATTTCTTTTTTTCTTTGTTCACTTAACATATTTTATATATTTTTTAAAGAACAACATTGGTATATGAGAACAAAAAAATCTAAAAGGATGATTCCAGGGTTGGGAAAAGTACACTTTTTTTATATATAAAACTAATTAAATAAAGCTAGTTATTTCTTTGGTAATTAAATATATTCTATATTTTATAAAGAAATAAATTAGTACTCGTATTAAAACCAGAAAAATTTAAATTGTGGTTCCAGGGTTCGAAATTAAAAAAAAATTTTTGGTAAAACAATAACCAAAAATATTTTTTTTTTCAGTTAATCATATTTTATGTTTTAGGAAGATCTTTACTCAATCAAATTCTTTACTCAAGCAAATTCTTTAGTCGAAAAAACCGAGAGGTCACTTACAAACAAATATTTATGTATGTACATATGTACTTATGTATGTATCTGTATACTACATATATGTACATACGTTGGTAAAGGGCATATAAGATTTGGCACAGCCGAATATAGCACTCTTACTTGTTATTATTGATATAGATAAATAACTTTTTAACCGACTTCAAAAAAAGAAGGAAGTTAACAATTCGTCTCTATTTTTTTATAAATACTTTGCCTATTTAAAAGAGTTTCTTTTGAGTTGAAAATTGTGTTTCTTAAGTACATACCAAACTGTGTGTGCATATTACACATCCCGCTTTCTAAAAGATACTTATTTGAAATCCCGCTTTTTGGCGGAATTTTCTTCAAAATCCCGCTTTTTGATCGATCATGTCCCGCTTTTTGCAAAAACCACCTGGTCGCCCTAATATTGATTATTCAGTTTTTTATACTCATTTTCAGACAAGAGTCCACTCTTAGTATTTTACATAAACACCTATTTACGTAACTCGCAAGTGAATTTATTTTGTAATACAGAAATACAATGTACATATTATATAGATATCACATAGCTCCAAAATGCTAATTTTGCAGAAAATAAAAATAATAAATAAAAATATTATCTTTTACCATGAGGTGCGTGTACAAGCCTTTTATATGAAATTTTTATACAAGATTAAATATGATATAAAAAAATGTTCTGCATTATTAACTGCAAAAACAAATATGTCTCTTTAAAGAGTTTATTTTTAGAGTGGCACAACTTTGAGTTGGCATCACTGCTTTATTTTACCACCCATTCAACAGCTTATAGTTTCCTTTAAAATTTCATTATGAATCGACATACATACACCAGAGCAACGCGTGCAAATTGTTGAAATTTTTAACATTTTAAAAAATTTAAATATTTTTTTTCCGATGAAGCCAGTTTCTGGTTGAATGGGTACGTTAATAAGCAGAATTGTCGCATTTGGAGTGAAGCGAATCCACAAGATTTTCTCGAAACACCATTACATCCACAGAAAATAACTGTTTGGCTTGCTGAGTCATTGGCCCATATGTCTTCGAAAACTAAGATGGTCAGAATCTTACTGCCAATGGTGAACGGTATAGGAACATGATTCGAATTTTTTTAGTACCTCAATAACGTGGCATTAAACTTGCTGATAAATTGTTCTAACAATGCCACACAGAGGGCGCTACAATTGATTTTCTCAAATAAACTTTTGATGAAAAAATAAATTCACGTAATGGCCCAAATATTTGGCCACCAAGACCGTGCGATTTAAGCCCATTGGATTATTTCCTTTGGGATTACGAGACGATAAGCCTGTCAAATGCTTAAGGAATTCAGATGTTACTTTCAGGTGGCTACAATATATTTACATGAACTTAAGCATTTTTTAGCAATAGCTGCACATCTAGGTATTGTTTATAATTTTGCAGTAATTTTACTTCTTTTCATAACTCCTAAGTGAATGCAATTCACTCTAATTAACTTGTTGGAATGTTCTTATCTGTGAAAAATTCACAAATAATTATATCTATCACTTTATTACATGTTTTATTTGTTTTTTCCTACTAAAAAGTACAACAGTGAATAAACATAAATAAACACATATGTATTTGTGTGTGTATATGGGCATTTCTCCGACCAATTCCACCTTTTTGTCGCGTGCGACAGCAAGAAATTGACCTTGTATTTCTGAAGAACGTGACTCGACCTTACTTAAAATCTTACCTAACGTAGAGATGCTGACGGGCTTCACAAATATATAAAAAAGAAAAAAAAAAATTTCGTATTCTTTGAAAAAACAAGCAAATTTGCTTGGTGTCGCACGCTACAAAAAGTTGACATTCTTGTGGAAATGCCCATATGTATTTGTGAAACAATAAGCGAAAATAAAATTTTTTTCTTTATTGAATGAGTTTAAAATGAAGAAATAATAAAAAATATTTAAAAGCAATGAATATTTTCTGGTGCTGTTTATTTAACTTTAAAAAAATACACAAACAGTCATTTCCATACGGAAAGTGCGTTCAGTTTGGCACTTTGCTTAAGCAAATGACATTTGACGAAACTTGACGAAAAGTTTACTTAAGTATATTATAGTTTGCAACCAGTGTGCACACTTCTACCGATATTCGGTAGATTCTACCGAATATGTTTGTGAATTTAACGATCTACCAATTCTACCGAACAAGGCCTGAAATCTACCGAATATTGAAGGAACATTTCGATTAAAAATGATGCACCAAGATCAAGTTGATCAGACATACAGAAAATTAATCACATGTATGTTCTAAAATGTGGAAAGCTTTCCGCGGAGAAGCTAATATGTTTAACGAATTGTTATTTAGTAATTTAAGCCGATGTATGTGTAAATTGGATATTTTGCCACATAGCAGTGCGGCCGCACAGCGGTCATTTTTTGCCATGAAAATCATTAAAACAGAACATAGAAATGTGCCTTGGGGTTGAAATATTTATTCCTTCCAATGATTTAATAATTTTTGCACAAAAGTTTAAATTCATAAATGGATCTTACATATAATCTTTGTAGTAGCAAAATAATAATTGTCAAATAAAATTTATTTTAGTAGCTTTATAAAACCTATGTACAAAAACTGAATTCCTGTTATTTATGTATATTATTTTATGTATGCATAGCAAATAACTGGGGATGACAATTTTTTTTATTGGAAATGCTTCATTGTTTATGGCAGTTTAATTTCCAATCACATGTGAAGTTTTAAATGCGCTTTTGGAACCTGTTTAGTTTGATACTCCTTGTACTTACTCTTTATATATAAGTACATATATTTTGTTATTTTTTATGTTTCTTTAAATTCTTATTTTTTATGTTTGAATTGTTATTTTTTATGTTTTTTTGAATAAAAAATATTTTCTACCGAATTTCATTCAAATCTACCGATTTTTTTTGTCGATTCTACCGAACTAAAAAAAAATTAAGTGTGCACACTGTTTGCAACATACGTTTTATATGTTAACGCACAGTTGCTTAAGCTAGCTTAAGCAACATTCGAAGAGTTATCGGCGAAATACGGCCGCTAATGCTGCGAAAAGTGGTTGAAAATTGGTGTTCCAGATTGCGCCTTCTACACGCCAGCCGTGGCGGCCACGTGGCAGAAATCATATTTAAACATTAATTTCTTAACATAATATACATATTTGCTTGTTTTATTATGATTTAAACTTGTGTCACTCTATAAAAAAAACACCCTTTAGTAATAAAGGAGCGATATATACTAGTGTTGTAAATTATTCGTCTTGCATATTTGTTCGAATGAAATTTATTTTTTCTGGTTCGAACAGACGAATAATTTTGAACTTTTGTTCAAATATTCGAATGAACTAAGAATAAAAATATTTATTCGAATAATTTTAAAGAAGTTTGCAAAAAACGACACACATGTGTATTAATTTAATTTTTTTTTATTAACAAACGAAAAATATTTAAGAAATTTATTATTCGACATATTGTCATAAGTTTATTTTAATTTGAAATTTATTTGCTGGTGGTTCAGCGATGTCTATATGCATTTCATTGTTGCTGTAACAAATCGTCGGTAGACTTCAACCACACATTTTGAACAGTCACAAACCTCTTATCTTATGTACAGACTTTCAAAAACTATTTGAGAATTCACAAATAATAATATTTTTGAAAATCACAAAAGAAAAATAAGCAATAAATGAAATGAAGTTTGTCTTAAATTCTGCTTATGACGCTAATTCGTAACAAAGAACAGACCTTGCAGTTGGAAGCGTAAATTTTGCCCAATCTATAATAAAGAACAGAAAAATATTAAGTTTAATTAAGTAGCGATAATCTTTTAAACACCTTTACCTATGCTCATACCGAATTCCTTGCAATATTTTTATAAATAATAATTAATCAGAAATAATTTCTTAATCAGGCTTGAGTTCAGTAATTTCAATTCTTATTGAATGAAATATTTTTATTAATTAATGTGAGTTTCTAAAGAAGAGAAGAAAAATTAAACTAGCTGGGGGAAATACCGATATTTTTCTGTGCAGCCACGTACTTCATCAGCACCCATGTCTATCTACTGGGGTAGAGATTATTATTAACATCAGCTATTTAACTTAAATTTTCTATGAAATGGAATATGAGAATTGATTGTGTACATAATTATTGATTTACCTTTGGTAATGATTAATTGCATTATTTTTTAATCAAAATTCTTATTATATTAAATTTTATGTACGCAGATAAGTTTTGTGTTTTTTAAATAATCGATGCACCTTTTCTCTTAAAATGATGAATAAATTGTCTTTTAGTTCGTTTTTACTTATTTATCCAAACATTAAATACAATTCATTAAATACAACTTCGATGTTTAAAATAGTCAAAAAAGTAATTTTGATAAATATGAATATGAATTTACAAATATCTACATATATGAAAATTAATGAATATATATTATCATATATGGTCATATACCCCCATTTTTCGGATCCGAACCTTATATGGGATATCATATATGCTCCATACATATTTTTTTAGCTGGGTTATGACAATATGTCAAATAATAAATTTCTTACTTATAATTTATTTATTTGCAGCTGTCAGTTTGCATTTAAGTGTTGCATATGTAGAGTAAATATAAACCATGGTTTGGGTGCTATATACATATTTCTCTGGCAAAAAGAAACAAGTGCTCCGTAATCTGCATATTTGAAAGTACCCCTGGTCAAAATCTCTATTAATTTGTGTGATTATTTAGGAAGTTATAGCACTATGCCTTGGTATTCATCTTTTTTATACTTCTAATCTCATTTGAAATAATAGCTTAATTTAGGTTATACTTTGGTATATTTCAACTTAAGTGTGTAGAACGATGTTTGCTTAAAAAAATAGTTAACCTCTATTTGTTTGTAGCTTTAAAAGCAACGTATGGTTGCATTTATAAATCCAGTTCGAAAAATAGTAATTTCGACATAATTTTAAATAAATCAAATACTTTGAGGTAATTTGTCCATATGCAATATGTATGGAAAATCATGTATAAATTAACATAATTTGCTCAAACACAGAGAAAACAGTGCCTTCTAAATACCTCATAAAATAGAACAAAATTAATAAGAAATCTCTACGGTTTTTTTTTCAATAAGGAAATCTTATTCATTTCATAGGGAAAACCTTTTTTGGAAAAATTAAGAAGAAATCTTCTAGTTTTTATTAGGTTATCCTATTGATTTTTTCAATAAGGTTTTCTTCTTGTTTTTATTAGGTGACCTCATAAAAAATTAATTGCGTCTTTATTCTCTGTACTTATGTATTTTCATTTAAATTCTATACTAAATACATATGTATGCATGTATGTATGTAGTATATTGTAGATGTTATTTATTTATACATACATACATACACATTATGTTATACATATTCTTAACTAACTTACTCACCAAGTATTGAACCAGCAAACTTCTGACTGATATACAAGCACTCTAACCAATATGCTAACAAGCAGCCTGAATAACCATTGAAATTATTGTGCAAACATTCTTATACAAAAATGAAAAAGCTCATAAAAAAAATTGTCTATGTCTATTTATAGATATGAAATAACAAGACACCTTATAAAATCAAGGAGATTTCTTTATTAAAAAATCCATAAGATGCTTTACACATAATTATATAGGAACCAAAAAAAATCAAGAAGAAAACCTTTTTAAAAAAATCAATAAGGCAACCTAATAAAATCAATAAGAAATCCCTATAGTTTACAATTTATAAGAAAACCTAATAGAATCAAGAAGTTTTTCCTTATGGGTTGTGTTTTTTGGTGCCAAAAATAACGGAAATTGAGTAAAAAAAGTTGTGAATAATAAGATTTCTTCTTGATTTTAAGTGGTTTTCTTCTTGATAAAATTAATAAGATTTACCACATAAAAACAATAAGGAATTTTTATGAAAAAATCTTCGCTTCTTTCTGCTGGGATACCCCTTAGCCTAAAAACGTTTCATAGAGAAAATCTTATTGATTCTATGCGGCAATGTGAATAATCATGATTTGTCTAAATCATGCCGCTGGGCATATACTGTAAGAGTAGATAGTCGCAACTACGACTTTGTGCGCTTACAAGATCTGATTCGACGAAACCAAACTTCATTACCCTGGTTTACTGTTATACTGACAATATCCTCAGAATCTGGCTCTTCTTCTCTAGTCTGTCAGAATATAATAAAGTCTTTCAGACTTGGATCACGTAAAGGAAATCGACAAGAGACTACCAATTCGAATATTGACGGTCTTCGAGAAGTTATCGAACGCTTAAGAATTCAAAAAAATTAATCTCAAAATGCCCTTCAATGTAAGAATAACATAAAATCATATATGATTTAAGGGTATATCCAAAAAATATGGATTCAAGATATCAGGGTATCGCTGCAAATAAGGAGGCGGCGCAGCTAGAGAGTATCGATTCAATTCAAAAACGAACTAAAAAATGCGCTATAGCACAAGACATCCAAGATTCGTAGAACTCTATTGCTGGAAGAGCAACCAAATTCCTGTGCGAAAACCCAAACATGGAAAAGACAAAAGATATTCTGAGGCTGAAACGGCCAACACTCGGGAGATTGGCACAAATAATATCCGTGAAAGAATATCCTGGCTTGCATGGGTGTTGTTAATGAGAGCATACTCAGATCAAACTACAAAACATCTGTACAGACAATTCACCAGATATAGTACAAACTTAAGAAAACATATTTACGAAACTAGGTAGATTTTTGGTTAATTTGTTGTGGTCTTAGTTGATGAATATGGCAAACAACCCAAGCCTGTAGGGTTATCAACTAAACCACATATTTGCAAATCAAAGGAAAACTAAATCTGACTTTGAGTTTTTTATCTGAAACTTAAAATGACTTCAAGTAGCTGGAACTTGTTTAAGCCAAATTTTTGTTTCTTATGCATTAAACACATTCACCACAGCAAGCTACCGACTACCAAATGTCAAGGATAGAATACACATGTTTATATGAGAATGATTATTTTGAAGAGAGCAAGGCAACACGGCGACAGGTGGTTGTCTATGCTGATTAAGTCGTTGTACTCCAATTAAACTAATTTCTATTTCTTTGGCTACAATGAGCAAATGCAGTGTTGCCAGTGTAACACAAACTGGTGAATGAATGATATCGTACAATTATTTAATATTATTTACCAGAAACAATATCCAAAAATTGATGTAAAGAATAAATTGATTCATTATTCTACTTTGATGTGAAATAAGTACATTTTAAAAGAGTAATTAATTTTTATAAATGCAAAATATATGAAAGTGGCAATACTGAACTATGTATTTTTACTTGAATATCAGCTGCAGATGGTGCTGCTGCCGTCTTTAAAATAATTAAGTAGCTGGCTACGAGGCGACAAATGCTGCTAGCGGCAGTTGAAGTCGTGTGTTCTTGTAGCCTGCTGTGGTGAATGTGTTTAATGCATTATTGAAACCCTCTCGTACAAATTATTACAAAAATACTTGACAAAAGTTGACTTTCATGCATGAGTGTGCGTATTCATGTATCAGATTTTTCAAAAGGACATATCAAAAATGTCAATACTCGTATTCAAATTTCAAATCACAACCTCAATTAGAATCACATCAATTAGCAACAGTTGGCAGCAGCTGCTAACTAAATATGCTGTCCCAGGTAGCATTTTGTATCATAATCCAATCGTTTCCGAATCAGCTTGACGGAAAAAATAACCGTATATGAGCTCATTTTTCGATCATAAATGATACTCCCGTTGTGAGAAAATGGTACCCTACAGATGAATCATACCAAGGAATCAGTTATGATACGATTTACTGATTATTTTTGAGCAATTTTCATATTAAATCATTTAAATCACCTTTTTGCGGTTTGCATGATGTTCCTCTATTTTCAAGAATATATTTGATCATATAGATGAATCATAAGTGAATCCTCTTTCAATCGCCCAAGTTATAAATCAATTTTTAATCATCAAAAGCGATCTGTAGAGAGTCATATAAGATATTTCTGCCAAAAATGATCACCCAAATGCTAGCTGGGGTATTCATCATACTTTTTTGCAACGTCATAGACAAATACTCACGTACATATATACGTATGTATTTACATTCTTGCAAACATATACATACATACATACATATGTAAATGAAAGCATCACAAACATATGAACTACATGCGAGATTACAATTATTAAGAGGAAACAAGTAAGAGTGCTATATTCGGCTGTGTCGAATCTTATATACCCTTTACCAACGTATGTACATATATATAGTATACATACATATTTGTTTTGTGAAAAAATTTATCATTTTTTTAAAGTTTCCATCTTTGGAGCTGTAATTTTCATTTTTCAAATTTCATACGCCAAACTTTTCTTTCAGAAGCATAAAATATATTCAATTTATAAAGAAAAAGAAAAAAATTAGACTTATTTAATTTTACATAACACAAAAAGTGTGAGTTTTCCAACCCTGGAGTCATAATTTTGGATTTTCCTGATTATTGATACCAATCTAGTTCTTTAAAAAATACATAAAATATGTTAAGTGAACAAAGCAAAAACGAAATAAGGAAAAACTTAGTTTCATTTAATTCCTTTAATATTAAAAAATTCTGTAAAGTGCGACTTTGAATCGCGCACGAAAGGTAGGCTTTTTTGCTTTTTTGAAGTTTTTTTCAGTTAAAACGATTTTTTCAGTTTTGTCGCTTTTTTCTCGTTTTGGCGATTTTTTTCTGTTTTTGGAGGTTTTTTTCAATTTGGCGATTTTTTCTGTTTTTGGGAATTTCTTCGTTTTGGCGATTTTTTTCATTTTGGCGATTTTTTTTCATTTTGGCGATTTTTTTTCATTTTGGCGATTTTTTTTCATTTTGGCGATTTTTGTTTTAATTTTGGCGATTTTTTTCTGTTTTTAAGGTTTTTTTTCGTCTTGGTAATTTTTTTCATTTTGTCGATTTTTTTCATTTTGGCGATTTTTTTCTTTTTTTTAGGTTTTTATTTTGTTTTGGTGATTTTTTTCATTTTGGCTATTTTTTTTTTATTTTGGCGATTTTCTTTCATTTTGGCGATTTTTGTTTTCATTTAAGCAATTTTTCCGTTTTTTTACGATTTATTTTAGTCTTAGATATTTTTTTTAATTTGGTGCTTTTTTTCGTTTTGGCGATTTTTTTTCATTTTGGCGATTTTTTTTTTTATTTTGGTGATTTTTTCTGTTTTTTAGGGTTTTTTTTCGTTTTGGTGATTTTTTTCATTTTGGCGATTTTTTTTTTCATTTTGGTGATTTTCTTTCATTTTGGCGATTTTTGTTTTATTTTAGATATTTTTCCGTTTTTTTGCGATTTATTTTAGTCTTAGAAATTTTTTTGGATTTGGTGCTTTTTTTCATTTTGGCGATTTTTTTTTTGTTTTTGGCGATTTTTTTTTGATTTGACGATTTTATAATTTTTTATTTTTTTACTTTTACCGGTTTTGAAAATTTCAAGAGTTTTGCTCTTACGGTTTCCAAGATACAGCAATTTATCAAAATTACATAGTCGAAATTACATTAACTGATGGTACACCCTTTAATTAAAATTTTTTAAATTTTAGTGTTAATTGTTGTAGTCTGTATAAAAATGCACTAACTTTACAAATTTCAAGTGTATATACATACATACATACAATTATATGTATATTACATGGGATTTTAAAATTTTTCGTTGCTCGTTTTGGAACACCCTTTAATTTCCAATTATCATGTATCTGTTGTTGTAGCGGCTAAAGGTCTACATACTGTGTCCAAATTTCAGGTCTCTAGCTCTTACGGTTCTCGAGAAAATACTAATATAGTTTTAGACATAGTTAATTTTACATAACACAAAAAGTTAAAGTTTTCCAACCCTGGAAACGTCTTTTTAATTTTTTTGTATTTTTTTTATTTAAAATTCCAATTTTAGTCGTACTGAAGTGTAAAATATGTACATTTATTAAAAAAAAATAAAAATTTGTTTTCGGGAGTTACTTTTATATGGCAAAATGAAGTTTAAGTTTTCCAGCTCTGCAATCGTCTGCCCGATTTTGCTGAATTTCAATACCAATCTATTTTGGAAAATTTCTGACACACCAGTCCAAGAACGAAGTCTCTAGCTCTTCTGGGAGCTTCGGAAAACCGATTTCACGTACAGACAGACGGACAGACGGACAGACGGACAGACGGACAGACGGACAGACGGACAGACGGACAGACGGACATCGCTTATTCGTCTTCCCTATGCATAAGGATCCAGAATATATATATTTTATGGGTCGCTTATTGATATTATAGAAATTACAAACGGAATGACAAACCTATATATACCCTTTTACCATTTTTGTGGTAAAGGGTATAAAAACCAACGGGCCTTTATTGTACATATATATATATGATTGCTCTCCACGATGCTATATGTAATTTCATATAACTTACGTGTAGTTTCCGCAATGCAAGCAAGCGACTTGTCTAGAAAAAAAATATATGAAAAATACTCAAATTTTCGAGCGATTCCTATAATTTTTTTTTAGACAAGTCGCTTGCTTGCATTGTGGAAACTACACAATGATTATTTTTAATATTGGACAGCAAAAGAAAAATTGTTTCCTGAATCTAATCAGCATATGAATTTGTGTTTTAGTGGTTCTTAAGGCTGGTAATCAAAATGGATAGACTTTTGAGAAAATGCAACCCTGATCTAATGAGTTCGTATTGTCTTGGTAATTTTCATCACATCAGGGTTGATTATGTAGAATAGAGAGTACCTCCTACCTGCTTTATGTTTTTCTATCATTAGGAGATTTCATAAATTATTTTTATATAATAATACAACTTAACCCGGTGTGCTTCGCTAGCCCTCCCCCCCCCCCGCAAAAAAAAATATATATATATATATCATTGGTGGTGCAATATGAATATGAAATATTGGATTTTGCCACGCCCCTCCGCCCGCAGCCTGTTCTGAAGATTCCCTGAAAATTTCATCAAAATCGGCCTAGCCGTTTTTTAGTCCATACGTTACATACATAGATACACACATCCTGCTTTATATTGTATACAGATTTGTCGATATTTTTCTTCAGAGCCATTTCTTAAGGGTAAGGAATAAAAAGTAATGAAGGAGGACAAAATGCGGAAAAAAAGAAAGATGAGGGAAAATGTGGAACCGATTTGGGATCTTATCCATGGAAATTACTCATGTATGCAACCTTACATTGTCAGAGTGGCCAAATGCGGCCACTTATTAAATCCACACTGGCACACTATTCACCCTTAATTGTTTTGCTCTTTGAAAGTTAGTCAACGTGAAATATACAGCCAGCATCATAAAATACAGTCGCCATGACTTTATTGGCATACAAAACTCTTTGTGGGGTACTGATATAACCTGTGGAAGCCACTATTTTAACTGCTGTTTCATCCACTCTTATGAAACAGTGCAACAGATAGTTTATTTGTTTGTTGAAGAACGCCAAACACTTCTGCGAAATTCTCAAATCATTGCGTTTGCAGTCGATTGTGAACAAGCGCGGCACCTATCTAGCGCAAAGCTGTCTCATACCCAAGTAACCATTCAAAACTGGAACCACTTAGCTGTGGCTTCCCCAATCTCTCCAACTTTTAATCTCCAAACGGACAACAACATAACGTAAGGTTTTTTTTTAATTGTTTTGAGTGAAGAGACTTCAGAGATTTCAATTGGGTGTGCAGAATGTTCGGCATATTCCGCGCTTGCACATCCACAATAAAATTAAGTACAACACCTTTTTACCATTTTTAAGCTTAGATTTTGTTTGAAACATGTTTTACCGCAAAAATAATGTTTAATGAGCTTCGAAAAGTCTCTTTTTTAGTTTCTTCTCAAGTCACGTGGTAGTCTGCTACCCATTCACAGACTAATTGACGGACCTTGTTCAAAGTTTGACTGGAGTCAAGTAACAGTTGCCTGTTAACAAGGGTATTGTTTCCGTTTCAGCCAAAAATCCACCGGAATTATTGATCCCCAATATCGAGCCTTATTTTCGATTTAATAGCAAGCGACAAAAATTAAAGTTTTCGGGAGATGGTTTTTTTTAAACATTGAAACATGTTTTACATACGTAAATTATCGCTTACGATAAAATTTTACAGCCTGTAATTTAAAAGTTATCAACAATTTTGGCATTTTGATATTTCTAAATTATTGGTAGATCCATAAAATTTTAATTTCAATCAAAAAGTAAGTTTTTTAATACATGTCGTTTACGATTAAATCCAAATTATGGCTCGATATATTATTAGCAGGAAAACCTGAAATATGTTCCAAAAAAAAAAGTGTTTTATGCGCATTCAATATGCACTAAAAGCTTGAAAATATGCACAAAAAACTCAAAAAACATGCTCTTAAAATAAAAAAAATTTATTTATTTGAAATGCAAATATATTTTTAATTAAAAAATTCAACAATATTTGCATATAAAATAAGCAAAAAAGCAAACAATAAAAAATTAACAAAGAATAACTGCCGTATTAAGAACAATAATCTGGAAGTGGACGTTGAAACAAAACTGCCATACATATTTTGACTAAAGCAAATAATACAAATTATTTTTTTTTGATAATCTCGTAAAAATTTAACTTCAGGTTCAAAACAGATCACGATATCAGAATTAAAACTTTGAAACTATATTTTCGATAAATAAGATAAGATTTGTATGTATAATATTTATTGCAATAAACAACAATCTAGGTCAATATAGATTTTCAAATAAAATCGTTGCATGCCACATCTAAATAAACTTTTATATATTGACAATGTTCCTTCAACGTCTACTCGGGGTAGAGTCCGTCACAAATAGAAAAACCGAATTTTTTATTGAAACTAACGTCTTTAATAACTACGAAAATGTATACACTACATGGAACATTAGAAATGAGACTTAGATGGCGAAAAATAAAAATAAAAAGAAGAGAGTTGTCTTAGGACATCCGGTTATAGCTTTGCTACTTAGTTATTTAAAACAACTTTCATGTGTGAAATAACAATGCAATAAAATTACATTATGTATATGATGATGTCAAATTCTCTGCAAATATTTCAAAACGTTTCCATTTATTTCCCATTATTTTCTTTTCTAGCGGCGTGCGATTAAATTAATGTATTGTTTGTGGCTGGTGACAGGTGTTAGCCGGCTTACAACCGATCGGCGCTGTTCTCTGGTTTGTGCTCATATGCAAAAACAAAGCAAAAACAAATTGAACAATCGTTCTCATTGTTCTTGTTTTGTTTTTGTTTCACTCACTTCAAAGAACGAAACAAAACAAAATCAAACAATTTGTTTGGTTTATTTTCGTACAATACTTTTAAGTACAAAGAAATCAAAACAAAAATAAATTTATAACTGTAATAGTGTCGATTATTTTTGTTACGAAAATTATTTCCTAACCCCTCTATCGCGAGATTTATAGCAAAGCTATAAAAATTAGTTATTTTCAAAAATATATGCATGCGCGCGTCTTCTGACTGCATATCTAAGTTGTCCGTGAGAGTACCATTTGTGTTACGGTCCTTTTTCATGTTAAATAGTATAGTAAATATAGATAGTACTAACTTTCCCATCACTGCTCACAGCACACACTCAGTCCTAGCAATACGAAATACACATGCACACATGCAGTACCAGCAATACGAAATACACAAACAACTTTGTCTTTTAGTTTGTTGTCGTTATTCACTGTATATACGCAAATGCAAAGCAACAAAATTATTTCTTTTTTCCTTGAACAAATTGAGCAATCGTTTTCACTGTTTTTGTTTCTCTCACTCCAAAGAATTAAACAAAAGAAAATCAAACAATTTGTTTCGTTTATTTTCGTGCTCTGGTTTAAGTACAAAGGAATCAAAACAAAAATAAATTTATAACTGTAATAGTGTCGATTATTTATGTTAGGAAAATTATTTCCTAACCCCTGTATCGCCCCATAAGTAGCAAAGCTACAAAAATTGTGTGCAACACTTAAGCTTGTAAGCAAATTAAAATAAAAAATTTTATTTATTTTATTTTATTTATTTAATTTCAAAATATGCCCTAAAATCGTAAATTATGCTAAAAAATATTAATATTAGAGTGATAAAGAGGAAAAACATGCTTTAAGGGGTAAAATATGCAAAAATATGCTTTAAAAAGCAAAATATGCAAAAAATATGCACTAACAAATCGATGCCAAAATTAATAAAAAGTTCTGAAACGGATAAATATCTTGGCCCCGCATGAATACGTTACAAAAGAAAAAACATGCAATTGCATATTTGCGGTTTCCCTGATTATTAGTTTAATGAGAAGTGTTCCTCTCTCTCTCTGGGCAACAGGTAACTTAGATGACTCTCATCCAGTCCTCTCAGTACAATAAGTTCATTAGTGACACTTACTTATACAGTTTAGTCCTAGAAGAAAAAGTGTAGGTTTAAAGCACTCACACTTCTTCTTGAGATCATATGGTTTTTTTTTCAAGTAATAAATGTGGATGGACATTTCTAGTGCAGTTTGCTTCAGATCCCTTTTGTCAAGTGATATTTGTCAATTCAAGTGACCTAACGAAATTCGTGCCTAGGAAATTGAAAACAGGCTAATAATCATATACAGTCCATATCTTTACGGATATATATCTACTATAGTAGAAGCTATTGAAGTTTTAAGAAGCTCAATCCCGATACTTCCTGCAAAATACGATAAAATCATACAAGTATTATGGACAGGTCAAAATAACTTGGATTCCAAGACAACAGGATAGCACTGGAAATGAAAAGCTAGCGAGAATAAAAATGGGATCATCTTTGAATAACACCATAAAGTCAATAGAATAACACATCAGACATTGACAGAAATCTGCTGTTAAAAGAGCGATTGGAATTCTCAGCGGAAATGCTATTAGTGAAATAATAAACCAACACCTCGAGATTTGCGCTACGCTCTTATTAAAGGCCCCCTGTTTTATTTTTCTTCACTTGGTAATAATGTTGTTGTAGAAAGCATTTGTTATCGTAAACTGTTGATAATGATGACTGAGAGTCATAAAATATTTTTCCACATTAATTATAATATCTTCTTCCCTTGTCAATGACTGAAGAGTAGACATGCAAAATTGTGCATGGTAAAAAATATTCATTTACATTTGTGTTTGTGGAGATTGGTTTCCACCCTGCAGGAAATGTCAATAGTAAAATTATACTAATTATCTATTGACGATGTCACCAGTACTACTGACAAATTTTACCCCAACTACTGCAATATATCCTACGAAATCTACCAGTAGACTGCGTCAATACTGACTAGGTAGTTCTTGTGTGACCATATGGCGAAAATGTCAATAGTAAGATTGTACTGACTTACTATTGACGATATCACCACACTGTGGGAAGTGTCCGTAGTAAAACTATACTGATTCACTATAGACGATGTCACCACCTGCTGGAAATTTTTTGTCATTTCTATTAAATACATACGAATATGTAAATTAAAAATTGTATGTTCCGCTGAATTAGTAAACTCAAACACTTACGTATGGATTTGGAAATAAAACAAATATTCACCTGATGGCATAAAATCGTCCACAGGGCCAAACAAAAGTTTCCATAATTGGCACCTTTTCACTTGAAAAAATTGTTCAATTTTCACATTTTCTGTTTTTATACAATATGGATTGTCATTTGGTTTTTTGTTTAAATTTCTTTTTAACCCCCGACCAAAGAAAGGGGTGTTATAAGTTTGTAGTGTGTATCTGTGTATCTGTGCGTCTGTTCGTGTCCATGTACAGCCCAAACGGCTGGACCAATTTTGATTTAGTTTTTTTTGTTCGAAAGGTGACTTGATTGAGAAGATTCCTAACTATGTTTGAAGAAAATCGGTTTAGTCGTTTAGAAGATATGATATCTTTTCTAGATATATCGGGGGTTTTTAAAATTTTGTTATTATGTATTGTGTTTTCAATAATTGTTGTTTTTAATTATTGTTCAATACATTTATATTAACCTTTTAATTTTATTTCCTAAAATAATTTTTATAAACACTTAAATTTTGCTTGGCGTTACGTTTATTTTCAACAAGCCAATAAAACATTAAGAAGAAGCATAGTTTTGTGTATCTGAAAAAAAAGTTTTCTACGCACCAAAAACAATATTAGTAGACGCTCAGTTGACAATGTAACTGAAATAGTCGACAAAAGTGGTGATTTGGGGACACTTAACCCCACGCTTCCTTCAGGGCAGTGTAGGATACATACGCATACATACGAGTATGTATGTATCTTAGACCTGTTTCCCTTTTTATAACATTCTCAACAACGAAATGACACATAAGTACATGCACACACTAGCATACTCAGTTATTCAATAATTATAGAATCATTTTAAACTGGCTGTTAGTTTTGACATGAAAAGAAATATGAAGAATATTAACGGCCGTATTATTCACTTTTGATAAAACTAGCTTGAAAACTAGTTTTCGTGAAAACTAGTTTTCGTGGAAAAAATCTGAAATTCATTCAAAGCTAGTTTTAAAAAAAAGTTGGTATTATTCTCATATGAAAACAAAACTGGTTTCAGTTTTCAAACGCATTGCTAGTTTTGTGATTAAAACTAGTTTTGTGCAATATTTTGCATCGAAACACATGCTATCGCAGGCAGTGTTTACATTTTGAGTGCTTAAAATCATTGCGGAAAACAAAATATTGTTTTAAATATTACTCGTGAGTTCGATTTGAATAAATATTGATTGTAATATGTGTTTAATGTTATTTATTTTGTTTTTAGTTCTATTTTAGCTACTAAAGCCTGGTACGGAGTTCATACGGAATTTCAGGTTCTCATACAAACTGTATGTAAAAAAAAATTACGGAAATTCAGGTTGGTAAATTTGATAACGAAATTTCCATTTGCTAGTACGGACTTTCTAAAGAAAAATACACAAATTTTTTTTAAATTTATTGTCTATCTTGTGGATTTATAAATATAAGTGGAGAGTTTTTTCAGTCAACTGATACAAATATTAATGTTCAAACAATTGTTGGTGACGGAATTTTTGACATTTCTAATTTTCATCAAATTTTAATTAATTTTTATTGTTTTTGTGTGTTTCAAATTCATTGTGGTTTATAAATATGGAGCGTAATTCGAAGAAGCACACCAGAAATCGCAGCAGAATCAAAACTCTCTGCTCAGTGGTGAGAGAACGGCATCTGTGGAAGCACGAATTATTTCTACTTAATAGCGAGCACTTAAATATAGAAACTTACCGCCCTGCATTCATTTCATTCGAAATCGCTGACGAAAGGCCACATCGTCCCATTCATCAACTTCTGCATGGGTTCGTAGTGTATATGGTCGACGAGGGAGAACGTCTTCATATTCTTCGTCAGAGTTGAAACTGGTATCATCGTCGTTATCTGTTAAGAATTCGGCCATCCCCATTTCTTGCAGTGCTGCTCGGCGTGCCATTTTTTCAAATTAATAATGTGAAACAGAGGCTAAACTAGTTTTATCTACCCCAAAGCCAGCTTTTTCTGGTTTTGACGAAAACTAGTTTTCAATAAAACTAGTTTTCAAAATCCGAGTTTTATCGCTCAAAACTACAATGAATAATACCAAATTTCTCAAAACTAATTTTTTAATTGCCTATAAAACTAGTTTTCACGTTAAACTAGTTTTCAAACTTGTCAATAATACGGCCGTAAGTAATAGATTTCGACATTATTTGAAAGAATGGTGACATTAATATATTCGGGGGAAAATTGTGTTTCTTGCTTAGTTTTTTTTTTGTACTTTGAGGAAACAGTCGCAATTGATTGTAGCAAAATCTATGAGTATCTGAATTGTCATATTTATTGAGCATTCTAATTATACCCGCGCTCAACATGCAGCAGTCATCGAACACCCATAATCTTTCTTATCCGCTTTTCAAAATTGAGGAAAACTATGGTTGACTTCCAGCTTTTATGGTCTTTTGGTCTTCAACAGTTTAATTAGCGAGCGCTAGTGTGGCTTTCGTAGGGGGCACTCAACTGTAGGTCTCCAGTTGTTCTCCTCTAGCAGCATTGATAACATTCGTCGCGGTCAAATCTCTTTCTTTCTTTTCACAAATTTTTGCCATGAAAACTGCACATGTATGTACTCTTGCATTGTCCTGTTGGAATAGAACTTTTTATTTATTCCTTTTAAATTAAAATTGATTTCCAAAATTAAATACTTACGCCACAGTCGAAATAGTCAGCCCCATAATAGATAATGTCGAATTTTTCGATTCAACTTCCACCGCTTGTGGCAGATTAAAGAAAAATGCAGAATCTCTCTTTAAAATTAATCCGAGCAAAAAATTAGACACTACCATCAGAACTACTTGCCATATAATCACTTACTTTTCTCATTGCCAAATTTCATAATCGCTTACAAACCACATTACATAAAATTTAAAAAAATTATGCAGAAGTTGCTCGATGAGAATAATGAATCTTTTAGTTTTCATATATTACGTGAACATGTTGCGAAATAAATAAAGTAAGTAGTTCTCAAGAATCGATTATTTGAGCCACATACCTCTTCTCTACTGATAGTACAGTAGAGAAGAGGTTCCACAAAAATGCTTAATTCCACACCCGATTACCTTTTTTGGAAGTTTTTGGTGGGAAATTTGACAACCGTTATAAGGCAAATTGCATTTTATTTCAAAAACAATTGTCAGTGAACTTGATGCACTTACCTTAATTTTAATATGAACTAATTAGGATACTATATATCATACATACTCGTAACTACGCACCTTGAGTACAGTAAAAGATAGTGAAGATGTTTCTTATTTGCATATTTGAAAATTTTTTATAAAATTTGTTTGGGAATTTAAAAATAAGAATTTATTATTAATGCTACATTAGTTATGAAAATGTTATTCCCTAAGAATAGTTTTCATAATTTTTCAGATTTTGTTGCCGATTTAGGATCTCTAAGGTGTTTGTGTTATTGTCGTCTTTTTCACGTTTAACTGAGTAAATAGTTCAGTTTCGTTGTACCTTCATAGTGAACAGACGTAATAGCGGAATTTTTCTTACATACAAACTAAACAAAAAAAAATTATACAAAAAATATTCGTAGTACATATTAACGTTGATAAATAAGCCTTTTTTTTTCTGCTTTGCTAATATTTTTACATATTGAAATAACAAAAACAAAAAAAAAACCGTAAACAAAAAAACATACAAACATACCCTTGAGGAATACTCTATATGAGTACCCCAAAGGAAAAAAATAGTGAAGTGAGTTCTGACGGCAGAAATGCCTATTTTACTGTGAGTTTTGATGCTCATAATGATAACAATAAAAATAAAATATCTGATAATAGACTTGCTGTGAGTTCTGAAGCTCTTAATAAAAATCAAAAATCTGATAATAGACTTTTTCTAACGGCAAAACCACAGTTTCGTCAGCGATCAACTTCGCTTTGTCCAATGCCAACTAGTGAACCGTTGACAATATTGCCTAGTACTTCCACATTTAACTCAGCGATATCACCCGCCTCGGGCTCGGGGTCATCACTTAACCAAGTTGTCACTGAAAATAAGAGTAGCCCAAAACCCAAGGTCCAAGTCGGAATGGACAGATACATTACAATTTTAAAGCGCGGGCGAAGCCCAAATTCTACTAAAATTGCATCTGCTCCAAAGATGTGTAGGGATAACAGCGCATCCTCTACTAATCGGCAAAACCGTTTTAAAATATTGCAAGATGACAATGACAAACCCGCTGAATCTGCGAACAAAACCTCCAAGCCGCCACCAATCTATTTAAGAGAAAAAAACTCAAACGCTCTTATTAAAAAATTAATTTCGTTCATTGGTGAGAATAAATTTCACATTGTTCCAATAAAAAGTGGTAATATTGATGAAACGAAAATTCAAATTTATGAAGAAAAAGATTTTCGAAAAATGGTTTCTGAATTTGAAAAAAGTAAAACAAATTTCTACACATATCAGCTCAAGAGTGCTAAAGGTATGCAGATTGTGTTGAAGGGCATAGATTCCTATGTTGCTCCTGAAGAAGTAAAAGATGCTCTCGTCCTCCAGGGTTTTAAAGTAAAAAATGTATCTAACATAATAAATAGGGAAAAGATCCCTCAACCTCTATTTCGCGTTGAACTTGAGCCAAATGATATAAAATTGAAAAAAAATGAGACCCATCCAATATATAATTTATGATATCTCTTGTATCGAAAAATAACCGTTGAAGAACCACACAAGCGTTCAGGACCCGTACAGTGCCATAATTGTCAAGAATATGGACATACTAAAACTTACTGCAAATTACCTACTGTTTGTGTTGTGTGCGGCGTATTACACGGCACTGCTAGTTGCAATAAACCAAAAGATCAAAGTGGCAAAAAATGTAGTAATTGTGGAGAAAATCACACCGCTAACTACAGAGGTTGTCCTGTGTACTCTTTCGTCAAACAGACTATGAGGCAAACACCTAAATTGGCCCCAGCCCAATCACCAAACGCTTTATCAGCCACTATTGCGCAAGTGAGCCAACCAGTTAGTTCCCGTGTATCGTATGCAGATGCTGCTAAGACAAATGCTATTCATACACAAAATGTTTCACCACCAAATAATTCAACAAATACAAACTCGAACTTTAATTTCAATCGCCTTGAAGCTACTATTGATAATCTGGTGCAAACTATAAATAATTTTACCACAAATATGACTAGCATGATGCAAGAAATGCTGCGAATGCAGAATACATTGCTTCAAGCTTTAGTTAACAAACCATGAACACGTTAAAAATATGTTTCTGGAACGCAAACGGCATTCGCCAACATAAAAATGAACTTGAGCACTTCCTCACGGAAAAAAATATTGATATAATGTTGGTCTCTGAGACTCATTTGACTTCGAGAAGCCTTTTTAAAATTTATGGCTACACCTTATATGATTCAAAGAACCCGAGAGGAAGAGCATGCGGTGGATCAGCAATTTTAGTAAAGTCAAGACTCAAGCATTATTTTATTGACAACAGTTGTGAAGAACATTTACAAGCAACGAATATTTGTGTCGAAAATTTTTGCACTAATTTTGTCATATCATCAATTTACTCTCCTCCTAGATTCGCAATTACTGAGGATCAATACGAGGATTTTTACAAATCTCTGGGCCCTTGTTTCGTAGCAGCTGGCGACTGTAATGCTAAACACACGTTCTGGGGTTCGCGTCTTATTACACCCAGAGGTCGCGCGTTGTTCAATACAATTTCCAAAATTCCCGATGTAATAGATTTTGGCGTTATGAAAAATATCTCTAGGGATTTAATTCAAATTGAAGCTTCTCTAGATCTCTAGTCCGATCACTCTCCCACGATCGTTACAATTTGTAGCCCGTTAGGAAGTGATTTACCTCACCCATATGCGAATTTGATAAATCGTGTTAATTGGCTGCGATTTAAAAAATATCTTAGTAGTCATTGCACGGAAAATATTACGCTAAGAACACATGATGATATTGAATCTAACATTGCCATCCTTAATGAAAATATTAAACAGGCTGCTGAACATGCCACTACCGCCCATCCGCAGACTAGGATAAATAGAATTTATTCTACGGATATTGAACGTCTCGTAAGTGAAAAAAGAAGAGCTAGAAGAGAATGGCAACAGCACAGATCACCCCAACTTAAAATCAGATTTAAAGAGTGTACTAAACGACTCCAAGACTTGCTTGCATTTGAAAAAACTGCATCTCTTAAAAATTATTTGGAAGGTCTTGATGTCACACCAGCATCTAATTACTCTTTGTGGCGCGCTGCTAGAAAGCTTAAAACACCAGTTGAGTTTAAACCACCTCTGCGCACATCTACAGGAGGTTGGGCAAGAAGCGATACTGAAAAAGGTAAAATATATGGTGAGCATTTAAAATCCGTATTCACCCCAAACACGTGTTCTGGTGCTGTTGATTTGCCAAATGTAGTAGCGCTACCCCCTCGACCAATAAAATTTTAGACGCGTGATGTACAAAAAATAATTGCAGAACTCAACCCGAAAAAAGCCCTGGGTATTGATGGAATTAGTAACCAGATGTTGATGAAGTTACCTCGTATAGCTATTAGAATCCTGTTATTCATTTTAAACGCTATTTTACGACTCGAATATTTTCCAAACAGCTGGAAGCTTGCCAAGGTTAAAATGATTCCGAAGCCGGGCAAAGATCTTACCAAAGCTGAGTCATATAGGCCAATAAGTTTACTGTCAACAATGTCAAAGCTCTTTGAAAAGTTACTCATGATAAAATTGTCCCCAATTCTAACTGATAATGAGTGCATACCGGATCATCAATTTGGATTTAGAAGTCAGCATAGCACCATTGAACAAACTCATAGATTGGTTCAATTTATAAGAAAAACTTTTGAAGAAAAAAAGTATTGCTCTGCGCTGTTCATTGACGTTTCTCAGGCATTTGATAAAGTGTGGCATGAAGGCTTAATTTTAAAATTAAAGACTTACCTACCAATAAATATTCTAAATCTGCTGGAAAGTTACATTATTGCGCGGAAGTTCACTGTTGTGGAAGGAGACTTTATGAGTACGCCTGAAATAATCTCATCCGGTGTGCCACAGGGGAGTATACTGGGGCCAGTTTTATATTTGATTTATACTTGTGATATGCCCTTGAGCAGCAATATTCATACATCTACGTTTGCCGATGATACAGCCTGCCTTAGTATGCACGAAAACCCACACGAGGCTTCCCGATATCTTCAGCAACATATTACTCAGCTAGAACTATGGTTAAACATGTGGAGAATAAAGGTAAACGAACAGAAGTGTGCTCAGGTAACATTTACCTTAAGAAAAGACAGTTGTTCCCCCGTTACAATCAATAATCAAATTGTTCCTCAAAACTTACATGTGAAATACCTTGGTATACATCTTGATCGAAGGCTCACATGGACTCTAAGCTAACGCAAATGAAACTTAAACTAACTCAGATACATTGGCTGGTTGGTAGAAACTCAACCCTCACCCTAGATTGTAAACTTTTAATATACAAGTCGCTCTTAAAACCTATATGGTGCTCCGGAATTCAGCTATGGGGTACTGCTTCAGCTTCTAATGTCGAGAGAATCCAACGAAGGCAAAACAAAATTTTACGGTTAATAACATCGGCTCCATAGTATATAAAAAATTCAAATATACATCGTGACTTAAATATGCCACTAGTGACTGAAGAAATTGCAAAAAACGCTGGCAAATATTTAACAAAACTCGAGTCACATCCTAATCCGCTTGCACGTAATATTTTGAACTTTACTGGACACATCCGCCTAAAAAAGAGGGATACAAGGGCTCTTATTCACAGCACTCCAGATGGGACTTCCTGAAAATTCTTTTATTTTTTATAATTTTTTTTTTCCTTTTGATTATAAATACTTATGTATGTATTATATATAACTACTACTAAGCTTATGTCCGACACTGGTCGGGCCTAATTATATTTTTATATTTAAGATTTGAATACTTATTGTTAGTTCATATATGAAGATACAATAAATAAAAAATCATGTATTAAAAAAAAAAAAAAAAAAACTGAGTAAATCTCAAATCAAATTCCAAATCTCTCGCAGTGTATATACGAGAGCAAACTTATCGCGAAGAATCTTTCTGCATGTAAAAACAAAAATTTTATTTACTTCTACTGTTTAAATTGATTTGCTTATAACTGCCTCAAACGCATTAAACGCTCAACCAATTTAAAAATCTTTAAACTGCACCAAAAACTGAAAAGAAAACAGGCAACTCTAACAACAACAAAAAGATATTCATGTTTCAGTATGAATTTTTTTTATTGAGTCTCTCGAAAACAATCAAAAGAAGAAAAAAACTATGATTGCAATAGTATATACATATGTATGTACGAACGAAAAGAGGATTTTAAAAATTATTTTACGGATAAAGTTGATGGAAGTCCTGTCTGTCCGTCAGTTCATATACATGAAACTTTGGCATGTTCTCAAGTGTTTATTTTCATCTCTTTTTTTTAAATTTTTTTAAAAGAATTTGTATCTCACTGCCTTCGTTTTGTCGGTTGTCATATAGAAATGTGTTGAACATTGTAGATTCATTCCCTCTTGTCTGCTATATTTTGATCCCCAGGAAAACGAGCAAAAAAGCAGGCAAATAAAAAAGATTTATTGTATAAAAACATGAATGACGAAGAAGAGTAAAATAAGGCAATTAATCATTCAATTTGTGTAAAAAGTGATTTTGAATAAAAACACAAAAAGCACATAAATTTTTTAGAATAGTCTTTTTAGGATTACATGGATTACGTGCTGATAATTGGTTACAAAAGACAAATAAACATAAAGTTAGAAGACAATCAATCGGCCCTGTTCTGTTAACCGAATCCGAGTAAATTTCTCGTTTTCAAAAAATTAATAATGGCCCTGTAAACGTGCTTAAAATCATACACGATAATTTTTTTTCAGATATGATATTTGAGAATCTATATAATACAAAAATTTAAAAAAATCTAAAAAAATATTTCTTTTGTCAGAGTTATTGGTTTTCCAAAATCGTGCGATTTCAAATTGATCGGTTTACGGAATAGGGCCGAATATCTTAAGTTTGAAAAGGCAAACATTTCGGAATTTGGTTAGCATAATAACAGGACATTTTGGTATATTTCGCACGTGCGAAAGAAAACGTTCGACTTAAAATTTATATTGTTTTCAATATAAATTTTAAGTAGAACGTTTTCTTTCGCTGGTGGGCAATAGGTCATTAGGGTTAAAAAGGCACCTGGCTCGCATAAGTGTTGTTGACGATACAACATGTAGTGCTTGGCAGGAAGCTGATGACTCTTGACCACACTTGTATCACTGTCCAGCATTTAATCAAATTAGAAGACAAATCTTTCATCCTTAAAAAAACAGATTGGATCAAATAAGTTTTTGCTAATGCTACCATTTTTGTAAGGTATTGCTTTTTGCGCTTTTTTAAAGCATGATTTTTGTTCGCGATCAGCCACTTAGAAGCAATAGCATGTACATGTGCTAAGTACATTAGACCGTCTCGCTTTACAGGCCACAAAAAAGTTCACGGTACGCCATGGAATGTAAAGTATTGTTGCAAGGCAGTTTCGAAAAACAAAAAAATTTTGCCGAACCCAAATGTTGTCATTTTATTATATCTTCGGCATTTACAGTCGGATCTTAAAGTGTGATATATCGATGTTTTTGTTTCGAGGAGACCAATGTTTTGCTTCCATAGTTATTAACCTCAAGTATCCCGTTCTAGTATTTACCCACCTGATCTCAGTTTCTGACACCCTAATTTCAGCACATTAAAGCTTGGAAAAAGTCGTTAAACTTTTGTTAAGGAGATATCTATATATAAATAGGCAAGTGAAAAAAGTTAAGAACCATTTTAACTGACCTAAACTCAACGTATTCGCTTGATTTTTATACCCTTTACCAACAAAAATGGTAAAAGGGTATATATAGGTTTGTCATTCCGTTTGTAATTTCTATAATATCAATAAGCGATCCATAAAATATATATATTCTGGATCCTTATGCATAGGGAAGACGAATAAGCGATGTCCGTCTGTCCGTCTCTCCGTCTGTCTGTACGTGAAATCGGTTTTCCGAAGCTCCCAGAAGAGCTAGAGACTTCGTTCTTGGACTGGTGTGTCACAAATTTTCCAAAATAGATTGGTATTGAAAGTCAGAAAAATCGGGCAGACGATTGCAGAGCTGGAAAACTTAAACTTCATTTTGCCATATAAAAGTAACTCCCGAAAACAAATTTTTATTTTTTTTTAATAAATGTACATATTTTACACTTCAGTACGACTAAAATTGGAATTTTAAATAAAAAAAATACAAAAAAAATAAAAAGACGTTTCCAGGGTTGGAAAACTTTAACTTTTTGTATTATGTAAAATTAACTATGTCTAAAACTATATTAGTATTTTCTCGAGAACCGTAAGAGCTAGAGACCTGAAATTTGGACACAGTATGTAGACCTTTGGCCGCTACAACAACAAGTACATGATAATTGGAAATTAAAGGGTGTTCCAAAACGAGCAACGAAAAATTTTAAAATCCCATGTAGTGTATATACAATTGCACACTTGAAATTTGTAAGGTTAGTGTATTTTTATACAGACTACAAAATTTAAAAAAATTTAAATTAAAGGGTGTTCCATCTGTTAATGCAATTTTTACTATGTAATTTTGACAATTTGCTGTATCTTGGAAACCGTAACAGCAAAACTCTTGAAATTTTCAAAAACGGTAAAACTGAAAAAATAAAAAATTATAAAATCGCCAAACCGAAAAAAATCGCCAAAAACAAGAAAAAATCGCCAAAACGAAAAGAAGCCCCAAATTAAAAAAAATTCTAAGACTAAAATAAATCGCAACAAATAACGGAAAAATTGATAAAATGAAAACAAAAATCGCCAAAATGAAAGAAAATCGCTAAAATGAAAATCGCCATAATGAAAAAAATCACCAAAACGAAAAAAACCCTAAAAAACAGAAAAAAAATCGCCAAAATGAAAAAAAATCGCCAAAATGAAAAAAACCCCAAAAACAGAAAAAAAAAATCGCCAAAATGAAAAAAAGCCAAAAACAGAAAAAAAATCGCCAAAACGAAAAAAAGCACCAAATTAAAAAAAAATTTCTTAAACTAAAATAAATCGCAAAAAAACAGAAAAATTGCTAAAATGAAAAAAAAAATCGCCAAAACGAAAAAAAACCTAAAAAACAGAAAAAAATCGCCAAAATGAAAAAAAATCGCCAAAAAAAGAAAAAACCTAAAGAACAGAAAAAAATCGCCAAAATGAAAAAAAAATCGCCAAAATGAAAAAAATCACCAAAACGAAAAATACCCTAAAAACAGAAAAAAATCGCCAAAATGAAAAAAATCGCCAAAACGAAAAACAGCACCAAATTAAAAAAAAATTTCTAAGACTAAAATAAATCGCAAAAAAACGGAAAAATTGCTAAAATGAAAACAAAAATCGCCAAAATGAAAAAAAATCGCCAAAATGAAAAAAAAAATCGCCAAAATGAAAAAAATCACCAAAACGAAAAAAAACCTAAAAACAGAAAAAAATCGCCAATATGATAAAAACAATCGCCAAAATGAAAAAAAAATCACCAAAACGAAAAAAACCCCAAAAAACAGAAAAAAATCGCCAAAATGAAAAAAAGCTCCAAATTAAAAGAAAATTTCTAAGACTAAAATAAATCGCAAAAAAACGAAAAAATTGCCAAAATGAAAAACAAATCGCCAAAATGAAAAATATCGCTAAAACGAAAAAAAAACCTAAAAAACAGAAAAAAATCGCCAAAATGAAAAAAAATCGCCAAAAAAAGAAACAAAATCGCCAAAACGGAAAAAAACTAAAAAACAGAAAAAAAATCGCCAAAATGAAAAAAAATCGCCAAAATGAAAAAAAAATCGCCAAAATGAAAAAAATCACCATAACGAAAAAAAAACATAAAAAAAAGAAAAAAATTGCCAAAATGAAAAAAAATCGCCAAAATGAAAAAAATCTTCAAAACGAAAAAAAAAACAAAAAAATCGCGAAAAAAATCCCAAAAAACAAAAAAAATGAAGAAAAGCCCAACAACAGAAAAAAATCGCCAAAATGAAAAAAACCTCCAAAAACAGACAAAATCGCCAAAACGAGAAAAAAGCGACAAAACTGAAAAAATCGTTTTAACTGAAAAAAACTTCAAAAAAGCAAAATACCTTCCTTTCGTGCGCGATTCAAAGTCGCACTTAACTGATTTTTTTAATATTAAAGGAATTAAATGAAACTAAGTTTTTGCTTATTTCGTTCTTGGTTTTTTCACTTAACATATTTTATGTATTTTTAAAGAACTAGATTGGTATCAATAATCAGAAAAATCCAAAATTATGACTCCAGGGTTGGAAAACTTACACTTTTTGTGTTATGTAAAATTAAATAGGTCTAAAAATTTTTTTCTTTTTCTTTATAAATTGAATATATTTTATGCTTCTGAAAGAAAAGTTTGGTGTATGAAATTTGAAAAATGAAAATTATAGCTCCAAAGATGGAAACTTTAAAAAAATGATAAATTTTTTCACAAAACAAATATGTATGTACGTGTCTGTATACTATATATATGTGCGTACGTTGGTAAAGGGTATATAAGATTCGGCACAGCCGAATATAGCACTCTTACTTGTTTTTTTGTTAGATAGATTGACAATAGGAGCAGTGCAGAATGTATTTTTTCTACTACATTTTTGTGTCTAAGATAGTTAAAAACAGTTAAGAATATTAGCCAATCATAAAGCTATTATTTCTCTTTCTCTCTTAATTTGCTAAAAAAAAAATTACAACAATTTGGCTTGGCAACTCCATAAACACTCAGAAGGAAAAACGTATTTTATTTGTTCATTCTATTCTTATTTGCATCTTTCTATGTACTTAAACGATTATTGCTGAAACCAATAAAATTTGGATATTTAAATAACGAGTGGTACTGTATTATTTTTCTTTAGATGCTTAAAAATAATATATTTTTTTAATTATTAATAACTTTGATTAAAGTTAAATTCACCTACAGCACAAAGTAAGTTTTTTATTTTTGGTTTATTTTGTGTGCCTTTTGTTTTTGTTCATTGTTTTCATTATTTTTCTGTGCTTTAAATTACTGAACATACTGGAATGTTGGAATATGATGGAATGTTGGAATATGATGGAATGTTTATATTATTAGGCTAGCATATTCGTACATACATATGGGGTCTTTCTCAAAGAATAGGGAATAGAAACTTTTTTTGTAACAACGTTTTAATGGGGAGTCTAAAACTTTAGAGAAAAAGCGTTCAATGAAAAAATAAACGAATATTTTTGTTTTGGGCAATAATAATGAATATGAAGTGAAAACATTAGGAGCAAATATCTAATTACATTTAGTTCAAAAAGTGAACAACTTTTTTTAAATAGTTTGCTTAAAATCTATTCTTATTTATGCCGATAAATGAAATTTTAAATTCGTATTTAGTAGTTAAGAAAGTGGTTTAAGAGAGTGGTTTACCTTGGAGTCTATACATATGTATATTTTAATATAGTTTTTAAATTGTGTTTTAAATTCATCAAACTTTAAATATTTTCATTCTATTCTCCACCTCTGTGCGTTAATGGTTGATTTTCAACCACTGGGCGAACACTAGTTTTAATAATTCCAGCAGAACTATTTTAAAATTTTTTTTAATTAAATGCTCTATTGACATTTGGCAAGGAAGTATCGGAGATGGCATTCAGAAGTGCATACAATATTATGTAAGTTTATTATATTAACAGCTTTTAACTAGATTTGATTGTGTTCCGCATACAATGTAATTTAACGCATTTAATTAATAGTTCAAATCTTTTATTGCTTATTCCGTTTGATCAGGGGGTCTACTGTGTAATTCAAAACGAAAGAAAAAGCTTTCGAATTTGTATGTTTATAACATGTAAATTCGAAAGCATTTTCTTTCGAATCGAGTTACAGAGTATACCCCCAGGTCAATAAAAATTTCGCACGCATTCCAGTGGGAGAAATGTCAGCGAACATAGAAGTCTAGAATGAGGCGATCAGTTTTATTTGTATCGTATGGTTCGAGCTATTCATAACAGAGAATGCGATGCGAGACTAGCCACCGAGAAGCCATGGCTGTCACCGATGAGCAACGCATCGACAAACTTGAGAGCCGCCAACTTGAATCATGATTCAAATTTCATTAATCTCACATTAATTTTTTAATTCTTGTTGTATAAGTTAAGATATGATGGATAAGTGCTAGAAGATGGTACTTCAGGTCCCAAGACAAAAACTTAGATATGTCATACTTTAAGATCCGACTGTAAGTACCGAAGATATGACAAACAATTTAAAAAGCAACCCCTACATTCGGCAAAAAGACAGGATTAAATTATCGAAATACTTCCTTAGAAAAAGTTTAATTATTTCTTGCGAGCTTTAATTTTCTGAAATTAGGGTGGTAGGACTGAGATCTGGTGGGTAAATACTAGAACGGAATATTTGAGGTCAATGCCTATTGAAGCACGACTGTTAATGCGGAAGATATTACTTTCGGTGAAAATATTTTTCGAAACTACCTTGCAACAATACTTTATATTCGGTGGTACACTGCGAAATTTTTTTTGCGAGATACTGTAACGAAAATTTGACAATACGAGCGGTTCTTTTAGGCCGTTAGACTCCTTTTAAAATAAAATAATTATATGGAAGGATAAAAAGAAAGTATAAGGTAAAAAAGTTTAAAATAGGTGTTTTGAATCTCTATCTGAAATAGTCATGTTTCGTCAATAAATAATATTTAATTTATACCTTCATTGAACATTTTAATAAGTTTAAATAGAGAAAACAAGTTATTAACAACATGATCTGGATTTTATAGTTTAAAATAAGTTCACTCATTTAATTTAATAACAAAAATTAAAAATTTTAAAAACCCCCGATATATCTAGAAAAGATGTGATATTTTTTAAGCGGCTGGACCGATTTTCTTCAAACATAGTTAAGAACCTTCTCGATCAAGCCACCTTTCAAACAGAAAAAACTAAATCGAAATCGGTCCAGCCGTTTGGTCTGTACGTGGACACGAACAGACACACAGATACACAGACACACACTACAAACTTATAACACCCCTTTTTTAGTCGGGGATTAAAAATAGTTAAATTAAGTATTATTTAAGTTAAAAGATGAAATGAAATGAAAAGCAATGTAGCATGTATGCTAAGAGAATTTATGACGAATTTACGTTAAGATAAAAAGTTATAATTTACATTGATTTATGATTTAAATTTTATTTTGTATCAGTCTGGTATTTATAGCTTACTGTAAGGCCGGGTTTACATCTGTGTGTCAAATGCCACACAAGCATTGAGGGTGGCGTTGGCTGAAGTAGTTAGCACGTTGACTACAAAACCGAAGGTCCTGGGTTCAATCCCTGTATCCGACAGTCATTAAGTAACAACACCACGTATTTTTCTGATGTGCATTAGTGTCCCTTTATGTCAGTTGTTGTAGGAAAGTTCAAGTGATGAAGGCATAGTCGCTGGTCACTGAACTATACCGATTTCAGCAGATACTAATCCTAATGTAACATCAGAGCGCCCTCCTTCGTTGTGTAGCGAAATTATCGGCGAAGTAAAATAATCAATAAAACGGCTACAAGACACAGCTTCAAAAAATGAATACGTCTCATTTAACATCAGAGAGGCGCTGCAACAATGCATTATTAAAAAAAAAAAAAAAAAAACGTGCGAAAAAGCAGAGTTGTAAAAAAATGAAGCTTTCCTCTATCTCTTCCCTCACAACCTGTCTTCTCTCTCACTATCCCTTTCGTAAAGAAGGTAACAGCTAGTAATAGTAGTAGGCATTAATTGCCTGAGTGTTACTTCTCTTAAAAAAAAAAAAAAAAAAAGAGCGTAACCACTAATTACTAATGAAAAACTGTTTGATTCAGATACGTATTTATTAAGTTAAACAGTTTCATGCATAACTAATAGACAATTTTATAGAATCCAACATGATCGGAAACTATTTAAATCAGAGCTCACAAAATATGCTCAACCAAATTTCTTTGTGCGGTCTTCTCAGTCAAAAGACCTAAAAAAATAAGACGGAATCACTCACCCTCATACCTAAATAAGAGCGGCATGCGTCGCGTTAGCAGCAGGGTACGCATTTTCAGTACATTTACATGTGAAAATATTACTTGATTGTACTGAAAATACGTACCCTGCTGCTAACGCGACGCTTGCCGCTCTTATTTAGGTATGAGGGTCAGTGTCTGAACAGCAACCCTCTTTTTCGTTTCAATCGTGTTCTCGCTCCTGGATTTGGGTTGAGCGTAACACACGAATCGGTCTCTTACTGACCGCATGATACGAACAGAATCGTTCGTTATTCAGCTACTGAGGGTCAGTAAGTGAGCAAAACAAGCAAAGTGTTTGCAAAAAAGGTCCTTATTTTTATTGTTGCGTTTGCTTTATGTTGTTGCCTTAAATATTTCGTCACAGGCAAAGCATTAAAGAGGAAGGTAGAAGATAATAATAAATAACAATAAAAATATCTGTAAATTAAATTATTTGTCAACGAAGTGTAAATTTAAAATAAAAGACAGATATGTGTACAACAAAAACAAAATTAATCTTCTTAATGTTTACCTAAACACACACGCAACACACATACATGCTCAAAAGACCGTTTGCCGAGATTTTACGAAATAAAGGGTCTCGAGTGAACACATGAGCAGATTGATCGAACAAAAACGGTCGTTGGTTGAGCGAAGAGCAAGCCAAAGAAGAGCGAAGTTTGAGGGTTTTTTCGCGACAGTGTCGCATCGTGTCAGTGGACGAGTGGTTTTTTTCTGACAACAAGCACGAGAGAGACCAATTATTGCGAGCTCTGATTTAAATCAATAAATACATGTCTGAATTTACTGAAGTTACGCTTTTTTGGTCAAATGACACACGAAATGCCAGATGTAAACTCAGCCTAAGTCTATGTAATTTATTAAGATATTAATTAGGTCAAATTCCTTCTTTCTTTTATTTCCTTATTCAGTGGTTATTGTTGTTTGGAATTATTCTCACTGTGTGAAACTTATTGAATTTTTTAAAGCGTCTATAGTATCGCACCAATGCACGAACACTCATATAATTATAATCTTGTTTTGAACTCCTCCTCGGATTCGAATTAAAAATCCTGACTAAAAGAACTGACTTTAAGGTCGCCAAATTATATCGTCTTAAGTTCTGAATGATCTGAATATTCCAATACTATATATTTATATAGGTACATAAAAAATGGATCCGTAAATATCCCTTTTTACATAAAAATTCAATTTTCAAATGAAAATTTTTAATTTCAAATTTGACAATTAATAGAAATGAGCTTTAGAACAACGTATATAATTAAGCTTAGGTAGTAAATTACTACAACAATACCCTAATGTAAATAAATATATATATAATTCTCTACTGTTCGTGTAAACATATTTTAATGATCTCGCTTAAGTTAGTGCTACTCGGAATGCAATGCATTGCTGGCAAGGTAACAACTTTTAGTGTTCCTAAGTGTCGAATATTTTTTGCTGGGACATTTTTGCCCCTCTTTTCAACCTTCTATAAAAGTAGTGACTATAGTTGTCATAATCGACATACGGTGCAAGGCCTACAAGATCATGCCATTAGACTAAGTTAGATATTTTGATTGGGGCTACGCTGGGAACTGTGTCTACGCTAATAATATTCTAATGGAGCATTTAAAAATCAACAATCATCATAGAAAGGATCGACTGCTGTAACCAATCCATTTTTCTGGTAGGTATTGTCGATCATAGCAACAATCTGTATTTTAAATTTTCCAAAGACTCCCAAAATCTTTAGTTGATGGTGAAAAACAGGTTTTTCGTACCCGTATGAACTTATCAGCACCTAATTAACTTAAATATCAACCGGTGTATGTGAAATATTTTGGCGACCACTGTTGTACCAATTTTATACTTTGTGTTGATATACATGATTGAATGAATTGAACATGTATAATTGTCATTAACAATATGGTTCCAGTAAAAAAAAAATACTGCCTAAGAAAGAATCCAAAGTAGAAAATTTACCAAAAACCCGAAAAAATAATTTTTGGTGAAAAATACACACATACATGTATCTGAAATTTACTGAAAGAAAATATACATGTATGGTTCGAATGATGTTAATCTTTTCTTTCTAACTCCACTTATAAATTTAAAATCAGTTGATAATAAAAATTACGTTTTTACTTTTATGCAATCCTTAAAAAATGTTCCGCACCAAATGCGATGAAGTTTGGAGTTAGATTTTTTTGATGGCAGTATGGATTTAAAATAATTTTTTAGATTTTAGTTATGCCCGTAACTTCTACACACAGATAATTTACCTAACGCTTATACCTAAGAGTTTTACTTATAAAATTCAACTTACACGATAGATATCGAAACAAAAAAAAGATATATATTTGTAGAAATTACGGGCATTAAGGCCGGGGCACAATGAATCCGTCATGCGTTAAACTTCGCCTTTTTCAACTGACAGCTAAGTTGAAATACATGGTTTCTTATGAGGTCGGTTACATTCAGTACGTGTCCGTCAACGCAAAGTACTAACTTTGGTCAATTTTTTAATTTTTGCCCACATTGAGTAGTTGAACAGATTGGTTGGTTTTTTGGTCTGGTCTGATTTAGATTTTTGTGTTTTTTGGCAGCAAAATAAAATTGAACGAAAGAAATAAACGAAATAAATACAAAAGGTTGAATTTGTTAAATAAAATGGAGAATCGACCAATAGAAGCTGTTCAAATGCTTCCGTCAACAAAGTACTCATTGTGCCAACATTCTCCGTCGTTGCGTTAATGTCAGTTGAAAAAGGTGAAGTTTAACGTATAACGGATTCATTGTGCACCGGCCTTAAAGCATTTGAAAAATCCCTCATGTCTTGAAAGTTCCTTAAATATATGTGCACCCAGGGAAAAAACAGATTAAAATCTATAAAAACCATATTGAATTAATAAAAAACATTAACGAAAGTCTAGTCATGTTGAAATGTCTTATTTCAATATCGAAAAATATTAATTTACAGTATTAATTTATTAATTTTATTTATTTTTAAGTATCTCACCATACATTGTCTATTATATTGAAAGTCATTGAATTAATGTGACGCGTTCACAGCTTTTCCCTGAGTGTATGTACATATGTATGTATATCACTTTAATTTCATTTAAACTTTTTCGCTCGTGGTGTATTGAATTTGTATTGTTATAAAAAAAAATTTGGAAGGTTTTAGTAATTCATTTGATGCTGAATGTTTTTGTTTCAAACTGGTCATAGCGTAGTAACTGTCAAATTTTTAGTATAAATAAAGTTATATGCCTAATATACATATCCCACGTTAAATCATAAAGAGTCACAACTCAAAATTATTAAAGTGCTTTTGCTGTTTAATAAACAAGTTAATTGAAGAAATCTATAACGACCTCAACAGTTTCTTTTGCAATACAGTCTTCTTGAAGAATATAAAATACCGTTATGCTTGTTTTTATGTCACATACTTGCGTTATTTTTACAGTATCAACAGTTCTTTGCAACTACTCAGCATTTGAAATTTTTTGAGTTGTGACTCTTCATGATTTAGTGTGCGATATGTATTATAAAAAAAATTTGCGTAATACCTATTACTCTTAAAAAAAGGAAAGAAATCATATAACTGTTTTTTTTATAAAATTTGCTCTTTAAAACAACAGAGTTATGAATAAAACTTGTTCATTAAAATTAATTTTTTATAAGCAATGTGCACATTTTTTCTCACATTTTACGCACTAAGGAATTTCCGAAACAAAATTCTTCCAGTTAGACACATTTATGGTATAAAAAATTTAATTTAACAAATTGTACCACACATGAACTTGTACATCAGTGACCTGCAACGGGTGGTACTGTATTATTTTTCTTTAGATGCTTAAAAATAATATATTTTTTTAATTATTAATAACTTTGATTAAAGTTAAATTCACCTACAGCACAAAGTAAGTTTTTTATTTTTGGTTTATTTTGTGTGCCTTTTGTTTTTGTTCATTGTTTTCATTATTTTTCTGTGCTTTAAATTACTGAACATACTGGAATGTTGGAATATGATGGAATGTTGGAATATGATGGAATGTTTATATTATTAGGCTAGCATATTCGTACATACATATGGGGTCTTTCTCAAAGAATAGGGAATAGAAACTTTTTTTGTAACAACGTTTTAATGGGGAGTCTAAAACTTTAGAGAAAAAGCGTTCAATGAAAAAATAAACGAATATTTTTGTTTTGGGCAATAATAATGAATATGAAGTGAAAACATTAGGAGCAAATATCTAATTACATTTAGTTCAAAAAGTGAACAACTTTTTTTAAATAGTTTGCTTAAAATCTATTCTTATTTATGCCGATAAATGAAATTTTAAATTCGTATTTAGTAGTTAAGAAAGTGGTTTAAGAGAGTGGTTTACCTTGGAGTCTATACATATGTATATTTTAATATAGTTTTTAAATTGTGTTTTAAATTCATCAAACTTTAAATATTTTCATTCTATTCTCCACCTCTGTGCGTTAATGGTTGATTTTCAACCACTGGGCGAACACTAGTTTTAATAATTCCAGCAGAACTATTTTAAAATTTTTTTTAATTAAATGCTCTATTGACATTTGGCAAGGAAGTATCGGAGATGGCATTCAGAAGTGCATACAATATTATGTAAGTTTATTATATTAACAGCTTTTAACTAGATTTGATTGTGTTCCGCATACAATGTAATTTAACGCATTTAATTAATAGTTCAAATCTTTTATTGCTTATTCCGTTTGATCAGGGGGTCTACTGTGTAATTCAAAACGAAAGAAAAAGCTTTCGAATTTGTATGTTTATAACATGTAAATTCGAAAGCATTTTCTTTCGAATCGAGTTACAGAGTATACCCCCAGGTCAATAAAAATTTCGCACGCATTCCAGTGGGAGAAATGTCAGCGAACATAGAAGTCTAGAATGAGGCGATCAGTTTTATTTGTATCGTATGGTTCGAGCTATTCATAACAGAGAATGCGATGCGAGACTAGCCACCGAGAAGCCATGGCTGTCACCGATGAGCAACGCATCGACAAACTTGAGAGCCGCCAACTTGAATCATGATTCAAATTTCATTAATCTCACATTAATTTTTTAATTCTTGTTGTATAAGTTAAGATATGATGGATAAGTGCTAGAAGATGGTACTTCAGGTCCCAAGACAAAAACTTAGATATGTCATACTTTAAGATCCGACTGTAAGTACCGAAGATATGACAAACAATTTAAAAAGCAACCCCTACATTCGGCAAAAAGACAGGATTAAATTATCGAAATACTTCCTTAGAAAAAGTTTAATTATTTCTTGCGAGCTTTAATTTTCTGAAATTAGGGTGGTAGGACTGAGATCTGGTGGGTAAATACTAGAACGGAATATTTGAGGTCAATGCCTATTGAAGCACGACTGTTAATGCGGAAGATATTACTTTCGGTGAAAATATTTTTCGAAACTACCTTGCAACAATACTTTATATTCGGTGGTACACTGCGAAATTTTTTTTGCGAGATACTGTAACGAAAATTTGACAATACGAGCGGTTCTTTTAGGCCGTTAGACTCCTTTTAAAATAAAATAATTATATGGAAGGATAAAAAGAAAGTATAAGGTAAAAAAGTTTAAAATAGGTGTTTTGAATCTCTATCTGAAATAGTCATGTTTCGTCAATAAATAATATTTAATTTATACCTTCATTGAACATTTTAATAAGTTTAAATAGAGAAAACAAGTTATTAACAACATGATCTGGATTTTATAGTTTAAAATAAGTTCACTCATTTAATTTAATAACAAAAATTAAAAATTTTAAAAACCCCCGATATATCTAGAAAAGATGTGATATTTTTTAAGCGGCTGGACCGATTTTCTTCAAACATAGTTAAGAACCTTCTCGATCAAGCCACCTTTCAAACAGAAAAAACTAAATCGAAATCGGTCCAGCCGTTTGGTCTGTACGTGGACACGAACAGACACACAGATACACAGACACACACTACAAACTTATAACACCCCTTTTTTAGTCGGGGATTAAAAATAGTTAAATTAAGTATTATTTAAGTTAAAAGATGAAATGAAATGAAAAGCAATGTAGCATGTATGCTAAGAGAATTTATGACGAATTTACGTTAAGATAAAAAGTTATAATTTACATTGATTTATGATTTAAATTTTATTTTGTATCAGTCTGGTATTTATAGCTTACTGTAAGGCCGGGTTTACATCTGTGTGTCAAATGCCACACAAGCATTGAGGGTGGCGTTGGCTGAAGTAGTTAGCACGTTGACTACAAAACCGAAGGTCCTGGGTTCAATCCCTGTATCCGACAGTCATTAAGTAACAACACCACGTATTTTTCTGATGTGCATTAGTGTCCCTTTATGTCAGTTGTTGTAGGAAAGTTCAAGTGATGAAGGCATAGTCGCTGGTCACTGAACTATACCGATTTCAGCAGATACTAATCCTAATGTAACATCAGAGCGCCCTCCTTCGTTGTGTAGCGAAATTATCGGCGAAGTAAAATAATCAATAAAACGGCTACAAGACACAGCTTCAAAAAATGAATACGTCTCATTTAACATCAGAGAGGCGCTGCAACAATGCATTATTAAAAAAAAAAAAAAAAAAACGTGCGAAAAAGCAGAGTTGTAAAAAAATGAAGCTTTCCTCTATCTCTTCCCTCACAACCTGTCTTCTCTCTCACTATCCCTTTCGTAAAGAAGGTAACAGCTAGTAATAGTAGTAGGCATTAATTGCCTGAGTGTTACTTCTCTTAAAAAAAAAAAAAAAAAAAGAGCGTAACCACTAATTACTAATGAAAAACTGTTTGATTCAGATACGTATTTATTAAGTTAAACAGTTTCATGCATAACTAATAGACAATTTTATAGAATCCAACATGATCGGAAACTATTTAAATCAGAGCTCACAAAATATGCTCAACCAAATTTCTTTGTGCGGTCTTCTCAGTCAAAAGACCTAAAAAAATAAGACGGAATCACTCACCCTCATACCTAAATAAGAGCGGCATGCGTCGCGTTAGCAGCAGGGTACGCATTTTCAGTACATTTACATGTGAAAATATTACTTGATTGTACTGAAAATACGTACCCTGCTGCTAACGCGACGCTTGCCGCTCTTATTTAGGTATGAGGGTCAGTGTCTGAACAGCAACCCTCTTTTTCGTTTCAATCGTGTTCTCGCTCCTGGATTTGGGTTGAGCGTAACACACGAATCGGTCTCTTACTGACCGCATGATACGAACAGAATCGTTCGTTATTCAGCTACTGAGGGTCAGTAAGTGAGCAAAACAAGCAAAGTGTTTGCAAAAAAGGTCCTTATTTTTATTGTTGCGTTTGCTTTATGTTGTTGCCTTAAATATTTCGTCACAGGCAAAGCATTAAAGAGGAAGGTAGAAGATAATAATAAATAACAATAAAAATATCTGTAAATTAAATTATTTGTCAACGAAGTGTAAATTTAAAATAAAAGACAGATATGTGTACAACAAAAACAAAATTAATCTTCTTAATGTTTACCTAAACACACACGCAACACACATACATGCTCAAAAGACCGTTTGCCGAGATTTTACGAAATAAAGGGTCTCGAGTGAACACATGAGCAGATTGATCGAACAAAAACGGTCGTTGGTTGAGCGAAGAGCAAGCCAAAGAAGAGCGAAGTTTGAGGGTTTTTTCGCGACAGTGTCGCATCGTGTCAGTGGACGAGTGGTTTTTTTCTGACAACAAGCACGAGAGAGACCAATTATTGCGAGCTCTGATTTAAATCAATAAATACATGTCTGAATTTACTGAAGTTACGCTTTTTTGGTCAAATGACACACGAAATGCCAGATGTAAACTCAGCCTAAGTCTATGTAATTTATTAAGATATTAATTAGGTCAAATTCCTTCTTTCTTTTATTTCCTTATTCAGTGGTTATTGTTGTTTGGAATTATTCTCACTGTGTGAAACTTATTGAATTTTTTAAAGCGTCTATAGTATCGCACCAATGCACGAACACTCATATAATTATAATCTTGTTTTGAACTCCTCCTCGGATTCGAATTAAAAATCCTGACTAAAAGAACTGACTTTAAGGTCGCCAAATTATATCGTCTTAAGTTCTGAATGATCTGAATATTCCAATACTATATATTTATATAGGTACATAAAAAATGGATCCGTAAATATCCCTTTTTACATAAAAATTCAATTTTCAAATGAAAATTTTTAATTTCAAATTTGACAATTAATAGAAATGAGCTTTAGAACAACGTATATAATTAAGCTTAGGTAGTAAATTACTACAACAATACCCTAATGTAAATAAATATATATATAATTCTCTACTGTTCGTGTAAACATATTTTAATGATCTCGCTTAAGTTAGTGCTACTCGGAATGCAATGCATTGCTGGCAAGGTAACAACTTTTAGTGTTCCTAAGTGTCGAATATTTTTTGCTGGGACATTTTTGCCCCTCTTTTCAACCTTCTATAAAAGTAGTGACTATAGTTGTCATAATCGACATACGGTGCAAGGCCTACAAGATCATGCCATTAGACTAAGTTAGATATTTTGATTGGGGCTACGCTGGGAACTGTGTCTACGCTAATAATATTCTAATGGAGCATTTAAAAATCAACAATCATCATAGAAAGGATCGACTGCTGTAACCAATCCATTTTTCTGGTAGGTATTGTCGATCATAGCAACAATCTGTATTTTAAATTTTCCAAAGACTCCCAAAATCTTTAGTTGATGGTGAAAAACAGGTTTTTCGTACCCGTATGAACTTATCAGCACCTAATTAACTTAAATATCAACCGGTGTATGTGAAATATTTTGGCGACCACTGTTGTACCAATTTTATACTTTGTGTTGATATACATGATTGAATGAATTGAACATGTATAATTGTCATTAACAATATGGTTCCAGTAAAAAAAAAATACTGCCTAAGAAAGAATCCAAAGTAGAAAATTTACCAAAAACCCGAAAAAATAATTTTTGGTGAAAAATACACACATACATGTATCTGAAATTTACTGAAAGAAAATATACATGTATGGTTCGAATGATGTTAATCTTTTCTTTCTAACTCCACTTATAAATTTAAAATCAGTTGATAATAAAAATTACGTTTTTACTTTTATGCAATCCTTAAAAAATGTTCCGCACCAAATGCGATGAAGTTTGGAGTTAGATTTTTTTGATGGCAGTATGGATTTAAAATAATTTTTTAGATTTTAGTTATGCCCGTAACTTCTACACACAGATAATTTACCTAACGCTTATACCTAAGAGTTTTACTTATAAAATTCAACTTACACGATAGATATCGAAACAAAAAAAAGATATATATTTGTAGAAATTACGGGCATTAAGGCCGGGGCACAATGAATCCGTCATGCGTTAAACTTCGCCTTTTTCAACTGACAGCTAAGTTGAAATACATGGTTTCTTATGAGGTCGGTTACATTCAGTACGTGTCCGTCAACGCAAAGTACTAACTTTGGTCAATTTTTTAATTTTTGCCCACATTGAGTAGTTGAACAGATTGGTTGGTTTTTTGGTCTGGTCTGATTTAGATTTTTGTGTTTTTTGGCAGCAAAATAAAATTGAACGAAAGAAATAAACGAAATAAATACAAAAGGTTGAATTTGTTAAATAAAATGGAGAATCGACCAATAGAAGCTGTTCAAATGCTTCCGTCAACAAAGTACTCATTGTGCCAACATTCTCCGTCGTTGCGTTAATGTCAGTTGAAAAAGGTGAAGTTTAACGTATAACGGATTCATTGTGCACCGGCCTTAAAGCATTTGAAAAATCCCTCATGTCTTGAAAGTTCCTTAAATATATGTGCACCCAGGGAAAAAACAGATTAAAATCTATAAAAACCATATTGAATTAATAAAAAACATTAACGAAAGTCTAGTCATGTTGAAATGTCTTATTTCAATATCGAAAAATATTAATTTACAGTATTAATTTATTAATTTTATTTATTTTTAAGTATCTCACCATACATTGTCTATTATATTGAAAGTCATTGAATTAATGTGACGCGTTCACAGCTTTTCCCTGAGTGTATGTACATATGTATGTATATCACTTTAATTTCATTTAAACTTTTTCGCTCGTGGTGTATTGAATTTGTATTGTTATAAAAAAAAATTTGGAAGGTTTTAGTAATTCATTTGATGCTGAATGTTTTTGTTTCAAACTGGTCATAGCGTAGTAACTGTCAAATTTTTAGTATAAATAAAGTTATATGCCTAATATACATATCCCACGTTAAATCATAAAGAGTCACAACTCAAAATTATTAAAGTGCTTTTGCTGTTTAATAAACAAGTTAATTGAAGAAATCTATAACGACCTCAACAGTTTCTTTTGCAATACAGTCTTCTTGAAGAATATAAAATACCGTTATGCTTGTTTTTATGTCACATACTTGCGTTATTTTTACAGTATCAACAGTTCTTTGCAACTACTCAGCATTTGAAATTTTTTGAGTTGTGACTCTTCATGATTTAGTGTGCGATATGTATTATAAAAAAAATTTGCGTAATACCTATTACTCTTAAAAAAAGGAAAGAAATCATATAACTGTTTTTTTTATAAAATTTGCTCTTTAAAACAACAGAGTTATGAATAAAACTTGTTCATTAAAATTAATTTTTTATAAGCAATGTGCACATTTTTTCTCACATTTTACGCACTAAGGAATTTCCGAAACAAAATTCTTCCAGTTAGACACATTTATGGTATAAAAAATTTAATTTAACAAATTGTACCACACATGAACTTGTACATCAGTGACCTGCAACGGGTGATTGGTAAAATAATCATACGCAATCAATATCCTAAAAACATGCTGAAAAAATCTGAAATCTGAAAAAATCAAACTTGTTCAAACACGTATATTCATTGCTAAGTTTTAATTAGACTTGGATCGAACTCGTTCACTAGTTCATTTTTGCCACAAACCAATGATCAAACCTATGTAATTTAAATGGGTTTGATCATTGGTTTGTGGCAAAAATGAACTAGTGAACGAGTTTGACCCAAGTAGACTTGTGTCCAACAGTTCTTTTTGAACTAGTTTGAGAGCGTTTGAATCAAAAGTTGTTTCAAACCCATTTAATTTACATTGATGTTTTTGACCGGACTTGTGTCCAACTGAACGAACTAGTTCAAAAAGAACTGTTGGACACAAGTCTACTGATTAAATTCAACATTGAGTTTTGTTGCATGATTAAATGTGAATGAAACATTTCTGGTATGGTGAGTGAATTGATTTAAACATGTTCGATCGCTACACTCACAATCACTCCAATGAACAGATATTACTACGACGCTGATTTTATTGAACGTTGAATGTTTTGTACGTGATTAAATGTGAGTAAAAATTTTAATGTATGAGTAAATCATCAAAAAGCATGAAATTTGCAGGTCTCTGTTGTACATCATTTTTCATAAATTTCATTGTTACTGTAAAAGTTTGGAGCAGAGCCAAAAAAAAATAATAAGCTCATTCCAAAAAAAATTGCAGAAACACAGTTTGTTATTTTGTTTGTTCAACAAACAAAATAACCGGTATCTTTCAACATAAGTACTTTTTAGGGTTCCGTACACCAAAGGTGAAAATGGAGCCCTATTGTTTTCGCTACGCTGTCCGTCTGTCCGTCTGGCCGTCTGTCCGTCCGTCCGTCCGTCTGTCCGTCACAGGGTATTTTCTCGAGACCCTTGGCCGCTACAACAACAAATACATGAGAGTTGGAAATTAAAGGGTGTGCCAAAACGAGCAACGAAAAATGTTAAAATCCCATGTAATATACATACAATTGTATGTATATGCACTTGAAATTTGTAAAGTTAGTGTATTTTTATACAGACTACAACAATTAACACTAAAATTTAAAAAATTTTAATTAGAGGGTGTACCATCAGTTAATGTAATTTTGACTATGTAATTTTGATAACTTGCTGTATCTTGGAAACCGTAAGAGCAAACTTCTTGAAATTTTCAAAAACGGTAAAACAAAAAAATCTCAAAATTATAAAATCGCCAAACCGAAAAAAAAATCGCAAAAATAAAAAAAAAATCGCCAAAACGAAAAAAAGCACCAAATTAAAAAAAATTTCTAAATCGAAAATAAATCGCAAAAAACCGAAAAAATCTCCAAAATGAAAAAATCGCCAAAATGAAAAAAAAAAAATCGCCAAAATGAAAAAAATCGCCAAAATGAAAAAAATCGCCAAAATGAAAAAAATAGCCAAAATGAAAAAAATCGCCAAAATGAAAAAAAAAAATCGCCAATTTAAAAAAAATCGCCTAAATTTAAAAAATCGCCAAAACGAGAAGAGAACGAAAAATAATCAACACAAAATTATTTCAGCTGAAAAAGCGTAAAAAGCACTGTATTAGAAATAATGCTCAAGGCCCAACGTACGGAACCCTTCGTGCGCGAGTCAAAGTCGCACTTTACTGAATTTTTTTATTTTTATAAGAGTTCTTATCCATTTTTTTTCTAACACTTTCAACGATGTTTGTTAATGATGATGATGATGAGGTCGTCTCTTAGCAATAACTATAGTCATTGCTGTTGAAATTTTCTACGTGAGACATAAAGCAACAACATTACTGTCGTACATATCGCTCATTTACTCAAAGAACGTCATAACTCAAAAAAAACAGTTTGTCAGAAAACGCGTTTTAAGTTTTAAATTTACACACAACGTAATGGAACAAGAAAATTGTACTTTTCTCCCAACATATTGGTGTGAAATTTTTACACAATATGAAGAACAATTTGGAGATTAATTCCGCATCATTAATTCAAAAAGTCCATTTTTTGAATTATGACGTTCTTTTAGCAAATGAGCGATATGTGCGAGTAAGATATTAATATTATTTTAGCATTTTATTTGTTGTTGCTGTAGTTAGCTTTATGATGATATGGTTAAGATACCAGTACTTGAAGTAAGTGCAAGTACCAAACTCAGAATAGTTGCACATTCAAGTACTTGTAAAGTAATCGTAGAGATGATTTATCAGCACACATGTAAAAATTTTGGTTGGTAACTTTTTTAGTTTTCTTTTCTTAGAGAAATACATCTTCTTTTTGGTTAAACGTAAGAAAAAAAATTATCAAATGTACGAGTATGTTTGTTTATTGCATGCAAAATGGTAAAAAAAAAATAACATGACATGATAAACAACTTAATGTAAAAAATGTAACAAGGAACGGTGGAACCAAGCAAAAAATATATACTATGATTTATTAGTTGAATTTATTTGAACTGTTATGAATTTTTTTATTCAAGGAATAAAGTTTCTAATGCTGGCTACCTAGTTCAAAATTTTCAATTATTATTAACAAGATGGATGCCGCGTTTACACATGTATAATCAACCACAAGCGCAATCGTGTAACAACTTCGCACCTATGTTTACCGCAGTTCAAGCGCAATGTGAACAAGTTGTTGGTCCGTGGAACCATCACAACACAGTACCCAGCAAAATGTACTGCTTCGGCCGAGGTGCTGGTCGCTGTTGTGTTTCCTACTTCGAAAAGTCTTCATTTTCGTTCGCGATGTCCCACTTGGGAGCTTTTTTCAAAGCATCAAAAAAGCGCTTAAACTAATTCTATTTTCTGCACTATAAAATCATTAAAATTACGCATTTGTCATGTTTGATACACCTCTGATGGCACTTCATATCTAGTTTTTGATTTCAAAGATCCGTTTTATATGTTTATTTTCGCATCTACCATTCAACTACATATGTGACGCGCAAAATAGAAAGGGACCTAAGGGTAAAAACCGGTTTTGTTCAGGAGAGCCATTTTACAATCACTGAGCGTGTTGGTATTGGTCTCATTTGAAAGCGATACATCTCATGACGTCAGGAACGTGTTGGTCAACCTTGAAAACGTGCGTAGGTCGTCCCTACCTCTTGTTTTGTGTAGTTAGTTTTTACTGTTTTCTACCTAGCGCGCTGAGTTTGATATCAATTTTGCTCGCGTTTTTTCGAATCCAGGTTTATTCTCTGAAATGATTAATTGTGAATTATAATAAATACTCATTTATAATTCTTTTAAATCCTGAATATCACTCTGTTAGTACGAAAATTTTTTCACATAACCTTAGAATCGTCGACTTCAATTTCATTTGGGGCATGGGATCGGTCTCATTCGATGCTCAGATGTCCACATAAAAATAAAGTTAAAATTGATTTTTTTTACCCTTAGGTCCCTTTCTCTTCAAATCTATAAGAAAACGAAAGACTGTTTCTCCCATTCGACCAATTTCAACAAACTTAAATAAATTGAGATATCAATTTGCCTTCTTTTTGCGCATCCTCGAAAGTCCCTCTAGTCAGCCTAGAATCATATGTATCTATGTCAACACTCTTTTTTCTAGCGACAATTGTACTAGTTGAAATGTCGACAACTTTCCTTCTATGGGCGAGTAGAGATACGTTAGAGTGTATTTCTGGTGACATTGTCAATGAACGCGTCAATAGTTTGTTTTTCTTTTTTATTATGCTAAGCAATAATGTTAAAAACTTACGTACATATGTATTAGAGTTCGACCGATTAATCGGCTTCGGCCTTCGGCCAAAAATTGGTAATCGGCCAACATTCGGCCTATGGTAAAAATCGGCCGATTAGCCGAAGCCGAATATTTTTCATTCCAAGCTTGAAAAATAACATTATTTTTGGTCGTTGCTCGCCGACAGTTTCTATTGTGTTTAACGTTTTGAAAGGTTTGCTTTGAAATACAACCCTGTTGCTTTCTATTTTCTTTTACTTGGACGTTCTTGTGAGTGATCATATGAAAAAGCAATCTAGAAATTGCAAAATAGTTTTATTTTTCTTGTTATGTATCCAATAGATATTACAGCTATTTCAGTGATCTCAAAAATGCCAACTTTTTTTTAAATTCTTATAAAACGTAAGTATCATTTTTAAAATTTGAAACATTCGGCTTCGGCTTCGGTTTTGGCCGAAGTCTAGGATTTTAGCCGAAGTTCAGCTTCGGCTTTGGCCAAAAAAAACGCCTTCGGTCGATCTCTAATATGTATGTATTTAAGTTTGTTGCCTAACCCTTATAAAATTGTAGACCCTCACTAAAATGTACTAGTGAATCTTTAGTTCAAATGTCTCCATATGGTCGATAACATTGGCTGCGGTACACCTATTCAGTTTTACTATTGACAATGTCACTAGTAAATCACTACAATTTTACTATTGACATCGAGCGAGGAAATATCGATATTGTAGACTAGAGCCCCTAAAATTTACTAGTGAATCTTTGGTGCCAATGTCTCCATGTAGTCCCAAAAGAACTATTTAGTCAGTATTGCTACAGTCTAGTGGTGGATTTTCAATGACAAGCTAATGTTAAATGTCAATAGATAATTACATTGGCTGGAGTACACCTGGTCAGTAGTACTACTGACAATGCCACTAGTAAATCACTACAATTTCACTATTCGCATTTTCTGTAGGGGTGCTTCCAAACAGCGCATCTAAAAAGCATGAACAAACTTAGTTAACGAAGGACACGGTGGATTAGTCAGCCAGTGAAGTCATGACGACATTTTTTGAGATGCCTAGCTTCCAAAGTGTAAAAAACCAATCAATGTCGAATAGCATTTCAAATGTTGGGTCGATTTAATGAGGATTTGAAAAAAAACGAGCGCATTTGATTAAAAAAGAAAGATCTTTTCCACAAAGACAATGCAAAGTTGCACACATGTACAGTTTTCTGGTGATTTAGATATCTTGTTCCCAAAACGTGAAGAACTAGCTCGGCGGAAACACATTTGACTCCAACAATGAAATCATCTCGCAAACAAATACTTATTTCGGTGAACTCGATAAATCATATTTTTTGGAAGGGATAAGAAAACCGAAGAAACGTTGCGCAACGTTTATAGAGCTCAAAGGAGACTAGGTTGAAAAATAAAATTATTTTTTATTCAAAAACCTTTGGTTCATTCAGTGATTCACGGTCCTATTGGCTCGCATTGCTATGAACGCTATCCAGATTACGCTTCAGAAAGGTTAGGTAATTTTATTATTAGTTTTGTCAGAGTACTGTTGGAAGAATTCACATCAATGCGAAGTTATCTTTTCTAAAATAATCTTCAGAATATAAATCATGATTAGAACAATGAAATTTTTTCAAATACGTACAAGTTTTAGATACTATATCGAGCCGTAACCTCAAAAAAAAAAGCTTAAGCGACACGTATTTTTGGACCTAGTTTTTTGACATAAATCCATTGTTTACGAAAGCAAAAATTATTATCGAAAACTATATCGCTTAAGCTTTTTTGGCTGTTATGGCACAGATTTTAGAGTATTGCGATACATTATTGTTATTTAATTGAACTTATTTATTTATTAAACACGAATATGGGCGGGGTAACTATACCATATTGCCAAGATGATATTAACAGTATTTTCAAAAAAGTTCCGTGACTGACTGTACGACCTATGCCTTCACATAGGAAGTAGCCACGTGGTTGTTAAAGAAATTCCTCAAAAAACCGCAAGATTATATGGTTATCCGTGGCAGATCAGTGCGAGCGAGACGAAAAACTCTCGAAGGCCTAACAACAGTCAAAAGTCTGGCCGCACTTAAGAAATAATTACGATGACACGAAATGGTGTTCTTCGACCCAGAGCTGCTTAACGACTGTTAATTGAACTTAATGGGGCTCAAGTTCAGTATTTTAATTTATATAGAACGAAATATATTTTAAACTAAACTGGTTTATTATCGAAAAAACAACAAAACATTACTAAATTTCTTTCAAGTTGAACCACTGTGCATTTCCCTACAATCAAACGTCGTACAAGGGAATTAGATTGCAAAAGTTGTCTGCTGCCTGCCAGCTTTATGTTCATAATCAAGCGAATGTGTGTTTTGCGTTTCAACAAGCACAAATCAGATGGTTAAACTTGTAAATTTTGTTGTTATAAAATGTAACAAGCAGTAAAAAAGGAAAATAAATACATATAAAAATAAAAAAAACTAATAAAATTTAAAAAAAAATAAAAAAATTTATTTAAAATATGCAAGTAATGTGTGCTTGAGTCTTATATTTATTTTATATACACGTATAATTTGAAAACATATTTTATAATTTTGCAATGCCATTTTACTCCTCTGTCGTCTTGCGCTATGACTCCTCAACCGCTGAAATAAACCTCATGGGTGCATTAAGGAGCGTGTGCGTTTGTGTGTAGGTGTCAAAATATGTAAATCTGTTTCCGTTTTCCGGTTATGCTTGTTATTTGGTTTTACTTCTTTTGCTACCGAGTTTTTTCTTTCTATGTTTCCACGATACATGCGAGTAAATACTTGTATCATATTATGATACTTGTGCGAGTATTTTACGTTAAAAATTTTTTTGCTCTGCTTTGACATCATAAATAAATATTTTCCTTAAGCTAGTGAAAAGCATAGAATGTTGTTTGTTTTTTCTTTTGTTGTCTTCTTGGTAGCAAAAAAACATAAAAAAATAATATGAATGTTTAATAAGCAACTACGAGTACAGGTGACTCGCGTAAACGTGTACTAATTGGTTTCAATATTCACGTTTTGTAAATTGTTCACGTTTTTTACATACGAAAAGACAACTGGTGTATTGATTATGTCAAAAATTTGAACGTCTAATAAATAAAACAGAAAAAATTTCCTACTTAATTGATTGAAGAAACTGTGTAAAAAAAATTTTGATGAAACAATTTAATAAATAGTAAGGGCCTGACCCACAATGCACAGTGGCGTGAATTAAAAAAAAAGTGGTAAAAAGTCCGCAACTTTTGAACTAGTTAACCGATTTCGATGAAACCAACTGTTTTGGAAAGTAGAAGTGTTGAAATTTTTAGAAAGCATATTTTGAGGCACCCTGTTGTAAGACAGGGTAGCTCCAAACAGCCTCAAAGTGGGAAAGTGCGGGTATCGGAATTCTTTCGGAGCTTGTAACTTTTGTAAATAGGGACCGATTTCAATAATTTTTTCAGCGGGACAATCTACGTTAAGAAATAAAAATAAAACATGCTAAGAGTACCATTTTATCTCTTTAAGTTTCCAAGTTATTTGACTTGAAAAATTTATTTTTTAATTTTTGGCCCTGACTTTTTTTATTCGTTAGTACATAACTTCTTTATTACTTGGCAAAAATCAGTATCTTTTATTGTTTTTGAAAGAAAACTTCATTACAATTCATATAAAAAAAAAAATTTTTTTATATCTCAAAAATTGTAGCAAGGAATAATTTTGCAATTTGGATTTTTAAAAATTATGAAAAAATTTGGTATATTTTGTGAAAAAAGTATTCTTAATTTTTTTGGAATATTTTAAAAAATTATTAAGTATTTGATAAACACTTTGATTGTTTCTGAGAAAGGAGACATTGAGAAAGGCTGTGAAATAAATTTTGGAGATTGTTGTTGGTGCACCCTACATTCAGCATTGGTCGAAAACTAGCAATTTTTTTTCAAAAAAACCGATTTTCGGATGTGGCAAAAAAATTGCACGGTCGTTTTTGTAAATTTTTTGGTTTTTTATTATAAATAAATTTGTTATAAGTAACCTGTAAGAAACTCTTGACATCCTACACATAAATGTAGGCAGGAGAGGAGATTTTCTAAAAATTCTAAAATTTTTCTAACACAATTTTTCCCAATAAGAAAAAAGTATTATAAAATTATAAATTGGGAATCATTTTAATTTTTATCAATAGTATACATTTAGCTTTGCAAACTTAAAAAAAATTATTCTCCTACCTTCAATACTTTTTGAAATATTCGAAATCCAATTTTGATTAAAAATTTTAATTTTCTACATATTTTATTTTTGTCTAAATTATTGATCTTATTTTCTTTACTGCAAATGTTTCTTAATTTTTTCTATGTTATTACAATAGTAGATACAATTGTCTATTCAACGGTATATAATATGTATTCCTTTGCCATTATATCAGTCTTAAAATGTATACACAAATATAACACCTCAGGTAACAATTTACATGTTTTATCTGTTACTCAAACAAACCCACATTTTTTATGAACTCTTGAAGTATATTTATATACCTACAAGGACAAATAGATTGAGTTATTTATTTATTTAAAAAAATTAGTAGTTAATTTAACATTAGAACATTAAATTACGAACATTTTTTTATGTAGCTCCTTTTTAAACGCATCTAAATTGCCTAAGTTTTGAATATAATTTGACAGAGAATTCCAGAGACTTTTTGCCATGATATCAGATATTTGTTTGTGTGAATATAAATACTCATGTATCAAGATATATATGTACAATGTACATATCTATGAAAACTTACAACTAAATTTCTCGTTTTGATTCTGATAATTGTATTAAAAATATATTTAATAAGTTCAGTTTCATTTTCTTTATTACTCATATCTAAGTGCATGGATACATACATATGTTGTTTTTAATTTATATTTGGGTTTTACTTCAAGAATTTGCTTTAAAATAATCTGAGACATCATGGCCTAGCAAGCTATTAATTTCCTCTGCTTCGGGATCGTCCTTCTCGATTTCAATACTTATTTTTGGCAACCATTTCATTCTTATGCCTTGTAGGACTGGATCTGAAGACAATAGCAAATGATGCATTAAATCATTATTTTGAGCAACTCTAGAGCATTTACGTGTATTGAAAAGTCGATATTGCTTAACATCTCTATTTCTAGCTTCCTGTGCTTCTTCGGTTAGTTCCCCCAGAGGAAGAATGTTGTTTTCTATTATTTCTTTTGTATGTGCTAGCACTTTATGTACTGTTGGAGTTATTGATTTCCATGGATATAATTCATTTATTAGAATCAGGGTGTCTTTTGCATATTTTTCAAATTTGTCCTTATTAATTAACTTTTTGCTATTTATGACGGCCAGTATTATTTTGAAACGTCTTATGAGATTAAAGCTAATACCAGTTATAGAAGATGTGGTTTCAGGGTCATCAAAAAATCGCCTGGCAGTGTTGCCATTATTGGAGTTTCCATAGCCATATAAAGGTTTGTCAATGATTAAGCCACGTTTCATAAACTCATCTTGAATTCTTTTCTTTTCTTCCAACCGTATCTGTTTTAAAGCAGAATTATTCGCAACTGGAACGTTCTGAAGTTCTGGTACACTGCGATATTTATTGTCGTAAGATAGGTGTAAAATGTACTCCATGAATCGAATCCGAGCATGAAGTGGTGATATTCCAAGCTTAAGGGCATCTTCATTAGTTGGAGTATAATTCTCAATGTCCTTAAAATCGGAATTTTTCTTTCCGCATATATTACAAATCAAATAAGATTTTGTATCGGTTATTGCATTTGCAACTTTTCCATCTATCATTGTTAAATAAGGTCTAAAAGATACTGTTATTACTCGTCCTAATATATGAACGTCAATGGGTTCCATATTAGAAATTTCATGTTTTATACCATCAACCAGATTTTGAGTTGTTTCTTTGTTTTCCTTGATGTATTCAAAACGTATTGGTCGGCATAAAAACTTTGAGCCTGGAGTAGTATTTACCCACACATCTTTAAATGCATTTTTACTTGTTGAAGGCATTTCATTATGTAGTCGAAGCCTTAATGGTACTAACGATGCCATTAAAACTTTGGAAAAGTCATTATCGTATTCACTGGGCTGTCTATATTCTGAAAATCCAGATGATCCATCACATCCCCATTTGTATATTAGTGTTAGTTCAGAATTATTACATGTATCTAAGTCTCTTTCGTCAAAAGTAGCGATGAGTCTTGATGCTGTATTATGAAGAAGGTCTGACAAACTAATGACTGCACTTCGGCTATCCACTGTTATCGGATGTGGCAAAATTTCCGATTTTCTTTTTAACAACAATGTACTTGATGGCAAAGGCCCACTTTTTTCTTTAAGCACCTTCCTTAAGATATCGTATTTATTTCTTGAAAGGCCCAAATTAAGAATGAGTGCTAGTCCATCTTCCACCGTAAAATGTTTACTATATTTTGGCGTTGGAATGCTTTCCACCATCCGTCTTAATCTTTTTGGAGACGCAACTGGTAGCACATCTACGATTTTGCCTGCTTCTTTAAGTTGAGTCTTCGCTAAAATCAATTTGAATGAATCTTTGATTTCATTTTCCGAATACGTATTTATCAAGTCTTCTTGTTTAATCCTTTTGCTCCTGCGTTGAACGTTATCGTAATCTTTATTTGGCCGACCAAACTTCTTTGGGTATATTTCCGTAGATAGTCCCATATCTAACCAATCCTGATTTTTATTCTGAAATTTAGAAATTGATTTATTGCATTCACGTATCTTCTTTTCATATAATTTAAAAAAATTTTCAAGTTTTTTCGATAAATCGGTGTTTACAGATAAACCATATGTAGTAGATATTATGTACATCATTTGGTCTACCTTGTCCAACCGAGTACTACCATCAGTGAGGTTTTCCCACATTAATTTGCAGAGCGATTTATTTTTAATTGTTATTTCCATGATAGCTATAACTGAAATAATGACATTAAATGCATTGCAGCTTAAATAAATAGCTATTTTACAAGCTACGAATAAAAAACCGATACAAATATCAGGTAAAACCACACCCATATTGGAGATGTGCGCGCAGCTACCTTTGTCCTTGTGGGTATATAAATATACTGTGTGTATATAAATTCTTATATTTTATTGTATTTAAGTAAAGAAAGTATTTAATAACAGCTTCAAGAGTTCATAAAAAATGTGGGTTTGTTTGAGTAACAGATAAAACACGTAAATTGTTACCTGAGGTGTTATATTTGTGTATACATTTTAAGACTGATATAATGGCAAAGGAATACATATTATATACCGTTGAATAGACAATTGTATCTACTATTGTAATAACATAGAAAAAATTAAGAAACATTTGCAGTAAAGAAAATAAGATCAATAATTTAGACAAAAATAAAAAATGTAGAAAATTAAAATTTTTAATCAAAATTGGATTTCGAATATTTCAAAAAGTATTGAAGGTAGGAGTATAATTTTTTTTAAGTTTGCAAAGCTAAATGTATACTATTGATAAAAATTAAAATGATTCCCAATTTATAATTTTATAATACTTTTTTCTTATTGGGAAAAATTGTGTTAGAAAAATTTTAGAATTTTTAGAAAATCTCCTCTCCTGCCTACATTTATGTGTAGGATGTCAAGAGTTTCTTACAGGTTACTTATAACAAATTTATTTATAATAAAAAACCAAAAAATTTACAAAAACGACCGTGCAATTTTTTTGCCACATCCGAAAATCGGTTTTTTTGAAAAAAAATTGCTAGTTTTCGACCAATGCTGAATGTAGGGTGCACCAACAACAATCTCCAAAATTTATTTCACAGCCTTTCTCAATGTCTCCTTTCTCAGAAACAATCAAAGTGTTTATCAAATACTTAATAATTTTTTAAAATATTCCAAAAAAATTAAGAATACTTTTTTCACAAAATATACCAAATTTTTTCATAATTTTTAAAAATCCAAATTGCAAAATTATTCCTTGCTACAATTTTTGAGATATAAAAAAATTTTTTTTTTTATATGAATTGTAATGAAGTTTTCTTTCAAAAACAATAAAAGATACTGATTTTTGCCAAGTAATAAAGAAGTTATGTACTAACGAATAAAAAAAGTCAGGGCCAAAAATTAAAAAATAAATTTTTCAAGTCAAATAACTTGGAAACTTAAAGAGATAAAATGGTACTCTTAGCATGTTTTATTTTTATTTCTTAACGTAGATTGTCCCGCTGAAAAAATTATTGAAATCGGTCCCTATTTACAAAAGTTACAAGCTCCGAAAGAATTCCGATACCCGCACTTTCCCACTTTGAGGCTGTTTGGAGCTACCCTGTCTTACAACAGGGTGCCTCAAAATATGCTTTCTAAAAATTTCAACACTTCTACTTTCCAAAACAGTTGGTTTCATCGAAATCGGTTAACTAGTTCAAAAGTTGCGGACTTTTTACCACTTTTTTTTTAATTCACGCCACTGTGCAATGTCGACAACGTTCGACTTGTGGCACAATTATGCATATGTAAAAGCCGTGTAGAAAATATTTAGTGATAGGTATTTACGAAAAAAAAAAAGGAAAAGCGCAGCACAACTGTGTATACCTATTTAAAAAAGAAATATTCGGGTATGTTCTGTATTTCACGTGAAATTAAATCTTTCGGAATTACCATAGCAATGTTGTTAGAAATACATATTTCCAACAACAATTTTATGGCAATTCCACACGTTTTAATTTCACGTGGAATGCAGAACATACCCGATTATTTATATTGAAATGAACCTGATTTTGAATGTGATTTAAATAACAGCAAACGAATTGCAAGTAATTGTGTAACCTTGATTACTGAAGTTTTCTCTATGAAAATGGTAAGCATCCACTATGCCTAGTACGCACAAACTCAACAGGACAACACCAGTCTTCGCAAAAAAAAACTATTCTACACATTTTCCAAATGAACCAATTATCTCTCAATTGTTTCAATAAGTGCATCGAAGCTAAAACTAATTTAAAATTTTTGTTCAAATTAACAAATCGAAATAAAATCGTTACTTTGAATTACTCGTATCGTACCTTTCTTCATGCTACACAAAATATTAGTGATGAGTTTGTTTAGAAACAAGTAAGAGTGCTATATTTGGCTGTGCCGAATCTTATATACCCTTTACCAACGTACGTACATATATATACATATATAGTATACAGACACATACATACATATTTGTTTTGTGATAAAATTTATCATTTTTTTCTCTAAAGCAATTAATAGTAAGTGACTTTTCAGTATTATTCGATTAAAAAATTTGATTAAATTATTTTATTTTCGATATTAGCAATAGTTAAATATTTTACTCTACACTCTGTGGTTAAGATATATTTTACATTCACTCTTATTTCAGTCAACATCGACGTCACGTCAATACATTACCAAAATATTAGGGCTTGTTTACTCGCTCCCGAGATGTTCAAAAACCGTGCTGATATTTAATAACTCTGAAATATTCTTCGTATTGCACCTCCATACCAAGTAAACTAACTTGTTTTATATTTTCCCGTATTTAATAATCATTGATGTTGCAAAACTTCTTAGTGTCTTGATTTAAACTTCCCATTGCAAATGGTACACATCGTGGTATTATGTAAACGTTTTATTCCTACAGGATTTTTTTTTAATTTGTTCAGCAGAAAGGAAATGTATCAGGAAAATTAAACGGTACATGTCCTTTCCCAGCAAAAAACTTTGCCCACTAGATTGCAAAAAAGTGTATGTACTCCTCAGTCGTAAGTACTAACAATTTGACTGAATAACCCATTATTTTTGTTTGAGAAGTTCAAAAAGTATGCGGTACCCTATACTTTTTGCCTACAAACATACAAAAGTTAATAGATTACTGATTGCCTAAAAGTACTCAAAATTTAATGGGTTATTTTTTGCGTACAAATATGCAAAATAATATAGATTAATTTTTGCTTAAACTTATTCAAAATTAATTTGCTATATTTTCTAATTTTTTTATTTTAAATGAATAAAATTTTGTAACAAATTTCTCTAGATATACATATTTCCTTATTAACTGGAAAGTACTACAATAAGTACTTTCACGTAGTGATATAAATAAGTTCTTATTTTATTAATTACATGACAGTCATTATTATGCAAATAAAATAATTAGATAAATAAGTACCACTCGTTACTTTGTAAGCCATTAAAAGAGTACTACCCATTACAAAATTTCGAAAATTTTTTGCTGGGTTAATTTATCTTTAGCGATAAGTCTTAGTTTTATCTCCATTTACTAAAAATTAATAGCACAATAAGCACAAACCTTTGTTTGTACTTCAATTAGTTTAGATATCCATAAAAAAATTAACCATGTATAAAAAATCTTGAGTAATGATTTTCCTAAAACATGAAATCTGTTTAACTGAAAAAAAAATATTTTTGGTTATTTTTCTTACCGAAACTTTTTTTAAGCTCCAACCCTGTAACCATATTTCTCAGTTTCTTAATACTAATTTATTTCTTTATAAAATATAGCATTACCAAAGAAATAATTAGTTTTATATACCAGAAAAAATTTAAGTTTTCCAGCTGTGGAGCTATGTCTTTTATTTTTCTAATTTCTATGCCAAACTATTTCATTCTAAGTCATAAAGTATATAAAACTTGTAAACAAAAAGAAAAAACTAACTTGACCTAGTTACTTTTGTAAAAAAACAATAAATTTACCAACCCTGAAATCAACCTTTTAGATTTTTCTGATTCAAAAAATTAATAAAGTGTGTTAAGTGAACAAAGAAATAAAAAAAATTAATTTTATGCTTTAATATTTAAAAAAAATCAAAGTTTTCATCTTTGGAGCTGTAATTTTATTTTTTCAAATTTTATACGCCAAACTTTTCTTTCAGAAGCATAAAATATACTCAATTTATAAAGGAAAAAAAAATTTTAAGAACTATTTAATTTTACATAACACAAAAAGTGTAAGTTTTCCAACCCTGGAATCATAATTTAGGATTTTTCTAATTCCTTATACCAATCTAGTTCTTTAAAAAAATACATAAAATATGTTAAGTGAACGAAGCAAAACGAAAAAGAAAAAACTAGTTTCATTTAATTCCTTTAATATTAAAATATTCAGTAAAGTGAGACTTTGACTCGCGCACGAAGGGTTCCGCACATTCGGTTCTGAGCATTTTTTAATGTGCCTTTTTTGCTTTTTTGAAGTTTTTTTCAATTTTGTCGCTTTTTTCTCATTTTGGCGATTTTTTTTGTTTTTTTGAGGTTTATTTTCATTTTGAAGATTTTTTTCATTTTGGCGATTCTTTTTTCATTTTGGCGATTTTTTTTAATTTTGACGATTTTTTTCTGGTTTTGGGGCTTTTTTTCATTTAAGCGATTTTTTCCGTTTTCGGGGGTTTATTTTCATTTTGCCGATTTTTTTTTGATTTTTGCAATTTTTTTTCTTTTTTGGGGTTTTTTTTCATTTTGGCGATTTTTTTTCATTTTGGCGATTTCTATTTTTGGTTTTTGCAATTATTTTTTTGGGGTTTTTTTTTCATTTTGGCAATTTTTTTTCATTTTGGCGTTTTTTTTTCATTTTGGCGATTTTTTTCTTGTTTTTTTTTTTGGGCTATTTTTCCATTTTGGAGATTTTTTTCATTTTGGAGATATATTTTATTTTTGCGATTTTTTTCATTTTGGCGATTTTTTCCTGTTTTTGGAGTTTTTTGCATTTTAACGTTTTTTTCATTTTGGTGATTTATTTTCAATTTGGCAATTTTTTTCATTTTCGCAATTTTTCCGGTTATTCGCGATTTATTTTAGTCTTAGACATTATTTTTGTAATTTGGTGCTTTTTTCATTTTGGCGATTTTTTTGGTTTTTGGCGATTTTTTTCGGTTTGGAGATTTTATAATTTTTTGATTTTTTAGTTTTACCGTTTTTGAAAATTTCAAGAGTTTTGCTCTTACGGTTTCCAAGATACAGCAAGTTGTCAAAATTGCATTAACTAATGGAACACCCTTTAATTGACATTTTTTTAAATTTTTGTGTTAATTTTTGTAGTCTGTATAAAAATACACTAACCTTACAAATTTCAAGTGTATATACATACGTACATACAATTGTATGTATATCACATGGGATTTTAACATTTTTCGATGCTCGTTTTGGAACACCCTTTAATTTCCAATTCTCATGTATTTGCTGTTATAGCGGCCAAAGGTCTACACACTGCGTCGAAATTTCAGGTCTCTAACTCTGACGGTTCTCGAGAAAATACCCTGCATAGTTTTAGACATAGTTAATTTTCCATAACAAAAAAAGTTAAAGTTTTCCAACCCTGGAAACGTCTTTTTATTTTTTTATATTTTTTTAATTTAAAATTCCAATTTTAGTCGTACTGAAGTATAAAATAAATTTATTTATTAAAAAAAAATAAAAATTTGTTTTCGGTAGTTATTTTTACGAGGGCGGTTCGGAAATATCTTAGCCTAGCAAAAAAAGCGCGGTATAAACAGAAAAAAGTTAAGTGTTTTGGAAACTTCCATCTCTGCTATGAACACATCTTAAATTTTGTTTCGACCTGGCAACTCCTTCATATAGAAACAGGTGTTCACAAAACACGCATTCGCGATTTTTTAACAATGGAAAAATTAGAAATGCGTGGTGTCATTAAATATTTACATTAAAAAGGTTTATCGGGACAAGAAATTCATAATGATATGGTAAATGTGTTAGGTGAAAGTGCTCCTTCATATGCAACAGTAAAAAATTGGGTTGCTGAATTTAAACGTGGTCGTACAAGCATTGAAGATGAACCACGTAGTGGACGTCCAAAAACAGCAACAACAACAGAAATTGTAGCCAAAGTGCATGATATGGTATTAAATGATCGACGAATACAATTGCGTGAAATAGCTAATATCATGGGCATCTCAAATGATCGAGTTCACTTAATTTTGCATGAAGAACTACAGATGAAAAAGCTTTCTGCAAGATGGGTGCCGCATTTCTTAACAGTCGACCAAAAACGCATAAGAATGAACATTTCTCAAGCTTGTTTGGACCGTGTTAAGCGAAATAAAATGGATTTTAAGCGTCGTTTCATAACTGTTGATGAGACATGGATCCACCACTATACTCCAGAGACAAAAGAACAATCCAAACAATGGACTGAAGTTGGAGGAAGTGCCCCAAAGAAGGCAAAAACAATTCAATCGGCTGGTAAGGTTATGGCAACGGTTTTTGGGGACTTCAAAAGTATTTTATTGATTGACTATCTGCAAAAGGGGTAAAACAATAAATTCAGAGTACTATTGCAACCTTTTGGATCAATTAAATGTACAAATTCGGGAAAAACGTCCTGGCTTACAACACAAAAAAATAATTTTTCATCAAGACAACGCACCAGCGCACAAGAGTGTTTTAACAATGGCTAAAATCAACGAAATAAAGTACGAGTTGCTTGACCACCCACCTTATTCTCCTGATTTTGCTCCCAGTGACTTTTACCTGTTCCCAAATCTAAAAAAATTCCTTGCTGGCAAGCGTTTTACCTCAAATGAAGATGCAATTACAGTTGTAAACCACTATTTTGAAGACCTTGAGGAAAACTATTTTAATCAAGGGATAGAAATGCTAGAAAAGCGTTGGACTAAGTGTATTGAAGTTTCAGCAGATTATATTGAAAAATAAAAATATTTTTGAAAAACTAACTATTCTCTTTCATTGATAGGCTAAGAAGTTTCCGAACCGCCCTCGTATATGCCAAAATGAAGTTTAAGTTTTCCAGCTCTGCAATCGTCTGCTCGATTTTGCTGAATTTCAATACCAATCTAAGTTGGACCATTTCTGATACACCAGTCCAAGAACGAAGTCTCTAGCTTTTCTTGGAGCTTCGGAAAACCGATTTCACGTACACCAGACTGACGGACGGACGGACAGACGGACATCGCTTATTCGTCTTCGCTATTCATAAGGACCCAGAATATATATATTTTTTTGGTCGCAAATTAATATTATGGAAATTACACACGGAATGATAAACCTATATATACCCTTTTCCATTTTTGGTAAAGGGTATAAAAACTAACAACTGTTGCCAAACTTCGTCAAGAGGATGCAACAGCGCTGGCACACACAATTGGTTTTGGTGCGGCCACACAAGCATGTCACTCAATATGTTAAGTATGGAAATTTCATAATTTTATGGCTTTGTTCACAAAAATATGAATTTTTTTGCAAAATTTTCAGAGTGCTGTGACCATTTCTCTTAAGCTCAATGGCCACAAAAATGAGGCAGTGGTACGGAAACGTCATAAAAATAAAAGGAAAGTCTCACTGAATTTGGTGAACAAAAAACAAAAATTAACATCAGAATGTAAACAGAGAAAGGAAGAGCAAACTAATATTTTTCTAAAACTGCACAAACAAACACACATTTTCCCTCTTATCGTGGTTGGCGTTTTGCGACTACGACGGAATTGTTTAATATACATAATTATTGTATTTCCATGGGCATATGGCAATATGGCTGCTAAAGATATTCTGCCTTATCGTGGTTGGCGTATTTCAAATACGACTACGACTGTTTGGTAATAGATTAAAGAATAATTCAAGAGTTTTTCTTTAATCTATTACCAAACAGTCGTAGTCGTATTTGAAATACGCCAACCACGATAAGGCAGATTGTAATATCAACAATTCCTCTGGAAAAACGCTTACTTGTTTTAGACACGCAAATTAATTCAACTGAATGAAAGACTGAGGTAAGAATACTTTCTCTTTCTGTCTTTCTCCCAGCTGAATTTAGGCTTTACAAAGTAAACTTTGTTGCATGAAGCAACAAACACAGATGACTCACTGTGCTTTTCAACTGCGCATGACGTCATCAAAGACCACAACTACTTGTATGTCATAGAAACTGTGTGACTATTTTCTATTAACCAGGGTAGGAAAATGCACACTCTTTTGCTCTTTTGCTCATTGCGTACTGTTGTCTTGCGCCTTAAAATGTAGAGCATGCGCAAAGAGCGGAGTACAAAAAAAGCGCAGCCACTGTTTGCGCTTTGCGTTTGCTCCTCACATGTAGGAGCAAACTCTTTGAGCAAGTAGCAACGATATTACTCTTTTGCTCTTTTGCACCGCGTATTGTGTACATTGAGTGGCTCATTACGCTTGCTCTTTTTGACATTAACAGTGGTTACTTTGGGTTAAATTAAATAATACAAAGTATTAAAATAAATAATATCGATTTTCTCGCCATTAAATTTTTTGCATTTACATATGTATTTACATATTAATGTATGTATGTATGTATGTACATGTACATATATTTACATGTACATATACATACATATCTGTGACAATAAATAATAATGGCCTAAGTCTTATTTTCTCGAGAACCGTAAGAGCTAAGGACCTGAAATTTGGAAAGAGTGTGTAGACCCTTGGCCGCTACAACAACAAATACATGAGAGTTGGAAATTAAAGGGTGTTCCAAAACGAGCAACGAAAAATTTTAAAATCCCATGTAATATACATACAATTGTATGTATGTATGTATATACACTTGAAATTTGTAAGGTTAGTGTATTTTTATACAGACTACAAAAATTAACACTAAAATTTCCAAAAATTTAAATTAAAAGGTGTTCCATCAGTTAATGCAATTTTGACTAAGCAATTTTGACAACTTGCTGTATCTTGGAAACCGTAAGAGCTTGAAATTTTCAAAAACGGTAAAACTAAAAAATCAAAAAATTATAAAATCGCCAAACCGGAAAAAATCGCCAAAAACAAAAAAAATCGCCAAAACGAATAAAGCACCAAATTACAAAAAAAAAAAAATGTCTAAGACTAAAATAAATCGCGAATAACCGGAAAAATTGCTAAAATGAAAAAAAAATCGCCAAAATGAAAGAAAATCACCAAAATGAAAAAAACCCCAAAATGAAAAAAAATCGCCAAAATGGAAAAAACCCCACAAAAACAGAAAAAATCGCCAAAATGAAAAAAACCCAAAACAGGAAAAAATCGCCAAAATAAAAAAAAAACCCCAAAATAGGAAAAAATCGCCAATATGAAAAAAAATCACCAAAATGAAAAAAAAATTTCCAAAATGAAAAAAAAGCCCCAAAAACCGAAAAAAATCGCCAAAATGAAAAAAAAACACAAAAGAGGAAAAAATCGCCAAAATGAAAAAAATGCCAAAATGAAAAAAAAAATCTCCAAATTGAAAAAAAAACTCCAAAAATGAAAATAAGACCCCAAAAACAGAAAAAATCGCCAAAATGAAAAAAATCGCCAAAATGAAAAAAAAAATCGCTAAAACGAAAAAAACCAAAAAAAAAGAAAAAAAAATTGCCAAAAGGAAAATAAAACCCAAAAGCAGGAAAAAGGTCGCCAAAATGAAAAAAAATCGCCAAAATAAAAAAAATCGCCAAAAAGAAAAAAAATCGCCAAAACGAAAAAAACCCCACAAAAACAGAAGAAATCGCCAAAATGAAAAAAACCCAAAACAGGAAAAAATCGCCAAAATAAAAAAAAACCCCAAAATAGGAAAAAATCGCCAATATGAAAAAAAATCGCCAAAATGAAAAAAAAATTTCCAAAATGAAAAAAAAGCCCCAAAAACCGAAAAAAATCGCCAAAATGAAAAAAAAACACAAAAGAGGAAAAAATCGCCAAAATGAAAAAAAAAATCGCCAAATTGAAAAAAACTCCAAAAATGAAAATAAGCCCCCAAAAACAGAAAAAATCGCCAAAATGAAAAAAATCCCAAAACAGGAAAAAATCGCCAAAATGAAATAAACGCCAAAATGAAAAAAAATCTCTAAAAATAAAAAAAACCCATAATAGGAAAAAATCGCAAAAAATTAAAAAAACAAAATCGCCAAAATAAAAAAAAAACTCCAAAATGAAAATAAACCGCCAAAAACAGAAAAAATCGCCAAAATGCAAAAAAAATCGCCAAAATGGAAAAAAATCGCTAAAACGAAAAAAACCAAAAAAAAAGAAAAAAAAATCGCCAAAATGAAAAAAACCCAAAAGCAGGAAAAAGATCGCCAAAATGAAATAAAATCGCCAAAATGAAAAAATCTCCAAAATAAAATAAATCGCCAAAATAAAAAAACCCAAAATGAAAAAAACCCCCATAATAGGAAAAAATCGCCAAAATGAAAATAAGCCCCCAAAACAGAAAAAAATCGCGAAAATGAAAAAAAAACGAAAAAAACAGAAAAAAAATCGCCAAAATGAGAAAAAAGCGACAAAACAGAAAAAATCGTTTAAACTGAAAAAAAAACTTCAAAAAACAAAAAAAGCCACATTAAAAAATGCTCAGAACCAAATGTACGGAACCCTTCGTGCGCGAGTCAAAGTCGCACTTTACTGAATTTTTTAATATTAAAGGGATTAAATGAAATTAAGTTATTTCTTATTTTGTTTTTGCTTCGTTCACTTAACATATTTTATGTATTTTTTAAATAACTAGATTGGTATCAATAATCTGAAAAATCCAAAATTATGACTCCAGGGTTGGAAAACTTACACTTTTTGTGTTATGTGAAATTAAATAGGTCTAAATAATTATCTTTTCCTTTATAAATTGAATATATTTTATGCTTCTGAAAGAAAAGTTTGGCGTTTGAAATTTGAAAATTGAAAATTACAGCACCAAAGATGGAAACTTTAATTTTTTTTAAATATTAAAGTATAAAATTAATTTTTTTTTCTTTGTTCACTTAACACATTTTATTAATTTCTTAAATCAGAAAAATCTAAAAGGTTGATTCCAGGGTTGGAAAAATTTATTTTTTTTCTACAAAAGTAACTAGGTCAAGTTAGTTTTTTCTTTTTGTTTACAAGTTTTATATACCTTATGACTTAGAATGAAATAGTTTGGCATAGAAATTAGAAAAATAAAAGACATAGCTCCATAGCTGGAAAACTTAAATTTTTTCTGGTATATAAAACTAGTTATTTCTTTGGTAATTACATATATTCTATATTGTATAAAGAAATAAATTAGTATTAAGAAACTCAGAATTATGGTTCCAGGGTTGGAGATTGAAAAAAGTTTCGGTAAAAAAATAACCAAAAGTTTTTTTCCAGTTAAACAGATTTCATCCCATCAAAATTTTTTCGAAATTTTGTAATGGGTAGTACTATTTTAATGGCTTACAAAGTAACGAGTGATACTTATTTATCTAATTATTTTATTTGCATAATAATGACTGTCATGTGATGAATAAAATAAGAACTTATTTATATCACTACGTGAAAGTAGTTATTGTAGTACTTTCCAGTTAATAAGGAAATATATCTGGAGAAATTTCTTACAAAATTTTATTTATTTAAAATAAAAAAATTAGAAAAATTATTAGAAAAATAGCAAATTAATTTTCAATAAGTTTAAACAAAAATTTTATCTATATTATTTTGCATACTTGTAAGCAAAAAATAACGCATTAAATTTTGTGTATTTTTAGGCAATCAGTAATCTATTAACTTTTGCATGTTTGTAGGCAAAAAGTATAGGGTACCGCATACCTTTTGAACTTCTCAAACAAAAATAATGGGTTATTCAGTCAAATTGTAAGTACTTACGACTGAGGAGTACATACACTTTTATGCATTCTAGTAGGCAAAGTTTTTTGCTGGGATGTTTTAGAAAAATCATTACTCTCGATTTTTTTTTTTATACATGGTTAATTTTTTTATGGATATCTAAACTAATTGAAGTATAAACGAAGGTTTGTGCTTATTGTGCTCTCATCATAATAACTATCAATTTCTAGTAAATGGAGAAAAAACTAAAATTTATGCTAAAGATAAATTAAAGGACATGTTCCGTTTCATTTTCCTAATACCTTTCTTTTCTGCTGAACAAATTGAAAAAAAATCCTGTAGGAATAAAACGTTTACATAATACCACGATGTATACCATTTGCAATGGGAAATTTAAATCAAGACACTAAGCGGTTTTGGAACATCAATGATTATTAAATACGGGAAAATATAAAACAAGTTAGTTTACTTGGTATGGAGGTGCAATACTAAGAATATTTTAGAGTTATTAAGTAGCAGCACAGCTTTTGAACATCTCGAGAGCGAGTAAACAAGCCCCAATATTTTGGTATTGTATTGACGTGACGTCGATGTTGACTGAAATAAGAGTGAATGTAAAATTTATCTTAACCACAGAGTGTAGAGTAAAATATTCAACTATTGCTAATATCGAAAATAAAATAATTGAATCAAATTATTTAATCGAATAATACTGAAAAGTCACTTACTATTAATTACTTTAGAGAAAAAAATTATACATTTTTTCACAAAACAAATATGTATGTATGTGTCTGTATACTATATATATGTACGTACGTTGGTAAAGGGTATATAAGATTCGGCACAGCCGAATATAGCACTGTTACTTGTTTTTAAATTGTATTTAAACATGATTTCATTTTTTCAGTGGTTAATTAAAGTTCTTATTAAATTACGTTGAAAGTAAGGCAGCACTAAAAAAATTTCCAAAAATTATGGAAAGCTTTCCAAACAACAGCTGTTTCACCTAAACAAAAAATTTAGGTTATCAACATTTTATGAAACCAAACAGGCATCAGAATGCATTTTTTATTGGTTTATTCCATGATATGATATTAAATATGTATATATGTACATATATGTTACATATTTATGAAAAAAAAAAAAGAAAACGAAATTCTTTTTAATCCAACCACATGATTTTCATACATATATGTGACGCGCGAAATAGAAAGGGAAATAAGGGTAAAAACCGGTTTTGTTCAGGAGAGTCATTTTAAAGATTTAAATACGTGTATCTTTGGTGTACCATCAATTTCATAAAACGCGCATATATATGGAAGGGAACACTTTTGGGGCATAGGATCGGTCTCATTCGATGCTCAAAAAAAAGTGAAAATTAATTTTTTTACCCTTATATCCCTTTCTCTATTCGCTGTCACATATATCTATATTTTCAATAAACACATACACGCACAAAAATATATGTTGCGCTAATACAACTTAAATGGAATTTAAATACACAAGGTTGGGCATTTAAGAACTTCAAAATAATTACAATTTGATTACCAAGTCAAAAAAGTACCCTTTATGAAGAAGTAGCTTTAATAAAAAAGAACCTTTTATAATAAGTATGATTTTTGAAAAAGTACCATAAATAAAAAAGTACCCCTTTTGAAAAAGTACCTTTAATAAAAAGTAGATTTTATAAAAAGTACCTTTTATACGAAAATTTTTTGTAAAAAAAGTATTTCTTATAAAAAAGTAAGCTTTGTGAAAAAGTACCTTTTATAAAAAGTACCGTTTATAAAAAAAAACTTTTATGTAAAATTACCCTTTATAAAAATACCTTGTGTAATACCTTTTTATACCCTTTACCAACAAAAATGGTAAAAGGGTATATATAGGTTTGTCATTCCGTTTGTAATTTCTATAATATCAATAAGCGACCCATATAATATATATATAGTCTGGATCCTTATGCATAGGGAAGACGAATAAGCGATGTCCGTCTGTCCGTCTGTCTGTACGTGAAATCGGTTTTCCGAAGCTCCCAGAAAAGCTAGAGACTTCGTTCTTGGACTAGTGTCTCAGAAATTTTCCAAAATAGATTGGTATTGAAATTCAGCAAAATCGACCAGACGATTGAAGAGCTGGAAAACTTAAACTTCATTTTGCCATATAAAAGTAACTACCGAAAACAAATTTTTATTTTTTTTTTAATAAATAAACTTATTTTACACTTCCGTACGACTAAAATTGGAATTTTAAATTAAAAAAATATAAAAAAATTAAAAAGACGTTTCCAGGGTTGGAAAACTTTAACTTTTTGTGCTATGCAAAATTAACTACATGTGTCTAAAACTATGTCTGTCACAGGGTATTTTCTCGAGAACCGTAAGAGCTACAGACGTTTGGCCGCTACAACAGCAAATACATGAGAGTTGGAAATTAAAGGGTGTTCCAAAACGAGCAACGAAAAATATTAAATTCCCATGTAATATACATACAATTGTATGTATGTATGTATATACACTTGAAATTTGTAAGGTTAGTATATTTTTATACAGACTATAAAATATAAAACTAAAATTTCAAAAAATTTAAAATAAAGGGTGTTCCATAACTTAATGCAATTTTGACTATGCAATTTTGACAACTTGCTGTATCTTGGAAACCGTAAGAGCAAAACTCTTCAAATTTTCAAAAACGGTAAAAATCAAAAAATTATAAAATCGGCAAACCGAAAAAAATCGCCAAAAACAAAAAAAATCGCCAAAACGAAAAAAAGCACCAAATTACAAAAAAAATTTCTAAGACTAAAATAAATCGCGAATAACCGGAAAAATTGCTAAAATGAGAAAAAAATCGCTAAAATGAAAGAAAATCACCAAAATGAAAAAAATCGCCAAGATGAAAAAAAATCGCCAAAAATAAAAAAAATCGCCAAAATTTTAAAAATCTCCAAAATGAAAAAACAGCCCCAAAAACAGAAAAAAATCGCCAAAATGAAAAAAACCCAAAACAGTAAAAAAATCGCCAAAATGAAAAAAATCGCCGAATGAAAATAATCTCCAAAATGAAAAAAAACTCCAAAAACAGAAAAAAAATCGCAAAAGTGAAAAAAATTGCCAAAATGAAAAAAAAATCGCCAAAACGAAAAAAACCCCAAAAACAGGAAAAAATCGACAAAATGAAAAAAAAAATCGCCAAAAAGAAAAAAATCGCCGAAATGAAAATAATCTCCAAAATGAAAAAAAGTCGACAAAACGAAAAAAACCCCACAAAAACAGAAAAAATCGCCAAAATGAAAAAAAACCAAAAACAGGAAAAAATCGCCAAAATGAAAAAAAAATCGCCAAAATGAAAAAAATCGCCGAAATGAAAAAAATCGCCAAAATGAAAATAATCTCCAAAATGAAAAAAAGTCGACAAAACGAAAAAAACCCCACAAAAACAGAAATAATCGCCAAAATGAAAAAAAAACCCAAAGCAGGAAAAAATCGCAAAGGTAAAAAAATTGCCAACATGAAAAAAAAATCGCCAAAACGAAAAAAACCCCACAAAAACAGAAAAAATCGCCAAAATGAAAAAAACCAAAAACAGGAAAAAATCTCCAAAATGAAAAAAAATCGCCAAAATTAAAAAAATCGCCGAAATGAAAAAAATCGCCAAAATGAAAATAATCTCCAAAATGAAAAAAAGTCGACAAAACGAAAAAAAACCCCACAAAAACAGAAATAATCGCCAAAATGAAAAAAAAACCCAAAGCAGGAAAAAATCGCAAAGGTAAAAAAAATTGCCAACATGAAAAAAAAATCGCGAAAAACGAAAAAAACCCCAAAAAACAGAAAAAAATCGCCAAAATAAAAAAAACCCAAAAACAGGAAAAAATCGCCAAAATGAAAAAAACAAAAAAATCGCCAAAATGAAAAAAAACTCTCAAAACAGTAAAAAAATCGCCAAAATGAAAAAAATCGCCAAAATGAAAAAAATCTCCAAAATGAAAAAACCCCAAAAAACAGAAAAAAAATCGCCAAAATGAAAAAAACCCCAAAAACAGGAAAAAAATCACCAAAATGAAAAAAACCCCAAAAACAGAAAAAAATCGCCAAAATGAAAAAAAACCCCAAAACAGTAAAAAAAATCGCCAAAATGAAAAAAAATTGCCAAAATGAAAAAACTCCGAAAATAGGAAAAAATCGCCAAAATAGAAAAAGAATCGCCAAAAAAATCACCAAAATGAAAAAAATCGCCAAAATTAAAATAAACCCCCAGAAACAGAAAAAAATCGCCAAAATGAAAAAAAAACAGAAAAAAATTGCCAAAATGAGAAAAAAGCGATAAAACTGAAAAAATTGTTTAAACTGAGAATCGTTTAAAATGAAATGTAAAATTAAATATGTCTAAATAATAAATTTTTTCTTCATAAATTAAATATATTTTATGCTTCTGAAAGAAAAAATTGGCCTATAAAATTATAAAAAAGAAAACCAAGGCTTCAGAGATGGAAACTTTGAACTTTTTGTGATAATAGAGTAACTAAATAAAACTAAGTTTTTTCTTTTTCCTTTTTGCTTTGTTCACTAAACATATTTTATGTATTTTTTAAAGAACTAGATTGGTATAAGGAAATAGAAAAATCCTAAATTATGATTCCAGGGTTGGAAAACTTACACTTTTTGCATTATTTAAAATTAAAAAATTCTAAAAATTTTTTTCTTTTCCTTTATAAGTTGAATATATTTTATGCTTATGAAAGTTTGGCGTATAAATATTAAATATTAAAGTATAAAATTAATTTTTTTTTATTTCCGTGTTCACTTAACACACTTTATTAATTTTTTATATCAGAAAAATCTAAAAGGTTGATTCCAGGCTTGCTAAATTTATTGTTTTTTTACAAAAGTAACTAGGTCAAGTTAGTTTTTTATTTTTGCTTACAAGTTTTATATACTTTATGACTTAGAATGAAATAGTTTGGCGTAGAAATTAGAAAAAAAAGACATAGCTCCAGAGCTGGAAAACTTAAATTTTTTCTGGTATATGAAACTAATTATTACTTTGGTAATTACATATATTCTATATTTTATAAAGAAACTCAGAAAAATGGTTCCAGGGTTGGAGCTTAAAAAAAGTTTCGGTAAAAAAATAACCAAAAATATTTTTTTTTCAGCTAAACAGTTTTCATGTTTTAGGAAAATCATTACTCAAGATTTTTTATACATGGTTAATTTTTTATGGATATCTAAACTAATTGAAGTATAAACGAAGGTTTGTGCTTATTGTGCTCTCATCATAATAACTATTAATTTTTAGTAAATGGAGAAAAAACTAAAATTTATCGCTAAAGACATAAAGGACATGTTCCGTTTCATTTTCCTGATACCTTTCAAACAAATCCTGTAGGAATAAAACGTTTACATAATACCACCATGTATACCATTTGCAATGGGAAATTTAAATCAAGACACTAAGCAGTTTTGCAACATCAATGATTATTAAATACGGGAAAATATAAAACAAGTTAGTTTACTTGGTATGGAGGTGCAATACTAAGAATATTTTAGAGTTATTAAATAGCAGCACAGCTTTTGAACATCTCGAGAGCGAGTAAACAAGCCCCAATATTTTGGTAATGTATTGACTTGACGTCGATGTTGACTGAAATAAGAGTGAATGTAAAATATATCTTTACCACAGAGTGTAGAGTAAAATATTCAACTATTGCTAATATCGAAAATAAAATAATTGAATCAAATTCTTTAATCGAAAAATACTGAAAGGTCACTTACTATTAATTGCTTTAGAGAAAAAAATGATAAATATTTACACAAAACAAATATGTTTGTATGTGTCTATATACTATATATATGTATGCACGTTGGTAAAGGGTATATAAGATTCGGCTCAGCTGAATATAGCACTCTTACTTGTTTGCTAATACCTTTTATTTTATAAAAAGTACCTTTTTTAAAAGTGTAACTGATAATATTTTGTTAACTGATATAAATAATTTTATGAATAAAGTAAGAAAATGATTTAAATTATTTGGAAACATCAAATAAAGGATTACACAAACTTTATGAGTCCAAACTAAATTAGAGCGTCAAGCGATGCGTTGGCAGCAGGGTTAGAATTTTCAATACATTCAAATAAAATTGTATACGTTTAAATGAACTGAATGGGGGAAGGCACAGGGGCTGGTGTCTATATCTTGGGAACGAACATTCGTAGTTCTTTCAGACTGCCGAATGAATGTAGTGCTTTCCAGGCTGAGATCTTTTCGATCCTCAGGGCCACGGAGCTGGTGGTCAGGAATGTAGCTGAAGGTGAGAAGGTAACCTTCTACGTCGACAGCTAGGCAGCGCTAAAAGCTTTGAAGGGACACAATCTTAAATCAAAACTTGTTAGTGACTGTAGGAAAGCCCTCAACTTGCTTATGGATAACTGTAGTGTCAGACTATGTTGGGTTCCTGGCCACAGGAGTGTTGAGGGAAATGAAATTGCCGATGAGCTGGCAATAGGATCAGCGTTAGTTGAGGGAATGTCGGACAGATCGGTGAAATTACCGGTCATTACTATAAAGAACTCAGTAATTGGGGTGCTCCTACGGCTGAGTGGTAGCGATGTTAGCCTCTCAGTCCAGAGGTCGTGGGTTCGATTCCCACCATAGATCTTGGGTGTTTTCCGCAGACAAGCTAATCGCTTTGCGGGTTGTGTTTGTTCTTTTTAAAAAAAAAAAAAAAAAAAAAAAAAAGAAAGCAGGACCAACAGTTCATGGCGAAGTAGGGAGTATGATAGCCGCGTTGACAGGTCACTGCTCGGTCAGAGCAAGAACCAGCATTTGGTAAATTGGCAGTCCAGATTTTTGTAGGATGTGCGGGGATGAAGAGGAACCAGAAACCGTCATCTGTCACTGCCCGAAGTCTGCTTAGATGGCTGAGCAGACGTTTCCATGAAAGCATTACTGATGTCGGGAAGTGTAAACTAGAGGACATCAGGGGCTTCATCATGTGGATTCGGTGGCTTAATGACGGATAATAGGGTCTCTTCTGGGAGGGGTAAATATTACTAGTAATGTTCAATAGAAGGGAATCACAATGGACCCAATTGGCTCTTCGAGTGGAGGTGTGGTATAGCACCACCCTTCCTAACCTAACCTAACCTAACCTAAATGTACTGCAAATACGTACCCTGCCGCTAACGCAACACTTTTCTACTTGTTATTTAATTAAAAGTAAAAAAAGAATCGTCTGCAAGCTACGAGTAAAAAGTGGCATTACTTGGGGTTCTTAAATGATTTTTTAAAAGATATCAATGACATATAAAATGTTTTTAAATGTGTATAAATACCTATACTTTTTAATTAATTTCGTTTCGGTTTTTAACTCCCGAGCAAAAAAAGGGGTTTTATAAGTTTTTAGAGTGTGTCTGTATATCTATTTATATGTACGAGTCCACGTGCAGACCAAATGGTTGAGCCAATTTGTATTTAGATTTTTCTGTTTGAAAGGCGACTTCGTCGAGAGTGTTCATAGCTATGTTTGAAAATCGGTCCAGCGGCTTAGAAGATATGTATCGCATCTTTTTTTACACACATATCTGTTGAATCTGTGTGTCTTTGACGACGAAGCTCCTAAACGGCTTGACCGATTTTAATTTGGTTTGAGAGGTGACGTGATCGTATATCTTCTAGTCTACACTTGAGGAAAACCGGTCTAGTCGATTGAAAATTATCATAAATTTTCTATATATTATTTTACTTTTTTGCGATTCTGTTACTTTAATAATATTAGTGGAACATAAAGTTCTTAACTTCAACGCGTCAACTGCGTCGGAGGTTTTTAAAATTTTCAATTTTCGTTGCAATTATTTTTATTTATTCATGTTTCTAAGTTTGTTATTAAAATTATTGCTTTTTCTGCGTAATGGCTTATTTCTTCGGATGTTAATAATCACCACTAGGATTAAAGATAATGTAAAAATAATTCCAACAATATTTTTTTATTTTTTTTGTCACGCCTACAAATACCTCTCTTTTAGTATTTTATTCACTGTGTCGCCATTGTTAGTCCGATCATAAAATTTTTATACCGGTGTTCATGGCTCTGTAAGGGCTACATTTCTGTCTTTAGTTGTTGTTACATTATCTTTAATCCTAGGGGTGACTGGCACAATTTTTTTTTGTATGGTAGGCGAATAACTCTAGGGGGCATTTATAGAAAGAAATTTTTAAATAAATTTTATGTGAATGTGTATGCACGCGTGTAATAACATTTTTAAAGCCAGTTATTTTTTCCTTTTTAAACATACGAAAATGGTCCACATATACGTACAAACATACATATTTTATTATCCGAAAGTGTATTTATCTTATTCGTGCAAAATATTTTATTTATTAAAGGCTTATAAAACAAATTTTATGTAGTTTAAATTGAATTAAAATTTTAATTTCCTCTTCTTTAAATCTGAAATATTTTATTTTGTGTTTCAACGAAATTGTTTGCATTGACTAACTAATGATTTTATTTTCTAATGAAAATATATTTGTAATTTGTGATAAATATTAAAATTAAGCTCGTTGACTAATATTTTTGTTTGTAACTATTCTCGATAGACCACAATAGCAAAAAAAAAACAGCTTTATCCATTAAGCTTTCGTTACGATACGTTTATGCTGTGTATTTACTTTAATTTTGTAGATTATTTTAAGACTATAAATGCTGTTGGAACAAAATGATGTTCCCAAGCAGTGATCCCAATTTAGCTATTTTTCATCCCATTGCGCCAGATAAGAAGTTAATTTATCTATTAGCTATTTTTTTAGCCAATTTGATTTTAGTTTAACTATTGTTTTTTAATTTTTCCATTTTTTTGCGATTTTTCATAAAAAACATTAACTCGCAAGAAAGGAACTACCAAAATATAGAACAGAGCAATATGTTATTGTTTCCGAATTATTATCAATGACATAGGGCCCGATTATGGTTTACAACAGTTGTTATTTTAATGTTGTAATTTTCCAATTGCGATTACGGTTTACAACATGTGTTCTTATGTGTTGTTAGAACTGTGAAAAACTGACAACTGCTCATTAGGTGTTGTCTTATTGTCGTTGAAGAAAATTTGTAGGTATACATATGTAAATGTTTTTGCATAGTGTTTATAACTGCAATTTAAAATATTTCTTAGAAAAATAAAAAGCGGGTGGATGTGATGACACGCTTGGAAAGAAATTTATACAAAAAATATAAATTAAATAAAAAATCGTATAAATTGAAAAAGACAAAATTTTATCTCTAAACTCTAATTGACAAAAAGAGAATTCAGGAGATGTGATGAGCATAAACTAAATACACATCTTTTTAACATATTTGGTCCAACGTGTTAAGAATTTATTGTAACTACATGTAAATTTTTTTGTAATACTTCAACTTCTTAAATTTTCCTAATTTTTTTTGTTTGTTTATTTAATATATTTGCATGAATTAGAAGCAATGAATATAATTAAAACAATACAAAATATTTACGTCTTTAAAAATGTATGTAAGTACATACTAATCTATTTCATAACCATCAAAAAAAATTTATCGACCTTAACATCTATTATTATAATTTTTTCTTCTAACAACATTCATTGTATTAAGGGATTTTTTTAATTGTTTTTCTTTTGAACTTCATCTTTTTGGCACACAGCTTTGCATATTTATGTACATATCTACTACAATTAAAATACAACTGTGTGACATACACAACACCTAGATGTTGTAAACCATAATCGCAAAAAGTATTAATGTTGTGTTGTAGCCGAAACAACACAACATTTTTGTGTTGTAAACCATAATTTTAAACGATGGCGTTTAAAAAAGTGCGTAATAATGTGCTATGTATTTTTACGGTAGGTATACAATGCGTTTATGCAACACGTTTATATCCCATGTTGCATATTTTGACACTCATATTGAAATCTACAATTTGAAACAATCAAAATATTTAAATATTTTTGAAACCTGGAATGCAACACGAAATGAAACCATAAACATGACTACACACTATGCGATCAACAATGAAATCTGTATGGTTGCATAAACATGTCGCAAAGTGTGTACCTACCGTTAGATCTGAGATTCAATTATTAAATTAAATTTTTAGATAAAAACTGAATGCATATAACAAAACTCTTGAGTATAGATTTTACTAAAATATAAAATATGCTTAACTAATAAACAAATGCTTTAGTTAGGTACTTTTATATAACGTCACCTTAAATGCAAATATTTTACAGGAGAAACAAAATACGTCCCAAAATCAATAATAATAAAGTGATCTTGAAAATTGTCTTCAAAATTTACTTGTAGTATTGATACTTATATCTTTTTTACCTTTTATTTCCTTTTTAGGGTTTCGTACACCAAAGGTGAAAAGAAACTCTATTGTTTTCGCTACGCTGTCCGTCTGTCCGTCCGTCTGTCACAGGGTATTTTCTCGAGAACCGTAAGAGCTACTGGCCTGAAATTTGGACACAGTGTGTAGACCTTTGGCCGCTTTAACAACAAATACATGAGAGTTGGAAATTAAAGGATGTTCCAAAACGAGCAACGACAAATATTAAAATCCCATGTAATATACATACAATTGTATGTATATACACTTGAAATTTATAAGGTTAGTGTATTTGTATACAGACTACAAAAATTAAGACTAAAATGTTCCATCAGTTAATGCAATTTTGAATATGCAATTTCTACAACTTGCTGTATCTTGGACACCATAAGAGCAAACCTCTTGAAATTTTTAAACACGGTAAAACTAAAAAATCCCAAGATTATAAAATCGCCAAACCGAAAAAAAATCGCCAAAAACAAAAACAAACGCCAAAACGAGAAAAAGCACCAAATTAAAAAAATTCTAAAACGAAAATAAATCGCGAAAAACCGGAAAAATCGCCAAAAATTTTAAAAATCTCCAAAATGAAAAAATCGCCAAAATAAAAAAAATCGCCACAATGAAAAAAATCGCCACAATTAAAAAAAGTCGCCTAAATTAAAAAAATCGCCAAAACGAGAAAAAAAAACAAACAAAATTATTTCAGCTGAAAAAACGTCAAAAACGCAAAAAACACGCTATACATATTAAAAAAAATGCTCAAAGCCCAACATACGGAACCCTTCGTGAGAGAGTCAAATTCGCACTTTACTGAATTTATTACATATATTTACCCCCGTATTCATAAAAAAATAAAATGAATTTGAAATAATTAGTGTTTTTATGGGAATTGTTAAAATTTAAGTTTAAAATTTTTTAAACGCACTAATAATCCCAAATTATTATTTTACTTATTAAGTAAAATATTTTTTTTAATTTAAAATACATTGAAATTGATTATTGAGGGGTTTAGCTGGATCCTATGCGCATTTCACTGTTGCTAATGCAGATCATCAGGGAACCTTTACCCAAATTTCTTAGAACAACTAGAGTTATTATGTTATAAACTTTCATTTAAACAAATAACAACAAATAACAAAGTTGAAACAAGAACTCAATAATCAACATTTTTTTTTATTTTCTTACTTTACCATTGCTACATTGACTGACTTGGTAAAATAAGAAAATAAAAAAACATGTTGATTATTGAGTTCTTGTTTCAACTTTGTTATTTGTTGTTATTTGTTTAAATGAAAGTTTATAACATAATAACTCTAGTTGTTCTAAGAAATTTGGGTAAAGGTTCCCTGATGATCTGCATTACCAACAGTGAAATGCGCATAGGATCCAGCTAAACCCCTCAATAATCAATTTCAATGTATTTTAAATTAAAAAAAATATTTTACTTAATAAGTAAAATAATAATTTGGGATTATTAGTGCGTTTAAAAAATTTTAAACTTGAATTTGAAATTCGTTTTAGGAAAATTTTGTATGAAAAATTTTAAATAAAATTCATTTCAAATTCGTTTCAAATTTTATGAATATGGGGGTTAAGCTTTTATGTTACTTGCGTTGTTTGCAATAAAAAAATAGATGCATTCGAAATTACGTTCATTTGAATATCTTTAATAAAGTCGTAATTTTTTATCGCAGAGGTCTAATTAATTGCTTGAAAATGAACCATAATCAATCAAAAACTTGATTTCGAATTTTTGTGTAGCTACGTCGACGATTCTCAGGCATTTGATAAAGTGTGGCATGAAGGTCTTATTTTAAAATTGAAATCATATTTACCAATAAATTTTCTGAAACTATTAGAAAGTTATATTACTACCCGGAAGTTTACGGTTGTGGAAGGAGACTACATGAGTGTGCCTGAATCTATATCATCCGGTGTGCCACAGGGGAGCATACTGGGGCCAGTTTTGTATTTGATTTACACTTGTGATATGCATTTGAGCAGCAATATCCATACATCTACGTTTGCCGATGATACAGCCTGCCTTAGTATGCACGAAAACCCTCACGAGGCTTCCCGATATCTACAAGAACATATTACACAACTGGAACTATGGTTAAATTTATGGAGAATCAAAGTAAACGAGCAAAAGTGTGTCCAGGTAACATTTACCCTGCGAAGAGATACTTGTTCGCCAATTCGAATCAACAATCAAGTTGTTGTTCATCATTCACACGTAAAATACCTTGGTATACACCTTGATCGACGGCTTACGTGGAAGCCCCATATTGACTCAAAGCTAACACAAATGAAACTGAAATTAACTCAGATACATTGGCTGATTGGTAGAAATTCAACACTCAGTCTAGATTGTAAACTTTTAATATACAAGTCGATTTTGAAACCAATATGGTGCTACGGAGAAAAGTTATGGGGCACTGCTTCAGCTTCTAATGTCGAGAGAATCCAACGAAGGCAAAACAAAATTTTAGGGTTAATAACATTGGCTCCATGGTATATAAAAAATTCAAATATACATCGTGATTTAAATATGCCACTAGTGACTGAAGAAATTGCAAAATACGCTGGCAAATATTTAACAAAACTCGAGTCACATCCTAATCCGCTTGCCCGTAATATTTTGAGCTTTACTGGACACATCCGCCTAAAAAAGAGGGACACAAGGGCTCTTATTCATAGCACTCCAGATGGGACTTCTTGAAAATACTTTTATTTTTTTCCTTTTGACTATCACTACACTATATTTTTAGATTTAAGATTTGAATACTTATTGTTAGTTCATATATGAAGATACAATAAATAAAAATCATGCATTAATAAAAAAAAATTTTTTTTCATTGTCAAAGACAACAACCATTTTTGAAGAAAATAATTTAGAGACTTCAAAGACAAGAACTCAGAAGCATTTTCAAACAAAAACGTCCTAAATCTTCTTACTGAATTAGGGCATAAGTCAGTTCTGGTGATATCCCCGGATGGTTTGCTAAGGGTATGACCTATCCTGCGAAATTTACGAGTACGTAATTGGGTTATTAAAGGGGTTCGGTGCGTGGTTACTGATACGCGTATTATTCAGCATAGACAGCGGTTAAAGAATCATTAGATAGCGCCAATATCCTTTGGTGCGGCGGTCTATGTCTATTGTATTACTGTTCAAGATTCTGATTTTAGTACCTCTGGAGAGCTGGGAGGAGTTTCGTACTGCGTTTAGTAAGCCATACCAAAGAATATAAATTATATAGAATGCGCATCTGAGCTAAAAAATTAAACATTTTTTGATTTCGTTACTGATGCGGGGGGAAAGTATAAAGCGCAAGCAAACACGCAGAAAGAGACCATTTGCTTCCAGGGTGACCGATGACATTTTTCAAAAAGTTGCACCAAATAGGGGAGGATTTATCAAAAAAAAGGGGCAACATTAAAAAAATCGACACAACTACATTAAAGTTCTTATTTTTAATGTATTATTATATAATTTACTTTAGAAAAAGGGGGACAAAAAGAGGGAAGGCAATCGAAAAAGTGGCAATTTGCCACTGTAGTCGATCAAACGGTCACACTGTACGATACAGCGACAGAGCTTCGAGTTCTGCTACAGCTTGTCGTCACTGTTGCCAGTTTTGCAGATTTCTCTGCATTTTGCTGATTTTTCATTGAAAAAATTATAAAATGAAATTTGCAGATTTTCTGAAATGCTTGTGTAACATCAATATTTCATGTTTTTCTTTACTCCGTAACAGAAATAACCATGATGTCACTGTCAGAAACATACACATAAGAAACACTAACAAATAAGTAGTGTTTGACGTTTAATTTTGCAGTAACCATACCACCAACATAACAATGGTAAAAAGAAACTAGCTAATCTGTGCAAAGATGTATGAATATAAATACATATAAACATATCGCACTCTAAATCATAAACAGTCACGCATATGTGCCATTATTTTAAAGAATTTGTAATATCGGTATATGTTTTTATACAGCAAGATAATTTATCTTAATTCGCAAATTAAATAAAAAATGCATACATGACAAACATATAACCTCTTCCTTAATTGAATACGGTTAATAATTCGAAAACAAAATGAAAAACAGTTCTAAATATAGGTGTTTTTATTGTTGCAGATTTTTTTTTCCGATTTTTTAAAATAATTTTGCAGATTTTTTAGTCAATTTTTCCAGATTTTTTGTAAAATTTTCTGGCAATAGTGCTTGACGTTGTAAACATTCACCCCTATCGTGAATAAAATGTGAAATTTTTGAACCCATGAAATTTTCATTCCCCATGAGGGGAAATTTGCTATCGGGAACTTCATGGGAACGTTTGTTCCCGCTATTGATTCGCAGTGAATGTAAAAAACGGGAAGAAAATTAAACAAATTTATGTTTGATAGTGAGAAATACACACATTTTTTGTTTAGGAGGCAATGTTTTTAAACTATTACATTTCAATTTGTAATTCAGTTTTATATTTGTATTGAGCTTTATTTTCGATATTTATCGTAAGTGAGATTTAATTGAAAATAGACCTTTTTATTTAAATTAAAATTTTATGGGCCTATCCATAGTTAAGAATTATCAAAATGCCAAATATTTTATAACTTTTAAGATACGAGTACAGGCTGTAAAATTTTATCGTAAGCGAAAATTAATTATGTGAAACAAATTTGAATATTATAAAAATAATCTTCTCTTCTAATTTAAATACCATATAAAAATTGTTAATTTTGTGTTAAAAAAAGTAACCAAAATGGAAAAAAGTACACAAGTACACATTGGAAAAAAAGTAACCAATTTTGGTTACAAGTAACTAAAACGGCAACGTTGATCATTGCATACGCTGTCTACGAGACTGTAAAAAAGCAAAATAATAAAAATCAAACATAAATACACACATGCTTTCGCTCTCAGCAATGCGAGCGCAGCATACACTGCAGAAAGAAATGAGAGCACGTATGCTGACGGGTTCTACTGGAAATACCCGCATAGAAAATTTTAGCTTGTATGAGATGCGTATTCTATATGATTTATATTCTTTGGCCATACGCAAGTTTTGCTTTTCCAAATCTGGGAGGAGCCTCCCGTCATCGAAATGACAGAACCTAAAAACCTAAAATACGCTACATATTCAACGAAGCCATCAGATAATACAAGTGGTTGGGCATTTTCTGTGTTGATCACAATAAAAACCTTAGTTACTTTTATACACTTAAAATTAAATTTTTCCATCCCTGGAACCGTCTTTTTAATTTTACTTATTTTCAATACTAATGTAATTCTTGCTTTATATAATAAAAAAATTTGTTTTAGCTAGTTTCTTTTATACACATTTACATTTTCCAGCATGTCTAATCTCTAATTCGAATGGAAAGCAAATGCGTTCGAATTGTAATGCCAATGACATACAAATTCGAAAGCATTTTCTTTCCTTTCGAAATACATAATAGAACCCCCAGTCCTGGAAGCGTCTTTTGGATTCTGCTGATTTTCAATACCAATATAAATATTTAGGACAACTTCTGCTACATCGGTCGGAGAGGGAAGTCTCCCGCCTTTCTGGGGAAGTCGGAAAATTGGTTTAATGTACAGGAAGACAGACAGCGCTTATTCGACTACCTTTTTATAAGGACCCGGAATATATATTATTTATGTAGTCACATATTTCATTCGGAATGGCAAACTTTTTAATACACTTAAAATTGTTTGTGAAATTTATAAAAAATAAACAGAGTTCATTTAGTCTCGCTCTCAGCCTGCGAGAACTTTTTGTGTTTCATATATGAATCAGTGTAGGAAGTTTAAATTATATATTATGTATTTGATGATGTAGTAATGCAGCTTGTAACACATGTATATACTAAACGTGTTCCATCTGCCTTATCTGCACCAGCAATTTGAAACGAAGTGTGATTTCCTCTAGAGATGTGCACGTGAGCGTTTTTTGACTCACGACACGCACACTCACGCAGAAAAATATTTTACTCACGCACTTTCACGCACGAATGATATTGCAAATTTTCACGATCACAATCCAATTGGTATGTTTTTGGGTTGAAAAAAAGATTCTTACATCTACATGTCGTCACCTTAAATGCAAACGGACGTAACTACACAAAAATTCTAAATCGAGTTTTTGATTGATTATGGTTCATTTTATCAAACTACATGTTCACGCAAATATTTAGACTTCAGCGATAAAAAATGACGACTTTATTAAAAAAAAAATCAAACCGACGTAATTACGAATGCATCTATTTTTTATTGCAAGGAACGTAATTAACATCAAAACTGAAATATATGTATATAAAAAGGAAATAAATGGTTAAAAACATATAAGTATTCATAGTACAAATAAATTTCGAAGAAAATTTTCAAGAATATTTTTTTTATATTAAGTTTGTAACGTTTTTTTGTTTTTCCTGTAAAAAATCAAAAAGTGTAGTTACTTCCGTTTGCATTTAAGGTGGCGATATGTGTCTTTGTACATATGTATGTATGTATGTACGTGTATATTTAAAATTTATATTGCAAAAATAAATGGTAATAAATCTGGAACTTCTAAACTATTGATTGGTTTTATATGAAACTTCTAACATCCGTAGATAAGGACCTAGGCTTTATAACACATATCATGACAGCCTTCTGGCTTGATCTGGAGAGAAGTTACAGTGGGCTAAGGTTGACCACGTGGGACTCAAAAAAACTTCTGAAGCTTGTAACTTTTTTAAAATTTATCCGATTTTTACCAGATAAAGCATTTTGAGCTAAGTTTAAAATTAGTAAGAAATAATTTCCTAAGATGTGTTTCTGTGTCTCTAATACCTTACAAGATATTGTACTTAAGACAAAAAAAAACTTTTTTTGCCTTGATTTTTTTTTAGTATTACATCCCAGCAAAAAATTTTCAAGATTTTGTAATGGGTAGCAAGTAGTATGTTTACGTTCCCTCTGGACCACTTTTTCCATACAAAATGTTGGCTCATGCCGACCAGTGTTACCACCCATGAAATTTAGTGGATGTGGGTCGGGTGTTGGTCAGTGTTACCACCGTGCAAAGGAAAAAAAAAAAAAAAAAAAAAAAAAAAAATTTGCATACCTTAACCCTTTAACGGTCGATGGGGTTAAATTCGACCCCATGATATTTTATGTTATGAGACGACAGCGTGTTCGGTTTTGCTTAAAGTGTATGAGGCGACAGCGTGTTCGGTTTTGCTTAAAGTGAAGTCGTGGTGGATGTTATTTTTGTTGAAGTGAAGTCGTAACATTTAATGTGTTCGTTAGAGGGTTAATACAATATGAATTAGACTACATTAGGGCGGTTTACGAAAGTCTGTGATTTTTTGCTAGTATTTAATAAATAAAATTCATTTACTGCGGTATATATTAATCTCCCTAATACTACTCGTATTTGTTATCAGTATAAAATGTTAACCACATTATTTAAAAACAAAACACTAGTATTTAATAAATAAAATTCATTTACTGCGGTATATAATAACATCCCTAATACTATTCGTATTTGATATCAGTATAAAATGTTAACCACATTATTTAATTAAGTGTGTGGGTAATAAAATAAAATCAAATTAATAAAATATATTCATTGTTGTACTAAACTCTAAGGTGTGATTATACTTTTTGTTATTTATTAACAAAAAAAAAAAAAAAAAAAAAAAAAAAAAATAATAAAAAATTAATAAAATAAATTAAATTAAAATGGGTGGCAAATTTATTTGTGATATTTGTGCAAAAGCATACAAGCTGAATTCATCATTAAGAAGACATTATCGACTACATCACGAAGAACCATCGTCTTCGATTAAATGTATTCCATGTAGCAGATATTTCTCAGATCAGTCGAGTTACAAGATTCATCTTCTACAACATTCTAAGACTGGAGAAGGAGAAAGTAATAATATTAATTGTCTCGATTGTAATCAATATGTTGCTAAGTCCAATTGGTGCTATCATGTAAGAACAAATAAACACAAAATTAATTGTGCTAAGAAATCTAATGATGATAGTGACATTGATGAAATAGTACATGACAAATCAGTATTTAACAATCGCATTATAACATATTTAATTAAGAACAATAACAAATCGGATCTAATACCAGAGAATTTTTTATCGGGTATAAAATATAAAGTGGTTGAACTGTTACGGAATATGACACAAAAATTTATTAGCATAAAATTTAATCTTGAAATATTTTGTGAATACATGTTGGTTAAGGAAGAAGAAGAATCGTGTACCATTGAAATAAAGTCACATCAAAGCAAAATGACTGTAATAAACTGCTCATCGTCAACGGTAGAAGAGTCTAGCAATATTTATAATGCACACTGTGAAGAGATTGTGAGAAAGATGAGTGAATTTCAAGAGCGTGATAGCGGATGGGCATTAACAGAAATATTGCGTTTAGAAATAAACATTAATCAATATAAATGCATGAAGGGATCATCGTATATTGCTCTAACATCGGCAATACAGAGAAAACATGCATGTATCAATGTCCAAAATAATGATGAATATTGTTTCAAGTGGGCCATAATATCAGCCTTATTTCCAGTCGATGATCATTCAAATCGATGCACATCCTATAAAGTTATAAATATTGAAGATGACATTATAACGTTGGAAAACAATATTGTTATAAATTTTAAAAGTCTAAACTTTCCGCTATCAACACATAAAATTAAGATCTTTGAAATCAACAATCCAGAAATTAGTGTGAATGTATTTGGTTTGGATGATAAGGATGATATAATCGGACCCTACTATTCTACTTCAAAAGAAAAGGATAGACACATTAACTTGTTATTATTGGAAGATGGTGTGAAATTTCACTACGTATGGATTAAAAATATTTCAAGGTATATCTCAACTTAAAATTTTTACATTTCACACTTAATAATAATAGTTTTTTAACTTTTTAATTTTAGATTAATAAGGAGCCAACTGACAAGACATCGTAGATGTTTGTATTTATGCAATACATGTTTAAATCATTTTCAATCGGAATCTTTACTATTAAAACACAAAGAAGAGTGTAATAAAATTATAACTAGACTACCGACCCTAGTCAACAATATTGTGAGTTTTAAAAACTATAAAAAGCAAATGGATGTGCCTTTTGTAGTTTATGCGGATTTTGAGTGTATTTTACAATCAATTGATATTCAAAATTCAGTAAATGTAAAGTCCACACAAAGGCACAATCCAGTTGCTTATAGCTATTATATAAAATGTTCTTATAATAGTGCGTTAGATATATTTAGAATTTATAGTGGGGATAACCCATCAAGTCACTTTTTTTCAAATTTAGTCAAGGATTGTCTAGATATATATCATAATTATTTAAGTATAGTAAAACCAATGACAGTCCTAACATCCCTTCAACAACTAAAACAAAAAGAGGATAGAATATGTCACATTTGTACAAAGTTTTTATCTGCTGTAGATCGGGTAGCTGATCATTGTCACTTAACCGGCGAATATAGAGGACCGGCACATGTCAGTTGCAATCTAGAATATCAAATTGCAAAATTCATTCCCATATTTTTTCACAATCTTTCGTCATATGACTGTCATTTGTTTGTTAGAGAACTTTCATCGATTGAAGGCGATATAAATATAATTCCTATAAACAAAGAGTTATATATATCGATATCGAAAAGAATTGCCGTCGATGAAAGAAGTACTATTGAACTGCGTTTTCTAGATTCTTGTCGGTTTATGCCATCAAGTTTAGAAAAACTGGCAGGATACTTATCTGATGATGATCTGACGACCGTAAGATCTATTTTCCCTACACCAAATGAATTCGGTTTAATGAAACGCAAAGGTGTTTTTCCCTATGACTATCTAGATTCAGAGATTCGTCTTGAAGAGACAGAGCTACCACCCCGCTCATGCTTTTATAATAAACTTACGAATGAGTTGTGCAGTGAGGATGATTATGAACATGCTGAAAAAGTTTGGAATACGTTTAAATGCAACACACTCTTAGATTATCTTCTATTATATTTGAAAGTAGATGTTATGCTGCTGTGTGATGTTTTCGAAAATTTCCGTAAAGTTTGTAAAACCATTTATAATTTAGATCCTTGTCAATATTATACTACCCCAGGATTGTCCTGGGATGCTATGTTAAAAACAACTGAAATAGAATTGGAATTGTTGACCGATATTAATATGTACAATTTCGTTGCACGAGGTATTAGGGGGGGTATTGTACAATGTAGTAAACGGCATGCGATAGCCAACAATAAATATATTACTGATTATAATTATACAAAAGAGAATCAAAATTATATAATGTATTTTGATGTGAATAACTTATATGGATACGCAATGTCACAATATCTTCCCTTTAAAAATTTCGAATGGGTTGAAAACTGCGAAGACTTTAATGTAAACATTATAGCAGAAGATTCCGAATTTGGTTACATCTTAGAGGTAGATTTGGACTATCCAACCGCATTGCATGATTACCATAACGATTTTCCATTTTGTGCAGAAAACAAGAAAACTGAAAGCATGAAGCAAAGAAAATTAGTAACAGATTTAAACAATAAAAGCAATTATATAATACACTATCGCAATCTGCAACAATGCATTCGAAATGGTTTAATTCTGAGAAAAATTCATAGGATTCTTAAATTTAAGCAATCTAATTGGTTGAAAAAATATATTGATGAAAATAACTATCACAGAACATTGGCTAAAAACACATTTGAACAAAACTTTTTTAAATTGCTCAATAATGCTGTATATGGGAAGACTATGGAAAATGTTGACAAGAGAAAAGATGTTAAAATAGTATGTGAATGGGAAAATAGAGGTAAGCGATTAGGAGCTAGATCTCTTATTGCTAAACCCAACTTCCACAGTTGTCTCAAAATTCACGATGAAATGGTTGTCATTGAAATGAAAAGAGTACGAACGGAATACAACAAACCTATTTATGTAGGTTTTTCTGTTTTAGAACTATCGAAATGGAAAATGTATAATTTCCATTACGAGTATATGAAACCAAAATACTTTGAAAATATTAATCTCTGCTATATGGATACGGATTCATTTATTTATGATGTCACAACAAATGACATATACGATGATATTCGAAATGATCTCCCAATACATTTCGATACATCTGCATATCCAAAAGAAAATGTCTATCATTTTCCACTGATAAATAAAAAGGTTTTGGGCATGATGAAGGATGAATGTAATGGAAAAATAATTAGAGAGTTCATTGGTTTACGTGCTAAAATGTATTCTTTAAAAATAGATAAGGTAGATCAAGAAATTAAGAAAATTAAAGGTGTTAAGAGTAGTGTAACAGCTAGATTAAACATTAATGATTTCAAAAAATGTTTGCTGGAGAAAAAGTTGTATTATGATTCTATGTATGTATTTAGATCAAAGATTCATGAAATATATACTCAACACATTAGTAAATTAGCATTAAGTTATTTAGATGATAAGCGATTTATTAGAGATAATAGTATTAATACTTATGCATGGGGACATTATGCAATAAATAGTCAACAACCATCATCATCATATCCCAATGAAAATGCATTAACATCATCTTCAAGTGATAATATTGTACAATAGTATTAAGTGATTTTAGATTATAAGTGAATATATATATATATATATATATATATATATATATATATATAACGTTAAAAAACAATAAATAAATAAATAAATAAAGAATATCATTAAAATATTTTAGTTTGTTTTTATTTTAAACTATAGTTATCTATTGAATAGGAATTTTAAACACAAGTAACCACAATTTGTTTTTGTGTGAATAAAAATTAATCGTGCTTGTTCTTAACCTTACTCAACTAAGTTGATATAAAATTTAATCGTTTAGAAATAAAAAAAATCAAAACAAAACTTTTTTATATATTATTTTATTTTTTTTTGAGAATTTTATAATAATATAATAAAAATAAATCTCATATTGAAGTATATATATAATATTATTGAAGTTCATCTTTATTAATCCAAGAATTATGTTGATTGGAAAATCCCAACCATTTTACGTACGCCTGGTGCCCCTTAGTTTTAATCACATTTTCAATCAAGTATGTATTTGGAAAATGTGTCTTTAATAGTTCATGTTCATAGAATCCACCAACAATCGGATTCCTTTGATAGTCTTCCAATAAATAAGTAATGGGGTTTGTGTTCTGTAAAGTACGAATTTTAAAAATTTCAGTTGTCCAGTTTGGAGTATATCCTTTTGAAAAAATATGTTTATATTTGCTAATTCGAACGTAATCTCCAACTTTTAGTTTACCAAATTTAAATATTTTGGGATGATTATAAACTTGTTTTAGTATAGAACTTTCATTTTCTGTGTTAACAGACTTTGGTGTCATTCCAATTGTTCTATGCTTTTTATTATTATATTGATTAATTAAATCCTTACATATATGTATCCATTGATAATTTCCTTGTAGACTAAAATTTTTCCACATCATTCCTTTTAGAGTTCTATTAAATCGTTCTACAATAGACGCTTTCATGATACTATATGTAGAATAGTGGTTGATATTATGTTTTTTCATCAAGTTTTGAAATATTTTATTATAGAACTCTTTACCATTATCGGTTTGCAAGTTTTTTGGAATTCTCTTTAGCGAAAAAATAGATTGTATAGCATTGGTTATATCTTCACTACTTTTAGATTTTACGGGTACAGCCCAAGCAAACTTTGAAAATGTATCTATAACTGTTAAAATAAATCTATAGCCTTTGTTATATTTTGAGTAAGCACCCATTTCAACAAGATCTGCTTGCCAAAGATCATCAATTCCCTTGACCACCACTCGACGTCGAATGAAATTTCTACGTGCTTGCTTGTGAAGCTCCTGAACCACTTCTTGTCGCTCCATTTCTAACGTCTATCTTACAGATTACATCAATTTAAATGCTGTTGATATTGAATTTAAATCAAAAACGATTTATATATCTATCTTTAAATGCTTTGTAATGAGCTTCGTTTTTTCATTTAGACGTTCTTCAACTGAATCAATTTTGTAATTAAATAATGATGTCATTTCTTTTAGTGATTGATTGAGATTATTTGGTATTATACTTTGATCATGTATTAATTTACTTAAACGTGTTTCTACATTATCAAATTTTTCTGTAGTCAACACGTTTTGTTGATGTATTATTTCGTTAAAACGATCCTCCATTCCCTTAATTCTCTCCATATACATTGTATCCAGTTGTTTCTTTATTTCACTTAAATAAGTTTTCATATAAATTTTGTTTACGGCATCGTTTTCCAATACAGGACTAGCAATATTTTTTATTCTCCGCAAGTTAAAGTTGAAATTACGATCACTATCCAAATGAATCTTGAAATGTTGATTTTGATATCTTGCAGATTTTTCAATATAATGTCCAAACTTATCGATAGGCATTTTATGAATATGAATTGTTTGTACATTTTTAAGTCTATTTATATAATAATTTTTGCTTCTCTCAATTCCTCAATAATTGATACAATTTCATTATTATCATTTGAGTGACCAGCTGTTGTTGATGAAATCAAAAGACGCAATCTATCAACCAATTCATTAGGATCATCCCAATAAACATAATTATGCTTTTTTCTATTCAATTTCATTAAACCTTTTCCCTCATGAATTTTCTGTTGTTGTTTAAATAGGTTTTTAATAATCGTTGTATATTTAATTGAACGATTTCCTTTAATTTGACCATTAATACTGTTATTTCGTTTATGGACATTAGTCATCTCCAATATTTGTTTATAATTATTTAAATCTGTTTTATTATAATTGCTTGGTTTCTTATAAACTAACAATTCATATAAGCCTGATGTGAAGGGCCATTTTAAATTACCTACAGTAATATTGATTGAATTGAAAGCGATGGGTTCATTACCCAGTCTCCATATTTGATTTTTATCCTTATGAGGACCATAGGTTTTATCATATATATTTAAGTTAACTTTTGATAAATTATATTGAACACTTTCATTGGGATGTATTGCAATGGTGTTATCATCATCATTGCTATCATCCTCATTATCAACATTATCATTATTATCATCATCATAATCATCATGATCATCATCATGATCATTTTCATCATCAAATGATTGAAACGTGTTTGAACTTTTCTCGATTTTCTTGTTATTAGAGCTTGGAGAAAACGTGTTATAATCAAGCTTACTCTTTTTATATGGTGTACTGAAGGCAACTTTATTATTCTCAAGATCATGTTTAAAAGAGTTATCCGGATAATTTTCATGTTTTATAATGTTATTATTATTATTATTATTATTATTATTAGTTGATTGAACTAATTCTTTTAATGGTTTTGATATTGGTTTCAATGTCTTTTCCAACAATTCATCATTTGCAATTTCTCCAAGCAAAATATTCTTATATTTCTTTTTTAAAATATTTCGAGTTTTAATAAGATTATTAACTAGATTTGTGTTCATATTTATAGGTTGAATTAGAAACAGATTCAAAACAGATCAGTTTAGCAGTTTAGCAGTTTAACAGTTTAGCAGTATAGCAGTATAGCAGTATAGCAGTATAGCAGTTTAGCAGTTAGCAGTTTAATAGTTGAGAAGCTGTTAGTTTAATAATTAATCTTGTACTGATTTTAAAATATCTGTAATGTTTCTTTTATAGCTTTATAAATATATCGAAACCTTTTCTATATCGACCATTATTCATAGGATCATCTTTGTTAATAACTAGAAAACCATATTTTTCTTTCCAACACTCGGTACATAACTCATGAAATGTTTTCAAAGTCATATCAGAACCAACATGATCATTGTAAATATGCTTAATATTCATTGCATCCTGTTTGAAAATTATAATCATATTAGCATTATCGCGAATCAAGTGTTTTGGTATACGTGTATATGTTTGACATAAATAAAAACTATCAATATCTTTATGACGACCCATACAGAAGTAGGCACGTACATGATTTTGTTTCTCACAAGCTATATCGTCGAATATAAATACTGAATTTGGTTTAACTTCGTCTGGCGATAGAACATCATCATTATTGGAAAATGATGAAAAATTTATCTCCTTAATGGGTTTAATTAGACTTTCTAAGTACTTATATTTCGGTTGTTGTGTTGATTTTGAATATAAGTAAATATTTTTAAATTTCAATCCATGAGGACTTTCAATAAGACTGATCATAACATTTGTTTTTCCGCAATTTGATGGACCCACAATAAGAGCTCGAATAGAATTCGGTAGTAATGAGCTATGACGAATTTTATTTGATGAATCGAACTTTGATTCGATATTCTTTACGTTAATCCTTTTATGTTGTTTAAAAAAGCGCATTCTGAAATCTAATGATAACATAATATATAAACCAGTCTCTTTTATTTGTTTTCAATCAATTTGATTTTAATCTTTAATCGACAAAGTATCAATAGATATGACAATCATTTATAAAAAGATATTCAGTCGTCATCCATACTTCATCGGTAGAGGTTTTCTGAATAAAATAATTAATAAACTTCCTATTGAACTTCATCTACCCGGTTATCAATTTTGCGGACCTGGTACAAAATTAAAGAAACGTTTAGCTAGAGGTGATCAAGGAATCAATCCATTGGATACTGCTTGCAGAGAGCATGATATAGCATACTCAAACAATAAAGATTTAGAGAAAAGACATATTGCTGATAGAATTTTAACTGAAAAGGCTTGGCAAAGGGTCAAAGCAAACGATAGTAGTTTGGGTGAAAAATCAAACGCTTGGTTTGTTGCTACTGCAATGAAAGCAAAAACAAAATTCGGTATGGGTAACGTTATTAGCAAAACTAAAAAGTCGTCTCCACTAAATACCCACAAACTGTTTACACATGCATTGAAAAGTGCAAGAAAGAATATAAAGAAAAGTGAAAACTTGAAAGATGCTATAAAGATTTCACGAAAAGTTGTAAACAATATTTTCAAGGGGAAGAAAAAATCGTTAATAAAAACACCTCGAATAATACCTCTACCTAAATCTGGAGGTTTTCTTCCACTTGCCCCTATATTTGCTGCACTGGGTGCACTTGGTGGTTTAGCTGGTGGTGTATCTGGTATTACAAAAGCAATCAATGCAGTCAAAAATGGAAAGGAACAATTGACTGAAGCAAAACGACATAATAGTACAATAGAAGCCATTGCGATGGGAAAAGGCATGTTCTTAAAACCATATAAAAAAGGACTTGGATTATATTTAAAACCTTATCAAAAAAATTTTTAATGAAGCTACCTGAAAGAGCTCTTTCTGATGTAGACTTGAGAAAATATGCAAAACATATTCCAAATTTTAGAGGTGTGTTTATGTGTAACACCCTTCCAAGCAGCAAACCATTTAAAAAAGAATGTGGAATAATCAATCTGGATACTTCAAAGGGCCCTGGCACACATTGGGTAGCATACTGGAAAAACAACAATCAAATCGAATATTTTGATAGCTTTGGCAATTTGCAACCACCAAAACAATTAATAAAATATTTAGGAAAAAACATAAGTTATAATTATGATAGATATCAAAATTTTAATACAATAAATTGTGGCCATTTATGTTTAAAATTTTTGTTTTCGAAGCTAAACTTAAAAGAAACTATAAATGTTTTTTAATAAAATACATTGATTAAGAATTTCTTTTATTTATAAATAAACATATTATTTCATTTATTAAAAAAATTTCAAAATAAATATAATTAAATAATTTTTCTAATTTCGCTTGTTAGAGGTGAGTATTCGATTAAACGATCATGAATAACTAAACAGTATGCTGATGTATTATCTGGAATTAGTTTGTTTGCTTCAGTATCAAATTCAATTCGTACATCAATAGGTCCAGTTTTAACAGTTTCATTTTGATGTGAAACATCAACAACAATAAGCGGTGCGTAAGACTTGTAATCATTAACATCCAGCAATGGTTCAGGTTCTCGCATGTAAAAGCCTTGTTGAAATTTTGCATACATATTATATAGAACAGAATACTGACCCATTTCGAAACGATTATTTAAATCATCATATGGATATGACTCTGAGTTTAGATATACTTTTAAATTAGAGATATTACAATGGTCAAATATATTTCCTTGTTCTTTACTTTTCTCTTTTTGTAAACCAATTATAAGAAATCGTGGTCTTTCGTTTTGTGGTGAAAGCTTTACATTCCATAAAACCTTTGTACTCTTTGGTAAAACAGGATTTACATGACAGTCCCAACTTCTAAACGCAATTGGTATAGAATGTTTGCTGTTGATTATCTTAAACATTTCCAATTTTGCAAAGTCCGATAGTTGAATGTGTGGCATTTTCCATGTTATATCCAGAATTGTTAACTTCAACTGATCAGTTACATTTGTAGAACAATATGATCTCTCATCGGATGTAGAACGTTGAAGGATAAGCTCATGTTTCGAATTTAATAGTATTTTGTTATAATCTTCAGCAAACCCCATCAACATTTTCAGAGGTATACAACAGCTAAAATGACTTTTTTCTAAAACAAAAGTTTCAGTAAGAGACCAACCAGCGTTTTTTAATACATCACTTTCAGCCTTATTCAATGATACAAAATTTTTCATGGTGGATGAAATTCCAAGTTTACGTGTACGATCAACTTCAAAACCATTAATTTCATAACGAATTTCATCGAACAAATATGAAACAAAGTTGTTTTTTAATTTCACATCTATAGCTGGAACCTCTTTGGTTGCTTCCTTCTTTACTATAAAACCATGAATGTAAATCATACTCTCACTTGGTAAGACAAAGAGATCCTGATTTTGAATTGGTATACGAATTTCATCATTGTTGTTGAATGATTTTAGATATGGAGAGTAACTATGATATTCCCTTTTTACAATACTCTCATCATATATAGGTTTTTGAAGGACATTTAGTATTTCATTCATTGTTGAAGATTAAATCCCAACGATTTTAAGTATTCTATATTATATGATGTTAACGGGTTTTTTTTATTTTTTATACTTTCTCGAATGCGAGTTGATGAGGGATTGAATGGAAATCCTCTTTGCATTACGTTTTTATTGTAAATTATCATTATTCTGGTTTGAAGTGGAGTCTAAGAGTGATTTTTTCTCCTCTAAAATTTATAAGTTCACCGTCTTGATTTAAGATTCTAATCGTTATGTTGTTTATTTGTTGACAGTTGACGGGTAAATAAATAACATTTCGAGGTTTTTCGTTTATTTTATATCCTGGAGGAATATCAAGAGGAAATTCATGAATAGCATGATTCGAAGTATTATTAATAAATGAACCGGTTGTTAAGTTGCTTTCAATGCGTATTGTATTAACATTCGTAATATGTGTAGTTAAATCAGATTCAAATAACTTTGTAGTATTCAATGAATTAACATCTACAATCATCACTTCCAAAGATTTATCATTTTTAAGATTTTGATTAGTATTATAATAGTAAGTTGAATTTACTTCTAGTTTTCTTTTACTAAATCCAAGTAACTTTCCTATACTGTTTGGTTGTGAAAAATCTATATCCATTGATGAGGTTATTTCAGTTTTAAGTGTGTTATTGTTAGCTTCAATTGTTAGAAAAATTGGTTCATCAATATCTTGTAAGCTTGAGTTTAAGAAAAAACCAATATCTTCAAGTTCGTATGAACCAACTGGAATAGTAATAATATGATTTCCTATATGAAACAAATTGTTGTGAACATCTACATTGGGTATGGAATTGAATGTTACAAAATCAATAAGTCCACAAACATATTTTGTAGGGAGTTCAATTGGAGGAAAATATTCTCCAACCAGAGTTGAAGTGTTTCCGCTTAAAGATATTGTTATTGACATTTCGAGTATTCAGAATGAACTGATGTTTGATGATTATTTTACCTGATTTAAGTGTTAAATAATAAATCCAAAAAAAGAAAAAATGTCTTTTATAATTTTATGTTTTCTTTATTAATATTTGATTTAATAAACTTTCTTAAGAGTATTACATTTTTTTGAGCACATATACAATATTTTCTATGATAACAACAAACATTTACAGATTCATCATTTTGATATAATGTTTTTAAATTTGGACAATTTAAATCATCCAGGTTATAAAAATAAATTTTATCCTTAAAAATATTTTGAATCCACTTAATTTTTTCTAATCCTTTAGCATAATAAATATAATTTTTATCTTTAACTTGCGCAATATAATATTCCACAATATTTGTTAAGGATGAATCGCCATCTTTCCATTTTAATCCATGATGATGATTATAAAGCCAATTAATTGAATATTTTTCTTTTGTTGTCAACGATGAATATGGAAAAGGTGGTTTAATAATAAATGTTTGAACTTGTGAGTCGTCAATTGAAATACTCAGTTCTTTTACAATGAATTTATTGTTGAGATAAAAACCTTGTACGTCTACAACTAATATTCTCTCCTCCGACATTGTTTAGTACTAATCAAGTCACAACGACGACTGTAGAACTGTTTATAAAGTCTATGTTTTTAAATTATTATAAAAATTCATTATATATAATGCTTGATCCCAACTGTTATCGATAAGGGAACATTTACAGGTATCAGGTCCACAAGTTGTTTCATCGTTGGACCACACACAATTATTATAATGATATCCAAATTTTGATTTACTTTTCTTATAAAATGCATTATCATCGAATTGAGCTTTTAATTTCTTCAAAATAATCTCATGTTCATACCACAAAAACCTTTCTTCATTCAAGAAGTCATGTACAATTTTCGAATAAAACTGATTATTCATTATTTTTTCTTATTTTTTTATATTAAATAAATCTTCTTAACACATCAACAACAAAGTTTATATTAAGTGGTAGTAGTAAATGTATTTCATCATATTAGTTAATTTATGATATTTCCATATCCAAATCATGTGTATAATCTTGAATGTTGATTAATGTCATATCGGATCGGTATGTAGTATCATCCTCAGAAACCGTCTCAATTTCACCATTACTTAAAATTCTCTCGTATTCAACTTGACGGTATTCGAAACATGAAATATTTAATCGACGTTTCAAGTAATTGCTGTTATATGTACAACGGATTCTCAATTTTATATTATCTTTGTATTGAAGTTGAAAATGTCTATAAAATGGAGCCGAACTTTCAATTATTCCTGCAATATTTTTTTCTTTTTTTACTAAATCTTGCCTAAATGCTTCAATAGCTTGTTCAACAGTAAAAGATTGATTTATAGGTGGTGGTGGTGGGGAGTCTTCTTGTTCTTCGTTTGATTCATATTCTGCTTTTGTTGTTGTTGTTGTTGACTCGATGTTTTTATTTAAATCATTACTATACTTTAAAAGTTTGAAATTTAGTTGTATGCTCACAGTATCATTATTCGGTAATTTTATTGCAAATTCTGTATTTTTAAGTTCATTTTCACTCAAATCAATAGGTAATGAAGCTGAAAACACTTGTATGATATAGATATATGAAAACAATATGATAAAAATATTTTTCATTTTAGTTTTTCTTTTTAATATATATGTTCTTAGGTTAGCGATATATTTTTGAATGAGATGATAAGAATTGTTTCTCATATTTATATACTAATTTAATAATCTTCATATTGAAATGAGTCATCATCACCACCGCTAGCACCACCAGCTGCTTTCTTAACTATACTATTATTAACCATTTTTTGAGGGAGGAGGAGGAGGAGAGGTTTTTGTTGATTTTTATTCAATGAATGGATACCAGTCTTACCATTATAAGATTTAGTTGCATATTCATCTATTTCACTATACGCGCATGATGGTTTATATGAGTGTACATTTATATCTTTAAAACCACCTTCATAGACTGTTCCGACTAGTGATATCATACCACCAATAACCTCAATTTTTATATGTTGATTGTGACTAAATTGAAATATTGGAATATTTGTTGGCATTTGTTGTCCTCTATTAAGAGAAAAAATTTGCGTTCTAGTCCCTCCTTCTGCAGTTAGAAACACCTGCATTATAATATCCAAAACTATTGCATTTATTATTTGAAAAGTTTTCCACTGTGCATGACAAGTACAATATTTATCACCAGTTTTTAAAAATTGACCCCAATACATATTTATCAAAGTTTTAATTTAACTGAATCTCTTTTTATATATGCATATATATATATATATATATATATATATATATATATATATATATATATATATATATATCTATATATATATATATGTATATGTATGCATACACGTATACTTAACCGCAACTGATAAGAAGTTATTGAAATATCTAAAAACGTCTTATACTATCAATTATTGAATATAAAGAATCAGTTTGAAAGTTCGTCTTACGGTGAAAAGTTGAAAGCAAAAAAAAATGAGGGCAAGCTTAAGAAAATTGTTTCAAAGTCCTAATATTTCATACTTACCTTTAAAGAATATGGAAGAAAATACTATATATGAAATCAACAAGATAGATCGAGTAGATACAAAATATGGTGAAAGTATAAGATGTGATCTAAATAACGAATATTACATTTATTTACCTAAACGATTTCTGATTATTACTAAAAATCAGATGGATTATCTAAACACAACTCCACACATTTTAAAGAAAGTTAAAGAAGTGAAGGGATCATATACTCTAGTCCTTAAAAAGAAGAAGCAATTTGTATTCTACAACAACTTGTATAACAGCACTGAAGAAGACGATGATGATGATGATGATGATGATGAAATAGAAAACACATTTTAAACAATCCACGAAACAGAAACCTTTTAAAATTAAAATCATATATATCAACAAAACTCTGCATACATTAAAATTTCTTTCACATTTGATTAAATAGAAACTTTATAAAAACGGAAAAACCGCAACAGAAACTTTTTTACAATTAAAACGCACAACATTAAAATTGCAACCACATTTTTTTTTTCCTGTTTAGAAACAAAATTATATTTCAGAATTTTGTATTTTTAAATAAACCTCGAAATAGAAACTTTTTTTAAATTATGAAAACATATATATCAATAAAAAAAAAAACCCTACAACATCTAAAATTTCTCACGTATTTGATAAATTTGGGACCTTATAAAATGAAAAACCGCAACGGAAGCTTTTTAAAATTAAAACACACAACATTAAAATTGAAACCACATTTTTTCCTGTTTAGAAACAAAATTATATTTCTGAATTTTGTATAAAAACCTCCACCAATTTTACTTTAAGTATCATTCAAGTTAAGTAAATCATCAAAAATGGAATCACATTTAAAAAAAATTTTTAAAAAATCACAAAATAAAACCATTCTCCCTATAAAGGAGATGGTTTTTGATCATAATTATAAAATAATAAAGATGGAGCGTGTTCAGACACGCTTTGGAATGAAAATTCGGTGTCTGGTAGAGGGAACTCATTATATATACCTCCCGAGTATATTTATTGAGACGATAGACGATGATGCTATTTCAGAAGTTAATGTTAATACATACTACATTTCCAAAATAAAGAAAGGAAGCAGTGGGTTATACTATGAATTAACCATTATTGCGGAAACATCAGGTAATTTCTGGTAAAATAATTTTTATTTTTATTTTTTGATTATTAAATATAATAATAATTGATTATTTTCGTTTAAGCTCAAGATACACCAGAGAAATAAATTGAGTATTGAAGACAAAAAAACAACAACAGCAACCACCGAAACAATGTGTGCCAGATCCCTTTGAAGTATCCAGATTTTATAATTTTTTTATTTTCTTTTTTTAGTATAACATATTTACTTAAATAAAAATGTTAATGCAATTTTAATTTAACTATTTGTTTGTTTGTTCATTTTTATTATTTATACACTTAACCACAACTTTTTATCAAAGTTTTAAAAATAACATCCACCACGACTTCACTTTAAGCAAAACCGAACACGCTGTCGCCTCATACACTTTAAGCAAAACCGAACACGCTGTCGTCTCATAACATAAAATATCATGGGGTCGAATTTAACCCCATCGACCGTTAAAGGGTTAAGGTATGCACATTTTTTTTTTTTTTTTTTTTTTTTTTTTTTTCCTTTGCACGGTGGTAACACTGACCAACACCCGACCCACATCCACTAAATTTCATGGGTGGTAACACTGGTCGGCATGAGCCAACATTTTGTATGGAAAAAGTGGTCCAGAGGGAACGTAAACATACTACTGTAGCACTCTTTTAATGGCTTACAAAGTAATGAGTGGTACTTATTTATATCATTACGTGAAAGTACTTATTGTAGTACTTTCCACTTAATAATGAAGTTTATATAGAGAAAAATTTTTAACAAAATTCTATTTATTTTTATTAGCAAAAAATTATTTTTGCACAATTTTAGGCAAAAAGTAATCCACAAAATAACCCATTAAATTTTTAATACTTTTAGGCAATCAGTAATCTATTAACTTTTGGATATTTGTAGGCAAAAAGTATAGGGTACCGCATACTTTTTGAACTTCTCAAACAAAAATAATGGGTTATTCAGTCAAATTGTATATACTTACGACTGAAGAGTACATACACTTTTTTGCATTCTAGTAAGCAAACTTTTTTGCTGGGATACTTCATTATTTTAAATTTTGTAAAAAATTTTGTTTAACACATTCACTTTTTTCAATCACAAAGTTAGCGCTAAAGGCAATCCAATAAGAATGGTGTTAAGAGACAATTATTTTGTATTTTAGTCTGGTACCCTACATTCAGCAATGTTCCAAAATAGTCAATTTTAAAAATATTTTTTGTGCTTAAGCGCGTATAAAAAGTTGTGACTGTAGATTTTGAAAATTTCAACTACCACACTTTATTATGTAGATAGTTTTAAAAATTTGTAACTAAAATAAAAGACTGCCTTTTCATAAATGCGCAGATTTTCTGACAAAAGTAAATATTTAGGGAAAATATGTATAGTTGTGTACCATAGACAAATATTTAAGTAATTTTATTTTCCTAAATTGGTATTTTTGAATTTCATATGAGTCTGTTTACTACGCCTAGAAAAATTATAACAATATATTTAACTGCTCTCGAGATATTCCGATTGTAGGGTGCAGTTCAAAAAATATATAGAATGCGTTTAACTCATTTCCTTTTATTCACACATTAGAACTCAGCACAAAATTACACATTACCATCAGAACTACTTGGCATATAATGACTTACTTTTCTGATTACGAAATTTCATTACTCGCTTACAAATCATATTACCTAATATTTGAAAAAATTATGTACAAGTTGCTATATGCGGAGAATATTTTTTTATACCCTTTACCAACAAAAATGGTAAAAGGGTATATATAGGTTTTTCATTCCGTTTGTAATTTCTATAATATCAATAATCGACACATAAAATATATATATTCTGGATCCTTATGCATAGGGAAGACGAATAAGCGATGTCCGTCTGTCCGTCTGTCCGTCTGTCCGTCTGTCCATCTGTCCATCTGTCTGTACGTGAAATCGGTTTTCCGAAGCTCCCAGAAAAGCTAGATTCTTCGTTCTTGGACTGGTGTGTCCGAAATTTTCCAAAATAGATTGGTATTGAAATTCAGCAAAATCGAGCAGATGATTGCAGAGCTGGATAACTTAAAATTTATTTTGCCATATAAAAGTAACTAACGAAAACAAATTTTTATTTTTTTTAATAAATAAACTTATTTTACACTTCAGTACGACTAAAATTGGTATTTTAAATTAAAAAAATATGAAAAAATTAAAGAGACGTTTCCAGGGTTGGAAAACTTTAACTTTTTGTGTTATGTAAAATTAACTATGTCTAAAACTATATTAGTATTTTCTCGAGAACCGTAAGAGCTAGAGACCTGAAATTTGGACACAGTGTGTAGACCTTTGGCCGCTATAGCAACAAATACATAAGAATTGGAAATTAAAGGGTGTTCCAAAACGAGCAACGAAAAATATTAAAATCCCATGTAATATACATACAATTGTATGTATGTATGTATATACACTTGAAATTTGTAAGTTTAGTGAATTTTTATATAGACTACAAAAATTAACACTAAAATTTCCAAAAATTTAAATTAAAGGGTGTTCCATCAGTTAATGCAATTTTGACTATGCAATTTTGACAACTTGCTGTATCTTGGAAACCTTAAGAGCAAAACTCTTGAAATTTTCAAAAACGGTAAAACTAAAAAAACAAAAAGTTATAAAATCGCCAAAACGAAAAAAATCGCCAAAAACAAAAAAAAATCGCCAAAACGAAAAAAAGCACCAAATTAAAAAAAATTTCTAAAGCTAAAATAAATCGCATAAAACGGAAGAATTGATAAAATGAAAAAAAAAATCGCCAAAATGAAAGAAAATCGCTAAATTAAAAAAATCGCCAAGATGAAAAAAAACACCAAAACGAAAAAAACCCAAAAAAAACAGAAAAAATCGCCAAAATTAAAAAAAACCCAAAACAGGAAAAAATCGCCAAAAACAAAAAAAAATTGCCAAAACGAAAAAAAAAATCGCCAAAATGAAAATAATCGCCAAAACGAAGAAAAACATAAAAAACAGACAAAAATCGCCAAAATGAAAAAAAAAATCGCCAAAATGAAAAAAAACAAAAGAAAAAAGAAAAAAATCGCCTAAATAAAAATAAAAAACAAAAAAAAATCGCCTAAATGAAAGAAAATCGCCAAAATGAAAAAAAATCGCCAAAATGAAAAAAATCGCCAAAACGAATAAAAACCTAAAAACAGAAAAAAAAACACCAAAAGTAAAAAAAACTCGCCAAAATGAAAAAAATCGCCAAAACGAAAAAAACCCCAAAAAATCGCCAAAATGAAAAAAAAACTAAAAAAAAGAAAAAAATCGCCTATTTAGGCGATCAACCCAAGAACAAAAAAAAATCGCCAAAATGAAAAAAAAAATCGTCGAAATGGGAAAAATCTCCAAAATGAAGAAAAGCCCAAAAACAGAAAAATATCGCCAAAATGAAAAAAACCTCCAAAAACAGAAAAAATCGCCAAAACGAGAAAAAAGCGACAAAACTGAAAAAATCGTTTAAGCTGAAAAAAACTTCAAAAAAGCAAAAAAGCCTACCTTTCGTGCGCGATTCAAAGTCGCACTTTACTGAATTTTTTAATATTAAAGGAATTAAATGAAACTAGGTTCTTTCTTATTTCGTTTTTGCTTCGTTCACTTAACATATTTTATGTATTTTTTAAAGAACTAGATTGGTATCAATAGTCAGAAAAATCCAAAATAATGACTCCAGGGTTGGAAAACTCACACTTTTTGTGTTATGTAAAATTAAATAGGTCTAAAAATTTTTTTCTTTTTCTTTATAAATTGAATATATTTTATGCTTCTGAAAGAAAATTTTGGCGTATGAAATTTGAAAAATGAAAATTATAGCTCCAAAGATGGAAACTTTAAAAAAATTATAAATTTTTTTACAAAACAAATATGTATGCATGTGTCTGTATACTATATACATGTATGTACGTACGTTGGTAAAGGGTATATAAGATTCGGCACAGCCGAATATAGCACTCTTACTTGTTTTAGATTAGATAGATTACGTGAACAAGTTGTCAAGTAAAAAAAAGTAAGTACTTCTCAAGAATCGATTATTTTAGTCTCAGGCCTTGTTAAAATCATTAAGTTTGTAATCCAATAAGGAACAGGTTCCACCAAAAATTCTTAATTCCAAACCCGATTACCTTTTTTGAAATTTTTTGCTAAAATTCTACCTAAATAGAAAAACAAAACTAAATTTGGAATATTATACCATAAGCGTATGTACGTAATTATAAGATATGTTTTTCCATGTAAGTGTAGTTAATGCTAATATCAGGCAGCATTTAACGAATAACAAAACACATTTTTTAATGGATTTAAAAAAGGTTTCACGCATTACTTTACAGCGGCATCGGGAGGTGCTACCTGAATATGATACTACTGGGTTTTTTATAAGCTTATGAGTCTACTACGCTTATTTTCCTTTTGTGATTTTCAAATACATATATTATTATTTGTGAATTCTCAAATAGTTTTTGAAAGTCTGTGCATAAGATAAGAGGTTTGTGACTGATCAAAATATGTGGTTGAAGTCTACTGACGATTTGTTAAAGCAACAATGAAATGCATATAGACAACGCTGAACCACCAGCAAATAAATTTCAAATTAAAACATACATATTTATTATTATAAAATAATTTATTTCAAAAGATTTAATACAGTTACATTCATACCTATGCAGGAATGAAATCTCGTGAGAGCGTGAAAATTCGTGCGTGATTCTTAAAAATAGCTCACGCATGATCACGCACGAGCAATTTTTTTAAGTCACGCTCACGCACTCACGCGTGATTAATTATAAATTTTATCACGATGAAATCACGACACTTGCACATCTCTAGTTTCCTCTAATATTTTGTACACCAAGATTATCCAGATATTTATGAATGTGGTTTCATTGGCTCTTTTACTGAAAGGGTTTGAAAATTTAAGTATAAACGCTTGTGTACTCACATATGATTGCTACACGTGCACGTGTTTTCTCTGAATAACCAGTAATTCATTTCTTAGTAAATCCATGTTTTCCTTTTTACTTCTAGCTTTACTTAAAATCATTTTTTAAGCTTAAAATCGGAATTTTGTTTTATATTTTTTTTAATTTGATTTTGTTCTTCTTGGTGTTACAAAACGTGACCACCGCTTTTTTTTCCTGGATTCTCAATTCAGTCTAAGGATTAATAGTTTATTGCAAATATTTTCTCATGAAAGAAAAACAAAATATGTGAGCTTAAAGTTTTTAAACAAGAAGAAAAGAAAATAAAATAGGTTTTAATATTGATATTTCCACATTTTATAGATTGCTATATATTTCTTATATACAACGTGGAATTAAATGTATATATGTATAAAATGTACCTGGTAAAAACATTAAAGTTAAATTAATTTTTCTCTTGGGTGTAACTGCTTTTACTACCCATTGAGTTTAGTTTGCTGCAAACTTAATTACAGAGAGAATACTAAATCAATCTGATTTTGAAGTAATACAAAAACCTAGAAGTAGTTAATTATTAAATCGAATACCTGCTGGACCAATAGCTTGCGAGCTTACTTTATAGGAAAGGTAAAATTAATTTTTTTTTGGTCAGTAAACTTTTGGTTTTGTTTCGTGTACATGCAATTTTCAAAACATATTTTATAGCGATACTTTGGGAATTTTAAAAACCTTGATATAACTGGGAGATTCAAACGGTAGTGGTAAAAAATGTAATAGTGTAATAATGTTTTAAAACGTTTGTATGAAAGAATACACAAAAACAGTTATACTAAAATAATTTTAATGGCAATATGACCTTTGTGAATATCGTTTTAATCACGTAAATATTTTCCTTTTATATTCTTATGAATTTTTATTAATACGCGCAGGTTTAAAAATAATATTTATTTATTTTTATTAAAACAAACGAACTTATGCAATTGAAGTTTTATATATGAAATGAAAAAATTAGAAAAATTAAATTAAATATAAATGACAACTCATGTGATTGAATTACAAATAGAATTAACAAGTATAATTATAACAAGTATAATTTAACATCCCCTCTCAATCACTGAGTTGTAGATCTTTACAAAATTTCGTAAATTTAGCTATATCCAATGCCTTTGTAAGCATATACGCAATTGGATCTTCGGTTGAAATTTGTTCCAACTTGATGACATCTTTTGATATGTAGTCACGGATAAAGTGATATTTGACATCTATATGTTTGGAGCGTTTGGTTTCAGCATTCTTTGCTATTCCAATGCATCCACGATTATCTTCGTCAATGATTACAGGTTTATCCTCTGAAAGTATACGAAGATCAATTAAAATACCTCTAATCCAAATAGCTTCAGAAACTGCATGACTAAGAGCAATGTATTCTGCTTCGCTGGAAGACATAGCAACTGTAGTTTGCTTCTTACTACTCCAAGATATAGGACAACCAAAAACTTTAAATATATATCCGCTAATAGATTTCCTGTCCTCAGCATCAGAAGCCCAGTCAGCATCTACAAAGCCACTAACTTCATTATCATCTAGGCAGCTTCTTTAAATTAATTTAAGATTCATAGAGCATTTTATGTAACGTTTTAGACTTGTCCAATGCATATCTCCGGGATTATTTTGAAATCGACCCATATATCCAACTTGATAACATATATCTGGACGGACACTTAACATGAGATACATTAAACTACCCAACATTTCACGATAAGGGTTTCTACATTCTTCATTAGAAGTATTGTGTGATAAACATAAACCTTTTTCCATAGGAGTATTTGATGGATTACATTCGGCTAGTGAAAATTTCTTCAATATCCTTTGAATATTTGAGTGCTGACTTTGCTTCATTATACCATGTTGTCTATCATATTTAATTCTTGTTCCCAGATAGCACTGCAGTGGGCCACAATCTGACATTTCGAAAACTGAACTCAGCTTTCTCTTAAGCCTTTCTATCGCGTCTACATTATCTCCTGCGATCAAAATATCATCAACATAAACAAGTAAATATAGGACGTATTTATCTTGAATCAGGAAATTATCAAATTTCGTATACCAGCATCGTGGGCTTTGCTTAAGTCCATAAATAGACTTATTAAGTTTACATACATGAGTTGAAGGAGCTTCTAGGCCGTCTGGAATTTCCATAAAAATATCTTCTTTTAAGCTTCTATACAAAAATGCGGTTTTAGCTATACCAGCTCCTTGAAGAAATCATTTCGCTGCTAAACGTGCTTTGTATCGGATTGGGACTCTATTTGCATCTCCTTTAATTCGAAAGACCCACCTGGACTTAAGAAGCTTTTTCTGATCTGGACGAAGAACCATGTGCCATAATTTATTTTTCTTCATTGCTTCGAGCTCGTTTGTCACTGCTTCTAACCACTTAAATTTATCTGGACTATTCTCAATGTATTTAAAGGTTTCAGGTTCCGAAAGGCTAGAATATGCAATTGCAGAATTTGCATGAACTGTTATGTATCCAAGAATCTTATTTTTGATTCGTTCACTCCTTCTGACATTATCTTCACCTTCATTGTCATTTTCTAGTTTATTTCTATCTTCATCTTTGTCTTTATTCTCATTTTCAAAAGAATCTGAACTATCATCAGTAAGTAAATTTGAATTTCCATCAATATTGTCAGAAACGACAGTGATATTATCTGCGGATTCCCCCTTTCACCATTTCAACAAATTTTCTATCTAATTTCTTTCTAACCTAATGCAAAAGCCTTGCAGCCAAAAATTTTTATTTTTGAGACGTTTGGTTTGCTATTATACCATATTTCTAATGGAGTTTTTCGACTTTCTAGCGCTTTAGTTGGGCATCTATTTATTAAATAAGTTGCTGTTAATGCAGCTTCACCCCACAAAAACTTAGGTGCGCTTGCCTCAAGTAACAGTGATCGTATCTTTTCCACTAAAGTTCGATTGAATCTTTCTGCAACTCCGTTCTGCTGCGGAGTATAACCTACAGAGGTTTGGATTTGAATACCTTTTCTCTTAAAATATGCTATAGCTTCTTTGGACATGTACTCTCGACCCTGGTCTACTGTTACCATAGATAAAGGAACATTATGCAAAGCTGTTGCAATTGATTCGTATTCAACGAAATGTTTAAAAACCTCTGATTTCTTTTTCATCAGATAAATATAGGTAAAGTGACTAAAGTCATCAATAAAACTTACAAAATATTTATAACCATCCAAAGTTTGTGGATCAAAAGGTCCACATACATCTGTATGTATTCTCTCTAGAACACGATTTAATTTTGGACGACTTCCAATAAAAGGACTACGGCATTGTTTACCTTGAAAACATATGTATATGTATCACATAAACCAACAGGGGAGAAACTATCAATACCTTTAGCCATCTTGTTGCGTACTAGTTCTTGGAAACTCGCATCGCTTGCGTGAACCATTCTTGAGTGCCATAATTTATTTATTTCTACTGTAGATATGTTGGCTTCTTTGTAGGTTTTTAGTCTCAAATTCAGTTCATATAAACTTCAACTTTTATAAGCTTTCATGACGACAACTTTATTTTTCTTGAATACATCCATATTTTTATAAAACTCAATATTTATTCCGTTTTCTGTCAGTTTTGGAACAGACAAGAGATTGTCTCGAAGACCTGGAATATATAGAATGTCTTTTATATTAATTAAGGTATTACGAAACTTTCCATTAACACCGCCACGATGAGTTGCCACTAACTTCTCTTTGTCTTTAGCAGCACTTATACCAATAGGATATTCCAGTTTGTCTAAATAATCAAAGCACTTCTCATTCTTACATATGTGATCCGTTGCACCAGAGTCTATTTTGAATTTTATAATAGTTTGCGATTTCAATTGATTTTTGTTAAAAACTCCAGACATAAAACAAATTGATTGCGAAGTTGATGCAGTATTTGCTTTTCTGTCACCTGTACCTAAACGAACACGACAGCGACAGCTGGTGGCAGATTATTGATAGCATCCAAAAGATTCAAAGAATCTAAGTACATCAGTACACGAAAAGTCCAATTTTGAAAGTTTTCTCCACGGAATTGTAAGATACCGTGAGATAATTCATGCTTGCTATCGCCCATAAGTAACCTTTTATTAATACGCGCAGGTTTAAAAATAATATTTATTTATTTTTATTAAAAAAAAACAAATTTATGCAATTGAAGTTTTATATATGAAGTGAAAAAATTACAAAAATTAAATTAAATATAAATGACAACTCATATGATTGAATTACAAATAGAATTAACAAGTATAATTTAACATGAATTGAACAGGCTAATGTTCGTATCGCCTTTTAAGCCAAATTACATGTGATAATTATTAATGAACAAATAACATCAAAGTTAGTTGTAAATATTCTGACAACAACACATAGTTGAACGGAACAGCTAGCCGTTTTCGAAGGCCACTAAGCCTTCATCATCAGCGTTCTTCTGTGTTTGGTCCACTGTGTGTGGTGTCAGTTGATATAGATTTCAGCCTTATATACGCAACTTTATTGCAAATGGAATATGTGAATTGGTTTGATTCATCGTATTTCAATTTGCTAATATTTTCCTCTTAGTTTGTTCTTTGTTTTTAAACCTCGACCAAAAAAGGGGTGTTATAAGTTTGTAGTGTGTGTCTGTGTATCTGTGTGTCTGTACGAGTCACGTACAGACTAAACGGCTGGACCGATGATTTAGTTTTTACTATTTGAAACGTGACCTGATTGATAAAAATTTGATAAAATTCGCGATTCCCAAACACTAGGATTAGGGTTTAGAACTGAATATCAAATACATATGTACATACAATTCGGTATTTCTTATATGAAAACTACTTTTTATTGTTTAAAATAACTTTGTTGTTACCCAATTGTAATTTTTAAAAGGTTGTGAAAGGTTAGTATAGATACAAAATCCAATAAAGATAACTGTTTTGTATTAAAAATTTTTTTGAGGTTTTTAAACTTATTTTGTTTCTATATAGTGATTTGGTTGTATTGTTTGTATATTCTGATATAACATATTGAGAGTTTTAGTTAATTATTATTTTTCGAACTGTATTTGTTTCTTAAATTCTTATTAATTGAATAGGCTAAAGTTCGTAACGCTTTTTAAGCCAAATTACATGTGATAATTATTAATGAACAAATAACATCAAGTTAGTTGTAAATATTCTGACAACAACACATAGTTGAACGGAACAGCCAGCCGTTTTCGAAGGCCACTAAACCTTCCTCATCAGCGTTCTTCTGTGTTTTGGTCCACCGTGTGTGGTGTCAGTTGATGTAGATGTCTGCCCTATATATGAAACTTTATTGCAAATGGAATATGTGAATTGGTTTGATTCATTGCATTTTTCAATTTGCTCATATATATGTTTGGTAATGAAGGCTCAACAATTTACCATCTTTCATATATATTACAACAGTCTTACCATTGTCGTTTATTCTTTACTAATTATGCACATGTTTGTTAATTTGCTTATTTTTGTTCTACTTAAGACAAACTTTTTTGGTTTGTTAAGTATATTTTTATTTTTGATTTTTGCCACAAGCCAATGACTATTAATTTTAGTTAATTATTATTTTTCGAACTGTATTTGTTTCTTAAATTCTTATGAATTGAATTAGGCTACTGTTCGTAACGCTTTTTAAGCCAAATTACATGTGATAATTATTAATGAACAAATAACATCAAGTTAGTTGTAAATATTCTTGAGAGTTTTACTATAAACATATGGGTTGAAGTCTACTGACGAGTATCAAAAACAGAAATGAAATACATATAGACGGTGCTTAAGGCTGGTACTCGACTTTTGGGAAAATACAACCCTGATCCAATGAGTTGTTATTGTCTTTCGAAATTTTCATAAACTCCATCAGATCCGGGTTGCATTTTCTCAAAAGCCGTTTGACTGTGTAGGATAGTGAGTATGTAATAGTCTTAAACCATCAAATGCACAAATTCATAACACATTATAGAAAGAATTTAAAATAAATATACTACGTATTTTTTTATTTATATTAACATAATCAGCCCAATCATGAATATTCCCTCGGATTTTATTTCTCACGGAAAATAATTTTCTCGAGAAAACATTCCTCCAATCATAAATTAATTGGGAATCATTGGCGCTTGAACCAAATCATCAGTAGACTTCAACCACAATGCTCAACAGTCACAAACCTCTTAATTTATGCACAGACTTTCAAAAAATATATGAGAATTCATATAATAATAATATAAGGATATAGAAAAATAAAACGAGTTCCCCTGAATATAAATTATTTGCTGGGTTTTGTATCAGTTTCAAAGCCTACTAAGCTTATTTTTTCTTTTGTGATTTTCAAAAATATTATTATTTTATGAATTCTCATATATTTTTTGAAAGTCTGTGCATAAAGTAACAGGGTTGGTTGGTTCAAGCGCCAATGAAATACGTATATAGACATGCTAAACTACCAGCAAATAAATTTCAAGTATTGTATAAAATTAATTTATTAAAAAAATAGTTTTGTTATATTTATTATTCTTGCAAAATTTAGCTAACGAATAGAGATAACAACAAGCAAACATTAAAGAATAATTCTTAAGAATGTCAAAAAAATATGAGTTTATTTTGCTAATTCCTTAAAACAACAAAACGGAAACGTTTTAATTTCCCACAACATTTGTTTTTATTGTACACATAAACAACATTTAGCACAATTTTTAGGATTAGGAAATGAAAGCTGAGGAGAATAAAAAATATGTAAATTACAAATGTAGTGAACCGCATTTTTTTTTTTTTTTTTTTTTTGAAAATACGACACTTAAATATCCTCAAAAAACTTCTTGATAAGTTAAATCTTTAAAGTGATTTCCTTCGTTAAAATTAAAAAAATTTCCTGCAACTCTGCAACATTTTTTTCGCTCATTTGCTTGGCAATTTTAAGTAGTAACAAAAAAAAAAAAAAAAAAAAAAAGCCACAAGAAAAACCCAATGAATTAAGAAAAAAAAGCCTGTGGGTAAAATCAACAATGTGGTAAAAGAAAAAATTTTATTTAATACCAAAAAAAAAAACCGAGTTAGTCCTTCGTAGTGAGAGTTTTAAATAAACATAAACATATTTCAATTGTGTGCACAATCAGTCGTTTCCTGCTTTTTTTAATTTTTTTTTGCTTGCTTTTTCCTGGACGGAGGCTGTGTTAAGTCGAGCACAAAAGTAGCGCAGTAAGAAGGAGCAGGAAAAATTAGTAAAGGACTTTTGTAAATCTTCATATTTTCTCATATACATACATACATATATAAATACTATACACAGGCATACATATGTACCTTTTTAATACACTGTCGCACAACGAGCTTAATTTAATAGATGAACTGTTGAATAATTTAAGAAGTTGTTAAAAATGTTATGTAGCGTTGGAGAAGGTGAGGTGTTTCATTTAGTGCAATTACTTTATGCTAAATAACAATATTGGGCACTGACAGTGGATTATACCAACTGGTAAATTTAAATTTTTAAGGATTAGGATCCCTCTCAAGTATATTTATTTATTTAACAGTATAAGATGTTCCTCTCTTGCGGGTCCATTTTAATTGAACAGTGTTAAATATAGATTTTGAATATCTCAAATTAAATTCCTGAACAAATGGCACTGCATATTAAAATAAAGTAGGCAAAAATTAAGGCTGGGACAGAGTTCTTACAGAAATTTAGGTTGTCATAAGAACTATGTATGTGTAAAGAAACTCAGACTGGTATATTTCTTAAAGAAATTTCTATTTGCTAGTTTGGCCTTCCAAATGAAAAGTATACGGAATTCTTTAAATTTATTTCTCAATACATTGATGTTAAGGCTATAAGTGGAGACTGATTTTAGTCAACTGAAATAAAAATTAATGTTAATACAATTATTTGGTCTCGGAATTTTTGACATTCCGCATTCTTTGGACTTTGCGCAATAAATTTTTAGTTTTTGTGTGTGTTGTAAATTTAAAAATAAATTAATTTGTGTGTATGGAAACATAATTCTACATAAAATTCTACATGATTATTTGTCCGTATGGAAGCAAATGTAAATTTACAAACGTAAAATTCTCTCAGAATTCCGTACCGGGGTTTATATAAAAAAAAATTATAAAAAATTTCAAAACTTTCTTCCTCTCTCCTAAAATCTAGTTTCCCTCCTATGGAATTTTATAATATTCAATAGACTATTTTATTCCACTACACAATAATTTATTAGTATTGAGAAATTCCATATTACAAAGAAAAAAAAATTGACTTATTAAAAAAATCTTACTTTAATAAAACTCATATCTATAAATCAATGAAAAGTATGGAAATAATAAAAAAAATTAAATTTTTTATTTGGAAGCGCTTTGAAATTATCATATACTGAATATTCTGCTCTTCCTCTTTCTACTGTATTTTACGTTTCTTTTATTCTCTTTGTCATCTTTATTAAAAACCATTATGGCTGAAAAGAATGTATTCTTGGTTGCTTTTTGTTGAAGTTTCGACTTTATTTTGTGGATTAATTGAAATGCAAAAAAATTTTGGTCACACCCGTCACAGTAATAAAACAAAAATAGAAATTAGTTTTGTAATAAGATTTAGTGAACCTCAATTCTAATATTCGAGTAATTATCTTACAGGAAATGGAACTGGCATAAGACTAGTCACGTGACCGGTCCCCATGTGATAGGAACCAGTCCCAGTTCTATTCAGATTAATATTCTTGGGAACCACAAGCTTTTTTAAATTATAAAAGCTATACATTTTTACCCAGCGGATCTTGAATGTGTGTTTGTAAATTTAAATTTAATTTTAAACGCCCGGATGGATCTTTACAGTTAAGGTTTAGTTATATTCGGCTTAATGGCCAAAGTGCCCTTAGATAGGTGCTTGAAAAAGGAAATAAAATAGCAATATGTTAATTACAAAAATTTACCAAACCTTTCGAGTAGGGTATCAAACTAATCCCAAAAAGCATTCAAAAAATTAAAATTCAAGCACTTGAAATTTAAATGGAAACAAAGTTCAATTCAAGCATTTTTTCTAGTAATTTTCAAGATTGAAATATTTTAAAATAAAAAAATTTTTAAATCAAAAATAAACAAAGGTACAGAAGGTACTTCCATTCTCTCATTTTATCTTGACATGCTCCTTCTGACCAGGATAGGTATTCCAGTAAAATCATGCTACCGTATTAATTTAATATTTCCCCTCTGTTTGCTGTTCGTTTGAAAATTGTATTGAAAAATTATTTCAGAAGTTTTTTTTTATAAATTCAAACAATTAAAAAAAAAATTGTGATGATAAATGTTTTATTATCTTGAAAAGCAATGAAATACATTGTAAATGTATTTTTGTGTTAAAGAAAGCGAAAATGAGCTGCATATTACAAATTGTGGACGTACAAAATATCATTGTAAAAATATGAATGTAGCATTCTTTGAGTTCTCTACATTATCTGTTGTCCGCCAACAGTGTCTAAGAGCCTGCAAAATCTGTTAATTAAAATTATCTGATCGGGTATTTAAGTAATTTTTTAGAAAGACATGTTACAATCAGCGCTAAGCGAATTATATAGATTAAACAAAATGTACTATCAATCAATATTTGTTAAACTTAATCTAAATTCATTGTCAACTAATCAAAAACATCAATAAATTTGGTTTCTCAACGCCAAATTTAGATAAAAATATATTTAAAAAATTTGTATGAAGCAGAAAATTTAAAAATATGAGACAAGTTATTACATAATCACTTCTCAAACTTAACAGATATGTGGTTCTTTATATAACTTTATTTATTCCCAAATTTTTGTTAAGATAATTACACATTTTTGTAAAAAATTTCTAGGGGAAGACTTCTATTTTCCACTATATGGGAACATTTTTCTTTATTTCTCTCAAAAAACAAACTTCGAAAATCCTTATTGTTCAAAACAAAGAGAGAATGGAAGTACCAAGGTGTATTTTAACAGGTGGCAGGGCTACTTCAGCTGATAATTTTTTGCTCTATGTGCTTTGTAGCTGAAGAATGTCAAAAACTTCGATTTTGTTTTGGTTTTGGTACAATTATTTTTGTGCTTTTGACATTCTTCGGTTCTTTACACAGATATGGTTGCCGTATCTTTATATAAAAAATACTTACGCAGTCAGCTGTATAATTACACCATGTGAAGTACCTTATATATTTATATCATGCATACAGATATGTTCAAACCTTGTCAAATACATAATTTATTTATTAATAAAACTGAACTTGTTGTGAAAAATATCAAAAATAAATAAAAATGTGAATTTTTCAAAAGCAAAAGAAGATTAAAATCGTGAAAACAATATTAAAGAAGATATGCAGAAAATTATTAATAGAAAACAAATAAATTGCATTTCCTTTTTTATACCCTTTACCAACAAAAATGGTAAAAGGGTATATATAGGTTTGTCATTCCGTTTGTAATTTCTATAATATCAATAAGCGACCCATATAATATATATATTCTGGATCCTTATGCATAGGGAAGACGAATAAGCGATGTCCGTCTGTCCGTCTGTCCGTCTGTCCGTCTGTCTGTACGTGAAATCGGTTTTCCGAAGCTCCCAGAAGAGCTAGAGACTTCGTTCTTGGACTGGTGTGTCACAAATTTTCCAAAATAGATTGGTATTGAAAGTCAGCAAAATCGGGCAGACGATTGCAGAGCTGGAAAACTTAAACTTCATTTTGCCATATAAAAGTAACTCCCGAAAACAAATTTTTATTTTTTTTAATAAATGTACATATTTTACACTTCAGTACGACTAAAATTGGAATTTTAAATTAAAAAAAATAAAAAAAAATTAAAAAGACGTTTCCAGGGTTGGAAAACTTTAACTTTTTGTGTTATGTAAAATTAACTATGTCTAAAACTATATTAGTATTTTCTCGAGAACCGTAAGAGCTACAGACCTGAAATTTGGACACAGTATGTAGACCTTTGGCCGCTACAACAACAAATACATGATAATTGGAAATTAAAGGGTGTTCCAAAACGAGCAACGAAAAATTTTAAAATCCCATGTATTATATATACAATTGTATGTATATACACTTGAAATTTGTAAGGTTAGTGTATTTTTATACAGACTACAAAAATTAACACAAAAATTTAAAAAAATTTAAATTAAAGGGTGTTCCATCAGTTAATGCAATTTTGACTATGTAATTTTGACAATTTGCTGTATCTTGGAAACCGTAAGAGCAAAACTCTTGAAATTTTCAAAAACGGTAAAACTGAAAAAATAAAAAATTATAAAATCGCCAAACCGAAAAAAATCGCCAAAAACAAGAAAAAATCGCCAAAACGAAAAAAAGCACCAAATAAATAAAATAAATCGCAAAAAAAAAACGGAAAAATTGCTAAAATGAAAACAAAAATCGCCAAAATGAAAGAAAATCGCCAAAATGAAAATCGCCATAATGAAAAAAATCACCAAAACGAAAAAAAACCCTAAAAAACAGAAAAAAATCGCCAAAATGAAAAAAAATCGCCAAAATGAAAAAAATCGCCAAAACGAAAAAACCCCAAAAAACAAAAAAATCGCCAAAATTAAAAAAAGCCAAAAAAAGAAAAAAAATCGCCAAAACGAAGAAAAGCACCAAATTAAAAAAAAAAATATAAAACTAAAATAAATCGCAAAAAAACGGAAAAATGCTAAAATGAAAAAAAAAATCGCCAAAACGAAAAAAAACCTAAAAAACAGAAAAAAATCGCCAAAATGAAAAAAAATCGCCAAAATGAAAAAAATCACCAAAACGAAAAAAAACCCTAAAAAACAGAAAAAAATCGTCAAAATGAAAAAAAATCGCCAAAACGAAAAAAACCCTAAAAAACAGAAAAAAATCGCCAAAATGAAAAAAATCGCCAAAAAAAGAAAAAACCTAAATAACAGAAAAAAAATCGCCAAAACGAAAAAAAGCACCAAATTAAAAAAAATTTCTAAGACTAAAATGAATCGCAAAAAAACGGAAAAATTGATAAAATGAAAACAAAAATCGCCAAAATGAAAGAAAATCGCCAAAATGAAAAAGAAATCGCCAAAATGATAAAAATCACCAAAACGAAAAAAAAACTTAAAACAGAAAAAAATCGCCAAAATGATAAAAAAAATTGCCAAAATGAAAAAAATCACCAAAACGAAAAAAACCCCAAAAAACAGAAAAAAATCGCCAAAATGAAAAAAAGCACTAAATTAAAAGAAAATTTCTAAGACTAAAATAAATCGCAAAAAAACGAAAAAATCGCCAAAACGAAAAAAAAAACCTAAAAACAGACAAAAATTGCCAAAATGAAAAAAAAATCGCCAAAATGAAAAAAAAATCGCCAAAATGAAAAAATCACCAAAACGAAAAAAAACATAAAAAAAGGAAAAAAATTGCCAAAATGAAAAAAAATCGCCAAAATGAAAAAAATTACCAAAACGAAAAAAAAACAAAATAATCGCCAAAAAAAAATCGCGAAAAAAACCCAAAAAACAGAAAAAATCGTCAAAATGAGAAAAATCTCCAAAATGAAGAAAAGCCCAACAACAGAAAAAAATCGCCAAAACGAGAAAAAAGCGACAAAACTGAAAAAATCGTTTTAACTGAAAAAAACTTCAAAAAAGCAAAAAACCTTCCTTTCGTGCGCGATTCAAAGTCGCACTTAACTGATTTTTTTAATATTAAAGGAATTAAATGAAACTAAGTTTTTGCTTATTTCGTTCTTGCTTTTTTCACTTAACATATTTTATGTATTTTTTAAAGAACTAGATTGGTATCAATAATCAGAAAAATCCAAAATTATGCCTCCAGGGTTGGAAAACTTACACTTTTTGTGTTATGTAAAATTAAATAGGTCTAAAAATTTTTTTCTTTTTCTTTATAAATTGAATATATTTTATGCTTCTGAAGGAAAAGTTTGGTGTATGAAATTTGAAAAATGAAAATTATAGCTCCAAAGATGGAAACTTTAAAAAAATGATAAATTTTTTCACAAAACAAATATGTATGTACGTGTCTGTATACTATATATATGTACGTACGTTGGTAAAGGGTATATAAGATTCGGCACAGCCGAATATAGCACTCTTACTTGTTATTGTAAAAGCATTGTTATTGAATTCAATTTTAAGCATAATTCAACTCTTGGCAATTGAATGTATAACTTGAATAACAATTGTTTTACACTTGATCTCAAGCAAAATTGCATATTGGGATGGAAATTAAAACAGGATTATAAAACTATATACATATGTATGTATATGCATATAAGTTATATGTTAAAATTTAATTAAAACGTAATTAAAAAAGTGATCTGGTATATTTAATTTCTTTATTACATATATTCTGATATATTTTTATCTATATTATAACCAAAAATTTTAATATCATTGCTCCACCCGTCACAATGGAATAACCCTATTACTTTTATTTTTAAATTGACAATCAAACAAGTAAGAGTGCTATATTCGGCTGTGCCGAGTCTTATATACCCTTTGCCAACGTATTTATGTGTAGTATACAGATACATACATAAGTACATACATACATATTTGTTTTGTGATAAAATTTATAATTTTTTGTTATAGTGCAATTTTTAGTGAGTTACCTCTTGGTTTTTTTCGACTAAAGAATTTCTTAAGTAAAGATCTTCCTAAAATATGAAATATGTTTAACTAAAAAAATAATTATTTTTTTTTACCCAATTTTTTTTTAATTTCCAACCCTGGAACCATAATTTAAATTTTTCTTTCTAAAATATAGAAAATATGTAATTATCAAAGAAATAACTAGCTTTATTTAATTAGTTTTATATATAAAAAAAGTGTACTTTTCCCAACCCTGGAAGCAACATATTAGATTTTTTGGTTCCTTATATCAATCTTGTTATTTACAAAATATATAAAATATGTTAAATGAACAAAGAAAAAAAGAAATAAAGAAAGTACTAGTTTTATTTAGTAACTTTAATATCAAAATAAATTCAGTAAAGTGCGACTCTTTTAATGTGGGTTTTTTGAAGTTTTTTTCAGTTAAAAAGATTTTTTAAGTTTTGTCGCTTTTTTCTCGTTTTAGCAATTTTTTTATGTTTTTGGGGATTTTTTTTCATTTTTATCGATTTTTTTAATTTGACGATTTTTTCCATTTTCGGGTTTTTCTTTTATTTTGGCAAATTTTTTCTGATTTTGGGGTTTTTTTAATTTTGGCGAATTTTTTTTTCATTTGGCGATTTTTTTTTCATTTGGCGATTTTGCGGTTTTTTTCGTTTTGGCGATTTTTTTCATTTTGGCGATTTTTCCGGGTTTTCGCGACTAATTTTAGTCTTAGAAATTTTTTTAATTTGGTGCTTTTTTTTTGTTTTGGCGAATTTTTTTGTTTTAGGCGATTTTTTTCGGTTTGGCGATTTTATAATTTTTGGATTTTTTAGTTTTACCGTTTTTGAAAATTTCAAGAGTTTTGCTCTTACGGTTTCCAAGATACAGCAATTTATCAAAATTACATAGTCAAAATTGCATTAACTGATGGAACACCCTTTAATTTAAATTTTTTGAAATTTTAGTGTTAATTTTTGTAGTCTGTATAAAAATACACTAACCTTATAAATTTCAAGTGCATATACATACAATTGTATGTATATTACATGGGATTTTAACATTTTTCGTTGCTCGTTTTTGAACACCCTTTAATTTCCAATTCTCATGTATTTTCTGTTTTAGCGGCCAAAGGTGTACACACTGTGTCCAAATTTCAGGTCCGTAGCTCTTACGGTTCGCGAGAAAATACCCTGTGATAGACAGACGGACAGCGTAGCGAAAATAATAGGGTTCCAAAGGTTCACCTTTGGTGCACGGAACCCTAAAAAGGTTAAAATTTCCAGCTGTGGAGCTGTTGGTTTTATTTTTCAAATTTTCTATACCCAACTTTTCTTTCCAAATTTTATAAATGAAAATATAAAAAAAATTATTCCACCTAGTTAATTTTATATATCACAAAAAGTGTACGTTTCCCAACCCTGGAATCATAATTTAAAATTTTTCTGATTTCTTACACCTATCTTTTTCTTTTAAGAAAATAAAATATTTTAAACTTATAGATAAAAAGGAAAAATTAGTTTTAGAAGGCTATTTTTATATAACAAACAAATTAAAGATCCCAACCCTGGAAACACCTTTTTGATTTTTTATTTTTTTTTCATATTTTTAATACAAAGTTAATTCGTACTGAAATATGAAATAAGTTTATTTAACCAAAAATTTAAAAAATTGTGTTATCTAGTTACTTTTATGTGGCAAAATCAAGTTTCAGTTTTCCAGCTCTGAAATCGTCTGCTCGATTTTGCTGATTTGTAATACCAATCTAAGTTGGACCAATTCTGACACACCAGTCGAAGAACGAAGTCTCTAGCTTTTCTTGGAGCTTCGGAAAACCGATTTCACGTACACCAGACGGACGGACGGACGGACACACGGACATCGCTTATTCGTCTTCCCTATTTATAAGGACCCAGAATATATACATTTTATGGGTCGCATATGAATATTATGGAAATTACACACGGAATGACAAACCTTTATATACCCTTTTCCATTTTTGGTAAAGGGTATAAAAAGATCAAGCGAAAAGCGAACGAAAAACTAAAATGCGATAATATAAATATTTATAAAAAAAATGCTTCAGCAAAACAATTTCCTGCAAAACTTTATATAGTGGGCAGTATGCGGTCATGTAACTACACCCAGTGTTGCCTTCTTTCAGCCATTTTAATAGGTTAAGTGTTAATGAAAAGTGTTCTTAAACTAATTTAAATCTATTTTGCGAATGGACAGTACACCAAATCTTAGTGTATCCTTAGAAAGTTATTTCTAAATGGTTCTAAAACTGAAAAAAAATTCTGCCACGCCTCAAAATCCAGGCTTGCGCCGCCATTTCAAACCCGAACGAAAAATTTTGAATTTCGTTGCGAAATGTTTAGATACAGCTTTAATTAAGTTCTAAATAGTTTTATTATTGGAAAAGAAGCTGTTAATACCGCTTCGGATGTCTAGGATACTTCACCAATGGCAACGCCAATTTTTTTTCTAAGTCAGAAAAAGTGCTCTTAAAACTATATAGTTCTACCTTTTCAAATATATTTTTGCCACACCCTCTTTTCCAACTATTTTTTTTAAGTCCAGACTTAAAAAAATAACCACAGAGTCGTATCAACAGCTTCACTTTTAATTAAAAAATTAGAATATTCCAAAACTTACATATGACATGGCATATTATGCGAAACCGGTAATATTCGGTTTGGTTATACAAAAATTAATACAAGAACGTTTTAATAAGCTAAATGTCAACGCCTTGCCACTCATTTAATACTTAATTTAACTTTTTGCCAATAAGTCATTTCTATTCTCCGGCTAAAAGTTTGATATTGTTATACCACTGCTCACCAAAATGGTTTTTGACCTGAATTTTATCGTACTTTACGATTTCATGATTCTAATGACCTTAAATTGGCTAATCCCTTTCAGCTTTTTATCCTTTTTCTTAAATACAGTGAAAGGAAAATCTTCGTGCCAGCTATGAATTTTTTCAATGAATCAATGAGCTCAGTCATTACACTGAAAAAATTTTCGCCATAAATTCTGTGAATTTCGACATTAATCTAATGAAAAATTCATTAAAATTCAACCAACGTCACGCTTCGTTGGATTAATGAAACCAGTTTCGTCAAAATTATTTTATTGAAAACTTCATCAAATGTTCTTAACAGTGAAATTAATGCAGTGCTATAACTTCATCGAAACAATAAAATAATTTCATGAAAATAATGAAAGAACTTAAATATAAAGGCGCTTTTTAATAATTAGAAAATATTGTTGTCATAAATCCAATAAAATATTCTTACGCAACCAGAATACCATGGAAGCAATTCCAATGAAATTCTTTCACAATATTCATGAAATTTTCATTGGATTTGTGAAATTAGCATTAGATTTGTAAAAAATTTTAATGAAATTATTTCATTGAACTTATGAAGCAAAATTCTTTCGGTGTAATAACGAGCTGACGTGGGATTGAATTGTATTACTGAAGAATGTTCATTAAGTTTCATGTAAGAAAACTTCATTAATTTCATGAAACTCTTTCATTCAAAAAATGGGAGAATACACATGAAATCAAGTCATTGTGAATGAGCTGAGAACATTAACTGGAACTGCCTGTATTCCAATATTTTATTGATTATTTTACTTCGATAGCAATCTAATATGCTCATTGAATGTATCGAACTTGGACTCTTCTATTTTCATCAAATTTGTAGACAACGCCCTAACCACTGAAGCCATCAGCGCTATAAAAACAACGTGCATTCAAAAGTTTTAAAGTTTCCTCAACAAAAAATGTTTTCTATGAAAACTGTTTCGCTGGATGTAATAAATATTTTCATTGTATGTATCAAACATTTCCTGAATTTTTTTGAAAGTTAAAAAAATTCGGTTAAACGATATACAATGAAACCTCTCATAACCGGACAATCACCGTCGCGGTATTTTTATCCAGTTATTAGAGGTGTCCGCTTATGAGAGAGATACACATTTTAATGTAGTTGAAAAATTATATTAAAAATAGACTACTTCAACTTAGATTGGTATAATTTCAGCTTTGTTTCTTTAATTCATAAAAACAATTTTTTCCTGTGCCATTTTAGGATACAAGCTAATCAAGTGACGTCTTCGAATAAACAGCAATTTCTTTGCCGTCTTCAACGCATTAGTAATTATTTACTTTTTGCGTTAACCGGGGAATCACCAATATCATTAACACTAATACAAATATGAATCAGCGTTGAATAAAGAAATACCTAATATTTAAATTCAACTTTTTGCAGTGTTTCGGCACTTCTGTCCTCTCATAAGGTAGTATTTAATTTAAACAATATTTTTTAAAATTTAGTGTCCGCGTCCGGTTATTGGAGTGTCCGGTTATGGGAATGCATTTTGTATGGAAAAATTAATGAACGTGTTGGATGTACAAAAATGTTATGGTTATTAGAGGTGTCCCGTTAAAGGAGGTATCCGTCATGAGAGGTTTCACCGATTTTGTAATAAAAATAATTTTATTCCATGTATTATAAAGTGTTTTTGCAATGATGAATAATTATTTATTCCTAAAATTAGAAAAAATTTAATTTTATGATATCAGCGAATGATCATAAATACAATAAAAGAAACAAACTGAACAAATGCAGAAGGAGGGCAATTTCATTTATGAAATGAAAAATATTACTGAAATTAAGCCTGATTAAGAAATTATTTCTGAGTAAAATTCACTACAGTTCAATTAAATTTAAGAATGTCTCACTTAAATCATCATGGGCACGTGACAAAAATATATTCACTACGGAATCTCAGTTCTCATAATGATGGAAAGTAAAATCAACTGTAGAAAGCAAAAAAAAAAAATGTAAGATACTAGCCACTACAATAATACTTGCATGTATTACATCCAATAAGTAATTGTGATGATCGTAAAAGATAAACAAGAATAGTTAAACATACTTAGGTAGAGTGCTAACCAAAATAGAAAATGGAAAAAACATAAAATGGATAGTGATACTCACAAATGTATCTACCAAAGGTAAATCAATAATTGTATACACAACTAGCTCAACACGGTGTGCTTCGCTACCCGGTGTGCTTTGGTACTTCGTATTTATTGTGATGATCGTAAAAGATAAGAAAGAATAGTTAAACTAGAGTTCGACCGATTAATCGGCTTCGGCTTCGGCCTTCGGCCAAAAATTGGTAATCGGCCAACATTCGGCCTATGGCAAAAATCGGCCGATTAGCCGAAGCCGAATATTTTTCATTCCAAGCTTGAAAAATAACATTATTTTTGGTCGTTGCTCGCGACAGTTTCTATTGTGTTTAACGTTTTGAAAGGGTTGCTTTGAAATACAACCCTGTTGCTTTCTATTTTCTTTTACTAGGACGTTCTTGTGAGTGATGATATGAAAAAGCAATCTAGAAATTGCAAAACAGTTTTATTATTCTTGTTATGTATCCAATACATATTACAGCTATTTCAGTGATCTCAAAAAAGCAAACTTTTTTCTTAATTCATATAAAACAAGTATCATTTTTAAAATTTAAAACATTCGGCTTCGGTTTTGGCCGAAGTTTAGGATTTTAGCCGAAGTTCGGCTTCGGCTTCGGCCAAAAAAAAACGCCTTCGGTCGATCTCTAAGTTAAACATACTTAGGTAGAGCGATATAACTTCGTGCTAACCGAAATAGAAAATGAAAAAATGGAAAAACAGAAAATGAATAGTGATACTTAAAAATGTATTTACCAAAGGTAAATCAATAATTGTATACACAATAATCATTTCTCATATTCCATTTCATTAAAAATTTGCGTTAAATAGCTGATGTTAATATCAACCTCTACCCGAGTAGATATACATACATCGGGGCTGATGAAGTGCGTGGCTGCACAGAAAAATATCGGTATTTCCCCCAGCTAATAAAGTCTAGTTTAATCTTTCTTCTCTTCGTTAGAAACTCACATTAATTAATAAACATATTTCATTCAATAGGAATTGAAATTACTGAACTTAAGCTTGATTAAGAAATTATTTCTGATGAAAATTATTATGCTGAATGAATAAATATTCTTTTAGTGTAAGGACAATTGTCGACAGCCAATAAAACAAACAACCTTCTTTACTTCATTCTTAACTTCTTATCAAATAAACTTTAAATAATAAGACAACAAAAGGTTAAGGAAATAAAAATTCATAAAACCATTTAATTAAATTGTTTATGATCAAGGATTAACACAAGTATTAAGTTTATTTTTGTATAATTATTTTTTTTTAAACAGTAAAAAAAACTTCAATTGAAAACACTTCAATTTGTTCTACATTCATTCTTTTTTTATAAAGAAAATTGGATAAAAAAAAGATAGCATTGAATTTGTTTTAAATGAAGTTAAGCAAAAATAAATATAGGCCAATATTAACAGCAGTGGGTGCGAAGTTGTTTGTCTTCCTTGTTCTCTTAAGGATTATTCATGTATTTTTTAAGTTTATCTTTTTAAGCTAAAAAGGTTGTAACATAAATTTTCCTAGTTTTTTTTTTTTTTTTTTTGTTAGATATTTATTTTATACAAGGAAAGGAAAGCAAACAAAAACAAATTAAATAAAGATTTAAGAAAATTGACAAAAGGCTTAAATGTTTAAGTTGAAATTCATAAAATATTTGTGAGGAAGGAAACAGCTAAAAATAATTTTTAAAAGCTTTGACAGAGTCAAGTCCTGTCATTAAAAGAAAGCGAATATGTAGTGGTAGTAGTATCGACTAAAGCATCAGTAGGCCCTTCATGGAAACTTTATTACTTAATTATTTATTACTATATCGTTACCTTGATATAGAAAGGCCCTAACTGATTATTTTTTTGAGATCGAAATTTTTGCATATTTGGATACATTAGATGTTCTTGTATCGAAAAATACAAAGAGCTCTATTCCAAAAAAAAGTCATTATATATACATACATACTAAGGTAACGATATGTATGTCTTTAAAATAATAATCAGTCAAATATAAAAACTTGCGTTGGCGCCACTTATTTAATCGAGTAGTAAAAGTCCTTATGACGCCTTCAAAGTGTCGTTTAAGCGATGGCATAACTATTTCCACTTGTTGTTGATTGTACAACGTGCATAATTGGCCCTTCTTTCTTCAAAAATTAAGCTAGAGGTCGCTCGCTTGATCTGGCCGACATGTGGTTTTAATAGCTTGATCCTACCGACTTATAGAAGCGATATATTGATTTTGGAAAATGAATCTGTAAATTGGCCTCCAAGGTCGTGCGATCTGACACCTCTCGATTATTCTGGGTGTGTGGCCACGTGAAGTCACTGTTTTATACTTATAAGCATTGGCCGTGCGTGACACGTAGCCAGAAATGATCGGAAAAGTGCCTTGAAATCGTACGTCCAGAATAGACTTCATCAAGCACAGCTCTGATGGCCATATGTCCAAAATAAATTTCAACTGTTAATGCCATGTACATATTTATTGCTTAAAAATTTTTATTAATAATTAAACATTTTGTTCAAAATTAAATTATTTGTGTCGGGCAAACATGAAAATTTATCTTAAAGTGTATGGCCTCAATTTATTAAAATATTATTAGCCTTCGAATTTAGTAAATTTTTGTTATATTCTCTTCTTTTCATAAAATAGTTATTTCGATTATTTTCTTGGCCTTCTTGAAAAACAAAAAACACTCTTAACCATTTTATGCATTTACTAACCTTGTAAAAAAAACAGAAAAAAAAACAATTGCATTCTTGGCAAACTGTTCATCAACATAAAATAACTAAAAAATTCACTCACAGTCAAGTAAATTACCTCAGGAACTTAAACTAAATCTTGTATTTTTCTTTCTGTTAGCTTAAAAACTTTAAGTTGCAGCTTCAGAAACTTTATGACATCATTCTGATGTCTTCAAACTTGGGATATTTATAACTATTTTACTTCTTAGACTTTTATGTATTATTATACACAAATGCATTTATTAAAATTTTATTTTTTAGCCGGCAGCTATTTAAGTTTTATTTTTTATGTCTATTCATCGCTTGCTGTACTTATGCTAACCGAACGTTTAAACAATTTAAAGCGCGAGAAATCGTAAATAGTATATAAAAAATTTTGAGTGTATAATATAAAGTTATTATATTTATTTAGCTTAATTTATTTTATACGTGCCATAAAGTCGATGATTTACTGTTTTTTAAAATAAACAATTTGTAACACATTTTCATATCACACATATGTATGTTATTTATATTTAAACTGTGAAGAGATTTTAAAACGAAAAATGTGATATTGATAAAAGGTATAAATAACAATAATTTGTAGTCTACTTAATACGAGTATTTCGCAAATAAATACTAATCATGTCAGTTCACAAGTTTTGTTTAAGCTGTGATCAGCAACAGGAAATACATAATTGTAAATAAATATATTTATATCTGTGGCAATAAATAATAATGGCTTAAGTTGTGCTTTTTCATTTTATTACATATTCTTATTCTCTTTTTCAAGATCTATCACTGAATTAATTTTCAATTAAAAAATGTCATTATTAATAAAACTATACGCATTTATATTTTAACTTAAGTCTTCTTGGAAAATAATACGTAATCCATAACATCTTACCTCAACTTAACTTTTTTAAGGTAGCTACATCAATATTAAAATATTTGAGCATAACAACTTGTATACACTTAAGTCCAATAACTAACATACCGTCCAAATTATTCTTCATTAAAAAAAAAACTTATATTTAACTAAGCTTTTAAAAAATTATCATATATCAGATTTTCCGCATTTTTCAATTTAAGCTAAAGCACTTATCTCGACTTACCATCAATAAAAATTATTTTACCTTCCAATATAATAGCTTAAGTGCACTTTAGTTTTTATTTTTCTGCCAATGGATTTTTTCATAACATCTTAACTAAAAAACAACGAATATTAACTAATAAATAAAACGTTTTCTTTTTTTATAAAATTAACAGTTTTGTTCTAAATAAATGTGCATATTTTTCGGAGGCTAAACATTTTATATAAAAACCCAACACAATTAATTTTAGACAAAACCCTTAATATCTCAAAACATGAAATTTCGACTTAAGCCATTATTATTTATTGACACAGATATATACATATGTACAAATATGTTTATAAATATATAAATATCTTTATGATATTTTAACCTACTATGACCCGAATGGTCATGGTTACTTTATGTTTTTTATGATGTTGGCATAATTACGGGACAATCTTAGAACCTTAGGGGTTTTTTATCGTAGGTTAAGTTAAGTTAAGAAGGAGACCTCCATTCGGAGACTCAGTTGGGCCTATTCTCTTAAAACCCGTTAATAAAATATTAACCTCAAATTGTACCCAAAAGATCCCAAACTATCTGTCATTAAGCCACTAAATTCCCATGATTAAGCCCCCGATGTCCGCCAGTCATAGAAACGTCTGCTTAGCCATCTAAGCCTATGTAGTTGCAGGTTCGGGCATTAGCAGGTAATAAAGGGTCCGCCATCTAACGTTTTTTTTTCAACTAGTGGTTATTTCGTGAATGGTAACACTTAGCTCATGTCTGATTTGACAGATAATTAGTTTTATCCTTACGCTGAACGAATATGGTTGTGTATACGCTTGAACTACGCTGGGAAATATTGCTTACAGAAGATGCCGATTTTGCCAAAAAAAAACATCTTTTCAGATGAAGCTCATTTTGATCTTGGCGGGTATGTAAACAAGCAAAATTGTCGCATTTGGGGCACAGAAAACCCGCACGCATACATTGAAAAGCCGAAACGAGTCACTTATTGGTGCGGATTTTGGTGCAGAGTCATAATTGGGCCATTTTTCGAAAATGAGCAAGAAGTGGCCGTTACAGTCAATGGCGATCGTTATCGGGCCATGTTGAACGAATTTTTGGTCACAAAAATTGAAGAGGAGGATATTGGCAACATTTGGTTTCAACAGGATGGCGTTACGTGCCGAAGCTACACTCGATGTTTTGCATAGTATTTTCAAAAAAAAAAAGTTATCTGGCGGACCCTTTATGTTCAATGGTTTGTGGTTCCTTTTTGCTCTTACCGAGCGGTGACAAGTCAATGCGCCTATCAAAACGCGCATCGCGTTCCAAAAAATAAATGTTTGTATATGTCAGCAAGGATTACCATGTTTTTAAGTAAAATATTATTTACCCCGCTAAACAAATTATGTATGGCCCATATATTTTTAATATATGAATGTATATAAATATATATGAATATATATGAACTCATGTATGGAAATATATAGGATTATACATGGCAAAAGTGTTGTATATGAATTGATATATGGACTAATATATGAAATGTATTATAATGTGGTCATATATGGAAATTTAATTATGAAGCTCTTCATATGTGGATCCATATATAGAAATAAGATGTAATATATGGAGCCATATACAAATTTATGCATACATGATATCACATAAGATCGTTTTTTTAATAAAAAAAACATTTATTTTATTAACTCGATCTTGTTCTCCCTTTTTTATCACTGGTGAATTGCAAATCTATTAGAAAATGCAAACGATTTGCAAAGTTTATATTTGTACAGCCTCAGCGTTTTTAAAATAAACTCAATTCTTGTAAGATTTTTTACATTGCGGCCCTATTAAATAAATGAAATAACCAAAAGGATATTTCAGTAATTAATTTTATAGAAAATACTTCCAAAATTTTTAAGAAACAAAGTTCATATTACTGCAAAAAAATTTATTGAAAAATAGTGTTGGTATAGAACCGGATAATTTTTTTTAATGATTAATTGCATTAGTTGTTAATCTAAATTCTTATTGAATTAAATTTTGTGTACGAAGATGAGTTTTGTGTTTTTTAAATAATCGATGTACCTGTTCTCTTAAAATGATGAATTAAATGTACTTTAGTTCGTTTTTAATTATTTATCCAACAAATGTTTCATCAAATACAACTCTGATGTTGAAAATCTTAAAAAAGTAATTTTAATAAATATGAATATGAATTTACAAATATCTATATGTATGAATATATATTATCATATATGCCCATATACCCTCATATTTCGTATCTGAACCATATATGGAACATCATATATGCTCCATACATATTTTTTTAGCTGGGTAGTCAATTATTGTTAGTAATTTCTTTAATACATTTAGCAATTTTTCGCTAACTTGAGATTTTTTCGGAAATTTTTTTATTTTTAACGGCATTCGCGATTTGTAATCAATCTTAGGGCTTGCTTCCGATTTTGAAATTTATCGCGAATTTTTGCAAAGTCCGCAATATAAGTGATTTTTGCATGTTTTCAGCTTCCTGACAATTTCGCCGATTTTTAAACTATATTAAATTTGCTATCGCTGTTAGTAAGTTTTTGCAAATTTTCGCCACTTTCGCAATTTTTTTTGGATTCCTTAAAGTTTTAAAAATTTTTAATCAATATTATGACTTACTTAAAATTTTGCAAATTTTCGTAAGGTTCGCGATAAAAGCGAATTTTTGCATTTCTCCTGAGTATTAAAATTTTTGCTGATTTTTAAACGATTTTAGACTTTGTTATCATCCCGCTGTTAGTAAGTTTTTACGAATTTTTGTCTTTTTCACGATGTTTACCGAATTTTTTACATTTCTTACAGTTTTAGCGATTCGTAATCAATATTATATATTTTTTAAAATCTTGCAACTTTTCGCGAATTATCGATTTTTTCGCGACAGGCATAATTTTCCCAACATTTTTCGCTATCTTATATTTTTAGGGAATTTTAATAAATATTGTGCCTTGCAATCGTTAAAATTATAGCAAGTTTTTGCAAATTTTAATCATTTTCGCAACTTTTCCGGAATGTTTGCTTGCTTTACAGTTTTCGAGAGCTTTAATAAATTTCAGTGTTTTTAGAGAGCACATACGACGTTAATTCGAGCTTGTATATTATTCTTGTATAATCTTACAGTTTTTTAAGAAGTTATTTATTTGGTAACCATGCAGAAAGCTTCAATATTATGTTCGCATTTTTTCTTGATGAGCTACTAGTTCATAACATAACAATTTTCAATTTATTAAAAACAAAAACATAAAGAAATCAATTAATACATCTATGTTAGTCCCAGTTCACACTAGTCAAGTCTTATTGCTAAGCTTATCACTTTTTCTTCTTTTAACTTTCATCGGCGTTCACACAATGCAAGTCTTATTTTTCAGCTCATATTTTTTATGAATAGTTTTGTGTATGCATTAACATTACGAATGAGAGTGCAAAACGTATTAATAGAACTAAGTAAGGGCTACCAAAACAAATTGGAAATATGATCATAAACTACCAATGTTCCAAATTTTGGTACTTATGATCAGTGTTGGCCAACCATGTATGAGAAATTATTATTATTGTATGGCAAAGTACAACTTTTTTCAAATTGCAGCACTGAAGCATAAAGTGTACCAGTGTACCAATGCAAATGCAATTGTATCAAATTTTGTACAATTGTACCACAAATCCCAACAATGCTCCCTTCTTCCCCATGAGCGGTTGGTCGTGCTTTCCACCCAACTACTGAGTTCCATGTTATAATGAACTATTGGTAATTTCACCTCATCGATAATTTCATTTCCAAAAACCCTGCTGTGGCCAGGAGACCAATTTAAGGGATCTCCTTTAATCATTAGCTGGTTTTGATTTTAATTGTGTCGCTTCAAGGCTTTTAGCGCTGCCTGACTGTCAACAAAGAAGAAGGTTACTTCCTCGCCTTCAGCCAGATTTCTGAGAATAACTGAGATCTCAGCTTGCATTCATTCTGCAGACTGAAAGGACTACGAATGTTCGTTCCTCCATTTTTTATCCCTCTGTAAGGACAGCACTACCCTCATATAGCTTATCATATTTAACCACCACCCTCCTTATCAGTGAGGGTGTTCTATTGAAATCAATTTCAACGACCTTAGAGTTCGTGAACTCAGGGGTTAGGGATATCCAATCGCTAAAACTGAAATTATTTAAGATTGTTATGCGACCTGCTTCTCCTGTCCTAAGAAGAACTGCTACACGCCTACACGCTACAAAAAAAAATAAAAATTTGTTTTCGGTAGTTACTTTTATATGGCAAAATAAAGTTTAGGTTTTCCGACACACCAGTCCAAGAACGAAGTCTCTAGCTTTTCTGGGAGCTTCGGAAAACCGACTTCACGTACAGACAGACGGATAGACGGACATCGCTTATTCGTCTTCCCTATGCATAAGGATCCAGAATATATATATTTTATGGGTCGCTTATTGATATTATAGAAATTACAAACGGAATGACAAACCTATATATACCCTTTTACCATTTTTTTGGTAAAGGGTATAATAAGTTTATTTAACAAAAAAATTTAAAAATTGTGTTATCTAGTTACTTTTATATGGCAAAATCAAGTTTAAGTTTTCCAGCTCTGAAACCGTCCAGTCGATTTCGCTGATTTGCAATACCAATCTAAGTTGGACCATTTCTGACACACCAGTCCCAGAACGAAGTCTCTAGCTTTTCTGGGAGATTCGGAAAACCGATTTCACGTACACCAGACGGACGGACGGACATCGCTTATTCGTCTTCCCTATTCATAAGGACCCAGAATATATATATTTTATGGGTCGCATATGCATATTATGGAAATTACACACGGATTGACAATGAATTATGATGTTTGTTTGGTTTCATAAAATGAGTTTTTATGCAATTTTCATTTTCTACATGTTGATAACCCAACTTTTTTGTTTATGTTAAACAGCTTTTCTTTGGAAATTTTGCAGTGCTGCCGTTACTTTCAACATAATTTATGCCCTAATTCTGTTCGACGAATGTATCGTCTTGTCTATGGACGAAAAAAGAAGCAGTTTTGATTCTTTAAAACGATTATTATTTGTTGTCTATGCTAGAAGGTTCGTGTATTTGCTTTGTAATTTTGTTCTAAACATTATATCCAACGCATATTTTTTCATATATTTTTCAAACTGTTGTATAATAATTTAACTGAATTTTTATGTTTTAAAAACATGGCAATAATATTTTTATTTTTCATTATCAAAGACAACAACCATTTTTGAAGAAAATAATTTAGAGACTTCAAAGCCAAGAACTCAGAAGCATTTTCAAACAAAAACGTCCTAAATCTTCTTACTGAATTAGGGCATTAATAAGAACTTTAATTAACCACTGAAAAAATTAAATCGTATATAAATAAAACTTAATTTTAAATAAAAATTTGCTAATTACGTACTTAAATATTAAGTTAAAATATATGTTAAATAATATGCTTGCAATAATTTAAATTTTATAATTTTTTAGTTTTGCAACCTAGCACCCTCATTCTTTTTATTGCAATATCAAAAGTAATAAAATCAGTTTTAGCAAAAATTAAAAAAAAAAAGTTTCAGCAAAACTGATAATACTTGAATAACAGCGCTGACGATGATAAAAGAGATAAATTCAAACCAGAACAACTGATATATCTGTCCATAAAACTTTATGACTACCGACCGCTTAAGAAGAAAGTGAAATATTGTTTGTTTGTACGACGATGACTAGAAAGATTCCATACTCATAATCAAGTTTAAACACGATGTTAGTTTTAGTCAACCAGAGTGCCTTTAGTTAAATTGGTACATGTAACACTTCGCCTTCACCGTCGTCATCATGACCACCATTATTTCTTTTTGTTAGCTTTCAACCGTTAAATAAGTATGTATTAGGGTATTCAATCGGTTAACCGGTTAATTACTACCCGATTAACTGATCGGTTAATTTAAAATTGGCTTTTTTCGATTAACGGTTAAACCGGTTGATTTCAGTCCATTAACCGATTAACCGACGTAACAAATTTTTTCATATTTTGAAATATTAAAATTTATTTTTTGGGTGATTATTATTATTCGTGTCGTTTCATTTACAAAAGGTGAGTGTTTAGAAATTATTTTTCATACAAACAAACAAAAGTATGTTCAGTGATCCTAACTAAAGTAAAACTTCAAAATCTTTTGACAAAGTCTAGTACTCTAACTAGGGGGAATTTACAAGTTTTTGTTTAATAATTTAATAAAAGCCAATAGTAGTTGCCAACGATTTAATTAAGGATGAGATTTAATGAGAAACGAATTTAACTATTTTACAACTACACTCTGAAATATTTTCTTGTAGCAAAAAATACAGTACAAAAACCGACGCTAAGAAATTCAGAAATGAATTTGTTTGCAGAACATTTGTCGCTGAGCTCTGCCAGTATGAGTCAGATGATGACCTGCCAATAGAAGGAACTATCGATAATAATACAAGAAATATTCTAACAGAAGCTGGTAATCGGCCAGCATTCGGCCTATGGCAAAAATCGTCCGATTAGCCGAAGCCGAATATTTTTCATTCCAAGCTTGAAAAATAAAATTATGTTTGGTCGTTGCTCGTCGACAGTTTCTATTGTGTTTAACGTTTTGAAAGGGTTGCTTTGAAATACAACCCTCTTGCTTTCTATTTTCTTTTACTTGCATGTTCTTGTGAGTGATCATATGAAAAAGCAATCTAGAAATTGCAAAATAGCCACCATATTTTTTTTTCTTGTTATGTATCCTATAGATATTACATCTATTTCAGTGATCTCAAAAAAGCAAAGTTTTTTCTTAATTCATATAAAACGTAAGTATCATTTTTAAATTTGAAACATTCGGCTTCGGCTTCAGTTTTGGCCGCAGTTTAGGATTTTAGCCGAAGTTCGGCTTCGGCTTCTGCTTCTGCTTCTGCAAAAAAAAAAACGCCTTCGGTCGATCTCTACAAAATTAACTGAAACAATTAGAAGTGCTAAGAATTTGAAAAAAGAAATAAAACAGGACGAATCAAATATTTTATGAATATTTATTATTATCAAGAAATAATATTAATAAAATAGTTGATTCATGATAAAAAAAAGGTCAAAGAAAAGTTTGCAAAAATCAATAAAACAGGACTCTGGTGGCATAATGAATGATTTTATATGTTTTTAGAAATCCAGGATGAAGACTAAGAAAATATATATTCTGTAATATGGATTGCTTTCGATTTCCTCAATATATAAGATAAGTAAAAGGATTTTTCCAAGTCGGGTTTTACCAAAAAATAAAGAGGAGAGCCGCTTAAGTCCTAAACATTTAAACCAAATTATTATTCTGAAAGATTGTGTTAGAAGATCTTTTTAAACTATATAATGACCTCACAAACTTGTTAATTTTTAATTAGTACATATTTATAAATTGTTTTGCTTGATTTAGCTTAAGAATTATTATGTGTGCTTTTTTGTTTAATTTTACTAATAAACTCAAAGTAATAAATAATACATACATATATTCACTTTTATTTGTTGAAAACATGGAAAATGATTTATGAAAAAAAACTGTTTTAATCAGTTAACCGGTTAATAAAAAGATTAACCGATTTAGTCAAAACCTCGGTTAACTAATCGAGCGATTAACCGATTAACGCAAAACCCCGATTAATTGAATACCCTAGTATGTATACACAAGTATAACAAGTATGCTATGACTTTTATTTTAAGAGATAATAACAGTGTATTAAATTGAGTAGAATAGTAACAATTCCAATAACAATTGTTCTGCTAACAATACGTACAATAACAATAATGACAGTGATGATACTGATGAACACCGTGATAATTGCAATCAGCGCGTATGATGCTGATTATAGAAAACGAACAGTTATGGTTAACGTTTTAGCACAGAACTGAGAGATATTATCCCAGCAAAAATGTCCCCCTACCTGGAAGCAGGTTTGTGAGGGATAGTTATGAGAGAGACCTTACGAAAATACTTCGGTATCCCATGAATTTTGCTCGTGATGTCTCAAAGTATGAGTTACTTACTGCTTATTCTAGATGCATTAAGCTCATGTTCTCAGTTATGAGCTTCTTTATGCACGTCCTGCTTTAAATTCAGTTCATATTTATATTTACATATACATACAGTATGTCAAGAAAATGTTTTGACATAGTTAAAATCGTTATAAATTTTGATTTTTATCATAAATATTTTTATTTTTCTTTGCATTATGAAATTTTTGGTTATGGATTTCATTTTATTTACATTTAAGTGAACAAATAGTAGTAAGTTATACGCAAAATTAAAAAGTGAGAGCATAAAAATTACATGAAAGCCAAAAAAACTCAAAAATTTCTCTGTCAAGAAAATGTTTTTACATCCTTGTATTATATAGTAAGAAAATAGGAAAATAAAAAAAATAATATTTTTTTTGGCCCTATTGGTATTAAATCGGCTTGTAAGACGACTTCTCATGGAAAAAAATTTTCTTTTCCAAATATTCCGCTGAAATTTCTCATGTTCCCCTCGTATTACTGTTTTAAGCTCCATTTAGTTCTTAAAATACCCTTTGGAAATACTATTTTTCAAATAAATCCATAAATTTTGAATAGGGCATAGATCTGGACCTTGAGATGGAGTATCCACAACCTTACCGCAATTGAAAAGACACCATGTTGTTACCGAAAGTGCCTTGTGTTTGGTGTCATTAGATTGATAACAACTGGAAACTTGCACGTTTTCCAGCAATAAACCCAAATTTACTCGAGCTGTTATCCAAAAAAATGCTTCAATATATTAAGGCACTGCCCCGCATTCATGGTGTTCTCAATAAAGCAAATTTATCCCACGTTTTACACTATATATATACATATGTACATATGTATGTATATATACCTCCAATCCATCAACCAACCTTTTTTGAGTTTTACAGATGGGTTTACGGTTTCACTTTCCAATATTTTTAAAAATTTTTTTTCCTCCATACTTTGTTAGATCCATCATTCTAATAAAGCAGAAGTTTGGTTTCGTCGCCGAAAATCACATTATCGTAGAAGCCATCAAGCTTGTAAGTATGCAAAATCACAAAAGACAATTGTTGCTATTTGGGCTACACTCTAGAAAGCGGGGATTTCCGACCATTTATTGTAGTACAGTCGATTCTTTTGAGCAATTGCCTTTGTCTCATGGGAAACTGTGTGAGTGGTACATCAATACGTTGAAATAGTTTTTCGTTAACAGCGCGAGTAAGGTTGGCTTTACAGCTGGTAAATATGGAAGTTTTAAATTTTTATTAATGTATTGACCTTAAACATGAGGCACTTTGGGTAAGAACATGGTGTCCTTTCAATTGCGGTAAGGTTGTAGATACTCCATCTCAAGGTCCAGATCTATACCCTATTCAAAATTTATGGGTTTATTTGAAAAATAGTATTTCCAAAGGGTATTTCAAGAAGTAAATGGAGTTTAAAACAGTAATACGAGGGGAATATGAGAAATTTCGGCGGAATATTTGGAAACGAAAAATTTTTTCCATGAGAAGTCGTCTTACAAGCCGATTTAATACCAATGGAGCCAAAAAAAAAATTATTTTTGTACAACTTAAAATCTTTCCTATTTTCTTACTATATAATACAAGGATGTAAAAAAATTTTCTTGACAGAGAAATTTTTGAGTTTTTTTGGCTTTCATGTAATTTTTATGCTCTCACTTTTTAATTTTGCGTATAACTTACTACTATTTGTTTACTTAAATGTAAATAAAATGAAATCCATAACCAAAAATTTCATAATGCAAAGAAAAATAAAAATATTTATGATAAAAATCAAAATTTATAACGATTTTAACTATGTCAAAACATTATCTTGACATACTGTATGCATAATTAATGAAAAAAAAATTATTAAAATTTTGCCTTTTACATTACAACTTCATCTTAGATTAGATGTTTTAATTGGCCAATAACTTATCTTGTTTTTATTTTAACTTATTTATATTTAAATTAAATGGTACAAATACAATTGAAAACCTTATTACTTCGCAATATATACATATTTATCGAATCCTTTTTGTTCGCGCATTGAATGAAAAGTTGATCCAACGGTCTGCACATTGGACAAAGTGAGTAAAAAGAGCATTTGCTTTTTACATAAATATTTGTTTTAAAACCTAAAATATGTATGTGTTTTTTGTTTTTTTTAACAAGTAAGTAAAATGCAAATGTTTTTTTATATTCACTTTACCCATTGGTAGGCTAGCACACTAGACTTGTGCCATTTAGTTAATTTCAGTGACTGCTCGGTTTAGTTAATTATTTATAAATGAACTAGTTCATTCATTTAGTTCAGTCGCTCTTTTCAGTTCAATTAACTGGTTAGGTTCACACGAATTGTCAAAATACCCGTAATTTTACTTAGTTCAATAACTCTGTTTAGTTCAATGATTTCACATCTAGCTAGATACGCTGTGGTCCTTGAGAGTATTAAAATATTTTACGAAAATGAAAATTAATTGTCTTATTTATAAAAAAATAACTGCTTTATAAAAGGTTTATAAAACAAATTTAATATGAAAATCTGCTTTGATAATCTTCTATAAATCAAAAATACTCATCCTTATTTCAGAATTGGGGCTTGTTTACTCGCTCTCTCCCAAGGTCGAGAAAATAGCTTAAACCTGTTTTCGACAACGGGTGTGCAAGCCCAACTTTTTGATATTATGTTAAACTGACGCCGATGTCGACAACTGGAATAAGGGTGATTTTTTGTGAATAATGTAGTATGTATAAGTGTTTACTTGTGCTTTTCTTGTTTATTGCATTTGTGGTAGTAGTCAGCAATTGCTGTTCATTAATCAACAAGAATTGTAAGTAAATACAGTAAACCCCAGTTAATTACCTCATTAAAAATGTCATGATTTTTGGGGTAATTATCCGGGAAATGTATTAAAGCGAAGACGTTTAATTACCTCATATAGGTAGTTAACATCATTTAAAATCAACTACTCTGACCCAGATAACCTGAGTTTCGAAAATAAACGAACGTTCGCTGTAGCCAACAATTCTCGAAACATTCTCATTAAAAAAAAGTTTAGCAACAAGAAACAATTTGTTTTTCTCAATTTTTTCTTTTTTTTGCATGTACAACAAAAGAGGAATAACGTTTTTTGCTATTTAGAAGCAATGAAATCGATTGTTAACGATATTGCTAAAGGTTCGCTATTGATTCGTGAGCGAAACATCGAAATCGAAAGATTCGCTACCACAAACTGAGCGACGAGTGAGCTCTAGCAGCACTTTCTCTTTCCGTTTACGATAGTCGTTCTCGAGTGTTTTGTCCGAAAAATGTTTACGCAACATTCGAATGCGATATTATTTACGAATGTTTTGGTAGTAGTAAATGGGCTGTTTTTCAATTCCCGCAAAAAATAAACAAAAACAAGTAAGAGTGCTATATTCGGCTGTGCCGAATCTTATATACCCTTTACCAACGTACGTACATATATATAGTATACAGACACGTACATACATATTTGTTTTGTGAAAAAATTTATAATTTTTTTAAAGTTTCCATCTTTGGAGCTATAATTTTCATTTTTCAAATTTCATACACCAAACTTTTTCAGAAGCATAAAATATATTCAATTTATAAAGAAAAAGAAAAAAATTTTTAGACCTATTTAATTTTACATAACACAAAAAGTGTAAGTTTTCCAACCCTGGAGTCATAATTTTGGATTTTTCTGATTATTGATTCCAATCTAGTTCTTTAAAAAATACATAAAATATGTTAAGTAAAAAAAGCAAGCTTTTTTGAAGTTTTTTTCAGTTAAAACGATTTTTTCAGTTTTGTCGCTTTTTTCTCGTTTTGGCGATTTTGTCTGTTTTTGGAGGTTTTTTTCATTTTGGCGATTTTTTTCTGTTGTTGGGCTTTTCTTCATTCTGGAGATTTTTCTCATTTTGACGATTTTTTCTGTTTTTTGGGTTTTTTTCGCGATTTTTTTGGCGATTTTTTTGTTTATTTTTTTCGTTTTGGTGATTTTTTTCATTTTGGCGATTTTTTTTCATTTTGGCATTTTTTTTCTTTTTTATGTTTTTTTTTCGTTTTGGTGATTTTTTTCATTTTGGAGATTTTTTTTTTCATTTTGGCGATTTTTTTTCATTTTGGCGATTTTTTTCTGTTTTTTAGTTTTTTTTTCGTTTTGGCGATTTTTTTCTTTTTTGGCGATTTTTCTTCATTTTGGCGATTTTTTTTCTGTTTTTTAGGTTTTTTTTCGTTTTAGCGATATTTTTCATTTTGGCCTTTTTTTTTCATTTTAGCAATTTTTTAGTTTTTTTGCGATTTATTTTAATCTTAGAAATTTTCTTTTAATTTAGTGCTTTTTTCATTTTGGCGATTTTTTTCTGTTTTTTGGGGTTTTTTTCGTGTTGGTGATTTTTTTCATTTGGCGATTTTTTTCTGTTTTTAGGTTTTTTTTTCGTTTTGGTGATTTTTTTCATTTTGGCGATTTTTTTTCATTTTGGCGATTTTTGTTTTCATTTTAGCAATTTTTCCGTTTTTTTTTGCGATTTATTTTAGTCTTAGAAATTTTTTTTTAATTTGGTGCTTTTTTCGTTTTGGCGATTTTTTTTTCTGTTATTTAGGTTTTTTCTTTTTTTGGCGATTTTTTTCATTTTGGCGATTTTTTTCTGTTTTTTAGGTTTTTTTCGTTTGGCGATTTTTTTTCATTTTGACGATTTTTTTCTGTTTTTTAGGTTTTTTCTTGTTTTGGCGATTTTTTTTCATTTTGGCGATTTTTTTCTGTTTTTTATGTTTTTTTTTCGTTTTGGCGATTTATTTTTCATTTTAGCAATTTTTCCGATTTTTGCGATTTATTTTAGTTTTATAAATTTTTTTTTAATTTGGTGCTTTTTTTCGTTTTGGCGATTTTTTTTCTGTTTTTGGCTTTTTTTTCATTTTGGCGATTTTTTTCTGTTTTTTGGGATTTTTTTCGTTTTGGCGATTTTTTTCATTTTGGCGATTTTTTTTCATTTTGGCGATTTTTTTCTGTTTTTTAGAGTTTTTTTCGTTTTGGTGCTTTTTTTCGTTTTGGCGATTTTTTCTTGTTTTTGGCGATTTTTTCGGTTTGGCGATTTTATAATTTTTTATTTTTTCATTTTTACCGTTTTTGAAACTTTCAAGAGTTTTGCTCTTACGGTTTCCAAGATACAGCAAATTGTGAAATTACATAGTCAAAATTGCATTAACTGATGGAACACCCTTTAATTAAAATTTTTTTAAATTTTTGTGTTAATTTTTGTAGTCTGTATAAAAATACACTAACCTTACAAATTTCAAGTGTATATATATAGAATTGTATATATACTACATGGGATTTTAAAATTTTTCGTTGCTCGTTTTGGAACACCCTTTAATTTCCAATTATCATGTATTTGTTGTTGTAGCGGCCAAAGGTCTACATACTGTGTCCAAATTTCAGGTCTGTAGCTCTTACGGTTCTCGAGAAAATACTAATATAGTTTTAGACATAGTTAATTTTACATAACACAAAAAGTTAAAGTTTTCCAACCCTGGAAACGTCGTTTTAATTTTTTTGTATTTTTTTAATTTAAAATTCCAATTTTAGTCGTACTGAAGTGTAAAATATGTACATTTATTAAAAAAAAATAAAAATTTGTTTTCGGGAGTTACTTTTATATGGCAAAATGAAGTTTAAGTTTTCCAGCTCTGCAATCGTCTGCCCGATTTTGCTGAATTTCAATACCAATCTAGTTTGGAAAATTTCTGACACACCAGTCCAAGAACGAAGTCTCTAGCTCTTCTGGGAGCTTCGGAAAACCGATTTCACGTACAGACAGACGGACAGACGGACAGACGGACATCGCTTATTCGTCTTCCCTATGCATAAGGATCCAGAATATATATATTATATGGATCGCTTATTGATATTATAGAAATTACAAACGGAATGACAAACCTATATATACCCTTTTACCATTTTTGTTGGTAAAGGGTATAAAAACAAGAGAGAAACACATAACAAATAACTAATAATGAGAACTTTAATGTTCGTATGCGAAGTTAGCATTGTGAATCATACTTATTTTGCATCGTCCATAGGCATTGAGTTAAGGAGAGTCGAAATCAACAACGTCATAAATATTGCTAAGTATGAGTTCGTTGCGCACTTCAAACATTCGAGTGAATATCATTCATAGACAACATTGCAATAAGTATGAGTGCGTATAAGTACAAGAAATTATATATCATGATTCAACTTCTCTGACTCGTAGCATCTGTCGTACATTTTGTTTCTTATTTATTTTTATTTATTTATTCATTTATTGGATCACTACAATACAACAAGAACTAGTCTTATATTACACTATTGGGTAGTAATTTGGCAACTAGGTTTAAATTTAATCAATATTGTAAAAAACAAGGAAAAAAGAAAGAAATAAAATTACAAATAAATTTTTGAACACAGATACGTGGATGAAAATATTGTAACAGTTTTATCTAAAGTACTCAAATATGGCAGATTTGAAATGTCTTGCATTGTTTATTACTTGAATTTGAGGGGGCAGTTGACTCCAGAGTCGAATGGAATTTATGAAAAAGTGTTGCTCAGAGATTGCTTTGTTATATCTGATGCTGTTAATCTTGTTGCCTCGATTCGACCTAGAAAATATTATTCTATCATATAGGTAGGAAGGTTGTTCACTATATATTATCTTATGCAAAAACAATAGTGTTCGGCAAATTAATAAATTATCAAACGTAACATTATATATATGTTTAGCATATTGTGAGATGCTCCTATTCCTTTTTATACCAAATACATACATATCTAGCAACATTATTGTATGTTACGTTGAGCCTTCGCCTACTTACAGCATCGCAACTGGAAAATAGCTCGCAACCATACATTAGAGTAGGCAATAAATAAGCTTTGGCTAGTAGCATTCGGATATCCATCGGTGTATAATGTTGTGACATCCATAGATTCCTTAACATAGAAAAAGTTTTCCCGTAGTTTATTTTAACATGGTCAGAGCAATTAAGTTGTTTATTAAAAACTACACCAAGATTTTTTGCAGTATCAACATAATTAATAACCATATTATTTATCTTTATTGGTGGAAGGTACATAGGTATGTATATCTTTTGATGGTCTAATAATCATTGCAACTGATTTGTTTGCGTTTAAGCTTAGGCCATTTGCAGATGCCGAAAAATTAATATGATGCATATCTTCATTTATAAGTTGTATGCAATTTGCGGCATCTGATATCTTACAGCTTATATAGAGCTGCACATCATCAGCATACATTTGAATTTTGCAATGTTTCAGTTGTAATGGCAGATCATTAGCGTATATAGAATACAATAGTGGCCCAAGTACAGAACCTTGTGGGACACCTCTAGGCATTAGAGAGCATTCAGAGACGTTTGCTTCATGGGTAACGCTATAACTTCTGCCACTTAAATACGAGGTTAGCAGTTTCAATGCAGTTGGAGAGAAATTACACATATGTTTTAATTTACAGCGGGGAGTGGAATGATACACTGTATCAAAGGCTTTGGAGTGATCCAGCAGTATTAAGAATGATATCATTTGACGTTTATCGATTTGACATCTGATTTACTCCGTGACATCAATCAGAGTAGTAATACAGCTCTGCTTTGCTATAAATCGAGATTGTCTATCATTTAGCAAAGAGTTTGTATGTATGTAAGTAGCTGCTTATTTGAGAATGAATTAACTTTTCAAAGACTTTCGAAAGATATGGAAAAATTGCAGGTTTAATTATCGGTATGATTTTGGCATGTTTCCAATCAGACGGGAACGTAGCTGTTGTTATGACTTTTGAAAAAATGATTTAAATGAGTTAGTGTGTACGGAAGAGTAAGAAGCTTGATAAACTTTGGATGCAAACCATCAAAACGAACAGCATTAGATTTAATGTGAAGAAATGCTTCAAGTACATTTTCCTGAGTAAAGTGGATAAAATTTAAGAAATTAGTTTGATTGCAATTTAAGCCATAGTTGTTATAAAAATTTATGTTTATTGGAGGTATAGGCACACCTGCAAATTGAGAGTTTAACTCGTTAAGTTAACGTCAATGACATGTACCCCGGCATTAGCATTACTACTATTTACTAAACCCATTTTACGAATTTCTCTCCATTTTCTTCGGGAATCAACAGATATTTGAAACTTGTAGTGATAGAGCTTGGATTAAGCTATTCTTATTTTTGAATTTACGGCAGCCCTTGCATTTTTAAAGATATTATATAGTTCTGGGGTTCTAAATCGTTTCCACCTTTTGTATGCATGATTCCTATCTTCAATTAGCGTTCTTATTTCATTTGTAAGCCATGGTTTCTCGTTCCGTATGATTTTTCTTTCAACAAAGTACATATTTATCATAAAGATAGCTCAACTTTTGATGTAAAAAGTCTAATTGTTCATCAACAGTAGACATACAATAAATATCATTCCAATTTAAGTATGACAATTTAAAATCGAGTGACTGGAAGTCAATATTCTTGAAGTCTCTATACTCCAGAATTTGGGGTGTTGTGTTATTTTCAATATTAAAATCGTATGACAGAAACAACAAATCATGTTTGGAGAACATAGATGCTGACAACTGGTCGAATAATAGTAAGTGCGAGCTGTTACTAATAAGGCATAGATGAGTTGGACTTCTATTGTTAACTATGTAAAGTCCAATAGAACTCATGTCTTCAACTAGGCTACTATCTTCCAATATATTTGCGTTAAAGTCACCAATCACCACTACATGATCATATTGATGCTTCTATTAGGTCTGTACATAGTCCCTACCAGCAGCTTTTCAGTGATGTTTGAAATTTCAACTAGTATATACTCAGTATTGTCTGAAGCAAGAATTTTACACTTTTCTTTACAAGTAATATTTGATCTTATATAAATAGCAATACCACCTAACTTAGTTAAAAAATTTAACTAGTGAACTAGTGTGCGTAAATATATTGAACTAGTTTACTAAGTTCAAGGTATTGAATCGTGCATTTGAACTAGTTCGTTCATGAACTACACAAGATTATATATAACACACTACCCACTGACCTACCAAAGCAAATTGTTATTTGTATACACAAATCTGATATATAGTAAAAAACAAATCAAATCACCAAGTAAAAACCTCAATCGCTTCAAAATTTGTATCCATGTAAGCGACGGAGGATGAACTATAAAAAATTTAAGCATTTGAATAAATTTCATCACTCGCTTACGTTATTGCATCCTCATATAGGTTTTCTCCAAGAGCAAAAGTTATTTTCATAATTGCTGTCAAAATTAGCGGCATATCCCATGATGTCGACAGTGAACGTTCGATCGACAACTTGTATTGAAAAAAAAACAAAATACATAATAAGGAAATTTGTTTTGCTCAAACGTTTTTTGTCCACATCGTGGCACTGGCGATAACACAAAAAGTACGATTATGATGGGTATAACAAATATAAGTTGATACAATTTTATATTAAATAATATAACAAATTCAAAATTTATGACTTTTTGGCATGTAAATCGTTTTCCAATGTGTCAACATTTATCAACCCTGAAATTCTGAGTAATTTTGGTAATTTGTACCTTCTAAGAAATAGAAAATTAAGTTCGGTCTGCGAAATTACAATACGGCTTTTTAGATGATAGTCTGCTAATATTTCTCTCTTAAGTGCATTCGCATTTCATTTCACCCCCTTTTTAATTTAAGTCCATAGCGAACTTTTGCCACTTAGTTGTCCTTTGCTGAATAAATGCACTTTCAAGTGTATCACTCGATGTTCATTAATTCTAATCATTATTAGCTTCGTAAATATATTGATGCTGGCAGTCTGATGGTGGCATTGCAGGTACTTGCAGCTGTTATTAGGACTCTTGGAATATCCAGAGTTGTTGATAAGCGCTATTAAGTCATTTAATTTGTAGTCGTCTGCATAAATGTGCAACATTTTTTTAAACGATGCCATAAAAGTCAATTATCTTTCATGTTTAAATGACACTTGATTCTCTTACGAGCGAAGTGACAACAGAAAACATTAGACCAAATTACTGTGAAATTCTGTACAGGAAAACAAATGCTACGAGTATTAATTTACATAAATTTTTGTTTTTAATTTTCTTGCACGCTTAGCGTATAGTTTGGAAGTAGTTATTCTTAATTTGCACAAATAACAAGTGTGATACATGTATTCTAATTTAATTCGAGAGGAAATTAACTAGACGGTTTAAATTTAACAATACGACTTAAATTGGAGAAAGTGTAAGAATTATTATTATATTTCTAGCACAAAAAAATTATTATACATGAATACTAGAGATAGTTAAGCGATCCTGTAATTTTTTAATAATATTGCTCGTAGTGAACGTGATTTCTAAATCACTGTTCTTTTAAACTGCGACCGTGATCATAGTTTAACATTGTTTTGTTTGCAGCAGTTTGAGTAGCACTAATAATTGAGAAATATTAATAAGAAGAGTAGCAGTGAAATCAAACAGTCACCGTGACACGGTTGAACACATTTCAGCATTTTTTTTTTTTTTTTTTTTTGTAATGCATGTTTTTATTTATTGTATCTTCAAATATGAACTAACAATAAGTATTCAAATCTTAAATCTATAAAAAAAAAATTTTTATTATGCCCGACCAATGTCGGACATAAGTTTAGTGGTAGTTATTAATAATACATAAGTAGTGATTAGTAACAAAAAGAAAAAGGTGTTTTCAAGCAGCTTCATCATCTGGAATGTTGAATATTAGGGCCCGTATATCTCTCTTTTTTAATCGGATGTGTCCAGTAAAGTTCAAAATATTACGAGCAAGCGGATTAGGATGTGATTCGAGTTTTGTTAGATATTTGCCTGCGTATTTTGCAATTTCTTCACTCACTAGTGGCATATTCAAATCACGATGTATATTTGAATTTTTGATGTACCATGGAGCCGATGTTATCATGCGTAAAATTTTGTTTTGCCTGCGTTGAATTTTCTCTACATTTGAAGCTGAAGCAGTGTCCCATAGTTGAATTCCGTAGCACCATATTGGCTTTAAGAGCGACTTGTATATTAAAAGTTTACAGTCTAGGCTAAGTGTAGAATTTCGACCAATCAGCCAATGTACCTGAGTTAATTTAAGTTTAATTTGAGTTAACTTAGAGTCAATGTGGTGTTTCCATGTAAGTCGTCGATCAAGGTGTATACCAAGATATTTCACATGTGAATGTTGTGTTACTTGAACACACTTTTGTTCATTTACCTTGATTCTCCATAAGATTAACCAAAGCTCCATCTGGCTAATGTGTTCCTGGAGTTTTCGGGATGCCTCATCAGGGTTTTCATGCATACTAAGGCAGGCTGTATCGTCGGCAAATGTGGAAGTATGGATACTACTGCTGACAGGCATATCACAAGTATAAATTAAATATAAAAACTGGTCCCAGTATACTCCCCTGTGGCACACCAGATGAAATTGTTTCAGGCCTACTTGTAAAGTCTCCTTCCGCAACAGTGAACTTACGGGAAATAATGTAACTTTCCAAAAGATTTAAAATGTTTATTGGTAAGTAAGTCTTCAATTTTAAAATTATTAATTATCAAATGCCTGGGAAACGTCAATAAACAGCGCAGAACAATACTTTTTTTCCTCAAAAGTTCTTCTTATAAATTGAACCAATCTGTGAGTTTGTTCAATGGTGCTATGCTGACTTCTAAAACCAAATTGATGGTCTGGTATGCATAACCTGACCAGACATCCCGCTTTAAGCGGGATTATCCCGCTTTTCTGAGGTTGATCCCGCCTTGAATTTTTATCCCGCTTTTTAGAGTTTTGAAATTTCTTATCTCTTAATATATTTTTATTAATATGTAACTGATAAAAATTTATTCCAAATATTTTTTAGTGTAGTTATTGTTTATTTTTTTTGGATCTGGCAGCTCTTCAAATGAAAAAAATAAAAATACAAACGTACACACTCAAAGATCCTTTTGTTACAGGGCTTTATATGTGCAGACATTCTGCTGCTTTAGGAATTTATTACCAAGAGGGCTTATTAGGAGAATAGCAACTGACATTCACCAAACTGTCAATAATAAAATAAAAAGTTCTTGCTTATTTTTTTATAAAGAGTGTGACACATTGGTGTAGTCAGTTGATGATAATATGGACTAACAAGGCCACTTGCTATCATTCGCCTTAAGTTTTTGTACATTGTTTTGTATAAAAATCGTATTTTGTTTTGTAAATGAAGTCAAAAAATCTTTAATTTTATTTATTTTACATTACAAAATAAAAATTTTTGTTAATAAAAACTTTTGTTTATTTAAACTCGATTCTTTTGAGTTAAAAACTGTGTTTCCTAAGTACATACGAAACTTTTTATGTGCGTATTACACATCCCGCTTTCAAATAGTTGTTTATTTAAAAATCCCGCTTTTTGGCTGTATTTTCGTCAAAATCCCGCTTTTTGAACGATCGTGTTTTTTGTAAAAAGCTTCTGGTCACGTTAGGTATGCACCCACTACTAATTAGAATTGGGGACAATTTTGTTTTGAGCAGTTTTTCGAAAAGCTTTGACATTGTAGATAGTAGACTTATAGGCTTATATGACTCAGCCTTGGTAAGATCTTTGCCCGGCTTCGGAGTCATTTTAATTTTGGCAAGTTTCCAGTTATGTGGAAAATACTGCATTCGTAAAATGGCATTAAAAATAAATAGCAGGATTCTTATTGCAATATGAGGCAAGTTCATCAGCATCTTGTTACTAATTATATCAATACCTGGAGCTTTCTTCGTATTAAGTTCTGCAATTATTTTTTGTACATCACGCATCTTAAATTTTATTGGTCGAGCGGGTAGCGCAACAACATTCGGCAAATCAGCAACACCAGTACATATATTTGGCGTAAAAACGGATTTTAAGTGCTCAGCAAATATTTTACCTTTTTCAGTATCGCTTCTTGCCCAACCTCCGGTAGATGTGCGTAGAGGTAGCTCATACTCAACGGGTGTTTTAAGCTTTCTGGCAGCGCGCCACAATGAGTAATTAGACGCCGGTGTGATATCAAGACCCTCCAGATAGTTTTTAAGAGATGCAATTTTTTCAGATGCAAGCAACTCTTGGAGTCGTTTAGTGCACTCTTTAAATCTGATTTTATTTTGTGGTGATCTGTGCTGTTGCCATTCCCTTCTAGCCCTTCTTTCTTCACGTACGAGACGTTCAATGTCTGTAGAATAAATTTTATTAAACCCAATCTGCGGATGGGAGATAGTGGCATGTTCAGCAGCCTGTTTAATATTCTCGCTGAGATTGGCAATGTTCGATTCAATATCATCGGGTGTTCTAAGCGTAATGTTTTCCGCACAATGACTGCTGAGATATTTTTTGAACCCCAGCCAATTAACACGATTGATCATCTTCACATATGGGTCAGGTAAGTTACTTCTTAATGGGCTACAAATTGTAATGATCGTCGGGGAGTGATCGGACGAGAGATCAGGAGAAGCTTGAACTTGAATTAAATCCCTAGAGATATTTTTTATGACGCCAAAATCTATAACATCCGGAATTTTTTGTATGTCAGTAGGCCAATAAGTGGGCTCCCTACTCGAAATGACATCCAAGCCCATTTTTGAAATATTGTTGAACAATGCTCAACCTCTGGGTGTAACAAGGCGCGAACCCCAGAACGTATGTTTCGCATTGTAGTCTCCAGCTGCTACAAAACAAGGTCCAAGAGATTTGTAGAAATCCTCATATTGATTCTCAGTGATTGAAAATCTGGGGGGGGAGTAAATTGATGATATAATAATACATGATATAAATATACATTTCAGCATATCTGCCTCAAAAGTATGTATCAGAGAATGACAATGAGTACTAAAAAAATACGCATAACTAAATAGTCTTAATTTTAGTAACTCCCTTTAATCGTAGTTGTAGAGCAAACAATTCGTGCGCTAACACATTTTTTTAAGCAACTATGACTATGACAACAACTAAAAATAAAAAGGCACATACATATCAAACGCATTGAGCTTCTCAAACTTTCTGTCTGAGTATATTTATACTCAGGCTATGGCTGTTTAGTCGGACCAAACAAAAATATCCTGGTACTCGGGATATTTATTCATCATTCACCGTCGTATATATACATTTGTGAATACAAACTCACTCATTGCCCACAAACTTAAGACTCATTGTTGAAAGACAGAATTTCAAGAAAGCCCTTAGTTAATATGTTATGCGAAATATATAACAAATATTAATCTTTATCCATCTACTTTTTCTCTTACATCGCATTTCTTATTAATGTACTAGTATTTAGGTTATTATTGTCATACTCATGTAAAAAATTGTTTATACTATTATTTTACTCAAATACTCGTAGCTATTCGATTTTCATTTTCTTCCCACACTTTTTTATTATTATATGTGACCTTCTCCGAGAAAAGGGACCTATGGTGTCAAAAAACGGGTGTGTGTCAAAATCGATAAAAATGAGAAAAACATTAAAATTTTATTTTTTAAATGCGTTTTTCTCAAAACTTAATTTTCATACACTAGGTCCCTTTTCTCTTTTTTTTTATTAATTTTTATTTTTTTTGTGCTAAATTTTCTATTACAAATATTGAGTCAATTCAAACTGATTGACATATTATTTGTTTTGTGTGATGTAAATGATTTTCCTACATTTCAATTTCAAAATTTAATTCTATAATTTAAAACAACAAAATGAATGGAGGATTTTTATGGTCTAGCAAGATGGACTTTGTGGTACTCGGATTGAATTGACTCATTGTCATTTAAGATTAATTTTATTCTTAACCTACCATTTACACATGAAACTAATTGCAGGAAAGTAGCAATACAATCACATTTTTTCACTACCACACTCACATAGTTTTTAATTTCCACTCAGCTTTCAACGATTTTTTCAAGAAAGTAAATTTTTGATGTTTTCAGAAAGTAAAATGACAAAGATGTTAACACTGTTACCCACATCAAAAATTTATACAAATATATAGGATTGTGGCAAATAATTATTATAAATTATTCTTATTTTGTATAAATATTTAAATAATTGTAATTTCGTATCTTCAAATATACATGAAGAAGACAATTCGTGCCTATTTAAAACAATAATATTATTAAAATATTAACAATAATAATTATTCCGAACTTATTGCACTATAAATGTGTGTATGCGATAATCTGTAACTCTAATTAAGTAGTAAACAAAGCAAGAAGTATAGCAAGTTTTGCAACTTTTCGTTTCGACGACATTTTTAAGATGAACTTTCACTTTCCTATGAAAACGAACAAGAAATTTTCATGAAAGTAATTTTTTTCATTAAAATTTTTATTCATAATACGTATACAAAAATTTCAAGAAAGTACTTTCATGTGTAAATGTAGCGTAAAGTATAATGGAAATAAATAAAAAGTAAATGAATTAAATAAAAAAATTAACAAAAATTAAAAATTTTAAAAACCCCCGATATATCTAGAAAAGATGTCATATCTTCCAAGCCGCTGGACCGATTTTCTTCAAAAAATGGAATGGGAAATGATTGTTTGTGTTTCGGATTATTTTCAAATTAATGCGTGCGATTGTAGTTCACACAGTCTAAATTTAGTTGTCGTCGCATGTGCCGGGTAATTTAAAAAATGTGTATACACGTAATTGTTGGATGCTTATAGTTATACGTATTCGGTTTAAAATTAATGCGTGTGTTTGCATTTTGCGTATTTTTTTAGCTGCACGCATTCATAGCTCTTAGACGACCAAGAGTAATTAAGACGATACTGATACATACTTATGTAGTATATAAAAAACGCCAGCAGATTTCAATTCAAAAATCGCTAAACTTAAGAGTAGAGTTCAATGGTTGTTTGCAATATTTTCATACATACATATCGATATGTCTTAATTATGTATTTATTTTATTGCAATAGTGTAAAAAATAACGCTTTTACAAGCAGTCGTACAATAACGTTCCATGTTGAATATTACAGTTCCTATTGTGTTTATGCCTTCTCCTGTAAAGTTAGATTTATTTGAGTTAGGGCCTTTCTTTTCTTTCTTTAGACCAACACTAGATATGTATATATGTTATATACAGTTGTTTAGAATCAAACTAAGACTTTTAGGGAAACTGAGTGCTATTAAAAAATGGCGAAAAATATTTTGATAAAGTATGTGCATTAATTAAAGCATTACTGAAAACATTTTATAGTAACACTTAGCCACTTAGCTTGAGTTTTGTGAAGATTGTTGAAGAGACTTTTCTTAGCCATTTCTTTCTATATGTACATATAGGTATAGAAAGAACTAATTTTCCTGCCAAAATTCGATAAAAACATTTGGATTATGATCTGTCGAAAATCGTCTTTTTCTGCGGCATTTTTTCATTGTTATTGCTGCCGCATCCATTATTTTTAATTTAACATTACGCTTATTACGTCATGTATACAGCCTGTGGTGCACAGCTACTTCAGAATTTAATTCAATATATTTTTTGCGGCACTATATAATCCAATAACAACCATGGGTCACCTGTTTATGAATCGACTGTCACACATATAACGGTACAAATAAAACACATATACGAAAAATGATTTTAAAAAATTAATTGATATTTTATATACATATTTTTCATTGCCAATGTCACAAAAAACCTTTCAATGTAATCAATAAATAATAAAAATTAAAATAAATATATTTAATCGGATTAATCATACGACCAATACGACACGCACATATTAGCAATAAAATAAGTAGTTTATTTAAAAAATGTGTGTAATACAAGTTCCAAATATGTAAAACGTGCTCAATTTGAGGTTTGAAGCTTTTTTATTTCCAACATTTTCCCTGCATATGAACAAATTGTGTGATAAAGTAGTCAACAAACAATACAAAAGTTGTCAAAATTTTCAACAATTAAAATAAATTGACTAGAGAAAAAATGCCTGATGAATATTAATCAAGCTTTTTTCTCTCTTTACTTCTTTGTGTCCGTTTAAGTGAAGAGTCGAAGGTGTTACCATCAGCTATAAAAAATAATGCAACCAAATACTATTTGGCAAATAGCAACATAGCATTACGGAAAATGCAAATAAAAATATGCTAATATCAATTTACAGAACTCTTTTGGGGTCATTAATTCCACTTTAACGTAACGTTTAAACCTTTTCAATGATTACAACAAACCTATTGATAGCTTTAGGCCCAATTATAACTGGGCAATTCACAACCTATTGTGGGAGTCGTTGTTCATACACAGAAAAAAATATTCCGAAAAAATATTTTCAAAAACCTGTATTGTTGAATATGAAAAGAGAATTCAACAAAATTAGGTATTTGATTCAAACACATTGCTTATCAAAATTGCAAGCAAGTATTACACTGTACATACAAACAAAAAGTGGTTGAAAATTTTTTCTTTGGTTGACCTTTTTCTGGAATTACCCATATGTGCTTAGAGCTCACGAAATAATTTTAACAGTGCACAACAGTGATTTGGATATTTAAATAAAAATTACCGATCCTTATGTGTTTTTGTCTGTTGATTACTATGGCGTTATTAGTTTTTCCCTATCAGCTCTAGTTTTGTAGATATATTGGCATTTAGGATTTGCATAATTTACACCGCTTATTGTATTATTCCGTTAATATATCACGAATGGTACTCCAAACTTAAAAAATATTTCTGGATTATTAATCTACACAAAAATCCCTTTCATTCAAATAGATTCACATTCATAAGTATATCAGGATATCTGACTATTATTACAAGGTTGTTAAAAATCGTGTGTTCCTAGTTTAGTCCTTAAAAATTTTTTTATTATAATTTTTTTGACGAAGTATAACTAATTTTTATGTATTTTTGTTCGATTTTGAAAAGAAATATTTTAAGTATTTTTCTTATGTAACGCGAAATATATCTGAAACTAGAAAAGAAATAAGCCTATTGCATAAAAATTAGTTAAACTAGGTCCAAAAAATTATAATCAAAATATTTTCAAGGACTAAACTAAAAACCCACAATTTTTAACATCCTTGCAATAATAGGCAGATACCCTGATATACTCATCAATGTGAATCCATTTAAATAAAGGGGATTTTATGTAAATTAATATTAGAGAAAGTATTTTTAAGTTTGGAGTACCATTCGTGATATATTAACAGAATAATACAAAAAGAGGTGCAAATTATGCAAATCCTAAATGTCACTATATCTTCAAAACTAATGACGCCATCGTAATCAGGAGATGAAAACACGTAAGGATCGGTCATTTTTATTTAAACATCATAAAAAACCTCTATTTTGTTGTGCATTGTAATCAAATTCTTTAAATCAATAAAAAAAAAGTTTTAAATTTTTAATAGGGTTGATTAGGAGTTTGTACTTTCCAATATTTCCAATTCGACACGACCCGAGCACGAATACCAAGATGCCCAGCACGTACGAAACACGCACGCGAAAAATTTTCCTAGTACGACACAACACAACAAGCACGAAATTAAATTGAATAGCAAAAAATAATTTTAATTTTCTTTTTAATTTCAAAACTTTAAGTTTAAGAGACTCATACACTATTAACAAATTTACTGGTGTTGCGTGTTTGATGATACAAATATTCATCCATTTCTATTCCAATTGATAATTTTTTTAATTGAGGGATTAATAATAATGAAAAATTCAAAATTAATTAAGCTAATGATTGAATTAAACAAGTAAATAATTAATATATTGGGCTGCATAAACTTTAAATTGTATTGATTAAATTTAACTGGTTGATTGAAACTCTTACAAAAAATCGATTATTTAGTGGGTAAAAATATTTACTTTTTACTGACTCAAACTATTGTTTACTTTAGATGGTGTATATGCCGCCTGCAATGAAATTTTTGATTGATATTTTTAAACCTGATATCTTCATATAAAACTTTAAAAACACAATTGAGAAAGTCTAAATATACACATGTATATTTAAACATAGCTGGATAAAAAGCTTCAACAAAAATTACTATATATAGGTAGATAGACATGACTAGGAAAAGGCTTTTTATGCACTTAAAATAACATTTTATGTACATAAAATATGCAGTAAAAATATAAAAATATGTATTTAAAACTAATAAAATATGCATTTATCAACTTATTTTGTTTTAACGTACACTGCAAGCACACGTTATTTTTTTCATATGGATAAAAGTTTTTTGAGTTTAAAATTTCTTTAATTTTATTAATAGAAATATAGTATATGACAGTCTTCTGCCACGTTCCCCATCTAGTTACTACAGGATGTATCCGTATCGTATTACTAGATATTTTTCATTAAAAGCGGAAACACGCCAAGGAGCTTTCACAAACACCTTAAATCCTCATGAAATTTATGCGAAACCAGTAGATGGCGCTGAAAAAAAGTTATGCAAAAGTTTTTGGGTTTAAAAGCGCTATTATACCATACTATTGTTATACCCTTTGCCAAAAATGGTAAAGGGTAAATATAGGTTTGTCATTCAATGTGTAATTTCCATAATATTCATATGCCACTCATAAAATATATATATTCTGGGTCCTTATGAATAGGGACAGGGATAGCGATGTCCGTATATCCGTCCGTCCGTCTGGTGTACGTAAAATCGGTTTTCCAAATCTCCCAGAAAAGCTATAGACTTCGGTCTTGGACTGATGTATTAGAAATGATCCAAAATAGATTAGTATTAAAAATCAGCGAAATCGGGCGGACGGTTTCACATCAAGTTACTATGAAAGCATTCCAGTATTATTTTCCTCGATTAGATCCCTACAAGAACGTTTAGTGACAACTCACAAAGTATAATTGACTGATCCGCTTAATAGGAAGTGTTAGAACTCGGACTGGTCACTATCACATGATGACCGGTCATATTACTAGTCTTGTGTCAGTTCCATTTGCTGCAACGATAGCAGTGGTCGATAAAATTTGCAAAAGTCTACATGTATCCAAAGTATTCTAGTTTTTTCTCACAGTTAAAAGATTCTGGGACTCATCGAGCCTTCGTATTGCCACAGATTCAGCAGGATGTTCTGCAACTTGACAATTCTAAAGTCGCGTGGCTTGTCACGCTAGTCAATTTAAATTAATTTTTAGTATGTGGTCAAATATTGTGGTAAAAGATGCATTAGTATGCTTCGGGTTATATCCCGTGTTCATCCTTCTCATATTTGCTTTAGATGTTATTTGTTCTGGATAAGCATCCCATGCAAACTCTATATATCCATAATCAGAGAAGGAACAATGTTCTGAGGATTTTCATCTTCTAATAAAATTAGTGTGCCCTATCTTTAGACGGATGATTATCCTTGTTTTTATTATGCTATTCAAAGCATAAAAAACACGAATAAAAGCTTAAAAAAATGTGCCACAAAGAAGAATAACTATTGTAACGTCGTTTTCTGCCGGGTATACTCAGCCTGAAAATGCCAATGGTCGTTACAAGAAATAACACGTTTTTCTTTCTTAATTTATTTCTATTCTTTATTTAAAATTAATAAATTTAGTGTTTTCTGAAATATAATTCAATTCCGTAGTATTACACCATTTGTTTTGTTTATAGCCTCTCAGCTCTCCGGATTTGTTATGGCTGTCTTCCTGCGAGTTGTCTTCTATGCTTCCGTAATCAACCTTTGTATTACTCCTGTGGTCCTATGTAGTCCCTTATTAGGAAAATTTGGGGCCTTATGGATATTTTACTTATGTTTCCGCACATTTGAACATATCGGCTACTGGCCTTCTATCGTTTCAGTGGTGGCGTTGTATTGTTTTCGTGGTTAGGTAATTGCTGACAGTGTTTATAATATATATTCCTCGGTGCCTTACTGTATTGTTTAGCGACTAGAGAATCGCTAACAATATTTATTAACTTCTCCTTATCGATGTTGGTTCGCGACTTGGGAATCGCTAACACTATTTATTATTATCTATTTATCTAGGTGCTACTGTATTGTTTCGCGACTAGGCAATCGCTAACAATGTTTATTAATATCTACTTATCCGTGTTCTACTGTATTGTTTCGCGACTAGGAAATCGCTAACAATGTTTATTAATATCTACTTATCCGTGTTCTACTGTATTGTTTCGCGACTAGGAAATCGCTAACAATGTTTGTCAATGTCTACTTATCCGTGTTCTACTGTATTGTTTCGCGACTAGGCAATCGCTAACAATGTTTATTAAATATCTACTTATCTGTGTTATACTGTATTGTTTCGCGACGAGGAAATCGCTAACAATGTTTATTAATATCTACTTATCCGTGTTCTACTGTATTGTTTCGCGACTAGGCAATCGCTAACAATGTGTATTAATATCTACTTATCCAGGTTCTACTGTATTGTTTCGCGACTAGGAAATCGCTAACAATGTTTGCTAGTTGAATACTAACTTACCCGGATTCATCCTGATCAACTGATGTCTACGCAACGACTGATCCCTTGTTTGCAAATTCTTCGGCCTTTTATACTATTTTCCCTTTACATTATTGTTGTAATATTTACAGAGATTTCTGCATGCTTATGTTTGGTTGTTATTGGCCCTGACTTATTTTAATGTACATGTTTGTATGTATGTTTTGTTAGTGACCGTTAATCCCTTTGCTTGTAAATTATTTTGTTGGATGTGTTTGTTGTTGTATGTTTTGTTCTTTAGTTTATTTCTTTTAATATATTTTGTTAGTGTCTTTTGTTTTATAAATTAGTTCGTCGATTATATTTGTTATTTTATGTTTTACTACTTTACAGGGTGTGACAACAGTTTGTGTGCAAACTGTTCGTTACACTATGATATATTATTGCTGAAACGATTAGTTTTTACATCCAATGATGCTTTCACACACTTACCTGAAAACTCTGGAGACATGGTTTCTTGAGTAGAAAATTTATGATATACTATTTTCGGTCCATAAGATCCCTTTAGAAAAACAACTACCCCGAAAATATTGAAACTGCTGAAACTCAATTAATAGTTCTAAATATATATGCATGCACATATTGAATTACATATGTATCTTTAATTTTATTTCTTTTAAATTGTTAACATTGAAAAAATCAATCATAAAAGTTACTATATTTGAAAAGAAAGCAAAACTACCTATTTAATATTTTTTTTACTTTGAACAAAGTAAACAAACTCCCTCGCCACTCAACAACCCACAACCCACACCTCGCAGTTATGTAAACACGTACACAAGAGACCCAAAAACACAAATTGAGCATAAAAACCGGTACTACCATGTGCCAGTTCATAACTGTTGCTCTGGTAACACAATAAACTTTAACTTTGTATGAGTATGTCTGTCATCGAAAAGTCGATACTTACAAGTAGGAAATATGTATATGCATTTATGTGTTATTGGCTCTATTGTAATAAGATTTTTTTTTTACACAATACTTGTGGAATACACATCCTTACAACAGCACTGCACAGTGGAACAGGATTGAGATATTTAGCCAATTATATAATATAAGATTAAGTTTATCAACAAACAGCAAAATTTTATTTAGATTGAGAGTGACATGTGACATTATACCATCAGAAAGTTGTCAAACTGTTTCTTTGAAAGCAGATAAGATAAATAAATAAAAACCAAATATTAAGTTTTACATTTTAGTAAACAATTAAAAATGCGATAATATGGTCCAAATTTTAATAATCAATAATTGTGTAAGTTTACTTTGCACCGAGTTTATTGGGATGTTTAATAGCTAATGGTAGTACACTTTACCTCATTAGTCATGACTATTAATTTTGTGAAATTTCTTACATTAACATTTGTTAGGTATGCACACGAATTGGTGTCCCTGGGAAATAAAAGAAAGGACAACGTTGCTGGCCGCAGAATGGGTAATTCCGCTTTTTAGCGCCTTCGCAATTTTTTCCATTGCATTTTTTGTCGTCTTGTCGAAAATCCCTTTCATTTGGTACCCATATAATGAAAGTCATAATTGTACATAGATGTCCGACTTTTTGGTGCCTTCACCATTTTTCCCATTGCATTATTTTTGGTCGTCTTCTCGAAAATCCCTTTCATTTGATACCCATATCATGAAAGTGATAAGTGTACATAGATGTCCGCCCTTTTGACGCCTCCGCCAATTTTTTCATTGCATTTTTGATCGTCTTGTCGAAAATCCCTTTCATGTGATACCCATATTTTTATTGTCAGCAGAATGTCCACAGGTTGATCTCATCGTACATATACACATACATGCATACATATATATACATTAGTGTGTCCAAAAAAAAATTTTTTTTCGAACTTTATATGTACCCCAGCATTTTTTTTAAAGCGTATAGGGTAAAGTATTTTTCTGAATTTTTTCAGATTTTTCAGAAGAGGTTTTTTAGAGGACGCTAAAATCTATTTTAACCCGAAAATCGAGTTTTCTCGAATTTTTTAATTTTGTTCATTACGCGGCCCATTAGCAAAATTTTTGTTTGTTGATAAGTCAATTTTTTTAAAGAAAAAACTTACTTATCTGTGCAGATATTATAAGTTTCGGTTATTTCTTTACTCATTTGTAAATTTAGTATAAATTTAAAAAATAATGACTTGTAACTTTTAAAATTTCTATTGAAGCTAAAAAAACTAATGATTCAGTTTAAAAGGTGGATAGATTCTTAGTAATTTAAAGATAAAAATATTGATATTAGATATTTAAATATTAGATATCCTTTCTGTACAAAAAGTTTCCTTTAGAGTTACAACAAATCGCGTTAATTTTTATTTATTTATTTGTTTAAACATACTATACAAAATAAATTTGCATAATATCGTGATGCACAAATATGGGCGGAGTAACTAGACCATACGCCCAAGATGTTATTAACAGTATTTTAAAAAAAATTTGTGACTGACTGTACACGACCTATTCTTTCACATAGGAAGTAGCAACGTGGTTATTAAAGAAAAACCACAAGATTATACGGTTATCCGTGGCAGATCAGTCAACCAGTGCGAGCGAGACGAAAAACTCCCGAAGGCCAAACCACAGACCCAAGCCTGGCCGCACTTAAGAAATAATTACGATGACGCGAGAGATGTTCTTCGACCCAGAGCTGCTTAACGCGTTAATATTTATAAATATCTTATATGTAAATCTGAACCACTATTCAACTGGTTAGTATACATTACTATAGAGTAGTCAAATAACTATGAGGAATTTTGATTAAAAATATACCCCTTTTAGACATGCAAAGTTTGCTGTTCAAAGTCTTAATTCAGCTGGGTGACGACAGAAGGTGAAAATTTTTCCTTCTCTGTCTTGCACACAGCTAAATTAAAACTTTGCAAAGTAAACTTTGCGTGTATAAAAGGGGTATATTTTTAATCGAAATTCCTCATAATTATTGACCGATTCCTTTGATCCTGCTAAGCCGCCAACGAAGAATAAATAATTGAAAGCTAAAAAAATAATATTTTAATTTTTATTTCTTTTCGGTATGAGAAGTAAGCTGGTAAACTCTGCGTAACACAAAAAACCACCCATATTTAATATTTTGAAAGGATATCTAATATCTAAATATCTAACATTAAAACAAATCCGATGCATAACTGGCACACATTACAATATTTTTAATTTCATAAAATGAGTACAAAACTCAAAAAGTATATAACTTTGGAACGGTTAGAGCAAGTTCAATATATTTCTTTAATGACTCAAAATTTATCCACCTTATAAACTGAATCATTAGTTTTTTTTTAACATTAAAATCATTATTTTTAAAATGTATGCTAAATTTACAAAAAATTTCATAAAGGATACCCAAATGAGCGAAAAAAATAACCGAAACCTATAAAATCTGCACAGAGAAAAGAAGTTTGAACAGTTTTCTGAAAAAAAATTGACTTAGTAACCAAGAAAATCGTGCTAATGGGCCGAGTAATGAGAAAAATTCAAAAAAGTCGAGAAACCCCGATTTTTGGGTAAAACTCGATTTTAGCGACCTCTAAACCTCTTCCAAAAAATTTTAGAAAAATCACTAAAATACTTTACCCTAGAAGCTATCAAAAAATGCTGGGGCAAAAGAAAAAAATTTTTCTGGGACACACTAATATACATACATACATACTTATGGACAGGTGAATATACAATTTTATGTAGAAATAAGAAGTTAATTTTTATTTGTGGTTAAAAAAATAAAAATCAGAAAATAATTTTTATTTCTACTCAAACAAATAAAAATCAAAAACTGTTTTTTATTTCTGCTCAAAAAAATACGAATAAAAAAAAATAACTAGTATCTTTTGACTTTTGTTATAAAATGCCTAACAGTTAAGGTCCCTGTTCCTAATCCGTTATTTCATGCCACAAAAAAATTTTAAATTCTCAAATACTTATTTCTACGCAAAGTCAAAGTTGAAATTCCCAGATAAGGCACAAACACCCTCATCTGGCTGCCCTCCACTATGCAGGAAAGTTAAGGTTCAAATTCACAGCCTATAGTTAACTAACGCATGTAGTTTAACTAAAGATGTTTCGTATTAATTTCATTGGTTAAACCACTGACATTACACAGAAAAAATTATTGTTGAATTTTTTTCAATTAAGTGATTGCTTAGGAAAAATAATTTTTTTCGTTAATATTTTAATTGAATATATGTTTATATTAGTTGAATTTACTGCGCTATCAAAAAAGTGTTATCAACATAGCTTAACTCAGAATACTATGAAATGCTTAACAATTATTAAATATTAATTGTATGTAAAAAAATGTACTCTTCTTTTTATATGTGAAAATCGAGCTGTTTTTTGTAGTATGCCACATTGTTTTGAAAAAATATTTTCAATTAAAGTTCTCAATTAATCTTTTAATTAATTTTGATATTTTATATAGAAGAAATAACCACTCAGCTTAATTTTTTTTCTTTGACTCATTCGCAATAATTTTGACATGCGTTGAATAAAAATTAAATATTAAAATAAACAAGTAAGAGTGCTATATTCGGCTGTGCCGAATCTTATATACCCTTTACCAACGTACGTACATATATATAGTATACAGACACATACATACATATTTGTTTTGTGAAAAAATTAATAATTTTTTTAAAGTTTCCATCTTTGGAGCTGTAATTTTCTTTCAGAAGCATAAAATATATTCAATTTATAAAGAAAAAGAAAAAAAATTGTTAGACCTATTTAATTTTACATAACACAAAAAGTGTGAGTTTTCCAACCCTGGAGTCATAATTTTGGATTTTTTTTATTATTGATACCAATCTAGTTCTTTAAAAAATACATAAAATATGATAAGTGAAAAAAGCAAAAACGAAATAAGGAAAAACTTAAGGTCAGATTTTGTAAATTCAAACGATTTTTTCGTTTTGAAATTTGTATGGAAAAAATATTTTTTGAAAAGAATTTTCGTTATTTTTCATACAAATTTGAAACGTTTAGAAACAAAATTTTTTACAAAATCTGCTTATTAATTTCATTTAATTCCTTTAATATTAAAAACTTCAGTAAAGTGCGACTTTGAATCGCGCACGGCTTTTTTGAAGTTTTTTCTTCAGTTTAAACGATTTTTTCAGTTTTGTCGCTTTTTTCTCGTTTTGGCGATTTTTTTTTGTTTTTGGAGGTTTTTTTTTATTTTGGTGATTTTTTTCTGTTATTGGGATTTACTTCATTTTGTAGATTTTTCTCATTTTGACGATTTTTTTTTCATTTTTGCGATTTTTTTCGGTTTTTGGGTTTTTTCTATTTAGGAGTTTTTTTTCTTTTTTTTTTCATTTTGGCGACTTTTTCTGTTTTTTGGGTTTTTTTTTTCGTTTTGGCGATTTTTTTCATTTTGGCGATTTTTTTTCATTTTGGCGATTTTCTTTCATTTTGGCGATTTTTTTTATTTAAGCAATTTTTCCGGTTTTTCGCGATTTATTTTAGTCCTAGAAATTTTTTTTAATATGGCGATTTTTTTCTGTTTTTGGGTTTTTTTTCATTATGGCGTTTTTTCCTGCTTTGGGGTTTTTTTTTATTTAGGCGATTTTTTTCTCTTTTTTGGGGTTTTTTCATCTTGGCGATTTTTTTTTTCATTTTGTCGTTTTTTTCCTGTTTTGGGTTTTTTTTTTCATTTTGGCGATTTTTTCATGTTTTTTTGGGGTATTTTTCGTTTTGGCGATTTTTTTGTTTTTCGCGATTTTTTTCCGTTTGGCGATTTTATAATTCCTTGATTTTTTAGTTTTACCGTTTTTGAAAATTTCAAGAGTTTTGCTTTTACTTTTTCCAAGATACAGCAAGTTGTCAAAATTGCATAGTCAAAATTGCATTAACTGATGGAACACCCTTTAATTTAAACTTTTTGAAATTTTAGTGTTAATTTTTGTAGTCTGTATAAAAATACACTAACCTTACAAATTTCAAGTGTATATACATATAATTGTATGTATATTACATGGGATTTTAGAATTTTTCGTTGCTCGTTTTGGAACACCCTTTTAATTTCCAATTCTCATGTATTTGTTGTTGTAGCGGCCAAAAGTCTACACACTGTGTCCAAATTTCAGGTCTGTAGCTCTTACGGTTCTCGAGAAAATACTAATATAGTTTTAGACATAGTTAATTTTACATAACACAAAAAGTTAAAGTTTTCCAACCCTGGAAACGTCTTTTTAATTTTTTTTATATTTTTTTTTATTTAAAATACCAATTTTAGTCGTACTGAAGTGTAAAATAAATTTATTTATTAAAAAAAAATAAAAATTTGTTTTCGGTAGTTACTTTTATATGGCAAAATATAGTTTACGTTTTCCAGCTCTGCAATCGTCTGCCCGATTTTGCTGAATTTCAATACCAATCTAAGTTGGACCATTTCTGATACATCAGTCCAAGAACGAAGTCTCTAGCTTTTCTGGGAGCTTCGGAAAACCGATTTCACGTACACCGGACGGACGGACGGACAGACGGACATCGCTTATTCGTCATCGCTATTCATAAGGACCCAGAATATATATATTTTTTTGGTCGCAAATTAAAATTATGGAAATTACACACGGAATGACAAACCTATATATACCCTTTTCCATTTTTGGTAAAGGGTATAAAAAACCGGAATTCATTTTGTTTCCTTTTGTTGAGAACTAAGAAGACAATAATAATAAAAAAATACAAGCTTATAGACCAAATATGGATGGCAAAGTTAGTACATTGGCGGTATTTGGGGCTCAATGCAAATGGTCTTGCGTAAGTACATATAGAAGATATCGTAACCTTTCTTTAAAATTCAATCACAAAATGCACACACATTTCAAAGGAAAGCTACGATATTCTACATTTACATTTACGCAGGACTATCAAACATCAAATACGGCCATTGTATTTTTGTGCGCCATTCGAACTACAAAAGCCATACGATGCATCTGTTAGGTTTTTGGTACAATAGACAAATGTTTCCATTTTTGGTTTCCATTTTTTTATGAACATAACATAATATTTTATATTTTTATACTATTAGATTTTTTCTATATTTCAATTACTATTTTAATTGAATCTTTAAAAAATTTTAATTAGTTTTTTAATTGTATCTTAAAAAATATTTCACTTAATTTTTTAATTGAATTTTAAAAAATATTTCAATTAAATTTTTATTTAAAAAGCCATCAATTAAATTTTTAGTTAATGTAATATTTTTTTAAATGAAAAAATAAATAAAATTTTCAATTAAAATGGATGAGTTAATACTACAATTTCCGTGATTGGTTGAAAACTAAATAATTTTTTAACTGAATCTTTGTGTTTTTTAATTGAATCTTATTATTACTTTTTTCTATGTAGTTAACTACCCTGCAGAAAATTTGGTGACAATTGATCCAAATGTACTCGTCCTATAACTGGAGATAATGTGGGTGTTATCAAAAGTTCGTAGTAGTGTATGGTGAAAAAAGTCATATCGTTTAAATGGTGGCATATTGACCATTTTCGTGGTGTATCGTCTTGATCTTGAGCCAATTTAATTCGGACTCGGTCTAGTATTGTAGTAAACTGCACTGAACATGTTCGATGTGGTCGAACACAGGACCTATCAAATAGTGTAAATATAATGTTAATTGCTCCCTTCAATGTGACTCTGGGATCAGTCCCGTAACTATACTTAGATATTAACCTAAGCTTAAATGGTATTTATACTTTTGAAATGTGAGTGGCCCTGTAGTCGAGTGGGTAGTGTGCCAGCCTGTCATGCACGAGGTTGTCGGTTCGAATCTCAAAAAATTTTCAGATTAAAAATAAAATTACAAAAAAATGTCATTGCATTTGTAACAATAAAAAATGTATAAGCGTTAATTGTTACAGTTAAATGTCGAAATTTTATTTATAAATAATTTATATTATTATACATCGAATAGGTCCCTATGGGATAGTTCAGTGACAAGTCACAAGGTGCATACAAAGTATCAATTAACCCCATCCTAGGCCATCCCCATGTAAAAGTGACTGGTCCGCTTCATAGGAAGTGTTAGAACTCGGACTGGTCCCTATCACTTGGGGACCGGTCACGTGACTAGTCTTGTGTCAGTTCCATTTCCTGCAGGGTAAATACTGTGAATTTTAGCCTAAATGAATCAGTGAATAGTGTTAGTGTAATCATGTGTGTGTTTTAGTGTGGAACTCGCTCGTGCAATTCTTTGACAAAACATTTTGCTGCTATTTAACTTTAAAGGAAAAACTAGACAAGTGAAAAGGAAAACATTTTCAATGAAAGTCATACATATTTTATTGTGTTTTTCCATGCATATGTACATATGTATGTATGTATGTATGTATGAGTTCTTTTTTGTAATAGCTGATATGATTTCTATTATCAATGGTGTTAATATGTATATGCATATAAGTATATGTACATTAGGGGTATAACCAATTTATTGGCATAGTACCATGAGGGCAACCATGTGCTAGTAACCACGAAAATCTTTTGTAATTTTTTTTTAAAAAGTTCACGCTTCAATTGGTTTTTCTAAACCAAAGAAAGACATTTGGGAACACTTAAAGCACGGACTTGACCTAACAAGAATATTATTTTACATAATCTAAAATTATTTCCATGCTTTCTTAATGCAATATTCAATATTCATAATTTTATACGATGTTTTTTATTTATATTTTGTTTTAAATAAACATATTATCATATTAACTCCATCGCGTTGGTGTGTGAACTTTTTTGATCTTATCGAAAAAATAAATATACGTTCTCTTATAGTTTTTTATGCGCTATTGGACTATACCAATTTTGATATTTTAAAAAATTGTTAAAAAGTTATATCCCTAATGTACATGCATAAATATGTATACATGCGTTGTATACGAACATATGTAAGTACAGTCACTACAAAAAATTAGTGATCTTTAATTTAAAATGGCTCTAGTAAAAAGCTTAATAAAAAACTCTTATTCAATAAAATGTAATTAATAACCTTTATTTCTTGTATCGCGATCACTGGTACTTTTAACGAATATAACAAAAATACTTTCAGAATATATTTGAAAAACATGCAAACTAAAACAGTGTTGAAGTTCAGCTCCAAAAAGTAATGATCTGTAAGTTTTTTGGAGCATATATACATACATACGTATTATATGAAAACTTTTGCTTTTAATCTTCCTAGAATTAAATTCTAAAATCTTGTGATACATCCGGTGGAATTTATTCCATTCTTCCCGCAGAGTACAAATCAAATCATATCTGTTCCCAATTACCGTTTTTGGTATTGTTATGGGTAAATATTAGGGAGCTAACGAATACCAGTTTAGCAAATGCGAATGCGAAAACGAATAATACATTTTAATTTTTGCGAAAGCGAATGCGAATGCGAAAGCGAATGCTAATATTACAATACATTAAAAAAATTACATGAAAATAAATTTATCTAAGAACATGAAGTTGTGTTGTATACATACATAGATCTACTTGAGTCTTGAATTCAGCAAATATTTATTGATTTATTAGAAATAAAAATTTTTAAACTGAAAGATATATGAAATCATATTAAAATAAGTATAGATAATAATTAAAAATAAATTTACAAAATGTTAGGCAATCAACCCATTCTTACTTTGGCCCAAAGTTCAATATTTCCTATAAAATGCTACCAAAATACATATTAAAAAAATTGGAATGAATTGTTCATGAACATTTTTTCCAGAAGTAGTACTCTGTTCATCGGGGGAAAAACATATGAAATATATCTTCAACATTTTAAGTTTTCATGCGAAATAATATGAGTGGCACTTGTTTCGCAAAAAATTTACAACAAAGAAGGATTAGTTAATATTTTTGCATTTAAAAATTTTTTAACGAAGTAATGATGTGCTTACCATTTTTCAAAAGTTTTAACAGTGTTTTTTTTTCAAACACTGGAAAATATTTCCAATATTTTTGTCTTTAGTATTCGCTTTAAATATTCGCATACATTTTAGCGAATGCAAAAGCGAATGCAAATAGCAAAAGTAAGCGAAATATTTGCGAATGCGAAAGCGAATGCGAAAGCGAATGCGAACATTCGTTACATCCCTAGTAAATATGTATGTAATTTGACGGTAGACCCAGTTTTGCACACTAACGTCCTTTTTCACAATGTATGATTAGTAGGAGTTAACATGAACTTTAACTGCAAGTTCTTCATACAAAACTTGCCGTTAAAGTCCCTGTTAGCTTTTAATTGTACATTGTGAAAGGGCCGTAAGCTGTAGAGGCATTTTTAAAATGGTAATACAAATATTTTTTTTTTTGGTCCATGATAGCACCAACTATATTTAAACCGCCAGTATCCCACGAACTCATACAACTCCATAATAGTACTGATCCTCCTCGATGCTTAAATATTAGACACAAATATTTTTCTTTAAGCTTTTCTCTACTTTCATCTCTTAAAATTAATCGATTCATTTATATATCTACATACATATGTATAAAGGCTATTTTTTATAGAGTGACACAAGTTTAAATCATAATAAAACGGGGCTTTATTGGAACTAAAATTTTATGAAATTAATGTTTAAATATGATTTCTGCCAATCTGGAACATCAATTTTCAAAATTTTTTCGCAGCATTTTCGGTTGTATTTCGACGATAACTCTTCGATTGTTGATTTCCCGGTGTTCAATTGTTTATGGTTTATCAACGTAGATAAATGACTTAACATAGTCCCAAAGAAAATAATCTAATGAGGTTAAATCACACGATCTTAACATAGTCCCAAAGAAAATAATCTAATGAGGTTAAATCACACGATCTTGGTGACCAATTAATTGGACCATTATGTGAAATTATTTTTTCATAAAAAGTTTCTTTAAGTAAATCAATTGTAGCGCCCGCTATCTGGCATGTGGCTCAGTCCTGTTCTAACCACATACCAGCAAGATTAATGTCACGTAATTGAGGTACGAAAAAATTTCGAATCATGTTCCTATACCATTCACCATTGACAGTAACATTCTGAGCATCATGGTTTTTGAAGACTTTTGTGCCAATGACGCCGGCAGCCCATAAGCGCACCAAGAAGTAATTTTCTGTGGATGTAATGGTGTTTCGACAAAAGCTTATGGATTCTCCTTACTCCAAATGCGACAATTCTGCTTATTTACGTACCCATTCAACCAGAAATGGGATTCATCGGAAAATGGAAGAAGTGCACGAAATTTGAATAATTTGCACCCGTTGCTCTGATATTAGTTGATTCATAATGAAATTTCAAAGCAAAAAAAAAAACAAAAAGCAGTGATGCCAACTCAAATTTGTGACACACAAAACATGTCAAAATTATTTTAAAACAAGTAAGAGTGCTATATTCGGCTGTGCCGAATCTTATATACCCTTTACCAACGTACGTACATATATATAGTATACAGACACATACATACATATTTGTTTTGTGAAAAAATTTATCATTTTTTTAAAATTTCCATCTTTGGAGCTGTAAGTTTCTTTCAGAAGCATAAAATATATTCAATTTATAAAGAAAAAGAAAAAAATTGTTAGACCTATTTAATTTTACATAACACAAAAAGTGTGAGTTTTCCAACCCTGGAGTCATAATTTTGGATTTTTTTTATTATTGATACCAATCTAGTTCTTTAAAAAATACATAAAATATGTTAAGTGAAAAAAGCAAAAACGAAATAAGGAAAAACTTAAGGTCAGATTTTGTAAATTCAAACGATTTTTTCGTTTTGAAATTTGTATGGAAAAAATATTTTTTGAAAAGAATTTTCGTTATTTTTCATACAAATTTGAAACGTTTAGAAACAAAATTTTTTACAAAATCTGCTTATTAGTTTCATTTAATTCCTTTAATATTAAAAACTTCAGTAAAGTGCGGCTTTGAATCGCGCACGGCTTTTTTGAAGTTTTTTCTTCAGTTTAAACGATTTTTTCAGTTTTGTCGCTTTTTTCTCGTTTTGGCGATTTTTTTCTGTTTTTGGAGGTTTTTTTTATTTTGGTGATTTTTTTCTGTTATTGGGATTTTCTTCATTTTGTAGATTTTTCTCATTTTGACGATTTTTTTTTCATTTTTGCAATTTTTTTCTGTTTTTGGGTTTTTTCTATTTAGGAGTTTTTTTTCTTTTTTTTCATTTTGGCGACTTTTTTCTGTTTTTTGGGTTTTTTTCGTTTTGGCGATTTTTTTCATTTTGGCGATTTTTTCTCATTTTGGCGATTTTCTTTCATTTTGGCGATTTTTTTTATTTGAGCAATTTTTCCGGTTTTTCGCGATTTATTTTAGTCCTAGAAATTTTTTTTAATATGGCGATTTTTTTCTGTTTTTGGGTTTTTTTCATTATGGCGTTTTTTCCTGCTTTGGGGTTTTTTTTATTTAGGCGATTTTTTTCTCTTTTTTGGGGTTTTTTCATCTTGGCGATTTTTTTTCATTTTGTCGTTTTTTTCCTGTTTTGGGTTTTTTTTTCATTTTGGCGATTTTTTCATGTTTTTTTGGGGTATTTTTCGTTTTGGCGATTATTTTGTTTTTCGCGATTTTTTTCCGTTTGGCGATTTTATAATTCCTTGATTTTTTAGTTCTACCGTTTTTGAAAATTTCAAGAGTTTTGCTTTTACGGTTTCCAAGATACAGCAAGTTGTCAAAATTGCATAGTCAAAATTGCATTAACTGATGGAACACCCTTTAATTTAAATTTTTTGAAATTTTAGTGTTAATTTTTGTAGTCTGTATAAAAATACACTAACCTTACAAATTTCAAGTGTATATACATATAATTGTATGTATATTACATGGGATTTTAGAATTTTTCGTTGCTCGTTTTGGAACACCCTTTTAATTTCCAATTCTCATGTATTTGTTGTTGTAGCGGCCAAAAGTCTACACACTGTGTCCAAATTTCAGGTCTGTAGCTCTTACGGTTAAAGTTTTCCAACCCTGGAAACGTCTTTTTAATTTTTTTTATATTTTTTTTTATTTAAAATACCAATTTTAGTCGTACTGAAGTGTAAAATAAATTTATTTATTAAAAAAAAAATAAAAATTTGTTTTCGGTAGTTACTTTTATATGGCAAAATATAGTTTACGTTTTCCAGCTCTGCAATCGTCTGCCCGATTTTGCTGAATTTCAATACCAATCTAAGTTGGACCATTTCTGATACATCAGTCCAAGAACGAAGTCTCTAGCTTTTCTGGGAGCTTCGAAAAACCGATTTCACGTACACCGGACGGACGGACGGACGGACAGACGGACGGACGGACGGACGGACGGACAGACGGACGGACGGACAGACGGACGGACGGACGGATGGACGGACGGACGGACAGACGGACATCGCTTATTCGTCATCGCTATTCATAAGGACCCAGAATATATATATTTTTTTGGTCGCAAATTAAAATTATGGAAATTACACACGGAATGACAAACCTATATATACCCTTTTCCATTTTTGGTAAAGGGTATAAAAATACTTCTTTATCTTTGAACAAAATCTAACTGAATAGCTCTAAATAAACTTCTCTCTCGTTTTATATCTTTGTTTCTTTCTTTATTATGGTATTTTGGTATTTGAGTCCTGTAAGTTAAAATTATTCAATTGATTGAGAATTTTTATTTATATTAGTATTATTAAAATTCTACAAAAATTGCATGCTATATCTGTGATAGAAATCTTAAGAGGCTAAGCTAAGCTTTAAAGCTTGATAACTACTATTTAATTTATATGTACTCGTATATAGCACAGCCTTTTTAAGGAATGTGTGTTTTTATTTTTTGAAAAATTAGCGACAGTATTCTTTTTGAAGCCAATTCAAGTAAATAAATAAATACTTTTCCTTTCCTTTCTAGCCACAAGAAGTCAAAAAATGTGTTTTGTTTTTTATCCAAGAAACTTTTTTAAGGTTTTACATTGTGTTTTTGACTTCTGCTTTTATTTATTTCTTTTATTTTATGACGTATTTCTGCTTGGAAAAGATTTTTATGTCTACATTAATGCCTTGTCACGTTCGGACTGTAGTTAGACTCTTGTAAATTACCTTACAAAACTTTGAAACGTATTGAAATGGAGGAAAAGGTTCAGAAAAAAAACAACAGAAATTTAAATTGAAAATGAAAGTAAAAACACTTGCCGTTTGGTAGTTGAAAAAAAGCTTGTATAGCAAATTAAATGTCATGGTTGTGGTTGACATTTAAAGTTGATTAAATATTCCTTAATGTAATTTTTTCGAAATTTTCAATCACTATTGATGGATGACACAGGAATGGAGTTTGCAATTTTAAAAGTAACGCAGGGTTGCATACATAAATCGAGTTCGAAAAATAGTATTTTCGACATTATTTAAAATAATTTAACCACTTTGAGGTGATTTATTCATATGCAAAATGTATGGTAAATCATGTATAAATTAACATGATTTGCACAAATCATTATGATTTGTATAAATCATGCCGGTGGAAAAATACTATTAAACATTACATTTTCTGAATTTTTGATTATTATTTTTTATTGGATAATTATTGAAATGAAGAAATAAATTAATTAACTTTTGGCCAAATAAAAATAAAAAAGAAGTGTACGAGTATATACAATTTTTTGGTAAGTGAAGAGCTTTAAAGATAGCCTCTTTTCTATAGCAGCTGATTTCACAGTTATCCACTGTTTTGGGGGCGGATTCGATTTGGAAAAGCAATTGTAAATTGTTCAAATTAATATTCACTTGTATGCATGTATGTATATACATACGGATGCCTTCTAAATGGCGTTCTCGCCTAAAAGGCCTTCAAATTAATGGCTGTTAAAAGGGTTTCCAGAGAATGGATGTTAAAAGGCCTTCCAGAGAATGGTTGTTAAAAGGCCTTCAAATAAAAGTCATATTGAAAGGGGTTTAATAAAGGTTTTCAATAGAGATGTGCACGTGAGCGTTTTTTGACTCACGATACGCACGCTCACTCAGAAAAATATTTTACTCACGCACTTTCACGCACGAATGATATTGCAAATTTCCACAATTACGCCGGCTCACGATTAAAATATTCTTAATCGCACACGAGTGCTTTACAACTTATTACGATCACGCACGCACAGTGGGGACTTCTACAAAATAAATGGTAATAAATCTGTAACCTATAAGCTATTCATTTAATTTATATGAAACTTCTAACATCCGTAGAGGAGGACCTACACTTTATAATGCAATGTTGCCAGATTTGAAGATTTCTCTGCGTTTTGCTGATTTCTCATGGCAAAAATTATCAAGTGAGAGTTGCAGATTTTCACTGCCAAATTGCAGATTTTCTGAAATGCTTGTGTAACGTCAATATTTCGTGTTATTCTTTACTCCGCAAAAGAAATAACCATAGTGTTACTGCCAGAAACATACACATAAGAAACACAAAAAAATAAGTACACTCAGGGAAAAGCTGCAACTTAAAAATAAGAACGCATAACATTAATCCAATAACTTTCAATATAAAAGAAAATGTATATTGAGATACTCAAAAATAAATAAAATTAATACTGTAAATTAATATTTTTCCATATTGAAATAAAAAATTTCCATATGACTAGACTTTCGTTAATGTTTCTTATTAATTCAATATGGTTTTTATTGATTTTAAGCTGTTTTTCTCTGGGTGTAGTTTTTGACGTTTAGTTTTGCAGTAACCATACCACCAACATAAAAACGTTAAAAAGAAACTCACAAATCTGTGCAAAGTTATATAAATATGTACATATCACACACTAAATCATAAACAGTCACAACTAAAAATTATGAAAATGGTTTTAATGGACCGCAAAAATTTCTTTTGCAGCAAAGTTTTCTTGAACAGTTTTTTACCACTCCTGAACATCTGGGATTTTTTGAATTGTGACTATTTATGATTCCGTGTGCGATATATTAATGTATATTTCTTTGCATATGTTTGCATGTATACATATGGGTAATTCCAGAAAAAGGTCAACCAAGAAAATTTTTTTCTCAAAAATTTTTGGTTTTGTTTTAAATAATAAAGCACAAAGGGCCATACTTTACAAATGTAGAAGCATTTTTGATTTTTGAAATTTTTTTTACCGAAATATGGGACTTTTAAATGAAATAGTTTCTTTGCTGAGCCTTTTTTGCGAGTATTTAAAGTAATTTGTATTATTTTTCTTTTTTTGTAATTTGCAAATTTTCTTCTAAGAACAACCTACGCATTAGCAAAAAAAAAAGGAGAATGGAGTTCTAATAAGGGAAGTTGTTTGAGTTTGCTTCCACTCATACCTTAATGTCTCATACGTCGCATAAAATCAATATTTACTAATTTTTTTCAGCATGAAATAAGTACTTGTTATTGTTTAATTACTTTTCAATTAAAGTTCAATCAATATTAGCAAAGTTACTGCGTTTAGTTCTCTTGGGGAAAAAATGTTGCGTCCGTATTTTTACTTTAACCATTTAAATAAAAATTAAAACAAAATTTTCATATATCATGAATCTACACATAAACGATCGTCTTTCGCCTTCATTTCCACATTTACAAAAAAATTCTTCACCAAATTTCGCTGTATTATGTACGAGTATATATCTATAAGTGCACAAAAATAACTTCTATTTTTGTCGCGTCCGTTTCTCGCTGATATTTGCTTATATCTTTTCACTATATTATTAATGTCGCCAAAAAATGTTTCTTAAATATACTACTCCTTCATTGCTTTAAAACACTTAAGATATATATTGGATTTTTACATTCCTTTCTTTTTTTTTTTGCTCAAATAAAAGTGTACGAATGTCGCGTCCGTCGCCTGGGAATTGCCCATATGTACCTACCATTTTTTAGTTTATATTTGTCCTTATCCTTTTTTAATATTTAATATTTAATATTTTTATTAACCTATTTGTAATATCGGCATATCTTTTTGTATAGCAAGAAGATAATTTGTGTTAATTCGAAAACAAAATGAAAAACAATTCAAAATGAATGTGTTTTTATTGTTGCAAAATTTTTTCTGATTTTTTTTAACTATTTTTCAGATTATTCAGATTTTTTAACTAATTTTTGCAGATTTTTGGTAAAATTGTCTGGCAGCAGTGATTGGGAGGTATATTTTCTCATATGCCTTGGTGAGCACTTTTCAGTTAATTCTCCGTCGTTACGGAACTTTCTGAGAGAAGGATATTTCAAAAGGAAGTCCTGAATGTATGTGCATATATATTTATGTATGTACGTAATTATACATATCGCACATAAAGAATCACATCTCAAAATTATCAAAGTGGTTTTGCTTGTTTATAAACCAGTTAATGAAGAAATCTATAACGACCTCAACAATTTCTTTTGGAATACAGTCTTGTTGAAGAATATAAAATACCGTTATTCTTGTTTTTATGTCACATACTTGCATCATTTGTACAGTATCAACAGTTGTTTGCAACTACTCAGCATCTGAAACTTTTTGCGTTGTGACTGTTTATGATTTAGTGTGTGATATACATATATTTGTAATATATATGTATCTATATATATATTAAAGTGAGTCAACTGAAATCTTCTCGAAATTCTAAGAATATTACCCTGAGAAACTAGGGGTATAGACCAAAACCAAGCTCCCGACGAGATGCATCAAAATTCAAGCTTTTTGTTGGGTAAAAACATTTATAACCAAATAACAAAAAAAAAAAACATTTTGAAAATTTTCGTTCCAATTTTCATAAAATTTTGTACGAATGATGCCTCTGGCATAACTACCGTTAGTGCGAAATCTTGAATCATTATACGTTATAGTTTGCGAAATATACGAGTAGCAACATCAAAATGTGAAAATTTAACAAGCTCGCTATATTTCGCAAAGTATAACGTTAAATGATTCGAGATTTTGCATTAATGGTACACAGAGCAAACAGTGCCTACTAAATACCTCATAAAATAGAACAAAATAAAGAAGAAATCTCTATAGTTTTTTTCAATAAGGAAATCTTATTAATTTCATAGAGAAAACCTTTTTGAAAAAATCAAGAAGAAATCTTGTAGTTTTTATGAGGTTATCTTATTGATTTTTTCAATAAAAAATAAAAAAAAATTGCGTCTTTATTTTCTGTACTTATGTATTTTCATTTAATTTTTATACCATATACATATGTATGTATGTAGTATATTGTAGATGTTATTTATTTATACATACATACACATTATCTTATTTTCTTAACTAACTTACTCACCAAGTATTGAACCAGCTAACTTTTACCTTATAGACAAGCACTCTAACCAATATGCTAACAAGCATCCTGAACAACCATTGAAATTATTGTGCAAACATTCTATTTATAGAAACGAAATAACAAGACACCTCATAAAATCAAGAAGATTTTCTTATTAAAAAAATCAATAAGATGCTTTACACATAATCATATAGTAACCTATATGATTATATTCAAGAAGAAACCCTTATTGAAAAAATCAATAAAATCAAGAAGAAAATGTTTTTAAAAAAATTAATAACGCAACCTAATAAAATCATTAAGAAATCCCTATAGTTTATAATTTATAAGAAAACCTTGATAAAATTAATAAGATTTACCACATAAAAACAATAAGGAATCGCTATGCAAAAATCTTCGCTTCTTTCTGCTGGGTTACCCCTTAGCCTAAAAACGTTTCTTAAAAAGAAAATCTTATTAATTCTATGAGGCAGTTTTTTCTCTGTGTAGTTATGCCGGACACATCATTCCTTAAAAATTTCATCAAAATCGGAAGCGAACATTTTTAAAATGTTACTTTTGTTATTTAGCTAGAAGAAGAACATCTTGATTTTGATATAAATTCTAATATAAGACATCGCTTTTTTACGTTTTTAAGAATCTTACTTTTTATTTTATTTTTTTATTTTTTATTTCTTTTTACATTCTTTTTAATTTTCCTTCTAAGTTTCGTTTTTTAGACCTAAGTATGTTCTAAGAGTTCTCCTCTTATGTTATGTTAGCCTCGGGAGCAAGAGCATATCGTCCCATATCTAATTTTATTAACATTTTATTATTTATTAACATTTTATTTATCTCATTGTTAAAGCTTGGTGCTGTTCAAATGTTATAGTTTTTAACATAATACCTTATAGTATTAAGTTATCTTTGTATCATTAACTTTAAAAACTTTCTATATTTATAATTTGAACGGGCTAAGGTTCGTATCGCTTTTTAAGCCAAATTACATGTGATAATTATTAATGAACAAATAACATCAAAGTTAGCTTTAAATACTCTGACAACACATAGTTGAACGGAACAGCTAGCCGTTTTCGAAGGCCACTAAACCTTCATCATCAGCGTTCTTCTGTGTTTGGTCCACACAGTGGACATAAGTTGAGCTCGCTCTAATGTATATATGTATGTATGTAGGTATGTATGTTTGAGATAATTTTCAATAACTAAATTATAAATGACTTCTTAAAAGTTTTAAGTCTATAACAAGCTTCAATAGTTAACAACATGCAACCAATTGCCTTAAGAAGATGCTATTAAAATTAAACTATGAATGAAATTTACTAAATTTTTTACTGTAAAACATTTGCTTTCAAGGAGAAGAATATTTAACAAACAGCAACGAAATTAATGACAGAACGTGTGAAATCTCATTAATTCGTAAAAAATTATAAACACTAATTCTAACAATAAATCTGTTTTATCTTTTTAATCTAAGTCTAATAAACTCTCTCAAACAACGTGTTATAAGGTCTCACATTTAATGTCGACGTGATGAGGTAGTGGCGACGACGATGACAATTGCTGACGGTGACGATTTTGTTTTCAAAAATTAAAATATACAATTTCAATTCAAGTTAATTATATACATATGTATGTACATAAGTATGTACAGTATGTAGAGTATACTCTCTATAGATTGGAGTGGCTTTTTTTATTTGTAAAATTATAGTACGTGCATCAGAGATTGGCAATGAATCATGTTTTCGTTATTTATACTGACTCATAAAATTTTAAATATAAGTGAGTAGACATCATTTAAAATCAACTACTCTGCTTTACGCGTACTCACCATGACATTGATTTATAAGTATAGGTTGAAATAAATACGAATGCGACGTAAACCTCATAGTCATACCACACTCACACTCATAAATAGACTTGGGTCGAACTCGTTCACTAGTTCATTTTTGCAATGTAATTTAAATGGGTTTGATCATTGGTTTGTGGCAAAAATAAACTAGTGAACGAGTTCGACCCAAGTCTACTCATAAATCACCTCAGTTTGATTTATAACTTATATTACTCATATTGATTCAGCATACTCAACTCATGCATGTATGTTTATTTAAAGTTTTATGCCCTTATGCAAAAACGATTGTTAAAGTTAAAGCATGCTTTAAAACCGATTTTTCCATACAAACTTCGTTTGTTAAACCAACTTTAAGTTTAACAATCGTTTTTGCATAAGGGGGTTAGTCATTAAAGAGTTTGCAAGTAGTATATAATAGTAGTAAACAAAAAACAAAAAAAAATCCAGGGAGAAACACATAATCTAATAATGAGAATTATAATGTTCGTATGCGAAGTTAGTATTGTGAATCATACTTATTTTGCATCATCCATAGGCATTGAGTTAAGGAGAGCTCGATGCGCACTTCAAACTTTCGAGTGAATATGATTCATAGACAACATTGCAATAAGTATGAGTGCGCATAAGTACAAGAAATTATAAATCAAACTCTACTTACTTTTTCACTACTCATTGGGCTTCTCTGACGTGCATACATACATATGTATGTATGTATGTACATATGTATTAAGTTAAACAAATGCATAAAAGCAAGTCGAAACACAGAGTTGGACCAATTATGGCACGTAGTATGTGTATATAAGAATACAGTAATTTCCGCTTAATTGATTTTCTAAAAATGCGCGGTTTTTGGTGCAATTGCAGCATTGAGATCAATAATTCGAAACATGCTGCAACAGGCTGCAATGATTATGTATTTATCGTTCCCTCAATAAAACAAAATAGTGTATACCATTAGTTTTTTATTGCATAATAAGAATCTACATAACTGATTCCAAATGTGGTAAAAATTTGGTGAAATTCTACGTCCACAAAGTGGGTCAAAAGATCAATTGAAATACTAGCGTATAATTGCGTTTTTCATTTATTTGCAATTAAAGCACTTGTAAATTAATGAAATATCTTCTACTACTAGCCTGATTATTCCACCACATATTTAAATGACCACAGCTTAAAAACATTGAATATTTTCTGAAATATTACTGTTTTCCCATATGTCTAATAAAACCTTAAACTCTATTATTTCGAAATGAAAAAAAAGCAATGTGTGTCCGATCACAGGGGAGATGTGTAAACATCTAGTAATGAAAATTTTTTCAGTTCGAAGTACTAATGCTTTTAGTATATTTTTTTAAATTAATCAATTAAAAGTATCAAAACTTTCAATATTGGAAATACATAGGAATTTGCTACTTTTTGTTTGTTTTATTTATTTAACTTATTTGGTTAGTAAATGGGCACACTGCAGTATATATGTATGTATGTATGACTACTGAAAAAATTCACTAAATTTTTACTGATAATGAAATTTAGTTTATATTATATTATCGTAGGGCCATATTCATAATGAAATCGTAGCAAGTGGCAAAGTTTTTTAAACCCTTCACCAAAAATGGAAAAATATATATATTATAGGTCCTTATGAGCAGGGAAGACGAATAAGCGATGTCCGTCTGTCCGTCCGTCTGGTGTACGTGAAATCGGTTTTCCGAAGCTCCCAGACAAGCTAGAGACTTCGTTCTTGGACTGGTGTGTCAGATATGGTCCAGCTTAGATTGGTATTGAAAATCAGCAAAATCGAGCAGACGATTGCAGAGCTGGAAAACTTAAACTTTGTTTTGCCATATAAAAGTAACTAGATAACACAATTTTTTTTAATTTTTTTGTTAATTAAACTTATTTTATATTGCAGTACGAATAAAATTTGTATTGAAAATATAAAAAAAATTAAAAAAAATCAAAAAGGCGTTTCCAGTGTTGGGAACTTTAAAACTTTTGTTATATAAAAATAACCTACTATAACTAATTTTTCCTTTTTATCTATAAATTTAAAATATCTTAAATTCTTAAAAGAAAAAGATTGGTGTAAGAAATCAGAAAAATTTTAAGTTATGATTCCAGGGTTGGGAAACGTACACTTTTTGTGATATACAAAATTAACTAGGTGTAATATTTTTTTTTATATTTTTATTTATAAATATATTTTATGTTTTGGAAAGAAAAGTTGGGCATAGAAAATTTAAAAAAAAAAAATCACAGCCTCGCTGGAGAATTTAACCTTTTTAGGGTTCCGTACTCCAAAGGTGAAAGGGAACCCTATTATTTTCGCTACACTGTCCGTCTGTCTATCACAGGGTATTTTCTCGGGAACTGTAAGAGCTACGGACCTGAAATTTGGACAAAGTATGTACAACTTTGGCCGCTACAACAACATATACATGAGAATTGGAAATTAAGGGGTGTTTCAAAACGAGCAACGAAAAATATTAAAATCCCATGTAATATACATACAATTGAATGTATATACACTAGAAATTTGTAAGGTTAGTGTATTTTTATACAGACTACAAAAATTAACACTAAAATGTCCAAAAATTTAAATTAAAGGGTGTTCCATCAGTTAATGCAATTTTGACTATGCAATTTTGACAACTTGCTGTATCTTGGAAACCGTAAGAGCAAAACTCTTGAAATTTTAAAAAACGTTAAAACTAAAAAATCAAAAAATTATAAATTCGCCAAACCGAAAAAAATCGCCAGAAACAAAAAAAAATCGCCAAAAACAAAAACAAATCACCAAAATGAAAAAAAAAATCGCCAAAATGAAAAAAAAACCAAAAACAGAAAAAAACGTCAAAATGAAAAAAAAATCCCCAAAAACAGAAAAAAGTCCCCAAAACGGGCAAAAAATGACAAAACTAAAAAAAATTGTTTAAATTGAAAAAAACTTCAAAAAAGCAAAAACGCCACATTAAAAATTTTCTCAAAACCGAATGTACGAAACCCTTCGTGCGCGAGTCAAAGTCGGTCTTTACTGAACTTATTTTGATATTAAAGTAACTAAATAAAACTAGTATTTTCCTTATTTCTTTTTCTCTTTGTTCACTTAACATATTTTATATATTTTTAAGGAACAAGATTGATATAAGGAACCAAAAAATCTAAAATGATGATTCCAGGGTTGGGAAAAGTACACTTTTTTATATATAAAACTAATTAAATAAAGCTAGTTATTTCTTTGATAATTAAATATATTCTATATTTTAGAAAGAAATAAATTAGTACTCGTATTAAAACCAGAAAATTTTAAATTATGGTTCCAGGATTGGAAATTGAAAAAAAGATTGGGTAAAAAAATAACCAAAAATAATTATTTTTTCAGTTAAACATATTTCATATTTTAGGAAGATCTTTACTCAAGCAAATTCTTTAGTCGATAAAAACCAAGAGGTCACTTACTAAAAATTGCACTATAACAAAAAATTATAAATTTTATCACAAAACAAATATGTATGTATGTACCTATGTATGTATCTGTATACTATATATACATACGTTGGTAAATGGTATATAAGATTCGGCACAGCCGAATATAACACTCTTACTTGTTTTTATTCAAATTTTTTAATTTGTGTATGAAAAAAATTTAGCCACTTGGTAGAATTTCATTATGACTACGGGCATTACTGATTACTGAAAATTCAATGCACCTCATCATATAATAAATCATTTAGGCACTTTATACAAATTGTGGAAAAAAATATTAGTAATCAGTAAAAATTTACTGGTTAAAAAATTATTTTTACTGAAATTTTAGTAGTACTGTAAAGTGCCCATCTATGGAAATGCCTTTACTTTTACTTTTAAATTTTTAATTCCTGTTGTTCATCGTTCAGTTGTTGCTATTCTTGTTGTTGTGTACGCATTCCAATTAAAATAAACTCCTAATTTACAATATGCAAGTCTTATTGCTAAGCTGATTATTTTGTGGGAGAGAGAGACGAGGGAACAGAAACGTTTCTTTTCCACTCGTCACTATCTCCTAAAAAATTAATCAACTTAACAATAAGACTTGCATAGTGTAAATTAGGACAAAGTAATTATCAAGATAAATAAAACAAACAAAATCCAGCAAACTCCTGTGTATTTACAATATTTTAAATAAGTTTGTGTTGCTTCTTTCAAACACTAATATTCTCATACTTCATATTGCGGTGCGATGATGATCTTACTCAAAATTTGTGATTGTATTGTGAAAAAGTTTTTTACCACCTAGCGTATAGATGTTTACACATCAAAAATTAAGTTTAACCTAAAAGTGTAAAATGAATAATCGCCAGAAGTTGTTGGGTGTTTATTCATTACGTGCAATCATCAGAATTTGGAATAAATAATCGCTCGTTTGCAAACTTAGACTAATTAGTCTATATGAAGAATCAGGAATATGACCAATATTAGTATCGTTTTAAAGCTTTTGATAACATCTTTCATGAAAAGGTAAGATGTTGACTTGGTTGGCCATGCGTATTAAGCAGGAAAACTGTCCAACACAGAAAATCCTTATTAGGCTACGCCGTGTGGGAAAACACCATGGTGAAGAAAATCCTTACGCCATGGTGAAGAAAATCCTTAAAAAATTTTTTTTAATACATATAGTTATTTATTGTATTTTTAATACATACATACATATGTAAATGTATGTATGTATTAAGAATATTTAAAAATGTAAATTGATAAAGATGAGGAATTGAGAAGCATGTAATCAGATTGACTGCAATCTATTTAATTTATTATAAAAATTTTATATAATTTTCAAATGTTATTTAAAAACAACCTTTAAATTTTTTGATATTTATCACAAACTTTAATGTACGCGGACCGGAGTATGAAGTTCTTTGCCATACAAATTAGTTTTCTTTAATTTTGCAGAATAAAATAGACCCCCAATTAAATGTCAATAAATTTCACATACAATAGATACTCGTATTCGCGAATATCGTTTTAAATGTTCGTATTCGCGGATATCATTTTAAATATTCGATTTCGAATTCGCGAATATCAGAAATTTACATTCGGCTCATGTGTGTATGTATACATAAATGAGATACATATATATGTAAGTAACACGTATGCTCAAATGATAATCAAATAAATGAGAAAAACATACGTATTTTTGTACGGAATTCCTAAAATTTTTCTGTTATGCAACATTTTTAATTTTTAATTTTTTTGATTGTGTTCAGCACTTCCTTTAATTTATTGTGACTGTTCTTTAGGGATAAATTTTATTTTTATCTGCATTTACCAAAAATTAGTAACAACTCGTTACAAGCTGTCAACGAAATGCCATCGATTTGAAACATAACTGTGAGAGAGAGAGCATAATAGGCAACATGGCGCAAACCTTTGTTTATATTTCAATTTGATATCCATATAAAAATTTAACGAATATAAATATTTTTTAACAAAAAAAATTTGGTTTCAATTTCCAACCATGGAACCATTATTGAGATTTTTTAGTTTTGAATACTAATTTCTTTCTACAATAAAGAATATATTTAATTACCAAATAAATAATTAGTTTTATTTAATTAGTGTTGTTATATATATATCACAAAAAATTTAAGCTTCCCAGCCCTGGAATCATCCTTTTCAATTTTTATTACTCCTTACTTCAATCTAGTGCTTTGAAAAATATGTTAAGTGATCAAAGAAAAAAGGAAATAAGGAAAAAAATTGTTTTATTTAGTTACTTTAATGTAAAAAAAGTTAAAATTTTCCAGCTCTGGAGCTGTAGTTTTTATTTTTCATATTTTCTGTACGAAACTTTTGTTTCTAAAACATAAAATATATTTAATTTACAAGGAATAAGAAAATAATTAATTAGACCTAGTTTCCAAACCCTGGAATCATCGTTTTAGATTTTTCTGATTTCTTATACATACCAATATATTTATTTTAAGAATGTAAGATATGTTTAATTTATAGAGAAAAAGGAAAAATTAGTTAAATAGGTTATTTTTATATAACAAAAACAGTTAAAGTTTTCCAACCCTGGAAACGTCTTTTTTGTTTTTTATTTTTTTAAGCCAATTTTATTGTTGTTTATTTATTTAACAAAAAAATTGTTTTAGCTACAATAATTAAAATTTATTTGCTGGTGGCTTAGCATGTCTATATACGCGGTGGTTTAAGTCTACTGATGACTTGGTTGAAGCGCCAATAAAATGCGTATTTAGACATTGAAAAATGGGGTTGAAGGCCAACTTTGTGGGGCGGACGCGCCCCCTAAAACACAATTTATCGCTTTGAAATTTTTTTGTATGTTTTTTTACATAGAACCGATTGGGTGGAGGGGGGGGGGAGAGGATATATGAAATCAAAAAAAATATTAACGGCCACTCTAATATACATACATAAGTATATGTATATACATTTGAGAATACTTGCATACATAATCGCAGAGAAATAGCATTTCAAATAACATTTAAAATTTTGAAAACATTTTTTTAAACTTATACTCGTAGTTTTGTCATTTATAGCATGATACAATAATATAAAGGTACAACCGTTCTCTCTTTTCGTCTTTTCTGACGCTTGTGACGACAATTTTTTACTCTTAAAATCAATGCTACCTTATTAATTTATGAAATCCGAGTTTTTGATTATTTTTTTGACGTTCTTTTTTATTTATTGAAAAATATTGAAGAATATGTATTTAAATTATAATTATTAAAAAAATTTACATCAGCATAAACAATTGAAAGGAAATTACCAACGGAAAAGCCTCTGCATCACTTTCCGAATCAAGGGTGGGACTTTCTCTTCATACTACTCTGGCTTATTGCTTTACATCAGGTGCGTCCAAGCCATATGCACAATGTGCAAACTTTTGTAAAAGAGCTATTGAGCTTTCACACCGACGAGAGCCCAATTGCCAATCAGATCTCGGCGAGAACAATGCTTCCTCTTAATTTGCAAGGAAACAAGAGCACACTTAACAGCTTTCAAAGCTGTTTGCCTCAAATACAATCATCACAGTATGTGTGTTTAGAGCCTAAAATGATAAGCAAAAGGCCGCCCGTGGGCACTTCGTTATGCTCTGTTTTAAACATCATATGTATATATAAACGTATATTGTTGCTTTATACTCCAGCAAAAAATAAATGAACGCGTTCAAAATGAAGTAGTGTTTCATGATTTCTTGAACATTTGTTTCTTCGAATGCATTCTGAATGGCATCGCAAATCGTAAATAATGCTATAGTTTTTGGGTAATACATTGAAATTAATATGACACATTTGTATAAATCAAGTTTTATCTCCAACAAATAACAAGAGTGCAATAGCTCAGTGGTATGCCTTAACAGTCAGAACAGCACTGTTCATATCCTGGATGCGAAAAAAATTTGTTTCTTCGTTTTGTATTTACGTGAAAAAACGTCATCGAATCATGGGTTCTAAGCACTCATTTGAATGATGAGCAGTTTTGCTAAATGTTAGCCCATGCTCGTCAATGACACGCCTGTGTTAAAATCATGCGTTCTGCACCTAAATTGAACCAATTCATTAGCAATAGAACCCATGCATTAACTATTTCTTTTGCATGTCTTTTTTTGTTCAGATTATTCAGATGTAGCCCATCAACAAAGCATTAATTCTTACTGTAAACTGCAATAAATTTGCACACGAAGTGTATGTAAATATACATATATTATATGCATGAAACACGCTCATCCATTATCTGTACTAAACAATAACAAAAACAATGTAAATTTCTTGTTTTTGAGAACAATGTTGCATCCCTAGCCATGAGGTTCTTTTATTATCTGATGAATTAACTAATAAATCAGACAGTTGGTAACGTTTCTACATCATATTATACACATGCATATTTCGTTATCCACGTTTCCAATTAATACAACATTTAAAAAAATGTTTTTTACGCTACAGTTACACGACCAAGATTTGCATTCAAGTTTTTCACACATACTGGTTGTCAAAAGTAATTTAAATTGAAAGCTGTGACGTAGGCTGCACGCAATTTTCAAGCAAATTTATTTTCAATATGCCGTTGATAAGAAAACAGCTTAAACACACATTTTCATGGCTTCTATTTAGGTCTATAAACCGCAACACATCATTACATTTTTTACATATTTTTGTTCCTAATAATATTTATTTAAAGTTAATTAAAGTTTTTAGGAGGAACATAACATTATGTGTAATAAAAGAACATAAAAATACTATGCCGGCAGAATATTTGAAAACAAAAACGAAAAGTGTGCTCATTGAAATTGGTGTCAGTTGTTTTTTGCCTATAAATTTGAATACACAATTGAAAGAAAATTTGAAGTCAAAGTCCCATCAAATTCTAAAAGTGTGATTGTATTAGTGAAAAAGTGTGAATGTATTGAAATTTGAAAGGCAAAACTTGATCGTGTAACCCTAAAGTTAAACTATAATTTCTATATAACTTAAAATTACACATTTCCAAAAACATTCCTAAAAAAATTTCCCCGTAATTTCGTGTGGCAACATTTTCCCCTCTCTTTACAAAAAAACAGCAATCAAACAATTTTGGTAAAAGTCAAAATTAATTTTATACGTCAAATGTGGTAGTACTTATATATTATAGTTATCAAAAAAGCTTTATAGCATAAAAATTAATTAACCCCTTGTGGCGCAACATTGAGCAAATAGCTTTTTTCTACAGATTACAGGAGCTCATAGCACCAATAACAAATTTTGTTCTAGGATTTTATTGAAATTTGATTTATTACAGTAAAAAAGGTAAAGAATTAAGAGGAAATAAAGTCAGATATCTTGGCAATAAAACTTCCAATTCAGAAATAACTTTACTGATAATATTCTAACAATAAAAACAATAATTGACTTGGATATTTATAAAATTTATTGAATTAAAACGCTGGAAAAATAAGTTTTTAGAAAATTGCACTACGGTAACATTGATTTAGTAAAATCGTAGGGGTATTTTAAATCTGTTGTTATGAAAGAGATACAATTTTTTATTAAGAACGAATCTTACAGATTGAAACTAGCTATTGTCTAAAAGTTATTGCATTAAAATAAAATTAACAAAAAAATTAGTCATAGAAATCATTCCTCAGACGCATTAAAATAATTCATTGCTTTCCTAGAACATGATGTTCTGTGTTAGCAGTAATGAATTCGGGAACTTATACATGCTGTTGTGCAATACTTTCTCTTTTTCTATTCATTACCAGGGAAACCGCAATATGCAATTGCATATTTTTTCTTGTGTGACGTATTAAGGCGGGGTCTTTATGAACTTTGGCATCGATTCGTTAGTGCATAATTTTGCATATTTTACTCTTTAAAGCATGTTTCTGCATATATCAGTCTTACATGCATATTTTCTAATTTTTAGAGCACAATTTACGCTTTTAAGGTATATTTTGATACTTTATAGAATTTTTTTATATTAATATATATATGTTAGTCAAAATTTGTATTTGTATTTTCCGCCTACTAAATCTTGTTGTGCTGTTGTGACGGACTCGCCCCGATTACATCAGTAGACGTTGAAGGAAAATTGTCAATGTATAAAATGTGTGACAGGCATCGACTTTTATTTGAAAATCTAGGTCAATATTTTGTTGTTTACTGCAATAAAAATTATAAATAAAAATCTTGTCTTATTTATCCAAAACAAGGTTGGCAAACGGTATCATAAAAATACCGATACCGATTCAAATACCGCTAAAATTAGATACCGGTATCGTTACCGATATCGAAATCCATTTCGGTTAGAAAATACCGGTATCCAGACTACCGTTTACGTCTATACCGGTACGTACCGGTGTACCGATTCCGGCCAAAAAATAAATGATAGTTGAGTTGTAGTTGCCAAATTTTTATTATGTGTTACAACTTTTTTCACCTTGAGACAAATGCTTTTTATCAGTTGTATTTTGACATGTTCATAAAACATAGAATCTCAAGAAAAAATAGCAAGGCCAAAACTAAAAATATTTAAAATGTTTTGTAAGACGCAACTTACACTGTGCCTTTTCTGCTTGCATGTGTAGGCAGGCTTTTTCAGTTCACTGGTGAGAGGTGTTGAGAAGCATGCAGAGTAAAACAAAAGGCACGAAATAAAAATTCGAGGGGATTTTTGACATTTCTCTTTGTTTTTTCCTACTCTCATCACTAAGAGTGTATACAAACGTCAAAAAGTCATGAAGAAAAAAGTCTTAATGTAAATGTGCTTGACTCTTCGTAGGGGGTTTAAAAGAAAATTGTCGAAAGAAGGCAGGCTAAAAAGGCATAATGTGAATAGGCACTAATGGATACTATGGTTTCAAAACATATAACATAGATAAGAACCTTTGTTTTTCGTGCATTGTTTCGAAGTCAACTAAAATTAGTTGTTATTCAGAATACCAAAAAAACAGTTGTTTAAAAGTTAAGTTGTTTCATTTTCAATCCTACTTAGTTGAGCTGTAAACCGTAATATGTGCAAAAATTGCAAAAATATATTTCAATTATGTAACTCTCTTTCTTTGGTATTGGTCTTGTTTACACACTTCACCGTAATATATAAGGTTGGTAGAGAAAAAAATTCTAAACTTTTATATTTGATTCCTCTCTTGAGGTGAAGAAAATTACTTTGTATTTTATTTATTTATTTATTTGTATGTTCAAGTCCTATACAACAAGAATTAATCTTATATTTACAGTACAGGAAAGTAGTATCCATAACTTAATTACGGCAGCAAACATATAAACAGACATTAAGATACAAATTTACAAATTAACAAAATTAATTAATTGCATATATTATAGGAACAATATTTATGATTTTCTAATTTGAGAAGTAATTAAATAAAAATTGCTTAAAGCTAGTTGCGTTGCTATTAAGTTGTTGTGTATGTGGAAGAGTATTCCAGAGACGCGCAGCATGTATATAAAACTGCCATTCAGAAACAAGTAGACGATGTAAAGGAACTATGATCTTTTTCCCCCTAACTGATCTTGCAAACCTTATTTTATCAGTAAGATATCGTGGCATTTCAGAATAAATAATTTTATGAAGAAATAAAAGCACACGTATATTAAGAAGATTGTTGAACGAAATGCCATATAGTTTCGAGGAAAATTGAGAAACATGATCATATCTTTTCAATCCGTATACATACCTAATAATATTGTTGTATAAAACGTTAAGCTTTCTTTTGCTAATTGAGTCACAGCTAGCATAAAGTTCAGAACCATAGATTAAGCCAGGAACTATATAAGACTTAGCAAGAAGTTGCCTTATATTGAAAGGAGTATAGTGCTGTGATGACCAAAGACATCTCAGCTTTGAGTAAATCTGGCCGACAACTGCGTTAACATGGTTTGACCAGGTAAGGTTGTTATTAAAAATTATTCCAAGATTTTTGGCAGCAATGAAATGAAGGAAAAAATTTTGGCGACCACTTCTGTACCAATTTTGTACTCTGTGCTTATATACATCTATTAAATTGTACTTTCATCGTCCTGGAAGCTCAAATACACCGAAAGCGTATAAATAGAACGCGAAATACATCATACAGGTAGTTTTTTAACAAAAAGTCTTTTAACAAAATATTTAAAACAGTCCTGTGAATTACTCTTATGCAATTATGTTTTATAAACAAAGCATGTTTTTGCATATATCAGTCTTGCATGCATATTTTCTTGTTATTATTGTCTTGTTGTAACGGACTCTGCCCCGATTACATCAGTAGACGTTGAAGGAAAATTGTCAATGTATAAAAGTTTACTTATGTAGATGTGACAGGCATCTCTTTTGAAATTGAAGTCAAATTTTTACGAGAGCATCAAACAAAATTAATTTCAATTATTTGCTTTAGTCAAAATATGCATATATTGGAATTTTATTTTAACGCACACTTCAAACCCAAATTGTTTTTTTTATATTCTTATTTTTATTATTTGTTAATTAGTTTATTGTTTCCTTTTTTTTTTTTGTTTATTTTATTATTTCTGTCTTATTTTATATGCAAATGTTGTTGAATTTTTAAATTAAAAATGTAGTTTCGCTTACAGCTTATTTGATTTTTAAGAGCATATTTTTTAGTTTGTAGTGCATATTTTCAAGTTTTTAGTGCATATTGAATGCACATAAAACATTTTTTAGAGCATATTTCTGGTCCTTTCATTCATTACCTTTTCCCGCTGGGTAGTTGTTACTTAAAAGAATTCTAAACTCCTGGATTTGTGTATTTTTTTACGTGGAGAAATTTTTTATATTTTTTATTATTCTAATTTCGCCTACTATTTTCCAATACTGGAAATTTGGTAATTAAATATTCTGCAAAGAAAAAAACTTAAAAAAATCAATAAAAATTTGTGTTAGCCTTTTGTTTTTGGGTTTGTTCACCTCGGCGTATTTTTTTTTTTTTTTGACTTGTAAATATTAACATGATTTCCATTTGATATTTATCGGCATCTACATATATAATTTGTAGCAAATTTTTTTCACTTTTGTTGCATTGTTTTTATTCAGTTTTGTTTTAATGTCAGTTAACAAATTTATTAACATGTCATTTTTGTTTGTTGCAAATAACCACAATTAAATAACAAAAAATTTAAATGAAACTTGGGAAAAAATTTAATTGTATGCAAATTACTGGATTCCTCCAATAAAAAAAGCAGAACAAAGAAATTTTACATCAGATTAATATGATCAATTGGAAAGTAGTAAAAACGCTTTCAGAAAAAAAATGTTTGAATATAAATTTATCTCGGCAGATTATTGTTTTTTCTTTAGTAATTGAGGAATTTACAGAAGTGTATAAGAACAAATATAACTAATTAATGGTGTTTTCTTGTCTAAAAAAAATTAATTCATTTCCACCTAAAAAGTGTAATTTGAGATTAGTTTTTTTTAAAGGTTTTGCTCTCTTCAAGGAGGACGGAACTGAACTTTACGCCCTGTATAAATCGACAGTTTTGTTATTGCAACTGTAAAATAGTGGACTTTTGTTTACGTATAGGCTACACATGCAGGTAACTTCCCTAAAAGAAGTGTCGATGGTGAAAATGTACTGAGTCGCTTTTGGCCTTGTCACCAGTACTACTCTCTAATTATGCCCCATACAATACTTTGTGCTATAGACATTTAGCATGTCCTTGTCATTGAAAATCTACTAGTAACACTAAATCAATTGACTATGTAGTGACTACGTAGTTCTTATGGGAACATGGAGACATACCAACCAGACTTTACTGGTACATTTCTATACTTTACGTACATACAAATTTATGTATATTGACAAGTTGTTAAAAAAAATCCATCAGAAATACACCACATATTTTTGCTCTATTTCTTTAATACCTATAAAAATAAAAAATAAAAGAAATCTTGTAAACAATGTAACTACTAAAATTGTCACTAGAATTTTAGTGTTGACATAAAGACACTTGGCCTCAGCCTGACTGCAGGGTTGATACAACCAATACATCGAAGGAATTTATAAAAACACTTGCAACTTGCTTGTTTACACATGTAAGTGCAAGTTTATTTGTTAAATGTCTACGAAGGCAGATATTATAAAGAAAATTGTTTCGTGTGTTGTTTAAACAGTAAGGGCCAAATTTACAGTCAGTAGTTAATTATTAGTAAACTAAAATGATAAATATTGTTTAACTAATACTTCATATTCACAAGGCATTTGTTAACTAAAGATCTTAATATGAGCAAAGAATAGTAACCCTTTCAAGCAATTAAGTTTCATTATCGGCAGCATATGGTATTTGTTTACATTTTTATACCCTTTACCAAAAAAATGGTTAAATTCCGTTTGTAATTTCTATAATATCAATAAGCGACCCATAAAATATATATATTATGGATCCTTATGCATAGGGAAGACGAATAAGCGATGTCCGTCTGTCTGTACGTGAAATAGGTTTTCCGAAGCTCCCAGAAAAGCTAGAGACTTCGTTCTTGGACTGGTGTGTCAGAAATTTTCCAAAATAGATTGGTATTGAAATTCAGCAAAATCGGGCAGACGATTTCCATATAAAAGTAACTACCGAAAACAAATTTTTATTTTTTTAATAAATAAACTTATTTTACACTTCACACGACTAAAATTAGTATTTGAAATTAAAAAAATATAAAAAAAAATTAAAAAGACGTTTCCAGGGTTGGAAAACTTTAACTTTTTGTGTTATGTAAAATTAACTATGTCTAAAACTATGTCTGTCACAGGGTATTTTCTCGAGAACCGTAAGAGCTAGAGACCTGAAATTTGGCCACAGTATGTAGACCCTTGGCCGCTACAACAACAAATACACGAGAATTGGAAATTAAAGGGTGTTCAAAAACGAGCAACGAAAAATTTTAAAATCCCATGTAATATACATACATACAATTCTATGTATATACACTTGAAATTTGTAAGCTTAGTGTATTTTTATACAGACTACAAAAATTAACACTAAAATTTCCAAAAATTTAAATTAAAGGGTGTTCCATCAGTTAATGCAATTTTCTTCTTTCTTTCTTTCTTCTTTATTTCCCATTCTTTTTACATTTTTAAATAGTTCTTAAAAACTAACAATTCTTATTATTTTCCTTACATACTATTCGTATTTACCAAAGGCTTTTTCTTTCTTAATTAATTATATGTAGCATAGCTACATCGTCATAAATACATGAAACATTCTAAAAAAATTCCCCAAAAAAGGGAGTAAAAGGGGAGACCAAATGCAATTTTGACTATGCAATTTTGACAACTTGCTGTATCTTGGAAACCGTAAGACCAAAACTCTTGAAATTTTCAAAAACGGTAAAACTAAAAAATCAAAAAATTATAAAATCGCCAAACCGAAACAAATCGCCAAAAACAAAAAAAAAATCGCCAAAACGAAAAAAAAGCAGCAAATTAAAAAAAATGTCTAAGACTAAACTAAATCGCGAAAAACCGGAAAAATTAAAATTAAAAAAATCTCCAAAATAAAAAAAACCCAACAGAAAAAAATCGCCATAAATGAAAAAAAAATCGTCAAAATTAAAAAACTCCAAAAACAAGAAAAAATCGCCAAAATGAAAAAAACACCCAAAAACAGAAAACAAATCGCCAAAATGAAAAAAAGTCGCCAAAATGAAAAAAATCTCCAAAATGAAAAAAGCCCTAAAAACAGAAAAAATCGCCCAAATGAAAAAATCCTTCAAAAACAGAAAAAAATCGCCTAAACGAGAAAAAAAACTACAAAACTGAAAAAATGGTTTAACTGAAAAAACTTCAAAAAAGCAAAAAAGCCACATTTTTTTAATATTAAAGGAATTAAATGAAACTAAGTTTTTTCTTATTTCGTTTTTGCTTTGTTCATTTAACATATTTTATGTATTTTTTTAAGAACTAGACTAGTATCAATAATCAGAAAAATCGTAAATTATGATTGCACGGTTGGAAAACTTACACTTTTTGTGTTATGTAAAATTAAATAGGTCTAAAATGTTTTTTCTTTTTCTTTATAAATTGAATATATTTTATGCTTCTGAAAGAAAAGTTTGGCGTATAAAATTCGAAAAATTAAATTTACAACTCCAGAGATGAAAACTTTGATTTTTTTTTTTTTTTTTTTGATATTAAAGTATAAAATTAATTTTTTTTATTTCTTTGTTCACTTAACACATTTTATTCATTTTCAATTTTTTTTTTCAAAAGTAACTAGGTCAAGTTAGTTTTTATTTATTTATTTTTATTTATTTAAATATATTTTGTAATACAGTAAGCCTGCAAGGCCAAAATCGTATTACTAGAGTACATTTCTATGGCTAAAATTATACACCATAGTTATCAGAAAAAAATATATATAACAATAAATGTGAATTTCTTTAGCATAAACGTAAACAAAAAAGAATTTGTATAAATATATGTATTATTATATCAGAACAAAATAAGATATAATTGGTCAGGAAGTACATCTTTGAAAAAAAAGGGCGAGCGGTGTGTTTGTATACCAAGTAGTCCATATCGGTGAAAACCGTAGATATAGTAGAAAAAAAATATTTAAAAAAAACAGATACTTGCAGATGTCTTTACATATTTAAAATAAAATAAAGACTTGGTAATGTACATATGTATATTCAGTATTCTAACGACTGAAAGTAGTTAAAAATACCTTTTTTAAAAAAATTGCATGAGTTGGAGAAAGATCGCAATGCGCATGCTAACGTATTCCAAGATCTAGCAATCCTTACAAAAAACGAGCGCTCAAAAATAGAGTTGCTTATTAACGAAATGATAATTTGGGGATTTCTTGCAGATCTCGTAAGAGAATTTAATAAAGAGATAATTGGGAGTTCCATATTTCATAACTTTGTAAAAAAAAACAACAAATTTCTTGCCAGAAGGTATTGTCTGAAATGACAACCAAGAAAATTTTTAACGAAAATAGTTGTATGATCACGATATGTAATACCGTAAACGAATCTAACAATTATTTTTACTTTTTGTTCAATTTTGCGTATATTATATCCGAGTGTACCAGAGTACACTTCGATACAATAGTTTAAATGTGACATCAATAGACTATGAGCAAGCATGTACCTGACTCTAGTAGGTAAAAACAAACCGCAACGATAAAGTTTTCTAAGTCCATACGTAATTCGAGAAGATAGGGTATCTATATGCTCGTCAAAGTTGAGATATTGATCGATAATAACGCCGAGGCACTTAATAGATTGCACATACACAGAAAAAAGTATTCACCAATTAATATTTTCAATTAAAATATTAATTGATTCAATTAAATCTTTAATTGTATTTATTAATTTGAGTGGAAAAATTTAATTATTATTACAAATTTGTTTATAGGTGAAAATTTAATTAATTTTTTAATTGATATTACAAATATTTTAATTAATATTACAATATCATTCATATTACTTTTTTGTGTGTAAGAAACTTCAATGTTATTTATTTTAATAATTGGATTGGGTGCGATTCGAATTTTTGTACGGAAAATAATGGATTTAGTCTTATTGGGGTTAATCAAAAAAGAGTTAAGTGTCATCCAATTATATAGTTTTTGGAGAGTAGAATTAATAACTGCTTCAAGGACATCAGGAAAGTCTTTACAATTTCCAAATAGTAACTGAATGTCGTCAGCAAAAATAAAGGGTCTAACCATGTATGAATTCAAACAATCAATGCAGTCATTTAAGTATAAGAGAAAGAGAATGGGACCGATAGTAGAGCCTTGGGGTACCCCATAATAGACGGGTATAACATCCGATGTAACGCCATTCATATCAACAAATTGGGATCTATCGTGTAAGTAGGAACTTATTAGTTTGCAGGCCATTATTGAGAAATTGAACTTGTCCCTCAATTTGCGAATGAGTGTATTATGATCCAAACGATTAAAAGCCTTAGAAAGGTCAAGTGAAACCATAACGCAATTTCTGCCTTCGTTTAAGTGTTCCCTAACGGTGTCAGTAATACTCAAAAGCATACCGGAAGTATTGTGTTTGTCTCTATAAGCGTATTGAGAAGATGAAATTAGGTTTCCCTGGGATATGTAATGTAAAATTTGAGACTTTAAAATATGTTCAATTATCTTAGAAATTGCGGGTAATATACTGATGGGTCGAAACCTATTGGAACGACGCGAGCAAATTTCCATTGATTAGGATACGTGGACGTGACAATTATAGTATTAAAAAGATTTAATAAGGGCGCAACAGTGAAAGGGAGAACTACTTTGATAAACTTGATAGGAAATCCATCAGTTCCTAAGGAATTGGACTTAATTTTCTGCAAAGCAATATATATATATCGTCTTCGTATATGTTTTGAAAAGAAAAAACCATCAAGTTGACCGCCGAAGTTTCCAAAGTCAAAAGAAGGAGGAACAACATTACTAGAAACAAAAGACTTTTTAAGCTCATTAACATTTAAGTTAGAATCATAAACATTTCTGTTCTTTGATTTGTTTAATATTCTCCAAATTTTTTGACTGCTAGCGCCGCGGCGCGCCGTCGAACAATCTCATATGATGCTGTCTCCTTAGCTTTCGAATTAGAGATTTAAGCTGTTTCTTAGGATAGAATAGGTTTTGTGGTTTTCTTCAGTTTTATCGTTTCTAAAAACTTCATATGCACTATCACGAGCATATCTGGCAATGATAACCTCCCTATCTTTCATCCAGGGATCAATGCGGTCCTTAACCTTAAAACGTACAATCGGAACAAGTTGAAAAAACTCAGATAAAAGTATGTTAAGAAAGTTTGTTTTAACGTTCACATCATTGCTATTGTAGAAAGAAGAAAAGTCGAAAAGTCGAAAAGATTTACATGTGAATCAACAAGGCCAATGTCCAAGTTATCAAAATTTCTATATTGAACATATTTATTATTATCAGTTGTTAACGAGATGTTAATGGAAGCATAAATTAACGCATGGTGAGATTGAAGGAAAGGGACAGTTCCTTGACCAGACAAAATGATGTCCGAAACATTATCAACAACGAAAAAATATATTAAAGATGTAGTGTTACGGCTGACATCCCAATGTGTAGGTAGGGAGTTAAGTACATAAGAGAGGCCTAATCTATTACATAAAGACCTTAGTTCCGACGATTTTGTTTGTTCAAATAAGTTACAGTTGAAATCACCCATTAAAAGTATGTTGGTGTAACGTGTAAGAATACCACCAAAAGCTTCTTCCATAGAAAGAAAGTTGCCATGGGGAAGATATACAACACCTACTAATAAAGTAACATTATTTTACAGTATCTCAATGAATAAAGCCTCGCATATGTTGTAAAGACTTGAAGAAAAAACAGTTTTATATTTAATGCCCCTTGCTATTAAAATTCCAACACCTCCGGCCCTAGTAGGACAGGGCCTATCACTGCGACATAACGTATAGCCGGGTACCTGAACAGACATATCTGGCTTCAGCCAAGTCTCAGAAAGACCCATAACATGTACATCAGAATCAATTAATAAATTTTTGAGCTCGTCAATCTTAGATTGTTGAGATTGTGGATTAATACTTTGACAGTTGACATGAGCAATGTTAATATTTTGTCTGTGACCAGTAAAAATAGATTTTAGATGAGTGTTATCACCGATTATGGGACCCATATTTAGGTTATGGGACATAATAGAAGAAAAATTCAAAGGAACACAACCCTACCCAAGATTCAAAGATGTACAACTTAACCACAACAACTATATGAACGCATATATATTCGTGAGATCAATATGTTTGTACTCGTATTCATACGATTTTCGTTTTGAAATTTTGTATGAAAAGTATGAAACGTTTAGTCCTAATTTACACCAAGCAAGTCCCACTGCTAAGCCGATCAGTTTGTCGGAGAGAGACGAGGGTTGCATACATTTTTCTTTCTTTTCCCCTCGTCTCTCTCCCCTAAACCAATCAGCCCAGCAACAAGACCCGCCGAGTGTAAATCAGGACTTAGCAACGAAAATTTTTACAAAATCTACCTATTAGCAAATTTTAAAGTTATAAAAGACAAGCGGAAGAAATTAAATGAAAAGATATTCAAAAGAAAAAGATAATAACGTAAAATAGTTATAATAACTGCTATAACATAAAGACCTCACAGAGGAAGTGCCAGGTATATCATCATAACCAGAATCCAAAACATCTTCGGGGGCAGTGCCATCTGCATTAGTATGATTTGCATGTGATGCGGATTTAAAGTGTAGAAAGCACTCATCGTACTCAAAAATTTGTTCAGTATTGTCGGTGAAGTGTATTTTGACTCTAGGTAAATCAGAGTTCAACGATCTGAATTTGGCAATTACTCCATCCTTCCTGAGATCATGGCATAGACGACTCAATTTACCACCCTTTTCAGTTAGATGCTCGTTAAAGTAAATTCGTTTGTTTACACTGTTTTTGAGAACATAATTTTCAACGATTTTTTCCTTTTTGTAATAGTTGTGCATGATAGTATCCCTTTTAGAAAGAGAATTGAACTTTACAAGAATACTTTTTCTATTGTTGATGTAGCAGCAGACGTTTAATTCATGAGGAGCAACCTTTACACCCAGGAAATCAAAACAAGTTAAAACGACCTCAGTAACATTAATATCCTTACGAGGAAGACCATTAATAATTATGTCGGGGCGATTGAAGCGTTTTTGCAGGATTTCATTTCTGTTCAGCTCTTCCCTTTCGCTACAAGTTTTAACTGAATGGTCCAAAAAATCTAATTTTTTGGATTTTTGCTACTATCGGTCTTAGAAACAATAATCAATCATTTTTTTTACAAATTTGCAACTCCAAAGCTGCTTTTTGGAGTGTATCCATATGGATACAAATTTACTTAATGGTATAGAAAAATTCTTTGATTTTATGTTCGTTTATATTTAAATATATATTAGTTTTTCAACTTTTTTACTTACGTAAGTGAACATTTCTGCAAAATGTAATTAATTAGTAAGGCCCTTATTCATAAAAGATATTTTTGATTTTTTTACAAAGCAGTTTTTCATACAAAATTTGTTTTATAAACATTTTATTAAACAAAATTACTTTTTAGGAATAAGGCAGTAATAATAAAAAAGTTGAAAGCAAACAACTTCATAATATATGTAGCTGCCAAATTAAGAAATTCAAAATCGATTAAACTTCAATTGATATTGAATCATGCAATTACCTAAATGAAAAACCAATAATTTCTTTATAATAATACGCCTTAAAGCATATCAATTTTGAGTCGCGTTTATCACTCGCATCCTTCACGTTTGTATCTGCAATATTTTCCGGCCAATGTTGATTTCGGTGAAATCGTAATGGATTACGTAAATCCGCCCATTTACAACGTTATTACGAAAACCCAGCAAGTCCATGCATTTGTTATTGTTAGTTCACCAAAAATCAATAAAATTATCAAACATTTTTAAAACCCACTTTCTATATATGATGGAAATTCTATACAATGATAGAATAAAATCCAGTTTGTCTATTTTTTCGATAGTGCAATTATGTTTGGTTTCGAAATATCTACAATTTTCTTCTGTTCACCACAAAATCTATCCAATACATCCAGAGGTTTATGGCCCTGTATAGTAGAAACTAGTTGCGCAATTCCTTCATTAAGCTATCTTAGCAGATACATATTGTCTGATATTTTTATGCGGTAGTCGAAGTTTCCACGACCTTCTGTTTTGAATTCTTTTCCAACTTTAGGTAAATTTTAACAAATCTATTTTCTTTAACTCTTCCTGGGATCCAGATCCCTTTTTGATGTAAGTTCACAAACTTAAAGTTATACATTAATTTTTAAAATAACTTGTGTGGTTGTTTTGCTCAGGAATATTTCTTGAAAGTTGTGTAACTATATGGCAAAAACTCAGAAAGCAGTAAGAACTTTTCCTCTGCTTCGCCCGAAAGTTGTAAGTCATTCCTCTGGTGCTACATAAAATGTCAATTTTATGGTTTTCCTGCCGTATATGGCCTTAATATATCTTTTATATACTTGTTTGTAAAATTGTCAATTATGTTACTAATTCTGTACAAATCAATCATAAAAACATAAAAAACACTGTTCTACTTTTCTATACAAAGTTTACATTAAAGTATACCCACAACTAAAATTTGTATCCATATGGATACACGAGTTTTGAAAAAAATCCCACAGCTTTTATAATTATTTTAATAAAAAAATATTGATGCAAAATGCTGAGGGAAAAGGTTTTCTGTGTATTTATGACATAAAATGAGAGAAAAAATTTGTATTGGTTGACAAGATAGGTGAAATATTAAACCAACTTTTTGATAAAAAAAAATTAATTAAAATAAGGTTTTTAAAAACCTACAATTTTTATTAAAAAACAAAACAATGCGAAATAAAATTTTATTTAAATAAAAGAAAAGAACTTAAGTTAATATATTCAATAAAAGTTCAAGTTAATTATATGTCCTGGGTTTTACAAAACAACTTTAAAAATGCGTGTATCCATATGGATACAATATACTGAAAGGGTTAATCTTGTTACAGTTGTTAAGGTCAATATTTTCTATTTGCTTGTTACAGATACCAACTTCTGCCTTTATGGCATTTAATTCTGCATCATAGTTCCCAATTTTTGAGAGGAGCATATCGAGTTTAGCTTGGGTACTTTCGTTAGATTTTATAACTTCATCTCTCAGCACGGACAGCTCTGAAGTTGACGCAGTGCAATTGTCGCATTCATAGACAAATTTCCCTTTAGGTTTTTGTAAAAAATTTACTTGCTCAGCTGATATATGCGCACAGGTAATGTGAAACCATTTAAGACATTTATCCTGCGAGCGCAGGATACGCCACCAGTAGTTTTTGATACGTTTTTACCGCACAATTTTCCGCATGGAACCGAATCATTGGGCGACATTTTGTGTAAAATGTATATGTATATCAGTACGAGTATGTATGTATATATGTATACAGCGGGAAAAAACAACACAGTACTGAAAAAACCACAAGTTGAATAAAAGTCTAAAATTGTGGAATTCAATTAAAAAAAATTCGTTCACTTTGTTATTTATTAAGTTAACTTCAAATATCTTAGTATTATTAAGTTAGAATTATATTATTTAGATTATTATTTCTTATTATTATTTTTCTTTGGAACAACTTTATTAGCGCGAGAAAAAATCAACTTGACATCGCGAGTTTACCAGATTATTTTTTTTTTCTTTTTGTTTACAAGTTTTATATACTTTATGACTTAGAATGAAATAGTTTGGCATAGAAATTAGAAAAATAAAAGACATAGCTCCAGAGCTGGAAAACTTAAATTTTTTCTAGTTATTTCTTTGGTAATTACATATATTCTATATTGTATAAAGAAATAAATTAGTATTAAGAAACTCAGAATTATGGTTCCAGGGTTGGAGATTGAAAAAGGTTTCGGTAAAAAAATAACCAAAAGTTTTTTTCCAGTTAAACAGATTTCATGTTTTAGAAAAATCATTACTCAAGATTTTTTTATACATGGTCAATTTTTTTATGGATAGAGGTGCCATACTAAGAATATTTTAGAGTTATTAAATAGCAGCACGGTTTTTGAACATCTCGAAAGCAAGTAAACAATCCCCAATGTTTTGGTATTGTATTGACGTGACCTCGATATTGACTGAAATAAGAGTGAATGTAAAATATATCTTAACCACAGAGTGTAGAGTAAAATAACTATTGCTAATATCGAAAATAATATAATTGAATCAAATTCTTTAATCGAAAAATACTGAAAGGTCACTTACTATTAATTGCTTTAGAGAAAAAAATTATAAGTTTTTTCACAAAACATATGTTAATGTATGTGTCTGTATACTATATATCTATATGTACGTACGTTGGTAAAGGGTATAAGATTCGGCACACCCGAATATAGCACTCTTACTTGTTTATATTATTTCTTAAAAATGGATAAAACAGTTCTCGCTCGTCTAACTTTATCGTGCTAGATATTGAATTAGTGCTGAAATTGGTTCGGAAAAACCAAAATATAATAGAAAATAAAATAAAAAGAATGTGTTACAGCTAAATACAAAGAATATGTTTGACAACGTATGTGTGAAATGTGTATAAAATTGTTCACAAAACAACAATACTAAAAAAGCTTACAACGAATCAGCTGTTGTCTAACTATTTGTTAACCAATGACATTTGGCGGTTCAACTAATGGTAAACAAAGAGCTGTGAATCAAATATTATTGGTTAAACTATTGCTATTTGTTAACTAATGACTGTAAATTTGGGCCTAAGTAAAGTAAGAAAGTGTTTGGGCTGCATAGAATCAGAGTTGGGCAAAATACATGGCTTGCAGTATTTAAAATACAAAATACAAAATACTTGCTGGTCATGTATTTCAAATATAAAATACAAAATACTTTCAGGCTATGTATTTAAAATACAAAATACTTACACGTCATGTATGTATTTAAAATACAAAATACCCTAATTTCTTGTACGTACATATTTAAAATACAAAATACTTCCACATCATTTATGTTTATATATATATATATATATATATATATAGTATATATATATGTATTCATTTAATAGCTTATTAAATTAATCGGTTATTCAATCGATTAATTAATCGAGGTTTTGGTTTAATCGGTTAGTAAGCGGTTAATTTAGGTTTAATCGGTTCACCGATTAAAAACAATTTTTATAAATTTATTAATTCCAATAAATAAAAATAGATAAATTATTCATTATTTTGGGATTTTATTAATGAAAAAAGGATAACATAACAGAAATAACAATTTTCGAACTAAATCAGACGATGCAACATTTATATACATATATGTATGTATGTATTATGTATTAATAAAAAAAAGAAATACATAAGTGAGTTTTTTAAATTGTTTAATAGATTATATGATCTTTTAAAATAATCTATTAGAAATAGTATTTAGTTCAAATATTTAGGTTTCAAAAGACTTTTTCTTTAGTTTTAATAAAATTTGACTTAGAAATATTCCTTTCACTAATTTTTATCGTTGGTACAGTTATGTTTTTTTTTAGCGATTCTACTATTTTGTTATTGGTTTGGCGAATCATACATTATAAATCGATCAAAATGCAAAACGCCAACAATGTAATGTATTTTGTAAATGTATTTTGTAAATGTATTTTGTAAATTATGTATTTAAAATACAAAATACTTCTACGTCATGTATTTAAAATACAAATACAAAATACGTATTTGTATTTCAAATACGTATTTCAAATACATGTATTTCAAATACTGCCCAACCCTGCATAGAATCGGCAAGCTCTGGACTGCTAGACTAACGTACTTACTGGTGAAAAAATGTCTGTGTTTGTCGTATCAACAACTTCAGTTGTTATATTAACCACATATAAACTTCATTTTAAATATATATATATACATATGAACAATTTGTTTTGTTGGTTGCATTTTGATGATAATTTTTTCTGTGTACATAAATATCTCACTTAATCAACAGGAGGGTATTAACTGGAAATTTTTAAAATTTTCTCTTTTTGCAAGAAATTTATTTTTTTTTTTTCATATACATATATATTTATTTATTGTATCTTTAAAAATGAACTAACAATAAGTAATCAAATCTTAAATCTAAATATAACTATTAGGCCCGACCAGTATCGAACATAAGCTTAGTGATAGTTATAAATAATACATAAGTAGTGATAATCAAAAAGGAAAAAAAGAAGTATTTTGAAGCAGTCCCATCTGGAGTGTTGAGTATAAGAGCCCTTGTGTCCCTCTTTTTTAGGCGGATGTGTCCAGTAAAGTTCAAGATATTACGGGCAAGCGGATTAGGATGTGACTCAAGTTTAGTTAAATATTTGCCTGCGTATTTTGCAATTTCTTCAGTCACTAGTGGCATATTTAAATCACGATGTATATTTGAATTTTTGATGTGCCATGGAGCCGATGTTATCAAACGTAAAATTTAATTTTGCCTTCTTTCGTTGGATTCTCTCTATATTTGAAGCTGAAGCAGTGCCCCATAGCTGAATTCCATAGCACCATATTGGCTTCAAAAGCGACTTGTATATCAAAAGTTTGCAGTCTAGGCTGAGTGTTGAATTTCTGCCAATTAATCAATATATTTGAGTTAATTTAAGTTTCATTTGGGTTAACTTAGAGTCAATATGATATTTCCATGTAAGCCTTCGATCAAGATGTATACCAAGGTCTTTCACTTGAGAATGTTGAGGAATATTTTGATTGTTGATTCGAACGGGAGAACAAGTATCTGTTCTTAACGTACGCGTTATATGGACACACTTTTGCTCATTTACTTTAATTCTCCATAAGTTCAACCACATTTCAAGCTGGGTAATTTGTTCTTTGAGATGGCGGGATGCCTCATCAGGGTTTTTGTGCATACTCATGCAGGCTGTATCATCGACAAATGTAGAAGTGTGGATGTTATTGCTCACAAGCATATCACAAGTATATATTAAATACAAAACTGGCTCCAGAATACTACCCTGTGGCACACCGGAAGATATAGATTCGGGCACATTCGTGAACTCTCCTTCCACAACAGTGAACTTCCTATCAATAATATAACTTTCCAAAAGCTTTTGTATACTTATTGGCAGATATGTCTTCAATTTTAAAACTAGGCCTTCGTGCCATACTTTATCAAATGCCTGAGAAACATCAATAAAGAGAGCAGAACAATACTTCTTTTCCTCAAATGTTCTTCTTACAACTTGGACCAATCTATGAGTTTGTTCGATGGTGCTAGGCTGACTTCTAAAACCAAATTGATGGTCCGGGATGCACCCATTATCAGCTAAAATTTTGGACAATTTATTCATGAGCAGCTTTTCGAAAAGCTTTGAAATTGTTGAAAGTAAGCTTATAGGCCTATATGACTCAAGAAATTTATCTACTCTAAAAATTTCATCGTATTCCGATTACTCTTTTGTTGATAAAATTTTTTTAACTTTATGATTTTAATTCGAAATTAGACTGTTTTTATGATAAAATTGCTCAAATTTTTTTTTTTTTTTGTGACTATTTTCAAAACAGATATTCTTCCCTAATAATTGCAACATTTTGAAACAATTTTTGAAATTGAGGGTGGCGTTGGCTGAAGTAGTTAGCACGTTGACTACAAAATCGAAGGTCGAGGGTTCAATCCCTGTATCCAACAGTCATTGAATAACAACACCACGTATTTTTCTGATGTGCATTAGTAGTAGTAGGGAACTACCAATTCTGCGTCAATTAAAATTTTGAAATTTTAAAATTTTAATTACCCAAATTTTAAAATTCTTGGAAATTTGTGAAATTTGATACCTTGAGTTTTCGGCGGCACGCTTTGATGTTTTTTTGTTTACATTAGGAATTTTTTGTTTACATTAAGAGTTTTTTGTTTACATTAACCCTTGTGGGGACGGGTGATTTTTTTTGGGGGTTACATTAATTGTGTGAATGGGTGATTTTGTTTTTTGTGGGAATACGTTAAGTGGGTTCATAGGTTGGAGGTTTTTCTTTTTGTAATGTATGTATGTACATGACTACGGGAAAATCATGAATATGATTTTTCCTAGTACCAACGGGAAAATCATGAATATGATTTTTCCTATTACTAATGGGGGTGAAATAGTGAAAATTAATTTTTCCTAATGCCGACGGCAATGCATGAATATTTTTCCTAATGCCTACGGTAAAACATGAATATTATTTTTTTCAAATGCCGACGGCAAAACATGATTATTATTTTTTTCAAATGCCGACGGGAAATGATTTTTCATAATTCCGACGGGAAAAACATAAAAGTTATTTCTAATGCTAATACAGGAGTTGAAGACAGGCCGTGATTTGGGTGGGTGGAGCTGTTGTCGTAATACATAACCGAGGGAGTTTATGGATGTGTCTGTCTGTCTGTTGTGCGAGGCTGTGATTGGTCGGGGGAGCGTGGTGTAGTTGAGGTAGATGGATTGAGTGCATGTGCGTATACCTGTCTGTTGGAATTTGTGTGAGGGTGTGATTGACAAAGGGCGGGGTGTGGTTGTGGTAGATCGACTGCGTGTATGCAGGTGTTGCAAGTCTGTAGGAATTTAAGGCTTTGGGGTATGTGAGGGTGTTGTTGTACGAGTAACAGTATCCATGGGAATTTGTGGATGTGTCTGTCTGGGGAATTTCAGCGAGGCTGTTATTGGGAGGGGGTGCGGTGTAGTTGAGGTTGATCGACTGCGTGTATGTATGTCTATATGCTTGTAGGTGCTTAAGGCTGATCGTGATTTAAGAGAGGTGAGGATGTTGTTGTAATATGTATACGTTGGAATCTGTATGTATGTATGTCTGTGAAAATTTAAGGCTGATCATGATTTAGGGTAGGTGAGGTGGGTGTAGTAAAATGTCTGTGTGTATGTACATATGTTTGTAGAAGTTTAATACTATTAGTGATTTGAGGATAGGTGAGGGTGTTGTCGTACGAGTGATATGTATGCGTGGGAATCTGTATGCATGTTCGTAGGAGTTTAAGGCTGATCGTGATTTGTGTTGTTGTCAGTGTTGTTTGTAGGAATGACCGTGATAATTTTTTTATGTATATCTATAGGAATTTAAGGTTGGCCGTGTTTTGTGAGGGGTGGTGTGTTGTTGAAATAATTTGAATTTTTCTTAGATGAAATCTGGTATATGTGCGTGTGTGTGCGTATGATTTTCTCACGCTAGTTGTTTTATGTACGTAGAAATAAATTGTATTCAATATCGAGATTTGGTTCTATAAAATATTTTCATATATCTGATACATATACATAAGTATATTTTCATACTCAAGGTTGCTGGGTATTTTGTCATACTTAAAATTGTCCAGCTTTAAAGTCTGCCTGCGAGAAATTTGTTTATATTACAGATTTTGTTTATTTAACTACGTCCGGCTTCTTTCGCTGAACTTCTTTTCATACAATCATGGAAATTTATAGTTTCTCTGTCCATAATAAGGTCGTTTAGCTTGGACATGTGCTCTGACTGGATGGTTTGCGTTGTTCATATATTTTTATGATGTAGATATGTAAGTGTGATTGTCAAGATCTAATAAATATTTGAGTATTGATAAGAAATTTGATATTATGTGTACATACATATCTACAAATTGATTTTATGTATGTATGTACATATGTATGTACATACAAATAAGTGTTTGCCTCCGTGTTTGAATACATTTTTTTGTTTTTGTTGTTGTTGTAAATATTCGCCTGGTCTTTTATGTATAGATGTCAAATATCTTCATAGTTTTTTTTTTCATTTGAAATTAAAAAAACGTTGTTTTAACTTTTATCTGTATTTACTTAATAGTTTGTGAGGATTTGCTGTTTTAAGTAAAACTAAATTCCTTAAGATACATACTTTAGAATAATAGTAACTATAATAGAAATATTTCCTATATTTAATTTACATTTGTTTAAAGTTGATGCAGCTTATCTTCATTCTTAAAAATATTTTGATATAAAATTTTTTCCAGCCGTAGGCTTTTTTCATCACCTTTTACATTTATTTTAGAACATCTTGCATTGCCTTTTATACATTTATAAACATTTTTAAATGAAACTGATCCAGCAGTACAGCTTATGTAACGATAGTTTTTTGTTAGCCAGCTTGCTTCTTTTTTTTATATTTTTTATTGATTATTGAGTTTTATAATGAAATTATTATATTCGTAATTGTTGAAAACGATCGCTACTTCTTTTGCGATGAAATCATTTGAATTACTTTTGAAACCTTGTACGTCTATAAAAATTATGTTGTTTTCCATATTACTCAATTTATAAGACTTTTCGAACTTGTCCTTTGATGGGTATATACATATGTATTCTATTATACGATCATGAATAAGAATACAGTAAGCTGATTTCTTTGCTTACTATTTCAAATTAAAATTTTATTCAATTGCCCCGCTATTGAATAAAGGAGCTTTTATCTTAAACTCTGGTACAGGTAGAAACGCATGAGATTCTTTCATATACTACCTTTGCTGGAATCTTAGATACATATAATAACTATATAGAATTGCATTACGTTTATTTTTAAATTTTATGTTAGGATTATCATCATATGGATATGAGACTGAACTTAAATGTACTTTTAAATTAGTTAATTCATAATGAACAATCTTATTTTCTTCTTGAATAGCGAACAACAGAAAACGAAGTCGTTTTCTTACAATTTCGGTCTAACCTCTCAACTGGTCCTCTAGTATACAATATGACTTTATATGTCAACATTTCTGTCTCCTCTTTGTCAGCGTTAGGGATAATTAAATTTTAAAATTTTTATTCTTCAAATTGTGTTACTTCATACTGATAATATGTTTAAGTACATTAATAATGTACGAGTATATGTTTATTTTATGACGGGTCCCTATGGCTTTTATTTGATGTTCTAGATGAAGTGATTTTTTTTTTCTAATTTTATTAAAGTTTAGCGTATTGCGTATATATTTCTAATATATTTAAGTGAGCTTTTTGTACCTGTCAGACAGAGTGTACGTATCAGTTGATCAGTCAGTCTCTCTTTTTATTTTATTAATTTTTTCTTCTAATGTGTCACTACTATTTTTTCAGATTTTACTACTTGAAATAGAAAATATTTATATAATTTTAAGAGTATTAATATATACATACATATAGGTAAATATATGTATGTACGTAAAAATTAGTTCATATACAAAGAAATACATCTTTAATAATCAACTATTCTAGAAAATCGATCTAAGATAACACATTTACCTCCATCATCATTTCACCGTCAGTGTTTTCATAAAGTGTTAGAAACATTGGAATATCTATGTTTAGGAGAATTTTTACTTCAAGTGTTTCTATATAAGATTTGGTGTTTGACCCCTTGACGTTATTGTGGTTAACGTAGGCTGCGTTGTATCGCATTCAGATCTAATAATTTCTCACTTAGAAAAGGTCCTCATTACCATCAATCATACCTGTATATAATACATTCATGAGTTGAGTTGATCTAGATACAATTGCTGTCTACAAATTAATGATTAGAAAAAGCTTTCTCATCACATTCTAACAGGTTTAATATTTTGCTAGCATGCATGCTTTAGCATGCTATTCTATCAATAGTGAGGCGAGAGTCCGACATTTAGTGGTGTTTCAATTAAAAATCTATACAATTAGAATTACGAATTCACTCATTTGAATTTTTAACAAAGTAGATACATATGTATGTATGTATTTCATTTGCCACAAACTTTTAAAATTTCTGTACTTATAAAAGTATGATGTCAGGAATTATTTTAAATCATACATGCTTCGGCATGCTTCCAATATTTTTCTCGGTAAATTTATTTCATACTCATACAGATACAGATATAAAGTAAGATCTGTTTACATTCCATTTTACAATTTATGCATGCTTCAGCATGATTCTAGTTGAAGTCTGTATTTATTTAGTAAGTTTGTTTGATACCCATTCATACACATGTACATTGTTAAAGATTGGATATCAAAATCCAATTCTCTTAGTTTATCTAGAAATGAACAAAGTGAATATCTTTTATAATAACCATATTCACACTTTAAAATTTTGTGTGCTAGAGCTTTCGAAATGGAAAATGTACACCTTTTACTACAAAAAGTGATAATATGATGTGTTGCTGAATATTTTGAACTCTTAAGTTTTCACAATATTTCATACAGACCATCAAGTTTAGAGAATTGTAGTATATTAAGCTATTTATCTTCCCTGAGACCTAACATTCCTAATCAATCCTTCAAAAAACCAATACAAACTAGATTTTTCCTTTTTAATTTTATTTATATTTTCATTGAATTTCAACATTTTGTACCTCTTCAAATTACTGTATACTGTATTTTGCACCTTTTTCTCATTCGTTGAGTTAACTTTAATCGCAAATATTTCAATGATGAGATGAACTTTTCTATTGTAGGCATTAAGTAAATCTTTGTGTATATCAATCCACTTATATGAACCATTATACCTAAATTCTTAACACATAATTCCTTTTAATGATCTATTAATTTATTCTACTATTGATGCTTTCATATTATGAAATTTTTAATCCTCTGTTTATGCATGAATTTTGCAGTGTTTATTAAAAATTCTTTACCAACATCTATATGTATTTTTTTGTTTTGATACTCATATCATTTCAAAAATATTTTCCATTGCCTTGGTTTTTTTTCGAGTGCAGCTTTTATTTTCAACGATACTCACAATATAAATTTTGAGAATGTCTCAGTTACAGTCAGCAAAAAATCAATAATTTCTATTTTCTCTAGAATAGCTACCCAGTTCACCTAAATCAGCTCCATAAAAGATCATCTATTCCATTCATTACATCACTACAATACACAAACAATTTTATAAATTTATTATGGATTACGTTTACTAAATTTCTTTTTAAGGACATTGAGTTGTTTTACAGTTTTTTGGCGAGTGTTGTGATCTACTTGATACATTTTCAGCTATTTATACTAAAATGTAGTTAATTTTCCAATCTATAAATTTTATCGCTCAGCTGTTCAATTTGTTTGTCAAAAGATGATTTAATTTTTAGAATGTCTTTTTCAATTTTATACCTATCTTCTATCGTTAATTTTATTTCGCACTCCACTCCATTAATTTGCATTTGAATATATCCTTGAATTATATTAATGCCTTAAGCTTTATTATTAATTCATCCTTTAGTTTCTAGATTTGAGTTTCCAGAAACAATTTACTGATAACATTATTCTCCGTCAGTGAATGATGATGATTCTCTATGTATGCATTGGTAGAAATTATATATTTTATTTAGTTTTCAAAATCAAACTTGTCATAGTATTTTCACGTTTTATCAATCACTAAAGAAAATAAACCCACTTTTAAACTCCATATTTGACCATCAACTTGTATTTTATCTTTATTCAGTTTTAGATTTCTATCACCAAATTCCCATTCATTATTGAAATCTTTAGGTGAGTCATAGTTTGTATCTAATTCATTTCTTCCTTTCAAGACTAATAAGTTAATATAAGTATCTTCGGTGTTGGAAAGCTGTGGGTAAAAATCATCTTCTTCATCATCATAATCATTCACAGTACTAGCATCATTAAATAAGATGGTATTATCAAATATTGTTCCTTTTGAAAGTTTCTTTAACTTCTTTCTATCTTGACTGATGGTTTCTGAGGCTTTAATACTTATACTATTTTCAGATTCTATATTGTTTTTACTTTGTTCTTTCTTGTGTATTCTTTCAATATTTTTAGAACTATTCATGAATTCTTTGAGAGGTTCTGTTTTAGGATCAAATATACATATCTCTTAGTTGTTCACGTGTATCTATTTCACCAGTTTTTATACTACGAAGCTTTTTCTTCAAGACGCTTCTTATCAACACCAACTGTTTAAAATTTTCTCATACATGTTTAATAATAGCAAATAAGAGGTATCAGCTATTAGATCAGGTACCACCTATTAGATCAGCTATCAGATCAGCTTATCAGGAGCTGGTCTGGTTTTCAGATCAGCTTATCAGGAGCTGGTCTGGTTTTCAGATCAGCTTATCAGGAGCTGGTCTGGTTTTCAGATCAGCTTATCAGGACCTGATCTGGTTTTCAGATCAGCTTATCAGGAGCTGGTCTGGTTTTCAGATCAGCTTATCAGGACCTGATCTGGTTTTCAGATCAGCTTATCAGGAGCTGGTCTGGTTTTCAGATCAGCTTATCAGGACCTGATCTGGTTTTCAGATCAGCTTATCAGGACCTGATCTGGGTTTCAGATCAGCTTATCAGGAGCTGGTCTGGTTTTACGATCAGCTTATCAGGAGCTGGTCTAGTTTTCAGATCAGGTTATCAGATATCAAATCAGATTATCTGTTTCAGATTGGGTTATCAGTTTACAAGTAGCTGAACACTTATAACATCTAGATGAAGGAAGTTTAAGGTCAGATAAAATGTGAAAAACTATACTGTTATGTAGTCAAGTTATTTTCTAAGACGATCGTCACTTAATTCAGTATCTTTGCTTATAATCAAAATTCCATATTTTTAATACCAACAAGATTTATATTTTTCTCACATTACTTAAACATTCTAACTACATTATGATTATTTCCTATCAAATGTATGGTGATTCTGGTATAAATTTGACATTAGTAGAATGCATCAACATTCTTATCTTACCCCATACAAAAATATGCTTCTCACAACATGGTTAAATATCATATTGGTATTACTTCTAGCTTTCTTAAAAGAAATAACAGATTCATTATCTCTAAATGTGTAATACCTATGACTTTCATTAATGAAATTAATTTCTACAGCAATTCATATTTAGATTGTCTTTGAGTATAAATATGAAGATGATTTCAAGTTTTACTCCATCAAAACTTTCTAGCCAGCCAATCATAACATTATTATTATTTTTTTATTTATTTTTTTTTCGCAATTTGACAGACCAACTATTCTTGCACGAATAGAAATTGATAGAAGGGAACTATGATTTATTTTTGAGCTATCGTTTGATGACTCATCAAAATTTCGTATCATCCTATATTTAGGTTGTTTTACTAACCGCTTTTGTGTAACTAAATACATTTTATAAATATTATCTCTTATTATACAAAAAGTAAAATAATACAGCTTTTCGATTTCAGAAAATATTTTCTAAAATCGTGTAGCTGCATTATTTTATTTTTTTATAATAACAGATAATGCTGCATACTCACAATCAAAACAACATAAAAATATTATTTGTTTTGAGTATGAGTATGCGTCAATATTTATGAAATGCATTTAGTTACAAAAAATGTGGTTAGTAAAACAAAGTATATTTTAACAGTTTAAAATCAGTATTTTGTACGACAATACTGGTTTTAAACTCTTAAAATATACTTTGTTTTGACTATGAGTAGGAACCATTATCTCTTATTATAGGAAAAATAAAATAATATAGCCATATGATATCAGAAAATATTTTCCGATATCGTATAGCTACATTATTTTATTTTTTCTATAATAAGAGATAATATTTATGAAATACATTTCATAAATATTGGTACATACTCATAATCAAAACAACCTAAAAATAGGATGGTACGAAATATTGATGAATCATCAAAATTTCATACCAAGGTATATTTATGTTTTACTAACCGCATTTTGTAACTAAATGCATTTTATAAATATTATATATTACTATAGAAAAAATAGTATGGTCATATGATAACAGAAAACATAATTTCTGATATCATATAATCATACTATTTTTTCTATAATAAGAGATAATGAGCCATACTCATACTCAAAACAAAGGATATTTTGAGTATGAGTATGCTTCAATATTTATGAAATGCATTTAGTTACAAAATGAGGTTAGTAAAACAAAGTATATTTTAAGAGTTTAAAACCACCATTTTTATGGTAATACTGGTTTTAAACACTTAAAGCATACTTTGTTTTGACTATGTGCATGCACTAATATTTAGGAAAGGGATTTCATAAATATTGACCCATACTCATAGTCAAAACAACATAAAAATACCTTGGTATGAAATTTTGATGAGTCATCAAACGATAGCTCAAAAATAAATCATAGTTCCCTTCTATCAATTTCTATTCGTGCAAGAATAGTTGGTCTGTCAAATTGCGAAAAAAAAATAAATAAAAAAATAATAATAATGTTATGATTGGCTGGCTAGAAAGTTTTGATGGAGTAAAACTTGAAATCATCTTCATATTTATACTCAAAGACAATCTAAATATGAATTGCTGTAGAAATTAATTTCATTAATGAAAGTCCTAGGTATTACACATTTAGAGATAATGAATCTGTTATTTCTTTTAAGAAAGCTAGAAGTAATACCAATATGATATTTAACCATGTTGTGAGAAGCATATTTTTGTATGGGGTAAGATAAGAATGTTGATGCATTCTACTAATGTCAAATTTATACCAGAATCACCATACATTTGATAGGAAATAATCATAATGTAGTTAGAATGTTTAAGTAATGTGAGAAAAATATAAATCTTGTTGGTATTAAAAATATGGAATTTTGATTATAAGCAAAGATACTGAATTAAGTGACGATCGTCTTAGAAAATAACTTGACTACATAACAGTATAGTTTTTCACATTTTATCTGACCTTAAACTTCCTTCATCTAGATGTTATAAGTGTTCAGCTACTTGTAAACTGATAACCCAATCTGAAACAGATAATCTGATTTGATATCTGATAACCTGATCTGAAAACTAGACCAGCTCCTGATAAGCTGATCGTAAAACCAGACCAGCTCCTGATAAGCTGATCTGAAACCCAGATCAGGTCCTGATAAGCTGATCTGAAAACCAGATCAGGTCCTGATAAGCTGATCTGAAAACCAGACCAGCTCCTGATAAGCTGATCTGAAAACCAGATCAGGTCCTGATAAGCTGATCTGAAAACCAGACCAGCTCCTGATAAGCTGATCTGAAAACCAGATCAGGTCCTGATAAGCTGATCTGAAAACCAGACCAGCTCCTGATAAGCTGATCTGAAAACCAGACCAGCTCCTGATAAGCTGATCTGAAAACCAGACCAGCTCCTGATAAGCTGATCTGATAGCTGATAGCTGATCTAATAGGTGGTACCTGATCTAATAGCTGATACCTCTTATTTGCTATTATTAAACATGTATGAGAAAATTTTAAACAGTTGGTGTTGATAAGAAGCGTCTTGAAGAAAAAGCTTCGTAGTATAAAAACTGGTGAAATAGATACACGTGAACAACTAAGAGATATGTATATTTGATCCTAAAACAGAACCTCTCAAAGAATTCATGAATAGTTCTAAAAATATTGAAAGAATACACAAGAAAGAACAAAGTAAAAACAATATAGAATCTGAAAATAGTATAAGTATTAAAGCCTCAGAAACCATCAGTCAAGATAGAAAGAAGTTAAAGAAACTTTCAAAAGGAACAATATTTGATAATACCATCTTATTTAATGATGCTAATACTGTGAATGATTATGATGATGAAGAAGATGATTTTTACCCACAGCTTTCCAACACCGAAGATACTTATATTAACTTATTAGTCTTGAAAGGAAGAAATGAATTAGATACAAACTATGACTCACCTAAAGATTTCAATAATGAATGGGAATTTGGTGATAGAAATCTAAAACTGAATAAAGATAAAATACAAGTTGATGGTCAAATATGGAGTTTAAAAGTGAGTTTATTTTCTTTAGTGATTGATAAAACGTGAAAATACTATGACAAGTTTGATTTTGAAAACTAAATAAAATATATAATTTCTACCAATGCATACATAGAGAATCATCATCATTCACTGACGGAGAATAATGTTATCAGTAAATTGTTTCTGGAAACTCAAATCTAGAAACTAAAGGATGAATTAATAATAAAGCTTAAGGCATTAATATAATTCAAGGATATATTCAAATGCAAATTAATGGAGTGGAGTGCGAAATAAAATTAACGATAGAAGATAGGTATAAAATTGAAAAAGACATTCTAAAAATTAAATCATCTTTTGACAAACAAATTGAACAGCTGAGCGATAAAATTTATAGATTGGAAAATTAACTACATTTTAGTATAAATAGCTGAAAATGTATCAAGTAGATCACAACACTCGCCAAAAAACTGTAAAACAACTCAATGTCCTTAAAAAGAAATTTAGTAAACGTAATCCATAATAAATTTATAAAATTGTTTGTGTATTGTAGTGATGTAATGAATGGAATAGATGATCTTTTATGGAGCTGATTTAGGTGAACTGGGTAGCTATTCTAGAGAAAATAGAAATTATTGATTTTTTGCTGACTGTAACTGAGACATTCTCAAAATTTATATTGTGAGTATCGTTGAAAATAAAAGCTGCACTCGAAAAAAAACCAAGGCAATGGAAAATATTTTTGAAATGATATGAGTATCAAAACAAAAAAATACATATAGATGTTGGTAAAGAATTTTTAATAAACACTGCAAAATTCATGCATAAACAGAGGATTAAAAATTTCATAATATGAAAGCATCAATAGTAGAATAAATTAATAGATCATTAAAAGGAATTATGTGTTAAGAATTTAGGTATAATGGTTCATATAAGTGGATTGATATACACAAAGATTTACTTAATGCCTACAATAGAAAAGTTCATCTCATCATTGAAATATTTGCGATTAAAGTTAACTCAACGAATGAGAAAAAGGTGCAAAATACAGTATACAGTAATTTGAAGAGGTACAAAATGTTGAAATTCAATGAAAATATAAATAAAATTAAAAAGGAAAAATCTAGTTTGTATTGGTTTTTTGAAGGATTGATTAGGAATGTTAGGTCTCAGGGAAGATAAATAGCTTAATATACTACAATTCTCTAAACTTGATGGTCTGTATGAAATATTGTGAAAACTTAAGAGTTCAAAATATTCAGCAACACATCATATTATCACTTTTTGTAGTAAAAGGTGTACATTTTCCATTTCGAAAGCTCTAGCACACAAAATTTTAAAGTGTGAATATGGTTATTATAAAAGATATTCACTTTGTTCATTTCTAGATAAACTAAGAGAATTGGATTTTGATATCCAATCTTTAACAATGTACATGTGTATGAATGGGTATCAAACAAACTTACTAAATAAATACAGACTTCAACTAGAATCATGCTGAAGCATGCATAAATTGTAAAATGGAATGTAAACAGATCTTACTTTATATCTGTATCTGTATGAGTATGAAATAAATTTACCGAGAAAAATATTGGAAGCATGCCGAAGCATGTATGATTTAAAATAATTCCTGACATCATACTTTTATAAGTACAGAAATTTTAAAAGTTTGTGGCAAATGAAATACATACATACATATGTATCTACTTTGTTAAAAATTCAAATGAGTGAATTCGTAATTCTAATTGTATAGATTTTTAATTGAAACACCACTAAATGTCGGACTCTCGCCTCACTATTGATAGAATAGCATGCTAAAGCATGCATGCTAGCAAAATATTAAACCTGTTAGAATGTGATGAGAAAGCTTTTTCTAATCATTAATTTGTAGACAGCAATTGTATCTAGATCAACTCAACTCATGAATGTATTATATACAGGTATGATTGATGGTAATGAGGACCTTTTCTAAGTGAGAAATTATTAGATCTGAATGCGATACAACGCAGCCTACGTTAACCACAATAACGTCAAGGGGTCAAACACCAAATCTTATATAGAAACACTTGAAGTAAAAATTCTCCTAAACATAGATATTCCAATGTTTCTAACACTTTATGAAAACACTGACGGTGAAATGATGATGGAGGTAAATGTGTTATCTTAGATCGATTTTCTAGAATAGTTGATTATTAAAGATGTATTTCTTTGTATATGAACTAATTTTTACGTACATACATATATTTACCTATATGTATGTATATATTAATACTTTTAAAATTATATAAATATTTTCTATTTCAAGTAGTAAAATCTGAAAAAATAGTAGTGACACATTAGAAGAAAAAATTAATAAAATAAAAAGAGAGACTGACTGATCAACTGATACGTACACTCTGTCTGACAGATACAAAAAGCTCACTTAAATATATTAGAAATATATACGCAATACGCTAAACTTTAATAAAATTAGAAAAAAAAAATCACTTCATCTAGAACATCAAATAAAAGCCATAGGGACCCGTCATAAAATAAACATATACTCGTACATTATTAATGTACTTAAACATATTATCAGTATGAAGTAACACAATTTGAAGAATAAAAATTTTAAAATTTAATTATCCCTAACGCTGACAAAGAGGAGACAGAAATGTTGACATATAAAGTCATATTGTATACTAGAGGACCAGTTGAGAGGTTAGACCGAAATTGTAAGAAAACGACTTCGTTTTCTGTTGTTCGCTATTCAAGAAGAAAATAAGATTGTTCATTATGAATTAACTAATTTAAAAGTACATTTAAGTTCAGTCTCATATCCATATGATGATAATCCTAACATAAAATTTAAAAATAAACGTAATGCAATTCTATATAGTTATTATATGTATCTAAGATTCCAGCAAAGGTAGTATATGAAAGAATCTCATGCGTTTCTACCTGTACCAGAGTTTAAGATAAAAGCTCCTTTATTCAATAGCGGGGCAATTGAATAAAATTTTAATTTGAAATAGTAAGCAAAGAAATCAGCTTACTGTATTCTTATTCATGATCGTATAATAGAATACATATGTATATACCCATCAAAGGACAAGTTCGAAAAGTCTTATAAATTGAGTAATATGGAAAACAACATAATTTTTATAGACGTACAAGGTTTCAAAAGTAATTCAAATGATTTCATCGCAAAAGAAGTAGCGATCGTTTTCAACAATTACGAATATAATAATTTCATTATAAAACTCAATAATCAATAAAAAATATAAAAAAAAAGAAGCAAGCTGGCTAACAAAAAACTATCGTTACATAAGCTGTACTGCTGGATCAGTTTCATTTAAAAATGTTTATAAATGTATAAAAGGCAATGCAAGATGTTCTAAAATAAATGTAAAAGGTGATGAAAAAAGCCTACGGCTGGAAAAAATTTTATATCAAAATATTTTTAAGAATGAAGATAAGCTGCATCAACTTTAAACAAATGTAAATTAAATATAGGAAATATTTCTATTATAGTTACTATTATTCTAAAGTATGTATCTTAAGGAATTTAGTTTTACTTAAAACAGCAAATCCTCACAAACTATTAAGTAAATACAGATAAAAGTTAAAACAACGTTTTTTTAATTTCAAATGAAAAAAAAACTATGAAGATATTTGACATCTATACATAAAAGACCAGGCGAATATTTACAACAACAACAAAAACAAAAAAATGTATTCAAACACGGAGGCAAACACTTATTTGTATGTACATACATATGTACATACATACATAAAATCAATTTGTAGATATGTATGTACACATAATATCAAATTTCTTATCAATACTCAAATATTTATTAGATCTTGACAATCACACTTACATATCTACATCATAAAAATATATGAACAACGCAAACCATCCAGTCAGAGCACATGTCCAAGCTAAACGACCTTATTATGGACAGAGAAACTATAAATTTCCATGATTGTATGAAAAGAAGTTCAGCGAAAGAAGCCGGACGTAGTTAAATAAACAAAATCTGTAATATAAACAAATTTCTCGCAGGCATACTTTAAAGCTGGACAATTTTAAGTATGACAAAATACCCAGCAACCTTGAGTATGAAAATATACTTATGTATATGTATCAGATATATGAAAATATTTTATAGAACCAAATCTCGATATTGAATACAATTTATTTCTACGTACATAAAACAACTAGCGTGAGAAAATCATACGCACACACACGCACATATACCAGATTTCATCTAAGAAAAATTCAAATTATTTCAACAACACACCACCCCTCACAAAACACGGCCAACCTTAAATTCCTATAGATATACATAAAAAAATTATCACGGTCATTCCTACAAACAACACTGACAACAACACAAATCACGATCAGCCTTAAACTCCTACGAACATGCATACAGATTCCCACGCATACATATCACTCGTACGACAACACCCTCACCTATCCTCAAATCACTAATAGTATTAAACTTCTACAAACATATGTACATACACACAGACATTTTACTACACCCACCTCACCTACCCTAAATCATGATCAGCCTTAAATTTTCACAGACATACATACATACAGATTCCAACGTATACATATTACAACAACATCCTCACCTCTCTTAAATCACGATCAGCCTTAAGCACCTACAAGCATATAGACATACATACACGCAGTCGATCAACCTCAACTACACCGCACCCCCTCCCAATAACAGCCTCGCTGAAATTCCCCAGACAGACACATCCACAAATTCCCATGGATACTGTTACTCGTACAACAACACCCTCACATACCCCAAAGCCTTAAATTCCTACAGACTTGCAACACCTGCATACACGCAGTCGATCTACCACAACCACACCCCGCCCTTTGTCAATCACACCCTCACACAAATTCCAACAGACAGGTATACGCACATGCACTCAATCCATCTACCTCAACTACACCACGCTCCCCCGACCAATCACAGCCTCGCACAACAGACAGACAGACACATCCATAAACTCCCTCGGTTATGTATTACGACAACAGCTCCACCCACCCAAATCACGGCCTGTCTTCAACTCCTGTATTAGCATTAGAAATAACTTTTATGTTTTTCCCGTCGGAATTATGAAAAATCATTTTCCCGTCGGCATTTGAAAAAAATAATAATCATGTTTTGCCGTCGGCATTTGAAAAAAATAATATTCATGTTTTACCGTAGGCATTAGGAAAAATATTCATGCATTGCCGTCGGCATTAGGAAAAATTAATTTTCACTATTTCACCCCCATTAGTAATAGGAAAAATCATATTCATGATTTTCCCGTTGGTACTAGGAAAAATCATATTCATGATTTTCCCGTAGTCATGTACATACATACATTACAAAAAGAAAAACCTCCAACCTATGAACCCACTTAACGTATTCCCACAAAAAACAAAATCACCCATTCACACAATTAATGTAACCCCCAAAAAAAATCACCCGTCCCCACAAGGGTTAATGTAAACAAAAAACTCTTAATGTAAACAAAAAATTCCTAATGTAAACAAAAAAACATCAAAGCGTGCCGCCGAAAGCTCAAGGTATCAAATTTCACAAATTTCCAAGAATTTTAAAATTTGGGTAATTAAAATTTTAAAATTTCAAAATTTTAATTGACGCAGAATTGGTAGTTCCCTACTACTATTAGTGTCCCTTTGTATCAGTTGTTGTAGGAAAGTTCAAGTGATGAAGGCATAGTCACTGGTCACTGAACTATACCGACTTCAGCATATATTAGTCCTAATGTAACATCAGAGCGCCCTCCTTCGTTGTATAGCAGAATCATCGGCGAAGTAAAATAATCAATAAAATGGCTACAAAACACAACTCCAAAAATTTAATACGCCTCATTTGACACCAGATGGCGCAGCAACACTGCATTATCAAAAACCGTGCAAAAAAAAAAAAAAAAAAAAAGCAGAGTTGTAAAAGAATGAAGCTTTCCTCTATCTCTCCCTTCACCACCTGTCTTCTCTATCACTATCCCTTTCCTAAAGAAGGTAACACCTAGTAATAGTAGTAGGCATTAATTGTCTGAGTGTTACTTCTCTTTATATAAAAAAAAAAAAAAACAATGAAAATATATTTTCAAATGGAATTTTCTCACTATGATGTATTCGGATTTTGAAATTCTCTTAAAATGTAACCACAAATGGTTTTTCGTACCTGAAAGTTTTTAAATTTTGAGTAAATATCCTCATGTTGATTAAGTGCGATTTGTATGTTTGTATATTTGTTTAAAAGTTTTTACCTCTCCTAATTACTTAAGGCATTTATATTACCATGGAAACAATCACAATGTTTTGTACCATAAAATATATTTATTGGGTGCTACAAAAACATTTAATCTTCAATAACCATAAAAATTTTATGTTGCAAGAATATTCACTTATTTTTTGATCTGCTTAGTTTTCTTATTCACTATTCCCTCTCCCTGTTCGCACCAATCCTCACACCAATTTTTTAAAGCATCGCTTAAAGTCGCTTCTACTTCATTAAATAACATTTTATGTTCCTTATAAAGACGAGAACAGTTTTAAGAACTTTTAATGACATTTTAGTTAAATTATTATTGCAAAATTGAAACTTAATGACCCCCCTATCATAATGGTAATGGCTGTTTCTCCTTAACGTCCATCAAAAAAAAAAAGGACACAATAATTACGTATTAACTGAAACAAGGACAGCATTAAATTTACTTCAAGTGGCAGTGTATGAAAATAGAAGAAGCAGAAGAAGGAAATAATGTAGAAATGATATTATGATGCTTCAAACAAATGTTCTATCAAACTAAGCAAAGCCATAAAATCAAAACTCAGCAACTTTATTTCCTATTTTCCGCACACACACACACAGAAAATAGTAATAAGAGACACTTATTGTCCGTTTCATTGTCATGCCACACACAAGTGGGCGTTAGTAAGTACGTGTTGTGAAATTATTTTGGCGGCGAACAATTTGATGCCCAATGAAAATTAATTGCTTAATAAACTTTACCAAAGACGTATTCAAAATATTAAATATAAAGCAAAAATTTTGCTACAATATACCCAAGAATTAATTTAGTATTTTGGCAGATTTCCTAAGACTTTTTTAATACTTTTGAAGACAAAAAATAAAAGAAAAAAGAAATTACACAATATGCGCCCTTAATTCTGGCAAAAACTCTGATATTTTTTATTTAATATTAAGTTTTACTATGAATGCGAAAATGAAATATGTTTTTATTTATTTCCTGCGCTAAGCACACTGGGTTTTCCTTGTGAACTTATGGTTTTTGCAAATTTGGTATTTATGATTGTTCCCTTTTGTTATATGAATTACATACATACATACATATTTATATACTAGGGATGAGCGATATTTCCATATTTTCACAGCAGGTTCGTTCGAGAACTCAAAGTTTTTTAAAAATTTATACTATTTTTTACTGGATTTTACTGGATTGAGTTCACGTATACAAAATCCAGTAAATTAGAGGGCGAATTGAGAGAGAACAAGTAAGAGTGCTATATACGGCTGTGTGGAATCTTATATACTAGGGTATTCATTTAATTGGATTTTTGCTTTAATCGGTTAATCGCACTATTAATTAATCCAGGGTTTGGCTTAATCGGTTAATAATCGGTTAATGTAGGTATTAAACGGTTAACCGATTAATAAAGGTTTTTCTTAAATCAAGTAATTCGAAAAAATAAAAGTGCATAAATTATTTATTAATTTGAGTATATCTGTTTGTAAAACTATAAGACCACACATAAGAATTCTTAACCTAAATCTTTCAGAAAAATAATTTGGTTTAAGTGTTTAGGATAAAACTTGACTTGGACAAATTCTTTCTATTATGGTAGATATTGAGAAAATTGAATCCATAATACAGAATATTTCCTTAGAGTCCATTAGAGTCCTAATTTATTTTTTCTTTTTTAATTCCAAACACTTCTAGTTGTTTCGGTTAATTTTGTTAGAACAATTCTTGTATTACTATCGATAGTTTTTTTTTTGTTGGCGGGTCATCATCTAACGCATACTGGCAGAGCTCAGCGCCGAATATTCTACAAATAAGTTTATTTCTGAATTTCTTAGTTTTCGTTTTTGTGCTTTAAAACGCTGTTGCTAGAAGAAAATATTTCAAAGCGTAGGATAAAATAATTTTATATATTACTAGCGGCCCGCTCCGGCTTCGCATGGGTATAAAATATATAGCCTATGTCATTTAATGAAAAAATGACTAAAATCGATCCAGTAGTTTTGATTTATTCATTACTGCCCCTGGCCCGCACGCGTTAAATTTAGGGTAAAACAATTCTTCTTTCTCCAAACCATGAAGATTTCCTGCTATCTTTGGAATATCTAAGCTCATACACTACATTTTTACTTATTTACTTTTTACATTTTTACATATTTATTTTATTTTTACAGCAATTAACATATTACAGAATGTCTTTATATACAACGTTAACAGCTTTCTTGTCATTAGACAATACAAACATGTTTTCTCTAGAGGTTACTCTTGAAAGAGCGACATACAGTTGGCCATGTGAAAAGCAGTCAACGCTTAAATCTAAGCCTGCAACATTGAAGGTTTGACCCTGCGATTTATTAATGGTCATTGCAAAAGATGTATTTACCGGATAGTGTAAACGTTTAAATTGGAAGAGTAAATTCAATGGTATCAGAGAGATTGGGGGAATCAATACATCTTCTCCGGTAATACATCCTGTGAGTATTGTGCACTCTATTATGAAAGTTTTCAGTGATTTTACCAGCAAACGCGTGCCATTGCAAAGTTTAGGTGGATTCAGGATTCTTAATAAAATAACAGGACAACCTACTTTCAACACCATTTTGTGAGGAGGGAGTCCAGACGGGTTCAAAGAGTTTAGAAATTCTGTAAGAAAATGAACAGCTTCTTCCAAATCGAGAACAGTATCGACCGAGTAGTATATTTTCGTCGGCGCATCAATCTTTGAAAGAATCAAGTTATTTACCTTATCTACTTGTTCGTTAGTTGGTGACAGAATCGCTCATTCTTTAAACCAAGATATTGTCTTATAACTTATGTTATCAATGTCCAGATAGACATTGTTGACTAACTCTTGGACGTTGTCTATCAAAATATAAAGGTTTTCTAGGTTAATCCTTCCCTCACTTTGTGCTAACTCTCCATTGCCAACTTTTAGCAGCATCTCTGGAAATAGCCTGTTCTTACGCGAAGATAACGAAACCCTCATATTAATTTAATTAATTCAATTAAATTTAATTTATTGACATGTTGCGAAAGGTTGGATCTTTTTAAGGAAGCATTTATTTCGTCAGCACGTGTTCCTCGAGTCACAACTGGTAGAATTCGACAGAAATCTCCTGAGAACAGAATTGTACATCCACCCAGATGTGAATTTTTGTTGCGCAAATCGCTCATTGTCCTATCCAGTGCTTCCACAGACGTCTTGTTTGACAATGGTAGCTTCGTCCCAGACTATTAATGAGCAGTCACGCATCAATTTTCCTGTATTCCTCTGCCTAGAAATACTACAGACGCTGTTATTGTCATCGGTGGCGATTTTCAGCGGGAGTTGAATGTAGAGTGTGCGGTTCGGCCTCCTTCTAAAAGCGTAGCGGCAATGCCGGATAACGCAACAGCTAACGCAATTTTTCCGGTAGATCTCAAATTTTTTTAAAGCTTAGCTGTGCAAAGGATGTAGGGCCTTTTACAATATGCAGTAACATTCTATATGAAATCAACAATGTATTTAAGGTATTTAATTAGATAAGGCTTAATGCTGTACTGGTTAAAATCGCTTCGAAAATTAGCCATTATTTGTCGTAAAAAGTAAATGCCAAAATAATTCTGGCAAAAAAAAACTGACTCCAATACTAAGAATCAATCGAAAAGATTACAAAACGAACGCAAGTATGAAAATAATATTGAAACAAAAAGAAAAGAATTTTAGAAATCAGTCCATAAATAGAGAAGTTATGTAATCATCAATAAATTTTTTTTTGGTGGGGGAAGGGGGGTTCAAAATATCCCAACGAAATTTGTTCTAACCTTAAGCAAAATTCATTCAAACCAAAAAAGAATTTTGAAAATCGGTTCACAAATAGCAGAGTTATGGAATAGGCGAAGAAATTTTCCCTGCCGATTTTCAAAAAAAAATTATAGGACCTAATTGCAGGCAAACCATTTCAAACAAAACAAGAATTTCGAAAATCAGTTTAAAAATGACCGAGTTAGGCGTGTACAAACATTCTCCTTCTCCTTCTTTTTTGAAGTCGGTTAAAAATGCTATTGTGCGATATCCATAAGAGATAGACATATACCATAGCGAAGTTTTCTGTAGACCTTTTTCAATGTGTACAATACTTAGCACATTATTAGGATAAATCTCGTAGGGTTCAGCCTGTGCTTGCAATTTAAGCGGAAAATTAATGTAATTATTTACGACATCACATTAGAAACCTCAAAAATAACAGTATTTCCCCTCTATTTAATGAATGTTATTGTACATATAAACCTTCCTCTTCAATCACTTTACCTATTAAAAAAAACCGCATCAAAATCCGTTGCGTAGTTCTAAAGATTTAAGCATACATGGGGATATAGGGACAGAAAAAGCGACTTTGTTTTATACTATGTAATGATTAATTATATACATTATATCTATATTTTAAAATTTGTTACTTCGGTTAATCGGTTAATCGACTGAAATTAACAGGTTTAACCGTTGATCGAAAAAAGCCAATTTTCAATTAACCAATCAGTAATCGGGTAGCAATTAACCGGTTAACCGATTAACGGTTATCCGAATGAATACCCTATTATATACCCTTTACCAACGTATGTATATATAGTATACAGATACACACATAAGTACATACATACATATTTGTTTTTTGATAAAATTTATAATTTTTTGTTATAGTGCAATTTTTAGTAAGTGACCTCTCGGTTTTTTCGACTAAGGAATTTGCTTGAGTAAGAGATCTTCCTAAAACATGAAATATGTTTTTACCTTACCTAAAAAATTAAAAATTATTTTTGGTTATTTTTTTACCCAACCCTGGAACCATAATTTAAATGTTTCTGATTTTTCTAAAATATTAAATATATTTAATTACCAAATAAATAACTAGCTTAATTTAATAAGTTTTATATATCAAAGAAAGTGTCTTTTCCCAACCCTGGAATCATTCTTTTAGATTTTTTTTGATCCTTATAGCAATATTGTTCTTTAAAAAATATATATTAAATGCGTTAAGTGAACAAAGACAAAAAGAAATAAGGAAAATATTAGTTTTATTTAGTTACTTTAATATCAAAAAAAAGTTTAGATTTTCCAGCTGTGGAGCTATGGTTTTAATTTTTCTAATTTTCTATACACAAATTTTCTTTCCAAAACATTAAATATATATATGTACATATAAATTAAAATATACAAAAAATTATTAGACCTAGTTAATTTTATATATTACAAAAAGTGTAACTTTCCCAACCCTGGAATCATAATTTTAAATTTTTCTGATTTCTTACACCAATATTTTTTTTTTAAGAATGTAAGATATTTTAAATTTATAGATAAAAAGGAAATGTTAGTTTTAGAAGGTTATTTTTATATAACAAAAAAGTTAAAGTTCCTAACCCTGGAAACGTTTTTTTAATTTTTTTATATTTTTTAAAAATTTTATTCGTACTGAAATATAAAATAAGTTTATTTAACAAAAATATCAAAAAATGTGTGTTATCTAGTTACTTTTATATGGCAAAATCAAGTTTAAGTTTTCCAGCTCGATTTTGTTGATTTTCAACACCAATCTAGTTTGGACCATTTCTGATACACCAGTGCAAGACCGAAGCCTCTATCTTTTTTGGGATTTCGATTTCGCGTACACCAGACGGACAGACGGATGGACGGACAGACGGACATCGCTTATTCGTCTTCCCTATTTGTAAGGACCAAGAATATATATATTTTATGGGTCGCATATAGAGTATTTCTTTTCCCGGACTTTTTCATTTCCCGGGAAAGCGGGAAAGATTTTCGGTTTCCCGGGAAATCCCGGGAATTCCCGCCCAGTACAAAACAATACAAAATATTTTTAAATTTAATTTATTTCAACAAAAACAAATTATAATTCATGAGATGGATTAAATAATAACGTTTTATACACACATTAGTCAAAAGATAATACCGTTTCCGTTCTTTATATAATAGTAATACATACATATGTATATACCAATATTATAAAATTATAATAGTATTATTAAAAAAAATATTACAAAATATCCCCCTTATGAAAAAATTATTGTTAAACTTAAATTTGGTTTAACAAACGAATTTTGTATGGCAAAACCAGTTTTAACGCATGCTTTAACTTTAACAATCGTTTTTGCATAAGGGCATATTTCTTTGGAACTATGTTAACCGTACTATTTACCAAATAGAATCTGTAATTATTTGTATTTTTTTTTTATTTTCTTGCTGTTTTTTACTTTTATGAATTGTTGTAGAATTAATGCATTAAACACATTCGACACGGCAGGCTACGGGCTACAATCTGTCAAAAATAGACTACACACATTCTTATGGTAACAATTATTTTAACGACAGCAGGCTACACGACTGCACGAAGACCGTTGTAGCTGTCGCCAACTTTAAACTAATTTCTATTTCTCTGGCTACAATGAGCAAATGCAGTGTTACCAGTATAATACAAAATGGTGAATGAATGATATCGTACAATTATTTCATACTATTTACTAGAAACAATATCCAAAAATTGATGTAAAGAATAAATTGATTCATTATTGTACTTTTATGTGAAATAAGTACATTTTAAAAGAAAAAATAATTTTTATAAATGCAAAATATATGAAAGTGGCAATACTGAACTATGTATTTGTACTTGAATATCAGCTGCAGATGGTGCTGCTGCCGTCTCCAAAATAATTAAGTAGCTGGCTACGAGGCGACAAATGCTGCTAGCGGCATTTGAAGTCGTGTGTTCGTGTAGCCTGCTGTGGTGGATGTGTTTAATGCATAAATTTTGAACGTCGGGTTCTGCTTTTTTTTTCAAATAAAGGCATCTAAAGCTCAGAACGCATGAGTGCCAGATGTAAACTCGGCCTTAGTTGTTGCAAAGCTTTAGCTATTGTGATATTATTGCACCATCGCATACATAAAGTGAATAACGACACTCATCAAGGAATGTGTAAATACAAATTAAGTTGCCATAACAAAATCAAAAAATCGCGGGAATTCCCGCACAAATTTCCCGGGATTTCTTTCCCGAAAAATATGCGGGATCCCGGGAAATTTTTCCCGTTAAATCCCGTATGAAAAACACTAGTCGCATATGAATGTTATGGAAATTAAAAAACGGAATGAAAAACCTATATATACCCTTTTCCATTTTTTGGTAAAGGGTATAAAAAATATTCCATGCGACTAACCAGTATCTACCCGACGATATGTACATATATATTTTGCATTTAGATTAGGGTTTGGGATTTCCCGGACTTTTGCACTCCCCGGGAAACGGGAATGAAAAAATCGAGTTTCCGGGAATTTCCGGGAAAAGCTAATTTTCTATATTAAGTACATTTATTAAATTTGGCGAAATTATTATTAAAGTTGGCGAAATTTCTCTCGTTTTATTAATGAAAGCATTCTTTTAAAATAAAAGTTAATACAAAAGCAGTTCTAAGACACATTTTTAATAGTTTTTAATTGAATTCAAGCAAATGGAATAAAGTTATGACCTAGAAAAATATTATATAAAGACTAATTGACGACTGCTACCACAATTAGTAGTCAATTTTATAATAAGACCTACACATAATTTTAATAAGAATTTCTCATTCTTGTTCTCTTGCTTGTTTCTCATTCCTTTTGAAAAATTCCAATTCCAAGTGGATTTTTATCCTTAAGTACAAGCAAGTTACAGTCTTATACTCAGCTGCGCCGAATTTTAAATACCCTGTCTAAGTGTCTTCCATTTTTAATTTTATTTCTCCTAAAATATTTTCTTTAGGGTTTCAATAACAGTGTCGACTTATAATAAATTTAAGTATTTTGTCAACTCAGAGTTTTATAGCTTCTATGAGCTCAAAGTTTTCACTACACTTTCCAAAACTTGTTCACTAATTCGGCGAAAAAGCATTTCAAGCTCGATTAACATCGAATTATTTACTTTAGGAAACGATTATATCATTGCAATAATTGATACTTATACAATTTATTCCTCTTTTTTACGTTATGGTGGTTAAACGTTAGTGATTAAGGCGTTTCAGACTATAATACAACTATTAATACTTTTGACTAAAATGTCTCGCTGATCTAATTTCAGGTTCAAAATGTTGAAAAAACAACAAGTCAGCATGTCAGAGTGCCATTTGCAATAAAAGTATTTACAAAAAAATATATTTTTTTGTATTAATTTGAAATTTATTTGCTGGTAGTTCAGCGATGTCTATATGCATTTCATTGTTGCTGTAACAAATCGTCAGTAGACTTCAACCACACATTTTGAACAGTCACAAACCTCTTATCTTATGCACAGACTTTCAAAAACTATTTGAGAATTCACAAATAATAATATTTTTGAAAATCACAAAAGAAAAATAAGCATAAGATAAGAGGTTTGTGACTGTTCAAAATGTGTGGTTGAAGTCTACTGACGAAATTATCAAATTATATTGAAACATAACAATGAACGATGAAAACCTCATCACTTTAGTGAAAAACTGCGACCCTTTTGGTCAGAAACAGCTGATAAGTTACTACAGAAAAAGTAAGTACTCAAAATTTGAAGCAGAACGGCACAGGACAGAACGGCAACAGAAAGTAAATACTAATGGAGCCTTTACAGTTACATTTAAAACAAAAACACAATTTTAGAATTTGTTTAAATTTTAAGATTGAACAATTTCCTTCGAACAGGGGGTCTATTCTGTAATTCGAAACGAAAGGAAATGCTTTCGAATTTACATGTTAAAAGCATACAAATTCGAAAGCATTTTCTATCGTTTCGAATTACAGAGTAGACCCCCAGGATATATGTAAGTGTTTAAACAGACGATGAAATAAATTTAGTCATACAATCATTCAAACGAACTTTTGTAAAGTATAAAAAAACAATGAGTTTGTATATTAAAGTAAAATCCTGTTTTATATAAATATGCTTGCCACAAAATTGTATACATATGTATATTTATGAAATAACATGTACTTTTAATTTCCCGTTTTCCCGGGAAAATCTCAAAAGTTTCCCGGGAATATTAGACAGACATTTCCCGGGATCTCCAGCCCGGCAATTCCTGTTTCCCAAACCCTAATTTAGATACATACAAACATATGTATAGTTTTGTAAATTTTTTTCCACACACATATATATAATAATTTGCGCCAAAATTGGCAATCAGCTGTTGTATATATTTTACTGGATTTTACAATTTTTCCGTTCGCGTACTTTCCTATGCAAACTGTTTTATTGAGAGTAATTTTTTAAAGTTACTTAGTATTTACTCAGCTACTGCATTTTACTGGAAAAGTACCCAAACGCGCCTAATGTACCTCTCATACAAACTGTGATCAGGGCTGTCATATATGGCGATTTCTCGCCAAACTTGGCGATTTTTTAACTTGTTTGACGTCCAAGCTTTTAGTTGGGTGACAAATCGATTTTTCTGGCGATAAATAAATTTGTTGGATATGAATGCGAAAAATTTACAAGAAAAAATTTTTGGCGGTTTTATTTCTAGTTTTGGCTATTTTGTGCTAAATTTTTATAGCATTATTTTTTAGAAAAAAGTAAATTAAAAAAAGATGTTATATAAAAACAAGCTTATTATTAAGAAACACTACATTATGCTGAATTTGGCCAGCTTGGGCGAAAAAGGTCGGAAAAAATCTGACAACCCTGACGGTGATTGCTTACGTTTCTAACTTTGGGAAAAAAAGCGTGAATCAAAATGGGTATGACACAACAAAAACTTTGACTACACTCACAGTTTGTTTCACTGTTTTGTTTTATCCATAACACACAGCACAATTCGATTACTCTGATGCCACTAACTCGTTTTTTATGTAAATTTACTGAAATTTTAATAAAAATTTCATATTTACAATTTAAGAAAAGTATACCAACTGATTGTCAAAGCGCGCAAAAAGTTGAGAGTTGCCTAACTTTTCGCTTCGCTTAGCGTCAAAAATACTTTATATGACACGTTTCATATAAGCATGTACATTTCATCTTAGATGTCAAAGCGAATCTTGAACGGAACGCTAAGCAAAAGTTTTATCTGACATTGCCTTTTTTGTATGGCATACAGCAGGGATGGCAAAGTTGGTACAATTGTATCTTTTTTGGTACTATTCAAACTCGGAATGTACAATAGTACACCAATGACTAATTTAGTACATTTTAGGAACCTCCAGTTTCACTATTCATTTCTTTTCAAAAGATTTGCTGCATATGTCAATTTTCTCAAAAATAATTTTTCTTCTAAATTCGGATGTTAGAGCACATGCTATTAATTAGTATATTTTAAATTTCAACTTAAACAGGTGTAAGCATATTCCTTAACATCCCGACTTACAAGCAAATTTGTGAAAACGATTCGGTAGCCAGATCAAAGTCGATTATTTCAATAGAAACACATAAAAACATGTAATTTGAACTAAAAAAAAATTAGTACAATTAAGGTAAAAAAATACAATTTTTGAAAGTGGTTGGTACAATTTGAAAATTCTCAATGCCATCCCTGGCATACAGTGTAATTTACAGTAAAGAAATCTACAATATTTTTTAACCGACTTCAAAAAAAGAAGGAGGTTAACAATTCGTCTCTATTTTTTTTTTATGTGTGTAGGTCCATAACTCGGTGCATTTTAGACCGATTGTAAAAATTTTTGTGTTGTCTGAGAGGGTATAGCTTCCCATTGGTCGAATTTGAAAAAAGTTGGCGGGGTCACGCCCACAATTTTTTAAATTTGATTTAATGATCTTCTACTCATTTGATTGCTGCGAAACCTAAGAAACATCTTTGATTCTTGTAATTACAAAATTTTTAAGTTGAAAAAATGGGCGAGGCTACGCCCATTAAAATGTATTATAACATTACACGTGGTTCTACTTAACAGATTTTTACGAAACTTAGCACACATCTTGAGCTCTAAAATAGATACAATCTTCTTTTTAAAAAATGGGCGGGGTTACGCCCATTAAAATTTTATATTATATTTCACAGAGTTCTATTTCACCGATTTTTACGAAACTTGGCACACACCCTAAGCTATAATAAAGGCACAAAATTGCGTTCAAAAAAGTGGGCGGGCACGCCTATTAAATTTTAGTATAATATTTCATGTGCTTGTATTTAACCAATATTGACGAAACTTGGCACACACCTTGAACTCTTAAAAATACACAATCTTATGGGGCCACGCCCCATAAAATTTAATACTTAATTTCACGTGCTTTTACTTTATCGATCTGTACGAAACTTGGCACACACCTTTAACTCTTAAAAATACACAATCTTGTTTTAAAAAAGTAGGCATAGCCACGACCCATTAAATTTATAACTATATTTCACGTGTTTTTACTTAATCGATTTTTACAAAACTGGACCATATTTCTAAATAAGCACTAAAAAGCTACAAATAAAACTTTAAAAAAAAAATTAAACCGACTTCAAAAATAAGCACTAAAAAGCTACAAATAATATAGATCTAGTTAAATAAAAGATTTTTATATATGTTACCTACAGTGCCGTTTGAAGTTGGTGCCAGTAATACTGGTACTAAACACATAGGAACATGACCGGTAAAAAACTGCAAGTAATTTTTATGTACATATGTATGTGCTTAGTTACCAATGTTGCTGGAACCAACTTCAAACGGCACTGTAGGTAACATATATAAAAATCTTTTATTTAACTAGATCTATATTATTTGTAGCTTTTTAGTGGTTATTTTTAAAGTCGGTTTAATTTTTTTTAAAAAGTTTTATTTTATATCACGTCAAATCGTCTTTTCTGGCAACTAAGAATGTATAGCTCCCAAATTTTTTTTGTCTCTCTGCCAATTGTTTATTCTTGTCCCTCTTTTTGTTAGTTTTTCAAAATACTAACACTAATACACACTCCTAAAGTTGAAGTTCTGTGAGCACGATCACTGTTAAATTTCACTGCTACTGTTTTATTAGTATTTTTCAAAATAACACAACTGCTACAAACAAAATACTGCTACATCACAGTAACAGTTTAAAAGAACAGCGATTTAGAAATCACGTTCACTAGGAACAACATTATTAAAAAATCACGGGTACGCTCATCTCTAATATGTTTAGACATAGATAAATATGTATATATATATATATATATATATATATATATATATATATATATATATATATATATATACACATATATGTATGTACATAATTGCTGACAATAAGAATTCCATGCACAAGAGTATTATTATTATTTTTATTTGCCATTATGACAAAATATTGTTTTCAAGTTAAGTGTCAATAAACTCTTGAACATTCATATAATTTTTTATTTATTTTTTCTTTGAATACTGAGTAATTTTTGTGTAGTCTTGCCATAAGTAGATTCAATTATTCATGAATTCATTCAGCAAATCATACTTTATTCATATCTAAACATAAGTGTCCTTGAACAACAAATGTATCATAATGGGAAAATAATTTTCTTCAAACACTTACAGCCGGTCACAAGGTATCGATTAAAAAGACTGATCGTTGAATTGAGTTTACGTTTGTAACATACATACATATGTACATACATACATACATGTATGTATGTCGTTTGAGCTTCAATTACACTTCATATAAACATACGCATATAAAACAGCTGTTCGAATTAAATTTGTGGCCAACTATGTATTTTTATTTTCTTCCTTAACTACATATAACAAGCGGACAGGTACAGAAATAATGTTTTTTGAAGTATTTTGCGTTTCTAGTTTAAAATTTAATTTATTTATGTATGTACATGTGTGATCCTGGAATCAATTGCAATGTAAATAATACCGATTGTAATTATGGCAGCGCTAATATACGACAGAAAATATGGTTATGGCTATGGTTTAATGATATGGTACGTTTAATTGAAGGATTAAGGTGTCGTTAACTAAGCGTTGCTGCAAACGTTCCGCAATGTACTGTAATTTTAGAACGTTCTCGTTATTATGTCTGTATGTATTAGTGTTGCACGAATATTCGTATACATACTCGAATTGTCGAATATTCGGCCATTTTTAGATATTCGTATCCGTATTCGTATTCGTATTCGCCAAATGCAGGCGAATTTTTAATGCCATTTTACGACTGGAGTATTATTCAAACAGCTGTAAGCTTGCCAAGGTTAAAATGATTCCAAAGACGGGCAAAGATCTTACCAAGGCTGAGTTATATAAACCAATTAGTCTTCTATCAACAATGGCAAAGCTTTTCGAAAAACTGCTCATGACGAAATTGTCCCCAATTCTAGTTAGTAGTGGGTGCATACCGGACCATCAATTTGGTTTTAGAAGTCAGCATAGCATCATTGAACAAACTCATAGATTGGTTCAATTTATAAAAAGAACATTTGCAGGCATTTGATAAAGTGTGGCATGAAGGCCTAATTTTAAAATTAAAGACATACCTACCAATAAACTTTGTAAGTCTTTTCGAAACTTATATTATTGCCCAGAAGTTCACTGTTGTGGAAGGAGACTTTATGAGTATGCCTGAAACTATCTCATCCGGTGTGCCACAGGGGAGTATACTGGGGCAGTTTTGTATTTGATTTATACTTGTGATATGCCTCTGAACAGTAATATCCATACTTCTACATGTGCTGATGATACAGCATGCCTTAGTATGCATGAAAACCCTTACGAGTCATCCCGATATCTTCAGGAATACATTACCTGGCTGGAAATAGGGTTAAACTTATGGAAAATTAAGGTAAACGAACAAAAGTGTGTTCAAGTAACATATACATTACGAAGAGATACTTGTTCCCCCATTCGGATTAACAATCAAGTTATTCCTCAACATTCTCATGTGAAATATCTTGGTATACACCTTGATCGACGGCTTACTTGGAAACACCACTTTGACTCTAAGTTAACACAAATGAAACTAAAATTAACTCAGGTACAGTGGCTGATCTGTAGAATTGTCAACCCTCAGTCTATATTGCAAACTTTTGATACATATGTAGATCTTTTCCCGGCTTTGGAATCATTTTAACCTTGGCAAGCTTCCAGCTGTTTGCATAATACTCCAGTCGTAAAATGGCATTAAAAATTAATAACAGGATTCTAATAGCTATACGAGGCAACTTCATCAGCATCTGGTTACTAATTTCATCAATACCCGGAGCTTTTTTCGGGTTGAGTTCTGCAATTAGTTTTTAAACATCACGCGTCTTAAATTTTATTGGTCGAGGGGGTAGCGCAACTACATTTGGCAAATCAACAGCACCAGAACATGTGTTTGTCAGTATCGCTTCTTGCCCAACCTCCTGTAGATGTGCGCAGAGGTGGTTTAAACTCAACTGGACCCTTAAGACCTTTTTCAAATGCAAGCAACTCTTGGAGTCGTTCAGTATATCTTTAAATCTGATTTTAAGTTATGGTGATCTGTGCTGTTGCCATTCTCTTCTAGCTCGTCTTTTTTCACAAACGAGACGTTCAATATCCGTAGAATAAAGTCTATTAAACCCAGTCTGCGGATGGGAGGTAGTGGCATGTTCAGCAGCCTGTTTAATATTTTCATTAGGGATGGCAATGTTAGATTCAATATCATCAGGTGTTCTTAGCGTAATATTTTCCGTACAATGACAACTAAAATATTTTTTGAATCCCAGCCAATTAACACGATTTATCAACTTCACATATGGGTGAGGTAAGTCACTTCTTAATGGGCCAATTATGTTATTCTGTGCAGCCTCTATACGAAATCGCAAAAGCAATCGGAAAATAACTTCTGAGCTTGTATTTTCGAAAGATAACAAATGACCATCATCTCGATGTCCACGGAGAGGTATGTTCCAAGAAAAATTATAGTTTTTACAACTGACAGTAAATGTCGGTCTTAAATTTGTTATTGAGGTGCAGATGTATGTACTTGATTTAGTACCTCAAGACGAAAATTTTCTTGTGTCTTCCAAAACATTTTTTCCAGAAGTAACAGCTTCTTTATGGTATAGGCATTTGGAGTGATTTTCTAAATCGCTTTGTATGGCAATTAGTTTTTTAAAAATAGTAGGTTATACTTATGTTTTTATGTTATACTTATATTTTTCTGATATCCTCCTTCAGAAACCTTTTTTTGACACCCGATAAGACCAGCCACTCACTCTTTATACATCAGCAAATGCTTACAACTAACATAATGTCTTTTCCTGAAACTCTTCTAACAGGAAACGGGAAGCTGAAATCTTTGGAAGGAGCAGAATGTTCCGTTCATAGCGTTTTCTTAGTAGACTCATCTATTTTTTGGCAATATAATTTCGAATGTCAAAGGAAATTTCTAGTTGTTCATTTGGAAAGTGTAACTTTTTATATAAGGACACTTTTGCTTTGCGGTGCTATTCATTCTCGAATTCATGATATCTATAATAATTCAATTGTTTCCAGTCACATATTTCTTGTCACAGGTATTTGAAATAGCTATTCTAGAATATCTGATTTAAGCCTGGTACAGAGTTCTTACGGAATTTCAGGTTCTCATACAAACTGTATGTAAAAAAAAACGGAAATTCAGGTTGGTAAATTAAATAAACAAATTTCCATTTGCTACTCGTAGTACGGACTTTCAAAAGAAAAGTACACGGAATTTTGAAATTTGTTGCCTGTCTTAAGGATGTTACAAATATAAGTGCAGACTCTTATCAGTCAACTGAAACAAATTTCATACAATTGTTTGGTCACGGAATTTTCGACATTTCTAATTCTCATCAAATTGTAATTAAGTTTTAGTGTTCTTGTGCGTTGTAAACTAAAAAAATATATTTATTTGTGTGTATGCAAAAATAATTTTACACAAAAGTCTAGAATCGTGTAGCAATAAATGTAAATTTATAAACGTAAAATTCCACAAGAACTCCATATTGGGCTTTATTAAAGGCCTGTCCCACGATGTCACCAGAAATCGTTCCATTGAATACTTGTATTGAAAACAACAACAAATTTTTTTAATGTTATTGTTGTTTGTAATACAAATTGTCGATCGAACGATTTCTGGTAATATCGTGGGACAGCCCGTAAATTCAAATGCATGTATATTGAAAATAAATTATCTTTAAAAAAAACTATTGCATATGCTCAGGCTTATTAATTATTTGAGTACATAGGTACATACTCACACATGTTTTCCAACGTTAACTTTTCGCACATAGATGGCACATATTGCGATTATAAAAAAAGTATATGTATTATTATTGACATATCGTCGGTTTGTTTCTGCTTTGATGTATGGAAGAAACGGAAGAAATAAAAAACATAATTTTATTAATAAAAAAATAAATATCAATTAATTTGATTGAAAATAAATAATTTTTTTTAAAAATGTTCCATATAGACTTGTATCGAACTCTTTCAGTAGCTCGTTTTTGACCCATTTAAATTACATGGGTTTGATCATTGGTTTGTGTCAAAAACGAGCTACTGAAAGAGTTCGATACAAGTCTATATGGAACATTTTTAAAAAAAATATTTATTTTTAATAAAATTAATTCATATTTATTTTTTTATTAATAAAATTATGTTTTTTATTTCTTCCGTTGTTTTCCTCTAAAAGTCGTTATATGAATAAAACTGATATTTTCAAGTTTTATACATATCTACTTAAATATATGTATACTACTGTAACCTACTTTACTAGTAGTGAACAATATTTGTGTTATGATTGTGGCATGCGTTGTAGACTTGGGTCGAACTCATTCACTTAATTCAGTTTTGCCACAAACCAATGATCAAACCCATTTAAATTACTGCTGTCTGGTCTCTAGTATGTTGTGGTGCAACAACGTTTCTTCCGCTGCAACGGGATTGCGCAAAAACTTGCCCGTATTGTGATTGTATAATGTCAAATAGACTTGGGTCGAACTCGTTCACTAGTTCATTTTTGCCACAAACCAATGATCAAACCCATGTAATTTAAATGGGTTTGATCATTGGTTTGTGGCAAAAATGAACTAGTGAACGAGTTCGACCCAAGTCTAATGTCAAATATACTTGGGTCGAACTAGTTCACTAGTTCATTTTTGACACAAACCTTGATCAAACACATGTAATTTATAGGGGTTTGCTCATCGGTTTGTGCCAAAATTAACTAATGAACGACCCAAGTCTAATGCCACACCACACCTGCGAAGTTATGTGTCCTTCTCATACCCAAGTGATTATTCAAAATTGAAATCATTGAGCCATGTGAAATGCATATGGCTTCCTCAATCTGTCTCACTTTTAATTTCCGATCGGCCCACACAGTATAGTGATTTTGTTCAGTTGTTTCCGATGTGGAGACCCCAACTGAGGCTTGTACGGTCACAACGAAGTTCAGTAAGAAACTTTTTTACCATTGAAATTGATGGGAATATGATCCCCATAGCATTTATCAAGTGTTTCCGCAAAAAATAATGCTTAGTCAAACAAGCGTATTGACGAAACTTGTTAAAATTTTAACAGGACGCAACTGACAGTTGCTTTGCTGACAGGAGCACTGTTTTATTCAGAAAGTCACGAGCTTTTTGACTTTTTTATTTTGAAAACTGGACGTGTCAATTGAACTCCAAGGTGGTGCGCTTTGACACCTCTCGATTATTTCCTGTGGGGCCACTTGAAGTTACTGGCTTAAGCTGATAAATCAGCAACGATTGGCGAATTGGATGCCAACAATATCGGCGTATTTCGTATTGGTGTATTCTATACGGCCGCCAGTTTGGAAAAGTGCCTCAAAATTTAATGTACAGAATGTGCTTCATCAAGAACATTTGCGGCGGCCACATAGATATGCTACCACGCTCTGATGTTACATTAGGAGTTGTATGGGATATTTTTTGGAGATGGCAATGGGACACGGCCGCATATTCGAGTAGCAGGCAGATTTCATAATGAAATCTCAAAACTATTCACTATAAAAAGTAATTCGGAATCTTATGGAGTTTCTGAATACCTTCCCCACCTTTAAGTATATTTTCTTTAATAATATTAACAAAACACTTGGTTTATTTAAGTAGTGTAACACTTTCAATTAATTTTCAAATGGAATTTGTACCTTTCTTTGGTGTCTTGTCAATTTAAGTTGTATTTTGTAACAAATTGCTTTTAATTTTAGCACAGTTTCAAATTTAGGTTGTGATGGACATCATATGTACATACATATGTAAGGTTTCATTTATAAATATGTACATACATATTACGTACGTGTGTACAGACATAATATGTAATTATGTATGTATTTAGGGAAAAAATTAAAAACAAGCAAGTGGTTGGGTGCGAATTTGCCATGCCCTACACTTTACAGCTGGGTAAATACGGAGTGTCTCAAAATCTAATATGTGTTTTATGTAAAACGATAGCATGACTCTAGAAAATTATTTTGCTATGGAGCCTTCCCCGAGAATAGTGTTTTCCAAAGGCCTTTAAAACGATTTGATCCAATTATTTAAGCGATTGAGGGAGAATCGAGGAAAATTGCCACATTTGCGCTGATATTTTACAAAAGATTTGGAAATAACTCGAGATATTACATTTACGTCGGGCGCTTGTCTAATAATAAAATTGTCTGACAATGGCAATGAAATGTGTTAACACGATGGTCAGATGTCTGACAATTTTTTGTCACTGTTACAAATGAACTGACAATGTTTTTTCTAGTGAAATTGCCTATTCACACGGTTGTAAGAAATTTTAATCATATATTACTGACAAAATTGTAAGATCTTCCAACGGTACGTACAGAGCTTTTGCATTAAAAGAAGAAGAAATTGGACAGCTTCAAAAATAGTAATAGTTCTCTCTGCGTAGGTTATTTTTGTCACTTTCGTGAAAGGGGAAAAAAGTACAATGAACGGAGATATAACGGACTACAGTTGTACTTTAAGTTTCTAAGTACACCAAAGCTTGAAATTCAACTCAAACTCGAAAATTAACTTCAGAAGTAAAATGCTTTCGCGCGCTAATTTCTTGATTCCACACAGATATGAGGCTAGTTTGCAATATCTCACGTATGACGTGCGATATTTTTAAATTTAATTGAACTAGAATGAATAGCGTCCATACCTGATATTAATACTGATATAATATGAGAGAGAACGTTGGCAGAATACGAAGACAAATATATTTACATTAATTTTAATATCTCTTGTAAATATCATATATCATAATTATCAGGCAGCCGTGCAGTTATTGTAATAGTTCTGTGCATTTTATAAAATTTTGGCTTTTCTTTAATATATCGTTTATAATTAAAACATTTCCGCATATTTTTTTTTATCAAAATATATTAATTTTTATTTTAATGAACAAAATTCTCTTCTCGTATCTATGTATCTGTATGTTTTTTGACAGTTAATATCATAATATTGTTTTCTAAATATATATTATGAAAATAATATTATAATATCTGATATAATATTGCAATAATACTAATATTGCAGTCCACACGTATTATAATTTTCTCTGCTGTGAAATTTGACGTTTGCTGATATAAATACCCAGCAAAAAATTACACATTACCATCAGAACTACTTGCCATACAATGACTTAATTTTCTGATTACCAAATTTCATTACTCGCTTGCAAATCACATTACCTAAAATTTAAAAAAATTATGTACGAGATGCTAAATGAGGAGAATAATTTTTTTAAATTAAACAGATTACGTGAACAAGCTGTCAAGTAAAAAAAGTAAGTACTTCTCAAGAATCTATTATTTGAGTCTCACGCCTTGTTAAAATCATTAACTTAGTAATCCAGTAAGGAAGAGCTTCCACCAAAAATGCTTAATTCCAAACCCGATTACCTTTATCAGGTATAGACGCTATGTTAATCAGGAACAATTTCTTAGTCGGGCTTAAGTTCAGTATTTTCTATTTTTATTGAATGAAATATTTTTATTAATTAATGTGAGTTTCTAAAGAACAAAAGAAAAACTAAACTAGATCTTATTAGCTGGAGGAAATACAGATATTTTTCTGTGCAGCCACACAAATTTCACAATAAGTGGTAACGTACATAAATTTTCACAATAAGTCATCATATAAAAAAATCTTTAAATCTATTTACATATTACATATTACAGAAAACATGAAATCATAACGTTAAACAATCATTCATCCACACTGAAAACTGGGAACCTAATTGATGATAACACATTAACGTTTCCATTGACTACAAAAATTATTAATTTTCAAAAGAAAAAACCAATTCACGGTTTAAATTAGTGATTGTCTACAGGAAACATAAATATAAGTAGTTCTAAAATAACACCTGGGAAGTGATTTTTTAAGCAAAAAAAAAAATATTAACACACAAACAATGGACAATCTGGCAGAGATATTCACACCCGCTTAGATGAAAAAACAAAATTATCTTAAATTACACGGAAGAATGCAGTCATTTAATAGAGAAGATAATACTTATTATATTTCACAGCAATAAAAATAACAAATTAAAATGATTCTTCATATTATGTACACATCGCTACCTTAATATAAAAAGGCCCTAAATCATTATTTTTTGAAATCGAGACTTCTGCATTTTTCCATACATTAGATGCTCTTCTACAGAAATATACAAAAAACTTGACTTCATGAAAATAATGAGTTAGGGCCTTTCTATATTAAGGTAGCGATATATTCTTCTAAATTTATTGGTGTATCATTATTTTGCGTGTTAACAAGGATAAAATTTCTCATAAACAAGAATTTTTACAACATAAAATATATGTATAATCGCAGAGAAACAAATGCGAATTGCAATACATTAAAAATAAGAATAAGATTTATGTTACATTTTTATTTAAGTTTCGTTTGCCTCAACATAGAAATATTAAGATCTGCTAAGCAAAAATAAAATATAAACAAAAAACAAATATAAATATCTTATTATATATAATACAAAAATACGTTTATTTGCTATGGGTAAACTATTCAATGCCCCTAGAGATTTTCGCCTTCCACCCCGCAAAATATTCGTAAAAGACGTGCGTGCTTTTATATATATTCTATCCCGGTAAATGCTACGCCCCTTTCAGAAATAGTGATTCGTCCGACAGATGGCGCAATTTTTAGTTTTTTTGTGTTTTTGCACCGTAACTCAAGAACTACTGAAGCGATTTTGACCAAACTTCATATACATGCTCTATGAGTAGTCTTTCTGTGTAGTTTGAAGTTCGTCCGACAGATGGCGCCATATTTAGTTTTTTTGTGTTTTTGCACCGTAACTCAAGAACTACTGCACCGTAACTCAAGAACTACTCCATCGATTTTGACCAGACTTTACATACATGCTCAATGGAGCGTGAGGAGTGTTTCTGTATAGTTTGAAGTTCGTCCGACAGATGGCGCAGTATTTATTATTTTTGTGTTTTTGCACCGTAACTCAAGAACTACTGAACCGATTTTGACCAAACTTCATATACATGCTCCATAGGGCGTGAGTAGTGTTTCTGTATAGTTTGAAGTTCGTCCGACAGATGGCGCAGTATTTATTATTTTTGTGTTTTTGCACCGTAACTCAAGAACTACTGAACCGATTTAGACCAAACTTTATATACATGCTCTATGGGGCGTGAGGAGTGTTTCTGTGTAGTTTGAAGTTCGTCCGGCAGATGGCGCAATATTTAGTTTATTCGTGGGCAAAATCCAATTTTCATATTGTACCACCAATGCCATATGCAACACTAATGTTTGCGTAGGGCCAGCAAGTATGTATATAAAATATAAACAAAATTTAAATACAGTAAAAAAAAAGTAAAGTTAAAAGCTGCCCCAGCAGTAAAGTATTTTTGTGATTTTTTTCAGATTTTTCGGAAGAGGTTTAGAGGTCACCAAAATCGATTTTAATCTGAAAATTGGATTTTCTCGACTTTTTTAACTTTGTCCATTACGCGGCCCATTAGCACAATTTTTTTTTGTTACTAAATCAATTTTTTTTAAAAGGAACTGTTCAAAGTTTATTTCTCTGTGCAGATATTATAAGTTACGGCTATTTTTTTTTTTTTGCTCATTTGGGTACCCTTTATGAAATTTTTTTTTAAACTTTTAAAATATAGGCCAAGTTTCGGCCAATGCACGCAGTGTGTATATTTACACGAAGCCATTCGTCGTGTTTTTACCCCCTCATAATTTTGTTCCCGGCAATCGTAAAATTCTGAAATTTAAACCATAATTCATGTTACCTCATTTATATGCGAAGCTTGGAAGGTTTCGAGTGAAAGCTTCCGGAGATATGGAGGTGCTAAAAGTGCATACATATTTTAAGACATACTCACTGACACACTCACACTCATCAAATTGATGAAGCACTTCCGCTATAGCTAGAGAGCTAGATCTAGATGAGCAATGAACTAGAAAAATCTAAAAACCCGGAAATTTTAGCCAGGAGGGCGGGGCTACGCCCATAAAGGTCATAATTAAAAAAGCAAATCTAAAGCGCTTGACTGAAACGATTTTATTGAGATTTAGCATATATATTGCGATAATGCAAGGCTATAATTTTTTCGTTAATTTAAACCTCATATTTTATGTACCACGGCTCAGGCTATTTAGATATACTATTATTATCCGTTTGCAACGACACTTGACACGAATAATAAGTACTGGCCGAAAAAAAATTGAGTTTGGAAAAGTGGGCGGGGTTACGCCCATAAAAATTTTAAATTAAAACTTGCGCTAAGGAGCTCAAATAGGCTATTAAAGTAGGTCTAGGTGAAAAACCAACTAGAAAACCCCGATAACCCGAAAAACTTACGCTACGCCCATAAAAACTAATAATTAAAAGTTGCGCTAATTAGCTGAAATTTGATACACAAGTAGGTCTAGGTGAGAAACCAACTAGAAAAATCTGAAAACCTAAAAAATTTTACCAGAATGGGCGGGACCACGCTAATATTGCTCGGAATTAAAAGCTTAATATACAGCTTTTAACTCAAGCAATTTTAGTGAAACCTTGCATACACGTTGCACTTACCCAAGACTTTAAACTATCACCTTAAAAAGTGGGCGTGGTCACTCCAATAAAATATAAGCCTTATGTTCTACTTCGATCTAGCATATTTTAGAAGAAAATTAGCATGAATTATATGCGCTGCTCACAACAAAATCGTGAGTTTAAAATAGTGGGCGGGGTAATGCTCATAAAATTTAAAGGTATAATTCAGGCTAGAAAAATTTTATATACAGGTAATTGTAGATGAGTAAGCCAATAGAAAAATCTTAAAACCAAGAAGTTTTATCAGGTATGCGAGCCAAGCATAAACTAGAGAGCTAAAATTTGATACACAAATAAATCTAGATCATAGATCACTAAGAAAAATCTAAAAACCCGGAAGTTTCAATCAGGGAGCAGGAACAAGCACTTTAAACTCAAAATTAAGATCAGCTTATTGTTCCGTTCTACTACGTCTTTGTCAGAATATATACAATTAACTTTGGTGTTGTTTTTTCATTCATAACTATCACATGTAATTTGGCTGATAAAGCGCTATGAACTTTAGCCTGATCAAATTGTAAATTAAGATAAATTTTATTGCAATTTTTCATACACATTGCACTTATCCAAAGTAAATATTTCTTGCTTTGAAAAGTGGCCGTGACTACACCCATTAATCTTAGCTTTTTCTTTCATGTAGTTCGGCTTAGCAGTTTTTAGTCTATCACTTATGTATTTGTCAATAGGTTTTTTCTGTGGAAAAGAAGCACAGGCCCATAAAACTTTTGCGTAAGAGGCAAAAGTTTGTCAATGTATAAAAGTTTATTTAGATATGATAGGAAACGATTTTTATTTGAAATTCTATGTCAATATTTTGTTATAGTTGCAATAAAAACTATAAATAAAAATATTGTCTTATTTATCCAATATACAGTTCCAAAGCCTGAATTCTGATATCGTGATCTTTTTTAAATTGAAGTTAATTTGTATTATTTGTTTTAGTCAAAATGTTTGTGGTAATTTTGTTTTAACCTGCACTTCAAAGCCAGTTATTTTTTCTCCTATTTTATATGCAAATGTTGTCGAAGTTTTGAATTGAAAATATATTTTCATTTACAAATAAACCAATTTATTTTATTTTTAAGAGCATATTTTTTACTTTTTATTGCATATTTTCAAGTTTTTAGTGCATATTGAATGCGCATAAAACACTTTTTTAAGAGCATATTTCTGGTTTCCCTGTGTATAACTAATTTTCCTGAAATTTGTTGCACGAAACTTTTTCTATTCGCAAATTTACAGCGCTATATAAGAGAGTGATTTATAAAAAGTGACGTAACATGAATGTCTGAAGCATTTTCAGCAAATTATTTCGATCTGATTTGCTTTTTCAGGCCTCCTGTTAATAAATGAAAAAAATTGCATTCCACTAATTTTATGAAAAAATGCTTAATGTAAATTAGATATTATTGTATGCAATTTTTAATTCTAATATTTCATTTAAAAATTTTTTTTGGATGGTTCAAAAAGGTCCCCTCAATATTGTTGGCCTATTGACCTTCATATGCAAAAAATATTGACACGATGGTACCAGACGGCAATTTATTATTTATGTAAGTTTTTGTTAATTTGAACTTGCTGAAAATTCTTTCCACTGAATAAATAGTTCGAAAATAGAAGAAAATTTTCACGACAAGTACAGCCAAACATAAACATAGAAATATTATAAAAATGTTTGGTAGTAAATTTACGGAATAAAATTTCTTTAAATGAAATGAAGATTTATAATTAAAAAATTTACTTGTGTATAATGTTGGTGCGAAATTACACAAAAATTACTCAAACAATTTTATAGTCCCGAAATAGTTAAAAAAAATTTTTTTTGGCCCATTTTTGGATAATTACACAGAAATCGGGAACGCTGATTTCAATCCACAATTCGTGTCTTATTCATAAAGCGGCCCATACAATACAAAAACATGCACGCGCAATCAAGCTATAGCGCTGATTTACACGGGATTAATTGTGCTGGCATAACATGCTAGTTTGTTGGTGGGAGAGGCAAAGAGAGGGGTTTTGTGTTTGGCATAATTTTTCAACCAGCTACAACCCCGTATTAGCCCATTACACGCCGTAATTCATAGATGCTAAAACTAGTAAAGTAGTAAACGGTTGAAGTGGTCAGCTTCACCGTGAAGTTGACAACCATTTACAACTAACTGATTAAAACTTTAAACATTACCAAAGAGGATGACATATTTTCTTCTTATTTTAAGAAAAGTTTTTAAAAATATATGATGCAGTTATTGAGATAAACACTTTTTAAAAGACGTCCTAAAAATGGGACAATTGTGGGTATTGGGTTAGCAGCACAAAACCAATACACACACAACTTAAAAACTGCAAATATTAAATGAATACGAAAAACAGTAACACACAAGGCTCAGTATACGTATACATTTTTATGCCGGATGAATTAGTCGTGTGTTCTTAAAAGAACTAAAATTGTGCGGCATAAAAATTAGTCTCGTGTAAACTACCTCATTGAGCAATAATGCTCGAACCACCAGGGAAACCAGAAATATGCTCTAAAAAAGTGTTTTATGCGCATTCAATATGCACTAAAAACTTAAATATCTTCAAAATATGCACTAAAAACTCAAAAAATATGATCTTAAAATAAAATAAATTGGTTTATTTGAAATGAAAATATATTTTTAATTAAAAAGTTCAACAACATATGCATATAAAATAAGAAAAATATAAAATAAGCAAAAAAGGAAACAATAAAAAAATTAACAAAGAATAACTGCCGTATAAAAAAAAATAATCTGGGTTTGAAGTGGACGTTAAAACAAGCTTGCCATACAAATTTTGACTAAAACTTTAACTTCAAGTTCAAAAGAGACCACGATATCAGAATTAAAACTTTGGAACTGTATTTTCGATAAATAAGACAAGATTTTTATTTATAATTTTTACTGCAATAAACAAAAAATATTGAACTATTTAGATTTTCAAATAAAATCGTTGATGTCACATCTAAATAACCTTTTATATATTGACAATGTTCCTTCAACGTCTACTCGGGGTAGAGTCCGTCACAAATAGAAAAACGGAATTTTTATTGTAACTAACGTCCGTAATAACTACGAAAATATGTATATACACCACATGGATCATTAGAAGTGAGATTTAGAAGGCGAAATATAATAATAAAAATTTTGTGCAACACTTAAGCTTGTAAGCAAATTAAAATAAAAAATGCTATAAAGTATCAAAATATGCCCCAAAAGCGTAAATTATGCTCTAAAAAAAATATGCTTAAAATATGCGTGTAAGAGTGATAAATGCAAAAATATGCTTTAAAGGGTAAAATATGCAAAAATATGCACTAACAAATCGATGCCAAAATTAATAAGAAGTTCTAAAACGGATAAATATATTGTACACGCATGAATACGTCGCACAGTGTCGTGAGTTCATATAACGAGCGGCCAAAAATAGAGGGGGTTATCGTAAAGAAATGAAATTTGGAACAAACGCTTTAATTGGTAAAATATAGTCACACATAAAATTTGGCCATTTAATTTTCAAGGATTCGTGTCCTTCCCATATATCCTGAAATAAAAAATGACCATAACAGAGAGAAAAATAATTGTAACTCAATGAAATTGTGTATAGACACTAATTTTAACATATTTAATGCTTCGTAAGAAATTTCGGTCAATTCAGAGAAAGGATACGCATACCTCAAAAGTATCCTTTTTCAAAAATGGGAAAGAAAAAAATTGCCTTCACTTATAGTGAGTTAAATGTTAAACTAGACGCAATATAGACAATAGACACCTACAATTTGGCCATTTAAATTTAAAGGACTGATGTTCTTCCCAAATGTCCTGGAAGTAAATAATATACTGAAAATATACAAATTATCACTTGAAAAATATTGTAAAAATTTATTGTAAGGGGGGAAAAGGTGGACAAGAATACAAAAAATTTGCAATCTAGTTACTTGTAGAAATATAATGTGAAAGTATGAAAAATATATTTTTATATATTTTTTTATAGACCACTTAAGTCCTACTTTTTTCATCCACAGATGTTTTTCTTTCCATTTACATTATAAGCAACGGCACATAGCATATGAGTTACAAAATATAGCAAATATATATATTGTAACCATATTATAACAAAATTCCCCTTATGTTTTATTGGAAGTTGTAGTGCAATGTCTAAAAAAAATTTTAATTAACCTGTTAAAGTTTGCATGTGTCCGTACCATATTTCCAAATAGTTGAATAGTGGCTTAAAACCGTTTCATTTGAATCGTCAAAACTCTTTAAAAATAAACCTTTTTTAAAAAATTCCTTTTTATTTTACTTAACTAGAATATTGCACATGCAACAAAGTAATTTGTTCGTTTTAATTTAAAACTAATTTTTCTCATTTTTGGCCACCTTCGCGACAGTGTGCGAAACATGCAATTGCATATTTGCGGTTTCCCTGCACATAACATACCAGCAAGCTGGTACAATATTCACTTTTTAAAAAAATTCAAGAAGGGTGGTTATGAACAGTTTTTGCTGCAATTTTTATTGATATTTTGTTAATATTAGCAGCTGTAGGTATATATGTAACTAAAGTGCTAAAATTCCATTTTCCATTGAAACAAATTATGTTTAAACAAATTACAATTTTTAAATGCATATTTACTCCTTCACAACTTTACTCAACTGAGCTAATTTCACCATACACAATCAATACCAGCAAGCTGGTGCCATCAGCAAAATATTAAAATGTACTCGTATTTGACATCGATACAGCAAAACGTACAATCACACAAAATGCCTATACACGACCCAACCGCTGGCACAAACACTTGATTGCGCATGCATGCTGTTGTAGTGTATGGGCCCCTTAATACTCGTATACTGCCGGTTTTATTGTTTCGCTTTTGGTGTGAGTCACTGTCAAACTACAAGTAAGTGCTTACTGGAGAATGGGTTCAATTAGGCCTAGTAAACAATATTATATTTATTTGTTCATCAAATTGCAAGCAGCTATAAATTGTTCTTAATTAATTGTTCTTCTGGTTTTGTTATATTTTTTCATTATATAACATATGATTTTTATTGCACAAACAATGAAAGAGGAATGTAGTATAAATTTAATGATCATCGTAAAACAGGACTAACAAATCTAGCCAACTACATAATTGGTATATAAAAGGTGCAGTAAAACGCAGTCCATACTTAACGATCGTTATAAATAAGCTATAAGCAAAGCATCAATCTAAATGATAATCATGAGCAATTTGAAAATTTATTGTTCTACTCGTATTGTTTGTTGGTTTTATTTATTTGGCTTGTTATCCTTATCACTCTTTGTCATCAGCAGCATATAACTTGAAATACTATTGTGTTTTAATTGTTTTTACTTCTACTAGCAACTAACTGTTCTTGGGGTGTTTGTTTATTTGGGGAAGAGTATAAATAAAAGAAATTTTGCCCGGTGGCTTGCGGACATTTCCTTTTATAAAGGTTTCAGACTACTGAATCATTACTTTTGAAATTAACAATGAGCACATCAATTGCCATAGTGATAAGTTCTGTGATATAAGCAATATTTTTGTGGAAAGAAAAACAAAAGCTGCAACGATTGCTCTGGAACCTGCTAACGGACATAGACTATATGAGGTTCCACTAAAGTTCTTTATCGCCTAAGTAGTTGAACCGATTTTGATGAAATTGGAATTATAAGCTTTTTATTTTTATTTTTTAAATCTGACCACGAGGGGGCATAGGGAGTATTAAACGATTTGAGAAAACCGTATTTGTCTCATGGACAACTATATGTTGGTTCGCGGGTTAGCGCTCCAATAAAAGAATATATTTTATTACCACAACAAAATAACACGACATCGAATATTGCTTGCAAGGAATCGCTACGCCATACGTAAATTTAAAGCATTTCCGTCACAGAAGTACATATCACACACTAAATCATAAAGATTCACAATTCAAAAAATTTCAGACGCTGAGTAGTTGCAAGCAACTGTTGATGCTCTATAAATGACGCAAGAATGCAAAATAAAAACAAAAATAACGGTATTTTATATCCTTGAAGAATACTTTATTGCAAAAAAAAAATTGTTGCGGTCGTTAGGGTTTTGTTCAGCTAACTGATTTATAAGAAAGGAAAACCACTTTGATAACTTTGAGTTGTGACTGTTTATGATTTAGTGTGCGATATGTGGCTCACAGCTTACTTCAACCAGCCTCTTTTAAAAAAATAAATCACATAAAATTTCGAAATGAAGCAAAATGTTGAAAAGATTTAAATGAGGGACTATAACATAATTCCCAAACATAAATTAATAAGTTTCATTCAGTCTCACCCTTAAAATGTACAAGCTACAAAGCAAAAACATAGTCACAGCTTATTGGAACCAGTAGTTTTAAACGAACATTCAAACGATTGGGTAAATAATTTTTTTAGTTTTAAAACTTAGTGAATTAGTTTTTGACTGGAATAGATTTCACTAAGTTTCCTGTGGTTTGGGGAGTTATTTTCCCCATCCCTTCTTTAGCGCTGCTCAGAGGTCATTCCTGTTCGAGATATGGTGTTGGCGTACGGTTTGATCTAAAATTGTCCATACATTTTCAATTGTATTTACATCAGATGCTTCTGCCAGCGGTTACATCAAGTGGGTGCAGTTCCAAATAAGCCATGGCTGTAAAATACCTGATTTATGTTTTGGGTCGTTGTTCTCATAGAACCGAGACTGCTTTCTTTTGAGCACATTGCATTAAATTGGATTATAGATTGTCTAGGTACATATCTTTGCAAGTTGTACTCTCAATAACCTGCAAGTTTTTTAACTCACCTGATGAATTACATGCCCACACCATGACACTACTACCATCATATTTAACTGCTGCTTTTAAATTTTTATCATGGAGTTCTGTATTTGGTTTACGCCAAACATAAATTTCGCTATCTGAGCCGAAGATATTAAATTAGACTCATGCGCAACTTAGACTTTACTAGCTAGGCGAAATACCGATATTTTTCTGTGCAGCCACTAAGTTTAATTTTTCTTCTCTTCTTTAGAAACTCACATTAATTAATAAAATATTTCATTCAATAAGAATTGAAATTACTGAACTTAAGCCTGACTAGAAATTATTTCTGATTAAAAAATAATGGCCTAATACTGTGTTCAGACATGCATTTTTAATTGAGTCAATTTAATTTTAATTGCGCAATTAAATTTACTGTTCACACATACTCAATTTAGCTGACTCAATTATCATATGACAGCTGGAAAAAACATTGTTTTTACTTGTTTTGTGAATATTTGTGTTTGTAAATTTTCAAAATGGATGCAAATTTTGGTTTAAAAGAAATTTTACTTGCATATAACAGAAATATGGAGCTCTTGGAGTCAATGCGATCGATTTTTGATTAAAAATTATCAGTGCTTAAAAACAAGGAAAAGAAAAACTTGTCAATTTTAGAAAGTTTACAAAAGCAGCAGCTATATCTCCTTGCACTAATTTTTTAACTTAACGTGCACATCGCGCGGGCTGTATGGAAATGCCAACTTCTGCAGCTCATCCGCTTTCTCATTATATACGTGATTGTTTTCTCTTTGGCCACGAAGCTCCTCTATTCGACATGGCCACAACTCCAATAGAGCAGCTTCACTGGTCTCAGTCCATGCGAGCCTTATCCTCTAAATTTTTTTCCTATTTATAAAAACATGGCAATAATATTTTTATTTTTCATTGTCAAAGACAACAACCATTTTTGAAGAAAATAACTTAGAGACTTCAAAGACAAGAACTCAAAAGCATTTTCAAACAAAAACGTCCTAAATTTTCTTGCTGAATTAGGGCATAAAGCAATTGATCACAAAATACACCATTCTTGTACAATGTGTTTATTTCTTGGACGCCTTATGTCTTTGAAAATACTATAAGTATACAAGCCCAGGCATATTTAGCTCAGTTCGCTTATAATATTTATGCGTTCGTTGTAAAAACGTACAGAAAAGTGTGTATTGAATTCTAAGGGATATTCAAATTACAAAGCGGGGAAAATAGCCACCTGAATAGCTGAGACCATCTGAAATGTATTTGCGGAATACTTACGCCAACATTGGACTAATGAGACCTACAAACGTCACTAAACAATGTTAAGAAATTCTAGTAAGCATTTCCATTGTTTTGCATCAATTTTGCATTCACACATTGCAAAGAACAAAACGAAACGGAAGTAAAATGTTCATCCTATTTATTTTCATATTCTGCTAATTACAGAGCGTATCACAATAATGTAAGCGTATCACCCAGCCGAAATTCGCCATTTCGCTTATTATTTTGGTTAATCTGCGTGTGGAATTCAAATGTTTTAAAAATAAATAGTGCAACTTCGTATAATTTCCGAAGATATTTACCTAATAGTGCTACTTCGTATAATTTTTAATGATTTTTACTCAGGCTTAAGATATGTACAGATGGTTGTCAGATCTTACAATATTGCCAGTAAAGTGTGTTCAAAATTTCTTACAACCCTGTGAACAGGCAATTTTTGTCAGACTTCGTTGCCAGAAAAATCGTTGTCAGACATCTTACAATCGTGTGAACACATTGCAAAATTATTGCCAGATATTTGTCAGACAGTTTAATATTGTCAGATGCGCGCAGTCTATAATATGTTTACACGATACGTGCTTCGCTCTCTATTCATGCTTCACACCCCAATCATAACCGAATCAACTTGTTTCGCCATACAAAATTATGAGAGCGAATCAAGTAGATTCAATATGAATCTACCTGCGAAGCACGTAAAATTGGTATCTTCTCTAACTTTTATCGCAGTAATCGCCACTTTATCTGAACTAGCTATCAAAATAAAATAAGTATATGTGTATGTGTGTGTTTGTAAACAAATAAAATCAAGCCAAAAAAATATAGATGTGAGTTTAATATAAATAAATTTAATTAAGTTATGGATAATATAAGGAAAAATAAAATATGGGGATGCCTTCAAAAACAAGATTTTGAATGAGTCGAATATATGTAAGTATGTATGCTTATGTGTATGTGTCAATATACATAAAAAGATATCACACGAACAGTGATGCCAGCTTTTTCAGAGCAAAAAGCACTGTGCGTTCATAAAAAAGCATTAAATGGAATAAGTATATTTGTATGTACATAAATATATATTTTTTTATACTTATTTATTTATTTTCAATACAGAGAAAGCCCACATGGCTAATTATATATGTATTGAATGAGTATAATTTAGAAATTTAAGTTAACTAAAATTTTAAATTTACTACATTTCACAGGTTTTTGTAATAATTTCAATTATATCGAGCTATATTTCGATTTTGCTTATAAGTAGAATATGAGTAGGAAAATAATTGAAGTTCATTTGGCATTGGACACTCCAATTATGGTATATTATTTTAACAAAAGAGTGATCAACGAGAATTATAATCCTCGTTTCAGGAAATGTCGTTTCATCTTTTTCCTCTGGCCATAAAAATGTTTTAATAAAACAATTAGATTCTTAGGCGTTTCATCTGAATTAATTTTTACATGAACATGGTTCAGTATGTTACATTCTGAACAACATAAGTATTTTATTTCTAGACCTTATTTTATATGAATGAAACAATTTGATGTATAAAAATCATTATTGTATTTCTAACTTACTTTTAAAATAGTTATTAGCGCTAAAAGTTTTTTCTGCTTTAACATTGGACCATGGTAATGTTAATAGTCCTATAGCAAATATTGACAGTATTAGAAACGGATTATCATTAGTTGAATTTCTATAATTACGAGTATAAACTTCAACCCAAAATTGATCAGTTTTGAGCAAATTTTTCCAGCAATGCATTCAGTTTCCAGAAAGCCATTAATTTTTTGCCTTACTAATTCGTTTCACAGAAGTAACAATGTATAGTTTTTATGTACTCAGATGTAACTTTATTGGTTTAAATTTTTTTTACTTTTGTCCACTTTCTTAGAGAGCCTTAGGTTAGTACTTTTCAGAAGCATTTTTAAAAGCTTTCGTTATCAAGAAAGCACTATATTGCTTCTCTCAGTGGTTATTAGATTCGATTATTTTAATTAAGTTATTTTATAACGTGTAGGGTATCCTCTGTAATTCCTAGAAATATGTTCTTTTTTCTCACTGTGAAAAATAAAGTTTTTCTTCCTTTGTATTTCAGAATTAACATTCTGCAAAGAAAACTTTGCGTGTCTAAAAGGGGTGAAAAGTGAAAAATTCTTATTTGGTGTTTATTTATAGCCACCACACTTTCATAAATTAATATTTAGTAGATTTGTAAAACGCACTAAACGCTCTAAAATCAAAGATGAAAAGCACCAATTTAGTGCCTTTTTTTAAGCGACAATTTAAAAAATTCCGCACTGTTATGAATTAAAAAACTCTAAATCTAGCACGAAAAGCACTAAATTGGCACGCTGCATACGAAGCACTAATGCGTAGTCTAAACAGCATGATTCATAAACATGATTCAGAGAGCGAAGCAGATGATTCAACTTGTCGTCTAATACTATGTTTAGACGGTACGTGCTTCGCTCTCTATTCATGCTTTTAGCCCCAATCATGACCGAATCCACTTGCTTCGCCATACAAAATTATGAGAGCGAATCAACTAGATTCAATATGAATCTACTTGCGAAGCACGTAAAATTGGTATCTTCTCTAACTTTTATCGCAGTTAATCGCCACTTTATCTGAACTAGCTATCAAAACAAAATAGGTATATGTGTATGTGTGTGTTTGTAAACAAATAAAAACAAACCAAAAAACATAGATGTGAGTTTAATATAAATAAATTTAATTAAGTTATGAATAATATAAAAAGGAAAAATAAGAAGAAAATATAGAGATGCCTTCAAAAACAAGATTTCGCATGAGTGGAATTTATGTAAAGTATGTATGCTTATGTGTATGCATGTATATGCGTGCGTATGATACGTATGTTTGTATGAATATACATAAAAAAAATGCCACGCGAACAGTGATGCCAACTTTTTCAGAGCAAAAACCACTGTGTGTTCATAAAAGAGCACTAAATGAAATAAGTACTCGTATATATGTACATATGTATGTATGTACATAAATATATTTTTATTTATTTTTTATATTTATCTATTTATTTGCAATACAGAGAAAGCCCATATGGCTAATTATAAATGTATTGAATTAGTAAAAATTAAAAATTTAAGTTAACTACAATTTTAAATTTACTACATTTCATAGGTTTTTGTAATAATTTCAATTTCATTTGGGAAGACACTCCAATTATGGTGTACTATTTTAACAAAAGATGATCAACGAGAATTATACTCCTCGTTTCAAGAAATGCAGTTTCATCTTTTTCCTCTGGCCATAAAACTGTTTTAATAAAACAATTAGATTTTTAGGTGTTTCGTCTGAATTAATTTTTACATGAACATGGTTCAGTATGTTACATTCTGAACAACATAAGCCTTTTCTTTTTAGACCGTATTTTATATGAATGAAACAATTTGATGTATAAAAATCATTATTGTACTTCTAACTTACTTTTAAAATAGTTATTAGCGCTAAAAGTTTTTTCTACTTTAACATTGGACCATGGTAATGTTAATAGTCCTAGAGCAAATATTGACAGTATTAGAAACGGATTATCATTAGTTGAATTTCTATAATTATAAACTTCAACCCAAAATTGATCAGTTTTGAGCAAATTTTTCCAGCAATGCATTCAGTATCCAGATGTAACTTTATTGGTTTAAATTTTTTTTACTTTTGTCCACTTTCTTAGAGAGCCTTAGGTTAGTACTTTTCAGCAGCATTTTTAAAAGCTTTCGTTATCAAGAAAGCACTATATTGCTTCCCTCAGTGGTTATTAGATTAGATTATTGTAATTAAGTTATTTTATAACGTGTAGGGTATCCTCTGTAATTTCTAGAAATATATTATTTTTTCCCACTATGAAAGATAAAGTTTTTCTTCCTTCATATTTCACCAAGCTGAATTAACATTCTGCAAAGGAAACTTTGCATGTCTAAAAGGGGTGAAAGCAGATAGTTTTTGAAAATGAAAATAAAGCCACCACACTTTAACAAATTAATATTTAGTAGATTTGTAAAACGCACTAAAACACGAAGCACGAATGCGTAGTCTAAACAGCATGATTCATAAACATGATTCAGAGAGCGAAGCAGGTGATTCAACTCGTCGTCTAAACATAGCATAAACATAGCATTATGCATCTGACAATGGCGTCATTGTAAGAGAATTCTTTCTATGGGCAACACTGTACACACTTGATTTTAAAGAAAAAATATATAATAAAATATATGCATCCAAAATCATTGCAATTGCTACTTTATGCTCCATAATAATTTATATTTTCACTTTTTACATTTAACACTACCACAAACGATTGATATTTAACAATTTCTAACAAGTGCTTTGAGTCTGGCAACGCATAATAACAACATGTCTGGCAATTTTTACATATGACAACCGTGTGAACTGAAAATTTTTCATCTGGCGATTTTGTCAGATGAATTTATTGTCATACAATAATATTGCCAGAAATTGCTAGATTTTCTGACAAATTTGATACAAACTTGTGAACTGGCAATCTACCTTGTGCTGGCAATTTTGTCCGCACATTGCCAGATCTGACAATATTGTAAGATCTGATAATCGTCTGTACATAGCTTTATACTTGCACGAAGCTCCCTTTCTTATTCCCATTCGTTCAAATTGAAAGTACTGTTACAAAGTTTTTTTTTTAGTTTTTTTCTATCGGTGTACAGTTTCCATATTTTTTTTGTTGTCGAAATGTTTTCAGCACTTTCTTATTGTATCCTACTAGAAAAAATTTTGCCAAACATTTTAAGCTCCAAATCTCGTAATATCATCGAAATTTTATCGACCTTATTTATGTCATCATCAACAGAACAGACTAAATAAATTACAGCCGATTCGTAGCTTCAGCAATAAGGCCGCTGCCAATTGTCAAAGTTCGAAAGTTCCTATTGCAATACCTTTTAGTCAAATCGTATCGCAAAAAAAATTTGTTTTTTGTAAAAAATAACAAAAAAGACCTTTTTGTAGAAAAGTTAAAAGGCAAAAATTCGTAAAAAGATAAAACAAAGTGAACACATCATCATTAGAAAAATGAACACGTTATGGGAAATTTTTTTAACATGAAAATTTCTAGTGTGGAAGGTATTTCCGACTCGAATACGGGGAAAAGTGAATAATTTTTTTCATTAATTGTGTGCTCAGGAATATCTAGAATTTACATTGAAAACAAAAATAAACTAAGCGTAACCACTACCCAGCTAGCATTTTGTATCACAATCGAATCTTTTCCGAATCAGCTTGACGGGGAAAATAACCGCATATGAGCTCATTTTTCGATCATAAATGATACTCCCGTTGTGAGAAAATCGTACCCTATAGATGAATCATACCAAAGAAACATTTATGATACGATTTGCTGATTCATTTTTGAGAAATTTTCTGGTAGTATTATATCATTAAATCACCTTCTTGGCGGTTTCTTTGCATTTTGTTCCTCTATTTTCAGGAAATCATTATTTGATCATATAGATGAATCATAAATGAATCCTTTTTCAGTCACCCAAGTGATAAATCAGATTTTAGTCATCAAAAGTGATCTGAGGAGAATCATATAAGTGATTTATGGAAAAAATTATCACCCAAATGCTAGCTGGGTAATTAATAATGAAAAACTATTTGATTCAGACACGTACATACCCAGCTAGCATTTTGTATCATAATCGAATATTTTCCGAATCAGCTTGAAGGGAAAAATAACCGCATATGAGCTTATTTTTCGATCATAAATGATACTCCCGTTGTGAGAAAATGGTACCCTACATATGAATCATACCAAAGAATCATTTATGATACGATTTGCTGATTAATTTTTGAGCAATTTTCTGGTAGTATTAAATCATGAAATAACGTTTTGGCGGTTTCGTTCCATTTTGTTCCTCTATTTTCAAGAAATCATTGCTTGATCATATAGTCGAATCATAAGTGAATCCTTTTTCAATCACCTAAGTGATAAATCAGTTTTAATCATCAAAAGTGATCTCAGGAGAATCAAAAAGAGATTTATGCTAAAAATGATCAGCCAAATGCTAGCTGGGTATTTATTAAATTACACACTTACATACATACATAAGTAATAGACAATTTTATAGAATCCAACATGATTGGAGACTGTGCAAATCAATAAATACATGTCTGAATCAAACAGTTTTAATTAATTACAGTTTTTCATTAGTAATTAAAGGTTACGCTTTCTTTGGCACATCGCACAAAGATATAAACCCGGCCTAAGAAATTCGTTTTGGTTTTCAATGCAAATTTCGACATCGTTGAATAGGCCATTATTTTTTTTTTATTTGAGCCAAGAGTCACTTAACCTTCTCAAGCAGGCCGCAGCCTTCATTTGAAAAGAACATTTATTATATCCACAAGTAAAATTATTCATCAGAACTGTAGGTTTTCATATACATATGCACACATATTTACATGTGAAAATGTGTGTTGGTTTTTTTTTGCATATGTATGTGAGGAACAAACAAATTCATTTCTTCAATGAATTAAACCCCTTAATAAGTTTTTAATTGTTTGACTTTAAATTTAAGACAAAATTGTCTTTGTTTGTGTAGCAAGTGTTTTTAATTTAAATTTAAATCTTAAGTTGAGACCAAAGTAAATTTATATAAAGTATATGCAAGTACTCAGGTGATTAATTTTTTTCTGGTGTAGTGTCAATGCATGAATGTCAAAAGTTGTTTACAATTTTCGTACGCCATTTTGTTTTGCTTTGCTTTGTTATACACAATTGTGTGTAGTGAAAAAGTTTAAATAAATTTTTACTTAAAAAGGGTGTTACAAAACATTTAAAAATAATTATATTTAATTATTAAAATAAATATGTAGCTTTTATTATACTTATTTCACGTAATAAACGTTTATCAATTAATAAATTTACTTTGGTTTTGTCTATCCATACATTTCCTCTTTGTTGTATGCAGATCTGGGACTTGCATTAAATAACAAATGCATTGACCATTTTCCCGCACTAAACCAAATCAATACAAATGCAAATTTATTACATTAGAACTAACTTTGATAATTATAGTGCAATTTTTTGGCATTAAACTAAAATCTCTTCAAATACATTAATATTGCGCTAGCACCAAATCACGTGGCGAAAAATAGAACGTAAATGTGTACGTACATAAAAACATACGTACATACATAAATATGTAAACTTTTTCTATGTACATACATATCGCCACTTAAGGCAGAAATCATATCACTACCATTTTTATAATTTTTAAAGAGAAAGACAAAACTTGATTAAATTGTTCCAAGCGGTAGTATATTCCGTTTATAAAATCACCATTTTTTAAGATATAACTTTACAATAAAATAAACGAAAACCTAAGTTCTGATCTTTCATTTGTATGCACGTACTTATACAGGTGCCTTCAATGTTCCTTTATTGTATTTTTTTATTTGTGCTATCTGATAAAAATATGATTACGTTTTATATAATTTTACTGTGTAAAATATGTGTAATTGCAATAATATTGCATTACTACATGATGTGCTTAGTTGCAAAACAAAATTAGTACATTTTTCGCCATACGATTAGCTGCTAATGGAATATTAATCCATTACTTTTAAGAGATTTTATTTTAGTGCAAAAAATAGTGCATTACAAACATCAAATTTAAATTTTCACTAAAATTTTTGTTTTTCAATCAGTGCTTATGAAAAGTAATGCAAGTTGCCCAGGTCTGGTTGTAATCATCTGTTTTTGACATTCATCCATTATTTTTACACAAACAACGCGCATGTTGTTTTTGTATTTTCTTAGTTGTTGTAGACCTGCATATACTTTATATAAATATACTTTGGTTGAGACTAATTAACGGCCTGTCCCACGATGTCACCAGAAATCGTTCGTTCGACAACTTGTATTGTCCTAATTTACACTATGCAAAGTTTTATTGCTAAGCTGATTAGCTTGTTGAAGAGAGAGACGAAGGGAATAGAAACGTTTCTTTTCCCCTCGTCTCTCTCTCCTAAAAAATATAATCAGCTGAGCAATAAGACTAGCATCAAAGTATATTTATATAAAGTATATGCAGGTTTACAACAACTAAGAAAATACAAGAACAACATGCGCTTTGTTTGTGTAAAAATAATGGATGAATGTCAAAATCAGATGATTACAACCAGACCTGGGCAACTTGCATTACTTTTCATAAGCACTGATTGAAAAATAAAAATTTTAGTGAAAATTTAAATTTCTGACATGAAGTGTGAAACACAAAATTCCCGATTTGTGAGAAAAAAGTGTTTCTGAATGCGAAAACAGGCAACACTGATTCTGTTTTACTGGAATATTTCCAGCAAATGCGTGTCAAATGAAACAAATGTCACAAAGAAAATAATATAAAATTAATGTAAAATTCTTGAAATAAAAAGTTTTTTCTATCAACTGTCCCTACATAAGACAATAACACCAAAAAATTATAAATAAACATAATCATATCGAATCGTTAATAATAATTTTAGTCCAACAATTCGTTGCATATCTTTTCAACTAATTTATTTTTCATTTTTTCACACACAAATTAAACAAGTAAGAGTGCTATATTCGGCTGTGCCGAATCTTATATACCCTTTACCAACGTACGTACATATATACAGTATACAGACACATACATACATATTTGTTTTGTGAAAAATGTATAATTTTTTTCTCTAAAGTAATTAATAGTAAGTGACCTTTCAGTATTATTCGATTATATAATTTGATTCAATTATTTTATTTTCGATATTAGCAATAGTTGAATATTTTACTCTACACTCTGTGGTTAAGATATATTTTACATTCACTCTTATTTCAGTCAACATCGACGTCACGTCAATGCAATACCAAAAAATTGGGGCTTGTTTACTCGCTCTCGAGATGTTCAAAAACCGTGCTGCTATTTAATAACTCTAGAATATTCTTAGTATTGCACCTCCATATCAAGTAAACTAACTTGTTTTATATTTTCCCGTATTTAATAATCATTGATGTTGCAAAACTGCTTAGTGTCTTGATTTAAAGTTCAAATTGCATATGGTATACATCGTGGTATAATGTAAACGTTTTATTCCTACAGGATTTTTTTGAAATTTGTTCAACAGAAAGGAAAGGTATCAGGAAAATAAAACGAAACATGTTCTTTAATTTATCTTTAGCGATAAATTTTAGTTTTATCTCCATTTACTAAAAATTAATAGTTATTATGCTGATAGCACAATAAGCACAAACCTTCGTTTACTTCAATTAGATAAGATATCCATAAAAAAGTTAAACATCTATAAGAAATCTTGAGTAATGATTTTCCTAAAACATGAAATCTGTTTAACGGAGAAAAATATATTTTTGGTTATTTTGTTACCGAAACTTTTTTCAATCTCCAACTCTGGAACCATATTTCTGAGTTTCTTAATACTAATTTATTTCTTTATAAAATATAGAATATATATAATTACAAAAGAAAAAATTAGTTTTATATACCAGAAAAAAATTAAGTTTTCCAGCTCTGGAGCTATGTATTTTATTTTTCTAATTTCTATGCCAAATTATTTCATTCTAAGTCACAAAGTATATAAAACTTGTAAACAAAAAGAAAAAACTAACTTGACCTAGTTACTTTTGTAAAAAAACAATAAATTTACCAACCCTGGAATCAACCTTTTGGATTTTTCTAATTTAAAAAATTAATAAAGTGCGTTAAATGAACAAAGAAATAAAAAAAATTAATTTTATACTCTAATATTTAAAAAAAAATCAAAGGTTCCATCTTTGGAGCTGTAATTTTCAGTTTTCAAATTTTATACGCCAAAGTTTTCTTTCAGAAGCATAAAATATATTCAATTTATAAAGGAAAAGAAAAAAATTTTTAGAACTATTTAATTTTACATAACACAAAAAGTGTAAGTTTTCCAACCCTGGAATCATAATTTAGGATTTTTCTAATTCCTTATACGAATACCAATCTAGTTCTTTAAAAAATACATAAAATATGTTAAGTTAAAAAAGCAAAAAGGAAAAAAGATAAAACTTAGTTTTACTTAGTTACTTAATTATCAAAAAAAGTTCAAAGCTTCCATCTCTGGAGCCTTGGTTTTCATTTTTATAATTTTATAGGCCAATTTTTTCTTTCAGAAGCATAAAATATATTTGATTTATAAAGGAAAAAATAACATACATAATACATAACACAAAAAGCGTAAGTTTTCCAACCCTGGAGTCATAATTTTGGATTTTTCTGATTATTGATACCAATCTAGTTTTTTAAAAAATACATAAAATATGTTAAGTGAACGAAGCAGAAACGAAATAAGAAAAAACTTAGTTTCATTTAATTCCTTTAATATTAAAAAATTCAGTAAAGTGCGACTTTGACTCGCGCACGAAGGGTACCGTACATTCGGTTCTGAGCATTTTTTAATGTGGCTTTTTTGGTTTTTTGAAGTTTTTTTTTCAGTTTAAACAATTTTTTCAGTTTTGTCGCTTTTTTCTCATTTTGGCGATTTTTTTTCTGTTTTTGGGTTTTTTTCATATTTAGCGATTTTTTTTATTTTGGCGATTTTTTTTTAATTTGGCGATTTTTTTTCTGTTTTTAGGGCTTTTTTTATTTTGGAGATTTTTTCATTTTGGCGACTTTTTTTCATTTTGGCGATTTTTTCCTGTTTTTGGGGTTTTTTTTCATTATGGCGATTTTTTCTGTTTTTTGGGGTTTTTTTCGTTTTGGCGATTTTTTTTCATTTTGGCGATTTTTTATTATTTTGGTGATTTTTTTCTGTGTTTGGGGTCTTATTTTTATATTGGAGATTTTTTTCATTTTGGCGATTTTTTTTTCATTTTGGCGATTTTTTTTCTGTTTTTTTGGGTTTTTTTTTCATTTTGGAGATTTTTTTCATTTCGGCGACTTTTTTCCTGTGTTTGGGTTTTTTTTCATTTTGGCGACTTTTTTCTGTTTTTTGGGGTTATTTTTTGTTTTGGCGATTTGGAAAAGAAAAAAATTTTTAGAACTATTTAATTTTACATAACACAAAAAGTGTAAGTTTTCCAACCCTGGAATCATAATTTAGGATTTTTCTAATTCCTTATACGAATACCAATCTAGTTCTTTAAAAAATACATAAAATATGTTAAGTTAAAAAAGCAAAAAGGAAAAAAGAAAAAACTTAGTTTTACTTAGTTACTTTATTATCAAAAAAAGTTCAAAGTTTCCATCTCTGGAGCCTTGGTTTTCATTTTTATAATTTTATAGGCCAATTTTTTCTTTCAGAAGCATAAAATATATTTGATTTATAAAGGAAAAAATAATTATTTAGACCTATTTAGTTTTACATAACACAAAAAGCGTAAGTTTTCCAACCCTGGAATCATATTTAGGATTTTTCTGATTATTGATACCAACTTATTCTTTAAAAAATACATAAAATATGTTAAGTGAACGAAGCAAAAACGAAATAAGAAAAAACTTAGTTTCATTTAATTCCTTTAATACTAAAAAATTCAGTAAAGTGCGACTTTGACTCGCGCACGGAGGGCACCGTACATTCGGTTCTGAGCATTTTTTAATGTGGCTTTTTTGGTTTTTTGATGTTTTTTTTCAGTTTAAACAATTTTTTCAGTTTTGTCGCTGATGGAACACCCTTTAATTAAAATTTTTTGAAATTTTAGTGTTAATTTTGTAGTCTGTATACAAATACACCAACCTTACAAATTTCTAGTGTATATACATACAACTATATGTATATTACATGGGATTTTAAAATTTTTCGTTGCTCGTTTTGGAACACCCTTTAATTTCCAATTCTCATGTATTTGTTGTTGTAGCGGCCATAGGTCTACACACTGTGTTCAAATTTCAGGTCTGTAGCTCTTACGGTTCTCGAGAAAATACTAATATAATTTTAGACATAGTTAAGTTTACACAAAAAGTTAAAGTTTTCCAACCCTGGAAACGTCTTTTTAATTTTTTTATATTTTTTTAATTTAAAATTCCAATTTTAGTCGTACTGAAGTGTAAAATAAGTTTATTTATTAAAAAAAATAGAAATTTGTTTTCGGTAGTTACTTTTATATGGCAAAATAAAGTTTAAGTTTTCCAGCTCTGCAATCGTCTGCTCGATTTTGCTGAATTTCAATACCAATCTATTTTGGAAAATTTCTGACACACCAGTCCAAGAACGAAGTCTCTAGCTTTTCTGGGAGCTTCAGAAAACCGATTTCACGTACAGACAGACGGACAGACGGACATCGCTTATTCGTCTTCCCTTTGCATAAGGATCCAGAATATATATATTATATGGGTCGCTTATTGATATTATAGAAATTACAAACGGAATGACAAACCTATATATACCCTTTTACCATTTTTGTTGGTAAAGGGTATAAAAATTCATACTACGTTTTTGTGCAAATTTGGTTGTGCTCGCTCCAATTTAAAATGCGAGTTGTTTTGACAGTTCTTGCGAGAAACTTTTCACAAAATATTGTTACAGAAACACTTTTCTCACATCGTTCCAATAATTGCTGGAAATTTGTTTAAATGACAGATCGTTCTCGCAAAGTAACGATACAGAAACACTTATGTGAGAAAAGCCATTTTGTGTTTCAATTTACACTGTTTTTGTTAAGATTTCCTCGTTTCATGCGGGAAATTTTACGATGCGAGAAATTCAGAAACGAGCTACAGAGCTTAAGTTTTCGTTTATTTTATTGTAAAGTTATATCTTAAAAAATGGTGATTTTATAAACGGAATATACTACCGCTTGGAACAATTTAATCAAGTTTTGCCTTTCTCTTGCAAAATTATAAAAATGGTAGTGATATGATTTTTGCCTTAAGTGGCGATATGTACATAGAAAAAAGTTTACATATTTACATATGTATGTACGCATGTTTTTTATATGTACACATTTACGTTCTATTTTTCGCCATGTGCTTTGGTGCTAGCGCAATATTAATGTATTACTTTCAAGAGATTTTAGTTTAATGCCAAAAAATATTGCACTATAATTATCAAAGTTTGTAATAAATTTGATTTTTATTGATTTGGTTTAGTGTGGGAAAATGGTCAATGCATTTGCTTATTTAATGCAAGTCCCAGATCTGCATACAATAAAAAGGAAATGTATGGATAGACAAAACCAAAGTAAATTTATTAATTGATAAACTTCTATTACGTGAAATAAATATAATAAAAGCTACATATTTATTTTAATAATTAAATATAATTATTTTTAAATGTTTTGTAACACCTTTTTAAGTAAAAATTTATTTCAACTTTTTCACTACACACAATTAATTGTGTATAACAAAAGTTGTGTTCATTTACTAAAAATTTTTACGAATTTGTAACAATTGTTACTGGAAAGTGTTTATTAACCCAAAAAATTTGCAACGAGAGAGCGTCGAAAGAGCGTAAAAAATTGAGAGACAAAAATTCTTGCAAGTTCTTACAAGTAAAATTTTTACTTGTAATAATTTTTCAAACAGCTGTTTTATGATTGTGTTTGCAAAACAATTTTCTAAATTAAGTTGAAAATAAAAATATTTTGGAAAATTTAAGAAATTGTAAGTAAATGTAAACTTTTAAGACGATAAAAAGTATTAAAAAGATAAAAAATGTATTTTTGTGTAATTAGCAACAACAGAAGCAAAATAATATGTCTAATGAAATTGAACTAATGTATATGCATTAATATTTTTCTGCAGCCTCTGAAATGTTTTTGTTTTTCTTTAATTTTCACAGACCAGCTGTTATTTTTAGTGTTGTAAATATTATGAGTACCTAGTTACTCGGTAATTTACACTAAGACGATATTTACACTGGGCCTTTTCTGGTTATCTGTGCAGGCAGGCTTTTTAAGTTTGTTGGTGAGAGGTGTTGAGAAGCATGCGGAGTAAAACAAAAGGCACGAAATGAAAATTCGAGGGGTTTTTTGACATTTATCTTTGTTTTTTCGTACTCTCAGCATTAAGCATGTATATTAACGTCAAAAAGTCTTGAAGAAAAAAGTTTTAATGTAAATGTGCGTGACTTTTCGAAGGGGGATTAAAAGAAAACTGTCGAAGCAAGGCAGGCTAAAAACGCATAATTTGAATAGGCACTAAGCAGGCAAATAATTCAATTAGTTCAGATATATATTTGCAAATAAATTTGAATTAACACATAATTTATTAGTCACGACAATGGTGAATATAAATGACCATAATCACATCATTTTTATTATAATATACATATACATATGTATAATATGTCTAGAAAAGGGGTACTTATTGAGTATTCATATATACCTATACATTACAACACTACTTTAACTTGCAAATTTTAGCTAGTAAAGTGTTCATTTACTTTTTCACATTTTTGAGAGTAGTTTTGAAAAATTTCTTGTTACTCTCTCGTTACTAATTTTTACTAGTAAAGTCAATGAACACACCTAAAGCAAAGCAAAAAAAAAAATGGCGTACGAAAATTGTAAACAACTTTTGACATTCATGCATTGACACTACACGAGAAAAAAATTAATCATAAATGTAAATAACAACAACAGCTATTAAAGAATAGAGTGTTGCCACGCAAGTATTTTTGACCGGGTGCAGTCAAGTTAATAATTAGTGTTTTTATGGGAATTGTTAAAATTTAAGTTTAAAATTTTTAAACGCATTACATTTTACATTTATTTTCTTTTACATACTCTTACAACTACAATTTGAAGCTGAAAAAAAGTCAGCCAATATAGCAATGGTAAAGTAAGAAAATAAAAAAACATGTTGATTATTGAGTTCTTGTTTCAACTTTGTTATTTCTTCTTAGGCTTCTCATTTGTTTAAATGAAAGTTTATAACATAATAGCTCTAGTTGTTCTAAGAAATTTGGGTAAAGGTTCCCTGATGATCTGCATTAGCAACAGTGAAATGCGCATAGGATCCAGCTAAACCCCTCAATAATCAATTTCAATGTATTTTTAATAAAAAATATTTTACTTAATAAGTAAAATAATAATTTGGGATTATTAGTGCGTTTAAAAATTTTAAACTTAAATTTTAACAATTCCCATAAAAACACTAATTATTAAATTTTATATAATTACCTTATTTGTTAGCTATCAGTACTAGGTTAGGTTAGGTTAGGTTAGGTTAGTCTGGGTGGTCAAAGGACCTCGCATAGACCAAAATTGATCCTTAGCGATACCCAAAAAGTGACAAGAAATCTGCAAGTATGGCGGCCTAGTTCGCGGTGCCTGTATCGAATGACTCCCACACAGATTTAGCAAACCTTAGCAGCCTACACATTTCTATTCCCGATACAAGATCAAGACTACGAAAAGTGTGATCACCAAGGCAGTCATATCTAGTGCGGTTTAGAGCCGGACAGTGGCACAGTAGATGTTCTACTGTCTCAATTACCCCAGGTTCCTTACATTTCCTGCAGGTGCCGTCGAGTATTTGTCCTATTTTGACGGCATATGAAGCCGTCCAACAGTGTCCAGTTAATATCCCCACTAGAAGTCTACAGTTTCTTCTGGTTAGTGATAAAAGGAATTTAGTCGATTTAGGATCATAGGAACTCCACATGATTTTAGAAGTTTTGCAAGTTTCCGTCGCACGCCAACTTTCCTCCGCTTCTTCCTTCATCTTAGAGTCCAAGATTCCTTTCAAGTGCTGAATTGGTTTTGGAACATATACCATTTCTTCCACAGGTAATTGGATTCCCCTTTTGGCCAGTGTATCTGCCATTTCGTTTCCCTCAATCCCCATGTGTCCTCGTACCCAAAAAATATGTACTTGTCTATTAGCACATAACCTATTTAGGGCATTTCTACACATGAGCACAACCGAGGAGTAGTTACAGTCTGCTGAAATAGCCTTAATTGCTGCTTGACTGTCTATATATATATTCACACGCGCATTCATGGTTTGAGGGTTAAAAGCTAATTCTGCAGCCATTTTGGCTACATAGATTTCCGCCTGGAATATGCTACAGTAATCAGGAAGTTTATAAGATTCCTCTATACTGAGTTCCGGGCAGTAAACCGCAGCTCCTACCCCTTCATCCATCTTTGAACCATCAGTGAATAAGTTGAAACTATGTCCCCTATAGTTAAGACCTTCGAGATAGCCTTCTTCCGCCATAGTGATCTGAGGTTTTCCAAGAAAGTTAATTTCTGGAATGATGTAGTCCGAGCTACACTCCATGTCTTCCAGCAATTTACCGTGACCGAATGGTTTGTACGACATCTGTCCTGTTATTCTCAGTCGGATTACGGACTTGCATGCCGCGTTCAAAGCGGTTTGTTTTATTGGTTAAAGGTCCAACATAACATCTAAGGCTGCAGTAGGTGTGCTTTTCAGAGCACCAGTGATGCAGAGTTCTGCCAGTCTCTGGGTGTTTTCTAACTTTTTTTAGGTATGCTTTCGTCTCAGTCGCCCTCCACCATACAAGTATTCCGTAGAGTAGAATTGGTCTAGCTACCGCTGTGTAGGTCCAATATGTAAGATTAGGCGAAAGTCCCCATGTCTTTCCCAGCATCTTTTTACATGCGTACAGAGCAGTGGTGGCCTTTTTGACTCTATCCTCTATATTAGGTTTCCACGTCAGTTTACTATCCAAAATAACTCCCAGGTACTTTGTATGTGTTTTGGGCGAGATTGATATACCGTCCAATTTTGGTGTTCTCCATTCCGTAACTTTCCTTCTGGTAAAAAGTACGAGATCTGTTTTTTCAGGGTTCAAGTTCAGACCTACCCTGGCTGTCCATCTATGAATATCCTTTAAGGAGGACTCCATAATGGAGCTAATTGTGTCGAGGAACTTACCAGTTATGATAATGGCTATGTCGTCTGCATATGCCGTAATCCTAGCTGCTTTTCCCTCGAATTCCATGAGAATGTCATTCACGACAAGCGTCCAAAGAAGAGGTGAAAGAACTCCTCCTTGGGGAGTTCCTCTATGAGCTTCCTTGTTTATAGTGGCATTGCCTAATTTCGCAGATATAATTCTACATTTTAAGAGATTGCCAATCCAATTCTTGACTAATATGTGAGCCACCAGACCGATTAACGCTTTCCATAATTGCGTCCGTAGAGACATTATTGAAAGCGCCTTCAATGTCTAGGAAGACCCCCATAGCATAGTCCTTATAGTGTAACGATTTTTCAATCAGCTCGACAACATTATGGAGCGCTGTTTCTACTAATCTACCCTTTGTATAGGCATGTTGTCTAGAAGACAGAATATTTGGGTATACATTTTCTTTTGTGTGTATATCTAAGATTCTCTCTAGTGTTTTCAGCAGAAAGGATGTTAGACTGATAGGCCTAAAGTCCTTCGGATACGTATGGTTACTCTTACCTGCTTTCGGTATGAACACAACCTTAGCTGTCCTCCATGACCTTGGCACATAATTTAGTCGAAGACAGCCATTGAATATTCCCGTTAGCCAGAGAATTATCCTATGTCCGCCGTATTGAAGTAGGCCCGGAAAGATGCCGCCTGGCCCTGGTGATTTATAAGGTTCGAAAGAATTGATGGCCCATTCCACTTTACTAATGGAAATGACGTCACAGTTCTCAGTATTCAGTTCATTTGTAGTTTCAGATCGAGAGGAGATCTCCGTGCAGCCTGGGAAATGTGTGTTCAAGAGAACCTCTAACGTTTCCCGGCTGCAACTAGTCCAATCACCATTCACTTTACAGATCGTGCTAGGCAAAGATGGGTTGCTAGCCAACAGCTTCCTCATTCTAGCCGTATCCTTAGTTTTTTCCATGTTACCACAAAAATTCTTCCATGAATTTCTTTTGGCCTTTCTCACCTCTTTCTTAAAAGATTTCAATGCTTTTTTGTAGTCCCTCCAGCACTCAGTTTGTTCTATGTATTTAGCCAATCAGTACTAGAAAAATAAGGTGTTTATACTTTTAAGAAATAAATTTTTTTTTTGTTCTTTTTTTTAAGGTAAAAATATTCCTAAACTCTCCCACTCAACAGACCATAACTTCCACAGGTCAAAAGGGAACAAAAAAGATTATAATTTTTTTTGTAGCCGAAACTCTCTTCTAAACCTCTTTATCCCTTGGTACACCCGCGACGATCCTCCCGTGAGCATCAGAACAATTTTTCTGACACAAGGACAACATTTGCAAAAAATGTTGTCCTTGTGTCAAATAGATAAGAAAAAAATTTTTTCTGTAATGATATTTTTTGAAGTATTTTATTTTTTTTTATCAAATTGCTGTTATGAAAAACGGTCTCACAAACTGTGCAATTGTGCATTTTTACACTATCGTAAATAAAATATCAAAAATGTTATAGAAATTTATTTGCACAAACCTGTTAAGTTTGCCCAATATTTTTGACTCATAAACTTAAGCTGTGCAATTGTGCGGTTTGTAAACAACAACTTCTTCCTTTTTTGGCTTCCTTTATTCATTTTTAGAGAAAAATTGCTGAAAATTTTCTTACTTTATTTTTATTAAATGAACTTTTTGACGTTTGTTTCAAATTTACATAAGCTGTTTGCGTAAAAGTTCAAAAGAGGCTTCATGAAACATGTCTCGCAAGTTTGCCCAATTGCACAAATGCCAATTTTAAGCGTTCTCATGAAAACCCTTAATGTTTTTTTTTATTTAAATAAAAACTAGGGAAGTAACGACTATTCGCATTCGCTTTCGCATACGCAAAATAATTCGCTTAATTTTGCTATTTGCATTCGCTAAAATGTATGCGAATATTTAAAGCGAATACTAAAGACAAAAAAAAATTTTTTTGTACTTCTTTTACGAAAATAATTTACGATTAATAAACGTCAAAAACACCAAAATTATTTTAAGCCAGCATGAAAAATATACACATACTAAAAAGTAAAGTATTCTAATCAAAGCTTTAACATGTTAGCGGAAAACTTTTCTATAAATAAGTTCTCATATCTATCAAAATGAAACCAAAACCCACGAGTGTTTGGAAATATTTTGCAGCTTTTGAAAAAGAAAAGGCATTGATGGATTTGCGCGAAAATATTTTCAACTTAAGGCTAGTCTGTTCAAACTTTTGAAAAATGTTAAGCACATGAAATGTTGAACTTAGTACCACGCTTTAGGACCAAAGTAAAAGTGGTTTGATTGCCTAACATTTTGCAAATTTATTTTTAGTTAGTATCTATATATTTATTTTAATATGCTTTCATATATTTTTCTGTTTCTTTTGAAACTGCATTCATGTACACACTGTGAAGTTTTTGTTTTGCAGCTTAATACATTTTCTCATATATTTTTCATGAGAATGAGAATGAATGACACACTCAACAAGAACTGCATGTACATGAAACAAAGTATCCTTTTCCATTCCTCGTTCCCCCTTCATTAACAAACTCGAGGGTATTGCAGAAAATGTTTCCTAATGTGGACAAGGAATATTTAATAAGGACCAAATTTTCTAAAATGAAAAGCGACAAATTTTATATGGAAAAGTACAAATTACAAAAACAAAACACACACAAACTTTGTCAACGTTTGATATTTTCGTTTTACATAATTTGGCCTTAAAAATAAATGAAAACGTCGAAAATGCTTAATTTTATTTTTGCCAATTTTTCGAAATTAATGTGCCTATTTTTTAAGTGCAGAATTTTTATAAAAATCCTCTGAAAATGCTGCTGTTAGCTACTGTACAGACATCATGTCATGACATAGTAGAGATTCAGTAATTTTTAGTGAACCGAAAATCGTAATATTTATGTATTTGTATACGTATATTTATTTGTAACGATAATGTTATTCTATAATTAATTTCTTACGACATTGAACAGCTGTGCTTTTTTCAACATATCATTAAATTTCAAAATATCAAAATAAGAGAAAAAAAAAGAATAAATGAATTTGAGCTCGTGATTTTATTTTTTACTTCAACCGACAGCGAATATCGTTAAAACGTGTTAGTGGATATCAAAGTCGATAAATTTTCGTTATATTTATTATAGCGACACTGATATCGTATATTAAAAGTTACTGAATCCAGGTACAGGAAAATGTTAATACTATGTTTCCACCAACATGAATTAGGCAAATCATGATGATTCGTGCACATTATGTTAATTTATACATGATTTACCATATATTTTGCAAATGAAGAAATCACCTCAAAGTAGTTGATTTATTTTAAATCCTGGCGAAAATATCATTTATCGGATTTATCAATACAACCATGCGCTGCTTTTAAAATTATACACTCCATCCATGGATTGACAATTTCGAAAAAATTACATTAAAGAATATTTAATTAATTTTAAATGTCAACTGCAAATTAATAAAATTCACAGCTGCTGCGCCCACCGTATAAAGTACGTGCATAAATTGAATATGAAAATTCGAGCAATAAATCACTCACAAGCTCTGTGGAAATACTTCGAAGTGATTTACTTAAACCTTCTTGATTTAAAGTCGGTGGAAACATACTACGCGAAAGTAGGCTTATCGTATGTTTCCACTACACGTGCTTCGCTCTCTATTTAAGCTTCACACCGCATTCATGAGCGAAGCAAATTGCTTCGCCATGCAAGATTATGAGAGCGAATCAAGTAGATTCAATATGAATCTGCTTGCGAAGCACGTAAAATTGGTATCTTCTCTAATTTTTATCGCAGTTTATCGCCAGTTTATCTAAATTAGCTATCAAATCAAAATAGTTGTATGTGCATGTGTGTGTGTGAACAAATAAAAACAAACCACTCACTTTACCTGAGATTCGATAAAAACGAATGGTCACTAAAGCGAAGAAATTTCGAAACAAAATTGTTCGATATTTGTTCGCAAATCTGAAAAAATTCGTATGTTCGCTAAAGCTCCGAACCTCGCACTTCTCTCGATAGTTTTTCGAATTTGTGATGGTAGCTGCGTAGAAGTGTGTCAGCCTGTTAGTCTAGAAGTACCAAGTTCGATGCATAACAGAACTGTAAATTAAAAAATAAAATAAGACCACATACCTTCATATGTCCAATAATTCAACAGAAACAAATTTGCCACAATAGCCTAGCGGATGTGTAATAATAAAATAATAAAATAAGTAAGTTAAAATAAATATAAAAAATTTACTTTTTCTGCTACCTTTTTGCGGTATCGAAATTAAGTCGATACTCTCTACTTTTGATATTGCTAGCGAAATTCGAGATCGAATGTTTCATGGGACAAAACTGAGTGGCAGGTGAACATTTTTCGATTAATTTTTGAATGTCACTCTCGATAGTTTTACACGATAAATGTTCGAGATATATTCGAAATCGATATCATTAACGAAAGCCATGGTCAACTGGGCAAGCGCACATGCGTATGCTACGTATGTATGTGTGAATATACATAAAAATGCCAAACGAAGCACGAATGTGTAGTGTAAACGGCATGATTCATAAACAAGTTACAGGGAGGGAAGCATGTGATTCAACTCGTGGTGGAACCATAGCATCACTAGTTCCCATGCAGGCCAAGGTATTATTTGTATATCTATGTTCATCTCGGGGAGAATTTTTCTACAATTAAGAAAATATCCTTCAAATTGCGATATTGCCATAGGAAGTTTATTCTTTTAATGCCAAAGACGTTTATAATTATGCGTTTACATATGTAATAGCTTTTACCCGCGGATCCGCTCGATTGATCTGTTTAAAAACTGCATAAAACCCAGTTTTAAAATTGGCTAAACAATCAAATCTGAAACGAAAATTACCCTAACCCGACCAAAAATGTGTTTTTCGGAAATAATCCATACCAAATATAAGAAACCTATTCCCAACCGGATAAAAAAATGTGCTTTATTTGACGCTGGAAATGCTAAAGTGTAGCAAACAAAGAAACAAACTCACTTTTACAATGCACTTTCACATATTACATACAGTGGAACAGAAAACTCTACATACCCCCCCCCCCCCCCAAAAAAAAAATTCCTTTTATGCAAGAGTTTAAATTGTTTTATCAACAAAATTCAAAGCGTATAATTCCTTGTAAAAAACAAAACTATATTAAAGCAATAATTTAAGAAAAAATTAAAAAAAATATACATACATACTCCATAATTTATTGTTCTAGTTCATAAAAAATTTTAATATTCTAATATTTTATTGCACCTCCTTTGCTCTCTAGTACGAAATTTAATTGATTTTTCATATAATATACCAGTTCACGGGTGGTGTTCCATGAAATTTTGTACCATTCCATGATAAGAGCATTTTTTAGGTCGTTTTGGTTCTTTATCGCGGTTGTTCTTGTCCTGCAGTCCAATTCGTCCCATAAGTTTTCAATGGGTTTAAAGTAAGACGACCGGGAAGACAATACGGCTGTTTTGGCACATTGCACAACATCAAATCCTTTTCCTCAATAAAAACTGAATTTCTAACCCCATCGGCCGACATACAACCAAAAACCATAATAGAGGCACGACAGTGTTTTATTGTGGGCATCAGGTTCCAGTTCTTAATTATTTTTTATTCAAGCATTTTCATTTCCATCGTATATAACATTTATTAACGCACTAATAATCCCAAATTATTAATTACTTATTCAGTAAAATATTTGTTATTAAAAATACATTGAAATTGATGATATGACACATTGTTATTAGAAATTAAGAACGACTCATTACAAACCTTTTCTATTATTAACTGAGAGATATGAAGCATTCCAAGGTAGTGACAAAACAAACATATAAATAAATTCTTTTTTTTTGGAAAAGTATCGTTGACGAACAGTGGGAGTATGTATAATTTTCTGTGCAGTAAAATTTGATTTTATTTAAATTGTTAATATATGTATATATTTTTTTACAAAAATTCTCGTTTTTGAAAAAGGTTTTAATTTTTAAATTAAAAATGCTATAATGTAGGTTTTGTTGATAAAAAATTTCAAGTTTTGCGTACAATACCTTTCTTTGGGGAGTATGTAGAGTATTCTGTTCAACTGTATGTATTATATATTTATGTTAGAGCTGGCAAACTATCGATAGTAACGCCATTCGATATATTCGATATTTTGTTAGAACACTATCGATAGTACCGAATTCTTTTATTTGCGGTCTACACGTAACATAAAATGACTAAAGTCTAGTTAATGCTAAGTGTAGACTTCAAATCTTCCCAATATTTATTATCAAGAGCGCACAACATGCTATAAAGTTCTCGTTGTACCTTCATAGTGAACAGACGTAATAGCGGAATTTTTCTTATATACAAACTAAACAAAAAAAAAGCATACAAAAAATATTCGTAGTACATATTAACTTTGATAAATAAGCATTTTTTTGCTTTGATAATATTTTTACATATAGAAATAACAAAAACAAAAAAAAACCGTAAACAAAAAACATACAAAATACCCTTGAGGAATACTCTTTATGAGTACCCCAGAGGAAAAAAATAGTGAAGTGAGTTCTAACGGCAGAAATGCCTATTTTACTGTGAGTTTTGATGCTCATAATGATAACAATAAAAATAAAAAATCTGATAATAATCTTGCTGTGAGTTCTGAAGCTCTTAATAAAAATCAAAAATCTGATAATAGACTTTTTCTAACGACAAAACCACAGTTTCGTCAGCGATCAACTTCGCTTTTTCCAATGCCAACTAGTGAATCGTTGACATTATTGCCTAGTACTTCTACATTTAACTCAGCGATATCATCCGCTTCCGACTCGTGGTCAACAATTAAACAAGTTGTTACTGAAGACAACAGTAGTACAAAACCAAAGGTACAAGTAGGAATGGACAGATATATAACCATTTTAAAGCGCGGGCGAAGCCCAAATTCTACTAAAATTGGATCCGCCCCAAAGATGTCTAGGGATAACAGCACATCTTCTATCAATCGTCAAAATCGTTTTTCATTATTGCAAGACAAAAACGACAAGCCCGCCGCATCATCGCAAAAGTCTTTCAAGCCACCACCTATTTATCTGAGAGAAAAAAATTCAAACGCGCTTCTAAAAAATCTACTGTCGACCATTGGTGAAAATACTTTTCACATCATTCCAATTAAACGAGGTAATATTGATGAAACTAAAATCCAAATATATGATGAAAAAGATTTCCGAAAAATTGTTAGTGAGTTTGAAAAATATAAAACAAATTTTTATACATATCAACTTAAGAGTGCTAAAGGCCTACAAATAGTATTAAAGGGCGTAGATTCATATGTTGAGCCTGAAGAAGTAAAATGTGCACTTATCGAACAAGGATTTAAGGTAAAAAATGTTACCAATATAATCAATAGAGGGAAGATTCCCCAGCCTCTTTTTCGTGTTGAACTGGAGCCGAATGATATACAGTTAAAGAAAAATGAGACGCACCCAATTTATAGTCTAAAATACCTTTTACACCGAAAAATCACAGTTGAAGAGCCACGTAAGCGTTCAGGTCCCGTACAGTGCCATAATTGCCAAGAATATGGCCACACAAAAACCTACTGCAAATTACCTACAGTTTGTGTTATCTGCGGTGAATTGCATGGTACTGCTAACTGTACCAAGCCAAAAGTACAAGCTGAAAAAAAATGCAGTAATTGTGGAGAAAATCACACCGCTAATTACAGAGGATGCCGTGTATATTCTTTCGTTAAACAGGCTATGGGTCAAAAATCTAAATTAGCTCCAGTTCAATCAGCAAATGCTTACTCCACCACTCTTCCTCAAACTAGCCAACTAGTAACTTCACGTGTATCGTATGCCGATGCTGCTAAGACTAGTTCTATTCCCACACAAAATGTTCCACCGCCAAGTAATTCAACGAATGCAAACTCTAGCTTTAACTTTAGTCGTCTTGAAGCTACTATTGAGAATCTGGTGCTAACTATAAACAACTTTACAACAAATATGACTAGCATGATGCAAGAAATGCTGAGAATGCAGAATACTCTGCTTCAAGCATTAGTCAACAAACCATGAACACGTTAAAATTATGTTTCTGGAACGCAAACGGCATTCGCCAACATAAAAATGAACTTGAGCACTTCCTCACGGAAAAAAATATTGATATAATGATGGTCTCTGAGACTCACTTGACTTCGAGAAGCTGTTTTAAGATAAATGGTTACACTCTATATGATTCAAAGGACCCGAGGGGGAGAGCATGCGGTGGATCAGCAATTCTAATTAAGTCAAGACTCAAGCACTATATCCTTGAGAACGTTAGTGAAGAATATATGCAAGCTACGAATATTTTCGTAGAAAATTTTTGTTCGAATTTCGTGATATCATCAATTTACTCACCTCCCAGATTTTCAGTTACCGAAGATCAGTATGAGAAGTTCTACAAATCGCTTGGATCTTGTTTCGTGGCAGCTGGTGACTACAATGCAAAACATACGTACTGGGGCTCGCGTCTTGTTACACCTAGAGGTAGAGCGTTGTTTAATACAATTTCAAAAATGGGCTTAGATGTCATTTCGAGTGGGGAGCCTACTTACTGGCCTACTGACGTAAGAAAAATTCCAGATGTTATAGATTTTGGCGTCACGAAAAATATCCATAGGGACTTAATTCACGTAGAGGGCTCTGTAGATCTGTCCTCCGATCACTCTCCCACAATAGTTACAATTTTCAACCCACTAAGGAGTGATTTAACTAACTCATATGCGAAAACGATTAATAGGGTCAACTGGCTAGGATTCAAAAAATATATTAGTAGTCACTGCGTAGAAAACATTCAGCTAAGATCACCTGATGATATTGAATTTAATATTGCCAATCTTACCGAATATATTAAACAGGCTGCTGAACATGCCACTACTTCCTATCCGCAGACTGGCTTTAATAGAATTTATTCTACGGATATTGAACGTCTCGTATGTGCAAAAAGGAGAGCTAGAAGAGAATGGCAACAACACCCCTAAATAAAATCAGACTTAAAGAATGTACTAAACGACTCAAAGAGCTGCTATCGTCGGAAAAGACTGCATTACTGGAAAAGTACTTAGAAGGTCTTGATGTAACGTCAACATCTAATTACTCTTTATGGCGCGCTACTAGAAATCTTAAAAGACCCGCTGATCTCAAATCACCATTGCGTACTTCGACTGGAGGCTGGGCAAGAAGCGATATTGAGAAAGGTAACTTATTTTCTGAGCATTTAAAATCTGTATTCACTCCCAATTCATGTACGGGTGCTGCCGATTTACCGAGTGTAGTCTCTCTACCCCCTCGTCCCTTAAGGTTTAAGATGCATGAACTACAAAAAATAGTTGCTGAACTCGACCCTAAGAAAGCTCCAGGTATTGATGGCATTAGTAACAAGATGCTGATGAACTTGCCTCATATTGCAATAAGAATTTTGCTATTTATTTTTAATGCCATTTTACGAATGCAGTATTTTCCACATAACTGGAAACTTGCCAAGATTAAAATGATTCCAAAGCCAGGCAAAGATCTTACCAAGGCTGAGTCATATAGGCCTATAAGCTTACTTTCAACAATTTCAAAGCTTTTCGAAAAGCTGCTCATGACTAAATTGTCCACAATTTTAGCTGATACTGGGTGCATCCCGGACCATCAATTTGGCTTTAGAAGTCAGCATAGCACTATTGAGCAAACGCATAGATTGGTTCAAATTATAAGGAGGACTTTTGAAGAAAAGAAGTATTGTTCTGCCCTTTTTATTGATGTTTCTCAGGCATTTGACAAAGTATGGCACAAAGGCCTAGTTTTAAAATTGAAGACATACCTACCAATAAATATACAAAAGCTTTTGGAAAGTTATATTCTCGATAGAAAGTTTACTGTTGTGGAAGGAGACTTCATGAGTGTACCCGAATCTATATCTTCTGGTGTGCCACAGGGTAGTATTCTGGGGCCAGTCTTGTATCTAATATATACTTGTGATATGCCTGTGAGCAATAACATCCACACTTCTACATTTGCCGATGATACAGCCTGTTTGAGTATTCACAAAAATCCTGATGAGGCATCCCGCAATCTCCAAGCACACATTACCCAGCTTGAAATATGGTTGAACTTATGGAGAATTAGAGTCAATGAACAAAAGTGTGTTCATATAACGTTTACCCTAAGAAAAGATACCTGTTCCCCCATTCGAATCAACAATCAAAATATTCCTCAACATTCTCAAGTCAAATACCTTGGCATACACCTTGATCGAAGGCTTACATGGAAATATCATATTGACTCTAAGTTAACCCAAATGAAACTTAAATTGACTCAAATATATTGGTTAATTGGCAGAAATTCAACACTCAGCCTAGACTGCAAACTCTTGATATACAAGTCGCTTTTGAAGCCAATATGGTGCTATGGAATTCAGCTGTGGGGCACTGCTTCAGCTTCAAATGTCGAGAGAATCCAACGAAGGCAAAACAAAATTTTACGATTGATAACATCTGCTCCATGGTACGTTAAAAACTCAAATATTCATCGTGATTTAAATATGCCACTAGTGAGTGAAGAAATTGCAAAATACGCAGGCAAATATTTAACTAAACTCGAGTCACATCCTAATCCGCTTGCCCGTAATATTTTGAGCTTTACTGGACACATCCGCTTAAAAAAGAGGGACACAAGGGCTCTTATACCCAACACTCCAGATGGGACTGCTTAAAAATACTTCTTTTTGATTATCACTACTTATGTATTATTTATAACTATCACTAAGCTTATGTCCGATATTGGTCGGGCCTAATAATTATATTTAGATTTAAGATTTGATTACTTATTGTTAGTTCATTTTTGAAGATACAATAAATAAAGATGTATATGAAAAAAAAAAAAAAATAAAGAATGGTTGTAATCTGAAATGGATTGGGTCGATTTATTACTGTTCCTCTTTTCAACCTAACCCAAGCTAGCCTAACATGAATGTTAAGGAATCTGTTGTTAACAACTCACTTAAAATATGAAATGTCAAAAAAGGAGATAGCACACAAAAAGATATATTCGACCTCTATGCAACAACCGTCAATTTTGCTAGGCAGAACTATAACAGCGTCCTTTTTTGTTCACTTGCAGTTAGTGTTAAAGTAAGTAATTTCATGTCAGCTGGAGACAAAGATTTAGGATTGTTAAATTTCATTTTAAAATGAGTTTAGTTTTCAATTTACATACAACTCAGTGGAGATATTAAAAATTGTGTTTCCATCAAGAGTTGAGCTAATTTGTCAAGTTTATTGCTAATTTGGTAATACATATTTCAACGATAGTATCGCTATCGAGAAAAAACTATCGATAGTCTAATGGAAACAAAACTATCGATACTATTAATAGTACTATCCATAGTTTGCAAGCTCTAGTGTCATAGTGTCACTTTTAATTTATCTAGTACAACAAAAAAAACTCATTTTACATCCCATAGGTACATGCATTTTCACTTCCTTAATATTTGAATAAATATAAGAACATCGCTTATAAAACGCATCATTTTCCTCCTTTGCTTTGTTGTATCTCCAACTAAAAGCATTCTACCAAATATTAAGATAAACTGAAATTGCTTAAATAACAAAGTTAATTTTTCGCCACTAAATTTGTAGTTTTGCAAACTAAAAAATAAAAAGTATAAAATGTTAAGATAAAAGGGACAAGCAATTTAAGTTAGAAACAAAAGCGAATAAAAACCCTACAACAAATTAGTTAGTTGACCAAATAAAGTAACAACAATCAAAAACTATGTACAGGAGAATTTGGTTAAGAACTTTGTCAAAATGTCATGTTAAACAAAATGTTACACCCCAGAGAAGGTCAGGAAGGCGGTTGGTAGATAAATATTGAGTTGGAAGAAAGTGTGCTTGAACATATTGTTGTTGGGTGGCTTGGATAAAAACTAAATGAGAGAAAAAATATGTACATATGTATGTATGTATGTACATATAAACATCTAGTAGTAAAAACTATTGTGTTTAGTTAATAATAAAATTTGAAAACCGGAAAGACACGCAAAATGTGTACATGAAAAAGTTAAATTTCAGTTTGAAATTTAAGGAGTATACGTCATTGGTTGTATTCGGTGTTTGATGCAAATGGTCTTGCGTAGGTGTAAATGCAAAATATGTTTGCTTTTCTTTAAGGTCCAACAACAAAATACACACAGAATCCAAAGAAAAGCTACGATATTTTGAATTTGCTCTTACGCAATAGACTTGTGTCCAACAGCTCTTTTTGAACTAGTTTAAGAGGGTTCGAATCAAATGTTGTTGCAAGCCGATTTAACTTACAGTGACGCTTTTGACCGAACTTGTGTCCAACAGCTGATTTTAGTTGAAAAGAGCTGTTGAACACACGTCTATTATGCAAGATAATATGCATCAAACACCGAATACCACCGTTGTAAGGTTTTGTTTAATTTTATGATTTTAATCACCATTGGAAGCAAATTAATCAATGGACATCCCAATATGGGGACAAACAAATTCCAATAAATATTAGCCCAAGTTTGAGATACTCAGTCATATTCCCACTGGCGTTTATGTTGAAAAACAAAGCTTAAGCGACGATATGACATCACCATTGGTGTTATCGATATTTATCGAAAGTATATCGGTCGTCTCCATTTTGAAATGAAGATAGTCAAGACAGAGAAACATTCTATCTCTGTCGTCGCCATTTTTAGCAACGAAATTGAAGGCAATTTGAAATTTTAATTTCTGAATTAGCAAAAAATCCCACTTATGCAGAGGGTTTTCTAGGGGGTATAAAGCCTCTGAATTTTAATAGGTTTTGGAAAAAATTCAGACAAAATAAGTCTGATTGGACCCGCGGTTCGTTCTGCAGACGTTTGGCGCAAAGTAAGTCAAATAAAATTATATTATCAAATTATTCATGAGAAATGCAACCTCATTGTGGTTGGCGTATTTCGATTTCACTACGTTTTTTTTAAGCAAAAGAGGATCTGACGAGCAACAAAACTGAATAACAACCAACTAACTGTGGGTTGATCCAGTGGCGGACTTATGTTTGATGTTGCCCTAAGCACCGTGAGTTGTGCCGCCTTTTTTGCTCTAACTCAGTTTGGCAATTTTGGTGACCAACTTTTTAATGGATCTCCAAAGATTTTGAAAATCAGAAATTCAGACATAATGATAGCGCTTTAGTATATATGGTAATAATGTAGCTAAGAGTCCACTTAATAAATCTGATTAACATTTTACGTCAAAAAAATTATTTCTCCATGCACTTATATTTTGCAAAAGTAAAGTAAATTTTTTTTTTCATTTCTTTCAGAATGACTAACATGGACTCCTAATATTTTGCTAACAAAATTTGCAATATAATGAGAAAGTGTCTAGCCACCCTAATAGATCATATAGAGCACTTTTTAATTCGAATTTAATTCAAAATAAAAAATTTTCACAATTTTTTTTTAATTAATGCATACTTCTCTGTTCAGTTTCAGTAACACTTTTTGCAAAAAAAAAAATTATAGTCTAGTAAAAAAACGAAAATTTAACATCCGAATTTCTTTAAAGAAGCAGTCAGTCAAACAAAAAACTATTCGAACTTTTGACTGCTGAAATTCTCGGTTGTGTATAATTTTTCCTTTTATGCGTTCGCTTTGACTGCGACTGTTTACATTTTCTGAAGAAGAAGCGTAAGCAGAAGCAAATGCGATAGCACAAATCAGAAGTTTTTAAACACTGCTTGTTAATACCTCCTAATTAGAGTGCGCTCTGGTTTCATCAATAAAAATGTAAAATACATTTACCCGAACTGTCGTTAAATATGAACAATGCACAATGGTATACTCAATTGTTTTAGGATACTATCATATACATAAATCTAAAAAAATGTACATAGAACCGACGATAAATTAATATAAGGTCAGAATTATATTCTAAATTTTTCATTGGTTGACAAAAATTATCAATATCAACATATTTAAAATTGTAATTCTTATAGTGCATTTACACTGTCTCGAAATCTAGTACTTTCGAGATTTCGAGCTAAATCAAGTTGCTTTTTTCCAGATTTCCCATACAAAACGAAATCTAATTTTTCAGTAGATTTGTAGGAAATCTAATAAAAATCTGATGTTTTTATTTATTCTTTACTACCCTGTACAGCAAAAGGTGAGTGAATTAGCTACGACCTGCTTAAAAAAGTGTGTGAATTGGCTACATTTTAGTTGTTTGGTTGTAGTTTTGGAAACAATTCAGTTTGTGGGTTTTGTTTTGGATAAAAAAAATCTTGATAAATGTCAAAAAAGTTGGTGTAAACGGTATAGATTTTCATAAAGATTTTAATTAAAATCTGCTAGATTTTGTGCAGGTGTAAATGCCCTATTAGGGTTTTTAAAATTTTGCCGCCCCTAAAACGATGCCGCCCTAGGGCCGTGCCCCACGTGCCTATACGTAAATCCAGCACTAAGTTGAGCCAATGACAAATTAAAGTAATTCCCTGCACTTATTAGATATAATCCTTGCTTAAAAAATTGCAATGCACTTGTTAGATGTATTGTTGTGTTAATTGCAGACTTTCGCACGTTACGTTTCAGCTTTGCTTGGACTTATTCCAGGACAAATTGAATGTATATATTAAATGTATACATTTATGTATTTGGAAATGATTTTATCAAATAAATGAAGGCAAATATGCACACACAGAAAAACTTCAACTTAAAATCAAAGTAAACAAAATTAATTTAATATTTTTCGGCAATGATTTTGCTTCTCATGTGTTTCATGTTAATCTAACATGATTTGAAGTAACTTTCAAAGAAAATTTTTCCTTCTGAAATAACTTTTTTTCACGTTGAGATAACATTTACGTAGTGTTAAAATCAAAATGGGGAATAATTTTGCAACAAATTAAATTCGATACTGAAATAACACGAAGAACAATGTTGAATTAAAGTTATTTCAAGTTGAAACAACATGAATTTAATTCAATGTAGTAATTTTATTTTACTTATTAATTAACTTACGTGTGCTTGGCACATTCATCAGAAAAATTTTTGTTTGTATATAAATTGGCTTGCCCGGCATTTCACTTGTCTCCAGGATTCGAACGGGCGATCCTCTGACTACAAGACTAGTACACCGTCTACCATCCAGCAGCAGTTTATAGGCTATTTACAAAAATCAAAACAAACAACAACAATAATACAAAAACAACTCACACAACTAAGCACAAAAGTGTATTGCAGCGATGAACAAAGCAAATAAACACCAACAAACTTTTTTTTAATACATACATAAATATCGAGAGCCTATATTCAAAATAAGTCAACTCAAATGTGGTCAAAATGAGTTTCCGATGTCAAATAGCTCCACTATGCAATATTGATCTGTAATATAAATTTCGAATCAAAAAAATTATTTTTTCTCGTTTTATATCAATTTTTGTTATACTGCTATATCAAAGTCTAATTTTTTTTAGTGGAAATAAATGGGAACTCCCATGTAAGTTTCCAAAATTTTTAAAAAAATATCTGATTGGACTTCGCATGCTGATTACTAATCAGTTAAGGATATTAATAAATATCCAATGGATAGTTTTTGAGATATGGTCACTTTTAAGATATTAGTTCAAAGGGGTTTTGATAAAAAAAAATTTTAAATACATATATGTCACCTGCTCCACGAAAATGGACCTCTGCGACGAAATTTTTTTTTTACTTTTTGAGTGATTTGAAACGAAGCGCTTTTTTTCTCAATAACTTCTTTTTGGGCGCAGAGGTCCCTTTTCGTGGATCAGGTCACATATGTATAACTTTTAAACTGTCAATGATGTAAGCTTTCAAAATTTAAAATTTAGAATGACCTTGCTACAATAGATATTGAGTTAAAGAGTGCCAAAGCCATACAAAGGCGGAATTTGTACAAAATGTACTCGCAGGGCTCTAATTGCCCCTAGCGCGTTCCTATCGAAGTCAAATGTATGACCGACCTCCAATATTTTTTCAATACAAAGATTTTCTCTCAACATACTTATCATCTATCTTCAACCATTAAGGTGGTCCCCATACAAAAAAAAATCTTTGTCAAATAACTAATTTATTTTTGGCATGTGTTGGATACATTTTTCTATTTTGGGCAAAGACTTGAAGTAAAAATATTTTTTCTTCTTCGTCGCGGCATAACGCACTGCTATAATCTTCTATTAATTTTACGCCTCTTTCGGCAGCATCGTTGACAACATGGAGTTTTTGCAATATCTTTAGCGCTTGCTTATAGTCTTCACGTTGTTCCCAGGTTTTTGGATCGCTATTTAAAAAAGTTGTTGGCAATCCAAAGCGTGGAAAAAAGTTTGCTGTCCCAGGTTTTACATAGTGGCTCAAATTCTTCATTACTTTTTGTAGTACTTCTGTGAGAGCTAAGGTAATTCTCTTCACACATATGAACCCAATGACTGGGCGAGAATGACCTTTCTCTTCACTGGCGCCGCTATTTATTTTGTCGTCTCTTACCTCATTATCATCTACGCCGTCGGTGTCTTCGTTTGATGATTCGTCTACCTCTTCGTCGGACAACTCTTCCTCATATTTTTCTCTATCTTCTGCAAAAATACGAATATCATTCGCCATTTTACTTTTGATGTCACAGGTAACGTTCTGGTCAAATAATGCGAGAGCAACAGCTTCATCACTAAGGTACCAGAGATGTCCACAAAATTTCTTCACCAAACGCTGCGAAACTGTGTTATCAATTGCATCATAATGAGCAATGGCTTTTAAAAAGCTCAAATCGTTATTTGGAGCTTCGATGGCCTTAGTCGCACTAAACCAAGCTTTTACATAAAGTGTGACGATGAATACTAACCTCGCGGACTCCATCAAATTCATTTTTGGTTAAATTCCTTGTAGTCGCCTCTGGGTTGCTAAAGATATTGTAAAAACTCCATGTTGTCAACGACGCTGCTGAAAGTGGCGTAAAATTAATAGAAGATTATAGCAGTGCGTTATGCCGCGACGAAGAAGAAAAAATATTTTTGTATTGAAAAAATATTGGAGGTCGGTCATACATTTGACTTCGATAGGAACGCGCCAGGGGCAATTAGAGCCCTGCGAGTAAATTTTGTACAAATTCCGCCTTTGTATGGGAGCACCCTTAATGAGTCGAGATATGACATAGGTATGTTCGGAGGAAATGTTGAAGACTAAAAATTACTGTGGGTCAGTCCTACATTTTACACCCCCTTGGAGGCAACATAAAAGCGGAAAAAACGGATTTCTTAAAAAAAATTATTCAAAAAACAATTTTTTTGTATTGGGACCACCTTAATGGTTGAAGACAGACGATGAGTATGTTCAGAGAAAATCTTTGTATTGAAAAAATATTGGAAGTCGGTCATACATTTGACTTCGATAGGTACGCCCTAGGGGCATTTAGAGCCCTGAGAGTAAATTTTATAAAATTTTCCCCTTTGTATGGGAGCCCCCTTAAGGAGAGCAGTTAGGCGGTCAGTATGTTTAAAAAAGATGTTGGGCGGAGAAAATTAATGGGTGCTCGTCATACATTTGACCCTGGTCGCGGTGACCCCGGGAAAGTTATATGATTTTTTGTATTTTTTTTTTTTTGCTTTTACCCTCAACTTTGAGCACGATGCGGAGCCCTTTGCACCCATCTGACCGCCACCATTTTTTGGCTCCAATATTTTTTTTCCGAACCTCGCAAAATGAGGGGTTCTTGCAAGTCGAAATCGAAAAATCGTTAACTACGCCTAACCTAATGTGCATACACACACGCGTTGTGTTCTTTTATTTTAAAGTTAGTGCTCAGTGCTTTTTAAAATTCATTTTCGGTGCTTTTTGTTTCGAGCGGTGGCACTAAACCAAATATTCAAAGAGAAATTTCCTTATCTATTTTATTTTTCTAGGACGTCTATTATTTAAAAAACATAAGCTCTGAAGTTAAATGGAGCATTTCAAAAAATTCTAATAAGATTGTACAAGACTTGGTTGAAGAAATAAGAGCCATATTACCCTTAAACTTTAACATGTTAAGTATAATTAATGTAAACAGTGTTTTGCCACACAACAAAGAAGTCATTGAGTCATATTGAGTCCACTATCGAGTTTTAGGCAGAAGTAAAATCTAAGAGCGATTTAGTTGAAATGAACTCGTTTGAGGCATTATCAAAAATTGCATTAGCATCAAACTTCTGAAACTTCCATATTTAAACGATAAAGTTGATCGCGCTTTTACTTCTACTAGATATACCAAACGGACGACATAATCGTCCGTATTCTAGATGTAAATAATTATATTAAGATTCAAAGAAAAATTATCTAAACGTCATAAAAAATTCATTAAAACACAGTCACACAATATGCATACATATTTACATAAACAATAATTCGTACATAAAATTAAAAAAAAAAACAGAAACAAAATCCCTTTATTAAAGCTACTTCAATTTATTGAACTCTCTTCCTATAAGTTTTATGGCTTTCATACAATAACAAATAATAGAAAAAAAATTGGAATAGCAATAGCAAATACACACACTCATACACACACGTTTGATTTCATTTTTAAGTGTAAGCTAACAAATGCGTGTGTAATATGTTTGCATGTAGTAGTAGCAACTTTAAACGCTTATAGCTCCCATAATACTAAACCAATTTCAATAAAATATAGATTATGCACATCTGTGCAGAAATTCCTTTAAAATGATATAAATCTTTCCAAAATCGGTGCAGTAGTTCCGGCGTAAAAGGGATTACAAAAAACGTGTTCACCTATTAATTATATAGGTGACTGTATTTTAGTCTAAACTACGTAACAGAATGTCCTTACACTTGGTTAACACTTTGCTTTATATAAAAATCGGCCTGAAACGAGACAATTTTGTTGTGAGTAGAGCTGCCATTCTGGGTTAATTATAACCAAAATTGATAAAAATTTGTTCCCAATGTCGAATATTTTTACATTTCGGTTACTTTTTTTCTATAAATATTTTTGTATATAAGTTGATAAACTTGAAAATCACTTTTTTATTTTTAACTTTGTTATTTATATTGCGTTTGCTGCACAACACTTTTGACGCCTTTTTTTCGATCAAAATTTATTACCTTTGTCACATAGTTCAGCTGCAGCATAAATAATGTTTTTACAGCATAATTTAATAACAACCAAATTTGGTAAGTCTTGATTTAAAAAAAATAAACTACTAAGCCCATCGAGTTCAAAATGTAATCAGCTCTTAACCTCATAAATACTTGTCGATTACTGCCAACTTGACTAAACTTGAGTGATTCGTTTGTTTCTTGGTGAAAAAAAATTCAAATTTTTCTTTATAATTAATTCAAGTCTTCGCCAATTGATTTTGGAATACATAAACTGTTTCCTATAGAATTAAAATGTGTATCGGATGCCTCTAATTTCACGTTTTAGGAACGGATTGCAAGGTCAACCGATTCCTTTATTTTTTTATATACGTACATATGTATTTATGAATAAAAAATTTTTTAATATAATAAAAAAATTTTAAATTTAGTGCTTTTTTACTTAAATTACGCGCTTTTTTTCTGATTTCAGTGCTTTTTAAAACTTGAAAATTGACAACGCTGGTGTGCGCTTGCTTAAAAGAAAACCTCCCTTAAACACATAATAGCTTACCATATACATACATATATATTGCACACACACTCAAACGTACAATATGGAAAATAACAAGCATACACGTATCAACACTACTTTGTTGATTGTTTGTTCATAACAAGAAGTCTTCACGACATTGCTTGTTAGCGCTCATATACACATACAGCAATGCATTTATCATGCTTTGCTTATAATCCCTGCAGAAAATGCGAATAGTGAAATTTTAGTGATTTACTAGTGACATTGTCAGTAGTACTACTGACCAAGTGTACCCCAGCCAATGTAATTATCTATTGACATTTAACATTAGCTTAGCATTGAAAATCCACCACTAGACTGTAGCAATACTGACTAAGTAGTTCTTTTGGAACTACATTGAGACATTGGCACCAAAGATTCACTAGTAAATTTTAGGGGCTCTAGTCTACAATATCGATATATCCTCGCTCGATGTCAATAGTCAAATTATAGTGATTTACTAGTGACATTGTCAACAGTACTACTGACTAGGTGTACCCCAGCCAATGTAATCGCCTATTGACATATAATATAGGGTTGTCATTGAAAATCTACCAGTAGACTTTTTCCCTATTGTTTTACGACTATATGGAGACATTTGAACTAAAGATATTTTAGTGACCCTTGTCTACAATTATATAAGGGTTGGGGCAACAAACTTAAGTACATATATACATACATACATACATACCCTGCAGTCAGACTGGGGCCAAATGTCTCTATGTCAACACTAAAATTCTAGTAGTAGGTACATTGTCTACAATTTCTCTTCTATTCGTCAGTATAAAAGAAAGAGAGAAAACAAATGTGGTGTATTTCAGGTGGGGTTTGCAACAACTTGTCAATATTCATATAATTATATGTGACAAAGTCAAAAGCGACTCAGTACATTTTCACCATCGACATTTCCTTCAGGGTATGTACGTAAGTTGTCAACATTATTGCATAGCATAATAAAAAAGAAAAACAGACTATTGACGCGTTCATTGACAATGTCACCAGAAATACACTAGAACTCTTGTCTCTAACGTATCTCTACTCGCGCTTAAAAGGAAAGCTATCGACATTTCAACTAGTGCAATTGTCGCTAGAGAAAAGAGTGTTGACATAGAGACATATGGTTCTAGGCTGACTAGAGGGATACGACAGCATTTATTATTGGTTTAGCATTTTACAGCCACGAGAATACATTTAAAAAACAAGACGTATTTACATTTCAAGACTATTTACGCAGGTTTCTAATACATATATATTTATTTTTTTGCGGGGAGGGGAGGGGTAGCGAAGCACACCGGGTTAAGCTAGTATAATTTAAAAATAACTTTGTTGAGTAAAAAAATCTAAATACTCATAAACAACAACAATAGCATATCACCGCGTTGAGTCAATCAACAAGCAAGATAAAAAAGACTTTGAACCCGAACCCGTTGAACCGAAAAATTGAGCAAGGTTCGGGTTCAAAAATATATAAAAATAGAGAAATATTTAATAGAAGAATAATAAGATCCATTAGATTTCTTGCATGCAACAAAAAATTAAATAAAATAACGACCAAGGCGGATTGAACACCATATGTCCTTTACAGGTACATATGTATGTATGTATGTATCTGTATAGTCTAACTTTGATAGAAAAACAGCGTATAAGCTAATACTGCTTTTACTAATAAAACACATGTAGTTTATTTAACTTTGAACCCGAACCCTGAACGGAACCCGAACCTGAATTATTTATTTTGATTAACCCGACCCTGAACCCATTTTTTCATGGTTTCAGTCCCTGATAAAAACCAACACAAACGGTATTGATGAATACAATATTTAAGTTAATGACAAATGTTATTGAAATTAAGGATTTTTTTCAATAACATGGTTTTCTTGAACATAATTCTTGTCTATTTTTTTTTTCTGTGTTGACGGAAGCCTTCGAACAGCTTCAATAGATTGGTTTTAAATTTTTTTATTATTTCTTTTTTTATTTCTCTTGTTTTATTTTATTTTTGCTATCACAAAATACAAAAACCTAAATCAAAACATGGCAAAAAAAACCAACCAATATCTGTAAAACTACTCAACGTACACAAAAAGTTAAAAACCATGTATTTCAAATTAGCTGTCAGTTGAAAAAGGCAAAGTTTAGCTTAGAAGTTTCTATAACGAAGTATGTATGACGTTGCGGCTAGAGATGCTAAACGGGAAATCCCGAGCCCGGAAATCCCGGGATTTTCGGGACTATTCAAATCCCGGAGCCCGGGATTTTTTAATTTTAAAGCCCGGGATTTTCGGGATTATTTGAATCCCGTTTTTTGCATAAATAATGTTTTTGACTGTCATCTTTTACATCAAAAATTATTAGAAACTCCTTGTTATAAAAAGTTAAAATAAAAACTTTGCTTTGAATAAATATTTTAGTAGATCATATTTTATGGTATATACGTAACTAGCTGACCCCGGTCCGCGTTGCTGGCCCTAAGCAAACATTAGTGTTGTATATGGCATTGGTGGTACAATATAAAAATTGGATTTTGCCCACGAATAAACTAAATATTGCGCCATCTGCCGGACGAACTTCAAACTACACAGAAACGCTCCTTACGCCCCATAGAGCATGTATATAAAGTTTGGTCGAAATCGGTGCAGTAGTTCTTGAGTTACGGTGCAAAATCACAAAAATAACTAAATATGGCGCCATCTGTCGGACGAATCACTATTTCTGAAAGGGGCGTAGCATTTACCGGGGTAGAATATATATATAAAAAATCGCGCCGGTCTTTTACAAATATTTTGTGGTGTGGAAGACGAAAATCTGTTGGGGCATTGAAGAGTTCACCCCTAACAAATAAACGTGTTTTAGATTTTTATATATATTAAGATATATCTTATGGCTTTTTCTTTTCTAGGAAAAATGTTGCATACATTGCACTTTTCAATTAAAATTTGCAATTAAATGTCTGAATTGTATAAGTACCCTTTAAATATGCAAAAAAAAATATTTTGTAAAATTAAAATATTATTTTTAATATAAAGACGGACATTTGTGCACAATGTTTTCGGGATTTTGTAAGTTCCGAAAATCCCGGGGTCCCGGTTCGGGATTTCGAGACTCTATCACTAAATCCCAAAGCCCGGGATTTCAAAAAACCTGTCCCGATTAGCATCTCTCGTTGCGGCGTTGGCTTAAGTAGCTAGCACGTTGACTACAAAATCAAAGGTCCTGGGTTAGAGCCCGCCCGGTCTTCGACAGTCATTAATTAAATAACAACACTACGCATTTTTCTGATATGCATTAGTTTCGCTTTGTATCAATTGTTGTAGGAAAAGTTCTAGGCATAGACACTGGTCCCTGAACTACACCGGCTCCAGCGGATGCTAATCTTAATGTAACATCAGAGTGCCCTGCTTCGTCGGTATTGTTTAGCAGAATCATCGAGGAAGTAAAATAGCCAAAAAAAAACAGCTTCAAAATTTAATACGCCTCATTGACACCAGAGGCGCTGCAACACTGCATTATTTAAATAAATTCAGTAAAGTGTGACTTTGAATCGCAAATAAATGGTTCCGTACGGACAGTAGATATGTAATAATATACAAACTTTAGCCTATATAAAATATAGTTTAAAATTTTTTTTTCCTTTTTTTGGATTTTTTCTGTTTTTAATTTTTTCGTTTTTTTAGTTTAGTTTTTCGTTTTCTTTCGTTGCTTTGACGTCTTTCGGTTTTGGCAATTTATATTTTTTAGTGTGGCGCTTTCTTCGTTTTGGGGATTTTTTCAGTTTTTGGCGATTTTTTCGGTTTGGCTATTTTATAATTTTGTGATTTTTTTATTTTTAGCGTTTTTGAAAATTTCAAGAGTTTGCCTCTTACGGTTTCCAAGATACAGCAAGTTTTCAAAATTACATAGTCAAAACTACATTAACTGATATAATACCGTCAAAATAATTTTTTTATTTAATTGTAGTCTGTATAAAAGTACACTTAATTTGCAAATTTCAAATGTTTATATATGTATATATGTATGTATATTACACAGGATTTTAATTCAGCTGGGAGAATGACAGAAAGGGAAAGTATTTCTCCCTCTGTCTTTCACACAGCTGAAGTAAGACTTTGAAAAGTAAACTTTGCGTGTCTAAAAGGGGTATAACCTAACCTATGTACATATGTATAACGAAAAACTGGCATGAAGTTACCACAAATGACGCAATTGAACTAGATGTTAACGAGTTAGATGTTAACGATAATTTGACATGAAAAATCATGTATTTTCATATAATAATGATATATCATATATCATAGTATGTATGTACTAGGGATGGGCAAAAAATATCGATATATCGAAATATCGATATTTGCGAAAATAAATATCGATATATATCGATACGATATATATCGATACATTTCTTTCATTTGCCCATCCCTAGTATTTACTATGCTGAATAATTTGTACATAAATAGTTTAGCTATTGGGTTTTCCTTTATTATTGTCATCCAGTCTTACTATACTCGTTTTCGACACTCAACATTTACTTTGCAAAGTTTTAATTCAGCTGTGTGAAAGACAGAAACAAAAATACTTTCTGTCTCTATCTTTCTCTCAGCTGAATTAAGACATAGCAAAGTAAGCTTTGAGTGTCTAAAAGGGATGCCAGCTGATGGCGCTGTTCCTCCCGCGAACATCAGAAGCACTTTCTCAGCTATTGAAATAATGCACCATGGTACGCATAAATCAAGTGAGGTTTTGTACGTGTCCCAATAGTTTCCAACAAATTAAACTTTTTCCAGGAAATCCTTTCCACTGTCATTTCCACATAAAACAAAGTATTTAATAATGTTCTGATGCTATTACATATGTGAATATATCGAGCCTTCAGCTCGCAACATTATCGTAAGCGACAATAACCAAACTTTACAGGAGGACTTTTTTTCTATTATTTCCAAATTTATAGATAAAATTGAAAATGTTTTAATGCAGTTTGTGATAATTTTGTCCTGGTCAGTGATTGGGAGCAAAAACCACTTTGTATTTTCATATTTGGCACTAGTTATGGCGCTTACGATAATTTTTTTTTTTTCATATTTATGGAAGAATTTAAAAAATGTTGTCGCTTACGATATTTTTCTTTTTGTGTTTTTATTTTTTTATTAATAATTATGTTAGATATTTAGCAGTAATACTTTTGGAAATGGCTTTAAAAAATTTATTATTATTTTGACTTGCTTAGATTGTATCAATTTAAAAAAAAATTAAGGTCAAGGCATACCATGCAAAAAATTAAAGAAAAATAATGAAAATTTAAGTATGTTATGTGCTTGTATATTTAATATTAAAAAAAAAGTGTATTATACATTAAAGTATACTAAAAGTTAAATGTAATCATCATCATCGTCACTCTCTGCTAGTACATCTTCAATTGTATCATCACTTTTCATGTTAATGTATTCTTGATGATATCTTTCAGGGATTATTCCTTTGTCACATAATGTCCACAAGTACTTTAAATGTTTGTACTGGTATTTCTAATTTTTGTGAATAAAGAAATTCCGCTCCATTTTCAAGGAGCTGTGCATTTTTGTTTTGAGCGCTTTACTAAATTAACGTTTAACTCTTTTGATTTTATAGTCATTGTATCCATACTTTAATTGTGCGCAAAACTTATTTTTCTCAAAGTTAACTGATCGTAAATTATTAAATTTTATTTTAATGTTATGTGGAGTATGTCTTCCAATTTTGAAAATCAGTATAATTTAGTACAATGCACTCTTAGCCCTTAGGATTTGTACGCGAATTAGAAATTAGTGATGCCCATTCAGAAGGTGACCAAGTAGTTCTATTTTTAACCGACTTCAAAAAAAAAGGAGATGATTAACAATTCGTCAAAATTTTTTTTATGGGTGTTGCTTCATAACTCGGTACGTTTTAGACCGATTGTAAAAACTCTTTTTGTTTTGTCTGATAAAGTATAGCTTCCCATTGGACACATTGTAAAAAAATGGACGCGGACACGCCCACATTTTTTTAATTTAATTTTATGATATTCTACTTAGTTGATTGCTGCGAAACCTATAAAACACCTTTGGTTCTTGTAATTACACAATTTGAAAGTTGAAAAAATAGGAGGGGTTACGCCCATTAAAATTTATTGTAATATTTCAGGCAGTTCTACTTAACCGATTTTTACGAAACTTAACACAAACCTTGAGCTCTAAAATAGACTCAGTTCTCCATTGAAAAAAATGGGTGGTGTCACGCCAATTAACATTTAATATTTTATTTTAAATGGTTCTACTTTACTGATTTTTACAAGACTTAACACGCACCGTGAGCTCTGAAAAACAAACAATCTTGCATTTAAAAAATGGGCGGTGGTACGCCCATTAAAATTAAATTTTATATTTCACGTACTTCTTCTTATCTTCTTCTATCAGATCTTTGCATTGCAGTCGGTTTTTTTTTTGGCAGAAGAAATATTTTACTACCGAAAATAAGGAGAAATGTCAAAAAAATCACAAAAAATGTTTGAGTGGCTACACTTCACAGTGCAAGTTCATTTTTATTTAAATTCTTATTCACTAATAAAATCGTTAACACTTTTGCTTTAGGTGAATAACTTTTCATTTAATTTCCTCTAATAGTTTAGATGTTTCATAATTAAAAATGAAATATTTCAATAAATATGTGTCGCTTACGATAAATTTATTTTTTTTTAATGTAAACATCTACTTGCGATAAAATCTCAACCGCCGTATTTTTGAAACTACATATAAGCAATTTTGATATTTTGATAATGTTGGAACAACACTTTGACTAGCACTCTTACCTTTAAATCTATTAATAGTCGGAGTAGGCGGAGAACAAGTATGTCATGCTTTTAAAACATACTTTTGACTAACTTGAAATATGATTCGGTGCTTGACTTTTTAAACTAGAATACTTGTATTTGAATTTAGATAATTAATAAATTGTTTTTAAATATAATATAAATAAATTGATATTTATTTAATTATTAACAATCATATCAATTGACGACGAGAATTTTAAGAAACCACACGATGTCTACGCTGGAAAGTGTACTCTCACAACTGCTTTTGCAACAGCAGCAATATGCAAATCGTCAACAAGAACTAATTGAACTTCTTTCAAAGAAATTTGAAACATCGTTATCTACTCAACCAACTTCCTCGCAAACACAACAGCAGGAAACACTTATGGATTTAATTTCCAGAAATATACAAGAATTTCGTTATGACCCTGATGATAATCTAACTTTTTCAAATTGGTTTAGCCGCTTTGAAGAACACTTTTTAGAGGATGCAAGGAATCTTGATGATAGTTCCAAGACTAGATTGCTGCTTCGAAAACTCAATCAAAACATCTATACGAAGTATGCTGATTCTCTTCTTCCAAAAAAACCAAAGGATTTGAAATTTGATCAAACCGTGCAACAGTTGAGACTATTGTTAGATAAAAAAGAATCTCTATTTAGTATTCGATATAAATGCTTGAAAATGCAGAAAAATGACTTAGAGGACTTCGTATCGTATGGCTCCAGGGTAAACAAACAGTGTGAATTTTTTGTTCACGGTCAAATGTCAGCCGATGAACTTAAATGTCTTATATTCATCATTGGTTTAAATTCATCAAAAGATGCCGAGTTGCGTGGAAAACATTTCAATTCCTTAGAGACGTCTACAGATTGTCTTCAACTTGAGACACTTGTCACAGAGGCTCAAAGATTTAAAATGCTAAAAGAAGATGTTAAACTAGTAGAAGTTCCCTGTTCATCAGTCAGTATTGTGGCATCTGATGAGATGGAAGTTAAAAAAATATATGATAAGTAGTTGGCAATGTGGTGACATGCATTTTGTAAAAAACCGCAGCTTTTCAAAACACAAATGCAAAATGTGTAATAAAATTGGACACAAGGATGGCTACTGCTCATGTTTTACTTTTATTGAAAAACAAAATAAAAAAACATGTATTCACCTAGAAAATTCAATTCAAAAAAGGTAAATGTGGTCAATCAAGTACGGGATCACGCTTCTTTAAGAAAATTTGTCACAGTAAGCATTCTAAACAAATCTATTCAGCTTCAATTTGATACTGCTTCAGATATTACCATTATATCAAAATCCAACTGGGTTAAATTGGGAAAGCCGAAACTTTCCAAATGTGTACGGAACGCTGCTTGCGCTTCTAACTACAACATTCTGATTTTAGGTGAATTTAATACAATGACATTTCATTTACAAAAATCAGTTTCTTCAACTATTTATGTGGCTGAGTCTACTACACTTAAAGTTTTTGGAATTGATCTTATAGAAAAATTCGAGTACAGGGACAGCCCTATCAAAAATATATGTTTGAATGTTTCTACAGATATGAACAAAGAATCAATTTTTAAAGCTTTTAAGGTACAATTTCCAGATGTTTTGAGTGGTACAGTTGGGTGTTGTAAAAAAATAAAAATTCACTTGGAACTTAAGGTAAACTGTAATCCAGTATTTAAACAAAAACGGTCTGTACCGTACGCGATGTTGCATAGAGTTGAAGAAGAACTGAATCGTCTTCAGGCAATGAATATAATAACGCCAGTTACACATTCAGAATGGGCCGCTCCTATTGTCGTTGTACGTAAACCCAATAATAAAATACGAATTTGTGGAGATTACTCGACGGGATTAAACTCTTGCATTGAAAAAAATCAGTATCCAATCCCACACGCAGACGACATTTTCTCTAAGATGGCAAATTGTAACACTTTTACCACATTAGATTTATCTGATGCCTACCTCCAATTTGAAGTAGATGACGATTCAAAAAAGATATTGACGGTAAATACACATAGAGGTTTATTTGAATATAATAGACTTCCATTTGGAGTTATGTCGGCTCCGGGTGCTTTCCAAAAGGCATTAGAAACTATATTATGTGGACTAAATGGCGTTATTTCATATTTAGATGATATAATAATTGCGACATCAACAATACAAGAGAATTATAAACTTGTCATGCAGGTTTTTAAACATTTTCAAGAATACGGTTTGACTATTAATTGGGAAAAGTGTGAAATTTTTAGATCTTCAATCAAATACCTTGGTCATATTTTAGACTCCAAAGGTGTACACCCAGATCCCCAGAAAATCGAAGTAATAAAAAAATTACCCAGACCGAAAAATGTCTCGGAGCTCCGATCTTTTCTAGGAGCTGTTAACTACTATGCGAAGTTTTTACCTAGAATGAGCCAGCTGCGACACCCGTTGGATGAGTTATTAAAAAATGGTGTAGAATATCACTGGAATGATAAATGTGAAAAATCTTTTAAAGAATTTAAAAGAAATTTAACATCAACTTTATTACTTACTCATTACAATCCGAGTTTACCGATAACAGTGGCTGCAGATGCTTCCATGGTAGGAATTGGTGGTCAAATCTATCACTCAATACCAAATGGCTCAAATAAGGTAGTTTATCACATTTCACGTGCCTTAACGTCTACAGAGAAGCGATATAGCCAAATAGAGAAAGAGGCCTTGGCTATTGTATATGCATGTACCAAATTTCATAAAATGATCTATGGTCGAAAATTTACTTTGCTCACAGATCATAAACCATTATTGGCTATTTTTGGTTCCAAAAAAGGAATTCCAACTCATACGGCAAATAGGTTACAAAGATGGGCCTTAACAATGATGAGCTATAATTTTGATATTCAGTATGTGAATACTAACTGCTTCGGAAATGTAGATATATTGTCTAGACTTATAAATAACCAGCCAACGTCTGATGAAGATTTTATAATTTCAACTACATCTGTTGAAAGAGATGTAAAAATCATTTTGCATGAAAACCTTCAAGAACTACCAATTACACGTCAGATGATATGTGACGCTTCGAAAGCTGATCTAACATTGCAACTGGTATACTTAAAAGCAGAATTATTACCATACTTCAATAGACGTGAATCAATTTATCTAATTGATGGTTGTTTAATGTTTTCAGAACGTGTAATTGTTCCATTAACATATAAAAATAAACTTTTAATACAACTCCACCGGGGTCACCAAGGAATAGAAAAAATTAAAACTATTGCAAGATCGTATGTGTATTGGCCAAGTATAGACACCGATATTGCTACCCATGTTGCAAAATGTTCTGGATTTGTTGCTGCTGCCAAGTCTCCAATTAAAGCAGAACTCAGTTCATGGGGTTTACCACAGGCAGTTTTGGAACGGCTTCATATTGATATCGCTAGACGTGTGAGGGGCCATTATTATTTAGTAATGGTGGATGCATTTTCAAAATGGCCTGAAGTCGTCCAATTATCAACCATATCATCAAACTCAGTGGTTATGCAAATGGAGGAATTTGTAAGTAGGTACGGAGCTCCGAAAACCATTGTTTCAGACAATGGCACTCAATTCAAATGTGCCCAATTCGCTAATTTTTGTTCAACGTATGGTATAAAATACTTAACAACACCTACATATCATCCTCAATCAAATGGACAGGCGGAAAGGTTTGTAGACACCGTTAAAAGATCTTTGCACAAAGCTTATGAGTATGATTCAAATAATGACAAATTGAATTTGCTAACTTTCCTTGCCCAATATCGTTCGACGCCTAATCCGAATGTTCCAGAAAATAAATCTCCCGCAGAATGGTTTGTTGGTAGATCTCTAAGATTACAAATGGATCTTTTAAAAAAGGAAGAAGAAATGGAAACTATAAAAAATAAGGAAATGGAAGATGCATATAACAAAAAGTATGGTACTCGCAAAAGGAGATTCCAAAAAGGTGACCTGGTTTATGCAAAAATATTTAAGAACAACAAATTCACTTGGTGCCCAGGAGAAATTACAGAAAAGCTGGGATCCGTTATATACAATGTTTTGATAGAAACAAACAACAAAACAACTCTTGAAAGAAAACACTCAAACCAACTTCGTGGTCGAATTTAGCTTAAAAACAAGGAAGGATGTTGGAACAACACTTTGACTAGCACTCTTACCTTTAAATCTATTAATAGTCGGAGTAGGCGGAGAACAAGTATGTCATGCTTTTAAAACATACTTCTGACTAACTTGAAATGTGCTTGACTTTTTAAACTAGAATACTTGTATTTGAATTTAGATAATTAATAAATTGTTTTTAAATATAATATAAATAAATTGATATTTATTTAATTATTAACAATCATATCAGATAATTTAAAATTTTGAGCTATGTCATGAAATCGTAATCTCTCAAATAAAAAAAAATTTACCGGATGTTGCGCTCAAGGCTCGATATACGAGTATGTATAGTAGATACATATTCACATACACATACATCGTCACCTTGCATTTTGATATGAAATATTGAAATATTTCATTTTTAATTATGAAACATCTAAACTATTAGAGGAAATTAAATGAAAAGTTATTCACCTACACAAAAATTCGAAATCGAGTTTTTAATGGATTATGGTTCGTCTTATTAAGCTACATGTTCAGAAAAATATTTGGACGACTGCGATCAGAAATGGCGATTTTATTAAATAAACTCAAACGGATGTAACTACGAATGCATCTATTTCTGTAAATCTACTTTAGCTTCAAGTTAGCTTTGACATATTGTTATACGAGTATGTATGTATGTATTACATATATGTGAGATTAATTATTTATAAGCATAACCGAACACCTCCATTGTGTAACCTGTAAATAAAAGTGTTGGGGGTTCTTTGAATTATAAAATAATAATGACAATAATTATATAACTTGAAAATTTTATTGCGTGCTTTCGTGTAATAATATATCGCTTGAAATGATTTGTACAAGTTATGGTAATTTAAGGGGCATATTTATAATGAACTGAATGATTGCGAAAATATTCCTGACCACAATTTTGAAAGTTGTGATTCCAATAAAATTATGCAAAATAAGAGCCTTGAAAACAATAAAAAAATCAAGTAACAGTGCTATATTCGGCTGTGCCGAATCTTATATACCCTTTACCAACGTACGTACATATACATATGGGTGATTCTTTTCTGGCGTTACATGCCATTTGTACGACAAAATGTAAAAAAAAACGTTTTAAAGTTAAGTTTGAAACATTTTTTTTCTTACATTTGAGAAGTGATTAAATAGGTATATATTCAGTGAAAAAATGCTAACAATCAAACCTAAGGATTTCAAGATATTCGCAAAATATGACGTGGCGTTACGTTACAAAAAATGTACGTGAAATCGGTTTTCACGTACATTTTTTGTAACGTAACAGACGGACAGAAGGACATCGCTTATTCGTCTTCCCTATGCATAAGGATCCAGAATATATATATTTTATGGGTCGCTTATTGATATTATAGAAATTACAAACGGAATGACAAACCTATATATACCCTTTTACCATTTTTTTGGTAAAGGGTATAATAATGAATGGAATGAAATATCAAAGTCCGTCCAAATAAAATATTCTTTGTGACAGGATGATGAAACAGATGGGAGAACCTTTCACAATTTTGCCTCAAAAGTTCAGTTCAGCATTGAGTAATTTTTTCGGGAGATTTACGTAAAAAAGTATTTACTCATCAATGCAAAAGCAGAAAACTTATTTATGTAGGAAATTCGAGACATTAAAAAAATATGTTTGAGCATACTAACAGAACACAGGTGTATTAATTTGTGTGCCATTATTGGCTGTAAATTTAACAAGTAAGAGTGCTATATTCGTCTGTGCCGAATCTTATATACCCTTTACCAACATACGTACATATACATATATAGTATACAGACACATACATACATATTTGTTTTGTGAAAAAATTTATCATTTTTTTAAAGTTTCCATCTTTGGAGCTGTAATTTTAATTTTTCAAATTTCATACGCCAAACTTTTCTTTCAGAAGCATAAAATATATTCAATTTATAAAGAAAAAGAAAAAAAATTTAGACCTATTTAATTTTACATAACACAAAAAGTGTAAGTTTTCCAAACCTGGAGTCATAATTTTGGATTTTTCTGATTATTGATACCAATCTAGTTTTTTAAAACATACATAAAATTTGTTAAGTGAACAAAACAAAAACGAAATAAGAAAAAACTTAGTTTCATTTAATTCCTTTAATATTAAAAAATTCAGTAAAGTGCGACTTTGACTCGCGCAGTTTTTTTTTCAGTTTTGTCGCTTTTTTCTCATTTTGGCCATTTTTTCTGTTTTTTTTTCATTTTGGCAATTTTTTTCTGTTTTTGGGGGTTTATTTTCATTTTGGAGATTTTTTTCCTTTTGGCGATTTCTTTTAATTTTTGCGATTTTTTTTATTTTGGGGTTTTTTTCATTTTGGCGATGTTTTTTTATTTTGCCGATTTTTTTGGCGTTTCTTTTTCCATTTTGGCGATTTTTTTCTATTTTGGGAGTTTTTTCATTTTGGCGATTTTTTTTTCCATTTTGGAGATTTTTTTTCTGTTTATGGGGCTTTTTTTTTATTTTGGAGATTTATTTCATATTAGCGATTTTTTTTCTTTTTGGCGATTTTTTCCTGTTTTTGGGGTTTTTTTTCATTTTGGCGATTTTTTTCTGTTTTTTGGGTTTTTTTTCGTTTTGGCGATTTTTTTCCATTTTGGCGATTTTTTTTTTTCATTTTGGCAATTTTTTTTCATTTTGGCGATTTTTTTCTCTTTTTGGGGGTTTATTTTCATTTTGGAGATTTTTTTCCTTGTGGCGATTTTTTTTTAATTTTTGCGATTTTTTTTATTTTGGGGTTTTTTCATTTTGGCGATGTTTTTTCATTTTGGCGTTTTTTTTCATTTTTCTGTTTTTTGGGTTTTTTTTTCATTTTGGAGATTTTTTTCATTTTGGCGATTTTTGTCATTTTGGCGATTTTTTTACTGTTTTGGGGTTTTTTTTAATTTTGGCGATTTTTTTTACTGTTTTGGGGTTTTTTTTTAATTTTTGGCGATTTTTTTCTGTTTTTTTGGGTTTTTTTTCGTTTTGGCCATTTTTTCATTTTGGCGATTTTTTTTTCATTTTGGCGATTTTTTCCTGTTTTTGGGTTTTGTTTCATTTTGGCGATTTTTTTCATTTTGGCGACTTTTTTTCATTTTGGCGCTTTTTTCCTGTTTTAGGGTTTTTTTTATTTTGGCGATTTTTTTCTGTTTTTTTGGGTTTTTTGTCGTTTTGGCCATTTTTTCATTTTGGCGATTTTTTTTCATTTTGGGGTTTTTTTCATTTTGGTGATTTTCTTTCATATTAGCGATTTTTTTTTATTTTAGCAATTTTTCCGGTTATTCGCGATGTATTTAAGTCTTAGAAATTTTTTTTTGTAATTTGGTGCTTTTTTCGTTTTGGCGATTTTTTTGTTTTTGGCGATTTTTTTTCGGTTTGGCGATTTTATTATTTTTTGTTTTTTTAGTTTTACCGTTTTTGAAAATTTCAAGAGTTTTGCTCTTACGGTTTCCAAGATACAGCAAGTTGTCAAAATTTGCCTAGTCAAAATTTCATTAACTGATAGAACACCCTTTAATTTAAATTTTTTGAAATTTTAGTGTTAATTTTTGTAGTCTGTATAAAAATACACTAACCTCACAAATTTCAAGTGTATATACATACATACATAGAATTGTATGTATATTACATGGGATTTTAACATTTTTCGTTGCTCGTTTTGGAGCACCCTTTAATTTCCAATTCTCATGTATTTGTTGTTGTAGCGGCCAAAGGTCTACACACTGTGTCCAAATTTCAGGTCTCTAGCTCTTACGGTTCTCGAGAAAATACTCTGCATAATTTTAGACATAGTTAATTTTACATAGCACAAAAAGTTAAAGTTTTCCAACCCTGGAAACGTCTTTTTAATTTTTTTATATTTTTTTAATTTAAAATACCAACTTTAGTCGTACTGAAGTGTAAAATAAGTTCATTTATTAAAAAAAAATAAAAATTTGTTTTCGGTAGTTACTTTTATATGGCAAAATGAAGTTTACGTTTTCCAGCTCTGCAATCGTCTGCTCGATTTTGCTGAATTTCAATACCAATCTATTTTGGAAAATTTCTGACACACCAGTCCAAGAAGGAAGTCTCTAGCTTTTCTGGGAGCTTCGGAAAACCGATTTCACGTACAGACAGACGGACAGACGGACAGACGGACAGACGGACAGACGGACATCGCTTATTCGTCTTCCCTATGCATAAGGATCCAGAATATATATATTTTATGTGTCGCTTATTGATATTATAGAAATTACAAACGGAATGACAAACCTATATATACCCTTTTACCATTTTTGTTGGTAAAGGGTATAAAAATTAATTAAGTGAATTTGTGTCTTCTTGTTTCAGAAAAAAGAAAATCAAATGGACGTAACTAACATAAAAACTTAAAAACATATAATGGAGCATTTACATCAGCACAAAATCTAGCATATTTTGATTAAAATCTTTATGAAAATCTTTACCGTTTACACCAGCTTTTTTTACATTTATCAATATTTTTTTATCCAAAACAAAACCCACCAACTGATTTGTTTCCAAAACTACAACCAAACAACTGCATTGTAGCCAATTTAAACACTTTTTTAAGCAGACCGTAGCTAATTCACTCACCTTTTGTTGTACAGGGTAGTAAAGAATAAATAAAAAGTTAGATTTTTATTAGATTTCCTACAAATTTACAGGACAAAAGCAGCTTGATTTAACTCGAAATATCGAAAGTACTAGATTTCGAGACAGTGTAAATGCACTATAATATAAAAACTTAAAAACATATAAAGGAATAAATTGTTAAAAAAATAAATAAGTATCCATATTATAAGTAAACTTCGAGTAAAATTTTTATTTTTAAGCATACTTTATTACTATTGATCCTCTAGCGTTTTTCGCTTTTCCTGTAAAAGAAAATAAAAGTGTAGTTATGGTCGTTTTCATTTAAGTTGGCGATAGATTTGCAATAGATTTTCCATTGTAAATTTAAAAAAATTTACAACTATTTTTAGTTTATTGTTACGTATGTACGTATGTATGTACATACATACATATGAATGCTTTGTCATTGAGTCTAATACTTTTTCTTTCTATTTACCTTTTTTATGCTTAGTTCCTGCTATGGGCAGTGGTTATTTAAGACTTTATGAGAATGTAGCAATACAACAACAGGAAAATCAAAAGGAACAATTATGGCCTCAGCGTAACATACGAGATGTGGGCGCTTCACTGTCAGCCAGTTATCAACAGCAGCAGCAACAACAAAGAGATAATATCAAAGATTCTTTACAACAGAGTTCCTCAACAGAAATGTCAATGGAACAACCACAAGGTAGGCAAACCATTTAATAGAAAAAACATGAAACGTGAAAAAAACCTGTAATAATAGTTTCCTTTTTTTTGTAACTCAAAAAAGAAATATGCAAGCTTGTTATCTCGTTTTTTAACAAGGCCGTTTTTAATTTTTTATTTGACTTGCTTCTATTGTTCTTCATTTTTGTTTCCAAATGACATTCCTTTTTTGCCGATAATAATGACGATCATGATGTTTTTACTCTTGTCCACCGTTACTTACTCGCCGTTATTGTGCACACGTGTTTTAGGCCAATGTCTACTGGATGGTGAATATGTGCCAGAAACTACAGTATTCTGTGAGAAACAAGTGGGTTGTCGTGCCATACAAAAAACAGGACATTGCTGTCCTGATTACAAATGTGGTAAGTCGTACTTGCTGCATGTGTGTTGCAGCGTGAATAACTTTAAATAAAAGGAATGTTTTAATAGGATTGCTTTAAAATGTGACCGGAATTTTTTGAAAATGAAATTATATGGAAACTTATGTTTCTATGAAGTAATGTTTTATTCAATTTAAGTTTGAAAAAAGTATATCTAAGTCCATCTAAGCTAGACATCCTTTAAATATGGCACACAGAAATTGCTCTTAGTAATAAGTATTAATTATAATTCGTTCAAATAATAAGTAAAATTGTGTGCTTGTAAGGAAGTGTGAGTTTTTTTGGGAAAACCTGGAAGGTTATTATGTAATTCGATTCGAAAAACAAGCCCTTACGAAAGTAGAATGTTCGTTCGAACATGATGCTCAGTTGTACTTACAAAATCAAGTGATGCCAAATTGTATACATATATGTACATATGTATGTATGCTTATAGAAAACTTGGTATTACTGTAATTTTTATGAAAAAACTTTCAGCAGTTGCTCTTAAGTGCCCAGGAGACGATCAAATAATACCATCAATCGGTAAATATGTATTAGTGTCATGTTAGGGTCCCCCTTTGGCTGAGTGGTAGCGATGCTAGCCTCTCAGTCCAGAGGTCGTGGATTCGTTTCCCGCCATAGACCCTGGGTGTTTTCTGCAGACAAGCTAATCGCTTCGCGGGTTGTGTTTGTTTAAAAAAAATTTAATTGCCGCTTTTTCGGTGACGTTCAAATAATATCGTCAATCAGCATTTTAATTTTGTGTTCGTTATGTGCGGATGCAGGTATGTTTTAGTCGGTTGAACAAGAAACTCTTGGTGTGAAAAAATACATTAAACAAATATTATACATATATACAGAGTACAATAGTAATCGCCAAACTTTTTTCCTTGAGAGCACATACAAATACACATACATACATTCCGTTAAATCACACCAATTTGAAACTTATTTCGGTGTTTGAAATACTCCAATGGAAAATAACTGATATTTTATTTGCATTCTATGTTAATATTTAGTAGTAGTACTCTATACATAGAATAATTAATGTGATTGTTACAGTTTGAGCGCCGCATAGTTTCAAATCACTGTTATACTAAATTCAAGTTAGAGTGTCCTTAAAAATTTGCAAAAAAAATCTTAACATATATACAAGTACTATAACTAATTATAATTTTGCGGAATATTAAGGTTGGTGCATTTGAAAAATTTTGTTCTCAAGAAAAAAAGTTTGGCGACTACTGTTGTATCAATTTTAGACTTTGTGTTGATATTCGTCTATTAAATTGTACTTTCATCATCCTGGAAACTTAAATATACAGAAAGCGCATAAATAGAACTCGAAAAACATTATGCAGATAGTTTTCTAACAAAAAGTCTTCTAATAAAATATTTAATAACTCAGTGCATTTCTAAGGAATTTTTTAACACATACCTAGAAATTACTGTTAATCAATTATGTTTGATAAATAAAGTCATAAACAGTATGGATCCAGTACAAACATACTACCTAAGAAGGAATCCAAAGTATAAAAGTGTCAAAAAAATATATATATTTGGTGAAAAATACAAACATATACATGTAATTTATTGAAACAAGATATATATCGTTTGAAAGGTCCTAGTTTCTTCTTTCTAATTCCGTATATATAAATTTAAAATCGGTTATTATTCAACTTAGTTAGAGGTTAGTCAATAGGTGCCTACGGGTACGAAAACCGGGTTTTTACCCGTAACTCAATATTTTGGGAGTGATTGGAAAATTTCCAATACACTTTGTTATTACACGCAAAAAAAAAAAAGGTTAAGGTAACCATAATCAAACATCAACATATTATGTTTGAATTATATGGTTGCAGTCAAGTCATATTATTGTCAATAGAAAAGCAAACTTTAAATAATATGTACAAAAACAATTAATTTTGTTATAAATAATCTTAGTATTGTAAATATGACAACAATATTGTTAAATCTGACTAAAATATAATTTAGACTTACCGTACTATGTTCTAATATTATAATAATAATGTTAAATACGACCATAGTATTATTTTATATAATAATATTTTGTTTTTTAATCATAAATTTATTGGTAAATCTTTTGTTTAAAACAGCTGTTCGTTAAATCCGAAATAAAAATAAATTAATATTGTTGAAATAAAATGTATATGTATATAAAAAATGTATACTTACTTACATACATATGTGTGTATACACGAAATGAAGACACGCCTGTATAAAGAGATATATGTACATACATATCGCACACTAAATCATAAAGAGTCACAAATCAAAATTATAGAAACCTCTTTGCTTTTTTATATACCAGTTACTTAAAGAAATCTATAAAGAGCTCAACAATTGCTTTTGCAATACAGTCTTCTTGAAGAGTATAAAATACCGTTATGCTTGTTTTTATGTCACATACTTGCGTCATTTGTACAGTATCAACAGTTGTTTGCAACTACTAAACATCTGAAATTTTTTGTGTTGTGACTCTTTATTATTTAGTGTGCGATATGTATATATATATATATATATATTTATTTATCTACCTTTTTGTTTATACTTTTTATATTTGTTTAACACCACACGTGCACCGAGAGCTTACAAACGAAACACTGAACTGACAGAAGATATTTCTGAAAAAAAAATTTTTAAAACTTAACATAGTATGGTTTCGGATAACATTATATTGTTATTTACATCATAAATAAATTTCAAATTAAAATAAACTTCTGACAATATGTCGAATAATAAATTTTTTTTAATGTTAAATTTAGATTTTATTTTTCATTTTGCCTTATAATTACTTTTATTGTTATCCAATGGATTTCTAATTGTATAAAGGTGTAGAAAAATAGAATAGATTCATATCGAATATAAATTATTTGCTGGGTTTTGTATAAGTTTCTAAGCCTACTATGCTTATTTTTCTTTTGTGATTTTCAAAAATATTATTGTTTGTGAATTCTCAAATAGTTTTTGAAAGTCTGTGCATAAGATAAGAGTTTGTGACTATTCAAAATGTGTAGTTGAGGAAGTCTGCTGATGATTTGTTACAGCCAAAATTAAATGCATATAGACAACGCTGGACTACCAGCAAATAAATTTCAAATCATCATATTCCCCCTTATTCTAATTGTCGACATCGACGTCACTTTAACACAAAACCAAAAAATTGGGGCTTGTTTACTCGCTCTCGAGAACAATTTTGTGCAACTGAGAATATATTCCTGTTCCCTAAGGTCTAGAAAAAATGATAAACCTGCCGACAGGATTCAGTAGTTTTCGACAACGGCTACACAAGCCTTAATTTTTTGGTGTTGTTTTAGAGTGACGTCGATGCCGACAATTAGAATAAAGGTGATTATTTTTACACAATAATACAAATTATATTGTAGCTATAAATTTTTAACAAAACTGTATTGTTAAACTATATCACACTTTCTATGAATATAATAATGTAATTATTAAATTCAAACATAACTTTGTTTATCGTAACGAAATTAATGTTTAAAATAACAATATTAATTTTCAACGACCACACATTTGTTTCAGAGAACATAATATTGTTTTCTCAACCATTCTACAATCATATCTTTTCTTTGCGTGTATGATCGACAATACCTACCAAAAAAATAGTAACATGTCCCAAGCATTTCGATTTCATGAAAATTTGTTACACACTGTAAATTTCTTCAATAATTATTTATAATAAAAGTTTTTCCAATTTTTTAAATAATTAGATAATTATAGAAATAAATATAAAAACAAGGGACCTTAAGCTGAATAAATTTAGGGAATAACATCTCATCATACAACAAATAAAACTAAGCAAATTACGTTTTTTTCTTCAATCAGATTTGGAGACGTTCACATAATCAACCGCCAAATAGAAATATAAAAATGCTTTGATTCTCATCAATCAGAAAAAAAACGACTGCAAGCACACAAATATTGGCATTTCCACAGGAATGTCAACTTTTTGTACCGTGCGACACCAAACGAATATGCTTGTTATTTTTTAAGAAAACGGAACTTTTTTTTACTTTTTTATATATTTGTATATGCCGTAAGCAGAGCCTAATTGCATGGTGTCGCACGAGACAAAAATGTTGAATTTCTGGTGGAAGGGCCCATATGTAATTGATGGTTTTATTTGATCGTCTCCTGGACACTTTCAACGTCAAACTTCAATGCAAACATTTTTAATAAATTTTTTTATTTGCGAAATGTTTTTTAAATTTTAATTGAACTATAGTGAATTTTAGTCAGAAATAATTTTTTAATCGGGCTTAAGTTCAGTAATTTCAATTCTTATTGAATGAAATATTTTTATTAATTAAAGTGAGTTTCTAAAGAAGAGAAGAAAAATTAAACTAGACTTTATTAGCTGGGGGAAATACCCATATTTTTCTGTACAGCCACGCACTTCATCAGCACCCTAGACTATCTACTTGGGTAGGGATTGTTATTAACATCAGCTATTTAACGTAAATTTTTAATGAAATGGAATATGAGAAATGATTGTTGATATACCTTTGGTAAATATATTTGTAAGTATCGCTATTTTTTATGGACCTAGAATTATCAAAAGGCCAAAATTTTTTGATAACTTTTAAGATACGGGGTGGAAAGTTTTATCGTAAGCGACAATTTACGTATGTAAAACAAATTTGAATATTATAAAATAATCTTATCCTGAAAACTTTAATTTTTGTCGCTTACGAATAAATCGAAAAAAAGCTCGATATAGTATTCGCATAAAGAATTTCATCTAAATATTGAGCCTTATTTTCGATTTAATCGTAAGCGACAAAAATTAAAGTTTTCAGGATAAGGTTATTTTATAAAATTTAAATTTGTTACACATACATACGTAAATTGTCGTTTACGATAAATCTTTCCAGCCCGTATCTTAAGAGTTATCAACAATTTTGGCATTTTGACAATTCTAAACTATGGGTTGGCCTATAAAATTTTAATTTCAATAAAACAGTATGTTTTCGATTAATTGTCTTTTGCGATAAAATGGAAAATAAGGCTCGATATATTAAGCCGTTTGCTCACAAACATACAAACTTTCACATTCATAATAATAAAATATATGGGTTAATTAATGTAAACAAAATTAACACTTTATTGTCAACAAAAATTGTTCATTCTGTTATTAAAAATATGCCCCTGATAGGAATTTTTAAAATTTTTAAGAACAGCACAAGCCCATTACGGGTTAAACTATGTTATTTTCGGAATAAAAAGTATCCCATGCCTCAGTGTGTACCACATTTTATTAAAATTCCTTTAGGGGTTCTCTCGGTATAATGTAACGAACTTTTTGCATTCAAAATACTTTTAAAAATTTATAAAAAAATAAATACTTTTTAAAAAATTTGTGCTTTTCAAGATAGTTTATTTAAAAAAAATACCTACTAGAGAAATAAATTTTCAGCATGTACACTTGAAAAACTGTGCCTTCAGTAATTTTTAAAAATTAAATTTTCACAAAGTATCTTTTTATCGGCCATGCCACAGAGCTCAATTAGTAGAAGATGGTGTCTAAAAAAGAAAACTAAAATACGGAAATTTGTCAGGTATGTTCAGAGTGTGGGTGGCGGTGGTATGCTGGGGCATTCTTCGGCTAGGGCTTGACATTTTGAGGTTTATTCAATTACGAAATTTTTTTTGGAAAAGCATCTTTTAAAAAATTACCTTTCAAGAAAGCATTTTTTAAAAACAAATTTTTAGAACATTTAAAAAAATATCTTTTGAAAAATTGTCCTTAAAGAAATTAGGCCCCTTTCAGATTAGGCAGCTTTACTTGCGAAAGTCTTGTGTTTGTGGGTGTGAGAGGAAAGATCGGTTTGAAGGGGAAAGAATTGCCGAGATTTGAGTACAGACTTGCTTGTACTTGGCAATTCTGTACTTGTACTTGGCAATTATGTATGTATATTCAAGTATATCTTTAACAAAATTATTTTTTTCTTCCACTTCCATTGTATACACCAAATTTCAAATCACTTTCACAATTACAATGAATACAGAATTTAAGAAAATTCGAGCATAAGAAAATTAAACTTGCTCAACAAAGTTGCTGAATGTGAACATAAAAGCAAGTTCAAAAGAAAATAAATAAAAATGAAAATTATATTTGCGCAATTAAAGTTGCCTAATCTGAAAGGGGCCTTACCTTTTGAAAAAATCCCTTTTATTAACATTAGCTTACAAAAAGTAGCTTTCTAAAAAGTACATTTATTTTATAAAGTACTTATTAAAACAGTACTTTTTAGAAAGGTGCCTTTGCCAAAAAGACTCTTTTCGAAAACTCTCGTTCGAAAATAACTTTGGAAAGTTATCTTTTTAGAGAGCAATACCTTCAAAGGACTACATTTAAGAAAGCAAAACTTTAAAATACACCAAATTGCCTTTCAGAACCTAACATATCAAAGACATCGTTTAGGAAACCCCATTTACAAAACAATTAAAGTTAAATAAATTATTAAATTAAATATCCCTTAAAATACTCTTTTTTTACATACGAGTATCAAAGTGAAGTCACATATAACACAAATTTAGTTTGCAGTAAAAATAAACGGAAAGGAAATTTTGCTAATTTAAACAACAACAATATTTTATATTAAGTGTAAAGTTGACATTCGAAATTGGTTATTTTGCAATACTTGGGCGTACCTCTCAAGAAAAGAACTTTGAGTTGGTTACATTAAGCCTTTTTCCCTTTTACAACCGATATTTGCTTCCCCAACGTATTAGATAAAAATTATGATGAATGATAGTTATGGTCGTTTTATGCAAAGGGTGAAGATACATATTCCGTGTTACAATTATGAAAAAAAAATAATATTAAAAACTATGTACCTATAACTTTTATTTTAGTAATTAAAATATTTGTTTAAACATTTTAAAAAATTCCTTATGTTTTTTATTTCTACTTTACATATAGATTGCCAAAAGGATGGTAAAACTTATTCAAACGGAGATAAGTTAGTAGATCCGGAGACACCCTGCAAAGTGTGCTACTGTCAAGGTAAAGTGTGAATGTTTTACTTATTGCAGCAACCAACCACTTTCCTCCGTACACAGAAAAAACTTAAATATATACGAAAACTGCATGTTAAGTAGTTTTACTTTTGCAATGCAACCAACAATGGGATTTAAATAATCAATTATGGAAATAAAAATTTTTGAGTACACTGGAGCCCGATTTGCATCGTTAATAGGGACCGGGGAAACGCAAGGCAAGCCCTTGCCTGGGAAATTTAAAATTTACTTCATATAATGAATTTTATATTTAAGGTTGTGCTTTCTATGTCCGAGCTTAGGCGGCCGAACACTTGGAAGGAAAACATCTGGAATTATCTTTTGTTGTTTCCTTCGCGTTCACACGTTGCCAATATTACGAGAATAATAGCATGTACATATGAATTTGTATATTTGTATATCTATGTATGTATATTAGAGTGGCCGTTATTTATTTTTTTTTATTTCTTATATTCTCACCACCCAAATCGGCTGTTTTAATTTTAAAAAATACAAAAAAAATTTCATAGCGATAAGTTGTGTTTTAGGGGGTGCGTCCGCCCCTCAAAATTGGCCTTCAAGCCTATTTTTCAATGTAATTTTTGGCATATGACTATCTTTTTAAAAAAACATTTTACAAGAAAATGATGAATGGCAATATTTTAGCCCTTTTAGTCTACAACATTACTCTCAAAGAAAGTTTTTTGCTAAAATTAATATTTTAGGAAATAATGAAAAAATAACCAACAAAATACCAAAATTTATATATACCGAAATTGCATTTATATGGAAATTATTTTACTAAACGTTTACAATAAGAGTTTATATCTATTAAATTATTTCATACATATATTAAGTATAGTCATAAAAAAACTAAAAAAAAAAATTACATTGAATGTACGGACTTGCGGGCTAACTACGAGGGCCGGACGCACCCCCTAAAACACAACTTATCGCTATGAAATTTTTTTGTATTTTTTTCACATAAAACTGAACCGATTTGGGGGGTGAGAATAAAAGAAATCAACAAAAAAAAATCCTCCATACAACTAACGGATGTCAACAAAGCGTGTCGTCGAGTACCGAACACAAAAACGATTTTCTCTTCCCAGCCCGTAAATTGCTATCAAACTAAAGGCTCAATTACCCGACTATAATGTAAAGTAACTGCAACAGTAAGAAACAGCTGATCGATATTGTTATGTGAAAAGTAATGCAAAAGGTTATAGAGATGTAATGTAACGTAACCTACTTTTCATATAAAAGATCAGATGTTTCCTACGTTGCAGTTACATTACTTTACATTTTCGCGTCTAAACGCAGCTTATACTAACGAAAGAAGTAATTTTTATTTAAAACTGCAATATACTCGTATTAGATTATTGGAACGTAAGTCCGTTATGTCGCGCCATGCATGTAAAACAAAAATTTTTTGAAAATGAAAAAATACTAGCGAATGAATACTGCCCACGCAGAAAAATACATTCGGGCCAACGTTTTCTAGGGTGGTTCAAACGTTGACAAGTAGTAAGATATTCAACGTTTAAAGCGCTTTGCCAACACTCAAATATGATAACGTCGATCTACGGATGGCCAGGTATTGTGAAAACTAAACAAACCAATATTCGCCCTTATCGAGAACAAGAGGTGAAAACTTTAACAAAAACTGGTGGAAAAAATTATCAAAATAATACATTAACACAACAACAACACGATATTACAAACCACAAATTTAGGGAAAGGAAACACATATTATATGAACATGCATAAGCAGGGTGACCGATGACATTTTTCAAAAAGTGGCACCAAAAGGGGATTTATCACAAAAAAGGGACAAAATTAAAAAAAAAGAGAAAACTACATCAAACTTTTCATTTTTAATGTATTTTTATATAATTCACTCTAAAAAAAAAGGGAAAAAAAGGGCAAGGCAGTCAAAAAAGTGGCAAGGCAGTTGAAAAAGTGGCAATTTGCCACTTTAGTCGGTCAAACTGTCACGCTGTACATAAGTATAAATTTATACTTATTAATTTTATATGTTTGTAAGAGGTAATCTCCGAAAGTGCTTGTCCGATTTTAAAATTATTTGCCAACAACATGAAGACTTGAACCTCTTACCGGACGTAGGCTTTATAAGGTTCTAGGATAGGGCACAGAGGCAGTGAACCCCCTATACTCAGAAAGTATTAAAACGATAAGTTTTAGATTAGAAAGCAATAGTTTCCGTACTCAAAAGAAAAACAAAGCCATTTTAACATGATTACGCTTTTCTGTCTTCATTTTGCCTCCAAGAACCAACAGGGTGACAAATTGAGAATCACTGCCTCTCCGAAAATATCTAACCAAATTTGATGAAATTTGAATCCTTGATTAGGTCAGCGTAAATAAAACACACATGGCAAACGAAATTAAATGAGGGTAAGACAACGTTTGCCGGGCTCAGCTGGTTCCCGATAAAGGTGATTATCATTTTGTTTAGTAAAACATTACCCCAGTACTTCATTGATGAAATTCACAGGGCCTTATCTCAGAATTAATAAATAATTAGTACAATAGTTAATTTTAAAGAATTCATTATCATTCTCATTCTTCAAGAAAATCTACCAGATATCTAAAATTGTGCGATTTAATGAGTACTTGATGTATTTGATGCATTGTGTGTTAGATTTTGAATTTTAATTTTATTTACTTATTGTATTTTACTGTTAATCAGAAAACATTAAAGATTTGTTAAAATCCTCTGTTCAGGTTATGACTAGATATTATGGCTCTAAATCTTAAACTATGAACTTGCATAATCTAATCCATACACCAGATGATGTAATTAATATAAGACCTTCTTTTTCAGAATTATCAGCTTTTTACTTTGGAATTATTAAAATATAAAATTTACGTCCTCATTGTCGACAATATTTGATTACTTTTAACTGAATTTTGCTATTTTCTATTCCTTAGAAAATAGTAAAAGTAGTTTTGGCCTTGTGCTCTAATTTACTCAAATAATAAAAAGTAAAAACATTTTTTACGAAAAAGCATTGGGAAACCATTTTTCAGATTGTAAGCCGTAAAGAAATTTTACAAACACAATTAAAATTTTATGAAATTTTTTTTTTTTATATCGACTGTTATATGTACCTCAGTTTCGAGTGTTGGCTGGTGTAGAAATTTAGGAAACGAAAACATGTGTATCTTTGCTCGAAATGAACCCATATTTCTAGAATTCTTAGAGGAATATAATCTATTCCACTTTCATCTGCAAAATTGGCTAGGGTGAAATATAATACACACTAAAGACTGTTTGCTTCGACTGTCTCCAATCGAATGAAAACCAATATATCATTGGTGTTGTCATTCGAACAAAAATTTTTCTAATATTCGAACATATTTCTATGATTTTTGTTCGAACGAACAAACATTTTTAATTAAGAATAGAAAATTATTCGAATAATTCGTATATTATAACAATTTCCTTCCAATTTCCGTTCCATTACCGCTTACGTTTTTAGTTAACTACAAAAAAAAATTATTTTTTCATACGTATACAGTATTTACCACTTATACGAGTATGAACGTCGGTTATAAGCATTTCCCGCTTTTATGCATGTAAGTTCGTGCAATTTCAGGTCGCAATTTAAAATAAACATGGAAATTTCTTCTATAAGCATTTCGCTTATATGCATTTCTAGCTTATATGCAGCAAAATTTTGATACAATTTGAATAAATTGCATGAAAAATGCCCTCTATATGCAGCATTCACAAATTTGCAAAATTTTTACCAAAATTGTTCTAAAATGATAAATTCGGAAGGATCCTCCCTATCTATCTATCAATATTTATCATCACTGTCATAAGTCAGCTGTTAGATATAAATGTAAATGAGCGTGTTCCTAAATAAAATTAAAAATTTTTACATAGTTATGAAGTAAATGAGTAATCGCGAGTGAAAATGAGTGCTAACAAAAGAATATATTTTTGTCTTATAGACAAATATCAGAATTGTTATATATGCACAACTAATGCATTTAAAGGATTTTTTCATAAGCACCATATGTGCATATAAACGAGTTTTTATATTTGCATTTCCCGGTTATATGCACCGAAAATCGTGCATTTTCATGATTGCTTATAACCGAAATTTACTGTATTTATTTATTGTATCTTCAAAAATGAACTAACAATAAGTAATCAAATCTTAAATCTAAATATAATTATTAGGACCGACCAGTATCGGACATAAACTTAGTTATAGTAATTAATATACATTAATGTCGTCCCTCTTTTTTAAGCCCATGTGTCCAGTAAAGTTCAAGATATTACGAACAAGCGGATTAGGATGTGACTCGAGTTTTGTTAAATATTTGCCTGCGTATTTTGCAATTTCTTCAGTCACGATGTATATTTGAATTTTTAATGTACCATGGAGCCGATGTTATCAAACGTAAAATTTAATTTTGTCTTCTTTCGTTGGATTTTCTCAACATTTGAAGCTGAAGCACTGCCCCATAACTGAATTCCATAGCACCATATTGGCTTCAAAAGCGACTTGTATATCAAAAGTTTGCAGTCTAGGCTGAGTGTTCAATTTCTGCCAATCAACCAATATATTTGAGTTCATTTAAGTTTCATTTGAGTTAACTTAGAGTCAATATGATGTTTCCATGTAAGCCTTCGATCAAGGTGTATACAAGGTATTTCACTTGAGAATGTTGATTCGAATGGGGGAACAAGTATCCCTTCTTAGGGTAAACGTTACATGGACACACTTTTGCTCATTTACTTTAATTCTCCATAAGTTCAACCATGTTTCTAGCTTAGTAATATGTTCCTGGAGATTGCGGGATGCCTCATAAGGGCTTTCGTGCATACTCATACAGGCTGTATCATCGGCAAATGTAGAAGTTTGGATACTAATGCTCACAGCCATATCACAAGTATATATTGAATAGAAAACTGGCCCTGTGGCATACAGGAAGATATAGATATATCATATTCATGAAGTGTCCTTCCACAACAGTGAACTTCCTATCAAAAATACAACTTTCCAAAAGTTTTTGTATGTTTATGGGCAGATATGCTTTCAATTTTAAAAATAGGCCGTCGTGCCATACTTTATCAAATGCCTGAGAAACATCAATAAAGAGACCAGAGCAATACTTCTTTTCTTCAAATGTCCTCCTTATAACTTGAACTAATCTATGCGTTTGCTCAATAGTGCTATGCTGACTTCTAAAGTCAAAAAAAAATATTAAAAAAATAAAAATAAAGAATTTGGTACAATCGTAAAAAAGTAAAATTTTTCGTGAAAGTTAGTACAATTTGTAAATCTGATTTCGCATCCCTGAATTACAGAAAAAACAGAAATTTTTGAACAGTTAATTTTATGTGTTTTAAAACAAATAAATATTTGTTTATTTGAATGAAATGATTTAATTTTGTATTTGTTTTTTAGATAATGAACATGTTTTATTTAGGAATTACAATTTCCCGGGAAAATTCAAAATTTCCAAATTTTGAACAGTGACGGCACCAAGCGGGGCTCTAGTGTACTATAAATGTTACATATATATCATAACACAGTCGTTAAGCAGCTCTGGGTCGAAGAACATCATTTCGCGTCATCGTAATTATTTCTTAAGTGCGGTCAGGCTTAGTTCTGTTGTTGGGGCTTCGAGAGTTTTTCGTCTCGCTCGCACTGGTTAACTGATCTGCCACGGATAATCGTATAATCTTGCGGCTTTTTTGTGGAATTTCTTTACCAGCCACGTTACTACTTCCTATGTGAAGGCATAGGTGGTACAGTCAGTCACGGAACATTTTTGAAAATACTGTTAATAACATCTTGGCATATGGTCTAGTTACTCCGCCCATATTCGTGCAATACCATACGAGTACTATGCAAATTTACTTTGTATAGTGTGCTTAATAAATAAATAAATAAATATTTCATAACACGTGTACTTGGATTAGTAATAAAATTATTTCACAAATTTTAAATAACATTTTGTTGAGTGTAATATAAGAACTACCAATAACAGTGTGTTGTTTGCTGTGGCAGTACCAGTGGCAGTAGTTTGTACATATTGTATTTTTGGACAGACTCTTGCACTTACTGCATGGCATGTGGTTAAAAAATTCAGTTTTGTTTTTATTAAATAAAATTTTCATATTTATTTTATTCAATTTTCTTATGCATAGGAGGAGAAATTTTATGCAGTTCTGTTACTTGTTTCCATCGTGATGATTGTACGCCCAAATATATACCAGGTGTTTGTTGTCCAGAATATGATAATTGTCCAGGTTAGTTATGTATATGACACACTTATTTATGCAAACACTTACATACATACATTCTCATTACATTCTTATGAGCCGTTTATTTTGAAAGTGGCATAAGTAAACTTAACTAAAAGTACATACATATTTAGTCGACCCTTTCGATTATTAAATTTTCAAATAAGTAACTTTATCATTTTGAAGTTATAGTTACATCTACATGCTGACTTATGTTAGCAGTATAACTGCCACTTTACCACAAAATGAAATGAAATTTAATGTTTAAAAATCTAAACAACTGAACAGATTTTTTATGGAATGACTTGTGCCACTTTCAAAATAAATGGCTCATATACATACATATATGGGAGTACATACACCCAAAAAAAGTTTTAAACAATTTTATTTTAAAAACGAAACCTCCATGAAATCTTATATATAAATACGGCACACATTTCTTTGTTGTACACACTTTTAAGTATCTTATCGTCCACGAACATGGATAAAACATATATGGTTTAGAAGGTATTTTTGAGTAGATATGCACAATATAAATGTTTTTTCAAAATTCTTAGCATAAAAGTTCTAACGAAGCGATTTAAATTTGCATGAAAAAAAAAAACTTAATTTTTAATTTTTGTTTTGTACACTCATGTTTGCACAAGTACCCCAGCAAAAAAATTTTCGAAATTTTGTAATGGGTAGTACTCTTTTAATGGCTTACAAAGTAATGACTGATACTTATTTATGTAATTATTTTATGTGCATAATAATGACTGCCCTGTAATGAATAAAATAAGAACTTATTTATATCATTACGTGAAAGTACTTATTGTAGTGCTTTCAAGTTAATAAGGAAATATATCTAGAGAAAAATTTATTGATCGTGAAAATTATTTTAATTAGAAAAACAAGGAAATTAATTTAGAATAAGTTTAAGCAAAAATTAATCTATAAAATGTTGCATATTTGTAAGCAAAAAATAACCCATTACATTTTGAGTACTTTTAGGCAATCAGTAATATATTAACTTTTGCATGTTTGTAGGCAAAAAGTATAGGGTACCGCATACTTTTTGAACTTCTCAAACAAAAATAATGGGTTATTCAGTCAAATTGTAAGTACTTACGACTGAGGAGTACATACACTTTTTTGCATTCTAGTAGGCAAAGTTTTTTGCTGGGACGTGTCAAGTGGTCTAATTTAGACCACCGGCGATCCTAGTATAATTAATTTTGTTTTGTATTATTTTAAAAATTTTCGTTCTTGTTTTAAAAATGAAAACTATTTTCAAATCAAAAAAAAATATATTTTTGTTTTAAAAAGATATAAAGTTGAACATACTCAAATTAAAAACTTACGTTATGCAGAGTTATGCTAGGAACACAATTGGGACGAACGACGAATTTCGTTCACGTTGACGAATTCGTCGATAAGAATTCGAATTTACTCACCGAATTCTGCTGTCATAATTGATAAAGTTGGTTATTGTGTATGCAAAGAGAGATAAAAAATTGATTTTTCGTCGTTCGTCGGCGTAAAAAATAGAAATAAACCTATCTCAGAGTTCGTCACACATGGCGAATTTCGTTCTACGGTGGTGTTGTGTTCATTTTCATATGCGCAAATGTGTTTTATTTTTTATGACGAAAGTTCGCACCGAAATATTCGTCGTTTGTCCCAGTTGTGTTTCTAGCATTAAGAAATAAATATTCTTGGGGCAATAACGAAGCATTTTTATGTTAAAGCTAATTATTTTTATATTAAAAATTAAATATTTTAAATTAATAATACATAATTTTCAAATTAACGATGTTTCGTTTTAAAATTAAGAATGTTAAATTTTTTTTTAATTTCAGTCTTCGACCGTAGTCGAAAGCGCTAAGCGAGCAAATTTTCATTTGTGTTATGACGAGTATTCAACAAAAAGTTTCGCTATTATGAACACCGTGATTTTTAAAATTTGCAATAATTCTAAAATTTTGTGTTCAAGACTCGTACAGAAATGGAAATTAAAATACACTTGGTCATATTAATAAATTAATTCTCTCTTTTCACCACGACACAAATGTAAATTTTACTCGGGAAAAATATAATTTTTTAATTTTAAAAATTAAAATTATTGATATATGTAATTACAAAATATTTTTATTTTTAAAATGGTTAAAAATACATTTTCTTTTTTACTATGATTTCAAAAATTATAATTTTATTTTAATAAAAATACATTATTAGTTTTTAAATTTCTAAAACGAATGCACAAATTTTTACTTTAAAACTGCTTGGTTATAAAAATTACAATGTTATATATTAACAGCTTTATTTATAAAAATTATTAAGGCTTTATAAAGGCTTTTTAACAAAAAATGTTCATGAAAATCTGTTTAAAAAGCCTTTATAAAGCCTTAATGAGTTTTATAAATAGGCTGTAATTTTATAAGAAACAGTCTTATTTAAAAATGATTTTTAAAAATGTAGCATTTAAAAAAAAAGCGCAAAATTCTTGTTTTAAGAACGGTTCTTTGGCTCAGTGTACAAACATATCAATATGTTTTTCTCTGTTTAAATATCTATTCTGTTTGGTGTATATATTGGAAATTGAAATTTTAAAGTTTTTTTAAATAGCTATTATGTATATTATGTATTAGTTATAATTGAAATATAATAAACAGAAGTAATTTCTTATTTTTACACGGATCACCGTACAAAGATAATTAAAAGCAAATGTTAATGAGAAATTGAATATTGAAAAATTTCATGAAAAACTTTTGACCCTCTGAGCCTTTTGAACCAAACATGTAAGTAATTTAAAAAAAAGTCTTATGCAGGGTGAGCTAAAAGTTACCACGGGTCTTAAAAGTTTGATAATTTTTTCGTTTATTATTTTTTTTCCTCAGATTATATAATATACAAAATGGAAATTATTTTACACTAAATATGAAAAATAATGGCGCATATTCAGAAATCATTACTAGGTGCTAACTTTTTTAAATACGTATTTAAGTTATTCATAGACGGCTACGAAAGTTTAGACTTAATTATGAGTGAAGCTGTAACTAAATGTGAACTAACTTATACATGTTATACTTATACTTTACATGTCAAAAATTGTTTTTTGATGGTTTGAATAGTTTTTATAGCTATTGCTATTTATGGCGAGATACAGGGGTTAGAAAATAATTTTCGTAACAAAATTAATCGACACTATTACAGTTATAAATTTATTTTTGTTTTGATTTCTTTGTACTTAAAAGCAGCGTACGAAAATAAACGAAGCAAATTGTTTGAATTTGTTTTCTTTGGTTCTTTGAAATGAGTGAAAAAAAACAAAACAACAACAATGAGAAACATCGTTCAGTTTGTTTTTGTATTATTTTTTTTTGCAAATAAGCACAAGCCAGAGAACATTGCCGATCGACTGTAAGACGAATAACAGCCGCCGCCGGCAACAAACAATATATTCATTTAATCGTGCTCCGCTAGAAAAGATAATAATGGGTTATAAATGGAAACGTTTTGAAATATTTGCGGCGAATTTAAACACATTAAGTTTGTTTTATACTATGTTCACACTTATGATTTTAAACATTTTTAATACATCGTCAGCTGGTTTCTGGTTTGCGGCACAGTATATTCAAAATACATTATGTCTGCAGCAAACCAGAAACCAAACGACGACATTTTCACAATTGTGTTTAAGACAAGTTTTCTAAGAACCAAAGTTTTTTAAGAACTAAACACAACCGTTCATATTATATTTGAGATGATTAAGGTTGACGTTTTGTCAATAAAAAATTGTAATTACGAATAATTATGCTTTTCAAACAACAAATGTTTTTTGTAAATAATTGAGTATTTTTTAAGTACCCTGCAGAAAATTTGGTGACAATTGATCCAAATGTACTCGTCCTATAACTGGAGATAATGTGGGTGTTATCAAAAGTACGTAGTAGTGTATGGTGAAAAAAGTCATATCGTTTAAATGGTGGCATATTGACCATTTTCGTGGTATATCGTCTTGATCTTGAGCCAATTTAATTCGGACTCGGTCTAGTATTGTAGTAAACTGCACTGAACATGTTCGATGTGGTCGAACACAGGACCTATCAAATAGTGTAAATATAATGTTAATTGCTCCCTTCAATGTGACTCTGGGATCAGTCCCGTAACTATACTTAGATATTAACCTAAGCTTAAATGGTATTTATACTTTTGAAATGTGAGTGGCCCTGTAGTCGAGTGGGTAGTGTGCCAGCCTGTCATGCACGAGGTTGTCGGTTCGAATCTCAAAAAATTTTCAGATTAAAAATAAAATTAAAAAAAAAATGTCATTGCATTTGTAACAATAAAAAAATGTATAAGCGTTAATTGTTACAGTTAAATGTCGAAATTTTATTTATAAATAATTTATATTATTATACATCGAATAGGTCCCTATGGGATAGTTCAGTGACAAGTCACAAGGTACATACAAAGTATCAATTAACCCCATCCTAGGCCATCCCCATGTAAAAGTGACTGGTCCGTTTCATAGGAAGTGTTAGAACTCGAACTGGTCCCTATCACTTGGGGACCGGTCACGTGACTAGTCTTGTGTCAGTTCCATTTCCTGCAGGGTAATTACTTGCTTACCAAATAATTTATCAGGTGCCGCCATTTAATAACAAAACAAAGGTGCCAGAGTTATCAAAAAACGGACTGAACATACTCTATTTAAGTGTTTAAGGAAGTGTTTAAATGTTAAATACTTCATTTGAGATGTTTAACAAAACACTTCATTTGAGATGTTTAACAAAACAAGTCAATGTATGGTAAAAAATCTCAAAATCATCGTGTTTAAGCTCTTAAACACGAATGAGGCGTTAAAAACGTTTAAAAACATAAGTATGAACATAGTATTATATAGCTTAGTAGCAATTTCTATAACCGGGTGTCCTAAGACACCTCTCTCCTTTTTTTATTTAATTGTAATTTATATCGATCATAGTATTATCGACATTTTATTTTCTTATTTCTTTTATCAGCTGGGAGTCGTTACTTCGTTAGTTTAGATTTCTGAATAGAACCTGTAACTATCTGTTAACTATTTTTTATATCTGTTTAATAAATTTCGACTTTAGTTACGATTTATGAATATGCGCCAATGTCTAGAATAATGTACTATGCTTGCTCACAAATACAGTGATTTCATTGATGTCATATATTTAATCCAAACTCAAAAATATATTCATCTCTATGGAAAAACTGGCTTTGTGGGAAAGATGTACAGTATGTCAAGAATAAGTTTTTACTTTAAATAAAAGTTAACGTTTGTATAAAAAAACTGATGTTTTTAAAAACAAAAAAAATCCATTTTGTTTAAAAGCAAGCAACAAATTTTCATGAAACAACTACTATTAAAACCTTTTTTGTAGTGTCAAGAATCTTTTTTTTACAAAATTTTAAGATCTGTATTTAGCATTAAATTTTCGTATAAAAAAAATATTTTATAGCTTTCGTACTTGATATGGCCACTTTATGCGTCTGCCACACACATTGGACTTTCTTTTTAATTGACTTCATTCAAGTCATAGTTAGCTGGTATATTTGCCACTTCTGGGCTCTCCTTATAGTCTGTTGACAGTTAGCAACTCTTTTTTTTCAAATAATAATTTTCAATTGTTTTTAAGTCTAATTTTGGCCAGGTGCATTTATGATTTTTCTTTTTTATACGAAGTTTTTCAATCATCATGACATAAATTCATCAGCTGCGAACACCCTATAACTATACACACTTTTTTTAATACTTCTATGTCTTTTGTAATTATACGAAAAATATTTGCATGGAATCGTAATAAAATTTTTGAGATATTATAATGTTTTTTAAATAAAATTGGAGAATAAAATAAAATAAAATAATAAATTTAATAAGTGCTTAATTTTTATTTTTTTTGTCATTTTGCTTTATAATACTTTTATTGCATAACTGCATATTATGACGTGATTGGGCCAAAAATTTTTTATGTTGGTATGCCCTGTATGCAAATTTGTCATAAATTATTTGCTTAAAAAAAAGGAAAAATTTTTAATTGTAATCGAGCGATTAATGAGTGCGATTACGATCACAATTACGATTAAAAGATGCGAATAATCGCTATTTCGACTACGATTATGATCGCTGTGCAAGCCATAGCCTCAATGCAGAATATCACGTTGACCTACTAGTCCACAGGTATCTAAGTATTCATAATGGCCAAGAAAAATTTTACTGTAGAAAGTAGTGATTCTTTATGAGCTCATCCTAAATAGTATTTGTTTTTTAATAACGTCTGCCGCAAAAAGTTTCATCGGAAACAACAACATTACATACACTCTTCTTTAAAGTCCTCTGCAAGCGTCCTTGTGGAAATCTTTGTATTCTGGATTACTTTTACATTTAAATGCTCTGTAAATATATTTATTTTAGACGTAGGACCATATCCACGTTTCTAAGCACGATAAACCATATATGACGGCATATTACCGCTCATCGTCAAGAGTTTTCAAAAAAAGTATAAATAAATTGAGTTGTGCAAATATTTGTTTGACACTAGTAGTAGTGAAATGCCGCTCCGGCCGCAATTAAAATTTTGAAATTTTAAAATTTTAATTACCCAAATTTTAAAATTCTTGGAAATTTGTGAAATTTGATACCTTGCGTTTTCGGCGGCACGCTTTGATGTTTTTTTGTTTACATTAGGAATTTTTTGTTTACATAAGGAGTTTTGTTTACATTAACCCTTGTGGGAACGGGTGATTTTTTTTGGGGTTACATTAATTGTGTGAACGGGTGATTTTGTTTTTTGTGGGAATACGTTAAGTGGGTTCATATGTAGGAGGTTTTTCTTTTTTGTAATGTATGTATGTCTATGCCGACGGGAAAATCATGAATACGATTTTTCCTAGTACCAAAGGGAAAATCATGAAATGATTTTTCCTAATACTAATGGGTGTGAAATAGTGAAAATTAATTTTTCCTAATGCCTACGGCAATGCATGAATATTTTTCCTAATGCCTACGGCAATGCATGAATATTTTTCCTAGTGCCGACGGCAATGCATGAATATTATTTTTTTCAAATGCCGACGGTAAAACATGATTATTATTTTTTTCAAATGCCGACGGGAAAATGATTTTTCATAATTCAGACGGGAAAACATAAAAGTTATTTCTAATGCTAATACAGGAGTTTAAGGCTTATAGTGATTTGGGGTGGGTGGGGTTGTTGTCGTAATACATAACCGAGGGACTTTATGGATTTGTCCGTCCGTCTGTCTGTTGTGCGAGGCTGTGATTGGCCGGGGGAGCGTGGTGTAGTTGAGGTAGATGGATTGAGTGTATGTGTGTATACCTGTCTGTTGGAATTTGTGTGATGGTGTGATTGACAGGGGGCGGGGTATAGTTGAGGTAGATCGACTGCGTGTATGCAGGTGTTGCAAGTCTGTAGGAATTTAAGGCTTATAGTGATTTGGGGTAGGTGAGGGTGTTGTTGTACGAGTAACATGTATCCATGGGAATTTGTGGATGTGTCTGTCCGGAGGAATTTAAGCGAGGCTGTTATTGGGAGGGTTGTGGTGTAGTTGAGGTTGATCGACTGCGTGTATGTATGTATGTCTATATGTTTGTAGGAGCTTAAGGCTGATCGTGATTTAAGAGAGGTGAGGATGTTGTTGTAATATGTAGGAATCTGTATGTATGTATGTATGTCTGTGAAAATTTAAGGCTGATCATGATTTAGGGTAGGTGAGGTTGGTGTAGTAATATGTCTGTGTGTATGTACATATGTTTGTAGGAGTTTAATGCTATTAGTGATTTGAGGATAGGTGAGGGTGTTGTCGTACGAGTGATTTGTATGCGTGGGAATCTGTATGCATGTTCGTAGGAGTTTAAGGCTGATCGTGATTTGCGTTGTTGTCAGTGTTGTTTGTAGGAATGACCGTGAGAATTTTTTTATGTATATCTATAGGAATTTAAGGTTGGCCGTGTTTTGTGAGGGGTGGTGTGTTGTTGAAATAATTTGAATTTTTCTTAGATGAAATCTGGTACATGTGTGTGTGTGTGTGTGCGTGTGTGTGCGTATGATTTTCTCACGCTAGTAGTTTTATGTACGTAGAAATAAATTGTATTCAATATCGAGATTTGGTTCTATAAAATGTTTTCATATATCTGATACATATATATACGTATATTTTCATACTCAAGATTGCTGGGTATTTTGTCATGCTTAAAATTGTCCAGCTTTAAAGTCTGCCTGCGAGAAATTTGTTTATATTACAGATTTTGTTTATTTAACTACGTCCGGCTTCTTTCGCTGAACTTCTTTTCATACGATCAGGGGGATTTATAGTTTCTCTGTCCATAATAAGGTCGTTTAGCTTGGGCATGTGCTCTGACTGAATGGTTTGCGTTGTTCATATATTTTTATGATGTAGATATGTAAGTGTGATTGTCAAGATCTAATAAATACTTGAGTATTGATAAGAAATTTGATATTATGTGTACATACATATCTACAAATTGATTTTATGTATGTATGCGGTCTTTTGTTGATGTTGTAAATATTCGCCGGGTCTTTTATGTATAGATGTCAAATATCTTCATAGTTTTTTTATTTTTTTATTTGAAATTAAAAAACGTTGATTTAATTTTTATCTGTATTTACTTCAAAGTTTGTGAGGATTTTCTGTTTTAAGTAAAACTGAATTCCTTAAGATACATACTTTAGACTAATAGTAACTATAATAGAAATATTTTCTATAAAGTTGATGCAGCTTATAGTCATTCGTAGAAATATTTTGATATAAATTTTTTCCAGCCGTAGGCTTTTTTCATCACCTTTTACATTTATTTTAGAACATCTTGCATTGCCTTTTATACATTTATAAACATTTTTAAATGATACTGATCCAGCAGTCCAGCTTATGTAACGATAGTTTTTTGTTAGCCAGCTTGCTTCTTTTTTTTATTTTTTTATTGATTATTGAGTTTTCTAATGAAGTTATTATAGTCGTAATTGTTGAAAACAATCGCTACTTCTTTTCCAATAAATTTATTTGAATTACTTTTGAAACCTTGTACGTCTATAAAAATTATGTTGTTTTCCATATTACTCAATTTATAAGACTTTTAGAACTTGTCCTTTGATGGGTATATATTCTATTATACGATCATGAATATGAATACAGGAAGCTGATTTCTTTGCTTACTATTTCAAATTAAAATTTTATTCAATTGCCCCGCTATTGAATAAAAGGAGCTTTTATCTTAAACTCTGGTACAGGTAGAAATGCATGAGATTCTTTCATATACTACCTTTACTGGAATCTTAGATACATATAATAACTATATAGAATTGCATTACGTTTATTTTTTAAATTTTATGTTAGGATTATCATCATATGGATATGAGACTGAACTTAAATGTACTTTTAAATTAGTTAATTCATAATAACCAATCTTATTTTCTTCTTGAATAGCGAACAACAGAAAACGAAGTCGTTTTCTTACAATTTCGGTCTAACGTCTCAACTGGTCCTCTAGTATACAATATGACTTTGTATGTCAGCATTTCTGTCTCCTCTTTCTCAGCGTTAGGGATAATTAAATTTTAAACTTTTTATTCTTCAAATTGTGTTACTTCATACTGATAATATGTTTAAGTACAGTAATAATGTACGAGTATATGTTTATTTTATGACGGGTGAGCGCCTATGGCTTTTATTTGATGTTCTGGATGAAGTGATTTTTTTCTCATTTTCTTAAAGTTTAGCGTATTGCGTATATATTTCTAATATATTTAAGTGAGCTTTTTGTATCTGTCAGACAGAGTGAACGTATCAGTTGGTCAGTCAGTCTCTCTTTTTTTTATTTTATTAATTTTTTCTTCTAATGTGTCACTACTATTTTTTCAGATTTTACTACTTGAAATAGAAAATATTTATATAATTTTAAAAGTATTAATATATACATACATATAGGTAAATAAATGTATGTACGTAGAAATTAGTTCATATACAAAGAAATACATCTTTAATAATCAACTATTCTAGAAAATCGATCTAAAATAACACATTTACCTCCATCATCAATTCCCCATCAGTGTTTTCATAAAGTGGTAGAAATATTGGAATATCTATGTTTGGGAGAATTTTTAATTCAAGTGTTTCTATATAAGATTTGGTGTTTGACCCCTTGACGTTATTGTGGTTAACGTAGACTGCGTTGTATCTCATTCAGATGTAATCATTTCTCACTTAGAAAAGGTCCTCATCACCATCAATCATACTTGTATACAATTCATTCATGAGTGGAGTTGGTCCAGATACAATTGCTGTCTACAAATTAATGATTAGAAAATAGCTTTCTCATCACCTTCTAACAAGTTTAATATTTTGCTAGCATGCATGCTTTAGCATGCTTCTATCGATAGTGACGCGAGAGTCCGACATTTAGTGCTGTTTTAATTAAAAATCTATAATATTAGAGTTACGAATTCACTCTTTTGAATTTTTAACAAAGTAGATACATATTGTTACGTTTTTATTCTCTGTTAAAAACGCTTTTCCGTAGATTCGTAGATTTGCAATAAATAAAAGACCCCAGTGTACTAATTAGGGTTAAGAATGATACAATCTTTATTAATCAATAAATACCACTAATCTAAATTCAATTCAAGAGCTTAAATACAAACACATAGATACTTCAATATTCACAACTGTTTACCACTACACCTTCTTTGCTGTTGTATATACACGTCTCAGACCACTGGCTGCGCTAGTTTTGACACAATTCTGCTTTCTCTGTTGCTCGTCACACACAAGACTCACTCTGCCGACACTTCCAGTTGATACACCAATAACAACTCTATGGCAGACTCTCACAGTTGATACACCAATCAGGACTCGCTGGCTTCACTTACACACGTTTATCAGCTTCCACTGCTCCCTTACTCTTTACTCAAGGGACTCCACAATAAACTCAAATCACGACAGACTCCAACTGTCACTATAGACTGTACTATAGTCTCTTCAATTTCCAACTCACGTATTGTAAAGCACAGACTCAAATATCAACTCACGTTGTATCACAAATCACGGACTGCGCACAACTTAATTGTCAACTCACTTGATTACCAACAGACTTCTTATTAGCAACTGCACTTATTCGCAACTGAGCTTCTTCGCAACTGACTTATTCGCAACTAACTTTTGATCGCGACTGAACTCTTAATCACAACTGAACTGCTGTTGGATGCGTCAACCCCTTTTTATACTTCGCACAACAACCACTAGAATTTTCATGCAAAGTCTAGACCTAATCATCATTATCTTCAATGTTGTTTATAAAGCGCGTAATTAAGTTCTTGTGGTAACTATGTACATACGTGTGTATATGCATACATCATTAAGTGGTTGTTTACTTATTTCTACCTTTCGTTGGAATTGCCAGGCATGTATGTATGTATGCATGTAGCTATGTCTATCTTCACAACAAGCAGAAGCTTGTAGTTGTTGTTGGTTGTTTACGTTTAATCACGTATGTATGTACTAGGCATGCGTATATAGTTATTTGTTATAGTGCTTGCATGTACGTGTGTACGTTTACTTCTTCTGGATGTTTCTTTGTTATTATTCCAGATACTTCTTTAATTGCCCTGTAGGAATATTTTCGCACTATTAACCCTGTTGGAATTTATTTGCATAATGATGCATTAATCTTGTCGACGGCCATTTCCGTAACAATATCTATTTCATTTGCCACAAAGTCTTAAAATTTCTTTCCTTATAAAAGTATGACGTGAGGAATTTTTTTAAATTATACATGCTTCGGTATGCTTCCAATATTTTTTTCGGTAAATTTATTTCATATTCATACAGATACAGATATAAAGTAAGATCTGTTTACATTCAATTTTACAATTTATGCATGCTTCAGCATGATTCTAGTTGAAGTCTGTATTTATTTAGTAAGTTTGTTTGATACCCATTCATACACATGTACATTGTTAAAGATTGGATATCAAAGTACAATTTCCTTAGTTTATCTAGAAATGAACAGAGTGAATATCTATGTATTATAATAACCATATTCACACTTTAAAATTTTGTGTGCTAGAGCTTTCGAAATGGAAAATGTACACCTTTTACTATAAAAAGTGATAATATGATGTGTTTCTGAATATTTTGAACTCTTAAGTTTTCACAATATTTCATACAGACCATCAAGTTTAGAGAATTGTAGTATATTAAGCTATTTATCTTCCCTGAGACCTAACATTCCGAATCAATCCTTCAAAAAACCAATACAAATTAGATTTTTCCTTTTTAATTTTATTTATATTTTAATTGAATTTCAACATTTTGTACCTCTTCAAATTACTGTATACTGTATTTTGCACCTTTTTCTCATTCGTTGAGTTAACTTTAATCGCAAATATTTTAATGATGAGATCAACTTTTCTATTGTAGGCATTAAGTAGATCTTTAGGTATATCAATCCACTTATATGAACCATTATAGCTAAATTCTTAACACATAATTCCTTTTAATGATCTATTAATTTATTCTACTATTGATTCTTGCATATTATGAAATTTTTAATCCTCTGTCTATGCATGAATTTTGCAGTGTTTATTAAAAATTCTTTACCATCATCTATTTGTATTTTTTGTTTTAATACTCATATCATTTCAAAAATGTTTTCCATTGCCTTGGTTTTTTTCGAGTGCAGCTTTTATTTTCAACGATGCTCACCATATAAACTTTGAGAATGTGTCAGTTACAGTCTACAAAAATCAATAATTTCTATTTTCTCAAGAAAAGCTACCCACTTCACCTAAATCAGCTCCATAAAATATCATCTATTCCATTCATTACATCACTACAATACACAAACAATTTTCGAAATTTATTATGGAGTTCGTTTACTAAATGTCTTTTTAAGGACATTGAGTTGTTTTACAGTGTTTTAGAGAGTGTTGTGATCCACTTGATACACTTTCAGCTATTTATACTAAAATGTAGTTAATAAATTTTATCGCTCAGCTCTTCAATTTGTTTGTCAAAAGATGATTTAATTTTTAGAATGTCTTTTTCAATTTTATACCTATCTTCTATCGTTAATTTTATTTCACACTCCACTTATTAATTCATCCTTTAGTTTCTCTATTTGAGTTTCCAGAAACAATTTACTGATAACATTGTTCACCGTCAGTGAACATTGTATACATTGGTAGAAATTATATATTTTATTTAGTTTTCAAAATCAAATTTGTCATACTATTTTCACGTTTTATCAATCATTAAAGAAAATAAACCCACTTTTAAGCCCCATATTTGATCATCAACTTGTATTTTATCTTTATTCAGTTTTAGATTTCTATCGCCAAATTTCCACTCATTATTGAAGTCTTTATGTGAGTCATAGTTTGTATCTAATTCATTTCATGCTTCCCAGACTAATAAGTCAATATAAGCATCTTTGATGTTGGAAGGCCGTGAGTAAAAATCATCTTCTTCTTCTTCATCGTCATATTCATTCTCAGTATTAGCATCATTAAATAAGATGGTATTATCAAATATTGTTCCTTTTGAAAGTTTCTTTAACTTGTCTCTATCTTGAGTGATGGTTTTTCAGACTTTAAACTTGTATTATTTTCAACTTCTGTCTTCATTTTACTTTGTTCTTTCTTGTGTAATCTTTCAATATTTTTAGAACTATTTATGAATTCTTTGAGAGGTTCTGTTATAGGATCAAATATATCTCTTAGTTCTTTACGTGTATCTATTTCACCAGTTTTTATACTACGAAGCTTTTTCTTCAAGACATTTCTTGTCAACACCAACTATTTTAAAATTTTCTCATCCATGTTTAATAATAGCAAATAAAAGGTATCAGCTATTAGATCAGGTATCACCTATTAGATCAGGTATCAGCTATCAGATCAGCTTATCAGGAGCTGCTCTGGTTTTCAGATCATCTTATTAGGAGCTGGTCTGATTTTTAGATCAGCTTATCAGGAGCTGGTCTGGTTTTCAGATCAGCTTTTCAGGACCTGATCTGGTTTTCAGATCAGCTTTTCAGGACCTGGTCTGGTTTTCAGATCAGCTTTTCAGGACCTGATCTGGTTTTCAGATCAGCTTTTCAGGACCTGATCTGGTTTTCAGATCAGCTTATCAGGACCTGATCTGGTTTTCAGATCAGCTTATCAGGAGCTGGTCTGGTTTTCAGATCAGCTTATCAGGAGCTGGTCTGGTTTTCAGATCAGCTTATCAGGACCTGATCTGGTTTTAAGATCAGGTTATCAGGTATCAGATCAGGTTATCGGACAGCTGATCTGTAAAACAGATCAGGTTATCAGGAGCTGTTAAGATTGTCACATCAGATTATCTGTTTTAAATTGGGTCATCAGATTACAAGTAGCTGGACATTTATAAAATTTAGATGAATGAAGTTTAAGGCCAGATAAAATGCGAAAAACTATACTGTTATGTAGTCAAATTGTTTTCTATGACGATCATCACTTAATTCAGTATCTTTCCGTATAATCAAAATTCCATATTTTTAATTCCAACACGATTTATATTTTTCTCATATTACTTAAACATTCTAACTACATTATGATTATTTCCTATCAAATATTTGGTGATTCTGGTATAAGTTTGACATTAGTAGAATGCATCAACATTCTTATCTTACGCCATATAAAAATATGCTTCTCACAACATGGTTAAATACCATATTGCTATTACTTCTAGCTTTCTTAAAAGATATAACAGATTCATTATCTGTAAATGTGTAATACTCATGTCTTTCATTAATGAAATAAATTTCTACAGGTATTCATATTTAGGTTGTTAGAGAGATTTTGAGTTTAAATATGAAGATGTTTTCAAGTTTTAATCCATTAGAACTATCTAGCCAGCCACTCATAACATTTTATTTATTTTTTTTTTTATTTTTTTACCAATTTAACAGACCAACTATTCTTGCACGAATAGAAATTGATAGAAGGGAACTATGATTTATTTTTGAGTTAACGTTTGATGGCTCATCAAAATTTCATACCAAGGTATTTTTATGTTGTTTTGACTATGAGTATGGGTCAATATTTATGAAATACCTTTCCTAAATATTGGTGCATGCACATAGTCAAAACAAAGTATGCTTTAAGTGTTTAAAACCAGTATTACCATAAAAATACTGGTTTTAAGCTCTTAAAATATACTTTGTTTTGACTATGAGTAGGTACCACTATCTCTTATTATAGAAAAAATAAAATAATATAGCTATATGATAACCGAAAATATTTTCTGATATCATATAGCTATATTATTTTATTTTTTCTATAATAAGTGATAATATTTATGAAATACATTTCATAAATATTGGTACATACTTATAGTCAAAACAACCTAAAAATAGGATGGTACGAAATATTGATGAATCATCAAAATTTCATACCAAGGTATATTTATGTTGTTTTACTAACCACATTTTGTAACTAAATACATTTTATAAATATTATCTATTACTATAGAAATAATCATACTATTTTTTTTCTATAATAAGAGATAATGAGCCATACTCATACTCAAAACAAAGGATATTTTGACTCTGAGTATGCTTCAATATTTATGAAATGCATTTAGTTACAAAATGGGGTTAGTAAAACAAAGTATATTTTAAGAGTTTAAAACCACCATTTTTATGGTAATACTGGTTTTAAACACTTAAAGCATACTTTGTTTTGACTATGTGCATGCACCAATATTTAGGAAAGGTATTTCATAAATATTGACCCATACTCATAGTCAAAACAACATAAAAATACCTTGGTATGAAATTTTGATGAGCCATCAAACGTTAACTCAAAAATAAATCATAGTTCCCTTCTATCAATTTCTATTCGTGCAAGAATAGTTGGTCTGTTAAATTGGTAAAAAAATAAAAAAAAAAAATAAATAAAATGTTATGAGTGGCTGGCTAGATAGTTCTAATGGATTAAAACTTGAAAACATCTTCATATTTAAACTCAAAATCTCTCTAACAACCTAAATATGAATACCTGTAGAAATTTATTTCATTAATGAAAGACATGAGTATTACACATTTACAGATAATGAATCTGTTATTTCTTTTAAGAAAGCTAGAAGTAATAGCAATATGGTATTTAACCATGTTGTGAGAAGCATATTTTTATATGGCGTAAGATAAGAATGTTGATGCATTCTACTAATGTCAAACTTATACCAGAATCACCAAATATTTGATAGGAAATAATCATAATGTAGTTAGAATGTTTAAGTAATATGAGAAAAATATAAATCGTGTTGGAATTAAAAATATGGAATTTTGATTATAAGGAAAGATACTGAATTAAGTGATGATCGTCATAGAAAACAATTTGACTACATAACAGTATAGTTTTTCGCATTTTATCTGGCCTTAAATTTCATTCATCTAAATTTTATAAATGTCCAGCTACTTGTAATCTGATGGCCCAATTTAAAACAGATAATCTGATGTGACAATCTTAACAGCTCCTGATAACCTGATCTGTTTTACAGATCAGCTATCCGATAACCTGATCTGATACCTGATAACCTGATCTTAAAACCAGATCAGGTCCTGATAAGCTGATCTGAAAACCAGACCAGCTCCTGATAAGCTGATCTGAAAACCAGACCAGCTCCTGATAAGCTGATCTGAAAACCAGATCAGGTCCTGATAAGCTGATCTGAAAACCAGATCAGGTCCTGAAAAGCTGATCTGAAAACCAGATCAGGTCCTGAAAAGCTGATCTGAAAACCAGACCAGGTCCTGAAAAGCTGATCTGAAAACCAGATCAGGTCCTGATAAGCTGATCTGAAAACCAGACCAGCTCCTGATAAGCTGATCTAAAAATCAGACCAGCTCCTAATAAGATGATCTGAAAACCAGAGCAGCTCCTGATAAGCTGATCTGATAGCTGATACCTGATCTAATAGGTGATACCTGATCTAATAGCTGATACCTCTTATTTGCGGATGAGAAAATTTTAAAACGGTGTTGATAAGAAGTGTCTTGAAGAAAAAGCTTCGTAGTATAAAAACTGGTGAAATAGATACACGTGAACAACTAAGAGATATATTTGATCCTATAACAGAACCTCTCAAAGAATTCATAAATAGTTCTAAAAATATTGAAAGATTACACAAGAAAGAGCAAAGTAAAATGAAGACAGAAGTTGAAAATAATACAAGTTTAAAGTCTGAAAAACCATCACTCAAGATAGAGACAAGTTAAAGAAACTTTCAAAAGGAACAATATTTGATAATACCATCTTATTTAATGATGCTAATACTGAGAATGATTATGACGATGAAGAAGAAGAAGATGATTTTTACTCACGGCCTTCCAACATCGAAGATGCTTATATTGACTTATTAGTCTGGGAAGGATGAAATGAATTACATACAAACTATGACTCACATAAAGACTTCAATAATGAGTGGAAATTTGGTGATAGAAATCTAAAACTGAATAAAGATAAAATACAAGTTGATGATCAAATATGGGGCTTAAAAGTGGGTTTATTTTCTTTAATGATTGATAAAACGTGAAAATAGTATGACAAATTTGATTTTGAAAACTAAATAAAATATATAATTTCTACCAATGTATACAATGTTCACTGACGGTGAACAATGTTATCAGTAAATTGTTTCTGGAAACTCAAATCGAGAAACTTAAGGATGAATTAATAAGTGGAGTGTGAAATAAAATTAACGATAGAAGATAGGTATAAAATTGAAAAAGACATTCTAAAAATTAAATCATCTTTTGACAAACAAATTGAAGAGCTGAGCGATAAAATTTATAGATTGGAAAATTAACTACATTTTAGTATAAATATCTGAAAATGTATCAAGTAGATCACAACACTCGCCAAAAAACTGTAAAACAACTCAATGTCCTTAAAAAGAAATTTAGTAAACGTAATCCATAATAAATTTATAAAATTGTTTGTCTATTGTAGTGATGTAATGAATGGAATAGATGATCTTTTATGGAGCTGATTTAGGTGAACTGGGTAGCTATTCTAGAGAAAATAGAAATTATTGATTTTTTGCTGACTGTAACTGACACATTCTCAAAATTTATATTGTGAGTATCGTTGAAAATAAAAGCTGCACTCGAAAAAAACCAAGGCAATGGAAAATATTTTTGAAATGATATGAGTATCAAAACAAAAAAATACATATAGATGTTGGTAAAGAATTTTTAATAAACACTGCAAAATTCATGTATAAACAGAGGATTAAAAATTTCATAATATGAAAGCATCAATAGTAGAATAAATTAATAGATCATTAAAAGGAATTATGTGTTAAGAATTTAGCTATAATGGTTCATATAAGTGGATTGATATACACAAAGATTTACTTAATGCCTACAATAGAAAAGTTCACCACATCATTAAAATATTTGCGATTAAAGTTAACTCAACGAATGAGAAAAAGGTGCAAAATACAGTATACAGTAATTTGAAGAGGTACAAAATGTTGAAATTCAATGAAAATATAAATAAAATTAAAAAGGATAAATCTAATTTGTATTGGTTTTTTGACGGATTGATTAGGAATTTTAGGTCTCAGGGAAGATAAATAGCTTAATATACTAGAATTCTCTAAACTTGATGGTCTGTATGAAATATTGTGAAAACTTAAGAGTTCAAAATATTCAGCAACACATCATATTATCACTTTTTGTAGTAAAAGGTGTACATTTTCCATTTCGAAAGCTCTAGCACACAAAATTTTAAAGTGTGAATATGGTTATTATAAAAGATATTCACTTTGTTCATTTCTAGATAAACTAAGAAAATTGGATTTTGATATCCAATCTTTAACAATGTACATGTGTATGAATGGGTATCAAACAAACTTACTAAATAAATACAGACTTCAACTAGAATCATGCTGAAGCATGCATAAATTGTAAAATGGAATGTAAACAGATCTTACTTTATATCTGTATCTGTATGAGTATGAAATAAATTTACCGAGAAAAATATTGGAAGCATGCCGAGGCATGTATGATTTAAAAAAATTCCTGACATCATACTTTTATAAGTACAGAAATTTTAAGAGTTTGTGGCAAATGAAATACATACATACATATGTATCTACTTTGTTAAAAATTCAAAAGAGTGAATTCGTAATTCTAATTGTATAGATTTTTAATTGAAACACCACTAAATGTCGGACTCTCGCCTCACTATTGATAGAATAGCATGCTAAAGCATGCATGCTAGCAAAATATTAAACCTGTTAGAATGTGATGAGAAAGCTTTTTCTAATCATTAATTTGTAGACAGCAATTGTATCTAGATCAACTCAACTCATGAATGTATTATATACAGGTATGATTGATGGTAATGAGGACCTTTTCTAAGTGAGAAATTATTAGATCTGAATGTGATACAACGCAGCCTACGTTAACCACAATAACGTCAAGGGGTCAAACACCAAATCTTATATAGAAACACTTGAAGTAAAAATTCTCCTAAACATAGATATTCCAATGTTTCTAACACTTTATGAAAACACTGACGGTGAAATGATGATGGAGGTAAATGTGTTATCTTAGATCGATTTTCTAGAATAGTTGATTATTAAAGATGTATTTCTTTGTATATGAACTAATTTTTACGTACATACATATATTTACCTATATGTATGTATATATTAATACTCTTAAAATTATATAAATATTTTCTATTTCAAGTAGTAAAATCTGAAAAAATAGTAGTGACACATTAGAAGAAAAAATTAATAAAATAAAAAGAGAGACTGACTGATCAACTGATACGTACACTCTGTCTGACAGGTACAAAAAGCTCACTTAAATATATTAGAAATATATACGCAATACGCTAAACTTTAATAAAATTAGAAAAAAAAAATCACTTCATCTAGAACATCAAATAAAAGCCATAGGGACCCGTCATAAAATAAACATATACTCGTACATTATTAATGTACTTAAACATATTATCAGTATGAAGTAACACAATTTGAAGAATAAAAAGTTTAAAATTTAATTATCCCTAACGCTGACAAAGAGGAGACAGAAATGTTGACATATAAAGTCATATTGTATACTAGAGGACCAGTTGAGAGGTTAGACCTAAATTGTAAGAAAACGACTTCGTTTTCTGTTGTTCGCTATTCAAGAAGAAAATAAGATTATTCATTATGAATAACTAATTTAAAAGTACATTTAAGTTCAGTCTCATATCTATATGATGATAATCCTAACATAAAAATTTAAAAATAAACGTAATGCAATTCTATATAGTTATTATATGTATCTAAGATTCCAGCAAAGGTAGTATATGAAAGAATCTCATGCGTTTCTACCTGTACCAGAGTTTAAGATAAAAGCTCCTTTTATTCAATAGCGGGACAATTGAATAAAATTTTAATATGAAATAGTAAGCAAAGACTTCAGCTTATTGCGTTCCTTTTCATGATCATATAATAGAATACATATGTATATACCCATCAAAGGACAAGTTCGAAAAGTCTTATAAATTGAGTAATATGGAAAACAACATAATTTTTATACCCGTACAAGGTTTCAAAAGTAATTCAAATGATTTCATCGCAAAAGAAGTAGCGATTGTTTTCAACAATTACGAATATAATGATTTCATTATAAAACTCAATAATCAATAAAAAATAAAAAAAGAAGCAAGCTGGATAACAAAAAACTATCGTTACATAAGCTGGACTGCTGGATCAGTTTCATTTAAAAATGTTTATAAATGTATAAAAGGCAATGCAAGATGTTCTAAAATAAATGTAAAAGGTGATGAAAAAAGCCTACGGCTGGAAAAAATTTTATATCAAAATATTTCTAAGAATGAAGATAAGCTGCATCAACTTTAAACAAATGTAAATTAAATATAGGAAATATTTCTATTATAGTTACTATTATTCTAAAGTATGTATCTTAAGGAATTTAGTTTTACTTAAAACAGCAAATCCTCACAAACTATTAAGTAAATACAGATAAAAGTTAAAACAACGTTTTTTTAATTTCAAATAAAAAAAAAAAAACTATGAAGATATTTGACATCTATACATAAAAGACCAGGCGAATATTTACAACATCAACAAAAGACCGCACATGACATACATACATACATACATAAATATCTACAAATTGATTTTATGTATGTATGTACACATAATATCAAATTTCTTATCACTACTCAAATATTTATTAGATCTTGACAATGACACTTACATATCTACATCACAAAAATATATGAACAACGCAAACCATTCAGTCGGAGCACATGCTCAAGCTAAACGACCTTATTATGGACAGAGAAGCTATAAATTCTCATGATCGTATGAAAAGAAGTTCAGCGAAAGAAGCCGGACGTAGTTAAATAAACAAAATCTGTAATATAAACAAATTTCTCGCAGGCAGACTTTAAAGCTGGACAATTTTAAGCACGACAAAATACCCAGCAACCTTGAGTATGAAAATATACTTATGTATATGTATATGTATCAGATATATGAAAATATTTTATAGAACCAAATCTCGATATTGAATACAATTTATTTCTACGTACATAAAACAATTAGCGTGAGAAAATCATACGCACACACACGCACATATACCAGATTTCATCTAAGAAAAATTCAAATTATTTCAACAACACACCACCCCTCACAAAACACGGCCAACCTTAAATTCCTATAGATATACATAAAAAAATTATCACGGTCATTCCTACAAACAACACTGACAACAACACAAATCACGATCAGCCTTAAACTCCTACGAACATGCATACAGATTCCCACGCATACATATCACTCGTACGACAACACCCTCACCTATCCTCAAATCACTAATAGTATTAAACTTCTACAAACATATGTACATACACACAGACATTTTACTACACCCACCTCACCTACCCTAAATCATGATCAGCCTTAAATTTTCACAGACATACATACATACAGATTCCAACGTATACATATTACAACAACATCCTCACCTCTCTTAAATCACGATCAGCCTTAAGCACCTACAAGCATATAGACATACATACACGCAGTCGATCAACCTCAACTACACCGCACCCCCTCCCAATAACAGCCTCGCTGAAATTCCCCCAGACAGACACATCCACAAATTCCCATGGATACTGTTACTCGTACAACAACACCCTCACATACCCCAAATCACTATAATACTTAAATTCCTACAGACTTGCAACACCTGCATACACGCAGTCGATCTACCTCAACTACACCCCGCCCCCTGTCAATCAAACCCTCACACAAATTCCAACAGACAGGTATACACTCAATCCATCTAACTCAACTACACCACGCTCTTCCGGCCAATCTCAGCCTCGCACAACAGACAGACGGACGGACAAACAGACAGACAGACAGACACATCTATAAACTCCCTCAGTTATATATTACGACAACAACCCCACCCACCCAAATCACGGTCAGCCTTAAACTCCTATATTAGCATTAGAAATAACTTTTATGTTTTTCCCGTCGGAATTATGAAAAATCATTTTCCCGTCGGCATTTGAAAAAATAATAATCATGTTTTGCCGTCGGCATTTGAAAAAATAATATTCATGCATTGCCGTAGGCATTAGGAAAAATAATCATGTATTGCCGTCGGCATTAGGAAAAATTAATTTTCACTATTTCACCCCCCCATTAGTATTAGGAAAAATCATATTCATGATTTTCCCGTTGGTACTAGAAAAAATCATTTTCATGATTTTCCCGTCGGCATATACATACATACATTACAAAAAGAAAAACCTCCAACCTATGAACCCACTTAACGTATTCCCACAAAAAACAAAATCACCCATTCACACAATTAATGTAACCCCCAAAAAAATCACCCGTTCCCACAAGGGTTAATGTAAACAAAAAACTCTTAATGTAAACAAAAAATTCCTAATGTAAACAAAAAAACATCAAAGCGTGCCGCCGAAAACTCAAGGGTATCAAATTTCACAAATTTCCAAGAATTTTAAAATTTGGGTAATTAAAATTTTAAAATTTCAAAATTTTAATTGCGGCCGGAGCGGCATTTCACTACTACTGACACTGACAAAATCAGTACGAGTGAAACTTGTTTTTTGTTCAGTAATTTTTTTTTTTGTCAGACTGTAAATATTTATGATATAAGCTTTTAAGTCGCATTTCTATCATGTATGCTCAGCGTGTGGCTCGAATTTTTAATATTTTTTTCAATCACTTTAGATTGTATCTCGGCTACGGTCGGTCCATGTAATGATGTAATCCAATTTTTAAAATCTGCCTTTTGGCTCCTAAACAGCGCCATAACTTCACACAAAAGTAGAAAAAAAAATCATAATCATAAATATCTGCACGATCAATGAACTGTACCATTTCGGTAAATAAAGTATTGACAACATTTTTAAAAGTAAAATTTTTAATAAATATGACGACCATTAGATTTTGTTATACCTCTGTTCCTAGTGAAAGTGATTTATAGACCACTCTTCTTTTACACAGTGACCATAGTGGTTATTTTGAAAAGCAACCAATTGAAAAAGTGTGCACTGGGGTCGGATTCCGCAACGATGCTTTTTGAAGTGTTCATCAATTTCAGTGTTCACAATTCGCCTCAAAATGACAAAATGTTGTAGGCATTTCCCACCATATAGGCCCTGAAAACCCGCTACCTGATTATTCCTTATTCCTTTTTTCATGGTTTATTGATTAAAAAAAATTTAATGAGATAAATTTTATAAAATACATATACATACATATGCATACATATACATACACGTGTCGGAATCTCACAGTTCACCATATAACCATATACGGACACCACTACGTGATAAAATACCTAAAAAAAAGATCCGTGTCTCCCACTTTTGCCCCAAGCCTTGCACTTTTTTTATGGGCCCCCAATAATTTTGGGGGCTCGGTGTCACTTTTGTATTTATCTCAGGGTCATATCTTGCATACTGTTCGGAATTTTGATTTACTCTCTACATGACATAAAGAACAAAAACACATAAAATCAAAAAAAAAATCCTTTTTAAAGATCAAAATCGCAAAAAATCTAAAAAAAATTAGATTTTTTTACCTTTTTCCCCCTCTTCAGGTCCATAGGTAGCAAACCATTCAAAATTCAAAGAAACAATCAACTACAAAAATGTACCTAGGATCTAAGCTAAACAGCTTCTAGAATATATAAACTTCCTAGATTTTTCTCAAAAAAATTCAATTTAATCCTCATGTTTCTCTTTTTGTTTTACTCACTGACTGCAGAGGAAAATAACAAAAATTAAAAATTTTAAAAACCCCCGAATTATCTAGAACGGGGGACCGATTTTCTTCAAACATGTTTAAGAACCATCTCGATCAAGTCACCTTTCCAACAGAGAAAACTAAATCAAAATCGGTCATTGGGCTGTACGTGGACACGGACAGAACAGATACACACAAACTTATAACACCCTCTTTTTGGTGGGGGGTTAAAAAAATCAAAACGAAAGTAAATGTTAGTTTTCGTACTCTGTAAGAAAGAAACACTAAATTCTGCTATATTTGATTAGTGAATATATATAATATATACATACATACATAGACAAAGGTAAATAATTAAGACAAAATATAAAAACGTTCAAGAACTATTGCCATTTGCAAATTGTGTAAAAATTATTTACTTGAAAATTATTAAATGCAAATTACATTAAGTTGAAATACATACACACATTTTGTTGTAATTACAGTTACATATAAAAAATTGAGAATTTAATCCATTCAGTTGAAAATTACCTTAACTAAAATGTATGCCTTTATTTTCCAAAGCATCTTTTCCCAAAATCTGACTTTTTATCTCTGCATCATTTCAGTTGCTGTTACCTCCTCATCAGCATCAACGACCAACAAAACATTATTGATGACCTCAACCACCTTAAAACCGGATATTTATCTGGCCGAAAATAATCCTAAAATAACAATAAAAGAGATCACAAAACCAACTGAAATTCGTATAACGGATGACAATAAAGCCATTCCAATACAACAAATGCTTAAGCCATCAACAACATCCACAACAACTACCACCACAAGCACAACAAACATAGTCACCAGCACCAGTTCAACACCAACAGCAATTTCAACAAATATTAATGCCATTTCAACAACACCAATTTTCCACACAGGTGCTATAAATGCTAATCCCACCACTAGCTTAGACCACAACCACCAGAGAGTAGAAAGCTCTGAAAGGCTTAGCACAGATGACAACCAATCAAATCACAATATTAATAATACGTTTAAGGGGGTCGGTGATACGCTAAAGTTAAGTGCGTCAGTAGCGTATCCCTCAACCGTTCTGGCCTCATCTGGTATAGTTTCTACAGTTGCCTCCTCAGATACCAGTGTAGAAGTAGAGGACCCTGTCCCAGCCTTGTCAGTTTTCAGTACTCAAGGTTTACCCGAAGATCCTAGTAAGGTGAATATAAAACGGGAGTATTTCATAACTACTGAAGGTGTGTCGTTGGGTGCTGCAGTTTACGATGGTAGTGGCGAGTATCCAAATTCAGAGCTGATATTTAGTCAATCTTCTCACGGGCAAAGTGCTTTCAACGCTGGACTACAGCAATCTTCGGCAGAATTAGATCCCGATACCGCTGGCAGCGATAATATTTACCACATCATTTTGACCACTGATGGCCCCAGATTGACCTCGACTTCGAAAAATTATTTGGCACTAAAGGGCGTATCAACAACCGAGGGTGCGTATAAATCGATAGATATACATATTTTAGTTTTATTTTCTTTAAAAAAAAAGTTACCACTAGTTCGGTAATAAGCATCAAATGTTTTCGTACAAATTCCTATATTCAATATATGCCAACTTTTCAGTAGAACAAATTTTTGTAAAAATATATGATGTGCCTTCGATAAGTCCTAATTTACACTATGCAGTCTTATTGCTAAGCTGATTATTTTGCGGGAAAGAGAGACGAGGGGAAAGGAAACGTTTATGTTCCCCTCGTTTCTCTTTCCCACAAAATAATCACCTTAGCAATAAGACTTGCATAGTGTAAATTAGGACTAAGTGGTTTAAATATGCTTACTAGTGTTGTTAAATATTCGTCTTTTATATTTGTTCGAATGAAATTTAATGATTTTTTTCTTGTTCGAACAGACGAATAATTTTGCACTTTTGTTCGAATATTCGAAAGAAAAAATAATAAAAAAATGTATTCGTATAATTTTAATTAGTATTAGGCTGAGTTTACATCTAGCATTTCTTGTGTGTCATTTGCCCAAAAAAACGTAACCAACTAATTACTAATGAAAAATCGTTTGATTCAGACATGTATTTACTGATTTAAACAGTTTTCAATCATGTTGGATTCTATAAAATTGTCTATTAGTTATGTATGGAACTATTTAACTTAATAAATACATGTCTGAATCAAACAGTTTTTTATTAGTAATTAGTGGTTACGCTTTTTTTACGCTTGTGTGGCATTTGGCCCACCGATGTAAACCCGGCCTTAGTTAAATTTTTTTATTAACAACCGCAAAATAATTCACTGCACAATAAAAACAAATCATTTTAATTAACATAAAAACATTTATAAATAAAAATATTAATAACAAAAATTAAAATTTTTAAAAACCCCCGATGCAGTTGACGCTTTATCATAAGTTAAGAACTCTATGTTCAACTAATATTATTGCAGTACAGAATTGCAAAAAAGAAAATAGTAAATTATTATATCGAAAATTTATGACAACTTCCAGTCGACTAGACCGATTTTCTTCATATATAGACTAGATGTGATATCTTCGAAACGTCTGGACCTATTTTCTTCAAAGATAGCTAAGAACACTCTCGATCACGTCACTTTCATACAAAAAAACTAAATCAAAATCGGTCCAACCGTTTGGTCTGTATGTGGACTCGTACAAACAACAGATACACAGACACACACTACAAACAAAAAAGGGGAATGTTATACCTTTTTTTAGTCGGAAACGAAATTAGTTAAAAAGTATACGTATTTATACACATTTAAAAACATTTTTTAATATGTTATTGATTTCTTTTAAAAAATCATTTAAATCCGCAGATAGTCCCACTTTTTAGCTTGTAGACGATTCTTTTATTTAATTTTAATAAAAGAACAAATAGAAAAGTTGCTTTCGCAATTGTTAATATTGGTGATATAGTTAAAATGGTATTAAAAATCATACCTAGTTTGTGTAAGCCTTTCTTTAATGTTTCCAAATAATTTAAATATATTTCCTACTTTATTCATAAAATTTTTAAGATCAGTTAATAAAAAAATTATCAGTTACTTCAGAAATTTCATCTAATACTTCATCGTACTTGAGATTATTTGCGATATTTTTATTAAAAATAATCATAAAAACAAAATATTTGGGTACTATTTTTTGTTGCTTTTTGTGGTGTATTTTAAAAAGTTAGTGTTGCATAGGAAAGCTGAGGAATAATATTAAAGCATTTAATGATTTTTACGTCGTTCAATAATTCGATTCTTAAAGCTTTTGATTAATGAAAAAAACAGTTATTTTTTCTAAACTTTTCATCAGGAATCGTAATCCATCAAAGAGCCATTATCTTTTTCCAGCAAAAAAACAAAAGATGCGTTTAGCGAACATACACAAACAAGCTTACGCAAGTATTTATAATTTGTTCGAATATTCGACAAAAATCATTCGAACAATTTTTTATTCTAAATTGAAAATGTTTGTTCGTTCGAACAAAAATTATAAAAAGTTAAAAAGTTCGAATATTCGAACAATTTTTGTTCGAATGACAACACTAATGCTTATTAATTTACAGGCATGCAAAAAAAATTTGTTTGCATTGCACATTTTAGTCTATCAAAAAACAAATGTGCCCTTAATTATGAAAGTGGTGTAAGTGATGTGCATTTTTGGTTCGAAATATCAAATAAATCTTAAAAAACTTCCATAGATATTTAAAAAATATTAAATAGATTTATATAAATCGAGACTAGCACGACTCTAAATTAAAAGATTGCATTATATAAAAATATTTTTTAAACTGTTCAAATGCAGTACACTAAATATTTCGATCAAAGAAATATATCACTTAGACCACTTTCATAATTAAGGGCACAAATATTTTTTTAGAGTTAGCATATTTTGTCGGAAAAAGCTGCAAGAAAAAAAGTTATAGAAAAAAATACCATTACAAAATAACTTAAGCCTGACTGAAAGCCTCTTCCATCTCTGGCAATAGGTCAGCCTTGGCACTCTCTAACTCAATCTCTATTTGCTATTTCGAAACCTTTTATCATTGACTATAATCGGTCCATACATAATATTTCTATTTGATTGACAGTTTAAAAGTTATACATATACTACCAATTTTTTTATCATTTATTTCATTTATCATTTATTTTCACCAAAACAAATTGATACCTTGAGATAGCAGAAAAAATAGTATACGTAGGGGAGCTATTTGCCATCGGAAACCCATTTTGACCAAATTTGAGTTGACATATTTTGAATATAGGCTCTCGATATGTATAATTTTTTTGTTAAACATTTTTTAATTAAGCTTTTATTCTAGGTTTGCCTTTTGATGATCTCTCAGCCAGTTCATTAAGTAACCTAGAATCTAATAACAAATTGGATTCAGTAAAAAAAGATCCAACCACAGAAGCACACCGGAAACAAGAATATGCTACCAAACCATCTACTGAACTTGCCGTACATCAACATTTGGATGACGAAGATTCAGCCATACCAGCCGAAAGTAATCCAGCTTATCCATCTCTACCAGAAGACGATTTCAGTCTGAGAGATAATAATTTTCAGATGAGTGATTCCGATGATGTTGTCGATGAGTCCAGAAGCATTGGAGGAAGTCATAACTCTGATACTATAAAAAGTAGCAAGCATTTAGACCATATTTACGGAAGTGGTAGTGGCAGTGGTAGTGGTAGTGGTAGTGGCAGTGGTAGTGGTAGTGGTAGTGGCAGTGGTAGTGGTAGTGGTAGTGGTAGTGGTAGTGGTAGTGGTAGTGGTAGTGGTAGTGGCAGTGGTAGTGGTAGTGGTAGTGGTAGTGGTAGTGGCATGTTAATAGATGAATTGCCTTTAATGCCTTCTCCTTCTACAGAAGGCAGCGGAGATTTAATACAACAGCAGCCTACGGAAAATTACAATAAACTTAAATCATCGGATGTCATACAATTAATGTATTCTGGTGAAGATTCTTCTGAAGAGACAATAATAACCAATATAACTGATTTTAAAGAGGAAAAGAGCTCGCAGGATTCATCTTTAGAGTCATCCGAGTCTAGACAACAAACAGAATTGGAGCTGGGTTCGGGTTCAGAAGAAATAAAGTTAGTCAAACCGCAAAAAGAAAGAGAACATACAACAGCCAGGCCGAATAAAAATCAAGTTGATATTGATATAGATGCTTCGGGTAATGGGCCACAAGATGATCCTAAACTAGATGTGGAAAGTTTGAAGCTAGACGAATCCGCAGACGATTCATTCGCAAACACTGACAAGTCAATTAAAAATAATATTTTATCGCTTAAGATATCAAAATCACAAGAAAGAAAACTTTACGATGATGTTCACTAAAGTATCTACAGAATCGCACTATTCAAAAAAATATATACATACATACATACATACATACATACATACATACATACATACATACAAAAGGATGGAAATTCGCCGAAGAGAAACAAAAGAAGAGAAGAAGTCTTTAATGAGTATTTTTAATTTAACTTTATTTCATTTAACATTTTTTTTATAACAAATGTAAATACAGAAAAAGAGTTCTTTAAAGAAACTGAACGAACTTATAAAAGAAGAAAATTATGATTTTTTAGAGACTGTATTTTAAAAAGTTTTAAGAATTATGATTTAGCTTAAAAGCTATTACGTATTAACTAGAAAAGAAAAGCAAAATGATATATTTTTACATGTAGCAAACCTTATCTGTAGTTTAAGTTAAATTGAAGAAAAGCTAAATTATTTAAGTAAAAATAACAAGTTATGGTTGCGATATTTTAAGCACCAAGCAATAGACAAAAATGAGTAAAACGATAGTGGTTTAACACGAATCCAAACAAAAAGCTGGGCTCCCTGTATGCAATAAATTTATATAAATTATAAAAAGCACTAGAACTTTCATCAAAGCTGTATTTAAAGCTACAAAGCATGAAAATAGGATAAGTTTATATTTGACAAGTTTAAGCGAAAGAGCCATGTTATTAAGAGCTTAAAAGTTTGGTAGTAAATATTTCGCAAGGGCCCGAGACGCGATCAAATAAAACCATCAATCGTTGAATGTGTATTAGTGTCGTTTAGTTGACGTTTTTTCGGAGACGTTCAAATAAAATCTTCAATCAGCATTTTAATCACAAAGTATACAGAGGTGAAGAAAGTGAGTGATGAAAAAAGCTAAAATCAGCTACGACACGGGTTCGGCGAGAAAGGGATAACTGTAGTATATTTGTTATTAAGTTGCTAACCATATAATCAAAACAAACAAGAAAAAATGTGTACTTTGTGAAATAACCAACAGGACATTTTTACAAAATTAAATGAAAGATTTTGTAGTGTTGAACTAGAAAACTTAATGTGTTAAATGTTATTAGTGGTAAAAAAGTGATTAAAATTAGTTTCCACATAATTACAGACATCATTTTAAGCATTTTCATTAAAAAATATTAGTTTTTACCATTTACTTCCAAAAATCATATAGCGAATAATACCACAAAGAATAAAATGAAAATACATTTGAACGAGTGAACATTTGTACAAAATTAAATCAAGGAATTTGTTGTGTTGAATTAAAAAACTGAATGTGAAAATGTTTATTAGTATTAAAAAAGTTATTAAGATTTGTTTTCAAATGATTCCTGATTTAACTTTGAGCTTTTTAGTTCATAAATGTTAATTTTAACATTTTAATTGCAAAAATCTCATAGCGAATGAGGACTCAAAGAATAAAATACAAAAACGTTAAACCAATGCAACTACGAAAGAAGCTTAAAGAAGACACGGGTTCGGTGTGAGTGCGAAATCCGAAAACACAAATTATCTTCCGTCTCGTGTCACCTCTGTGTACTTTGTGATTTTAATTTTGTATGCAAGAATGTCTTCGTCGGATGGTGATTTTTTGTTATTAGCAGCAACTGGAGCAACAAAAAACTCTTTATGAAATCTTGGTATTAGAAAAGGAACAGTTTAGTAAGTACATTAAAATGAATATTATTTTAATGTATTATACAGAGTTAAATGATTTTTCTATCTCCCAGTTTAATTTTTCTTCTACCGTGCAACATTCCTAATAAATAATGTTAAAAATAGCTGTAGATTTTTCATAGTTTGGGTTTTTACAAAGAATAATAATGGTAAATTTCCATAAAATGCAAAATACTTCTTTTTTATCCGCGCTCTTCTCTATGTCGTCACAAAGTAAATGAAATTTTTTGGTCAATCAGATTTGGAGACAATCAAATAATCAGTCGCCAAATAAAAATATCAAAAGTTTTGATTCTCATCAATCGCTGACGACAACGCGTACGTGTAACTGATTGATGGTTTTATTTGATCAGAAATCAGAAATACTAACTACATCAGCACAAAATATACGCCGTAAGTTCTTATCCAAACATTTCATTTGGTATATTCGAACTCAAGTCATTTACAATAACATAAAAGCGTATCTTCCGTAAACCTGCTAAATCCACTTTTTATAACATATGCCAATTTAATGCAGTTCGGATGGATGGAATGCACTGTGCAACAAATTTCGGGTCATCGCCACCAGCCTCAACAATTCCAATGGAAAATGAAAGTAGACCATTAAGTAAACAAAACTGCCAAAGGGTTTTGAAAAGTTGGGTCGAATTGAAATTATATGACCTCTTGAAATTGAGCCATTCTTGACCATTCTATTGAATAGTACAATTTATTAAAGAAACAAGTACTGAGGTCTAAATGTTTATTAAAACGTTAAAAACGGCAAGTTTTAATTTTCACTAACTTTCACAATAATTTTTAAAAATTTTCCAGGATATATTTCACTATTCGCTGGTCCATTCAAAATAATTTCAGATTCAATTGATCGAGAATTGTTTTAAATTTTTCTAAAAAAGTCAATGAATTCCATGTAGTGCATTTTAATCCAAAATTTATTATTTCTTTAATTTGGCCACGCCTATACCGCCTACGACATTGGATTCAAGGCAACAATAAGTACGCATAATTACATTCCATTAAATATTTTTATATATTTATAAGTTTTTTTTTAATTTTCACTCATAGTGCAAAAAATGGTGAAAAATTGCTCAACTTCAAGAGGCCATAAAAATTAAATTCGAGCCAACTTTTCAAAACCCTTTGCCAGTTCTGTTTACTTAATGGTCTACTTTAATTTTTCTTGTTGCACTGTGGTATTTATTTTAATTTGAAACTCTACATGTTGGAAAATAACTTGATGAGTTAGGCTAATTTCTTGAGTTATGTATAGGAAATTTGAACAGAATTTTGTCTCTCCTGGGAAATTTGGTTGAAGTGAGTTAGCAGGTTTACGCTAAAATCGAATACCGAGTACACACTATGGCATTTTGCGACATCGCAATAGTGTGTCTTAGTGGCAAAGTTTGTCATTTCCGATATTTTTCTTTGTATGGCATTGCTTTCCGTATGAAAAATATAATGTGAACCACACCACAAAATGACAACACAAGCAATACCACATGTGTACTTGGCATAAGAATTCGTAAGTACCAGGGATCGAAAATAATAGTTATTTTTGACCTTTTAATTGAAAGATCCAATTGGAAAAAATTTGTCTTTTCAGTATTTTAATATATCGGTGAGATTGTTGTTAGATAATAATCTTAAATAATTTCTATTTGTTTGCCTTTTTGGATAAAATTTTAATTTTATTTATTTTTTTAGGTCAAAATTAAAAGTTAAATTTCGTTAGATAAGAAATAAGAATCTTAAACGATTTTAATTTACTTACAGCCATAAATTTGAGCTAAATTTTCCTTTTGCTCACAAAAAATATAAAATTTTATTAATTTTTTTTCGGTCAAAAAAAATTTAAAACTTGCCATTAATTTTGCGTTACAGTTAAAATTTGAGTTTTATATTTTTAATCACTATTTCACCTGGTTGTAGTCACTGTCTGTCTCAGTCATTCCTAAAATAAATAAAAGCGGAGCATGTGATGAAACATTAAAATCCAGAGAGTTAATTTTTTGCATTGATTTTATGCGATTAAAGCATCTGCTGTATTAATTTATAATACATATTTAATAAATAATAGTTTGTAAAGAGTATTGCAATGAAATTTTTAAGATTTATCTTTGAATGAAAAAATATATTAGAAAAACTTTAACTTTTATATGTAACATAAAAAAATAAATTTAAAAGCTTAGCTTTTAGTTTTGATTGATAAATAACTAGCGTCAAATTTTAATTTTTATTTTCGACCGAAAGAAAAGAATCAAACTTTAGTTTTTGACCGGAAAAATATAGGTAAAATGTATTTTTTTTATCATTGCGGAAAATATTAATTTAAAATTGTAACTTTTCTTTATTATTGAAAAACGGTTGGTCAAAGAATGACGTTCTTTCATTTTGTATTTATGGGAAAACAATAAATCTTACCGCCTGTTTCTTTAAATGCGAACGATATTTTCGATCGAATATTAATATTAGAAACAAAAACTAATTTCAGTGTTTTGTTTTTGTTTTCAATATAAATGTTCGATCGAATCTATCGTTCGCATTTAGAGAAACAGGCCCTTAATCTTTTGAAATCAATCAAAAACCTTTTAGATTTAGTTTTAAATAAACTTATTACAGGAGTGTATTTTTGTAGGAACGCTTATTAGTTTTAAAAATGCAGCCAAATCACGATAAAGACAGAATTAAGGCTCAGTTACCTGACTGTAATGTAATGTAACTGCAACGTAGGAAACAGCTGATCGATATTTTTATATGAAAAGTAGGTTACGTTACATTACATCTCTATAACCATTTGCATTACTTTTCACATAACAATATCGATCAGCTGTTTCTTACTGTTGGAGTTACATTACATTACCATCGGCTAACTGAACCTTTAGTTTATACGTTCTGTTCTGTTGTGAATCAGCTGTTTTGTTTCTTTTCAATTGAAAATCTGTATGTGTGGTCTATTTTTCCTTTTTCGTTGTGTTCTGTTGCAGACAAATCTGTAGAAAATAGAATTCAACGTTAAGTGACAGCCAGAAGTGCGTATGTATTAGTTTGTTCTTCCATGAAAAATATAAATTTTTTGTTAAAAGCTTAAACAAACTTGTTCTAATTAAAGACTATTTTAGTCAATTGAAAAGCAATGGGAGATGAAATTATTATTTTAGTAATATTTAGTAATAGTAGCAAAATATTTTCTAAAGCAAAGAACGGCACAGGACGGCAACGAAAACTACAAACCAATGAGGCCTTAAACCCCAATGTTTGAAAAGAAAGAAAATAGCTTTTAATTCGAACAAAACTTTTTGGAAAATAATGTTTCAAAAGACTTCTCTATTTCTCTTTTTTTTTTCTTTTTCGAATAATTTTTTTTAATAGATATAAGAGCTACATATATATCTAGGGCCTAATTCATAAAAAATGTTTTGGTTTTATATAAGGTTTATTAATCAAATTTCCATAGAAAATTTGTTTCATAAACGTCTTATTAAATAGAAATATATTTTATGAATAAGGCAGTTAAAGTCTTATTCATAAAAAATATTTTTGATTTATAAAAGTTTTACAAAATAGATTTCCATAAACATTTTTTTTTATAAATCCTCTATAATATAAAATAATTTTTATGAATGAATGAACAGTTAATACGTTGAATGCCGACGGTACACAATTAAATTTGATTAAAGTGACATGTGTAGCGCCGGCGATGTACTGTTACTTTTAAATTAAATGTCACTATATCGCCCATTTATTTCAATAGTGTCACAACTAAAAAAAAAACAGTTTTGCAGAAAAAGCGTTTCAAAAAATATTCTTCTCTCAGGAGGTAATGGTACAACTATTTATATGAAATTTTTACACAAGATAACATACGAAATGCCGCATTATTGTGCATTATTGACACAAAAAACTTATTTTTTGAGCAATGAGACTACTGAAGTAAATGAGCGATATATAGTCAAATAATGAAAGTGTGACTCCAATCGTTACAAACAGTGGTGCCAACTTTTTTGGCTCTAAAAGCACATCAACATTTTAAAAAAGCAATAAAAAGCGTAATTTTGAGATCTAAAAAACGTAAAAAGCACTAAAGTGAAAAATCAGTGAATATTGAAACGAGTGAAGTTTAATAATGTTTAATATTTTCTAAGCTGTTCTCTATTTTGGCAATATTATCATCTTTTAATGAAATATATCAGACGAAAAATGAATATTTTACACTGAAAAAATAAATACACCAAGTTTTTATTAAAGTAATTTTAAGAAATACAACAATTTTTTAAAAGCACTACTTAGTGCTTTTTCTTAGTTTGGCACTTACGCTCCAAATTTGGCGTTTTGAGTCTTAAAAAAGCACTAAAAATAGTGCCAAAAGCACGAAGTTGGCATCGCTGGTTACAAATGGCACCTGAATAAAATTAGATTACCTTTTGTGCCTGTTTTAGCTACAGCTATCACACATATAACGGTACAAATAACACACTTACATATATAAAAAACGAGAGAGGAAAAAAAAGAGCGAGAGAGGAATACAAAAAGCATATATTTCTATTTCAACACTCTCACACATATTCAAGAATTGCTGCAACAAAAATTGCAAGTCTGGACCGGCACTAAGTAGCCTTTACTGCATTTTAATAAATTGCGTTCGTTTACCCAAAATACAGTAAATAAGAAGACAAATTGAGAAGGTAAAATGACAGTTCTTGACTCAGTATTTTGAACATTATTACTGCAGGAATTTTTCATAGTAAGGCTTAGTAAGATATAAACATATGATTCAAAATATAAAAAAAATGAAGAGTAATCGAACGAAAAGTGTAAAAATTTTAGAAAAGGTTAAATAAAAGTTCTGAAAGTCATTAAAAAATAATTAATTTATAAAGTATAATAATAATAAACGTTAATGTACATATTTTGTAATTTATTTTATTAATTCTTTTATTTTGCAAATTATTTTAATTACTCAGAGTTGTAAAACTATAAAGTATCTGCTTACTTAGTATTGCACTCGCTGTCTAAAGGTAATTAGTAACATTCAAAAATATGTCAGGCAATTTTTATTAAATTTATCGAACAACAAATCAAGAAGAAAACTAATTACAAATATTACATAAAATAAATTACAAAATTTGTTCTTATTCTTATTTCCACATCTGGCATTTTTTGTGTTGTCATTTTCAAAATGTTTTTTATATGAAAAGCAGTGCCACACAAAGAAAAACATCGCAAATGACAAAGGTTGCCGATAGTTCACACTAATGCGATGTCACAAAATATAATAGTGTGTACTCGACATTAGATTGTTCGTGTTATAGTTAAACAATATTGTATCGAATAGTCAAAAGTGCATATATTTTTCAACACTATGTGGACTTACAAATTTTTACTATTTTTCCGTTCGCGTACTTTTTCGGCAGCAGTTTTTTTTTTTGGAGTAAATTTCAAAATGTTCACAGTAATTACTCAGTTACTCCACTTTAGTGCAAAAGTTGAAAAACACACCTAATGTAGATCCAAAAGACGATATGTGTTCGCTCAAAAGAAAACGTGCAATGGAAGTAGCGCTTTAATTGTAACATGGCTCTGAAATTTAATTTTTTCAATATTTCTCTCCAAGTAACTTTTTTCATTTAGTCTCAAACTAAACATGTCTTTTATATAATTTGCAATCGCTGTCATCTTTTTTAATCAAAATATTTATATTAAAGTATTTTATGGCAATTTTCATTAAAATTAAATATTTATTTTATACTTATCACTTTTATTTTTATTTTCTTTCTCATTTGATCATTAGACTGAATTGAATAAAAGTTTCTTTATTATTTAATAATATTTACTTTAAACATTAATTTAAATTCATATTTTTAATACATAATTACTTTTAGTATCGTATATAATTTAAAGAAAACTAAAATAAAAAGTCATCTATTTTATGTTTTTTTTTTTTAGCTGGTAGTTTAATCGGTTTAATTATTTTTAATTTTCTAGCATTAAATTAACAAATTTTATTTAATTCAAAAATAAATAAGGTATTGCAGAAATGTTCTTTATTTAACGCTTTTGACCTCCTTAATTTCATTTGTTGCACATTTACGTTTTGCAACATAATTTAAGCAGTAGATTCTTTAAATTAATTTTATTTAAATTTCGTTTAACTTATTTTTGAGATAAAAGCAGATTAAAATGTGCATTAATTAACTTTATTTTGGCTTCTATCAGAGCAGAATTGAATTAGTTTATTGTTTAAATAATTATGAAACAAAATCGAAGGTAATGAATTTGTAAGTTCATTAAATGATTTAAGTAAATAAAAGAAATATAATGAAATAAAAATGAAATGAAAGGTTTTTGAGTTTTTTATTAACTTCACCGATATGTATGCAACTTCAAGACGTCCCATCAACTTGAAACTTTTCACATACATTGAGTTCCGGCGACTATACAATATGATGGATAAAAAAGTGGGCAGTGCACTCCCATGCTAAGTAAGTATATTTTATATTGATACTTATAAGCATCAAAGTGTTCATATCTCACTGGTTCCTCTAAAGACCGTCATGACTCGTCAACTATAAATTCTTAAATTTTCACTTTTTGCAAGAAAACAATGCACAGTGGCACTGCTGTCAGATTTATTTTTAGCCTCACCGCCAAATTTCTTGTCGAATATCTAACTTAATAAGGCCGAGTTTACATCTGTTTGCCATGTGCCCAAAAAAGCCTAACCACTAATTACTACAGTTTCTTCTGAATATGATCTTTAGTTGTGAAACGGTTAACAGACAAAGAAGACATATTCAGCATCCTCTGCAACATTTCCACTACAATGCGGACAAAATGGAACAATGTCGAGTCTTAAACGGTATAAGTATGACCTAAAACGAGTTAAGAATTGCATATCTTCCAGTCAGCCATGTCCTGATGTCGAGTATCAGTCCGGTGACCATTCGTCCTTTTTTTAAGAGGACAGTCCTTTTTTTAACGCGATGTCCTTTAAAATTTTTTTCAAAAAAGTGTCCTTTTTTATTAATAAATATTGTCCTGAATTGTCTTTTGTTTTTCATTTGATTGGTACAAAAAATGTTTTTATTCATGTTTAACATAAAAAATCATTAGTTGATTTAAAAATCAATGAATTTTAAAAAGTGAAAAGCGTTAGTTAAACGTCGTTTGTATTTTGTTGCTTCGGTTTGTTCGTCGCTCTGGAAATGCCTGGTAATGGATCATTTGGTGGACGTTGAACTGGTTTGGAAATCTATGGGACCCTCGCATAAGTAATATTTTTTAGATTTTTCATATTGAATCCAGCAACTTTTGTTAAACAGAAATAACAATCGGTTTGGTGGTTACTTGACTCTCTCCAAAATACTGGAATTGAGAAATAGAAATAGATCTTCTTGGCATTTGACCACTTGTATAAAACAGTTCTACAACTATTGCAAAATATTGTCGCTGTCCACGCTTTGTTCAAGTATCTGACAGCAAAACCAAAATAATGTAAATATGCATATTTTAATGGTTCTGATCTTGTATATCCTTTTTTTTTTCAACTAAATATTCACCACACACAAAGCAAAAACAGCTTCAATCAGTAACATACGATCTCCCTGACATGCTTAAACGCTACTATTATGAAGATTTTAAATGAATGTGGCCTTCAGTCTAATTAACAATTGTGAAATTGGAGTGTCAGTATTGACTGTTTCACAATATTGCCAGCATGCGATAAACAAAATGAACAAGACGTGATAGCCTAATTTATATACCAGATTCGACTTCAGTTAAAAAACATGCTTCGTTTCTGCAGTAAATTTTTTCTCCAAATTTGTAGACCAGTGTAATTATCAAAACAGCAAAAACCACTTGAATTTTGTTGGTATAAATTATCATCAGACTTGTCAATACAGGGTAAAATTATCAAAGTGAATGAATGTTTCTTGCAGAAAATTTCAAACGCCATACAAAACTGAATATAACCCAGATAAAAACATATTTTTAGGATTATGGTCATACAATATTTGACATTTGGCTTTGCTAACATACATCAGTCTCCTGTCTTAGTGCAGTTACCTTATTAATGCGCCTTGACTTAATTTTTATTACATTTCTAAATGTCCTTTATTTTATGCTGAAAAATATGGTCACCGTATGTATTATTAGCTTGACCAGATGGTTTTGGCAAAAAGCGGGACACAATCGATCAAAAGGCGAGACAATTGTCATGTTTGTCAGATCGCGTGATTGTGTAGGATAGTGAATCACGGCATTTAGAAAAACAGTTTTCGTTCGTTGGTAATCGCATCAATTAAGAATGGTTGGACCGATTTCGCTATTTTTTATGTTTGTACATTTTACGTTCAAAGTTGACCATAGTTTTGTTTTTTTTAATATTCGTAGTAATTTAAAGAAAAAGTATTAAGGAGTGGGCATGCGGGCGTGGCACCTTCCATAAATAAGAGCTTTTATAATGTGAGTTGTCTTCCAAAAAATTTCGGATTGAACATGTGGGTGTGGCACCTACCATAAAGAGAAAATATTTACTTTGAAACTAATATAGGGAGAACGTTGAAATTTTGTAGGGATAACTCTGTGGATAATGTGCATTTTCTCTGCAAACAATTTAAGAGCTAAAATATTAGGCGTGGAGCAAAAAGAGTGTCACCATCTGCTACAAGCTAGAAATGGGGGCGTGTCGAATTTTTCCAACACCTCTCGACTCGTACACGAATGCCAATTTGTCCAACATATACGAAACACGCACGTAAAAAATTTTCCCAACACGACACTGCACATCCTGTCACATTAATTGTTACACTTCTGCCTAAATTCGCTTCGTTTCCTTCGAACTCACAGTTGGTGCACTTAAATTAAGAAGCAATCGCTTGCCGTCATCAATGCCCTCTTGCTCCATTTTATTGATATAATAAGTCGAAAAAAAAAGATTTAAAAAACACGTTTTCACTCTTATTTTTACGCATCAACTGAAATATGTGGCTTCTGCCGGTGCCTTTGCCAGCAGTTTTATTGTTTTTATTAAACAGCCATACATATTACATGAATTTTTTTTGGGTCTGCTCAGACCCATGTGTGGTTGACTCCCAAAAGTAGTTTAAATAAATTTCTTTTAGTACTAATATATAAAGTTTAATTTTACTGTTCCAATGTGTTTGGAACTCGTTATGTAATTGAGGAAGTCATGAACTATGGCAGCTTTATTATTAGAAATAAAAAACTACATACATTTAATTATCAATTTGGTCTGGCCAGACACATATGAACATCCGAGGGTTAAATGATATTCAACTTAAAATAACTTGATTCAACATTGTTCTTCATATTATTTCAGTATTGAATTTATGTTTTTCCAACTTGAAATAACTTTGATGCAACATGCTTTTCTCCTTTTGATTTTAACAGTACGTAAATGTTAAATCAACGTGAAATAAAGTTATTTCAGTAAGAAAAGTTTTCTTTTAAAATTACTATAAATCATGTTAGATTAACATGAAACACATATGAAGCAAAATCATTGGCGAAAATATTAAATTAACCTTGTTTAATTTAATATTTTTCGGAAATAATTTTGCTTCATATGTGTTTCATGTTAATCTAACATGATTTATAGTAGATTTTAAATAGAAATTTTCTGTATGTAAGGCTGTTAATAAGTTGAAGTTATTATATTAAGAATTAAATATATCATTCTTTATTGTCAATCTGTATTTATTTTTAAAAATCAAATTGATAGATAATACAAATGAATGTGGTTTATTATGTCCTACTAAAAAATTTCGAATATTTGTATATGAAAAAACAAAGAAAAAGAAATTTAATAATTGTATAAGTTTAAGTTTTGTGAAATAAAAAAAATTAAAATTATCAAATTGTGAAAAAACAGTTAAATAGAAAAAATTTTGGCTTAATTTGAAAGAAGGTAATGGCATAAAAGTAAGCTAAGGTTGAAGAAATAGGTGGTTTAGTGGGTCACAAAACAAAAACTTTGAACAGAAGGATCCAATAGTGACATGGTTGGGCGGGCAAATCCTGGGAATAACATCTGCCTCATGTAAAAAAATTTTATTATTTGCAAGGTACGTAGTTAAGTATAAATGTAAGTGTTGATATAGTTTTTTTTTTTGTGATTATCTTCCTGAAAATTTATATTGCGTAGTGTACCCAGTGGAGGAGTTGGAACCGCCTGAGGTTTGCTCTCTATAAAGCGCTAGTTGGAAACCTCACTGGCCCATACGACCGTTACTCTTATTATAACTATTTTTCTTCCAAAATTCTTTGAATTCTTTGTCTTTTCGTTGTTTATTGGGATTCGTCAGCTAAAAGAAAAAAATATATATGAATCTGTGTACGAATTTCATTTAATATACATTTTATAATTACCTGAAGGAACATACTTATAAGTACTTTTTGTTCTTCATATGGAATAATAACTTCTTCATTATTGTTGGCATCACATTTTAACATATCTGGACACAATACATTTTCCTCGACAATGTATTCTACTCCTATGTCTACATATTTATCTGAATACTGCTCTTTATGTTCTTCATGTGGCATCACATTTATATATGATGATACAATTACAGTATTTACCGCTTATATGCACGCCGGTTATAAGCATTTATCGTTTATATGCAGCCGAACTTGATAATATATGCATTTCGCTTATATGCATTTCTCGCTTTTGTGCACCAAAATTATATAGGATTTTGAGAAATTGCATGTAAAAAATTCTCATATATGCACTGTTTAAATTTTTCATCATAAATAAAGCAAATGTAGAAAAATTGTTTCATCTCAACAAAATTATAACATGTATATGTAATATATTCATACGCATTTATTTCAATGAAATTGAATTTACAAAACCTATACATACTGTGAACTCTTATTTTAAGTTATTTTTGTTTCAAATTGATTGATCTCAATAAAAATGTTTAAAAACACAAAACAAACTAGCAATGCGCATGCATATTCTGTTTTTACAATTACATTTCTGAAATTCTGGTGCAAGTACTACTAAATACATATAGTATAACATCTTTTTTATATAAGCACCACCGATGCAACTAAACGAGTTTTTCTACATGCATTGCAAATGCATATAACCGAGTTTTGGTAAATGCATATCCCGCTTATAAGCACTAAATGTCGAGCAAATTACGAAGTGCATATAAGCGGTAAATACTGTATATAGGTAGCCGCGAAGCTAAAACAAAGGGTACGTTCGTAAAAGCATTTGTAGTGCACGTCTGCAGCATCACGAACATCTAACGTTCAAAAATGCATAACTTGGCAGCACTGTTTAGAGTCAAACGGTTTTTAATGCATTTAATCGGCATACCTGTCGCAAATCTGTGCAAATGGCGCAGTAAATTATTTTAAGATGCAAGAACTTGCAGTGAAACAATAAGTTGAATATATCTATGTATTTTGATGTTTCAATTACATGTTTCGAATCTTACCAAAAAAGGATATTGATAAACTCGAAAATAACCTTGAAACACATAATCTTGGTAGTTTTTCATTACATATTTTAAAGGATTTTTTTATTTTAGTTGTATTCTTTTTAAGGCCAATGCTGTTCTCATAAGAAATTGTCGCTTTGATTTTCTTTTAAATTTTTTGCTTACTATAATTTAAAAGAAAATTGTCACTATTTTCTTAAATAAAATTACTTGCCAATTTTAAAATTTTTTGCAGTTTGTTCAACAATGTCAACTGGGCACAGATGTTGAGCAGTTGCAAAGCATGTGCAGCAGATAATCACGCATACGCAGTAAAACCTGGCAGAACTGCCGCATTGATGCATAAATTTGCAGCATTTACGAACGTAGCCAAATATACAACAAATAAAACAACAGTGATTTTTATTGCCTTATAGTTTTTGTATTTTGCTTTACATTTCGTTCTTTGAGTAGAATATGCATCATAATAGCTGCGAATATAAATATCAATACTTTTACGTGGGAAATGTGCCACATATCCCAAAAATTTTCGAATGCCGTAAAACAGACTTTAAAAGTTTCAACAATTGTGAAAATGATATATTCAAGAATCGGACTGATAACGAATTGGGAAACAAAAAATTATTCATATATAATCAATCAATACCTCAATTTTTTAAATGTTCCGCGCATCAAAGCAGAAACAAACCGACGATATGTTAAATGATAACGCCTATCTACGGTTGGCCATTGTTTTTAATGTCGACTACCAATCATTGCGAAATCTTAATACCACTGTTTTGCCAATATTCACCCTCAATAATAAGAATAAGAGGTGAAACCATTGGCGCATATTCAGAAATTATTACTACGTGTTAACTTTTTTTAAGTACCTTTTTTAAGTTATTCATAGTTGGTTTCTTTCAGCAGTACAAGTTTGCACTTAATTATGGGTAAAGCTGTAACTAAATGCCAACCAACTAATGCATTCAAAGAACAGCTGATTGCTTTCATTTACAATTTATTTGAAAAGTAAAATCAATTTCAGTTTCCTATGTAATAAGCTTACGTTACTATCTGAACTTCTTGCATTCATTTCTATTGCGTCCAAAAAACATCCATATAAAGCAATAAAAATAAATCAGAGATGTGTTTTTGGTCAACAAAATTCTATTGAATATCTTTATTTTTACAGGCCCTTATTTGAATTGATATATGTATATACAGACTATAACTAACAAATTACTTTTTTAGAATTTGTGTACATTTTTTAAGGAAAGAAACTTTTTTTTAAAAGCTTCATAAACTTTTTAATTAATTATAGAATTTATCGTTCAAATTTTTATCGAAATCTAATGTTCTCAACATACCAATACCAGATGAAAGCAGTTGCTGCGCTATTTATGAATTATGAATAAGAGCTATAACTATCTATCTATGAACTATTTTTTAGTTTCTGTTTCATTAGTTGCGACTTTGGTTACGATTTCTGAATATGCGCCATTGTTTCCCATTAACAAAAAATTGTGAAAAAAAACTAACAAATTAATACACTAACACAACAACAACACAAGATTATCGACCACAATTTTAGGGAAAGGAAACACATTTTACATGAACTTTATTCCCGATAAAGGTGATTATTCGGGAAATATGTAATTGCATGTTTTTTATTGTGTGACGTATTAATGCGGGGACAAGATATTTGTCCGTTTCAGAACTTTTTATGAATTTTGGCATCGATTTATTACTGCATATTTTTGCATATTTTACCCTTTAAAGCATGTTTTTGCATATATCAGTCTTACACGCACATTTTTAGCATATGAGTATTTGAAAATGTTTAATACTTTCTAGATTTTTTTATTATTTTAATATGCTTACAAGCTTAATAAGTGTTGAACAAAATTTTTATTTTTAGTTTTCGCCATCTAAAGCTCCTTTCCATTGTTCCATTTTTTTCTTATTTATAACGTAGTTATTACGGAGGTTAGTTTCAATAAAAATTCGGTTGAAGGAATATTGTCAATATATAAAAGTTTATTTCGATATCACAGAAAACGATTTTATTTGAAAATCTGAATAGTTCAATATTTTTTGTTTATTGCAGTAAAAATTATAAATAAAAATCTTATCTTATTTATCCAAAATACAGTTCCAAAGTTTTATTTCTGATATCCTAATCTCTTTTGAACATGAAGTTATATTTGTACAAGATTATCCAAAAAAAACTCTAATTTGTATTATTTGCTCTAGTCAAAATTTGTATGGCAATTTTGTTTCAAAGTGCACTTCAAATGCAAATCATTGTTTGTTAATCTTTCATAATTTTTTATTATATCCTTTTTTGCTTATTTTATTTTGTTCTTATTTAATAGGAAAATGTTGTAGAATTTTTGAATTAAAAATAAAAAATTTACAAATAAATAAATTTATTTTATTTTTAAGAGCATATTTTTTGAGTTTTTAGTGCATATTTTGAAGATTTTAGTGCATATTAAATGTTTTTTTTTTGGTAAGTAAAATATTTTGCCAGTACTTCACTAATGAAATTTACAAGGCCTTATCTCTGAATTAATAAATATTTAGTACAATAGTTAATTTTAAAGAATTCATTCTCGTATGTATCAAGACTAAAACAAAATCTACTAGATATCTAAAATTGTACGATTTAATGAATTTACCAAACTATATGCTGAAGCAATTAATGTATTTGTTGTATTTGCTTAATTCACAACCTATTGTAAGTTAGTAGGTCGTCAAGCTGAACAATAGTTGTAAAATGTTGTAGGTAATTTCCATAGAAAAGTTTGCTACCACACCTACAACATTTTTCCCTATGTTTGATGAATGTCGTAGAATGGCATCAGAAATGCATAAGCTTATAAAAGTGCTAATGTTTTTTAATTACATTTACCTTAATTTTTCTTTATTAAATTAATAGAAATTATTGCAATTATATGTGCAAATAAATAAAAAAAATTTGCAAAATGACGAAAATTGGCAAAAAGCTACTAACAGCAGGATGAAAACAAAGTCTAAAGGTACGGTCACACTTGACAAACATTTGCAAAAAAAAGCGTAACCATGGTTAAGAAAACAATATTATGTTCTCTGAAACAAATGTGTGGTCGTTGAAAACTAGTTATTGTTATTTTAAACATTAATTTCGTTATGATAAACAGAGTAATGTTTGAATTTAATAATTACATTATTATATTCACAGAAAATGTGATATGGTTAGAGTTTAACAATATAGTTTTGTTAAAAATTTATGACTACAATATAATTTGTATTATTGTGTAAAAATAATATGATGTAAATAACAATATATAATGTTATCCAAAACCATACTATGTTAAGTTTTTAAAAAAATCTTTTTCAGAAACATCTTCTGTCAGTTCAGTGTTTCATTTGTAAGCTATCGGTAGTGCACTTTTATCGCGATCTTTGCAAAAAAATCGCGAGAAGTTGCAAAATTTTAACAAACCATAATATTGTAAGATAATGTAAGATATGCAAAAAATTCAATAAAAATCGCAAAAATTCGCAAAAAGCTTTAGTAGCAGCGGAATGATAACAAAGTCTAATATATTTTAAAAATCGGCAGAACTCTTAGGAAACTGAAAGCGTGCAAAAAGTCGCATTTAGCGCAAAGTGTGCAAAAATTCGCGAGAAGTTGCAAAATCAGAAGCAAGCTGGAACAAGAGTGATTCTTCTTCAGAATCGCCTGAAATTTTTTGATTTTTTATGAAATTGTAATTTTCCTTATTTTTTAATCATCCGAATCCACCATTAACATTTCTGCAGTATATTTTTCGCATAATGTCGAATTTTTTGTTTCGTTATTTGTATTCTTTCTGTTCTTCTTTTTAAATGTTCGATATTTTTAAAAGTCTAACAACACTTACAACAGGCCGTTCGCAACTACCGTAGTTGTAGCTAATACAATCAACATATGGTTGTGAATTGGGTAATTGTGTATTAGATGTTGAAGTGTGCAATGACTTTTTAGTTTTATTTACTTTTCGTATTTTGCCGTCAACCAAAAAACATTAAAGATTTGATAAATTCCTTTGTTAAACTTATCCTTTGTTGAACTTCTGACAAGTTTTGAAAAAAAAAAATCGGATCAAGTACACGCCTACCGCCTATGTTCCAAAAAGTCAAAATTTTGGAATTTGCTATATTTTCCAAAATAAAACTGTGTAAACTTATACTTTTTGTAACTATCTAAATCGCATCTTGTGTGTTAGCTTTTACCGTAATTGTGAGAAGGACCTTTCGTCCTTTCAAATGTCCTTTGAAGAAAATATGCAACAAGCTCTACAAAAACTAACAGAATTTCATAAAAGTTGGAATATTTGTACAATAGCACAGAAGTGCGCTTGTCAGTTTATTGACTTACTGCCACGCACACCCACGGTGATAATATATATATTCACTCAAGTGCGCGTGACTCTCACAAAATTTTCAAATGAAAATATATTTATTCTTGAATGATTACGCACAATTAAGTTACATATGATTCAATTTCACACACTCTTGCGCATGAACAATGTCTTTTAGTTGTCACTCAATCTCACCTCAAAATAAAAATACTCTTTTTTTATATATCATTAAGAAGTTTTTAGATAACATATAAGTTCGTGGAACAAATTCATAAACTAAAAAATCTAAAATCTTTTAATAAATTTTGTTTCAAAGATTACAGGACCTTTTTTAATTGAAATTTTTATTTCCAAATTTTAATTTTTATTATTAAAGGTATGATTGTAACATCATTAGCGGCTGTCCATATATTACGTAACGCTGTTGCCGATTTTTGATCCCCCCCCCGGTATTGATGACTGAGTAGTGTTTGAAACACCAAGATAATAATTTGCATTAGCCTCACGTTCGCTTTCACTAGTTTCTATAAGTGAAATCATCGTGTATTTCAGAGAGTTCGAAGATGACTCCATTTGGTTATCTTCAAAAAAATTTAAAATGTGCGTGAAACTAAAAAAAAATTGATACCTTGGATCAATAAAGGTTGCTGTGATGAAAAATGTTTCATTCTCTAAAAAAAAGCAATGTGAGTCCGATCACAGGAGAGATGTGTAAACATCTAGTAATGAAAAATTTTTTTAAGTTGGAAGTACTTATGCTTTAAGTATATTTTTTTTAATTAATCAATTAAAAGTATCAAAACTTTCAATATTGTAAATACATAGGAATTTGCTGATTTTTGTTTGTTTTATTTAACTTATTTGGTTAGTAAATTGGCACACTGCAGTACATACATATGTACTGCATTAAAAATTGCAGTAAGCAGTAAATGTACTCACTACTGAAAAAATTCAGAAAATGTTTACTGATAATGAAATTTAATTTGCATTACCATTAAAATCGTAGGGCCGTATTCATAATAAAATTGTAGCAAGTGGCAATTTTTTTTTATTAAAATTTTTTAATTTTTGTATGAAAAAAATTTAGCCACTTGGTAGAATTTCATTATGAATACGGGCATTACTGATTACTGAAAATTCAATGCACCTCATCATATAATAAATCATTTAGGAACTTTATAAAAGTTGTACAAAAAAAATTTTAGTAATCAGTAAAAATTTACTGGTTAAAAAATTATGTTTACTGAATTTTTAGTAGTACTGCAAAGTTAGATGGGCACTTTGGTAAATGACTTTACTTTTACTTTTTAATTTTGAATTCCTGCTGTTCATCGTTTAGTTGTTGCTGTTCTTGTTGTTGTGTACGCATTGCAATTAAAATAAAGCAATTATCAAGTTAATAAAACATTTTCCATTACTAGATGTCAACACATCTCCCCTGTGATCGGACTCACATTGCTTTTTTTGGTCCCTGATTAATTTCTTTTTCAAAAATATGTACATATGTATGTATATTGAAAAAAACTAAGTAAATTAAATTCATCGTTAAGAAAATCAGTCTGCGAATTTTCACTGGCTGATTGCTTATCACCGATCCGTGCTAACTCGTCAAATCTCTAGTATTTTTTTTTTACTAAATGTATTGAGAAAACAAAATAACCAAATCGAACTCAAACAATCCTGCTAACTTTGAAATACATACACTCAGAATGCGTAACATTAATTCAATAATTTTCAATATACATAATAACAGAAAATGTATATCGTATCGATATTTTTTAACAGTATCGATATATATTTTTTAAAAACATCGATATTTCGATATATCGATATTTTTTGCTACAAATGTTGCCAAAATATTCCAAATCTAAAATAAATACAAATACTAACATATCGTGCTTTAACCATAAATATAATTTTATGTTTTTCTGGTAAAAATTAGATTTTTTAAATTCGTAATAGTGCATTTACACTGTCTCGAAATCTAGTACTTTCGGGATTTCGAGCTAAATCAAGCTGCCTTTTTCCAGATTTCCTATACAAAACTAAATCTAATTTTTCAGTAGATTTGTAGGAAATCTAATAAAAATCTAATGTTTTTATTTATTCTTTACTACCCTGTACAACCAAAGGTGAGCGAATTAGCTACAGTCTGCTTACAAAAGTGTGTGAATTAACTATATTTTAGTTGTTTGGTTGTAGTTTTGGAAACAATTCTGTTGATGGGTTTTGTTTGGATAAAAAATCTTGATAAATGTCAAAAAAAAAGTTGATGTAAACGGTATAGATTTTCATAAAGATTTTAATCAAAATATGCTAGATTTTGTGCTGATGTGAATGCCCTATAAAAGCCACATAAATTCAATTTTAATGGCAAATAATTTTGTTTGTTTCTCATACATATATATATTTTTTTAAATACTTTGGAGTTCTTGTTTTTGAATTCTCAAAATTATTTTCTTCAAAAATGGTTGTCGTCTTTGATAATGAAAAATAAAAATATTATTGCCATGTTTTTCAAACATAAAAATTCAATTAATAGTGCATTTACACTGCCTCGAAATCTACTACTTTCGAGATTTCTAGCTAAATCAAGCTGCTTTTTTCTAGATTTCCCATACAAAACGAAGTCTTGAGGGTGGCGTTGGCTGAAGTAGTTAGCACGTTGACTACAAAACCAAAGGTCCTGGGTTCAATCCCTGTATCGAACAGTCATTAAAGAACAACACCACGCATTTTTCTGATGTGCATTAGTGTCCCTTTGGATTAGTTGTTGTAGGAAAGTTCAAGTGATGAAGGCATAGTCACTGGTCACTGAACTATACCGACTTCAGCAGATACTAATCCTAATGTAACATCAGAGCGCCCTCCTTCGTTGTGTAGCAGAATCATCGGCGAAGTAAAATAACCAATAAAATTGCTACAAAAAATTAATACGCCTCATTTTAACATCAGAGGCGCTGCAACTGCATTATTAAAAACGTGCAAAAAGCAGAGTTGTAAAAGAATGAAGCTTTCCTCTATATCTTCCTTCACCACCTATCTTCTCTATCACTATCCTTTTCCCAAAGAAGGTAACACCTAGTAATAGTAGTAGGCATTAATTGCCTGAGTGTTACTTCTCTTTAAAAAAAAAAAAAAAAAAAAACGAAGTCTAATTTTTCAGTAGATTTGTAGGAAATCTAATAAAAATCTAATGTTTTTATTTATTCTTTACTACCCTGTACAACCAAAGGTGAGCGAATTAGCTACGGTTTGTCTAAAAAAGTGTGTGAATTGGCTACAATGCAGTTGTTTGGTTGTAGTTTTGGAAACAAAGCAGTTGATGGATTTTGTTTTGGATAAAAAATCTTGATAAATGTCAAAAAAAAAGTTGATGTAAACGGTATAGATGTTCATAAAGATTTTAATCAAAATATCCTAGATTTTGTGCTGATTTAAATGCTTTATAACAGTTTTTTGATTTTCAGAGGTTGAACCAAAAAAAAAAAACAGGGCCCGTTTCTCAAACTTACAAGTTACAAATTTAAAAGTAAAATAGACACAAAACAACAACACTTTTACAAATTTTATTGTTGTTTTGTGTGTATTTTATTTTTAGATTTGTAACTTGTAGATTTCAGAAACGGGCCCCTGAACGAAAGAGAAAAACTAACGGCTTGTATAAGATTTCTATAAACAAAAAAGAGTTAGCTGATTCGTAACAGAACAGAAAGTAAAAACTAATTCTGTCTTGAGGCTTATACTCACACAACCCAAATTTGGCATTTAGCTGAGTTAACAAATAAAAGTCACCTGGCTTAGTTGGGTCACCTTATAGATTAGTCTTGTTATTATGAAATTTCTCTTTTTTTCAGAAATTATCTTATAATACAAATTAAATATATCAATATCGATATCAATATTAATTTGGTTGTTCACGATTTCTTTAAATTTTATTGTTTAATGGATGCCTAGTGGATATTTCTTATTCCGCAACATGAACTTTGAAGTGTTCAACACTGGGCATTCATTAACATCCTTAGTTATAAAAATTATTAAGGCTTTCTGAAGGATTAATAAGCAAAATTTTTTATGGAAATCTTTTTTAAAATCGCTTTAACACCCATAAGGTCTCAATACACAGAAAAAAGTAAAAACAAGATTCAATTAAAAAAAACAAAGATTCAGTTAAAAAATTAATTAGTTTTCAACCAATCACGGTTAATGTAGGTATTAACTGGTTAACCGATTTATAAAGTTTTTTTCTTAAATCAAGTAATTTGAACAAATAAAAGTGCATAAAATATTTATTAATTTGAGTTTATTTGTAAAACAATAAAAGGACACAAGAACTCTTAACCTAAATCAAGCAAAAAAATCATAAATGTGTATAATAGTACTTCAATAGTTTAAAGAGCATTTCTAACACAATCTTTTAGAAAAATAATTTGGTTTCAGTGTTTAGGATAAAACTTGACTTTGAAAATTGAATCCATAATACAGAATATCTAGTTTGTCAGTCCTTTTGGATTTCACTAAGCATATAAAATTTTTCATTATGCCATTAGAGTCCTAATTTATTATTTCTTTTTTAATTCCAAACACTTCTAGTTGTTTCGGTTAATTTTGTTAGAACATTTCTTGTATTACTATTAGGGTTTCTAATTTCCCGGACTTTTTCAATTACCGGGAATCGAGAAGTAAAATGTTTTATTCCCCGGGAATTTCAAAAACATATGGATTTAATTAAATTACCTCTATAAAAAATATAACTTTATGAAAACATTCAAACTAAAAACAAAACAACTTTATTCGTTCATTTCATGAACAATATTTAAAAAACAAAACGAAAAAAAAAACTCATATGTTTTGAGTTATAGTATGGATGGAAATTTCATCTACATCTGCCAATCTAGATACTATTTCCTAAGTTGAAACTATTTCGTAATGCTATGTTTAGACGACGAGTTGAATCACCTGCTTCGCTCTCTGAATCATGTTTATGAATCATGCTGTTTAGACTATTCATTCGTGCTTCGTGCGCAGCGTGCCAATTTAGTGCTTTTCGTACTAGATTTAGAGTTTTTTAATTCATAACAGTGCGGAATTTTTCAAATTGTTGCTTAAAAAAAGGCACTAAATTGGTGCTTTTCACCTTTGATTTTAGTGCGTTTTACATATCTACTAAATATTAATTTGTGAAAGTGTGGTTGCTTTATAAGAAACACCAAATAAGAAATTTTCACTTTTCAAAAACTATCTGCTTTCACCCCTTTTAGACATGCAAAGTTTCCTTTGCGGAATGTTAATTCAGCTGGGTGAAATCCGAAGGAAGAAAAACTTTATCTTTCATAGTGAGAAAAAACGAATATATTTCTAGAAATTACAGTTATAAAATAACTTAATTACAACAATAATCTAATTACTAACCACTGAGGGAAGCAATGTATTGCTTTCTTGATAACGAAAACTTCCAAAAATGCTTCTGAAAAGTACTAACCTAAGGCTCTCTAACAAAGTGGACAAAAGTAAAAAAAAATGTAAACCAGTAACTTTTGCATCTGAGTACACAAAAACTACACATTATTACTTCTGTAAAATGAATTAGTAAAGCTAAAAATGAATGGCTTTTTGGAAACTGAATGCATTGCTTCTAGCTGGCTTACAAAAATTCTTCTGGGAAGCGGTAATTTTTGCTGGGATGGTGAAATTGAAGAAATAGAACGAAGTATCAGAAATTTAAGGATACATAAATGGACAAATTTGCTCAGAACTGATTAATTTTGGATTGAAGTTTATAGTTATAGAAATTCAAATAATCATAATCCATTCCTAATACTGCCCATATTTTCTCTAAGACTATTAACATTACCATGCGTTTCTCGATTTGTGAAAAAAGTGTTTCTGTATTTGAATGTGAAAACAGACAACACTGAATCTGTTTTTACTGGAATATTTCCAGTAATCGAGTGTCGAATGAAAACAAAATTCACAAAAATATTATTTCAATAACAAAAAAAATAATAATTTTCAAGAAAAATAAAATTGAATAATGAACATGAATATAAAGTGAATGTAAAATGCTTGAAATAAGTTTTTTCTAGCAACTGCCTCTATTATAGAAAATTCCACAAAAAAATTCTAAATAAATATAATCATATCGAATCGTTAATAATAATTTTAGTTCAACAAATCGTTGCATATCTTTTCAACTAGTTTATTTTTCATATTTTCACACACAAATTCAAAAATTCACATGTTTTTGTACAATTTAAAATCCGAGAATTGCGAGAAACTATTCACAAAATATTGAGGCCAATTATGAATAAAATTCCACGAAAAATTTTTCCCAGGGAACAATTCCAACTAATAGCAAGTACTAGGGAAAACAAAAAATTCTAATTGGAAAAGGGAGAAATTGCTCGCTGATTTTTATTCATAATTACCCTGATTGTTACAGAAACACTTTTTCTCACATCGTTCCAATAATTGCTGGAAATTTGTTTAAATGACAGATAGTTCTTGCAAAGTAACGATACAGAAACACTTATGTGAGAAAAGCCATTATGTGTTTCAATTTACACTGTTTCCACGATTCCCTTGTTTCATGCGGGAAATTTTACGATGCGAGAAATACAGAAACGAGCTACAGAATGTAACATACTGAACTATGTTCATGTAAAAATTAATTCAGATGAAACACCTAAAATCTAATTGTTTTTTTTAATACACCATAATTGCAGTGTCTTGCGAAATGAACTTCAATTATTTTCCTACTCATGTTCTACTTATAAGCAAAATCGAAATATGGCTCGATATAATTGAAATTATTACAAAAACCTATGAAATGTAGTAAATTTAAAATTGTAGTTAACTTAAATTTTTAATTTCTACTCATTCAATACATATATAATTAGCCATGTGGGTTTTCTCTGTATTGAAAATAAATAGATAAATATAAAAATATAAATAAAAAATATATTTCATTTAGTGCTTTTATATGAACACACAGTGCTTTTTGCTCTGAAAAAGTTGGCATCACTGTTCGCGTGGCATTTTTTTTATGTATATTCACACATTCATACGCATCATACGCACGTGTATACATGCATACATACTTACATAAATTCGATTCATTCAAAATCTTGTTTTTGAAGGCATCTCTATATTTTCTTCTTATTTTTCCTTTTTATATTATTCATAACTTAATTAAATTTATTTATATTAAACTCACATCTATGTTTTTTGGCTTGTTTTCATTTGTTTACAAACACACACATACACATATAACTATTTGGTTTTGATAGCTAGTTCAGATAAAGTGGCGATTAACTGCGATAAAAGTTAGAGAAGATACCAATTTTACGTGCTTCGCAAGTAGATTCATATTGAATCTACTAGATTCGCTCTCATAATTTTGTATGGCGAAGCAAGTTGATTCGGTCATGATTGGGGCGTGAAGCATGAATAGAGAGCGAAGCACGTACCGTGTAAACATACTATAACGTTTCAAGTTGTTGGATTCACCAAGAAAGCCTGTATTACATCTACTTCCAGGCTTATATTATGCATCGATACAGAGTTGTATTTTTAAGTAATAAAACAACGAACATCAATGTAAATAAAAGCAAATTCCAAAAACGGATATATTAAATTCCCGAAAATTCCCGTTGAAAATTTCCCGGGATTTGTAAAAAAAAATAATTCCCGGGAATTCCCGGGATTTTTTTCTCGCGCAGAAACTCTAATTACTATCGATAGTTTTTTCTGTTAGCGGGTCATTATCTGACGCATACTGTCAGAGCTCAGCGACGAATATTCTACAAATAAGTTTATTCTGAATTTCTTAGTTTTCGTTTTTGTACTTTAAAACACTGTTGCTATAAGAAAATATTTCAAGGCGTAGGTATAAAATAATTGAATTCGTCTAATCGGATCCTTAATTGAATCGTTGGAAACAGTACTATTGGCTTTTATTAAATTATTAAACAAAAACTTGATAATTCCCTCTAGTTAAATAAGAGTAGTAGAGTCTTTACTGAACTCTTTTATATATGTATATGCATATTATATCCTATAATTCCTAGAAAGAACATACGGCCACATCCAAAGATTTTGAATTTTACTTAAGTTAGAATCACTGAACATACTTCTTTGTTTGTATGAAAAATAATTTCTAAACACATACCTTTTCTATATGAGACGAAACAAATAATTAAACACACGAAAAATACTTTATAATACTACAAAATATTTAAAAATTTTTTACTTCGGTTAATCGGCTGAAATTAACCTGTTTAACCGTTAATCGAAAAAAGCCAATTTTAAATTAACCGATCATTTAATCGGGTAGTAATTAACCGGTTAACCGATTAACGGTTAAACGAATGAATATCCTAGTATTATAAAAAATGGATTTTTTTTCTTTTTAACAAGTGATTGAGAAGGGAAAACTTTTTTAATGATGGAAATAGTAATGGGTTTTATAAAAAAAAAGCTTTGAGAATCGCTGGCAATGAGTCCAAATTATGAAATGTATTTTACACTAACATTTAAGTGAGAAATTTTTAGATTTAATTGAACTGTAGTGAATTTTAATCAAAAATAATTTCTTAATCGGGCTTAAGTTCAATAATTTCAATTCATATTGAATGAACTATTTTTATTAATGCCCTAATTCAGTAAGAAGATTTAGGACGTTTTTGTTTGAAAATGCTTTTGAGTTCTTGTTTTTGAATTATATAAATAATTTTCTTCAAAAATGGTTGTTGTCTTTGATAATGAAAAATAAAAGTATTATTGCCACGTTTTTAAAACAATTAAAATTAAATTAAAGCATTATACAATAGTTTGAAAAATATATGAAAAAATATGTGTATGTATGTATAATGTTTGGAATAAAATCATAAAGCAAATACACGAACCTTCTAGCATAGACAATATATAATAATGGTTTTAAAGAATCACAACTGCGGCTTCTTTTCGTCCATAGACAAGACGATAAAATCGTCAAATAGAATTAGAACATAATTAGTGTGAGTTTATAAAGAAGACAAGAAAATTTAAATCTACAATGTCTCACTTAAATCATCATGGGCACGTGACAAAAATGTGTTCACTTGGAAATCACAGTTCATAATGCTGGAAATTAAAATCAACTGTAGAAAGCAAAAACAATGTAACATAATAGCCACTACAATAATACTTACATGTATGTGTGTACCGACGGTACATCGAATAAGTAAAAGGTAATAATTAATGTGATGATCGTAAAAGATAAGCAAGAATTATTAAAGATACTTAGGTAGAGTGATATAAGTTCGTGCTAACCTAAATATTAAATGAAAAATACGGAAAAACAGAAAATAAATAGTGATACTTACAAATGTATTTAACAAAGGTAAATCAATAATCATTTCTCATATTCCATTTCATTGAAAATTTGGGTTAAATAGCTTATGTTAATAAAAATCTCTACCCCAGTAGATAGACATGAGTGCTGATGAAGTCCATGGCTGCACAGAAAAATATCGGTATTTCCCCCAGATAATAAAGTCCAGTTTAATTTTTCTTCTCTTCTTTAGAAACTCGCATTAATTAATAAAAATATTTTCTACCCTAATTTAGAATACTAATATACACACATATTAAAAAAATGCTTAAAGAAACAAACGCCAATTTAAACTTTTTACTATAACTTCTTTGGCTTCATCGTTTTCATTTAATTAATCATGCGTAAAAAAGCTTAGATTTATGTATCTAGCTTTGTCATTCCGTTTGTAATTTCTATAATATCAATAAGCGACCCATAAAATATATATATTCTGGATCCTTATGCATAGGGAAGACGAATAAGCGATGTCCGTCTGTCTGTACGGTTTTCCGAAGCTCCCAGAAAAGGTAGAGACTTCGTTTTTGGACTGGTATGTCAGACATTTTCCAAAGTAGATTGGTAGTGAGAATCAGCAAAATCGAGCAGACGCTTGCTGAGTGGAAGGCTTAAACTTTATTTTGGCATATAGAAGTAACTACCGAAAACAAATTTTTATTTTTTTATATATAAATTTATTTTATACTTCAGTACGAATAAAATTGGTATTTTAAATTCAAAACATATAGAACAATTAAAAAGACCCTTCCAGGGTTGGAAAACTTTTACTTTTTTTGTTATATAAAAGTAACTTACTAAAACTAATAATAATAATATTTGTACTTCTTTTCTATAAACATATCTTATATTTTTAAAAGAAAGAGATTGGTGTAAGAGATCAGATAAATAAAAAAGGATGATTCCAGGGTTGGGAAACTTACACTTTTCGTGATATATAAAAATAACTAGGTCTAATTAATTTTTTTCTGTTTCTTTATAAATTATGTATATATTACGTTTTGGAAAGAAAAATTTTGTAGAAAATTATAAAAATAAAAACCACAGCTCCAGAGCTGGAAAATTCTGGATCTTAAAGTAACTAAACAAAACAATTTTTTTTTATTTCGTGTTTTCTTTGTTCACTTAACATGCTTTATATATTTTTTTACTACTACATTGGTATATGGAACCAGAAAAAATCTAAAAGGATGATTCCAGGGTTGGAAAATTTATTTTTTTATATAAAAGTAACTAGGTCTAATAAATTTTTTCCTTTTTCCTTATAAATTAAATACATTTTATGCTTCTGAAAGAAAAGTTTGGCGTATAAAACTAGAAGAATGAAAACCACAGCTCCAGAGATGAAAACTTTGAACTTTTTTCTGGATATTAAAGTAACTAAATAAAACTTAGTTTTTTGTTATTTCCTTTTTGCTTTGAGCACTTAACATATTTTATATATTTTTTAAGGAACTAAATTGTATAAGTAATCAGTGCCTCGTTTCTGTAAGAAATGTGAGAACTTTTCGAGTCGAAAAAATTGTTATCATCCTGTGAAACACAGGAAAAGTTTGGCGTATGAAATTAGAAAAATTAAAACCTCAGTTTCAGAGATGAAAACTTTGAACTTTTTTCTGGATATTAAAGTAACTAAATAAAACTAATTTTTTTCTTATTTGTTTTTTTGTTCACTTAACACACTTTACGTATTTTTTTTCAATCAGAAAAACTTAAAATTATGATTCCAGGGTTGGAAAATTTATTTTTTTTATAAAAGTAACTAGGTCAAGTTAGTTTTTTCTTTTTGTTTCAAATTTTATATACTTTATGACTTAGAATGAAATAGTTTGGCATAGAAATTAGAAAAATAAAAGACATAGCTCCAGACCTGGAAAACCTAATTTTTTTCTGGCATATAAAACTAATTATTTCTTTGGTAATGAAATATACTTTATATTTTAGAAAGAAATTGGAAATTGAAAAAAAGTGTCGGTAAAAATAACCAAAAAAAAATTTTTTTTTCATTACTCAAGATTTTTCATACATGTTAAAGTTTTTATGGATGTCTAATTGAAGTATAAACGAAGGTTTGTTGCTTATTGTGCTCTCAGCACAGTTATTTTTCAAATCGATGGTATTTCCTTGACAGCTGTAACGAGTTCTTTTAATTTTTATTAAATGGAGATAAGAATAAAACTTATCGCTAAAGAACAGTCATAACAATAAAATAAACTAAAGGACATGTTCCGTTTCATTTCTCTGAAACATTTCCTTTCTGCTGAACAAAATTCAAAAAAATTCTGTAGGAATAAACCCTTTACATAATGCTGCTGACGCAACGCTTGACGCTCTAATTTAGGTTGACCTGTAAGCAGTTTTGCAACATCAATGATTATTAAATACGGGAAAATATAAAACAAGTTAGTTTACTTGGTATGGAGGTGCAATACTAAGACTATTTTAGAGTTATTAATTAGCAGCACGGTTTTTCAACATCTCGAGAGCGAGTAAAGAAGCCCCAATTTTTTGGTATTGTATTGACGTGACGTCGATGTTGACTGAAATAAGAGTGAATGTAAAATATATCTTAACCATAGAGTGTAGAGTAAAATATTCAACTATTGCTAATATCGAAAATAAAATAATTGAATAAAATTCTTTAATCGAAAAATCACTTACTAAAAATTGCACTAGAGCAAAAAAATTATAAATTTTTTCATAAAACACTAGACTTGGGTCGAACTCGTTCACTAGTTCATTTTTGCCACAAACCTATGATCAAACCCATGTAATTTAAATGGGTTGGATCATTGGTTTGTGGCAAAAATGAACTAGTGAACGAGTTCGACCCAGGGTTGTCAGATTTTTTCTGACATATTTCGCCAAATTGATTTTTAAAATCGCCAAAAGTCGCCAAAATCAATTTTATGTAGTTTTTCTTAATAAATATTTGATAATAAATTCGATTTTATATAACACTTTTTGAACGTACATTTTTATAAAATAATCGTATAGAAATTTAGCAGAAAATCGCCAAAAGTAGAAAAAAAGTCGCCAAAAATAGTTTTTTTTTCAAATTTTTCTCATCCAAATTCAAAATGAATCAATTAATATAAGAAAAACTATCAAAATCAAGCTGATTTAATTTCTTGCAGACGAATTTTGGAAGGATTTATTTTTATTAAACTACTCCTTCCACAAACTAATTTTGCTGAGTTACAAAAATTTTGAATTTCAATTTTGTTAAGATATTAAGAAATTTATTTATCGCCAGAAAAATCGCCATGTCGCCAAACCAAAAATTTGGACGCCAAACAAGTTGAAAAATCGCCACGTTTGGCGAGAAATCGCCATATCTGACAGCACTGGTTCGACCCAAGTCTATAAAACACATATGTATGTATGTGTATGTATACTACATATATGTATGTACGTACTTTGGTGAAGGGTATATAATATACCAAATATACCACTCTTACTTGTTTATATTTTACTTTCGTAAGAGGAAAACAAAACTCACGCGAAAAGTCTTAATCTTAAATTCAATTGAAAAAAACTCAAAATGAAATCAATTGAAAGGCAAAAATTCAATCAACCAGAAACAGCATCTTCATGTGGATGAGTATGCGAGCGTGGACATCAATGTGACCAACTTATTTTGAATTTATACTATTTGCTAATTGGATCAGTGTTCTAAAAGAAATATTTTAAGCTTAAGAAGTTACTAGGTTAAGTTAGGTTTGACAGGTTGCTGAGAAGTGAAAGTCAGTTTTCAACTCACCCTCATACCTAAATAAGAGCGGTAAGCGTCGCGTTAGCAGCAGGGTACGTATTTTCAGTACAATCAAGTAATATTTTCACATTTAAATGTACTGAAAATGCGTACCCTGATGCTAACGCGACGCTTGCCGATCTTATTTAGGTATGAGGGTCACTTGTTTTCAAATAATTAATAACTCCCATTCTGTGACCTGAGAGTTGGATACGGATAGTGCAGGTATAAATGTTTATATGACAGAGAGTAAATGGTCAAACGGAATAAGCATGAGCCCGTTTAGATGAAGGGTGCCCTAGCAGCCACAACGCTTCTGCAGTCCCTTAAAGCGACACAAGTTTACATTACATGCAGCTTTGCCACAACCAAAATATTTTTGTAACTAACCAAAATATGAAAAAAAAATTAACCAAATGGGACAAAAAGTAACCAAATGCGACAAAAAGTAACCAGAATTTCTATTTTTTTTTAGTATTAAGTAAATTTAGCTGGGAAAATATCCTTTCTGAAGCAGCCGGCCTATGCGGCAATAACATTAAAACTAAACAACAAAACTAATGAAGTCACCAAAACATACATACATAGTATATCGTTGATAATTTGTATGTTTGGAAACGTTGTCCCAACATTCTACTGTCTATCCATATCAACACTTTATATCCAATTTTTTTTTTCTTTATCACGATAGTTATTTATATGCAAATTTAATATACCATATAAAAATGGTTATTTTTGTGTTAAAAAAGTAACCAAAATGGAAGAAAAGTACACAAGTACACATTGGAAAAAAAGTAACCAATTTTGGTTAAAAGTAACCAAAACGGCAAAACATGTCGCAATGGTGAAGGACTTTTTGATATCAATTTGATCAATGCTTTTTATTCGTACATTCGTAGCAGTGTTGCCATAGAGGAACTAATTGTTAGTTTGGGAAATGTAGAATTAATTGTATATGTATGTATATAATATGTTTTGTGTATCAATTTGTGTGACTACAAGAAAAAAAATTCTAAATTTAAGTCCAAAAAATTCTAAGTTTGCTTAATATGAGTAAAAAATAAGTTGTTCATATCCTTAAAAATAGTTCCTAAAAATACACAAACAATTTCCCACATTTAAGAAAATGTTTACTAACTTAAAGGAAATATTTACTAAAAATAGGAAAATGGTTATAAGCTTAGGGAATTGTATGCCGTCCTCTTTTTGGGATCACTGTCCTCAGAAAAAATTTTCGTCCGGGAAAGTCGTACTTTTTAATGACATTTCTTCGCTTTTACATTGCTTGAAAAATTGTATTTATTAAAAACCAAGCTAATAATTTAAATATTTGGTATTGGATGTTCAAAATAATATAGTGCACAGCTTTAAGCGAGAGCTCAAAATATAAAAATGATACATTTTAACCAAACAATGAAAGTTTATTAAATGTCGGTAGCCCTACCTTTAGAGATATTTGGTATGTAATCGGTTGAACTTTGGGTTCTCAGTTGATAAGGAACTACTTTTAACTAATTATTGTGCTATAAAAATATTTCCAACATTTTAAAAGATATTTGAATTGATATCTCTCTGCGTTTATGTATGCAAATATTCTCAAATGTGTATATAGTTATGTACATAGGTACATTTCAATGTAAACATATCGATGGTGTTGTGTCAAAAGATCCACTACTCTATGTAAAATGGTGCGCGATTGACAATTTTCACGCAACACCTTCGATATGCATTTAAGATTTTATTGGTAATAATATTATTATATAAAAAACTTAATTTCGTTTTATTTTCGAGTCCTACTTTTTTAAGCAAATGTCCGGGTTTTTCCCCTCTGCTGTCCTCTTTTTATAAATCACGCGATAACAACCCTATAGTCTAAGGACTAGTCAATTTCAAAAAATAAATTTTAGGAAATCGACTTACTCCTGATTAGTTCATGATATTTGTCTTACTTAAAATATGTAATAAGGTTTTCTAAATTTTGGAGAAATATTTACCAGTTTTAAGTACTTTTTCTTTGAATTATAGCATATATTATTTATTTGCATTTAGCAAAAAATCTAAGTACATTTTTCATATTTGCGAGGAATATTTGAACTTGTGATTTTCAAAAATATTATTATTTGTGAATTCTCAAATAGTTTTTGGAGGTCTGTACATAAGATAAGAGGTTTGTTACTGTTCAAAATATTTGGTTGCAGTCTACTGATGATTCGGCTGACCACCAATAAAATATATAGACAATGCTTAACCACCAGCAAATAGATTTCAATTTAAATGGACTTATGACAGTGTGTCGAATAATAAATTTCCTAAATTTGAACTTGAAATATATTTTTTTGTAAATAAAATAAAATTTTAAAACGCAGTAATTTCAATGCTTATTGAGACTGTCCTGTTAGACAATTGGTTAGAGTGCTTCAGTGCTATCAGTCAGAAAATTGTTGGTTCAATACTTATCTCCTCTCATCTCAAGAAATTAATATGTACATATGTATGGGGAAGAATATGTATTATTCAAAATAAAAATAAATACCATAATTACAGACATAAGCCAAATTTGGGAAATTAACTAAATCTGAGATCAAAGATGAAAAAAAAATTTTTTTCAAAGCTCCGACTTTTATGGGAAATTTTACTTAATTTTAGAAAAAATTTACTTAAATATAAAAATATAATTACTATAAACTAGTTCATTAATGAACTATAAATTTAGTAAATACGAGTATTTTACTGGTTTCAAGTGAAAAGTTGGTTTCAAGTAAACAACTTTTTAGAAAAATTTCCCAAGTTTTAGTTAATTTGTTTACCTTTTACCAAAAAATGGAAAAGGGTTTTAGGTTTGTCATTCCGTGTGTAATTTCCACAATACTCATATGCGACCCATAAAATATATATATTCTGGGCAGTGTGACCAGATTTTAAAATAATATTAAGCTAAATCTCGTTTGAAAAAAAGCTAAAATAAGCTAAAAAGTTAAATTTTAGGCTAGAAAATAACGCTAAACTTTTTTCCACTTCTTTGATCACTTTTCAATAGTTTCTTATTGCTAAACTAACGTTAAATATTACACAAACATATTTTTTTATTATACATATAGAATATTTGTTTAATGAAATTATTTATTAATTATTATATTTTAGATTTAATGAAGAACAAAACAAAAACTTCCCCAAAATAATTTTAAAAAGTTTTTAAAAATGTAAAAACATTTATACTAAAATATGAAAGCTTTTTAAGTGAATCAAAGCTATTTAAGGTAAAGCATGGATCACACTATCTGCACAATGTACCGAGTTTCGTCAGATCAGTGAAATAAAGTCATAAGTAAAGAGTTTGCTCTAATTTATCGACTAATTGAAATACAAGGACATAATTGCGCCACACTGCAATAAGCCCATATAGACTTATTCCAGGATTAATTGAGTAATAATGCCATTTTGGCTTATTACTTATGACTTTATTGAGGTGTACCGACGAAAATCGGTACATAGTGTTATCTAGGCTTAAGGCTATTTCAGGTTTTTGTTTTAAGTTAGTTGATGCCGCTGAATGAACGTTCAACATAAGTCAAATAATTTTATACCCAAAAAACTCAACAAGTGTTTTGGCCACTAATATGAATTTAACTTTTTCCATTGGAATTCTAACCATTCTGCCATTATCTACTATTTTTCAACTTTCCACAATACTCATATGCGACCCATAAAATATATATATTCTGGGCAGTGTGACCAGATTTTAAAATAATATTAAGCTAAATCTCGTTTGAAAAAAAGCTAAAATAAGCTAAAAAGTTAAATTTTAGGCTAGAAAATAACGCTAAACTTTTTTCCACTTCTTTGATCACTTTTCAATAGTTTCTTATTGCTAAACTAACGTTAAATATTACACAAACATATTTTTTTATTATACATATAGAATATTTGTTTAATGAAATTATTTATTAATTATTATATTTTAGATTTAATGAAGAACAAAACAAAAACTTCCCCAAAATAATTTTAAAAAGTTTTTAAAAATGTAAAAACATTTATACTAAAATATTTTTTTTTTTTTTTTTTTTTTTTTTTTTAAATGCATGATTTTTTATTTATTGTATCTTCATATATGAACTAACAATAAGTATTCAAATCTTAAATCTAAAAATATAATTAGGCCCGACCAGTGTCGGACATAAGCTTAGTAATAGTTATATATAATACATAAGTAGTGATAGTCAAAAGGAAAAAAATAAAGTATTTTCAAGAAGTCCCATCTGGAGTGCTATGAATAAGAGCCCATGTGTCCCTCTTTTTTAGGCGGATGTGTCCAGTAAAGTTCAAAATATTACGGGCAAGCGGATTAGGATGTGACTCGAGTTTTGTTAAATATTTGTCAGCGTATTTTGCAATTTCTTCAGTCACTAGTGGCATATTTAAATCACGATGTATATTTGAATTTTTTATATACCATGGAGCCAATGTTATTAAGCGTAAAATTTTGTTTTGCCTTCGTTGGATTCTCTCGACATTAGAAGCTGAAGCAGTGCCCCATAACTGTATTCCGTAGCACCATATTGGTTTCAAAATCGTCTTGTATATTAAAAGTTTACAATCTAGACTGAGTGAAGAATTTCTACCAATCAGCCAATGTAGCTGAGTTAATTTCAGTTTCATTTGTGTTAGCTTTGAGTCAATATGGGGCTTCCATGTAAGCCGTCGATCAAGGTGTATACCAAGGTATTTTACGTGTGAATGTTGAAGAACAACTTGATTGTTGATTCGAATAGGGGAACAAGTATCTCTTCGCAGGGTAAATGTTACCTGGACACACTTTTGCTCGTTTACTTTGATTCTCCATAAATTTAACCATAGTTCCAGTTGTGTAATATGTTCTTGTAGATATCGGGAAGCCTCGTGAGGGTTTTCGTGCATACTAAGGCAGGCTGTATCATCGGCAAACGTAGATGTATGAATATTACTGCTCAAAGGCATATCACAAGTGTAAATCAAATACAAAACTGGCCCCAGTATGCTCCCCTGTGGCACACCGGATGATATAGATTCGGGCACACTCATGAAGTCTCCTTCCACAACCGTAAACTTCCGGGTAGTAATATAACTTTCTAATAGCTTCAGAAAATTTATTGGTAAATATGATTTCAATTTTAAAATAAGACCTTCATGCCACACTTTATCAAATGCCTGAGAAACGTCGATAAACAGCGCAGAACAATACTTCTTTTCTTCAAATGTTCTTCTTATAAATTGAACCAATCTATGAGTTTGTTCGATGGTGCTATGCTGACTTCTAAAACCAAATTGATGGTCCGGTATGCACCCATTACTAACTAGAATTGGGGACAATTTTGTCATGAGCAGTTTTTCGAAAAGTTTTGACATTGTTGATAGCAGACTTATTGGCCTGTATGACTCAGCCTTGGTAAGGTCTTTGCCCGGCTTTGGAATCATTTTAACTTTGGCAAGCTTCCAGCTATTTGGAAAATACTCCAGTCGTAAAATGGCGTTAAAAATAAATAATAGGATTCTAATTGCAATACGAGGCAACTTTATTAGCATCTGGTTACTAATTCCATCAATACCCGGAGCTTTCTTCGGGTTAAGTTCAGCAATTACTTTTTGTACATCACACGTTCTAAATTTTATGGGTCGAGGGGGTAGCGCCACTACATTCGGCAAATCAATAACACCAGTACACGAGTTAGGGGTAAATACTGATTTTAAATGCTCAGCAAATAGTTTACCTTTTTCAGTATCGCTTCTTGCCCAACCCCCTGTAGATGTACGCAGAGGTGGTTTAAACGCAACAGGTGTTTTAAGCTTTCTAGCAGCGCGCCACAAGGAGTAATTAGATGCTGGTGTGGCATCAAGACCTTCCAGATAGTTTTTAAAAGATGCAGTTTTTTCAAATGCAAGCAAGTCTTGGAGTCGTTTAGTGCACTCTTTAAATCTGATTTTATGTTGTGGTGATCTGTGCTGTTGCCATTCCCTTCTAGCTCTTCTTTTTTCACTTACAAGACGTTCAATATCCGTAGAATAAATTCTATTAAATCCAGTCTGCGGGTAGGAGGTAGTCGCATGTTCAGCAGCCTGTTTTATATTTTTGATAAGATTGCCAATGTTAAATTCAATATCTTCGGATGTTCTTAGTATAATGTTTTCCGTACAATGAGTACTGAGATATTTTCTGAACCCCAGCCAATTAACACGGTTGATCGTTTTCACATACGGGTGAGGTAAGTCACTACTTAGTGGGCTACAAATTGTAACGATCGTGGGAGAGTGATCGGAGGAAAGATCTTGAGACGCTTCAACATGAACTAATTCCCTAGAAATATTTTTCATGACTCCAAAATCTATAACATCCGGAATTTTTTGTATGTCCGTAGGCCAGTAAGTGAGCTCCCCACTCGAAATGACGTCCAAGCCCATTTTTGAAATTGTGTTGAACAATGCCCGACCTCTAGGTGTAATAAGACGCGAACCCCAGAACGTATGTTTTGCATTGTAGTCGCCAGCTGCTACGAAGCAAGGGCCAAGGGATTTGTAGAAATTCTCGTATTGGTCCTCAGTAATTGCGAACCTAGGAGGGGAGTAAATTGATGATATGACAAAATTAGTGCAAAAATTTTCGATACAAATATTCGTTGCTTGTAAATGTTCTTCGCAAATGTTGTCAATAATATAATGCTTGAGTCTTGACTTTATTAAAATTGCTGATCCACCGCATGCTCTTCCTCTCGGGTCCTTTGAATCATATAAGGTGTAGCCATAAATTTTAAAAAGGCTTCTCGAAGTCAAATGAGTCTCAGAGACCAACATTATATCAATATTTTTTTCCGTGAGGAAGTGCTCAAGTTCAATATTAAAATATGAAAGCTTTTTAAGTGAATCAAAGCTATTTAAGGTAAAGCATGGATCACACTATCTGCACAATGTACCGAGTTTCGTCACATCAGTGAAATAAAGTCATAAGTAAAGAGTTTGCTCTAATTTATCGACTAATTGAAATACAAGGACATAATTGCGCCACACTGCAATAAGCCCATATAGACTTATTCCAGGATTAATTGAGTAATAATGCCATTTTGGCTTATTACTTATGACTTTATTGAGGTGTACCGACGAAAATCGGTACATAGTGTTATCTAGGCTTAAGGCTATTTCAGGTTTTTGTTTTAAGTTAGTTGATGCCGCTGAATGAACGTTCAACATAAGTCAAATAATTTTATACCCAAAAAACTCAACAAGTGTTTTGGCCACTAATATGAATTTAACTTTTTCCATTGGAATTCTAACCATTCTGCCATTATCAACTATTTTTCAACTTTCCATTTCTGTTATAAAATTGTCGTATAATTTACATTTTGTATTTTTTGTAAACTATTTTACAATGTTAAAAAATTATAATTTTTATAATTTTTTATGTTTTTAATATATTTTTAGAGAACACACAATTTAGACTAAGAAAAGGCTAAAAAAGCTAAATGAGTTTTAAAAAAAAGCTAAAAAATAAGCTAAGAGCTAAACGAAAATTTTAAAGCTAAATCTGAAATAAATAAGCTAAATTTAGCTCAAAAGAAGCTAATATGGTCACGCTGATTCTGGGTCCTTATGAATAGGGAACACGAATAAACGATGTCCGTCCGTCCATCTGGTGTACGTGAAATCGCTTTTCCGAAGCGCCCAGAAAAGTCTTTGACTGGTGTGTCAGAAATGTCCCAAAATAGATTGGTATTGAAAGTCAGCAAAATCGAGCAGACGGCTCAGAGCTGGAAAACTCAAACTTGATTTTGCCATATAAAAGTAACTAGGTAAAACTAATTTTTATGTTTTTTGTTAAATAGACTTATCTTATATTTCAGTACCAATAAAATTGGTATCAAAAACATGAAAAATAAGTAAAAAAAAATCAAAAAGCCAGGGTTGGAAACTTTTTTGTTATTAAAAATAACCTATTAAAACTAATTTTACCGTTTTCTCTATAAATTAAACATATCTTACATTCTTAAAAGAAAATATTGATGTAAGAAATCAGAAAATTTAAAAGAATGATTCCAGTTTTCGGAAACTTACACTTTTTTTGATATACAAAATTAACTAGGTCTAATTAATTTTTTTCTTCTTCTTTATAAATGAAATATAGTTATTTTATGTTTTGAAAAGAAAAGTTTGGCATAGGCAATTGGAAAATTTGTTTTTTTTATATTTAAGTAACTAGTTTAAACAGATTGTTTCCTTAATTCCTTATTTTCTTTGTTCACTTAACATATTTTATATATTTTTTAAAGAACAAGATTGATATAAGGAACTAGAAAAATCTAAAGAATGATTCCAGGGTTGCAGAAAGTACAATTCTTGTGATATATAAAACCAATTAAGTAAAACAAGTTATTTCTTTGGTTATTAAATATATTCTATATTTTAGAAAGAAATGAATTAGTATTTAAACCAGATAAATCAAAATTAGGTTCCAGGGTTGGAAATTGAAAAAAAATGTTTTGGGGTAAGTAATAACCAGAAATAATATTTTTTTTCAGTTAAACATACGAGTATTTCATGTTTTAAGATCTTTACTCAAGATTTATTTGATATATGGTTAATTTTTATATAGATATCGAATATAAGTATAAACGAAGGTTTTTGCAATGTTTTTTATTATGCTATCAGCACAGTTATGTTTCAATTCAATTTCAACAGTCATAGCTATAAAAGAAATTAAGGGCATGTTCCATTTCATTTTCCTAAAGCCATTCCTTTCTGCTGAACAAAATCGAAATAATTCTTTAGGAATAAACCGTTTACATAATACCGCGATATATCATTTTCAATGGGGGGATGTTTAAACTGAGACACGAAAGATTATTGGTATGGAGGTACAATGCTAAGACTATTTTAGTTATATTAAATAGTAGCACGGTTTTTGAATATCTTGAGAGCGAGCAAACAAGTCCCAATTTTTTGGTATTGTATTAACGTGACGTCGATGTTGACAACTGGAATAAAGGTGAACGTCAAGTAGTTCTTAAATATAGAGTGTAGAATAAAATAGTTAACTATATCGAAAATCAAATATTTGAATCAAATTCTTTAGTCGAAAAAAACCGAAAGGTCATTATAAATTTTATCACAAATCAAATATGTATGTACATTAGGGTGTCCCTTACTTTTTGACTTCACTTTTTTTTGCGCATTCGTCCCAGTTGTGTTCATAGCATTACTCAGTCTCTCTGTATCCACTCACATCTATTACTTCGTTTATACGCAGGGCTTATTTGCAAATAAAACTGTAAATTGTTGCCATATTATTCTTTTTATTGCGACTTACTAATTCAGAAAACTATTCACGATTAACGCACTATTTGCAAATAAATTGCTTAAGGTTGCCACGCTTAAAAATGTTTGATAACAAAAACAATAAATGGACAAATATTGCAACAAAAAACATTGATAGAAGCAAATAATAACAATTAAAACAAATAATTATTTGATATTTTGTGCATTTACACTATTTTTTTGTCAACATAAGGAAGCTTTCTATAGAAGTGCTACCAAGTTTGTGTATTTTTGCTATGCCGTATAAACAGTGAGTTAATTTATTTGCAAATAATTTTATTTGCAAATAGTGAGCGTATAAACGTAGTATATTATACTTCAGACAATAACAATATCACCTAATAACACTGCATTACTTAACAATATGCAATCATATTAGTTAACATAAAGAAACTTATATAAACAGATGTATCTGTGCACGTGACTAGTTCCTATTCTATAGAGCACTCAAGTGTTCATTCCAGTTGTTAAAACGCGAACGCTTATAGATTAACATCAAACGTTTGCTTGCAAATGAAATCGTCTACGACTGCACTATATGGGACCATGTTGCAATTATACCATTTCTCCTAAAAATGGACCACGTAGTCCAATAATATCTGCAGGGATGCTACAACCAATACAACAATTGCATCCGAATAATGTAAGGCATATATGTACGTCCAAACACACACACTCTGATATTTTCATTTGACGTCAGCGCTACTGTTCAAAAATTTCAAAAAGGGGCACAAAAAGGGGATTTTCAAAGAAAAAAAGAGGTAACTTCAAAATCAAGAAAAATTAAAGAAACAAGCACATTTATTAAGTTATTTTTATTTAAAACAAACAACAAGAATTTCTCATGTATAAGAAGTACAAAAACATTAATTTTATGAGAACTCATATACTACGTTTATACGCACGTTTTATTTGCAATTAAAAATTGCAACTTACTAATTCACGAAAACAATTACTTATTGCTGGTGATGCGATGTATGTATACAGAAAAAGAAATTTTTAGTTTTATAATTGCTTATTTGACTCACAGTCTTCATATATACTTTTATTTTCAAATAAGACCAGTATAAACGTAGTACTCGTATATATAGATAGCTATTACATAAAAAAAATCATAAAACAGTAGTCAAATTGCTGCATTTGATATCAATCGAAATTCCAACAGAAAATAAATGGAAGTTTCGTTCGATATCGAATGCAGTTCTTAAGATATACAAAAAAATTAAAGAATACATAAATTCAAAAAAATTTATTTAACCATATAAAGTTTTGAGAAAAATTTGAAAATTCGATTCTGAAGAGGATAATATTATTATGCATAGTTATTAAATACCTTAAATACCCTTTCTTTTGAAATTGTACATTTGTATTTATTAGTCAGTTTTTTACTTGGAATCCATTCTTCCAAAGGTGTAACTTGCAGACCTTATAACTGCCGAATCTGGGTATATTTTTTCATTTAATTTGGCCAATTTGTCCATTTGCTTAAACGGGTTCATCTTATCATCCTTAAAACAAGCTTCATTTTCAGCAATAACAACTTTCCTCCGAAAATCGGTATTCGGCAGATGAGCAACTGATTGCTGAAAACACAAAACACTTATGCCGTCTCTCCTAATAATTGGAATACTTTCGTGTTGCTTTTTTCTTTTTTACTGGTTTTTCCAAGATAATAGGCTCACATGATGAACTAATTTCATGAGAACTTAAATCAAAAGCATTACTTGATGATAGCAATTCAGTGTGGTATTTTCATACAATATCATTTACCTTAGCATAAAGTTTTTCACTTTTATCAAATTTGGCTTTCAAATCAAATTCGGCTGCGGAATATACAGTTAGAATTGTCTATGAATGATTGTATGTAATTTCATATTTAAAAATCTTAAACAAAAAAAAGATTCATACCAAAGCTTTTTAACACCACATACTCCCACCAAAAAATAATATTGTACTATACTGTCAAAAAAATTGTATTTTTAATTAATACATATATACACGCTGATGATACAGCCTGCCTTAGTATGCATGAAAATCCTTACGAGGCATCCCGATATCTTCAAGAACACATTACCCAGCTGGAACTATGGTTAAACTTATGGAGAATTAAGGTAAACGAACAAAAGTGTGTTCAAGTAACATATACATTACGAAGAGATACTTGTTCACCCATTCGGATTAACAATCAAGTTGTCCCTCAACATACTCATGTGAAATATCTTGGTATACACCTTGATCGACGGCTTACTTGGAAACACCACATTGACTCTAAGTTAACCTAAATGAAACTAAAATTAACTCAGGCACATTGGCTGATTGGTAGAAATTCAACCCTCAGTCTAGATTGCAAACTTTTGATATACAAGTCACTTTTGAAACCGATATGGTGCTACGGAATTCAACTATGGGGTACTGCTTCAGCTTCCAATGTCGAGAGAATCCAACGAAGGCAAAATAAAATTTTGCGATTAATAACATCGGCTCCATGGTATATAAAAAACTCAAATATACATCGTGATTTAAACATGCCACTAGTGATTGAAGAAATTGCAAAATATGCAGGCAAATATTTAACAAACCTCGAGTCACATCCTAATCCGCTTGCTCGTAATATTTTGAACTTTACTGGACACATCCGCCTAAAAAAGAGGGATACAAGGGCTCTTATACTCAACACTCCAGATGGGACTGCTTGAAAATAATTTTTATTTATTTTTTCTTCCTTTTGATTATCACTACTTATGTATTATTTATAACTATCTCTAAATTTATGTCCGACAGTGGTCGGGCCTAATAATTATATTTTAGCTTTAAGATTTGAATACTTATTGTTAGTTCATATTTGAAGATACAATAAATAAAAAATATGTATTAAAAAAAAAATATATATGTATACACATAGGAAATAAAATCTTTTTGTCGAATGTGGTAGAATCTGTACAAATTTGCGTACATTTATTGTAAAAATAAAAATTAAAGTTGACTTTGAACAAAAAGGGGCACAAAATAATGCAAATGGTACTAAAAGGAGATTTAAGACTAAGGGGCATAAAAAGTGGCAAGGCATTCGAAAAAGGGGCAAAATGCGACTTTAGTCGCACAACGGTAACGCTGTTTGAGGTAAACAGCTTTGAAATTTCTTAGGTTTGTTCCTGATTCTTTGCAAATTAAGAGCAAGCGCTGCCGCCGAGATCTAATTGGCTGTTTTTTGTTGGCACTTATCAACCTCTAACTGAGTTTGGCGAGCACTGTTGTAAAATTATGTACTCTTTGTTGATATACATATGTCTATTAAATTGTAGTTTCATCATCCTGGAAGCGTAAATACACCGAAAGCGTATAAATAGAACGTGAAATACATCATACAGGTAGTTTTTTTAACAAAAAGTCTTCTAATAAAATGTTTAAAACAAGAAATGTTTAATCAGTCAATTTCGAGGAAATTTTTAAAAACAAATTATGTTTTATAAATAAAGTTATAAACAGTATGGTTTCAGTACAAAAATACTGCCTAAAAAGGAGTCCAAAGTAGAAAAATGTCGAAAAAAGCCGAAAAAATTATATTTGGTGAAAAAATACAGACATATATCTGAAATTCGAAAGGTTTTAGTCTCTTCTCTCTAAATCCGTTTATGTATTTAAAATCGGTCGATATTTAACTTACTTAGAGGTTGATAAGTGCTCACGGGTACGAAAAACCGGATTTTACCCGTAACTCAAGATTTTGGAGGTGTTTGCACAATTTAAAATTCAGATTGTTGTTATACTCGACAATACCTACCAGAAAAATAGTAACACTTTGCAGGTATTTTTTTTTTGTCACATTGTGTTATGCGTCTTACTTGCACATATTAATAACACTGAACTAAATCGCAAGTCGCCACAGATTACCTTTCTTAGATCAAAGTAAAATTTTTTTTTGGTGACTTTTTAGGTCATTTCGAAACTTTTTAGTGGATATGCGCAAAAAAAAGTTAAGTCAAAAAAAATAAGGGACACCCTAATGTATATACATCAAAACAGTGATGCCAACTTTTGATACTCAAAGCGCGTAAAAATTTTTTGAAAAAAAGCGCTAAATTGAAAAAATATACTAAACGTAAATAGAGTAAAATTTTTTGAATGAGCGCGAAAAGGGGCGTGTTTTGAAATGTTTCTGTGTTAAATCAAAACAGCAAACATTTTTGTTAAGTAATTTATTAAAAATTAATATGTAACTATCATAAGATCAACACATACATAAGTACATCAGCTCGAGATATTACATTTCATATTACATTTTAATAAGGTATATATAAATAGTGTACCTACATACATATATACATAATAGTAGTATATATACATATTTATGTACGTATCTATGTTTACATAAGTACATACATTTAAAATTGGTCGGTATTGAATAAAATTTTAATATCTTGCTCTTTCAAAAACATACTTACATTATCCTGTTTTTAGGCTATACTGAATATCATTCAAAGCACAAAAAATTCGAAGAAATAGAAGATTTTCTATATTATTCTTCTTGTTTAAATTGGTAAACTAACAAAATAAAATGAGTTAAAAGTCGATATTGCTAGAAAAAGTTCACAAAGACTAAAATCTAGTCATATTGAACAAAAAGTAAAAAGGGGCTAAAGGGCTGAAATATACAGGCCTTTCACAGAAACCAAATTCGATCGAAATAATTTCATTTCCGTAATTAGGTTCTGCAGAAAACGAAAAACGAAGAATTTGCTCGAGGAATAATGCTCGGAATTGTAATTGTGAAAGTACAAAAATCTGTTTGAAACAACTTTATTTCAACAAAAAAAAATTTTTTTCAACCAATTATTTAAAATATGTTTGTTTTATTTAATTTTTTTTACATATTCAAGATATTTTCTCAAGTCTTAAGGAAAACATGCATCTGGGCAACTGCAGAAATTGCATGTAAAAAAATTTTTATATTTGGTTAACTTCAATAAAAAAATTGAGCCTTTGGTATTTTGTTGCTCTTCTAATACGATCAACAATGTGTTTTTTGTTGCACAATATTGCCACATTTAAATTGAAAACAATCCAATTGACGTTTTTTCGGAATGAACAAATCGATCGAAATCTGAAGAAGGTAAAAAAAAATCGATCGAAATGAAAATTCGTAATCAAAACAATTTCGATCAATTTGGGGCACCTTTTTTTCGAGTTTTGAGTGACTGAAAACGGGTTAAATACAGCCTGAGAAGCTCAAGTTGGCATCACTGCATCAACAATATTTGTCAAATTGAACCACGAATGCAGTGTTACCAAAATATATATTAAAAATTACACCTCGTAGGAGCCAAAATTACCCGATTTCAAAGGAATTACACCCATTAAAATAAATATTTGACACATTTCAAAAATCTTGTTTAAGGTCTACTTATGATTTGGTATCAGCCCCAGTGAAGTGCAACATATCGAGAGCGTGTATTCAAAATACGTCAACTCAAATTTTCTCAAAATGAGCTTCCGATGGCAAAAAACTCTCCTATAGAATATTCATCTGTAATATACATTTCGAATCAAAAAAATTATTTTTTCTTGTTTTGTATAAATTTTTTTTATTCTGCTGTCTAAAACACAGGATTCAGACGATGAAATCTATGACGTCTATTTTTCTTGATTCCCTTTTGAAGTTTCTACCAAAAATTATTTGCGTTCATACGATGATTATTTTTACATGTCTATTTTTTTATTGATTTTGATTTTAATTGATTTTATTATTTATACATACATTTGAAGTACATACTCTGTCGGAGAATGTGTGGTTGACTACAAAAATAGTTAACTTTTCTTAGACTGATTAAAAGCTAACTGGAATGTCATCCAGAACAAACCCAAAAATAATTCTTTACGTAATCGAATTTGATGAGAGACAACAAATTTATTCTCATTTACTTTGAAACTCATTTCAGTTTTATATTTTGTTGTTGTTATTTTAAATGGTACCTTAGCGCCGAGTGGTAGTGCGTTGAGTACACAACGAATGATGATACATGTTCGAACCCAGTAAAAAAATTTTTAATTTACTGACTCCCGAAAACGAAAAAAATATAAAAGTTTGAAATCGTCAATTTCCAAATAGTGTTCTTCGAAATTCGGATGCTAGAACACATACTATTAATTTGCATTTTCTAAATTTCAACTTAAGCAGGCGTACCTAGCATGTGTTTTAACATCCGTCTGAACATAGCATTACATTCGTACTTACATGGTGGTCTGCATTTTTATCATCGCTATCGAATTTATGGTGGTAGTAGCACTTATCATAATTTTTGTGAGATCGATACCTATTTCCGGTTCTATTCCCTGAAAGCAGGTGCGACGTATCTAAGGTTTTGCTTGCCTTAATTTGGTGTTGCAAACGCTTGACGTTGTTTGCGCCGTGCACGTCTTCGTGGTGCTAGTTTCTATTGTATACATCACTCTGTCTGCCTTTGTAGCAGCAGTGGTTAAGTCTATTTTATCGTCGGCAGATATTATTACACGTTGAGAGAGGTTTCGTAACCACAGCTGCATCAACAATTCATTTGTAACGGGTGTTTTTTCTAGTAATTGTTTTCTATCGCCAAGTGCAAGTTCACTAAGAAGTTTTATTATTTTCGTTGGCGTATTGTGGGCAAATTCTGTAACAATGCGCTTCCTTACATGTTACCTGTAGCCGGAGTGTTTTTGTGCGAATCGGCTAACCTATACACGACACGTGTGGGTAGCTCTCCGATTACGGTAAATTATTTTTTTGTCGGAGGTTAAATCTATCGATTAAAACGCTGCCTCGACCTGAACTCCTCTATTAAATCGAGAAGCTTACACTTTCTTTTGTAAAGGCTGCTCGCGTCGGGGTCACAGTTTTTGGTGTTGGGTTAAATACCAGTACATATACAGTTTTACCGAAAGTAAGCTTTTGCACAATAAGTCACTAGGTTGACTTTCTGCGGGTGATCATGCTGTTTTTCCTCTTTTACGTTTTTCCTTTGTTCAATTTTTACATCGTTTTCCGCATTAAGCATGGTCGTTAATTTATGTGTATTAATTTAAACTGGAATGTTCGGTAATCGCCTCACGTTTATTGTAATTGGAATAGTCACTGTTTCGATTAACGATCGAAATAATTTTAAAATAATTGTCTTTGCATGAACGTTGGCGAAAGTTTTAAAATTATCACATTCTGCACATAGGAGCTCCTGTTTCATATTTTTTTATAACCGAATCACTGTCACTTTTGCGTTATGCGTCACTGCGCGTCTTTCTATATATTGAAACCGTTGAGCTTTATTTAGGTTTCACTTAAAATCAGAACTCAACAAAACGAAGTTTTTTTTTAACCAACTTTAAAAAGATAAGGATACAGAAGCCGTTTGGTCCATTTTCAAAAAAGTGTCCGAGACCACTAAGACTTACGGCCTGTCTCAAGGCGAATTCAGTATCTAGTGACCTTATCAGCCCGGCTGATTATCAGCTGTTGATGCCACATTGAGCATTTTGAACCAAAATGTTAACATTTGCTTAGAAATCTTGTGACAGATTGGCTTTGTAGCATAACAAACTACGTGTTGTTTTTTGCGTTGTAAAATTGTTGTAGGGAAGAGTTCACCTGATACTGCATTCGCCTTGGCCTGCCTCACGATGTCGACAGAAAATTTATTTTTGTTCTTATTATGTACGAGTAATCGATCGAACGATTTCAATGACATCGTGGGACAGTCATTTAATGTTCGACTAATTCTCACGAAATTTTTAACAGACCTTCGGATCTTAAAGCGACAGAGTCTTTCCATTAAAGGATGTTTTTTAAGCCAATTTGAAACGTTTACAAATTATAAATAAATTTGAGCACATAATCGCCCATCTCTGCAAGCCATCTGTTGAACTATGAATAGATTTCATACCACCTACATACCAACACGTCAAAATATTTTCGTTGTCGATTGTAGGAATTTTATCTATGGAATGAGGCATTCTTAAGAGTTGGTATTGAGGAAGTTATGTACATACTCTTATGTACATACATATGTACATAAACTCTATGCTAACGATTTGCTAAGACAAATCGACATTATAGTTAGTATTTCATAGTATGAAGAGCATGGTGCTAAATAGCCGTTAGTATTCGATTATTATCACAAAAAACGCCAGATTTTGCATCTTGTTGGTCACATTAAAGAAAATTCGCAAAAATAAAATTGAAGATAAAGCAACATCATCATCTTCAAGACGATAAGTATGAGAAAAAAAATTTTAAATAAAAAACGAGTACAACATGATTTACAACATTTCCAGCAAAAGTAGCAAAAGTAAAACTGCAGCAATAAAAAATAATGTAGAGGCCACAAGTACTATTACATAACGCAAAAAATAAAATTAAACAAGCTTACGTATTGTATGTATGTACATACATATGTATGTATGTTTGTATGTATGTATGTAAGTTTTGATGTACGAAATTAAATTAAAAAAAAAACAAATAGCCATGAACATTATGAATTTGTTAATAAAGAGGATCTGTGCTTGCAATAGTGACAACCAACACTCTTACACTTTTGGGCACTCTCTTTTGAAACACAAACGAATAGAGGTACATACTATTGGCCTGCACAAGACCATTTATAAGACCTTTCAAGACATGCGACATTTTTCAAACACTTTACTACAGCGAAATGTTCTAAAATAAATGCTAAACAACACTGTTGGCAATATTTTTTTTTGAGTTCTTTGTCTTGCCAACAGTGTTTTTAGCGTTTGTTTTAGAATATTTCGCTGTAGTAAAGCGTTTAAAAAATGTCGCATTTCTTGAAAGGTCTTATAAATAGTCTTGTGCAGGACTTTAGTACATACTCATGGCCAATTAATTACCAAATGACAATTAGGCAATTAATATGAATACATTGTACATACATATGTACATAAGAGTGTAGGTACATACTTTCATACTATACATTTTACAAGTACCCTCCAGTTTTAAAAGTAGAAATTGACTAAAAATCGTTAGTGATTTCCCTAAAGAAAAGTCGACTAATTATTACACTAGCCACAAGTAATGCAAGAGTTCGCCTTTTGACTCTCTCACTCATGGTTATGTAAATTCCTTTAACCTCCAAACAATTTTTTTGGCAGTGGAAAAAACTATGCTATTATTCCAAAGAAAATCAACAAGAAAAAATTTATTTTGAGTATGTATTTTAATTATTTTGTTGGCGTCAGTTACAATTGCAAGTTCGTGGTCAGGGAACGTGTAATTTTTAGTGAAAAAATTGGTTTTCTTTTAGAAAGTTAAAATGAGCAGCAGAAGTCAATTAAAACGTTGCATTAAAAATATAAAGAACATTTAATTGAAAAATGTATTAATAATTAACCCCCATATTAAAAAAAATAAATAAAATGTGTTTGAAATCCTTAAGAAAATTTTGTAAGAAAAATTTAAATAAAATACATTTCAATCTCATTTTAAATTTTATGAATAAGGGGGCAATTGTTTTATCAGTAGAAAAATTATTTGTATTGATTAGCGAAATCACTGACGAAGGGTTTTGCAGATGGTGGCAATTGACTACCGTCAATCTCATCCCCATGTTAAAATCGTCAGTCTTTTGCATTGCTAGTAGTTGGGCTGGTAGTTAATGGTAACGATTGGTAGTTAAAGAAATACCTAGACATTCGCTAGCTACGCGGACTGCAGGGTACCTATGAATGCACATACATACATACATACATACATATGTACACAAAAGCAAATAAACATTGTTTCATAAATTCCAGAAATAATAACAAATAAATAAAAATAAAATTTACTTATGGATGTACATATGTATGTGCATATGTGTGTATGTACATATATCTCATTAAAATGCATTAGAGGTAGCAATTTCACCGTATTCCCCACACAAGATGTCACTAAGTACTTGTCAATCAGCGTTGTCAACTCAGTGCTTTTCGCACCGTTTTTAGTGCTTTTTGAAATTTTCGACGCGAACAATTTTGAAGTTAGTGCTCAGTGTTTTTTAAATTCATTTTCGGTGCTTTTTGTTTCGAGCGGTGGCACTAGGGATGGGCAAATGAATAATATGTATCGATATACATCGTATCGATATTTTTGAACAGTATCGATATATATTTTATAAAAACATCGATATTTCGATATATCGATATTTTTTGCCTACAAACGTTGCCAAAATATTCCAAATCTAAAATAAATACATATGTATACTAACATAACTATAGTGCCATAACCGCCAAAAAAAAAGTTTAAGCGCTATAAATTTTGAACAACTATTGAGACCTTATAGGTTTTTAAGGATTTTTAAAAAAGATTTGCATAAAAAATATTGTTAATTAAGCCTTTAGAAAGCCTTAATAATTTTTATAAGTAAGGATGTAATTCATTGATTAATGAATGCCCCTGTTTAACACTTCAAAGTTCATGATTGCGGGATACGAGAAATATCCTTTTTCCATCCAAAGAATAATATTTATCGCGAAACTTAATGAACTCCATGAGTGGAGAAAACCTAAATTGATATTGGTATCGAAAAAGGAAATAAATTTATCCATACATCTGTATTTTTAATTTGTATTATAAGATAATTTCTGAAAAACTGCATTCATTTCGAACGCACAATTAGTCACTTTAAGAAATTTAATACAAAGGAACTACGTATGTATGTTAAGTTATACGAAACGTTTCTATATTATATAACGTTTATTATTATAACGTTTTAGACCTGGAAGAATCCAAAGAGGATTTTCCGTTACCGTTATTTTTGTTGTCGTTATTATTGTAATTATTAAAATGATTTTGTTGTTGTAGAACAGAATGAAAGAGAAAAACTAACGGCTTGTATAAGATCTATATAAACCAAAAAGACTCAGGTGATTCGTAACAGAACAGAAAGTAAAAGCTAATCCTGCCCTTAGGCAAAATTTTGCATTTAGCTTAGTTAACAAATAAAAGTCACCTTTTCTTAATGTAATGTACAAATGCCTAACTGTATAGTTAATAAAACCCAAGTTTTTTACTTTCATATAAAAAAGTTACCTATGCAAGCTTAGTTAATCATCCGTATTATTCATCTACGAGAAGTTTGTCATAGAATAAAGAAGGCTTATACAAGTTTTGTTTAATCAAATACAAAATTGTCGTAAACGAATATTCGACTCGACATACGCAATACGGGTGAATATTGCCTCCTATATTTTTTTCTGTGTAACAAAACAGAAAGTAAAAACAAGTTCTGCTTTTAGGCTTATACCCGCACAATCCAAAAAGTCGCCTGGCTTAGTTGGGTCGTCTTATAAATACGCCTGGACTGTTATTATGAAATTTCTCTTTTTTTCTTCGCATCAATAGCGTACAGTTAAAAAACGGCTATAGCTCTTAAAAGTATCGAAACCCGATACTCGTAAATAAGAATCAATGTATCGATATATCGGTTTTTGAAATATCGACGATATATATCGATATTTATTTTCTCAAATATCGATATTTCGATATATCGATATATTTTGCCCATCCCTAGGTGGCACTATCTTCTTGAAGAATATAAAATACCGTTATGCTTGTTTTTGTGTCACATATTTGCGTCATTTGTACAGTATCAACAGTTGTTTGCAACTACACAGCATCTGAAATTTTTTGAGTTGTGACTCTTAATGATTTAGTGTCCAATATGTATTTATGAATAAATTTTTTTTTAATAATCGGGGTTGTCATAGAATCCAAGTCGGTTTTGCTGATTATCGGTTTTGTAAACCAATATTGGATTCATTTGGTGTCATGAAAACAAGTCGGTTTTGTTATTTTTGAATACAAATATGTTCGATGTTCGAATCAGATTTTTTATGTTTTTGTTCATTTGTTTACGGCTTCTAATGCAAGTTTTTGTTTGAAAACTTTGTCAATTATGGTATTTACGCTAAAATATTCTTATGCAAATATTCTTTAACTCTAATAAGGGTGAAATTTGGAATAAATCAGCAATATTGGAAGCAATCAATAAACTAAAATTCCTTAAACTAGGTAAAACTGTGGGAGAAAAAGCAAAATACTACGAAAATTCGCAAAAGCTTGCAAAAATTTTAAATGTTAAGCTTTTAAGTAAAAATGAATGAAGAAATCCAAAAACTTTAGAAAAATTACATCTTTTGCAAAAATAACAGAAATTTGCGAAAAATTGCAAAATTTTAAACAAGCCATAATTTTATTAAAAAGGGCTATAACTCTAAATAATGCTAAAAAAAATTTACAAAACGCGAAAATGAAAAAATTCGCAAAAACTTGCTAACAGCTGAATAATAGCAAAGTCTAATAGCGAAAACTGTTAAGAAACATAATACTGGCAAAAACTCGATTTTATCGCGATCATTGCGAAAATTCGCGAGAAGTTGCAAAATGGGAAACAAGCCTTAAAATTGATTATAAGTCTTCAAAACTGTTAAAAATGTTATAAACTCGGAAATAACGCGAAAAATCGCAAATTCGCGAAAAAATCCTAGATCATATATCAAATTATCAACTTTAATTTGGTTGAATATTCCCCAAAAATCAAACTGTTGAAAAAAAGATATGAAAAATGGTGCTTTTAGCCTTTTTATTTATTTTCAATTAAAAAAAAGACAGCTGTAAGCAGCTTGGTTTATTTCCAATAACAAAGCGATAACATCGGTTTCTATGACACCTAAAACCGACACTAGTTCTAGATCGAACAGAAAACCGACAACATTGGATTTCATGACACCAAAGTATTTTTATTGTCGGTTTCAAATCCAATTCCGATAAGATTGGTTTCTATGACACCCCTGAATATGAAAAAATTTTAAATTTAGTGCTTTTTTACTTAAACTACGCGATTTTTTCGTGGTTTCAGTGCTTTTCAAAATTTGAAAGTTGACAACGCTGTTGTCAATATGTAACGTTTATATGTTTGTATGTATGTACATATGTGCAGTGCTACATACATTAACAATAAAACAACAAAAATGCCTGAATTAAAGTAAAAGCAAAGACAATTATGCCGAATACACGCTATGGCTTTTTGTGACATAGCAATAGTGTGTACTAGTGGCAACGTTTGTCATGTCCGCTATTTTTCGTTATGTGGCATTGCTTTTCATGTAAAAAAAAACATAATTTGAACGGCGTTGCACACATTTGGAAAATGACACCACAAGAAATGCCAGATGTGTACCAGGCATTACTATAAACAACAAAAATAGAAAAAAGTTATTGCACGATTTTTGGTGTTCAGCAAACAACAACATTAAGTAATTACACAGAGATCGTGTTTCACGTGAAAGTGAGAGCAAGAGGCTAATTCAATGCAAACAATAAAATTAAGTGAAAGAAACAAAAGGTATTTATTTACCTACCCTGAATTAAGAAAACAATATTGTGCAGGTCCGTTATTTTATTTTCTGTTTGTGACGTAGACATATAACTTTGTTGTAAACAAAGTACATACATTTGTTTGTGGAATGTGCTCTCTCACTCGCACACACTTTTTACAACAAACACACGTGAGTATTCTATGATGACGTAGATGCGCAGTAGACAATTTTTTTGTACGTCTGAGTGCGCAATCTTGTTTGTTTGATTCATGTTTACCTACAACATAAAATTATTATTTTTATAAAAAAGAATATTTCATGTGTTTTTTTTATTTTTTTATTCAATTAAAACTAAATATATAACACAAAATTAAATAAAAAAAAACAAATTTAACAACAATGTTTTCGGCAAATAAAATCCTGGATTCGTTCTCCAGAATTTTACTATTGTTTCCAGCATAAATAACAATAAAAATGTACGAGTATATGATTTTTTTTAATTTATAACAAATTATTTAATAAGATTAATTTCTACCAATTTGATCGACTTGAGCTTGTAAATTGTTGATTACCTCTGAGGGAACTTGATCGCCTAAAATTTCGAAAAGATTAATGCGTTGATTGCCAGGAATTTGTTCGTAGGCTCCCAATTCAATGCCCTCTTGAACATTTTGGATTTGAGCGTCTTTGGGTATCAGGAACGTTTGCTGAGCTTGTCGTATGGCCTCATTGGTATAGGCAGCACCTTCACGTTGTTGGGGTAGACCGTAAGCAAAGACCCCAAAGGCCAAGACCACCAAACACACAGCAAAAGATTTCATTTTATTTTTAGTATTTTCAACACTATAAAAAATTTGCATTAAATTAATTTTTTCTTGTTTTGTAAACACTTGCTTTAATTTTATTTTTTCAACCAAAACTGAGATGGTCTTACCTTTTGCACGTTCCACGCGTTAATAATACCAGTTGATTGTATTTTACCACCGTTTATAGACTTCATTTTAGCCAAAAAGTAATATTGTGCTCTTTGTTGTAGATATTCATTTCGTTTTTTTTTTATTTATTGTTAAGAGAGCTCGCCACTGTTCATTTTTTACCGCTCAAGCAGTGTGGCCACAACTAAAAAAAATTTTAATGCTAAATGGGGCTTAAAATAATGCTAAAAATGCTAAAAAAAATATTTGAAAATACTAAAATATAATGCTAAAATTTTTTAATGATTTTTTATTAATTATATCGGTATAACGAAGAAATATTTAATTTAATTTTAATAAAACAAACAAAGTTGATTCAGAAGTTAAAACAACAATTCAGGAACATACAAAATACGAGTACAATTGCTGAATTCATAAAACCTCCTGTATCTTTGCACGATCGTATTAAATATAAAAGTGTAAAACTTGTTGTTGGTAATTTTCATATAAAAATTAAATACATAAAATAATTTTACACTTTTATTTTATATGTATGTTTTAATGTATTAATATGCCTGCTATCAACATCCCAGTAAAAAAAATTGGAAGTCATTCTAAAGGAAGTACATTTTCATTGCTTCCAAAAAATCGATATTTTTAATTTGCCGATAGTTAGCAGAAAACCAAGTAGAAGTTTATTTTAGTCATACAAAACCTTGTAATTCCTCGCTAGTTTTAGAAATTACTCACCAGAATTTTTAAAAAATCGATTTATTTTTAAGAAATTTATGAACTAATTTTGGTCTAAAATTTTAAAGTTATTTGCTTAAATTTACATTAAATTACTGTTTCGTGCTTAAATTCCTATAAAAAGAAACTAATTGTTAAAATAGGTACCTATTACCCATTTTTCCTAGATGAAAATATTATCATAGAACACAAAAAAGGAAATTTTTCTTAAAATTGCTTCCAATTCGGTGACCAGGCAGCGAAAAAGAGAACTTCTTGCAATGACAACCCTATGTAAAAATCATTAGATCGGATCGAAATTTGCACTACTTCCAGATCGCAAACTCTACATTTTCATGACTTTTTTGGAGTGTCTTTTTTTACTGGGATAATATGAAAGACATTTAAAAAATAATTTTTGCATTAAAAAACGGATTAATTTACTTTTTTATTTTTTACTGTACGTCCAGGAGCCGGATTCAGCAACGATGAATTTTGAAGTGTTCGACTGCGAAAAACATAATTAAAATACTTATTTTCTTCTTATTATTAGGTGTTTGACGTTTAAAATACATTAAGGCGGCTATTAGACGCTCATACTCGGTATATGAGCAAGACAGACTTTCGTACATTCCAACAAACACCTCTTAAAATGCGCGATCTAACTAAGTCATCTTTATGCTTTCCGTACTCTACGTTTCCACATTACATGACGTTTCGTTGTAACTTGAAGTTATAAGTGATTTGTTAAAACAAATGCACTATCAATAATGTTATCACTTGAAAAAAGCATTAACTTGAGCAGTCTACACTTAACATTGACTTAAAGTTTATGTTCAAGTGAGCCTTCTTATGTCAGGTGGAGACCGCAAGTTACGAAAACATAAATGAAATTTGCACTGAATTTGACAAAAGATATATTAAAGGAGTATGATGGCAAACACAAAAATTCAAAATTCCTTAAAGCTGAAAAACACGAATTTTGAATTATCACACTATTCTCAAATACCAAGTATGACAGCCTAATAGCCGCTTAAGACGTCTTTTGCTGTTTACATGGTTTCCATCATTATACATTTCTACAAAAACGACAAAATACAATGAAATACAGGAGTTTTTACATGTATAAATGGAAAAGAATATATGAAATTTATAAAATTAAAAATGCTAAATAATGCTAAAAAATTAATACAAAAATGCTGAAAAAAATGCTAAATGCAAAATAAAAAATTCACTGCTAAATCAAAATATATAATGCTAAATTTAGCAGTGAAAATGCTAAAAGGGTCACACTGCGCTCAAGGCTTAAAAATTCATTTCAATATTTTACTGCTTTAAATCCATTTCTTTTTTGCAATAAATAGTATGTACATAAATAAATAAGTATGTATGTATGTACGCCAGGGATGATAAAGTTAGTACAATTGTATTTTTTTTTGGTATAATTTAAACCTTAAAAGTATGTTAGTACTAGAGTATTTCTTTTCCCGGACTTTTTCATTTCCCGGGAAAGCGGGAACAACTTTCCGGTTTCACGGAATTTCCTGCTCATTGCAAAACAATACAAAATATCATTTAACTTAATTTATTTCCACAAAAAACAAATTATAATTCATGAGATCGAATAAATAATAACATTTTATTAACACATTATTCAAAAAAAATAATACCGTTTCAAAATAATAAAAATAAATACCAATATTATATGTAAATGCAAAGCCAAATGTATTGATACAACGCAAAAAAAAATTATAGTATTAAAAAAATATTACAAAATATATCTTGGATAATAGAACTTTAGTACAAAATAAGCATTAACAGAATCGCTCTTTTTACCGAAGAGAATCGGTAATTATTTTGTAATTTTTGTTTTATTTCCTTGCGCATTTCTGTTTTTACTTTTATGAATTGTTGTAAAATTATATTTTGAACGTCGCGTTCTGATTTTGGCAAATAAAGCCAGCTAAGTCTCAGAGCACGTGTGTGCCAGATGTAAACTCGGCCTTAGTTGTTGTAAAGTTTTAGCTATAGTGCTAGAGGCATCACCTTATTATTGAACAATCGCATTCATAAAGTGAATAACGACACTCATCAAGGAATGTGTACATACAAACTAAAGTTGTCATAATAAAATAAAAAATCCCGGGAATTCCCGCAAAAATTTCTTTCCCCGAAAATGTGAGGGATCCCGGGAAATCCCGTATGAAAAACACTAGTTGGTACCCTCGTAACTAATTTGGTACTGTTTGAAAAATTGGCGAGACTCTAGTTTTTTCTTCATACAAAAAATAAAAAGCGATCACTAAAAGCTGTTAGAAGCAATGCATTGCATATTTAAGAACAAATTCTTCCAAAAGTGCTACCACAAATGCACTGAAGTAAATCGTTGTTTTTTACAATTATTATAGCTTGCATGCAAGCAGCGATCCCAACTTAGTGCTTTTGGCACTATTTTTAGTGCTTTTTGAAGGCTCAAAACGTCAAATTTTGAGCGTTAGTGTCAAACTAAGAAAAATCACTAAGTAGGGCTTTTAAGAAATTTTGTGTATTTCTTAAAATTACTTTAATAACAACTTGGTGTATATATGTACGTTTTCAGTGTAAAGCATACTTTTTCATCTGATACATATGTATATTTCATTAAAGATGACACTATTGCCGAAATGGAGAATAACTTAGATAATATTTAACATTATTAAACTTCATTCGTTTGGATCTTCACTCCTTTTTCACGTTAGTGCGTTTTACGCCTTTTAGATCTCAAAATTACGATTTTTAGTGATTTTTTTAAATATTGATGTGCTTTCAGAGCCAAAAAAGTTGGCATCACTGCATGCAAGCATTAAAATAAAAGAGACTGAAGGTTCAGTTACCCGACTGTAATGTAAAGTAACTGCAACGTAGGAAACAGCTGATCGATACTTTTATATGAAAAGTAGGTTACGTTACATTACATCTCTATAAAGGCTCAGTTACCCGACGGTAATGTAATGTAAAAGTAACGTAGGAAACAGCTGATCGATATTTTTATATGAAAAGTAGGTTACGTTACATTACATCTCCATAACCATTATCATTACTTTTCACATAACAATATCGATCAGCTGTTTCCTACTGTTGCAGTTACTTTACATTACAGTCGGTAACTGAGCCTTAACCATTTGCACTACTTTTCACATAACAATATCGATCAGCTGTTTCCTACTGTTGCTGTTACTTTACATTATAGTCGGGTAACTGAGCCTTGAGCCTTTATGCTGCAAAAGAGCATAAATAAAAAGACACGAAAATTAACGATAATTTTAAAATATAAAAAATATAGACGAAGCAACACAAGTACTTAAGATTTAACTTTTCTCACTGACTTTAGTGTTTCCATGAAGCACTTGGAAAGCACTAAGGTAAGCGAGACCATTAAAATGTGTTCTAAGATCGTACACGAACAGCACACAATTATATATGTATGGAAATATATATATATATATATATATATATATATATATATATATATATATATATATATATATATATATATATATAAGGGAAAAAAAGTAAGAAAACGGTATTAGTACAAGTTTGCATACACAATTACTTTATACATAAGTGTTTTATTGTATGTCTTAATACTTATATATCTTATACAAAAATGTTAAGTAAAAGCCAAAAAAATTAATTAATTAAAAAAGAGAGGGGAAAAAATAGACTAGAACTATTAAGTACATCTTCTTCTTTGGCAAGAACTTCCGTAGGAGAAATCTTTGCTACTAAGGAGCCCACAACAAAACTTTTATCTCCCAAAAATTCTAGTACTCCAAAAATGCGAAAAATTCAATTATAAATGTTTGACTTTTAAGTTCCTTTTAAAACTTTTAATTTTAAGAAATATGTATGTGAATGTTTTCTTTATGTGTACATATACATACATATGTACATATGTAGGCCCCATCAAACAAAATGCTCCGAATTCGTAAAGAATTCGTAACGACTGGTCGACAAAATCTTCCGATTTCGGAACCGAAATATTACCGAAATCGTAAAAATTTTTGTATGAAATGGTTGACACGACTTCGTATCGATATGTCGGTACGAATTCGTAACGACATGTAGGTATGATTTCTGTTTGCTTTTATGGCAGAGTACCGCTTCACTGTTATGTTGCTGCTATTGTCGACATATGTAATTTGCACATACTCATATTTTTAATATTTCTTACAATCCTTATTTTTCATCAACATATACATATTAGAGTTGGTTTGGCGACCAGGTCACCTGATTTGTTTTTCGGGTATCATAATTTTTTTAAGGGTTTTGCCTAGATAAAAATAATGGCGGTCTTTTTTTTTGGAAAATTTTCACTCCTTGGGGTGGTTCAACCCACCTAAAAATGCGGATTTTGAGCTCGTTTTTCTGCAGAGCAAAAACGGTTAAATATATGGGAAATCTGATTTCACCAGCCGATTCTGTAGCAAAAATTAATACAATGAAGGTTTTTTGAATCCTTAAAAAAGTTCCTAAAACCCCCAACAGGGGGCGCAAATCTCATTAAAAAAAATTAGGTTTTTTTTAAACATGCACGATGAAAAGGCAGATACTAATCCTAATGTAACATCAGAGCGCCCTCCTTCGTTGTGTAGCAAAATCATCGGCGAAGTAATCAATAAAATGGCTACAAGACACAGCTTCAAAAAATTAATACGCCCCATTTAACATCAGAGAGGCGCTGCAATTGCATTACTAAAAACGTGCGAAAAGCAGAGTTGTAAAAAAATTAAGCTTTCCTCTATCTCTTCTTTCACAGTTTTAACTTTTTTTGCGTCCTCTATTGTATGTTTTTGGAGCTTTTTTAAGGATTCAAAAAACGTTCATTGTATTAATTTTTGCTACAGAATCGGCTGGTGAAATCAGATTTGCCATATATTTAACCGTTTTTGCTCTGCAGAAAAATGAGCTCAAAATCCGCATTTTTAGGTGGGTTGAACCACCCCAAGGAGTGAAAATTTTCCCAAAAAAAACCGCCATTACTTTTATTTGCCCAAAAAAACTTCAAAAAAATTATGATATCCGCAAATCAAATTTTAAAATTTACTCTAATACATATGTATGTATATATTTAAAAAACATTTTCACAGACTTTTAATTATGTACTCAAAAATGAAAGTTTTAATGCACAGAAAAAAATATCGAAATGCAACCAACAAAACAAATTGTTCATATTTAATATAAAAATTAACAATCATCATTGTTGATACAACAAATTTAAATTTTCTTAGTCAATTAAATTACTCAACAAATTTATTTGTTAAATTATACCATAACGGAATACGCACATGCAGAAGAAACAAGAAATCATGTTGTGTGTGTATTCATTATTTGAGCATCTAGTCAAGTGTTGCTCTTTAGCTGAGAGGTAAGTAAGTCAGCTTATTAGTCCTGAGGTTGCCGGTTCAACTCCAACCAAAGGCATTTAGTGTTTTTCACAGACAAGCACAAATCGTTTCGAGGACTGTCATTGTGTATAAAAACACATTATTAATATAACAATCATGATAATCAAAACTTGAATTGAAATTCAACAATTCGCATTGTTAATATAACAATAACTTTACTTGAAATAACTTTGAAATCTAACAAAAATAAATGTTATAAAAATAAATAGATTTCAACAAACTATTTGTTGATATATTTAATTGAAAATATTTTTCAGCTTTCCTTTATCTTACAATTTCGTTAATTTTATTTACAAAAGTCGTTGTAGGTTCAAAATCAATTAATTATTTAATTGATATAACAAAAAAATTAATTGTACACTGAGAAAATTAAATCGTAAAATCAAAGAAAATACACTTTGTTGCAAAGACTTTTATTGGTCAGATTGTGCCCAAAGACAAAACAACTTTACCGGAAAGGCGCAAAGTTCTTTAGATTCCCATGAAATATATACTTAAAATTGAAGACTTAAAATCTTGTGGCAAGGATTTACGTCTTTTGGCACAAAGACTTTCATTCGTTAGTCTTAAGACTTGAATTTTTGATTTTAAGTACAATTTTCATTGTAACAAAGACGTAATATTAACATTATTACAAAGAAATGTAATTAAATTCAACGAAATAATTCTTTGAAATACTAAAGACTGATATGTAGGAACAAAGGCAATTTTCTTTGAAATCTGCTATAGAAATGTTTTAAAAAATTAAAATTTTTCTGCAAAATAAAATATTTAATGAAACCAAACACAGAATTTTTATAAAATTTTTTTATTTCAGTTTAATGTAATAAAAATAAAAAAATAGTTCATATACAGCATAACTTTACTTAACTAATTAAAATCTAACAACATTTTTAGACTTTGACTTTAATACTGACTCTAGACATTTTTAATGTTAAAAGAGTTATAATACATTTTTTTATTTAAGTTTAATACAATAAAAATAAAAAATAGTTCATATACATAGTTCACTTTTCACCTACTAATAGTTATAAGTATATTGACAACGGTCAAGCGCTGCCACGACGATAGAGCGTTTTTTTATTTTATTTTTTTTATATTGTTATTATTATATATTTTATATTGTTATTATAATATATTTAAAAAAAACACAACACTTCAATTTATATTAAAATTACATATTAAATCACTTGACGAAAAAGAAGAAAAAAAGACAAGGCGCACATGCACAATTGAGCGTTCCTATCGACTGACTTACAATTAATGACAACCACGAAAACAATTCTTTTTATTTTTTACATAAACGTAAACAAATTTAACTTTGAAGACTAAATTCTTTAAAGATACAGACTTTATCTTTATTTTTTTTAACCGCTCTTGTTTAGCGTTGCAAGCCAACATGTGTGAACAAGCAAAAATGTTCACTTATGCATTGAAGACAAAATTCTTTAAAGTTACAGATTTTGTCTTTGTAGCAAAGATGCTTAGCTTTAAAAAAACAAAGAAAAGTCTTTAATCTTAAATACGTTTTTCAATCCCTTATTAGCAAAGAAATTAATCGTTGTAGCAAATATTTTATCTTTAAGGAAAAGATAATTTCTTTGATTGAGCTTCAAAGAATTTTAGTCGTTTGTGTTGAAGACGCACCATTTGCTTGTTTAAAGAATAAATCATTGATGCAAGGATTTTTTCCTTCTAACAAAGATATTTTCGTTACAATTTTACAAAGACGTTTTTTCTTTGATTTTAAAGCTTTTAATTTTCTCAGTGTATTTACAAATCATTTTTTTCTGTTGTTCAGAAAAACTACCGAATTTTCTTAACGAGTTCAGTACGAAAAGTCTGAGTTCAGAGAAACTACCGAAATGTCTTAACGAATTCGGTACGAAAAGTCTGGCTTCAGAAAAAATCGAAACATTTGGTTTGGGGGGTCTCTAGCTTAAAATTCAATTTTTTTCAAATCAAATTCAAGTCAAACAAAATTCAGAATTTTTCAAATCGAATTGAGTATTTTACAAATCAAATTAAGAATTTTTAAAACTAAATTCATTTGAAAAGCATGATTTTGGTTTTGAAAAGTCAAATTTGGATTGAAAAAATTAATTTAATTTAATTTGTTAAATTCTCAATTTGATTTGAAAAATTCTGAATTTTGTTTAACCTGAATTTGATTTGCAAAAATCCGAATCTGAAGTTAAAAATCTAATATGTATTTATTTTTACTTTGTATGAGAGGTCCGTGTTCACACCATTCAACTTTTGTTTATCAACTTGTAATGCAGCTGTAAGAAAGGCGGAGAACGATATACAAATATCTCTTTTTTTTCATGCAGCTGAATTACGAGTTGATCAACAAAAGTTGAACTGTGTGAACTCGGCCTAACAATTATTTGAAAAAAAAAATTTTTTCTTGCCTATACATAGACAATAAATAAATTATAATTTTTTTTTTTTTGCATTAAGAAGGCATAATATAATGCATTTTTGTAGCGCATAATATAATGCATATATGGAGTGTAATATATTGCGCATTAAAAATGAGATAAAATATGACATTTAAATAATGCATTTAATAAGACAAATGAGGATTTATAGATAATGATATAATTAAATGCATTACATCACGGCATTTGCAAACGCAATAAATAAGCATTTTTTGATTGCAGAAACTATTGCTTCTAAGTGGCTCATCGCGAACAAAAATCGTGCAATCGCAAGTGATTCCGTTTCGTTGTATCCCTTACAAAAATACTTCCAGCAAACAAAAATTTTTGCTGGGTATATCCAGTTTCACAGTAAAGTGGCGAATTTGATTTGTTAGATTTGCGTTACACTTGTTTGATTTATTATAAAGAACTACATCTGACTTCACCGGTATTTCGTTTTCAATATGATAGCGTCGTCTTCATTTATTTTATCTGTTGTATCAATTTAAAATTTATAAGAAATAAAAAGTTTGCTATATTAATAGTATATCAATCGCTTAAGTGATGGAATTAAATGCTACATACATATGTTCGTATATATGTAGACAACTAAAACTTACTGTGAAATTAAATACTTGATATATCTTGAAATAAAACTGAAGGTTGTATAGGTACGGATTTTAAAAGAAATGTTAAGCAGTTCTATAGAACGTTTTGCGAAACTAAATAAAGTTACTTTTCATGACGAAATTTTAAGCTGGCTAACAAAATTCACTACCGAAAATGTTAGTAGTATAGTACTTTTCCCAAAAGATAATGGAAATTATGATACCATAAATAACGAAATTCGAGCTTTGAAAAATTAATTAAATGAGGTAATGTTTCCGTATCTTTCAAACGTTATCAGGAGAATATTGTCAATTCCAAACTCATCGGCGAATGTGTAGATAATATTTTCATAATCAAAACGAAGACTCGAAAGTGTAACACAAACAAAAGACTTATTGAAAGGCAATAATTCGTATTTTTTACGTCATTGAACTTTTCAGTGATTCCAATACAATTCACACAAATACACCTCGTCGCAAAAATGTATTCCAATAGTTTAAAAAATAACGCTTTTAAAATCGGTTGTACAAAAATAATACAGTTCCTATTGTGTTTTTACCTTCTCGTGTAAAATAACCATTATTTGAGTTAGGGCTTTTCTACTTAATACTAACGATATTTCGAAAGAAGCGAAAGAAGACTAGCTAGTATCTCGAATTCTAATAAATTTTTATGTTGAGTTAATGATGCAGATTAATCCTGATATCGTTCTTTTATTATTTTTTTAACAAACAAAAAATTTTCTTATTTCATTAAGATGTGTGTAAATTAAAAACTTTAAACTTGTGTTCTGGCAAACTAGTTTTTTTTTTACTTATGACGTTATTTGTGCGATATCAAGGCACATTTACCAGGTAGTAGCAAATGCAGCTAAGCTATTTTTTTTTTTCAAATTAAAGTTCATCCGAAACTTCAAAAATTGTTTACAAAAGAGAAATGAAAAAATAGATTTAAAAAAATTCAATATGAAAAATATTTTATTAAAAAAATTCTTTGAAAACAAATTTAAAAATAAAAAAACAAACTATTAAAAATTTGGAAAAGTGATAAACGTTGCAAATTTTGTTAGTGGTAGCTGCCGTTTTTTTCATTGTTCTTGTAATCCTGATATTACCTGGAAATGAATGAGCCTTGAGCAATATGTTCTAAAAATATAATGAAAAAAAAACTTAAAAAAACCGAGTTTAGTACTATTGGGGTCGAAAAAGTACAATTTTAAAAGCTAATTGGTACGAAATTAGTTTTATCATCCCTGATGTACGCTGTTTTCTTTAATCTTCAATGCTCAGCACGTTATTTGGTAAAATACTCTTTAAAAGTATCGCTTTTATAACGACTTTTTTTTCTTAAAAATTCATAAGGAAAGTCTTTTAAGAAACGGTCACATCTTCGTATTTTTTGGATTTATTACTTTACAGTGAGTCTAAAGGTACGGTCACACTTGACAAACATTTGCCCAAAAAAGCGTAACCAGCAAATGCTAATGAGAAATATTTTGATTCAGACGCGTGTTTATTAAGTTCAATAGTTTCCAATAATATTTTATTCTTTAACTTTGCCTCTTTGTTAAATACCAAACTAATTAACTTAATAAACACGTATTTTGAAGCAAAAGATTTCTCATTAGTATTTGCTGGTTACGATTTTTTGGGCAAATGTGACCGTACCTTAAGATAAACGAAATTTTAAATGCAAATAGGTACAATATATTTTTTTATTTTAAAATGCAAAACATTTCGAAACAAAAACTAGTCAGATTTTGATGAAGTTTTTAAAGAAAGTTAATACATAAAGTAACGGCAGAATTGCAGAGTATTTAACACCCTCTTATTGTAGACAGACATTTATTAGGGGCATTCATTTCTGAAGGGCGAAGTACAAAAAAGTGCTGTCGATAATCACCGGTATTAATAAACTATTATTAAAGTTAAAGCTTTCTTTAAACCAAATTTCTTATACAAAATTCGTATGTTAAATCAACATTAACTTTAACAATCGTTTATGAATATCAGCGTTAGTTTCGTCATAGCTGAGGTAGTGAAGCCGATTACTAGCAAACATAAAATGAATTTGGCTACCTTTAGCTTGTTTCTGTATTTCTCGCATCGTAAAATTTCTCACATGAAGTGTGAAACACAAATTTCCATCGTTTCTGGATTTGTGAACGAAAGATGTTTCTGTATTTGAAAGCGAAAATATTTCCAGTTTCCAAAATATAAGCAAACAATACATAAAAAAATTTAAACAAAATGTATAGTGCAGCGATAATAACAACTGATCGGCGAAATATTCTGCGTCTTTATCGACAGCAACTAAGGGATGCAGCTGACCCATTCAGCATTCCGGATCAACGATTCAGGGACCTATATCGTTTGAGCAGAGGCGCGGTTTTTCATTAGTAATTAGTGTTTACCCTTTTTTGGGCACACTGCACACATGAAATGCCAGATGTAAGCTCAGCCTATGATTTTCTTCTCAATTATACCAATAAAACACCAAACACACATAATCAGATATGCGACTATAATTTGAAAATTATTGGAAGTTTTGGAAGGTTTGGTGGAGCAGCGCACGATTCATATACTATGTATTTGTAGAGCTTCGCGCATTAACGTCATAAAGTACACACAGAGATATCACAGATGGAAGATAATTTGCAAATTCTGACGTCTCGCTCACACCGAACCCGTTTCTTCCTTGTGTTTTTCATTCCTTGTGTGATTTTGGTAATTATACGTTGAAAATTTATTATTTTTAAAGAAATACATATGTTTTAAATTCCATTTATTTAAAGATTTGATCAGACAAACATAATATTTGTTGAAGTTAATGGTGAGTGGTTGTATAATTGGTTTAATAATTTTGGATATGGTTCTAATAGGCGGTTTTCATCTTAATATTTTCAGGAACAAGTTCTTGGAAAAAAAAACGATACAATATGTAAGTATAAAAAAGGCTTTAATCTGAATGCATTTTAATAAAAAATTTCTTAATTTTTGTAGGGGTAGGAAATGTATAAAGGGATGCCTACCCGACCAAGTGCTACATGAGTTTCGAAAAGATCCGGAGAGGTAAGTTGGAATTTTTTTTCTTAAGTATAGAAATGCACAAAGAGGCATACCACCGTAACCAAAAATTAGGTGTTATAAGTTTTTAGTGTGTATATGTAAGGATGTACGAATCCACGTACTGACCAAACGGCTCGACCGATTTTGATTTAATTTTTCTGTTTGAATGGTGACTTGCTCTAAGGTTTTCTAAGCTATGTTTGAAGAAGACCATTCTAGCCAATATCACATCTTTTCGAAAGAAAATTATGCGATTATTGAATTTAGAAAACTGGAAAGCTACACAATTCCATTTCTTCTTGTTATATACTGGTGCAACAATTACTTTAAAAAGTGTATTAGATATTGAAAAGTACAAACATTTTTTTAAATTTATTTACTTGTGTTATTGTGTAGTCAAACAATTTAGCCACATTAAAATCAAAATACGTTCAAGAATTGTTAAAATCATTTGTTGAACTTATGCCTCGATATTACGGCCATAGTTCGCAAAATATGAATGTATACACGATCTTATCCACATAATATCTGTTTACTAAGTAATGAAAATGTCATGATTATATCACAAATGTTTAGTAATAAACTTTCTGCATACAAATGTGATAATATTTACTTAAAATTAATGGGTCATAATCATAGTCCCGCGCTAAAGCTAACTTTCCTTAACATAGTTCTAAAAAGTAAAAGTCGACTTTATTTATTCAACTGTCATAGTCTGTTTGGTACATGGTGCTAACTAGTATCGACTTTAGTAGTAGAAGTCAAAATAACGTGGCAACACTTCATGAAAAATAGCAAAGAAAAACATATGTTTTGTTGCATGTGTTTGCAGTTAGTTGTTGTTTACTTATAATGATGGAAGGCGAAAACAAGGTAAGAGATTATAAATGTTTAAAAATTAGTGAATAAGATGTTTTAACACATTTCTTTTGTTTAGGAAAGAAAACGTGAACACATCTGGTCAGGCAAGAATACTTGCAGGAGCTTATAAATTGCCATATAAGCATTGTAGAAAGCAAAATCAATGACTTGAAAATAATTCGCAAAAAAAGGATGCGTGGAAAGCCATCCGAATGGATATGCTGGCTTCCGGATTTGATAAGGATGTCACCAAGCTCAAGCAACAATGGGTCCGAATGAAGATTGGGGCAAAAAAAAGCTGTTTCAGAGGTGAGGAGGGCAACTGTTGCTACCGGAAACGTTGCAAAAATTCCTAAATTGGATGAAGCAGATGTTAAAATCGAGGCGATGTTGGAGTGCGAGTTTTTAGAAGATTCGATTCTTATAGACAGCGACAGTCTAACTGCACTTCCTTTATCCAGCGGAAGCCTTCCTCCTCTTCTGAAATCTAGGGACGACGCATCTCGCACCTCGACTCCACTACCCACCGGTAAAAACAAGCTGATAAGTCGCCTTCAAAATTTAAGAAAAAGAGCTACGAAAAATGACGTTATAATAGAAAGGCAGGAGCAGATCAGAAAGGAGTCAAGCCATGAAGACGAACTTTACTTTCTGAAAGTGGAGAATATTCGTGCTGAAATCGCCCAACAAGCAGAACTCCATGAGTTGAAGCTTTTGCATATGAAAGAGCTTCATGCTCTACAACTTATTCACCAACAAAATGAACCATAATTTTTATTTGTATAGTTTTAGAATTTTTAGTGTTTTGTAAATTTTTAATTATATATGCACATATGTATGTACCTGAAATATCACAATGGGTAAAGTGAATAAAAAAAAAAGAATTGCTTTTACTTAAAAATATGTTTAAATTAACAAAAAACACATACATACATATATATTTTAGGCTTTAAAACAAATTTTCAAGTAAAAATCAAATGGTTTTCTTTTATTCACTTTACCCAATGACTGAACTTAAATGTGATATTGATTTGTTAATTTTTTAATGTTTTTGATCCTAACAAAAGGTGATCTCACATGAAATTAAATGAATTTAAACTTTATTTTATTCATTGTTTTATTTATAGATAAAGGAATTATAGGTAATGGGTGGCCCATTTAACATTTTATCCAATTATGAACCAGAATTAGTTTCAGGATTTAATGTAGAAGTGGAGGATTTGCATTAATTTTTTTTAGCAGAGTATGCAAGTATTATATTTATATAATAAAATAAAATAAATAAATAAAATAATTACTCTTACTAATCATATAGGTGTAAATAACTAAGATCCGAGGCGGCAAATTGACATCACAACTTCGGCTGATTATTTGATTTTCAAAAAAGTAAATACAATATCCATTGTTCGAGCGTATAGTGTCCCATTTTGCAAATTTCACACATAAACCTGAAAATAAAAATAAAAATTTATGTTATTCTACCTTCCAAGGCCAAAGTAATCGGTAGTTCAAACTTAAAATTTTAAATGACCCACCCAAGTTAAAAATGTCTGTTGATAAATGCTGCTCTATATGCTCTACCAGAATTGGATGCACCTACTAGTTCTATGCCATCATTGCTTTGTCCGGCTGTTGTTCGTGGATCATTACAATCAATTTCTAAAAGTGAAAACCTTAAATTAACTCTGATAACTTCTGTAATGTAAAAACAACTTACGTGAGCAATTTCGCTCCTTGGCTATGTTGTGGAGTACAGCGACAGAGACAACTATAGTCTTTGCTGTATCCAATTTCACCCTAAGTCTTCCGAATTATGATTGGAATTTCGATTTTATTTGTCCATTTAAACATTAAATTTTACTCCTAGTGAGGATGTGGCTTTTGTTGTATCTAAATAAGTAGAAAGTTGTATAGAAGACTTTTAAAAATGTGTTAAGATTACTTTTCTTCTTTAGGTGTTGATGGATTTCTAAGTGGAGTTAATAAGATTGACTATTTTGGATAGCCAGCATCTCCAACTAATACACCCTTGTGTAACTGCTTCGTTTCCTACAACCTGGTTTTAAGCTGGCACTCGTTCCAAACTCTGGCATCATGCGTGGACCCACGAGACCTTGCGACGATGTCAATTATTTTACAGTCAGCATCACAAACAATCTAAGGGATTTTAAAATTATAAAATAATGATAAACAGAGGGCAAATGTTTATAATACCAACTTGTACATTTAGGGAATATTGTCGCTTCCTATTAATAAATTGCCCGCCATCATTGGGCCAACATCTTTAGTTGGACATTTGATGTTGACGTGTGTGCAGTCGATTGCTCCTATAACAGTAGGGAACTCAGCAATTTTAAAAAATTTCTTCTTTATTGCATTCAACTCATTTGTGTTCGGAAACTGAATGACACTCGGCATCAATAACGCTATTCTTTTGCAAAAATTTTTTATTATCCGTCCAACAGTACATTGAGATAATCCGTGCAGGTCACCTTAAATAAAAAAGGTCACATTTGTATAAACAAACACGCAGCTACTTTACTTTATGTGCAGCTTACCAATATCGCTTTGGTGAATATCCCTTCCAAGAAATCGCAAAGTACAAAGCACTTGAATGCTTGCCGGAACGGGAAGGCCTCTGTTATTCGTTGGTGCTTCTATGTTTAATACTTCAATTAGGAACTCAACTGTTTCCTTATCGAACCTATACCGAATATAAAAATCCTCGTCGTCCAATTCAAAGGGATTGCATCTATCTTTGTATATTTTTAGACGTCTCAATAATTCCATATCGCTAAATATTTCTAAATCTCTCTCAATATCCTCAAAACCAGACATTTTTCACAATTAAATTAACACAATTTTAATATTCACAATTTTTCACACCAAATCACTTCTTCACCACTTTTGAGAATGCCAAAAATTTTGTTTGTTTACATTAAAACCTTTTACTAACTGAGTTGATAACAGCTTTTATCATTATTAAATATAAAGTCGACTCTAAGGCAAGAAGTCGACTTTTGCACCACTATGATTGACTTAGTATACAGCTAACTTAAAAGTGTGCTTTAATTTATGAAAAAGTCGACTTTATTTTGACTATGATTATGCCCCAATATATTTAACGAAATTTTTGATTTTTTACGTATCCACTGTCATTCATGGACGTAGGATTATACAGTAATGTGCAAAACAAACGCAACAAACTCTGCAAAAATAAATGTATACATATAATCTTTAGTTTTTTCATAATACGTCCATATCAAGGATGGACAAATTCAGAAATATTATTTATTATGCATTAAGGAATAAATTTTTACAAAGTTAGTGGAATTTCGAAGTGTACGTTGCAATTTAGGATCTATTATCCGAAAACACTCCTGCGGAATCTTGCAAAGAGGCCAGCTTTTTTTCTCAAATACTCCTCTGTGCGTCAGGGGTTTTTAAAATTTCTAATTTGTGTTACAATAGGAGTCCTGGGGGTCGATTCTGGTTCTGTGATAACGTGAAATGAAAACTTTTTTCATCTTTTTATAGTGTTTCTGATTCTAGTTCAGTGAAAAAATGAACACAAAATTTAAATGATTTCATATGAAAAAAAAAACAAGTGGAATGAAACAAAACGTTTTCACAGTTACACATCATTACTGATTATCGTTTTATGCAAAAGTGTAAACAAGTGTCAAAACATTTTCATATGAAAAGTTTTTTACACACACAATTTATTAGTGAAAAAACATGGAAAACCATGAAAAACCCATACTAATACTACAATTACACTTATCCTCGTCCCGAATTTCGTCTGATAGTCCCATTAAAACATTTAATACAGACAATTTTTATTCATGCTCATATTTGCCTAATTTGGCAATTGATCAGAAGTCGAGGGAGGCATAAGTTAAGTTATTATCGGCGGCAAAAAAATAATTTGGCGACGGGTGTAAGTTAACTTGATATAATAATTTATTTATAATAGTTTTTATTATGAAATATTTTAGTTATTAATATCTATATCAAAATGCCATACCATACTAAAATTAATAAGAGTTTTCATGAGAATGTTCAAAAGTCTCGCAAACTGTGCAATTGTGCATTTTTACACTCTCGTAAATAAAATGTCAAAAATTATATGGGAATTTATTTAAACAAACCTATTAAATTTGCCTAATAATTTTCACTCGTAAACTAAGCTGTGTAATTTGCATTTTGTAAATAACAACTTCTTGGATTTTTTGGCTTCCTTTACGCATTTTTAGACACACGAACACACTTTTTATTTTTATAGAAATATATAAATATGTTTTTATATTAAAAATTGCTTTACATTTTATTATTATATTTTTATTAAATTAATTTTTAAGAAATTTATTATTCGACATATTGCCATAAGCCCATCTTAATTTCAAATTTATTTGCTGGTGGTTCAGCGATGTCTATATGCATTTCATTGTTGCTGTAACAAATCGTCAGTAGACTTCAACCACACCTTTTTGAACAGTCACAAACCTCTTATCTTATGTACAGATTTTCAAAAACTTTGTCCGGTAGAATACATGAGAGGTGAAAATTAATGGGTGTTCTAAAACGAGCAACGAAAAATGTTAAAATCCCATATCATATCGTGCCACAACCCCAAAAAAAGCTTAAGCGACACAATTTTCGAACACAATTTTTTACTCAATTTCCGTCAAAAAAACGATGTCCAAAAATGGTGTCGCTTAAGCTATTTTAGCAGTTTTGGCTCGATATATACAATTGTATGTACATATGTATATACACTTGAATTTTGTATGGTTAGTGTATTTTTATACTGACTACAACAATTAACACACTAAAATTTAAAAAAAATTAATTAAAGGGTGTACCATCAGGTAATGTAACTTTGACTATGTAATTTTTACAACTTGCTGTATCTTGGAAAACGTAAGAGCAAACTTCTTGAAATTTTCAAAAACGGTAAAACAAAAAATCCCAAAATTATAAAATCGCCAAACCGAAAAAAAAATCGCCAAAACAAAAAAATCGCCAAAACGAAATAAAGCACCCAATTAAAAAAAATTTCACGTTTATTAACGCACTAATAATCCCAAATTATTATTTTACTTAATTAGTAAAATAACTTTTTTATTAAAAATACATTTAAATTGATTATTGAGGGGTTTAGCTGGATCCTATGCGCATTTCACTGTTGCTAATGCAGATCATCAGGAAACCTTTACCCAAAAATCTTAGAACAACTAGAGTTATTATGTTATAAACTTTCATTTAAACAAATGAGAAGTTCAACAAATAACAAAGTTGAAACAAGAACTCAATAATCAACATGTTTTTTATTTTCTTACTTTACTACATTGGCTGACTTTTTTTCAGCTCTAGTTGTAGTTGTAAAAAGCATGTAAAGAAAATAAATGTAAATAACAACAACAGCTATATAAGAATAGAGTGTTGCCACACAAGTATTTTTGACCTGGTGCAGTCAAGTTAATAATTAGTGTTTTATTTTTGGGAATTTCTACAATTTAATGCTATGTTTAGACGACGAGTTGAATCACCTGCTTCGCTCTCTGAATCATGTTTATGAATCATGCTGTTTAGACTACGCATTCGTGCTTCGTGTGCATCGTGCCAATTTAGTGCTTTTCGTACTAGATTTAGAGTTTTTTAATTCATAACAGTGCGGAATTTTTCAAATTGTTGCTTTAAAAAGAAATTAGTGCCTTTTTTTGGTGCTTTTCACCTTTGATTTTAGTGCGTTTTACAAATCTACTAAATATTAATTTGTTAAAGTGTGGTGGCTTTATTTTCACTTTCAAAAACTATCTGCTTTCACCCCTTTTAGACATGCAAAGTTTCCTTTGCAGAATGTTAATTCAGCTGCGTGAAATACAAAGGAAGAAAAACTTTCTCTTTCACAGTTAGAAAAAAGAAAATATTTCTAGATATTACAGAGGATACCATACACGTAATAAAATAACTTAATTACAATAATCGAATCTACTAACCACTAAGGGAAGCAATGTATTGCTTTCTTGATAACGGTGCTTCCAAAAATGCTTCTGAAAAGTAATAACGTAAGGCTCTCTAACAAAGTGGACAAAAGTAAAAATATGTACACCAGTAACTTTTGCATCTGAGTACACAAAAACTACACATTATTGCTTCTGTAAAACGAATTAGTAAAGCAAAAAATGAACGGCTTTTTGGAAACTGAATGCATTGCTTCTAGCTGGCTTACAAAAACTCTTCTGGGAAGCGGTAATTTTTGCTGGGATGGTGAAATTGAAGAAATAGAACGAAGTATCAGAAATTTAAGGATACATAAATGGAAAAATTTGCTCAAAACTGATCAATTTTGGATTGAAGTTTATAATTATAGAAATTCAACTTATCATAATCCATTTCTAATACTGTCAATATTTTCTCAAGACTATTAACATTACCATGTTCAAATGTTGTAGTAGAAATGACTTTTAGCGCTTATAAATATTTTAAAAGTAAGTTAGAAATACAATAATGATTTTATAAATCAAATTGTTTCATTCATATAAAATACGGTCTAAAAAGAAAAGGCTTATGTTGTTCAGAATGTAACATACTGAACCATGTTCATGTAAAAATTAATTCAGACGAAACACCTAAAAATCTAATTGTTGTATTAAAACAGTTTTATGGCCAGAGGAAAAAGATGAAACTGCATTTCCTGAAACGAGGAGTATAATTCTCGTTGATCATCTTTTGTTAAAATAGTACACCATAATTGGAGTGTCTTCCCAAATGAACTTCAATTATTTTCCTACTCATATTCTACTTATAAGCAAAATCGAAATATGGCTCGATATATGTAATTGAAATTATTACAAAAACCTATGTAGTAAATTTAAAATTGTAGTTAACTTAAATTTTTAATTTTTACTAATTAAATACATTTATAATTAGCCATATGGGCTTTCTCTGTATTGCAAATAAATAGATAAATATAAAAAAATAAATAAAAATATATTTATGTACATACATACATATGTACATATATACGAGTACTTATTTCATTTAGTGCTTTTTTATGAACACACAGTGGTTTTTGCTCTGAAAAAGTTGGCATCACTGTTCGCATGCATACACATAACCATACATACTTTACATAAATTGAAATCTTGTTTTTGAAGGCATCTCTATATTTTCTTCTTATTTTTCCTTTTTATATTATTCATAACTTAATTAAATTTATTTATATTAAACTCACATCTATGTTTTTTTGGCTTGTTTTCATTTGTTTACAAACACACACATACACATATACCTATTTTGTTTTGATAGCTAGTTCAGATAAAGTGGCGATTAACTGCGATAAAAGTTAGAGAAGATACCAATTTTACGTGCTTCGCAAGTAGATTCATATTGAATCTACTTGATTCGCTCTCATAATTTTGTATGGCGAAGCAAGTGGATTCGGTCATGATTGGGGCGTGAAGCATGAATAGAGAGCGAAGCACGTACCGTCTAAACATAGTATAAGTTTAACGTTTATTAACGCACTAATAATCCCAAATTATTATTTTACTTAATTAGTAAAATAACTTTTTTATTAAAAATACATTTAAATTGATTATTGAGGGGTTTAGCTGGATCCTATGCGCATTTTACTGTTGCTAATGCAGATCATCAGGGAACATTTACCCAAAAATCTTAGAACAACTAGAGTTATTATGTTATAAACTTTCATTTAAACAAATGAGAAGTTCAACAAATAACAAAGTTGAAACAAGAACTCAATAATCAACATGTTTTTTATTTTCTTACTTTACTACATTGGCTGACTTTTTTTCAGCTCTAGTTGTAGTTGTAAAAAGCATGTAAAGAAAATAAATGTAAATAACAACAACAGCTATATAAGAATAGAGTGTTGCCACACAAGTATTTTTGACCTGGTGCAGTCAAGTTAATAATTAGTGTTTTATTTTTGGGAATTTCTACAATTTAAGTTTAACGTTTATTAACGCACTAATAATCCCAAATTATTATTTTACTTAATTAGTAAAATAACTTTTTTATTAAAAATACATTTAAATTTATTATTGAGGGGTTTAGCTGGATCCTATGCGCATTTCACTGTTGCTAATGCAGATCATCAGGGAACCTTTACCCAAAAATCTTAGAACAACTAGAGTTATTATGTCATAAACTTTCATTTAAACAAATGAGAAGTTCAACAAATAACAAAGTTGAAACAAGAACTCAATAATCAACGTGGTTTTTATTTTCTTACTTTACTACATTGGCTGACTTTTTTTCAGCTCTAGTTGTAGTTGTAAAAAGCATGTAAAGAAAATAAATGTAAATAACAACAACAGCTATATAAGAATAGAGTGTTGCCACACAAGTATTTTTGACCTGGTGCAGTCAAGTTAATAATTAGTGTTTTATTTTTGGGAATTTCTACAATTTAAGTTTAACGTTTATTAACGCACTAATAATCCCAAATTATTATTTTACTTAATTAATAAAATAACTTTTTTATTAAAAATACATTTAAATTGATTATTGAGGGGTTTAGCTGGATCCTATGCGCATTTCACTGTTGCTAATGCAGATCATCAGGGAACCTTTACCCAAAAATCTTAGAACAACTAGAGTTATTATGTTATAAACTTTCATTTAAACAAATGAGAAGTTCAATAAATAACAAAGTTGAAACAAGAACTCAATAATCAACATGTTTTTTATATTCTTACTTTACTACATTGGCTGACTTTTTTTCAGCTCTAGTTGTAGTTGTAAAAAGCATGTAAAGAAAATAAATGTAAATAACAACAACAGCTATATAAGAATAGAGTGTTGCCACACAAGTATTTTTGACCTGGTGCAGTCAAGTTAATAATTAGTGTTTTATTTTTGGGAATTTCTACAATTTAAGTTTAACGTTTATTAACGCACTAATAATCCCAAATTATTATTTTACTTAATTAGTAAAATAACTTTTTTATTAAAAATACATTTAAATTGACTAGTGTTCGCCCAGTGGTTGAAAATCAACCATTAACGCACAGAGGTGGAGAATAGAATGAAAATATTTAAAGTTTGATGAATTTAAAACACAATTTAAAAACTATATTTAAATATACATATGTATAGACTCCAAGGTAAACCACTCCCTTAAACCACTTTCTTAACTACTAAATACGAATTCGAAATTTCATTTATCGGCATAAATAAGAATAGATTTTAAGCAAACTATTTAAAAAAAAAATTTTTCACTTTTTGAACTAAATGTAATTAGATATTTCCTCCTAGTGTTTTCACTTCATATTCATTATTATTGCCCAAAAGAAAAATATTCGTTTATTTTTTCAACGCCTTTTCTCTAAAGTTTTAGACTCCCCATTAAAACGTTTGTTACAAAAAAGTTTCTATTCCCTATTCTTTGAGAAAGACCCCATATGTATGTACGAATATGCTAGCCTAATAATATAAATATTCCATCATATTCCAACATTCCATCATATTCCAACATTCCAGTATGTTCAGTAATTTAAAGCACAGAAAAATAATGAAAACAATGAACAAAAACAAAATGCACACAAAATAAACCAAACATAAAAAACTTACTTTGTGCTGTAGGTGAATTTAACTTTAATCAAAGTTATTAATAATTAAAAAAAGAAGAGAGGTGTCTTAGGACACCCGGTTATAGCAATTGCTACTTAAGGCCGTTTCACACTATAATACAAGTATTAATACTTTTGACGAAAATTTATCCCTAATCAAGTTTTTGTTTCAAAAATTTCCAAAGACAATAACAACTCAACATGTCAGAGTTGCATTTTCCACAAAAGTATTAATACTTGTATTATAGTGTGAAACAGCCTTTAGCTATACAATACTTTGTTAACACTTATGTGTTAAACGTCCTATTCGTCCTTAGGAGCTTAAACACAACAATTTTTTGATATTTTACCATACATTGACTTGTTTTGTTAAGCATCTCAGATAATAAGTTTTAAAATTAAATTCATCGATAAACACGTGCGTTTTTGATAACTCTGGCAACTTTGTGTTGTTATTAAATTACGGCACGTTAATAAAATTATTTGGAACACAATAATTGCTTAAAAAATATTACATTATTTACAAAAACATGTGTTGTTTAAAAATAATAAAGCAAACAAAAAGCATAATTGTTCGAAATTTCTTACAAACACAATAATTTATTTATTCACAAAACGTCAACAATAATCATCTCAAATATAATCTGAACGGGTGTGTTTAGTTCTTAGAAAACTCGTCTTAAAAATGTTTAAAAATATAAGTGTGAACATGTATTAAACATTTTTAAAAACATAAGTGTGAACATAGTATACAACAAACTTACGTACCTTTTCACAATGTATGGTAAAAAGATAACAAAGACTTTAACTGAAAGTTTTGTGTGAAGAGCTGTCAGTTAAAGTTCACGTTAACTCTTAACCATACATTGTGAAAAGGGACGTTAATGTGTTAAATACAATGCAATAAAATTATATTATATGATAATGTCAAATTCGCCGCAAATATGTATTTCAAAACGTTTCCATTTATTTCCCATTATTATCTTTTCTAGCGGCGCACGATTAAATTAATATATTGTTTATGGCCGGTGGCGGCTGTTAGCCGGCTTAGAGTCGATCGGCTTTGTTCTCTGGTTTGTCATCAGGGGAAAAACAATACAAAAACAAATTGAATAAGCAATGTTTTTCATTGTTTTTGTTTTGTTTTTTTTCACTCACTTCAAAGAACGAAGCAAAACAAATTCAAACAATTTGCTTCATTTATTTTCGTACGTTGCTTTTAAGTACACAGAAATCAAAACAAAAATAAATTTATAACTGTAATAGTGTCGGTTTATTTTGTTACGAAAATCATTTTCTAACCCCTGTATCACGCCATAAATAGCAATAGCTATAAAAATATATTATTTTTAAGTATCTAAAGAAAAATAATACAGTACCACCACTCGTTATTTAAATATCCAAATTTTATTAGTTTCAGTAATAATCGTTTAAGTACATAGAAAGATGGAAATAAGAATAGAATGAATAAATGAAATACGTTTTTCCTTCTGAGTGTTTATGGAGTTGCCAAGCCAAATTCTTGTAATTTTTTTTAGCAAATTAAGAGAGAAAGAGAGATCATGGCTTTATGATTGGCTAATATTCTTAACTGTTTTTAACTATCTTAGACACAAAAATGTAGAAGAAAAAATACAATCTGCACTGCTCCTATTGTCAATCTATCTAACAAAAAAAAATCAAGCGAATACGTTGAGTTTAAGTCAGTTAAAATGGTTCTTAACTTTTTTCACTTGCCTATTTATATATAGATTATTAAATAATACTAGTGTTCGCCCAGTGGTTGAAAATCAACCATTAACGCACAGAGGTGGAAAATAGAATGAAAATATTTAAAGTTTGATGAATTTAAAACACAATTTAAAAACTATATTCAAATATACATATGTATAGACTCCAAGGTAAACCACTCTCTTAAACCAATTTCTTAACTACTAAATACGAATTTAAAATTTCATTTATCGGCATAAATAAGAATAGATTTTAAGCACTTTATTTAAAAAAAGTTGTTCACTTTTTGAACTAAATGTTATTAGATATTTGCTCCTAGTGTTTTCACTTCATATTCATTATTATTGCCCAAAACAAAAATATTCGTTTATTTTTTCATTGAACGCTTTTTCTCTAAAGTTTTAGACTCCCCATTAAAACGTTTGTTACAAGAAAAGTTTCTATTCCCTATTCTTTGAGAAAGACCCCATATGTATGTACGAATATGCTAGCCTAATAATGTAAACATTCCATCATATTCCAACATTCCATCATATTCCAACATTCCAGTATGTTCAGTAATTTAAAGCACAGAAAAATAATGAAAACAATGAACAAAAACAAAACGCACACAAAATAAACCAAAAATAAAAAACTTGCTTTGTGCTGTAGGTGAATTTAACTTTAATCAAAGTTATTAATAATTAAAAAATATATATTATTTTTAAGCATCTAAAGAAAAATAATACAGTACCACTCGTTATTTAAATATCCAAATTTTATTAGTTTCAGCAATAATCGTTTAAGTACATAGAAAGATGGACATAAGAATAGAATGAGCAAATAAAATACGTTTTTCCTTCTGAGTGTTTATGGAGTTGCCAAGCCAAATTGTTATAATTTTTTTTTTAGCAAATTAAGAGAGAAAGAGAAATCATGGCTTTATGATTGGCTAATATTCTTAACTGTTTTTAACTATCTTAGACACAAAAATGTAGAAGAAAAAATACATTCTGCACTGCTCCTATTGTCAATCTATCTAACAAAAAAAAATCAAGCGAATACGTTGAGTTTAAGTCAGTTAAAATGGTTCTTAACTTTTTTCACTTGCGTATTTATATATTGATTAGTATTAAATAATACTGCTAAAGGGAAAGCAATAGATTCCGCGCAGCTTATTAAAATGTTGCTTGGTATTTTATCAGGACCAGAGTTAAACGAAAACTTTTTAATTTTTTTTTTAATACATGATTTTTATTTATTGTATCTTCATATATGAACTAACAATAAGTATTCAAATCTTAAATCTAAAAATAAAATTAGGCCCAACCAGTGCCGGACATAAGCTTAGTAATAGTTATATAATACATAAGTAGTGATAATCAAAAGGAAAAAAATAAAAGTATTTTCAAGAAGTCCCATCTGGAGTGCTGTGAATAAGAGCCCTTGTGTCCCACTTTTTTAGGCGGATGTGTCCAGTAAAGTTCAAAATATTACGAGCAAGCGGATTAGGATGTGACTCGAGTTTTGTTAAATATTTGCCTGTGTATTTTACAATATTTCTTCAGTCACTAGTGGCATATTTAAATCACGATGTATATTTCAATTTTTTATATACCATGGAGCCGATGTTATTCTCTCGAGATTAGAAGCTGAAGCAGTACCCCATAGCTGAATTCCGTAAAACCATATAGGTTTTAAGAGCGACTTGTATATTAAAAGTTTACAATCTAGGATGAGGGTTGAATTTCTACCAACCACCCAATGTATCTGAGTTAGTTTAAGTTTCATTTGCGTTAGCTTAGAGTCAATGTGGTATTTCCATGTGAGCCTTCGATCAAGATGTATACCAAGGTATTTCACATGTAAGTTTTGAGGAACAATTTGATTATTGATTGTAATGGGGGAACAAGTGTCCTTTCTTAAGGTAAATGTTACCTGAGTACACTTCTGTTCGTTTACCTTTATTCTCCACATGTTTAACCATAGTTCTAGCTGAGTAATATGTTGCTGAAGATATCGGGAAGCCTCGTGAGAGTTTTCGTGCATACTAAGGCAGGCTGTATCATCGGCAAATGTAGATGTGTGAATGTTACTGCTCAATGGCATATCACAAGTATAAATCAAATACAAAACTGGCCCCAGTATACTCCCCTGTTGCACACCGGATGAGATTATTTCAGGCGTACTCATAAAGTCTCCTTCCACAACAGTGAACTTCCGGGCAATAATGTAACTTTCCAGCAGATTTAGAATGTTTATTGGTAGGTAAGTCTTTAATTTTAAAATTAGGCCTTCATGCCACACTTTATCAAATGCCTGAGAAACGTCAATGAACAGCGCAGAGCAATACTTTTTTTCTTCAAAAGTTTTTCTTATAAATTGAACCAATCTATGAGTTTGTTCAATGGTGCTATGCTGACTTCTAAAACCAAATTGATGGTCCGGTATGCACCCACTACTAACTAGAATTGTGGACAATTTTGTCATGAGCAGTTTTTCGAAAATCTTTGACATTGTTGACAGTAAACTTATTGGCCTATATGACTAAGCTTTGGTAAGATCTTTGTCCGGCTTTGGAGTCATTTAAACCTTGGCAAGCTTCCAGCTGTTTGGATAATACTCCAGTCGTAAAATGGCGTTAAAAATAAATAACAGGATTCTAATTGCAATACGAGGCAACTTTATTAGCATCTGGTTACTAATTCCATCAATACCCGGAGCTTTCTTCGGGTTAAGTTCAGCAATTAGGTTTTGTACATCACACTTTCTAAATTTTATGGGTCGAGGGAGTAGCGCCACTACATTCGGCAAATCAATAACACCAGTACATGAGTTAGGGGTAAATACTGATTTTAAATGCTCAGCAAATATTTTACCTTTGTCAGTATCGCTTCTTGCCCAATCGCCTGTAGATGTACGCAGAGGTGGTTTAAACGCAACAGGTGTTTTAAGCTTTCTAGCAGCGTGCCATAAAGAGTAATTAGATGCTGGTGTGGCATCAAGACCTTCCAGATAGTTTTTAAAAGATGCAGTTTTTTCAAATGCAAGCAAGTCTTGGAGTCGTTTAGTGCACTCTTTAAATCTGATTTTATGTTGGGGCGATCTGTGCTGTTGCCATTCCCTTCTAGCTCTTCTTTTTTCCCTTACGAGACGTTCAATATCCGTAGAATAAATTCTATTTAACCTAGTCTGCGGATGCGTGGTAGTGGCATGTTCAGCAGCCTGTTTAATATTTTCATTAAGGTTGGCAATGTTAGATTCACTATCATCATGTGTTCGTAGCGTACTAAGATATTTTTTAAATCGCAGCCAATTAACACGATTAATAAATTCGCATACGGGGGAGGTAAATCACTTTTTAATGGGCTACAAATTGTAACGATCGTGGGAGAGTGATCGGACGAGAGATCTAGAGAAGCTTCAATTTAAATTAAATCCCTAGAGATATTTTTCATAACGCCAAAATCTATTACATCCGGAATTTTATGAATGTCAGTAGGCCAATAAGTGGGCTCCCCACTCGAAATGACATCCAAGCTCATTTTGGAAATTGTATTGAACAACGCTCGACCTCTGGGTGTAATAACACGCGAACCCCAGAACGTGTGTTTAGCATTATAGTCGCCAGCTGCTACGAAACAAGGGCCCAGAGATTTATAGAAATCCTCGTATTGATCCTCAGTAATTGCGAATCTAGGAGGAGAGTAAATTGATGGTATGACAAAATTAGTGCAAAAATTTTCGACACAAATATTCGTTGCTTGTAAATGTTCTTCACAAATATGGTCAATAATATAATGCTTGAGTCTTGACTTTATTAAAATTGCTGATCCACCGCATGCTCTTCCTCTCGGGTCCTTTGAATCATATAAGGTGTAGCCATAAATTTTAAAAAGGCTTCTCGAAGTCAAATGAGTCTCAGAGACCAACATTATGTCAATATTTTTTTCCGTGAGGAAGTGCTCAAGTTCAGTTTTATGTTGGCGAATGCCGTTTGCGTTCCAGAAACATATTTTAAATGTGTTCATGGTTTGTTAACTAAAGCTTGAAGCAATGTATTCTGCATTCGCAGCATTTCTTGCATCATGCTAGTCATATTTGTTGTAAAATTGTTTATATGTAGTTTGCACCAGATTTTCAATAGTAACTTCAAGGCGATTAAAATTAACTTTTAATTTCTTAGAGATTGTTGGAATGTCAGTAAATGGAATAGATGTTGCTAGTTTGGCACATATTTGAATGGATAATTACACGATACGTCATAGGATGCATTTGAATAAGTTGTAGAGAAAAAATCAGCAAATCAATTACTTATGATATGATCGTCCCTGGATTCCGTTTGTTGAAACTTCAGAGTAGAAAGGAAGTTATTTGTTTTTTTCTTAGAGTTAACAAATTTATAAAACGATTTTGGATTGTGTTTAAAATTGTACTTCATTGTATATATATAGTTGGTGTAACGCGATTTATTAAGCGAGGAGTAGAGCTGGCAAACTATCGATAGTCACGCCATTCGATATTTTCGATAGTTTGTTAGAAAACTATCGATAGTATCGAATTATTTTACTTGAGGTCTACACGTAACTTAAAATGACTAACTTTAACATTAATTTCTGGTTAATGTTAAGTGAAGATGGCTGTTAAGGAATCTGTCTAAGCAACTCAGTTAAAATAAGAGATGATAAAAAGGAGATAGCAAACAAAAGGATATATTCCGTCTCTATTCCACAATCATCAATTCTGCTAGGCAAAACTCTAACAGCGTAATTTTTTTCTTACTTGCAGTTAGTAGGTATGTTTTATTCGAAACATATACCTACTTAATTTTTAAGAAGCTATAGCTACTTAATAATTTTATACACACTTAAATTTGTTCTGAATATTTATATAAAGTTCGAATAAAACATAACTAGTGTTAAAGTAAGTCATTTCATGTCAGCAGGAGACGAAGAGTTGGGAATGTTAAATTTAATTTTCAAATAAGTTTTGGTTTCAATTTACATACAACTCAGTGGAAATATTTAAAAGTGTTCTTCTATCAAGAGTTGATCCGTTACACACGAAGTCTGTATTACTAAGTCCATAAATTTATTACTTTGAGTTATGACGTTATTTAAGTAAATGAACGATATGTACTTAGATGTATTTTCAATAAAAGAAAGCCAATATGTTCAATTTTATCGAATTTATTGCCAATTTGGTAATAAATTTTTTCAACGATACATCGCTATCGAGAAAAAACTATCGATAGTCTAATGCAAATAAAACTATCGATACTATCGATAGTACTATGATAGTTTGCCAGCTCTAGCGAGGAGTAAAAAGCGCGACTAGTAGAGTACCTTAAGTAGTCAACAGAGGAGCCAGATTGTTTGTATTTTCTATAGTATTTGTTTTTTTGTTTTTAGCTTGAACCAAACGTTTATTGTTCCAAGGTGGACCAGTTCTTTGCCTAGGTATAGATTTTGGAACACATAAATCAATAAAAGAATACAATTTATTGTAGAAGTCATTGTACATCTGATCAACTTCGATCAACTTCAGGAGTAGTGATGGGTGATGAACGCTTAATGAAGCAATCAGATACGTCATTAACAAAAATTAGATCTAATATTTTATCGCAGTTATTAGTAATGCCATTAATTTGGTATAGGCTGAGATCACACAAGACGTTTAAACAATCATCGTATATTGAGCACTGATTTGTTTAAACAAAGTATTTATCATCCTGCAGATATCTCCAGGTAACGAATGGCATGTTGAAAGCTCCAAAAACAAAAACAGAGTCTCCAATCGAAGCACAACAAGCCAAGTCTGTAATAGCTTCTGCGTGTTTGGTGTATAAAATCTGCGGAGAAGAAGGTGGCATATACGAACAAGAAACATATAATCGTTTACAGTGAAGTTTTACTAAAACTTATACAAATTCAATATCACATGATGAATCAAAAGTTACAAGCTCAGAGGCAAAAATAGATGAAACTGCGATAAGTACACCCCCACCAGTAGTTTTGGTACCACGATCACGGCGAAAAATATTGAAATTATTACACAGAATTTCAGAACTTAAAATATTTTCAGTTAGCCACGGTTCAGTCAAAATCAAGATATGATGATCCATGTTGAAGCTTTCCATATATAAAGTTGACAGTTTTGTTCTCAAGCCGCGTACATTTTGGTAGACAAAAGAAACATAATCGGTAGTTGAACTTAGTTTTTTGACACATTAGATTCACGTTGTGGGATCACACCTACATTATGTGATCTATTTCTGTACACGTATTCACGAACCAGAGTGTGTACTGTCCAGAAGTTTGGTTGAATTAAAATTTTGTATATATCAGCCGAAACCGTAATTTTGAATGAAGATATATATCTAGGTTCAGAAAAATTGAATTTTTGTACAGAAATGTTAGGTTCGTTGCCAATTTTATTTTTTACATAATATTGAATAGAATCAGGAGACGTATCACTTGCAAGACGAGAAATAAAAATCGATTTTCTTGGCTCCACTGCTTGAAGCGGCCCATAAACAGTTGCGTCAGGTTCCAATTGCAAGGCACTGTTACTAGAATACTGATCATTATTGGGAGCAGCGTTCTCAACAGCTTCAGTATAGCTCTGAGAATCATCACTGGTTTCAATATTTGAAGCACAGCCGCGAATAACGTTGTAAAAGACATTTTTTTAAAAACCAGTTTTTTCACAGATTACCATTAACAGACCTCTCTTGCGTTGTTCAAACATCAAACCATCCAAAATTATGCACCCTATCGCCGTCAAAATACAATTACAATCAGTCAGTCGGTGGAAAACTTTGTAAGTAACTAATAAAATCATGCAAACGAAATTGTTGAAAATAATTGATAAATGTAGCAGAGATACAAAAAGAAAAGTTAATGCTAGTTATCATTATTTTCGATAAGCTAAAAAAATTTGAACGAAAAAACCAATCTTGCTTTAAAATACGTTTTTGGGCTCTCCTGAACAATTATTATTTTGTCACTTAAAACGTTATTCGCGGCCAACCTTCATTTATTGAAGGATATGAATTATCAACTTTTGTCGCAGATGTTGTCGAATTGCACTCAGAAACAGGTTGTTCATCGCGTTTATCCTTATATTCATTATTATTATTGTTATTAGTGTTGTTATAATTATTATTTCTTGGCGACTTACGACGTTTTTGAGATGGTTGCGGAGGGGATTTCAAATTATCCAAAGATGTAAATTCATTAAACAATCTACCATAAGCAGCAATACAATCATTTAATTTAGAAGCTTCATTTTGAATTTCAATAAATTTTGATTTCTGATTATTGAAAAAACCGTAAAAATCGACTCCTACTTTCCTGCAGCTACCGCAACACCAAGACAGTCCATTTTCAATATGTATGTATGTTATTATGAGTATTTTTTATATACATACATATCGTCACCTTAAATGCAAACGGACGTAACTACACTTTTATATTTTTTACAGGAGAAACGAAAAACATTTCACAATCAATAATAATAAAGTGCTCTTGAAAATTTTCTTCGAAATTTACTTGTAGTATGGATACATATGTATATGTTTTTAACCATTTATTTCCTTTTTATATATATTTAAGCTTTTATGTAGTCTTGTGTAGTTCATGAACGAACTAGTTCAAATGAACTATTCAGTACTTTGAACTAAGTGAACCAGTTCAATTGTTTTACGATCACTAGTTCAATTTTTGAACTAGTTCAAGTTTTGAACTAAGAGCTAAGACACAAGATGAACTAACACAGTCTATGAACTAAAGGTAGAATTAGTAAAATCGTATCTTTCTACTTTACAGCTTGCCGTATCGTTCAGCTTTGTGTACAAGTTATAGAAAATGTAACAATTTGCATAGCACATTTTTTTTTTGTCTAGCTTTGAATGCGGCTTTTTGACATTCGCTACAGAAAAATCTGTTTTCTGTAGATTTCTGCGTCAGCAGTGCTACCACCACATATTTTATAACTAGTAACATGCATTGCATATGGTACGGCTTTTGTCAGCTGACACGCAACTTCACGATACGATTTTACTAATTCTACCTCAAATGTTTTCAACGTTTTGCTTTACTGTTTGTGTGCTTTGCTTCTACACTCATCTATATGTATGTATGTAAGTATGTACTATATTTAGTTCTTGTTCATCGCTGGCTGCTACCACAAATGCAATGAACTTCTTGTTAATTTTTTGTGAATAGAGTAAACACTACTCTATTCACAAAAAATACATATGTGGATATGTATTTTGGAATTATGAGATTTTTACACTAAATTTGTTTTATAAACCCTTTATAAAGCAAATTTATTAATTAATTTTAGTTTTCGTAAAGTTTTTTAATCACATCTGTATGTAGATGTACATAAAATCATTGAACTAAAAAGACCAATTGAACTAAATGAGCAAACTAGTTCATTTATCAATAATGAACTAAAATGACCGGTCACTGAAATGAACTAAATGGCACAAGTCTACTTTTATGTTATTTACATTCCTTGCAATAAAAAATATATGCATTCTTAATTACGTTCTTTTAAATTTCTTTAATAAAGTCGTCATTTTTGATTTCAGAGGTCTAAATATTTGCATGAACATGTAGTTTGATAAATGAACCATAATCAATCAAAACTCGATTTTGAATTTTTGTGTAGTTAAGTCCGTTTGCATTTAAGGTGACGATATGTAGATGCACTTAAGAAAATTATTGTCTTTCTACAACTGTATTGTAATGAAATTTTACCCGTTCTTTTTTTGTATTCATTATCTAAGCAAACCGTAAAGTATACATTTTTTATTATTTATAACTTTATTAGAGAAAAGAATATGAATAAATAACATTATATTTTATAATAATACCATTTTTAATAAAAAAAAAATTATGGATATTAGGTAAGTTAAATTGCTTATAAAAGATTTGTACTATATACTATATATATGCTTTAAAGAAGACTAAAAATGTGTGGCACGACTTAGCTTAAAAATTTTATTTATCTTCGATCGTTACAGAATTTTGGACAGGCCCTAGAGAGCGGAAAGAAATACAAAAAACTGTCAAATATATTACAACCCTTCATGCATTCCCAAAGTAGATTATATTCCATCAGGTTGTTTTAGTTGTTTCGTCCAACTCTTATTCTCTTACATATGTTTTGAGGAGACTAGAATTTGTTAGAAGGCAAATTCAACGTTTGAATGCAACATTAAATGAAAAAATTTATACATACATTTGATTATTTTTTTAAGAACAAATATATTGGAGTTATCCTTTTCTCGCCGAACCCGTGTCACAGATGATTTTAACTTTTTACATCACTAACTTTCTTCACCTCTGTATACTTTGTGTTAACGTTTTGTTGCAAGAGCGGTACGAAAGAGACAGAAATAATCATTCTTTTTTGTTAGGTATGTTAATATACGTTAAACTGTAATTAAAACTTAACTTTTATCTTAAATTATTACTATATAAAATGTTTTTTTATTTGTGTCGATTTATGCAGGTGACCCTGGCTATCCCTTGCGACCAGCTTAACACAGTACATGCTAAAGCCAGAAATAATGTGGAACGTTTAAATGGTGTGCTGAAATGTATTTTTAGGTGTTTACAAGTTGGATTGTAGACCACACCACAAATGGCAGGAAAAATTATAAATGCCTGTACGGTTCTTCATAATTTTAGAAGAGAGCATGTCTGAATGCGCGAAGATAACCCAATAGTTCTACAAGATGAAGCAACTATATCAATGAACGATGAGGAAATAGAATAACAACTACAAGAAGCTTATCGTCTCCGTGAAAGGCTGAAAAAATGAATTTGTAGAAGATAATTTCAAATAAAGTAATTCTTTATTGAAAAAAGCAAATAAATAAGAATTTCAATTAATTTATAATAAAATAAAATAATAAGGTTAAGTTCAAACTAAGGCTTTCTAGAAATTTTATGGTTCAGTTACAAGCAGAGTTCATATCTAATATTCTGTCCAGTTTGTCTAAAATTCCAGAATTTTGTTTTCTATGCGATTTAATTTTTCTATCATAGAGTTTTGCATTGATCTTGCTTCACTTAAAGTATCAGCATATTTCGATGAGGGTTTAGGGTTTGGTGTGGATAGAAATTTATTATGTAAAACTTTTTCAGAACTTTTTTGAGGTGATTGTTGTTCTATTTTGTGTTTTCTAGTTGGCGGGATATAGAGTTAATCACATTCTAAAAATTCAATGGATTTGAAATCCTAGGAAATTAGGGATTAAATTATATAGAATTCCATATTGGCAAAACATATTTATGCATATTAGAGCGACTCACAGATCAACAAGTTTTTGTTACCTCCCTCAAATTAAAGTTCAGTCTTTTTAATGACTCTCACAAATTAACTAAGAATTATACAAAAAAAAATAAAAATTTTAAAAACAAAAAATTTAACAAAAACAAGTTTTTCATCTTCATGCATGGAAAATTCCTCTAATGCATATACTACATACCCTGAAGGAAGCGTGGTGTTAAGTGTCCCCAAGTCACATAAATAAAAAGCAATCCGTTTTGTAAGTAAAAATATAAACCAAAAATAATTTTTAATCAGGCTTAAGTTCAGTAATTTCAATTCTTATTGAATGAAGTATTTTTATTAATTAATGTGAGTTTCTAAGGAAGAGAAGAAAAATTAAACTACACTTCATTAGCTGGGGGAAATACCGATATTTTTCTGTGCAGCCACGCACTGCATCAGCACCCATGTCTATCTAAGTAAAGTAAGTAAGTTAAACGTACTTAGGTAGAGTGATATAACTTCGTGCTAACCTAAATAGAAAATGGAAAAACAGAAAATGAATAGTGATACTTACAAATGTATTTACCAAAGGTAAATAAATAATTGTATACACAATCATTTTTCATATTCCATTTCATTGAAAATTTACGTTAAATAGCTGATGTTAATAATAATCTCTACCCCAGTAGATAGACATAGGTGCTGATGAAGTGGGTGGCTGCACAGAAAAATATCGGTATTTCCCCCAGCTAATAGTGTCTAGTTTAATTTTTCTTCTCTTCTTTAGATACTCACATTAATTAATAAAAATATTTCATTCATAAGAATTGAAATTACTGAACTCAAGCCTGATTAAGAAATTATTTCTGATTAAAATTCACTATAGTTCAACTAAATCTAATAATGTCTCATTTAATTCATCATGGGCACGTGACAAAAATATGTTCACTTGGCGATCACTGTTCACTTGGCCAGAACTGCTTCAGAATGCTGGAAAGCTAAGTCAACTGTAGAAAGCAAAAACAAAGTAACATAAAGCCACTACAATAATACTTATATGTATGTACCGATGGTGCATCGAATAAGTAAAAATAATTAATGTGATGATCGTAAAAGATAAGTAAGAATAGTTAAACATACATTGGTAGAGTGATATAACTTCGTGCTAACCTAAATAGAAAATGGAAAAACAGAAAATGAATAGTGATACTTACAAATGTATTTACCAAAGGTAAATAAATAATTGTATACACAATCATTTTTCATATTCCATTTCATTGAAAATCTATATATAAATAGGCAAGTGAAAAAAGTTAAGAACCATTTTAACTGACTTAAACTCAACGTATTCGCTTGATTTTTTTTTTTTTTTTGTTAGATAGATTGACAATAGGAGCAGTGCAGAATGTATTTTTTCTTCTACATTTTTGTGTCTAAGATAGTTAAAAACAGTTAAGAATATTAGCCAATCATAAAGCCATGATCTCTCTTTCTCTCTTAATTTGCTAAAAAAAAATTACAAGAATTTGGCTTGGCAACTCCATAAACACTCAGAAGGAAAAACGTATTTCATTTATTCATTCTATTCTTATTTCCATCTTTCTATGTACTTAAACGATTATTACTGAAACTAATAAAATTTGGATATTTAAATAACGAGTGGTGGTACTGTATTATTTTTCTTTAGATACTTAAAAATAATATATTTTTATAGCTATTGCTATTTATGGCGTGATACAGGGGTTAGAAAATGATTTTCGTAACAAAATAAACCGACACTTACAGTTATAAATTTATTTTTGTTTTGATTTCTGTGTACTTAAAAGCAACGTACGAAAATAAATGAAGCAAATTGTTTGAATTTGTTTTGCTTCGTTCTTTGAAGTGAGTGAAAAAAACAAAACAAAAACAATGAAAAACATTGCTTATTCAATTTGTTTTTGTATTGTTTTTCCCCTGATGACAAACCAGAGAACAAAGCCGATCGACTCTAAGCCGGCTAACAGCCGCCACCGGCCATAAACAATATATTAATTTAATCGTGCGCCGCTAGAAAAGATAATAATGGGAAATAAATGGAAACGTTTTGAAATACATATTTGCGGCGAATTTGACATTATCATATAATATAATTTTATTGCATTGTATTTAACACATTAACGTCCCTTTTCACAATGTATGGTTAAGAGTTAACGTGAACTTTAACTGACAGCTCTTCACACAAAACTTTCAGTTAAAGTCTTTGTTATCTTTTTACCATACATTGTGAAAAGGTACGTTAGTTTGTTGTATACTATGTTCACACTTATGTTTTTAAAAATGTTTAATACATGTTCACACTTATATTTTTAAACATTTTTAAGACGAGTTTTCTAAGAACTAAACACACCCGTTCAGATTATATTTGAGATGATTATTGTTGACGTTTTGTGAATAAATAAATTATTGTGTTTGTAAGAAATTTCGGACAATTATGCTTTTTGTTTGCTTTATTATTTTTAAACAACACATGTTTTTGTAAATAATGTAATATTTTTTAAGCAATTATTGTGTTCCAAATAATTTTATTAACGTGCCGTAATTTAATAACAACACAAAGTTGCCAGAGTTATCAAAAACGCACGTGTTTATCGATGAATTTAATTTTAAAACTTATTATCTGAGATGCTTAACAAAACAAGTCAATGTATGGTAAAACATCAAAAAATTGTTGTGTTTAAGCTCCTAAAGACGAATAGCACGTTTAACACATAAGTGTTAACAAAGTATTGTATAGCTAAAGGCTGTTTCACACTATAATACAAGTATTAATACTTTTGTGGAAAATGCAACTCTGACATGTTGAGTTGTTATTGTCTTTGGAAATTTTTGAAACAAAAATTTGATTAGGGATGCATTTTCGTCAAAAGTATTAATACTTGTATTATAGTGTGAAACGGCCTTAAGTAGCAATTGCTATAACCGGGTGTCCTAAGACACCTCTCTTCTTTTTTTAATTATTAATAACTTTGATTAAAGTTAAATTCACCTACAGCACAAAGTAAGTTTTTTATGTTTGGTTTATTTTGTGTGCGTTTTGTTTTTGTTCATTGTTTTCATTATTTTTCTGTGCTTTAAATTACTGAACATACTGGAATGTTGGAATATGATGGAATGTTGGAATATGATGGAATGTTTATATTATTAGGCTAGCATATTCGTACATACATATGGGGTCTTTCTCAAAGAATAGGGAATAGAAACTTTTTTGTAACAAACGTTTTAATGGGGAGTCTAAAACTTTAGAGAAAAGGCGTTGAAAAAATAAACGAATATTTTTCTTTTGGGCAATAATAATGAATATGAAGTGAAAACACTAGGAGCAAATATCTAATTACATTTAGTTCAAAAAGTGAACAATTTTTTTTTAAATAGTTTGCTTAAAATCTATTCTTATTTATGCCGATAAATGAAATTTCGAATTCGTATTTAGTAGTTAAGAAAGTGGTTTAAGGGAGTGGTTTACCTTGGAGTCTATACATATGTATATTTAAATATAGTTTTTAAATTGTGTTTTAAATTCATCAAACTTTAAATATTTTCATTCTATTCTCCACCTCTGTGCGTTAATGGTTGATTTTCAACCACTGGGCGAACACTAGTTTATGTTAAATAGCTGATGTTAATAATAATCTCTACCCCAGTAGATAGACATAGGTGCTGATGAAGTGGGTGGCTGCACAGAAAAATATCGGTATTTCCCCCAGCTAATAAAATCTAGTTTGATTTCTCTTCTCTAGAAACTCACATTAATTAATAAAAATATTTCATTCAATAAGAAGTAAAATTACTGAACTTAAGCCTGATTAAAAATTATTTCTGATTAAAATTCACTACAGTTCAATTAAATCTCACATAAATATAAAATATTTTAAAATTAAATAATTTTGGAAATTTTTATGAGCCTGTAAAATATTTTGTGGGATCAGTTAAATATTTGCTGTAAGTCCAGATTCATACGTGTTTGATTTTAATAATTCGACGAAACATTGAATTTTTCATTTATATTTAATAGAAATGGCAAACCAAATCCCTACCTGCTGAACGAATGAATGAATTTTACAGTTTTTTTATATGTTTTTTATGCATTAGTTCCCTTTTTATATTTTTTTTTCCTGCAGATGGTGACAGCATCTATAGTGAATCAGTACAGTTTTACTACGGACATTTCTCACAGTGTGGTGATATCGCCAATAGTAAGTCAGTACAATCTTACTATTGATATTTTCGCCATATGGTCCCACAAGAACTACCTAGTCAGTATTGATGCAGTCTACTGGTAGATTTTGTAGTACAAGCCTGTGTTAAATGTCAATAGTAGATAGCATTAGTTGGGTTGTCAGTAGTACTGGTTTCATCGTCAGCATAATTTTGACATTTCCTGCGGGATATGCATATGTATATGTACATGCCTCTAATGATTCTTCTACTACAATACCGAATTTAGAGGTACATGAGTCGCCATCAACGGCAGCAACTGTTATAATCTTAAGTACTTGTACCGGACTCAAATGTCGGGGTATGTCTGCCCAGCTACCACCACCTGTTCTGTTCATGAATTTTCTTCTTAAATTAAATTAATTAAATCAGTTACTATTATATGCATACCAAAATATCGTATATTTTTCCATTGCTCTATACTTTTTTTACTTCCGCCCAAACTGACTCCCATTGCTCCCTGAAATTAGAATTTGCATTTAATTTGTCAAACTGGAATGTAGCAAATTCTAAATTGGAGGACATGTAATCCACAAGCTTTTCTTTCTGTTCTTTAGAAATTCTTTCTATTTTCTGTTCAAATAAAACAACTAATTTACGAACACATTATTATATACATACGAATGTATGTACATAAGTATCGAGCCTTTTTTTCGATTGTATCGTAAGCGACATGCTATCGAAAATGTACTTTTTTATTGAAATTTAAATTTTATGGGCCTACCCATGGTTTAGAATTATCGAAAACTTTTTGATAACTTTTACGATACAGGCTGTACAATTTCATCGTAAGCGGCAATTTACGTACAAAAACAAATTTGAATATTTTAAGAAAACCTTCTCCTGAAGAATTTAATTTTTGTCGCTTACGATAAAATCGAAAATAAGGCTCGATATTCTGCACACATCCATATGTATGTACATACCCAGTTGACCAAGGCTTTCGTTAAGGATATCGATTTCGGATATATCTCGAACATTTATCGTGTAAAACTATCGAGAGTGACACTCAAAAATTAATGGAAAAAAGTTCACCAGTCGCTCAGTTTTGTCCCAAAAAACATTAGATCTCGAAGTTCATTAGCAATATCAAAAGTGAGAGAATATCGAACTAATTTCTCAATATCTCAAAAAGGCAGCAGAAAAAGTATTTTTTTTAAATTTATTTATTTTAACTTACTTATTTATTTATTATTTTTTAATTCTTTAACTTCCACGGTGCAGGATTTGGACATGGTACCTCCATTCTAACAGACTAGCACACATCCACTAGGCTATCGTGGCAAATTTTTTTTAAGTTCAATTATTACACATATGTAAGTGTGTACCCAGCTAACCAAAACATTCATAAATAAATCGCATTCAAATGATGCGTAATCATTTCTCGGACAAAACACTCGAGAACGACTATCGTAAACGGAAAGAGAAAGTGCTGCTAGAGCTCACTCGTCGCTCAGTTTGTGGCAGCAAATCTTTCGATATCGATGTTTCGCTTACGAATCAATAGCGAACCTTTAGCAAAGCAATATCATTAGCAATCGATTGCATTGCTTCTTAAAAGCAAAAAACGTTATTCCTCTTTTGTTGTACATGCAAAAAAATAAAAAATTGAGAGAAACAAATTGTTTCTTGTTGCTAAACTTTTTTTTACTAGAATGTTTCGAGAATTGTTGGCTACAGCGAACGTTCGTTTATTTTCGAAACTCAGGTTGGCTGGGTATTCTTATTTTATTTTTTAACTAACAGTGCTTTCAAGCCTCGAACTTTATACCTCTACACTAATAGGCACTGGCACACATCCACTTGGCTACCGTAACACATTCGAAAAACTATCGATAGAAGTTCGAAGTTCGGAGCTTTAGCGAACATTCGATTTTTTTTAGATTTGCGAACAAATATCGAACAATTTTGTTTCGAAATTTCTTCGCTTTAGTGAGCATTCGTTTTTATCGAATCTCAGGCCAAGTGGATATGTATGTATGTATACACAAAAAATGTTACTCCAACAATTTGTTACTCACCTTTTCGGCTGACTTGGGCTCCATATTTATGTGCCCTTAATTATGAAAATGGTCTAAGTCGCATTTTTGACTCGAAATATTAAATAAATCTTAAATTTATATTAATCGAGACTAATGCAAATCTAACTTAAATTGTTGCATAATATTAAAATATATTTTGTTTTATTCAAATGTAATCTACTAAATATTGCGACCAAAGAAATATATAACTTAGACCACTTTCATAATTAAGGGCACTTATATATATCGTCACCTTAAATGCAAACGGACGTAACTACACAAAAATTCGAAATCGACTTTTTGATTGATTATGATTCATTTTATCAATATTTTTTTTTTTTTTTTTTAATACATGATTTTTTATTTATTGTATCTTCATATATGAACTAACAATAAGTATTCAAATCTTAAATATAAAAATATAATTAGGCCCGACCAGTGTCGGACATAAGCTTAGTAGTAGTTATATAGAATACATACATAAGTATTTATAATCAAAAGGAAAAAAAAAATTATAAAAATAAAAGAATTTTCAATAAGTCCCATCTGGAGTGCTGTGAATAAGAGCCCTTGAATCCCTCTTTTTTAGGCGGATGTGTCCAGTAAAGTTCAAAATATTACGGGCAAGCGGATTAGGATGTGACTCGAGTTTTGTTAAATATTTGCCAGCGTTTTTTGCAATTTCTTCAGTCACTAGTGGCATATTTAAGTCACGATGTATATTTGAATTTTTTATATACCATGGAGCCGATGTTATTAACCGTAAAATTTTGTTTTGCCTTCGTTGGATTCTCTCGATATTAGAAGCTGAAGCAGTACCCCAAAGCTGAATTCCGTAGCACCATATAGGTTTTAAGAGCGACTTGTATATTAAAAGTTTACTATCTAGGGTGAGGGTTAAGTTTCTACCAACCAGCCAATGTATCTGAGTTAGTTTAAGTTTCATTTGCGTTAGCTTAGAGTCAATGTGGTATTTCCATTTGAGCCTTCGATCAAGATGTATACCAAGGTATTTCACATGTAAGTTTTGAGGAACAATTTGATTATTGATTGTAACGGGGGAACAACTGTCTTTTCTTAAGGTAAATGTTACCTGAGCACACTTCTGTTCGTTTACCTTTATTCTCCACATGTTTAACCATAGTTCTAGCTAAGTAATATGTTGCTGAAGATATCGGGAAGCCTCGTGTGGGTTTTCGTGCATACTAAGGCAGGCTGTATCATCGGCAAATGTAGATGTGTGAATGTTACTGCTCAATGGCATATCACAAGTATAAATCAAATACAAAACTGGCCCCAGTATACTCCCCTGTTGCACACCGGATGAGATTATTTCAGGCGTACTCATAAAGTCTCCTTCCACAACAGTGAACTTCCGGGCAATAATGTAACTTTCCAGCAGATTTAGAATATTTATTGGTAGGTAAGTCTTTAATTTTAAAATTAGGCCTTCATGCCACACTTTATCAAATGCCTGAGAAACGTCAATGAACAGCGCAGATCAATACTTTTTTTCTTCAAAAGTTTTTCTTATAAATTGAACCAATCTATGAGTTTGTTCAATGGTGCTATGCTGACTTCTAAATCCAAATTGATGATCCGGTATGCACTCATTATCAGTTAGAATTGGGGACAATTTTATCATGAGTAACTTTTCAAAGAGCTTTGACATTGTTGATAGTAAACTTATTGGCCTATATGACTCAGCTTTGGTAAGATCTTTGCCCGGCTTTGGAATCATTTTAACCTTGGCAAGCTTCCAGCTGCTTGGAAAATACTCCAGTCGTAAAATAGCGTTTAAAATGAATAACAGGATTCTAATAGCTATACGAGGCAACTTCATCAACATCTGGTTACTAATTCCATCAATACCCGGGGCTTTTTTCGGGTTGAGTTCTGCAATTATTTTTTGTACATCACGCGTCTTAAATTTTATTGGTCGAGGGGGTAGCGCTACTACATTTGGCAAATCAACAGCACCAGAACACGTGTTTGGGGTGAATACGGATTTTAAATGCTCACCAAATATTTTACCTTTTTCAGTATCGCTTCTTGCCCAACCTCCTGTAGATGTGCGCAGAGGTGGTTTAAACTCAACTGGTGTTTTAAGCTTTCTAGCAGCGCGCCACAAAGAGTAATTAGATGCTGGTGTGACATCAAGACCTTCCAAATAATTTTTAAGAGATGCAGTTTTTTCAAATGCAAGCAACTCTTGGAGTCGTTTAGTACACTCTTTAAATCTGATTTTAAGTTGGGGTGATCTGTGCTGTTGCCATTCTCTTCTAGCTCTTCTTTTTTCACTTACGAGACGTTCAATATCCGTAGAATAAATTCTATTTATCCTAGTCTGCGGATGGGCGGTAGTGGCATGTTCAGCAGCCTGTTTAATATTTTCATTAAGGATGGCAATGTTAGATTCAATATCATCATGTGTTCTTAGCGTAATATTTTCCGTGCAATGACTACTAAGATATTTTTTAAATCGCAGCCAATTACCACGATTTATCAAATTCGCATATGGGTGAGGTAAATCACTTCCTAACGGGCTACAAATTGTAACGATCGTGGGAGAGTGATCAGACGAGAGATCTAGAGAAGCTTCAATTTGAATTAAATCCCTAGAGATATTTTTCATAACGCCAAAATCTATTACATCCGGAATTTTACGTATGTCAGCAGGCCAATAAGTGGGCTCCCCACTCGAAATGACATCCAAGCCCATTTTGGAGATTGTATTGAACAACGCTCGACCTCTGGGTGTAATAAGACGCGAACCCCAGAACGTGTGTTTAGCATAATAGTCGCCAGATGCTACGAAACAAGGGCCCAGAGATTTGTAAAAATCCTCGTATTGATCCTCAGTAATTGCGAATCTAGGAGGAGAGTAAATTGATGATATGACAAAATTAGTGCAAAAATTTTCGACACAAATATTCGTTGTTTGTAAATGTTCTTCACAAATGTTGTCAATAAAATAATGCTTGAGTCTTGACTTTATTAAAATTGCTGATCCACCGCATGCTCTTCCTCTCGGGTCCTTTGAATCATATAAGGTGTAGCCATAAATTTTAAAAAGGCTTCTCGAAGTCAAATGAGTCTCAGAGACCAACATTATGTCAATATTTTTTTCCGTGAGGAAGTGCTCAAGTTCATTTTTATGTTGGCGAATGCCGTTTGCGTTCCAGAAACATATTTTTAACGTGTTCATGGTTTGTTAACTAAAGCTTGAAGCAATGTATTCTGCATTCGCAGCATTTCTTGCATCATGCTAGTCATATTTGTTGTAAAATTATTTATAGTTTGCACCAGATTATCAATAGTAGCTTCAAGGCGATTGAAATTAAAGTTCGAGTTTGTATTTGTTGAATTATTTGGTGGTGAAACATTTTGTGTATGAATAGCATTTGTCTTAGCAGCATCTGCATACGATACACGGGAACTAACTGGTTGGCTCACTTGCGCAATAGTGGCTGATAAAGCGTTTGGTGATTGGGCTGGGGCCAATTTAGGTGTTTGCCTCATAGTCTGTTTGACGAAAGAGTACACAGGACAACCTCTGTAGTTAGCGGTGTGATTTTCTCCACAATTACTACATTTTTTGCCACTTTGATCTTTTGGTTTATTGCAACTAGCAGTGCCGTGTAATTCGCCGCACACAACACAAACAGTAGGTAATTTGCAGTAAGTTTTAGTATGTCCATATTCTTGACAATTATGGCACTGTACGGGTCCTGAACGCTTGTGTGGTTCTTCAACGGTTATTTTTCGATATAAGAGATATCTTAAATTATATATTGGATGGGTCTCATTTTTTTTCAATTTTATATCATTTGGCTTAAGTTCAACGCGAAATAGAGGTTGAGGGATCTTTTCCCTATTTATTATGTTAGATACATTTTTTACTTTAAAACCCTGGAGGACGAGAGCATCTTTTACTTCTTCAGGAGCAACATAGGAATCTATGCCCTTCAATACAATATGCATACCTTTAGCACTCTTGAGCTGATATGTGTAGAAATTTGTTTTACTTTTTTCAAATTCAGAAACCATTTTTCGAAAATCTTTTTCTTCATAAATTTGAATTTTCGTTTCATCAATATTACCACGTTTTATTGGAACAATGTGAAATTTATTCTCACCAATGAACGAAATAAATTTTTTAATAAGAGCGTTTGAGTTTTTTTCTCTTAAATAGACTGGTGGCGGCTTGGAGGTTTTGTTCGCAGATTCAGCGGGTTTGTCATTGTCATCTTGCATATTTTAAAACGGTTTTGCCGATTAGTAGAGGATGCGCTATTATCCCTAGACATCTTTGGAGCAGATGCAATTTTAGTAGAATTTGGGCTTCGCCCGCGCTTTAAAATTGTAATGTATCTGTCCATTCCGACTTGGACCTTGGGTTTTGGGCTACTCTTATTTTCAGTGACAACTTGGTTAAGTGATGACCCCGAGCCCGAGGCGGGTGATATCGCTGAGTTAAATGTGGAAGTACTAGGCAATATTGTCAACGGTTCACTAGTTGGCATTGGACAAAGCGAAGTTGATCGCTGACGAAACTGTGGTTTTGCCGTTAGAAAAAGTCTATTATCAGATTTTTGATTTTTATTAAGAGCTTCAGAACTCACAGCAAGTCTATTATCAGATATTTTATTTTTATTGTTATCATTATGAGCATCAAAACTCACAGTAAAATAGGCATTTCTGCCGTTAGAACTCACTTCACTATTTTATTCCTTTGGGGTACTCATATAGAGTATTCCTCAAGGGTATGTTTGTATGTTTTTTTGTTTACGGTTTTTTTTTTGTTTTTGTTATTTCAATATGTAAAAATATTGGCAAAGCAAAAAAAAAGGCTTATTTATCAACGTTAATATGTACTACGAATATTTTTTGTATAATTTTTTTTTGTTTAGTTTGTATGTAAGAAAAATTCCGCTATTACGTCTGTTCACTATGAAGGTACAACGAATAATTTTATCAATATGGTTCATTTTTTATTGCAAAGAACGTAAATAATGTAAAAGCTTAAATATATATAAAAAGGAAATAAATGGTTAAAAACATATAAGAACATTCGAAGACAATTTTCAGGAACACTTTATTATTATTGATTGTGAAACGTTTTTTGTTTCTCCTGTAAAAAATAGAAAAGTGTAGTTACGTCCGTTTGCATTTAAGGTGACGATATGTATATATTTTATTTATTTAATTATTTAAAAAAGTTAAGTACGCACGAAATTAAAAATATTTATATAAATGTCTACATTTTGCTGTTCCCACACCAATTTGAAATGTGACTTGTTTTGACAGTTCTTGCGAGAAAATTTTCACAACATGTTGGTATACAGGCATGTTCTGAAAATCACATTTTTCAAATCACTAGTGATTTTAAAAGTAATGATGGTCATGCAGATATTTGTTCGTTCTTTTTTTTAATTTTTCTATTGTATAGAGCATCAAATATCATTTCTGAAAGAAGTTTATCGTAAATGATTTTAAAAACATCTACAGGACCATTATTACTTTTAAAATCACTAGTGATTTTAAAAATCTGTTTTTCAGAACATGCCTGATAGAAACACTTTTTCTCGCATCCTTCCAATTAGGGATGGGCAAAAAATATCGATATATCGAAATATCGATATTTGAGAAAATAAATATTGATATATATCGGCGATATTTCAAAAACCGATATATCGATGCATCGATTCTTATTTACGTGTATCGAGTTTCGATATTTTTAAGAGCTCTACTAATTTTAGACGGTTTTTATCTATACTATATTGGCATCACTACTAGTGATGCGAAGAAAAAAAAAATTTCATTATAACAAGGCGCATCTATAAGGTGACCCCACTAATCGGGTGACTTTTATTTGTTAACTAAGCTAACTGCCAAATTTGGTTTGTGTGCGTATAAGCCTGAAGACAGAATTAGTTTTTACTTTCTGTTCTGTTACGAATCAGCTAACTAAAATCTGTAAAAGTGTTGTTGTTTTGAGTCTACTTTACTTGTAACTTGTAGGTTTGAGACACGGGCCCCTTTTCTGTTTCGGTTCATCCTCTGAAAATCAAAAAACTGTTGAGTAATTGTAAGTGGCAACATAAATAAAATAAAAACATTTCGAAATAAACTGAGATTGTGCTTTAAGAATTTAAAAAATTTAATTTTTACCAGAAAAACATAAAATTGTATTGAAATATAACAATGGACGATGCAAAACTCATCAATTCAGTGGAAAAATGTGACCGTTCTGGTCAGAAAAGGTTACGTATAACTTAACACACGGAGTTCCTTTGTATTAAATTTATTAAAGTGACTAATTGTGCATTTGAAATGAATGCAGTTTTTCAGAAATTATCTTATAATACAAATTAAAAATACAGATGTATGGATAAATTTATTTCCTTTTTCGATACCAATATCAATTTGGGTTTTCTGCACTCATTGAGTTCATTTGGTTTTAAATTAGTTGTTCACGATTTCCTTAAATATTATTGTTTGGATGCAAAGTGGATATTTCTCGTATTCCGCAATGATGAGCTTTGAAGTGTTAAGCACGGGCATTCATTAATCAATGATTAACATCCTTATTTATAAAAATTGCTAAGGCTTTCTAACGGCTTCATCAGCAACATTTTTTATGGAAATCTTTTTTAAACCCCTTAAAGTCTCAATAGTTGTTCAAACTGCATATCGCTTAAACCTTTTTTATGGCGGTTATGGCACGATATGTTAGTATGTATATTTGTTTTAGATTTGGATAATTTTGGCAACATTTGTAGGCAAAAAATATCTATATATCGATATATCGAAATATCGATGCTTTCAAAAAATATATATAGATACTGTTCAAAAATATCGATACGATATATATCGTTTGCCAATCCCTACTTCCAATAATTACTGGAAATTTATTTAAATGACAGATAGTTCTCGCAGAAACTATATACAGAAACACTTATGTGAGAGAAAACATTTTGTGTTTCAATTTGCACTGTTTTTGTTACAATTCCCTCGTTTGATGCGGGAAATTTTATAATACGAGAAATACAGAAACGAGCTACTGTTCACAACTCCCACATGAGATGGGTTACAAAATTATAAAAAACAAGTAACAGTGCTATATTCGGCTGTGCCGAATCTTATATACCCTTTACCAACGTACGTACGTACTAGGGATGCCAATCGGGATCGATTTTTGGAAATCCCGGGATTCGGGATTTTGTAATCCCGATCCCGAAAATCCCGGGATTTTCGGGACCTCGGAATTTTCGGGATCCCGGGATTTTTCGGGATCACGGGATTTTCGCGATTTCGGGATCGAATTTTTTTCGTAAAATAAATTATATTTTTAAATAAATATTACTTTAATAACAATTTAATGCATTTTAAAAGGTTTTATGTTCATAATTTATCATTCCACAATTGTTTTTAAAGTGAACAATTTTCTAATACGAGTACGAAATAAAAATCAAAAGAATTTTTCTCATCTATTTTTAAGTTGATTAGTCACATTGGTGTTAGAGAATTTATAGTGAAAACAATAACTTAATATATTGTTAATTATATTGTTTTTAATATAAATGTTTTACTATAATCTAAACCAAAACGAATGTATCTGTGGACTTTTATCACTACCGCTTAAGTTGACTTACGAACATTTTTAGATTCACTTTAATTTTTGTTACATACATATGTATGTATGTATACCAAGCATTATATAATTTTTTATCGATTTCGTTACGACTATGACAACGATAATAAAGCTGAACATGGCGAAAAATTAAAAGAAATGTATACACTATTCTAATCAAATCCGATTAATTACGTCTAACGATCACATTTTTATAGGCAGATACATTAATAGTTTGCCTGAGCACTTAAACAGTATTTTTGCTCTACTGAAAAATTTTAAATTCATACATATATTGTTTTCTACAAGTTCAACAGATACATATGTTCGCCAAGAAGAGTATGGTTTATTAGTGTCCTGGCCTTTTACTCTGCAACTCGAATAAAACTATAATTGAGTCGAAATCATTCAGCTGGTCGTTTATGACTAAAACTATTTATCAAACCCATGTCATTTAAGTGGGTTTGATCTTAGGTTTGTGTCAAAAACTACCTAAATGGTCTAAGTAAAAAATAAAATAATTTTGAACTGTAATGTAAAAAACATACACACACACTCAAGCAGTTTTTTAGACAAAATACTCCGCATTATTCTGTAAATATTTCTCGCTTTTCCGTCAACCCGACAACAAAAAGTTTTCACTTGCCTTGTATCAAACAATATAAATTGTGAAGAATATAAATGATGATTTGTGATTCCAAAGCTAATATGTGTCTTCTGTTTTCAAAATAATTCTAAAATGTACATGTATTCTAGCACCTTTGATGAAAATAACCGTAAGAAAGTAGTTTATTTATTTTGCACTTATTGTTAATTTATAAGAAATATGTCACGAATAGTCAATAAATTGTTAAAACTGTACGTATAAAATTGTATGGAACTTTTAAATACTATAAAAAATTCCATAAAATAAACGAAAATTTGAATTTTTAAAATTTTTTATATAAAAATTGCTAAGAAATCCCGAAAATGAAATCCCAGGATTGAATTTTACAAATCCCGGGATTCGGGATTTGCTAAACCCCGAAAATCCCGGGATTTTCGGGTTCGGGATTTCCCGTTTGGCATCCCTAGTACGTACATATATATAGTATACAGACACATACATACATATTTGTTTTGTGAAAAAATTTATCATTTTTTTTCTCTAAAGCAATTAATAGTAAGTGACTTTTCAGTATTTTTCGATTAAAGAATTTGATTCAATTATTTTATTTTCGATATCAGCAATAGTTATTTTACTCTACACTCTGTGGTTAAGATATATTTTACATTCACTCTTATTTCAGTCAACATCGACGTCACGTCAATGCAATACCAAAAAATTGGGGCTTGTTTACTCGCTCTCGAGATGTATAAAAACCGTGCTGCTATTTAATAACTCTAAAATATTCTTAGTATTGAACCTCCATACCAAGTAAACTAACTTGTTTTATATTTTCCCGTATTTAAGAATCATTGATGTTGCAAAACTGCTTAGTGTCTTGATTTAAAGTTCCCATTGCAAATGGTATACAGGTGTACATCTTGGTATTATGTAAACGTTTTATTCCTACAGGATTTTTTTGAAATTTGCTCAGCAAAAAGGAAAGGTATCAGGAAAATGAAACGGAACATGTGATATAATTTATCCTTAGCGATAAATTTTAGTTTCATCTCCATTAACTAAAAATTAATTGTTATTATACTGAGAACACAATAAGCACAAACCTTGGTTTATACTTCAATTAGATTAGATATCCATAAAAAAATTAAACATGTATAAAAAATCTTAAGTAATGATTTTCCTAAAACATGAAATCTGTTTAGCTGAGAAAAAATATTTTTGGTTATTTTTTTACCGAAACTTTTTTTAAGCTCCAACCCTGAAACCATATTTCTGAGTTTCTTAATACTAATTTATTTCTTTATAAAATTTAGAATATATATAATAACCAAAGAAATAATTAGTTTTATACACCAGAAAAAGTTTAAGTTTTCCGGCTCTGGAGCCATGTCTTTTATTTTTCTAATTTCTATGCCAAACTATTTCATTCTAAGTCATAAAGTATATAAAACTTGTAAACAAAAAGAAAAAACTAACTTCACATAGTTACTCTTGTAAAAAATAAGAAATTTTCCAACCCTTGAGTCATAATTTTGGATTTTTCTGGTTTTTGATACCAATCTAGTGTTTTAAAAAATACGTAAAATATGCTATATGAACGAAGCAAAAACGAAATAAGAAAAAACTTAGTTTAATTTAATTCCTTTAATATTAAAAAATTCAGTAAAATGCGACTTTCACTCATTCTCATTTTGGCGATTGTTTTCTGTTTTTTTTTGGTTTTTTTCATTTTGGCGATTTTTTTTCCATTTTGGCGATTTTTTCCTATTTTGGGTTTTTTTCATTTTGGCGATTTTTTTTAATTTTAGCGATTTTTTTCTGTTTTTGGGGTTTTTTTCAGTTTGGCGATTTTTTTCATTTTGACGATTTTTTCTTGTCTTGGGGTTTTTTTTTTCATTTTAGCGATTTTTTTCTGTTTTTTGGGGCTTTTTCGTTTTGGCGATTTTTTTCATTTTGGCGATTTTTTTCATTTTGGCGATTTTTTTTCATTTTGGCGATTTTCTTTCATTTTGGCGATTTTTTTTTTCATTTTAGCAATTTTTCCGGTTATTCGCAATTTATTTTAGTCTTAGACATTTTTTTTTGTAATTTCGTTTTGGCGATTTTTTTTTGCGATTTTTTTCGGTTTGTCGATTTTATAATTTTTTGATTTTTACCGTTTTTGAAAATTTCAAGAGTTTTGCTTTTACGGTTTCCAAGATACAGCAAGTTGTCAAAATTGCATAGTCAAAATTGCATTAACTGATGGAACACCCTTTAATTTAAATTTTTTGAAATTTTAGTGTTAATTTTTGTAGTCTATATAAAAATACACTAACCTTACAAATTTCAAGAGTATATACATACATACATACATACATACAATTGTATATATATTACATGAGATTTTAACCTTTTTCAGTGCTCGTTTCGGAACACCCTTTAATTTCCAATTCTGATGTATTTGTTGTTGTAGCGGCCAAAGGTCTACACATTGTGTCCAAATTTCAGGTCTGTAGCTCTTACGGTTCTCGAGAAAATACTAATATAGTTCTAGACATAATGAATTTTACATAACACAAAAAGTTAAAGTTTTCCAACCCTGGAAACGTCTTTTTAATTTTTTTACATTTTTTTAATTTAAAATTCCAATTTTAGTCGTACTGAAGTGTAAAATAAGTTTATTTATTAAAAAAAAGTAAAAATTTGTTTTCGGGAGTTACTTTTATATGGCAAAATGAAGTTTAAGTTTTCCAGCTCTGCAATGGTCTGCTCGATTTTGCTGAATTTCAATACCAATCTATTTTGGAAAATTTCTGACACACCAGTCCAAGAACGAAGTCTCTAGCTTTTCTGGGAGTTTCGGAAAACCGATTTCACGTACAGACAGACGGACAGACTGACATCGCTTCTTCGTCTTCCCTATGCATAAGGATCCAGAATATATATATTTTATGGGTCGCTTATTGATATTATAGAAATTACAAACGGAATGACAAACCTATATATACCCTTTTACCATTTTTTTGGTAAAGGGTATAAAAAATTAATTCATGTTAAAAAGATTAATACTGTTACGTAAAAATATTCGAACAGAGCCAATGTAAAGAAATATCCAGAAGTACTTAAATAAAAAAACTAAACGTACACACGTATTCACATACAAGCACTATAGCAAAACAACTATATGCACATGCGTAGCACATACATATGTACGTGATTAAACGTAAACAACCAACAACAACTACAAGCATCTGCTTATTAACAGATAGACACACCTATAGCACACACATACTCAAAAGTGCGAACACATATGGTAACAGCCCTGTATTACCCGTAACACACGCTATTGCCAACATAAAAAGGTACTCTGATATTCAAAATAACGGCCAATCGAATTTTCTACAAACGCGTAGAAGCAGCAACATGAATTTTCCCGATGGTGCTAGAAGACTGTTTGATCGTTAATAACAATACATATGGCAACGCAGCTATTTGGCTTTGCTAAGTAAACACACGTCATTACGCCACCTATGAGCAACATGGGCGAACATTCGAAAGCCGTTTCATGTGCTATAAAAAGAGGCAGCCTGTGTGGGAATGAGTCAGTACAAAACAGAAAGTAGTCGAGTCAACATCGTTTAAGATCTCGTGCGGTGGAAAATAAAGTTATAATAAAGTCAAGTCAGTTTGTAATTTTGCTTAGTGAAGAAATAATAAAAGCAGAACAGTAGCAAATAAAAATTGTGCGTTATTTATTTTTATTTCTGAGCAATTAAAAGAACTCACACGTTTAACCAATTTTTAAACGTAACATTTGGTGTCAGAAGTGGGATTGCAAAATTAAAGTAAAAATAATTAATTAATTTGCAATAAAAGAAAAAAAAAAGTACAATGAAGTTCGAAGACCTAAAAGTGGAGCAACTCAAAAAAGAATTGAGTAAGTGTGAACTGCCGACAACAGGTAATAAGGCAGAACTTCAAAAAAGGTTACTAGACGAGTTTCAGCGACGCAACATCGACATAGAAAGTTATGAGTTCGATGAAATTGAGGTATGTACTCGTGCAGCAGCAAACAGTACAGACATCAGCGCAATGCTGGCCGCAATGATGGGGAAAATGGAAACAATGTTTCAAGAAACCTCTCGAGCAATCAATGAAAAATGGACGCGAGATTTCAGGAGTCGTCTAGAGCCATGAAGGCAGATTTGCAAGAAACATCTAGAGTGAACAGTGAGAAAATGGAAACTAGGTTTGATAAAATGGATGCGAGATTTGTAGAAATGTCTGAGTCCATAAACAAAAGAGTAGATGGTATTGAAGTACAAGTCAGCAAGATAGACGAGAAAATCTCAGAGCTAGAGAATAAAGTCCATAGCCTAGAAATTGGTGGTGTCGAAGTACAGGTAAAAGACGTGGATGAGAAATTACATGAACTGGAGGCGAAAATCCTGAATCTCCAGTGCCAAGGTGGACCAGTGCGATTTGTTCCAGAGGTTTCCAACAGAGTGAAGACGCCTTGTTTCGATGGCAGTGCACCACTGAACATCTTCTAATTTCAGTTCGAAACAGTGGCTAACAAAAATGGATGGGACAGTGAAGAAAAGGCCATAGAATTAGTTTTGGCCTTAAAAGGTGCAGCAGCAGAAGTACTCGAAACTGTACCAGTAGGCTGCAGAAACAGTTTTAATGACATAATGGCGGCACTGCAGCGTAAATATGGCGGTGAACACAAGCGTGACCTATACCGCATGGAATTGCGATGTAGAGGACAAAAGCCCAATGAGTCTCTACAAGATTTCGCAATGGAAATCGAGCGGTTGGTGCAGCTTACGTATCCAGGCGAAAACCATCCATTCCTGGATCATTTCAAAACAGAGGCATTTGTTAATGGCATACGTGATCCCGATATTAAACTTGCAGTGTGTGCTACGCAAAAGGCAACTTTCGCAGAAATGGTTTCATTTGCACTAGCTCAGGAGACTGCTAGGGTAATTATAAAGCCACAGGTGTGCAAGGTACGGAATGTAGAAGTCCTTGCCGAAAATGAGAATAGTCTAGTCTCTAGCATTAAGGAGGCCGTGAGACAAGCATTGGCGGAGAAAGAGCACAAAGTTAACAAGTAAGAGTGCTATATTCGGCTGTGCCGAATCTTATATACCCTTTACCAAAGTTATTTAACAAAAAAAAATAAAAAAATTTTTTTATCTAGTTACTTTTATATGTCAAAATCAAGTTTCAGCTTTCCAGCTCTGAAACCGTCTGCTCGATTTTGCTGATTTTCAATACCAATCTAAGTTGGACAATTTCTGACATACCAGTCCAAGAACGAAGTCTCTAGCTTTTCTGGGAACTTCCGAAAACCGATTTCACGTACACCAGACGGACGGACGGACATCGCTTATTCGTCTTCCCTATTCATAAGGACCCAGAATATATACATTTTATGGGTCGCATATGAATATTATGGAAATTACACACGGAATGACAAACCTATACATATATACCCATTTCCATTTTTGGTAAAGAGTATAAAAAATTCAGTAAAGTGCGACTTTGACTCGCGCACGAAGGGTTCCATTCGTAAATTCGGTTTTGAGCATTTTTTAATGTGGCTTATTTGCTTTTTCGAAGTTTTTTTCAGTTTAAATGATTTATTTAGTTTTGTCGCTTCTTTTTCGTTTTGGCGATTTTTTTTCTGTTTTTGAGGCCCTTTTTCATTTTGGCGATTTTTTCCTGTTTTTGAGGCTTTTTTTCATTTTGGAGACATATCATTTTGGCGATTTTTTTCATTTTAGCGATTTTTTCCTTTTGGTGGTTTTTTTTGCCTAGGGTTTTTTCATTTTGGCGAATTTTTTATTTTGGCAATTTTGTCATTTCATTTTGGCGATTTTTTTCTGTTTTTCATTTTAGCAATTTTTTTTTCATTTTGGTGATTTTTTTAATTTTTGCGATTGTTTCATTTTGGATATTTTTTCTGTTGCTTGGGGTTTTTTTCATTTTGGCGATTTTTTGTTTAGGGTTTTTTTTCATTTTAGCGATTTTTTTATTTTGGAAATTTTGTGTTGTTTTTGGGGTTTTTTCCTTTTGGCAATTTTTTTTCTGTTTTTGGAGTTTTTTTTCATTTTGGCGATTTTTTCCTGTTTTTTTCGTTTTGGCGATTTTTTTTCATTTTGGCGTTTTTTTCATTTTGGCGATTTTCTTTCGTTTTCGCGATTTTTTTTTTCATTTTAGCAATTTTTCCGGTTTTTCGCGACTTATTTTAGTCTAAGAAATTTTTTTTAATTTGGTGCTTTATTTCGTTTTGGCGATTTTTTTTTGCTTTTGGCGAGTTTTTCCTGTTTTGGGGTTTTTTTCATTTTGGCGATTTTATTCTGCTTTTTTTGGGTTTTATCGTTTTGGCGATTTTTTTTCATTTTGGCGATTTTTTTTTCATTTTGGCGATTTTCTCTCATTTTGGCGATTTTTTTCATTTTAGCAATTTTTCGGGTTTTTCGCAATTTATTTTAGTCGTAGACATTTTTTTAATTTGGTGCTTTTTTCACTTTGGCGATTTTTTTCGGTTTGGCGATTTTATAATTTTTTGATTTTTAGTTTTACCGTTTTTGAAAATTTCAAGAGTTTAGCTCTTACGGTTTCCAAGATACAGCAAGTTGTCAAAATTGCATAGTCAAAATTGCATTAACTGATGGAACACCCTTTAATTTAAATTTTTTGAAATTTTAGTGTTAATTTTTGTAGTCTGTATACAAGTACACTAACCTTACAAATTTCAAGTGTATATACATACATACATTCAATTGTATGTATATTACATGAGATTTTAACATTTTTCGTTGCTCGTTTTGGAACACCCTTTAATTTCCAATTCTCATGTATTTTTTGTTGTAGCGGCCATAGGTCTATACACTGTGTCCAAATTTCAGGTCTCTAGCTCTTACGGTTCTCGAGAAAATACCCTGCATAGTTTTAGACATAGTTAATTTTACATAACACAAAAAGTTAAAGTTTTCCAACCCTGGAAACGTCTTTTTAATTTTTTTAAAATTATTTTAATTAACCGACTTCAAAAAAAGAAGGAGGTTAACAATTCGTCACTATTTTTTTTTAGGTATGTAGGTCCATAACTCGGTGCATTTTAGACCGATTGTAAAAATTTTTTTGTTGTCTGAGAGGGTATAGCTTCCCATTGGTCCCATTTGAAAAAAGTGGGCGGGGTCACGCCCACAATTTTTTAAATTTGATTTATTGATCTTCTACTTATTTGATTGCTGCGAAACCTAGCAAACATCTTTGGTTCTTGTAATTAGAAAATTCTTGAGTTGAAAAAATGGGCGGGGCTATGCCCATTCAAATGTATTATAACATTACACGTGGTTCTACTTAACCGATTTTTACAAAACTTAGCACACACCTTGAACTCTAAAATAGACAAAATTTTCTTTTAAAAAAATGGGCGGGGTTACGACCACTAAAATTTTATATTATATTTCACAGGGTTCTATTTCACCGATTTTTACGAAACTTGGCACACACCCTAAGCTTTAATCAAGGCACAAAATTGCGTTAAAAAAGTGGGCGGGGCACGCCTATTAAACTTTAGTATAATATTTCATGTGCTTGTATTTAACCAATATTGACGAAACTTGGCACACACCCTAAGCTTTAATAAAGCCATAAAATTGCGTTAAAAAAGTGGGCGGGGTCACGCCTACAATTTTTTAAATTTGATTTTGTGATCTTCTACTCATTTGATTGCTGCGAAACCTAGCAAACATCTTTGGTTTTTGTAATTACAAAATTTTTAAGTTGAAAAAATGGGTGGGGCTACGCCCATTAAAATGTATTATAACATTACACGTGGTTCTACTTAACCGATTTTTACGAAACTTAGCACACACCTTGAACTCTTAAAAATACACAATCTTGTTTTAAAAAAAGGGGCGTAGCCACGCCCCTTAAAATTTAACACTTAATTTCACGTGCTTTTACTTCATCGATTTTTACGAAACTGGACCATATTTCCAAATAAAGAAAGATACTTACAAATAAATTTTTTTTGAATTGACCAGAGTTTAAAAGTATTCACTAAAAAGGTAAAAATAAAACTTTTTAAAAAAAAATTAAACCGACTTCAAAAATAAGCACTAAAAAGCAACAAATAACATAGATCTAGTTAAATAAAAGATTTTTATATATGTTACCTACAGTGCCGTTTGAAGTTGGTGCCAGTAATACTGGTACTAAGCACATAGGAACATGCCCGGTAAAAAAACTGCAAGTAATTTTTATGTACATATGTATCTGCTTAGTTACCAATGTTGCTGGCACCAACTTCAAACGGCACTGTAGGTAACATATATAAAAATCTTTTATTTAACTAGATCTATGTTATTTGTTGCTTTTTAGTGCTTATTTTTGAAGTCGGTTTAATTTTTTTTTAAAAAGTTTTATTTAAAATAACTATTTTGGTCGTACTGAAGAGTAAAATAGGTTTATTTATTAAAAAAAAATAAAAATTTGTTTTCGGTAGTGACTTTTATATGGCAAAATCAAGTTTCAGTTTTCCAGCTCTAAGTTGGACCATTTCTGACACACCAGTCCAAGAACGAAGTCTCTAGCTTTTCTGGGAGCTTCGGAAAACCGATTTCACGTACAGACGGACATCGCTTATTCGTCTTCGCTATTCATAAGGATCCAGAATATATATATTTTTTTGGTCGCAAATTAATATTATGGAAATTACACACGGAATGACAAACCTATATATACCCTTTTCCATTTTTGGTAAAGGGTATAATAATAAGTGCTATAACTGCGGCAAAGCTGGTCATTACCAGCGCAACTGCAAGGCGCCAAGGAAGAGAGCTAGATCTGTTTCGCCATCAAGAAACAGTAAACGGGTGTACCAACAAACAACACAAGAGTCCCCGTTAAACTAAAACGAGCTAGCACTAAGGGACAAGAGCTAGCTCCCACAAACGACGTCTTCGCTATTCATAAGGATCCAGAATATATATATTTTTTTGGTCGCAAATTAATATTATGGAAATTACACACGGAATGACAAACCTATATATACCCTTTTCCATTTTTGGTAAAGGGTATAATAATAAGTGCTATAACTGCGGCAAAGCTGGTCATTACCAGCGCAACTGCAAGGCGCCAAGGAAGAGAGCTAGATCTGTTTCGCCATCAAGAAACAGTAAACGGGTGTACCAACAAACAACACAAGAGTCCCCGTTAAACTAAAACGAGCTAGCACTAAGGGACAAGAGCTAGCTCCCACAAACGACGTCTTCGCTATTCATAAGGATCCAGAATATATATATTTTTTTGGTCGCAAATTAATATTATGGAAATTACACACGGAATGACAAACCTATATATACCCTTTTCCATTTTTGGTAAAGGGTATAATAATAAGTGCTATAACTGCGGCAAAGCTGGTCATTACCAGCGCAACTGCAAGGCGCCAAGGAAGAGAGCTAGATCTGTTTCGCCATCAAGAAACAGTAAACGGGTGTACCAACAAACAACACAAGAGTCCCCGTTAAACTAAAACGAGCTAGCACTAAGGGACAAGAGCTAGCTCCCACAAACGACGGCCCCACAATCTCCATATCAGTGATGCAGCAGAAAAATAGCAACCTTACTGCATGTGGATACATCAACGGTGAAAAGCACATCCTTACCGTAGACACAGGAGCGTCACAGTCAATAATCAGGCCCGATGTAATGAGGGGAAAATGTGAAGCTATAAGTAATATACGACTACGTACAGCTACTGGGGAGCCTGCCACTGTCTATGGTAAGACTGAGGCAAAGGTGACTATTGCCAATATCAGTGTAAAACACATATTTATTGTTGCCGATATTGTGGACGAGGTTATTATTGGAGCCGATTTTATGATAAACCACGGAATCAACTTGCATATGGGGCAACAAGTGATGATTTGGCGCAATGTTGAAATACCGCTTGATGTTGGATATGACAACCAGATGCACGTCAAGAAACTGCTTGCTATTAAGAATCCGACATTGCCACCACGGTCTGAATCAGTAATATGGGCACGAATGGAGGGAGATTGTGAGGACAATCGGTTGTGGGTAGTAGAACCAGCAGAAATTAAGAGCGAGCTATTAACAGCAAAAGCCCTCGTAAAAACTTGCAATGGAAGAAAGGTTCCCATACGGGTACTAAATTTATCAGGCCAAGAAAAAGTCATCAACAAGAATTTCGAAATAGGTCAATGTGCTCAAGCAGAGGCAATAATAAACTGCGATAAAAAGCCAGAACCTGCCAATATGTCTGCAAAGGAGCGTGAAAAATTTCAGGCACATGTGGAGCGATGGGTAGCAGGGCTATCACCTTCTGACAGAAATAAGGCCAAGCAACTGCTAAAAAGGCATGCCTGCATTTTTGCCGGGCAGAATAAAAGCCAAGGGAGAACGGCAATAGTGAAACACGAAATAAATACTGGTGAAGCAAGGTCAATAAAACTCGCTCCCAGAAGTGTACCACTGGCTAAGCGAACTGAGGTAAAAGAGCTCGTCAATGAAATGGAGCGGTGTGGTGTAATCGAACCATCTTCAAGTCCATGGAGCTCACCAGTAGTGTTAGTAAAGAAAAAGGATTTCAGTACTCGATTTTGCGTCGATTACAGAAAACTAAATGACGTGACCAAAAAGGACAGTTACCCGCTACCAAGAATTGACGACACCTTAGATACGCTTGCTGGAACGAAATGGTTCTCCACATTGGATCTACAAAGCGGCTATTGGCAGGTGGAGATTGCAGAGAGAGACAAGGAGAAAACTGCTTTCAGCGCATGCGATGGTCTGTGGCAGTTTAATGTTATGCCATTTGGGCTCTGCAATGCACCTGCTACTTTTAAGCGGCTCATGGAACAAGTACTAAAGGGACTGCACTGGAAAACATGCTTGGTGTACCTTGATGACATAATTGTAATGGGGAAGACTTTTGATGAACACCTTAAAAATCTGACTGAAGTCTTTCAGCGTATATCATCGGCTGGACTCAAACTCAGCATCAAAAAGTGTGCACTATTCCAGAAAGAGGTGAAGTATCTGGGCCATAAGGTTACAGCGGATGGCATTTCAACAGATGAAGATAAGATACAAGCAGTAAAGGACTGGCCTCGTCCAAGAAATCTTCACGAATTGCGCAGCTTTTTGGGCCTTTGCACATACTACAGACGTTTTGTGCCAAATTTTGCCAGCGTAGCTTCAAGTTTGCATGAGTTAACAAAGAAGTCGCAACCATACGTTTGGGGTGAATCGCAGGAGAAGGCTTTCCAGACGATAAAAGATTTATTGTGCACATCACCAGTTTTAGCATATCCAGTTGCTGGGGAAAAATTTGGGCTAGATAGTGATGCAAGTGGATATGGAATAGGAGGTGTGTTATCGCAGATGATTAATGGAACAGAAAAAGTAGTGGGTTATTATAGCCGAATACTTTCGAAGCCTGAGAGGAACTACTGTGTGACACGACGGGAGCTTCTGGCAGTGTTTGAGTGCATTAAGCATTTTCATAAATACTTGTATGACCAACACTTTACTTTAAGAACTGACCATTCTGCAACTGCAGTTTAAGAATCCTGAAGGGCAGCTAGCACGCTGGATTGAACGTCTTCAGAGCTACGATTTCAGCATTGAGCACAGAAGGGGTGCAAAGCATAATAATGCTAATGCTCTGTCACAGCGGCCCTGTAACTTAGAGTGCAGACATTGTTCAAAAGTCGAAGCAAAAGAATGTGTCATTGATATCAGGCTTACAAAAATTGGTACGGAAGAAGACTGGTCAGAGGCGCAAAGGACAGATCCTGCGCTGGGAAAAATTATAGCGGCTAAAGAGGAAGATAGAAAACCCACCCGTAATGAGATATCAGCTGAAAGTCCATTGGTAAAATCGTATTGGGACAGTCTGAAATTGATAAACGGTTGTTTGTATCGTGTCTGGGAAAGTGTAGACGGTAAAATGGTTTCCAATCTGATCGTGGTCCCAAAATCCAAGAGGAGCGAGGTGTTAAAGGAGTTCCATAATGGACCCAGCGGTGGTCACCTGGGCGTAACAAAAACGCTCGAAAAGTTAAAACAGCGTTTTTATTGGATTGGATGTCAACAAGCCGTAGCCGAATGGATAGCAAATTGCACACAGTACATGAAGGCTAAAGGTCCAGCAAAACGAAGTCGGGGTCTGCTGCAAAAATATAACTCGGGAGCACCCTTTGAGAGGGTAGCAATGGATGTAGCAGGACCTTTTCCAGTCAGCAACGCCGGGAATCGTTATATTCTTGTAGTGATGGACTATTTCAGCAAATGGCCAGAAGTGTATGCCATACCCAACCAGGAAGCCAGAACGGTTGTGGACGCGTTTGTAAACAACTGGGTATGTCGCTATGGAGTTCCTATTGAACTGCACTCTGATCAAGGTAGAAATTTTGAGTCTGCCGTATTTAAAGACATGTGCGAGCGGTATGGGATAAGGAAAACCAGAACCACACCACTTCACCCACAGTCTGATGGTATGGTAGAGAGGTTCAACCGTACATTAGAAGAATATTTGCGAAAAGTGGTGAGCGCGCATCAAAAGACTGGGACGAGCAAATTCCGGAGTTTCTATTAGCATATAGGTCAGCTGTGCATGACACAACATCGCGAACACCTGCAAAACTTATCTTTGGAGCTGAGTTAAAGTTGCCTGGAGATTTACAGTTCGGTGTCAAGCCTACACAAGAAAATGAAGCAGATACAGACCCCTTCCAAAGGCAAGAACATTTAAATGAGCTACATGAATTTGTACATAGCCGAATTAAAATGGTCAGTAATAAGATGAAAGTTAGATACGACCGTGCTGCAAATTCTAAGGACCTTAATGAGGGTCAATTGGTTCTACTGTTTAACCCACACCGGAAAATAAGATTGTCTCCCAAACTACAGACTCACTGGGAGGGACCATATACGGTGGTGAAAAGGTTAAACGATGTCGTCTACAGAATACAGAAACACAATAGCCCAAGGTCAAAAATTAAAGTTGTACATTTAGAACGACTTGCAAACTATGGAAAGCCGGATAATGTGCCTATTCGGGACGAATAGGCTTAAGTGGGCGGCAGTGTTACGTAAAAATAGTCGAACAGAGCCAATGTAAAGAAATATCCAGAAGTACTTAAATAAAAAACTAAACGTACACACGTATTCACATACAAGCACTATAGCAAAACAACTATATGCACATGCGTAGCACATACATATGTACGTGATTAAACGTAAACAACCAACAACAACTACAAGCGTCTGCTTATTAACAGATAGACACACCTATAGCACACACATACTCAAAAGTGCGAATACATATGGTAACAGCCCTGTATTACCCGTAACACACGGTATTGCCAACATAAAAAGGTACTCTGATATTCAAAATAACGGCCAATCGAATTTTCTACAAACGCCTAGAAGCAGCAACATGAATTTTCCGGATGGTGCTAGAAGACTGTTTGATCGTAAATAACAATACATATGGCAACACAGCTATTTGGCTTTGCTAAGTAAACACACGTCATTACGCCACCTATGAGCAACATGGGCGAACATTCGAGAACCGTTTCATGTGCTATAAAAAGAGGCAGCCTGTGTGGGAATGAGTCAGTACAAAACAGAAAGTAGTCGAGTCAACATCGTTTAAGACCTCGTGCGGTGGAAAATAAAGTTATAATAAAGTCAAGTCAGTTTGTAATTTTGCTTAGTGAAGAAATAATAAAAGCAAATAAAAATTGTGCGTTATTTATTTTTATTTTTGAGCAATTAAAAGAACTCACACGTTTAACCAATTTTTAAACGTAACAATACTAATAGTATTTTCACACTAACATGGTTTTAATAAAAGTAAGTTTTGATAAAAGTTGGTTTTAACGTTGAAACCAAGTGTTAAACCCTGGTTTTACCACACAAATTGTTTTTGCTAAAACCATTTTTGAATTGGTTTTAAGTTGGTTTTCCCTGTGCTAAATTCAGTGCTGCCAAGTTAAAATGACGGGAAGCAGCTGATAATGTTTATGCCAGTGAATAAAAATAGATGTCGCTTGTAAGATTTTCAACTTAATGCAGCAGCAACAATAATTAAAAAATTATAGAAAAGAGTTTTTTGGAAGGAAAACAACGATAATATTTTCATTTGCCCCTGGGAAGTGAAAGACGTTATGACTGACATCGATCCGACGATAAAAAATTTTTATTTTGGAATCTATTTGTGCATTTTTTATATACAATAACTTGATTTCCAAGCACTTCTTCACTTTGCATATGTAGTTCCATAATTTTAAAATATTTATTTAAAAAATATAAAATAATTTCCATTTTACAACGCATTGTAAAATATTCGAGTTTTTCATACAAACAACAAGTAAGAGTGCTATATTCGGCTGTGCCGAATCTTATATACCCTTTACCAAAGTTATTTAACAAAAAAAAATAAAAAAATTTTTTTATCTAGTTACTTTTATATGTCAAAATCAAGTTTCAGCTTTCCAGCTCTGAAACCGTCTGCTCGATTTTGCTGATTTTCAATACCAATCTAAGTTGGACAATTTCTGACATACCAGTCCAAGAACGAAGTCTCTAGCTTTTCTGGGAACTTCCGAAAACCGATTTCACGTACACCAGACGGACGGACGGACATCGCTTATTCGTCTTCCCTATTCATAAGGACCCAGAATATATACATTTTATGGGTCGCATATGAATATTATGGAAATTACACACGGAATGACAAACCTATACATATATACCCATTTCCATTTTTGGTAAAGAGTATAAAAAATTCAGTAAAGTGCGACTTTGACTCGCGCACGAAGGGTTCCATTCGTAAATTCGGTTTTGAGCATTTTTTAATGTGGCTTATTTGCTTTTTCGAAGTTTTTTTCAGTTTAAATGATTTATTTAGTTTTGTCGCTTCTTTTTCGTTTTGGCGATTTTTTTTCTGTTTTTGAGGCCCTTTTTCATTTTGGCGATTTTTTCCTGTTTTTGAGGCTTTTTTTCATTTTGGAGACATATCATTTTGGCGATTTTTTTCATTTTAGCGATTTTTTCCTTTTGGCGGTTTTTTTTGCCTAGGGTTTTTTCATTTTGGCGAATTTTTTATTTTGGCAATTTTGTCATTTCATTTTGGCGATTTTTTTCTGTTTTTCATTTTAGCAATTTTTTTTTCATTTTGGTGATTTTTTTTAATTTTTGCGATTTTTTCATTTTGGATATTTTTTCTGTTGCTTGGGGTTTTTTTCATTTTGGCGATTTTTTGTTTAGGGTTTTTTTCATTTTAGCGATTTTTTTATTTTGGAAATTTTGTGTTGTTTTTGGGGTTTTTTTCATTTTGGCAATTTTTTTTCTGTTTTTGGAGTTTTTTTTCATTTTGGCGATTTTTTCCTGTTTTTTTCGTTTTGGCGATTTTTTTTCATTTTGGCGTTTTTTTCATTTTGGCGATTTTCTTTCGTTTTCGCGATTTTTTTTTTCATTTTAGCAATTTTTCCGGTTTTTCGCGACTTATTTTAGTCTAAGAAATTTTTTTTAATTTGGTGCTTTATTTCGTTTTGGCGATTTTTTTTTGCTTTTGGCGAGTTTTTCCTGTTTTGGGGTTTTTTTCATTTTGGCGATTTTATTCTGCTTTTTTTGGGTTTTATCGTTTTGGCGATTTTTTTTCATTTTGGCGATTTTTTTTTCATTTTGGCGATTTTCTCTCATTTTGGCGATTTTTTTCATTTTAGCAATTTTTCGGGTTTTTCGCAATTTATTTTAGTCGTAGACATTTTTTTTAATTTGGTGCTTTTTTCACTTTGGCGATTTTTTTCGGTTTGGCGATTTTATAATTTTTTGATTTTTAGTTTTACCGTTTTTGAAAATTTCAAGAGTTTAGCTCTTACGGTTTCCAAGATACAGCAAGTTGTCAAAATTGCATAGTCAAAATTGCATTAACTGATGGAACACCCTTTAATTTAAATTTTTTGAAATTTTAGTGTTAATTTTTGTAGTCTGTATACAAATACACTAACCTTACAAATTTCAAGTGTATATACATACATACATACATTCAATTGTATGTATATTACATGAGATTTTAACATTTTTCGTTGCTCGTTTCGGAACACCCTTTAATTTCCAATTCTCATGTATTTTTTGTTGTAGCGGCCATAGGTCTATACACTGTGTCCAAATTTCAGGTCTCTAGCTCTTACGGTTCTCGAGAAAATACCCTGCATAGTTTTAGACATAGTTAATTTTACATAACACAAAAAGTTAAAGTTTTCCAACCCTGGAAACGTCTTTTTAATTTTTTTAAAATTATTTTAATTTAAAATACCAATTTTGGTCGTACTGAAGAGTAAAATAGGTTTATTTATTAAAAAAAAATAAAAATTTGTTTTCGGTAGTGACTTTTATATGGCAAAATCAAGTTTCAGTTTTCCAGCTCTGAAACCGTCTGCTCGATTTTGCTGATTTTCAATACCAATCTAAGTTGGACCATTTCTGACACACCAGTCCAAGAACGAAGTCTCTAGCTTTTCTGGGAGCTTCGGAAAACCGATTTCACGTACACCGGACGGACGGACGGACGGACGGACAGACGGACATCGCTTATTCGTCTTCGCTATTCATAAGGATCCAGAATATATATATTTTTTTGGTCGCAAATTAATATTATGGAAATTACACACGGAATGACAAACCTATATATACCCTTTTCCATTTTTGGTAAAGGGTATAAAAACAGTTGTTGTACAGTTTGTCAAATAAGTGTTATAAAAAGCAGAAAAAATACAGCAATAAACACACGCATTTCTCCAGGAGATTTATTTTATTTTGAGCAAAGTTAATAGACAGTCCGTGAGTTAAAACCTGAATTTAACAGACTTGCAGTGTGAATGCAAAATCAGTTGTTTATGGCTTTAAAAAACCAGGGAAGTTACTGTGTAATTCCATTCGAAAACTGAAATCATTCGAATGGCATATTCGATACGAAAATTAAATTGTACTGCCTAACACTTTCGAATAGCTTGCAGCAAGGTACCAATCAGTGTACGAAAATAAACTGTACATTATTTAATGTATTATACAAAGGGTAAGATATGACAACTTTCTACTTTGTGTATGTTTACATGTACACTACGCGATTAGAATCACAATGATTTTTCAACTCAAGTAAAATACTTTATAATGCACTCTGCTTGACGGTCATAGCATGTAAATTAAAATTGTTGTGTACATCTATGTGCAAGTAAATTATATTTTAGTGTTCTTTGCCAAAGTGTTAGTGCTTCATAAGCAAACCCTGTAAAGATATGTACATCCATTCATACATGCATGCATACATATTCATATAAAGATGAGAAATTTAAAAAAAAAATTGGTTTTCGGTGGGAGGAAAGTAACTAAGAGAGAAAATTATTGAGATTATAAAGAAACACATCGTCGGTTGGTTTCTGGTTTGCTGCAAATAGATTGTATTTTGAATATACCGTGCCGCAAACCAATAGCCAACCGACGACAAAACATCAGTGTTGCCGAATTCTGCGATATTATCTATACATGGAACAAACCAATTTTTCCACAACTATATTTGAATTACAAAATATATATGTAATTTTAATATAATTTTGCTAGAATTATTCAGTGGAAAGAATATTATAGTTTACACTTTTGATAATCACGTTGCATACGTAAATATTTTGACACATTTCATGTTATATTAAAAATTTATATAAAAATTATTTTGTTTGTCATTTATATATCGCACACTAAATCATAAAGAGTCAGATGCTGAGTAGTTGCAAACAACTGTTGATACTGTACAAATGACGCAAGCATGTGACATAAAAACAAGCATAACGATATTTTATATTCTTCAAGAAGACTGTATTGCAAAAGAAATTGTTGAGGTCGTTATAGATTTCTTCAATTAACTGGTTTCTAAAAAAGAAAAGTCACTTCTATAATTTTGAGTTGTGACTCTTTATGATTTAGTATGCGATATATTAAATACATGTAAATAATAAATTAAATGTTTCGTTGAATTAGTAAAGTCAAACACTTAAGTATGGAACTAAACGTGTGGCAAACGTTTAACTGATAAAATCTTCCACAGGCTCATCAAAATTTCATAATTGACACTTTTTATAAGATATGACATTTTAATGTCGTTCGATAGAGAAAAACATACCGCATCGATTGCCCGAAATATTTGTTTTAATTAGAAACTCCACATGTCGAAAAAACTTGACGTTTTAGGTTAATTTCTTAACCAATGTATAGAAAATGTTAACAGTATTTTGTCTCTCCTGTAAAATTTTATTGAAGTGAGGTTTGCACTTTGCGACGATATCTTACGATAATCGTTGATTGTAACCAATTATTCAATTATTATTATTCAATTTTAAGGATAATATAACCTTTTTGTCATTTCTCCTATAATTGTTATGTCCCTAGTTAAAACTTTTTACATTTTATTTTTATTACTAAAATAATATTGCCCGCAAGATAAATCATTGGGAGAATTACGTCCAAATAAAGTTATATGTACATGTATGGAAGCATTTATGTATTTAAATAATTGTTTGTCTTGCACGTATATGTAGAATTGAATTTCAAAACTCGCTACATGCAAGGTTAAAAAACGTTTAGTCCTAATTTACACTAAGCAAGTCTTATTGCTTAGAGGGGAACATATAAGTCTCTTTTCCCCTCGTCTCTCTTTCCTAAAAAAAACTAGTCAGCTTAGCAATAAGACTTGCTGAGTGTAAATTAGGACTTAATAAAGCAAGTGCGTCATTTACAGTTATGTATTTTCGTTATTTTGTTGGATAGGCACATACATAGTAAATTTTTGCAAAAGAAAGAATATTTTACTTAAACCATATATGTATAGCAGCACTACTTGGCAACGGAAAGTACGACAACTACACAAAGCAAAAACAAAAGTTGCACATTAGGCTGGCTATGGTGCAAGGGACGATTTTTATTCTGTTCCATGTAAGCAAGAAGTTTTTTTCTCACTAGACAATGCAAAAAGAGAGTTTTGGAACTCCCTTCAAAGTTGAATGTAATTTTCAGTAATCATTGAGCAATTTGCTTGTTATTTGTCAGAAGTTACTGCTATGGTGATTTATTTATATACATGCAAGTAATGTACATACTTATGTACATATGTATTTAGGAATAGAGCGCCGTAAATAAAATTACAAAAAATTTTGTTTGCGTAATATCTAAAATTTGGATTAGTAAAATGAATTACTATTCCGGCAACACTGAATAGAATACAAGATTAAACCAACCCAAGAACATTGCAGACGGACGACGCCATGCACTCTTTATACTTATCTATTGATAATTTTAAGCTAGGATTGCCAACTTTTACAAATGTAATGTAAAACCGTTCTTCTTGTATTAAGTTTGGCAATAAAGTGTGGATAAAAATTTCTAAAATTTTTTAACCTGCTTACATATGTATGTACATATGTACGTAGAAAATAAAAGAATATTGTTTATGTTGTACATATTTATCCTTTCTTGAATTTTAGCGGTAATTGCGGAATTTAATGTTATGGATTTGCAAATTGTAGCCAATGTATTCTAACGAGCTTTATTTTACTACATTTTATAGTTAGGAAGCAAAGAAAACTACTCGTAACCAATTTTGCCGTTGAAAATGTCAAATTACACACACACACACACAAATGCTATAACCAAGGTATTTTTAAGCAATTTGACGTTAAAAATCAGACAATATTATGGTTTCTAAAGTATTTATTTCAAAATTAAATTTCATTTTTATTCTTTAGTTAAAATTTACACGAAAATCTCTTTCATATAAATATTTAAATTCATTGAAATGCGTTTATTTAATTTGGTAAAAGTTTAATAAAAAAGTTAAAATGATATTTTTGCTTGTTTTGTTGACTAAACAATGCATTTTTTAGCTTATTTTATATATTAAAAGTTATGTGTTTTACACAAATACATACATTTGTATATACACATACATATACATATGTAAACATATGTAAATTAAAGCTAATCCCTAATTAAAAATATTTTATTACCCCTCTGAAACTAAAGATCGATATTTTTTAAAGAGGATTCCCAAAACAATTAAGGGATCTAGAGATAACCGTTCACGTATAGGACCGTGTCTAAAATAGGTAAATTTTTATATATTTTTTTGGAATACTTACGTATTTTTTCGCAAGGCAAATAATTAAAAAAAGATACTTCATCTGATTGATTTTTCAAGCCGCGTTCAATGGTGCATTTAACTTTTCTGTTCGTACCATCAACAATGTATTATTCCATTAAAACTACGATTTTTAAGCATCGTTATAGCCTGTGCTACTTATATTAAAATAAATTCTATAATTTCTTTAGCTATTATTTGACTCATTTGAGTCATTGTTTCTGTTAAAAGTTTTCCCAAAAAATTCCCTCAAGACCTTCCAACAGAAATAAGTTAACAATGACTCAAGTAGTTTGGCGTTTCTTAATATTTTTTTATAACGATGTGCGCCAGGCCGTGTAAAATTTCATTTTTGCAAAATTACTAAAAAAAAGCTGTTACCCTAATATACATACATATTTCAATATTTGGAACTTAAATGCATTGTTTTTTGTTGTAATAAAGTACCTAAAACACTAAAGTACCTAAAACACTCTAAGGCACATACTTATATGTATATGTAAATATATACTATATACATACACACAAACATGGCTTTAAGGTATAGCTTTCAATTATTTATTGTATTTAAAATAAACATTTTAAAATTTTCGATGAAAAAAAGTGGTTACAAATCTTGTTCGTTACCTGCTAACAACACATACACATTATTATTATTAATAAAAAAGAAACCATAAAACTTTGGAAAATCCCATAGCCCATTGTAAATGCATAAAACTTAAGTACCCAATTACTCTTAAAATCAAAGAGTATAATGGTAAACAAAACATTCGACTTACAATGTATATTGAAAAAACAAAAACAAATTTTCATATATCATTGTTGTTTTCAATACAAATTGTAAGTCGAAAGTTTTATTTCGCAGTTCGGAAATAGGCCATATATACAAAAAAGTAGGATTAATTCTTGTCTTCCCTTTTTGTACCAACTTAGCAAGAAAAGTGGGATAAAATTACCTGACTAAAGGTTGGCAGTCCTGTAGTAAAAAAAAATCTATATATGAAGTGCACAGTGGGCAGTTAAAAGCAAAAAATAAGAGCGAAATTGTACGGATAACTAAGACTTTTCGTTTTTTTTTTTAATAAATACATACATACATACATATGTACATTCGCACATATTTTTGGAAATTGGAAATTGTTGCAATCAAAGATATGCCGTAGATTCTTAAAATTAGAGAATTTGTTTTCAAAAGGCAGATATTGAAAATAATATAAAATCAGAAAGTTGAAACTAATGACATTTTGGGGTTTCAAGTTCTTATTCAAAAGTAGAAATTGATAATATGTTAATAATTCGTATAGCCGACACATGTAAGCAAACGATTTTAAACAATACAGTGTTTAATATCAGTTGTGGCTATCTGGGTAATATACATATGTATGTATGTATCTACTTAAAAGTATTAATAGCATTGACGATATGCTTCAAAATATATACATATATAGGCAACGAGTTAGAATATTTGCAGTATGAAGTGTGTAGAATTCCGTCGGCTATTATTGTTATAAATTAAAAATATTTATTAATCATATGAGTGAAGGTGGATTAATAAGCAAACCGTAAAATTCGTTAAAATTAAAGGTCTTATATATTTTTATATTTTTTTTATTTTCATTAGCATTCACAAATTTAGACAATTATAAAAAAATTTAATTTTTCACTTTCAAAATTTATGGAGAAAAATTATAATTTGTTCCACTGTGATGTTTTCCCAGTTTTTTTGCTTGTTTTTTTCCTAATATTTTTCAGCCAATAGCAATGCATTATGCGTCAACAAGTACCGTAATCCTTTAAAAAATGCATACATACATATCTGTATCATACCTGTTCGATGCTAACCAGTGCTGTCAGATTGATTTTTAGCCACAGCGCTGACACATTTGTCGTTTATCGTCAATATTATACAACATTAAATATTAGTTAGCTACACAACATTTTTTATTTAAAATATAATTTTATACATATATGTACATATTTTTAGGTTTTTAGAAAAATTTGGTTAATTTTAGGAAATATTCGTTAATTTTAGGGTACGAAATGCTTCGTAGATATGTAGTAGATGTGATATTTCTTTATTTTACGAAATATTTGTTGTCCGCAAAAAAAATTTTGTATATCAAATTTTTTTTCGTAAATATAAGAAACACAATGTTAATAATACAAAATAAATTAGTGAATCATGAAAAGCAAGTTTGTGTTATATGCGAAATTTTGTATAAAATTAAAATCGTGGAATATAAAAATCTTCAAAAAATGTATATATTCTTGAAAAATAGTTTATTAATCTTTAATTCCTAGAATTGAAGGTTGTAATAATTATGAAAATAAAAAGATAACTTAAGGAAAGTTGTTACAGCCTCTGCATTCCTCACACATCACATACATACATGAATATTTTGCAATGAAACTCACGAATTAAACTGGGAACACAATTGGGACGAAGACGAAGTTTTCATTGCGAACTTTTGTCATGGAAAATAAAATATATTTGTTCATATTAAAATTAACACAACGCCTCCATAAAACGAAATTTGTAGAGCGTGACGAGCTCTGCGATAGATTTATTTCTATTTTGTACACCGACGAACTATGAAATACAAATTTTCTCTCTCTCTGGCTTTGTAAATGCTTCAAACAACTTTATAAATTATAACAGCTGAATTCGTTGAGTAAATTCGTCGTTGTTGTGTTTCACACGACGAATTTACGCAGCAAACTCTGCGTGGACGAAATTCGTCGTTCGTACCAGTTGTGTTCCTAGCATGAACTAAAAACAAATTGTTTATTACAATAATTTTTTATACAATAACAGGAAAATAAATGGGGCATATAACAAGAAGTAAAACAAACCAACAGTTTTTATTATATGTTTAAATTGGTTTTTGTAAAATTCACGAAACTTGTGTAGGTTTAAGAATAATTTTGTACTGTAAACAAAATGATAACAAAACAAAATTTATTTATTTCACGAAATTTCCAATTTTGTGAGAATGTTTTATTTCTTCCTAAATTCAATGAAATAAACGAAAAATGTGGTACTATATACGAAAATAATTGTAGGAAATCGTTTTTGTAACTTAACGACATTCGTAAAATTATGAAACTTGTTAAGGCCGTGATACACTATCATACAAAGTCGTGCGATCTACGAATAAATACAACCCTGATATGATGGAGCTTATAAAATATTTCAAAAGACAAGAATTCATCACACAAGGGTTGTACTTTTTTCGTAGATCGCATGACTTTGTATGATAGTGAGAAATGGCCTTTATCCTGCAAAGCTACAAATATTTTAGTAAAATTTAAAAATTTTTAGTTTATTGTACAAAAATTAAATTACGAAAAAGTGTTTCGTATTTTTAAGCATGGAATATTTTGGAGTGTATTTCATTTATAAAACAGACATACATACAAACATACTGGAGTATAAAACATACTAAAAATTAATTACATCAATATGAATCTTATTTTCAGTTATTTATATCCTTATCATGATGCATAAGGCTATTGATGCATCATTATCCAAAATGCTAGTTCCAAATTAATAAAAGGAAGTTTTCCCCGCTATGTTTTATAAAAACCACACTTTAGATATAGAAAACAAATCTCTTTTCATTAATTATTTTATGTTGTAGAAAACCTTTCTTGTGTAAAATTTGCCATGTGTGTTTAGCTAAAATAATCGCAAATGAGTTGAAATATATAAATGAACAAAAGCTTTTGGCGATTTTAGAGACAAATCGTTACATCCGACAGCAGTGGCGGTTGTCATACTCTCAATTTTCTATAATTGGGACAGTGTTATCAACTTTTAAATTTCGAAAAGCACTGCAACTATGAAAAGCACTTAATTTATATAAACAGATGTACTCAATGTAATTGGGCCTTATATCGAGTGTCGTATTACGACTTCGGCTACGACGATTTTGTAGTAGACTAAGGAAAATTTGCTAGATTTTTTCTTCAATCTATTACGAAATCTTCGTAGTCGTAGTCGAAATACTATACTCGTTATCAGGCCCAATATGTTTAACTTTTATGAAACCCACTCATATATTAAAAAAATCAAATAGTAAGGAACATGTATATAGCAAAGACAAAAAAGACCGAACATAAAAAGGTTTCATTTCATAAAAATATCACAGTCCCTATTTGAAAAAAGAACTTATTTAACAAAAAAACTGATATAAAAAAATTATAAAAAATAGAAAAATGTCTATTACAATAAGTAAAAAATAAGTTTAATGTACTAAAGAGATATAGATATCATCGTTTCTCCGACAAAATCAGGTTTGTTTTCAGGAGAGCAAAAAAAACTGTGTTATTTTGAAACCTGTAAATGGGTGAATGTATGACACATCAAGTTTTATAATAATGAAATAAACACTTTTTCTGTCAAAGATTTAGAGCCGGACATTTTAAATGCGTACTTTTGTTTAAAATGTGACTTGTTTTATTAACAACTGACTTTAACATTCAAATATTTTATTCAAATTAATTTCGAATGTCACCATTTCGAGTAATTTGTAAAGCACCAAATAAACATTTACTCGTTTTTGAAAATTTCTCGTTTTGAAAACGATTCGGTTTACAGAACATACTCGATCACCTGAGCATAACATAGTTTTTTTTTAACTTTAAAGTTATATACATTACATTGCTATTTATATAAAAATCGTTATTATTTGTTATTTCATTGATTTCACAACAAAATTTTTATCGTTTCAGACCTTTGTTATATGAAAGCGTTAAACGCGTGCAAAAATATTGTGGTAAACCTTAAAAAATTTATAGAGCTTACAACCCGTTCTATTTCTACATGTTAATATGGATGTGACAGAACTTGTATGTCAATTTTTACTAAATAGGTTTATATTAACTGAATCCATAAAGACTCAATTCCCTCTCAATTGCATTAATTGAATCATATTCCATATATTGTCTATAACAGACCAAATTTCGCTATTCGACTCTATTTGGAATGCTGATGACATTATAATTATCTCTTGTTAGACAAAACACTTTTTACATTAATTAAATTAAATATTAAAGTCAGAGTTTGATATAGCACGTATTCCTTGAATCAATTTTCTAACAATACAAAAAACATCTTGAAATGCACAATTTAAACTTTTAAATGACAAGCATGCTCAAAACAAATTTGATTTGAAATTTTTAGTTTAGAGCTCTTAAGAAAAAAAAATTAAAAACTAATATAAAAAGCACTGAGCACTAGAAGTATCTTCATATTTTTTCGCGTTTAAAATTTTAAAAGCTGACAACATTGCAAAGCGAGTATAATGAGTGATGCTCACAGCCTATCCATACTGCCGCGAAGCACATATACTAACAAAGAATAAGATAGTGCATGTGTGGACACAACAGCTCTTGATACATTTTACACTCAAAATATGCTGTTAGTAAATTCAAATTAAACATCATTTCAAACAATATTATTTTGATTTAAAACCGCTCTACTAACCCTATAGTACACGTAGAAAGACACTTATGACGCCAGGAGAATTTCCAACACATTGGTTGCATTAGCGGCGTAAAATTTTGATAGTATTTTTGTGTCAAAATCCAAATGTAGGCAGCACTTGTGTGTACATACATGTGAAGATCTGCTCAAACAAAAAAGTCATTATATAATAATAGATTCTCAGCTATGTTTATTATTTTGACACAACTACGTGGTATGTAGCATATGCAGCTTCATAGTGACGTCAATATTACGCCCAAGCTACATGCGCACGTGTTTTTTTATTTGCCGATTACAACAGGCTTTTTTTCATGCGAACCGAATGATTTTCAATTTATTTTAATTTCAAATTTCAGTAAAAAAGAATTTTTCTTTTATTTTCAATAGCTAAAAACAACCTGCACATAATTAAAAGTATTGATTTTAAATCGTCTGTTCCAAAATATTTTTCTTCTAATTTGGGACACAAGTATTAATTTGTGTATTCAAAATTTCAATTTAAGCAGGTGTGGCATGTCTACCACTGTTTTTCTAAATAATTTATTATATTGAGTGCACAGAAAATCATCAATATATTGTGGTTTGCTTATTAAACAATAAATAAAAAAGATTTTACATACAAATACCTTGGTAAAAATTTACCGACCTGTAAGATTTACTTTAATTTTAGTTAACAGAAACTTCTTGTATATTCAGTTATTGTAAAACTTTTTTGAGTGTAACCTGCATGCATTAAATGTACATTAATAATAATGTCTTTAACATTACAAAACGTAGTGTTGATCATCATCATTTTGATTAGGTTAAATAACGATTCTCGTTGGGCACAAGTTAACTAAGATTGTAAGTACTTATAATTTTAAGGTACTCGGTATACGTACATTATTAGCGCTTGTGCGTGTGAGGTTGTACCTTACAGAACATTAAAGTACATTAAATAATGTTTATTTTCGAACACTGGTACCAATACGTATGTATATGGGAAAAATATCACAATACTTGGGAGCACTTGATTACAAATCGTCGGTTTGTTTCTGCTTTGATGTATGGAATAAAAATGTGTTTTCGAGAAAATCGATGAAGAATGTTTAGTTCATTAGTTTTATAAAAATAATAATATCTATAATTAATTTGCTAAAAAAAAAATACACGATAGAATTTTTTATTTAATAATAAAAGTAATAGATACATATGCTTTTTATTCAAACTTAAAGTGGATCAACTTTTTACATCCAACATGAAAAGTTATTAGGACTTTAAGAAAAAATTACAAAAATCTTTGGCAACAATCATAACAACAATATTGTTCACTACTTATTAAAGTAGGTTACAGTAGTATATATTTAAGTAAATATAAAAGATGAAAATATCAGTTTTATTCATATAACGACTTTTAGAGGAAAACAACTGAAGAAATAAAAAACAGTTTGAATATATTTAATAAAAAAAAAATTATTAATAAAAAAAAGCAATGTTAGTCCGATCACAGGGGAGATGTGTAACCATCTTGTAATGAAAATTTTTTTTAAGTTGGAAGTACTTATGCTTTAAGTATATATTTTTTAAGTTTAACGTTTATTAACGCACTAATAATCCCAAGTTATTATTTTACTTAATTAGTAAAATAACTTTTTTATTAAAAATACATTGAAATTGATTATTGAGGGGTTTAGCTGGATCCTATGCGCATTTCACTGTTGCTAATGCAGATCATCAGGGAACCTTTACCCAAATTTCTTAGAACAACTAGAGTTATTATGTTATAAACTTTCATTTAAACAAATGAGAAGTTCAACAAATAACAAAGTTGAAACAAGAACTCAATAATCAACATGTTTTTTATTTTCTTACTTTACTACATTGGCTGACTTTATTTAAAATAATAATTTGGGTATATTAGTGCGTTAATAAACGTTAAACTTAAATTGTAGCAATTCCCAAAAATAAAACACTAATATATTTTTTTTAATTAATCAATTAAAACTATCAATTTCAATATTGTAAATACATAGGAATTTGCTGGTTTTTGTTTGTTTTATTTAACTTATTTGGTTAGTAAATGGGCACACTGCAGTATATATGTACTGCATTAAAAATTGCAGTAAGCAGTAAATTTACTGATTACTGAAAAAATTCAGAAAATGTTTACTGATAATGAAATTTAATTTGCATTACCATTAAAATCGTAGGGCCGTATTCTTAATAAAATTGTAGCAAGTGGCAAAGTTTTTTTGTTCTTGTGTACGCATTGCAATTAAAATATATTCAGTAAAGTGCGACTTTGACTCGCGCATGGAGGGTTCCTTACATTCGGTTTTGATAATTTTTTTTAATGTGGCTTTTTTGATTTTTTGAAATTTTTCAATTTAAACGATTTTTTTTAGTTTTGTCGCTTTTTTCTCTTTTTGGAGTTTTTATACCCTTTACCACAAAAATGGTAAAAGTATAGGTTTGTCATTCCGTTTGTAATTTCTATAATATCAATAAGCGATCCATAAAATATATATATTCTGGATCCTTATGCATAGGGAAGACGAATAAGCGATGTCCGTCTGTCCGTCTGTCTGTACGTGAAATCGGTTTTCCGAAGCTCCAAGAAGAGTTAGAGACTTCGTTCTTGGACTGGTGTGTCAGAAATTTTCCAAAATAGATTGGTATTGAAATTCAGCAAAATCGGGCAGACGATTGCAGAGCTGGAAAACTTAAACTTCATTTTGCCATATAAAAGTAACTACCGAAAACAAATTTTTATTTTTTTTAATAAATGAACATATTTTACACTTCAGTACGACTAAAATTGGTATTTTAAATTAAAAAAATAAAAAAAAAATTAAAAAGACGTTTCCAGGGTTGGAAACTTTAACTTTTTGTGTTATGTAAAATTAACTACGTCTAAAACTATGCAGGGCATTTTCTCGAGAACCGTAAGAGCTAGAGACCTGAAATTTGGACACAGTATGTAGACCTTTGACGGCTACAACAACAAATACATGAGAATTGGAAATTAAAGGGTGTTCCAAAACGAGCAACAAAAAATTTTAAAATCCCATGTAATATACATACAATTGTATGTATGTCTGTATGTATATACACTTGCAATTTGTAAGGTTAGTGTATTTTTGTACAGACTACAAAAATTACCTCTAAAATTTCAAAAAATTTAAATTAAAGGTTGTTCCATCAGTTAATGCAATTTTGCTGTATCTTGGAAACCGTAAGAACAAAACTCTTGAAATTTTCAAAAACGTTAAAACTAAAAAATCAAAAAATTATAAAATCTCCAAACCGAAAAAAATCGCCAAAAACAAAAAAAAATCGCCAAGACGAAAAAAAGTACCAAATTATAAAAAAAATGTCTAAAACTAAAATAAATCGCGAATAACCGGAAAAATTGCTAAAATGAAAAAAAAATCGCCAAAATGAAAAAAAATCGCTAAAATGAAAAAAAACGCCAAAATGAAAAAAAATCGCCAAAATGAAAATAAACCCCAAAAACAGAAAAAATTCGCCAAAATGAAAAAAAAATCACCAAAATGAAAAAAATCGCCAAAACGAAAAAAAACCCCAAAAAACAGAAAAAATCGCCAAACGAAAAAAAATCGCCAGAACGAAAAAAACCCCAAAAACACAGAAAAAAAACCCCAAAAACAGGAAAAAATCGCCAAAATAAAAAAAAATCGCCAAAATGAAAAAAAATCTCCAAAATAAAAAAAAGCCCTAAAAACAGAAAAAAAAATCGCAAAGATGAAAAAAATCGCTAAAATGAAAAAAAACGCCAAAATGAAAACAAAATCGAAAAAATGAAAATAAGCCCCCAAAAACAAAAAAAAGTCGCCAAAATGAAAAAAAAATCGCCAAAATGAAAAAAAATCGCCAAATCGAAAAAAACCCCAAAAAACAGAAAAAAATCGCCAATATGAAAAAAAATCGCCAAAATTAAAAAAATCGCCAAAACGAAAAAAACCCCAAAAACAGAAAAAAATCGCCAAAATGAAAAAAAAATCGCCAAAATAAAAAAAACACCACCAAAACGAAAAAAAAATCGCCAAAATGAAAAAAACCCCAAAAACAGGAAAAAATCGCCAAAATGAAAAAAAGTCGCCAAAATGAAAAACAATTTTCAAAATCAAAATAAGCCCCCAAAAAACAGAAAAAAATCGAAAAAACAGAAAAAAATCGCCAAAATGAGAAAAAAGCGAAAAAACTGAAACAATCGTTTAAACTGAAAAAAAAACTTCAAAAAGCAAAAAAGCCACATTAACAAATGTTCAGAACCGAATGTACGGAACCCTTCGTGCGCGAATCAATGTCGCACTTTACTGAATTTTTTAATAATAAAGGAATTAAATGAAACTAGGTTTTTTCTTAATTCGTTTTTGCTTCGTTAACTTAACATATTTTATGTATTTTAAAAAAAAACTAGATTGGTATCAATAATCAGAAAAATCCAAAATTATGACTCCAGGGTTGGAGAACTTACACTTTTTGTGTTATGTAAAATTAAATAGGTCTAAATAATTCATTTTTCCTTTATAAATTATGCTTCTGAAAGAAAAAATTGGCCTATAAAATTATAAAAATTAAAAGCAAGGCTCCAGAGATGGAAACTTTGAAATTTTTTTGATAATAAAGTAAGTAAATAAAACTGAGTTTTTTCTTTTTTCCTTTTTGCTTTGTTCACTTAACATATTTTATGTATTTTTTAAAGAACTAATTGAAGTATAAACGAAGGTTTGTGCTTATTGTGCTCCCAGCACAATAACTATTAATTTTTAGTAAATAGAGATCAAAATAAAATTTGTCGCTAAAGATAAATTAAAGGACATGCTCAATTTCATTTTCCTGATACCTTTCCTTTCTGCTGAACAAATTTCAAAAGAATCCTGTAGGAATAAAATGTTTAGATAATACCACGATGTATACCATTTGCAGTGGGAACTTTAAATTAAGACACTAAGCAGTTTTGCAACATCAATGATTATTAAATACGGGAAAATATAAAACAAGTTAGTTTACTTGGTATGGAGGTGCAATACTAAGAATATTTTAGAGTTATTAAATAGCAGCACGGTTTTTGAACATCCCGAGAGCGAGTAAACAAGCCCCAATATTTTGGTAATGTATTGACGTGACGTCGATGTTGACTGAAGTAAGAGTGAATGTAAAATATATCTTAACCACAGAGTTTAGACTAAAATATTCAACTATTGCTAATATCGAAAATAAAATAATTGAATCAAATTCTTTAATCGAAAAATACTGAAAGGTCACTTACTATTAATTGCTTTAGAGAAAAAAATGATAAATTTTTTCACTAAACAAATATGCATGTATGTGTCTGTATACTATACTATATATGTACGTACGTTGGTAAAGGGTATATAAGATTCGGCACAGCCGAATATAGCACTCTTACTTGTTTTTTCTGTTTTTGAGGTTTTTTTTTCTAATTTTCACAATTTTTTTTCATTTTGGCAATTTTTTTCTGTTTGTGGGGTTTTTTTATTTCGGCGATTTTTTTCACTTTGGCGATTTTTTTTTCATTTTGGCGATTTTTTTTTATTTTGGTGATTTTTTCTGTTTTCCGGTTTTTTTTATTTTGGCGATTTGTTTGTTTTGGTTTTTTTTTAATTTGATGATTTTTTTTAATTTTGGTGATTTTCCCGGTTTTTCGCGATTTATTTTAGTCCGAGAAATTTTTTTACTATGGTGCTTTTTTCGTTTTGGCGATTTTTTTTTGTTTTTTTCTTAATTCGTTTTTGCTTCGTTAACTTAACATATTTTATGTATTTTTAAAAAAACTAGATTGGTATCAATAATCAGAAAAATCCAAAATTATGACTCCAGGGTTGGAGAACTTACACTTTTTGTGTTATGTAAAATTAAATAGGTCTAAATAATTCATTTTTCCTTTATAAATTATGCTTCTGAAAGAAAAAATTGGCCTATAAAATTATAAAAATGAAAAGCAAGGCTCCAGAGATGGAAACTTTGAAGTTTTTTTGACAATAAAGTAAGTAAATAAAACTGAGTTTTTTCTTTTTTCCTTTTTGCTTTGTTCACTTAACATATTTTATGTATTTTTTAAAGAACTAATTGAAGTATAAACGAAGGTTTGTGCTTATTGTGCTCCCAGCACAATAACTATTAATTTTTAGTAAATAGAGATCAAAATAAAATTTGTCGCTAAAGATAAATTAAAGGACATGCTCAATTTCATTTTCCTGATACCTTTCCTTTCTGCTGAACAAATTCCAAAAGAATCCTGTAGGAATAAAATGTTTAGATAATACCACGATGTATACCATTTGCAGTGGGAACTTTAAATTAAGACACTAAGCAGTTTTGCAACATCAATGATTATTAAATACGGGAAAATATAAAACAAGTTAGTTTACTTGGTATGGAGGTGCAATACTAAGAATATTTTAGAGTTATTAAATAGCAGCACGGTTTTTGAACATCCCGAGAGCGAGTAAACAAGCCCCAATATTTTGGTAATGTATTGACGTGACGTCGATGTTGACTGAAGTAAGAGTGAATGTAAAATATATCTTAACCACAGAGTTTAGACTAAAATATTCAACTATTGCTAATATCGAAAATAAAATAATTGAATCAAATTCTTTAATCGAAAAATACTGAAAGGTCACTTACTATTAATTGCTTTAGAGAAAAAAATGATAAATTTTTTCACTAAACAAATATGCATGTATGTGTCTGTATACTATACTATATATGTACGTACGTTGGTAAAAGGTATATAAGATTCGGCACAGCCGAATATAGCACTCTTACTTGTTTTTTCTGTTTTTGAGGTTTTTTTTCTAATTTTCACAATTTTTTTTCATTTTGGCAATTTTTTTCTGTTTGTGGGGTTTTTTTATTTTGGCGATTTTTTTTCACTTTGGCGATTTTTTTTTTTCATTTTGGCGATTTTTTTTATTTTGGCGATTTTTTCTGTTTTCCGGTTTTTTTTTATTTTGGCGATTTGTTTGTTTTGGTTTTTTTTTAATTTGATGATTTTTTTTAATTTTGGTGATTTTCCCGGTTTTTCGCTATTTATTTTAGTCCGAGAAATTTTTTTACTGTGGTGCTTTTTTCGTTTTGGCGATTTGTTTTTGTTTTTGGCGATTTTTTTCGGTTTGGCGATTTTATAATTTTTTGATCTTTTTGTTTTACCGTTTTTGAAAATTTCAAGAGTTTTGCTCTTACGGTTTCCAAGATACAGCAAGTTGTCAAAATTATATAGTCAAAATTGCATTAACTGATGGAATACCCTTTAATTTAAATTTTTTTTAAATTTTAGTGTTAATTGTTGTAGTCTGTATAAAAATGCACTAACTTTACAAATTTCAATATATAAATAAATACAATTGTATGTATATTACATGGGATTTTAGCATTTTTCGTTGCTCGTTTTGGAGCACACTTTTATTTTTAACTCTCATGTATTTGTTGTTGTAGCAGCCAAATGTCTACACACTGTGTCCAAATTTGAGGTCCGTAGCTCTAGAAACGGTTCTCTAGAAAACACCCTGTTTACCTTTGGTGTACGGAACCCTAATAAAGCAATTACCAAGTTAAATAAAACAAACAGAAACCAGCGAATTCCTATGTATGTAGTACATATTTATATTATTTTAAATAAGTTTGTATTGCTTCTTTGAACAGTGATGCCAACTATTTACAACCCAAACGCGCTATTCCCCTTCTCAAAACGCGCTAGAGCGCACTGAGTTGCAGCATTGTCAACTATTTATAGCTAAAACGCGCTATTTTTCTGCGCGCTAAATTAAATTTTAATAAAAGTCGATGTATGTATGTATGTATTAGTAAATATACTTTTTTTAGCTACTCTTTTTCAGATTTTGCAATATTGCTACTTCGAAATTATATCCTAAATAACTAAAATAATTTAATACAGAATCAGAATCACCAAATAATCGAAATCCTTAGTTTTTATTTTAATTTTCTTTAACAAACTTTGTACGAGTAACAACATACTCGTATAAAATGTCGAATAGTTTTGCGATTCAAATGATTTTTGTACTTCAGCTATAATAGATGCTTCATAGGTTATATAAATTTTTTTGGTCACGAGTACGAGTACATATTTATAGTTGTGAAATTTAAAGATATTTGCCATTTACAGTATTAAAATGCGTTTTTAATTCTAATCACAGGCAAGGGAATTTTATTTGCAACAGCTGAATCATTAACGAAATTAAAAAAAATTTATCAGAGTTTTGGATACTAGAAAATTGGTAAATTTATACAAAAAAAGAGAAAAAAATGAACGGAAATGATGTTACTGACTTTATCCAAAACGCGCTAAGTTAGCGCTTTTTTTATTAAACGCACCAAGACGAAAAAAAGCGCGTTTGGAGTAGTTAAAACGCGCTAAATCTAGCGCGAAACGCGCTAAATTGGCATCGCTGTCTTTCAAACACTAATACCAGCGTTGTCAACTTTAAAATTTCAAAACGCACCAAAATGGAGAAAAAAACGCATCCTTTCCAAAAAAAAAAAACGCACCAAGTCTAGAATTTATTTTTTAGATTAAACTGTTTATTGAATTAATTTTTCACAAAAAGTAAAATATTTTTGTATATAAAAAAAATAAAACCTAAAAAACTAAACAAATTTGTTTATAATCATTTGTACTTTTAATTTCATAAATTCTAGACATAGCTTTTTAGGGTTCCGTACACCAAAGGTGAAAATGGAACCCTATTGTTTTCGCTACGCTGTCCGTCTGTCCGTCTGGCCGTCTGTCCGTCTGTCCGTCTGTCCGTCTGTCCGTCCGTCTGTCCGTCTGTCCGTCACAGGGTATTTTCTCGAGAACCGTAAGAGCTAAGGACTTGAAATTTGGAGACAGTGTGTAGACCCTTGGCCGCTACAACAACAAATACATGAGAGTTGGAAATTAAAGGGTGTGCCAAAACGAGCAACGAAAAATGTTAAAATCCCATGTAATATACATACAATTGTATGTATATGCACTTGAAATTTGTAAAGTTAGTGTATTTTTATACAGACTACAACAATTAACACTAAAATTTAAAAAATTTTAATTAGAGGGTGTACCATCAGTTAATGTAATTTTGACTATGTAATTTTGATAACTTGCTGTATCTTGGAAACCGTAAGAGCAAACTTCTTGAAATTTTCAAAACCGGTAAAACAAAAAAATCTCAAAATTATAAAATCGCCAAACCGAAAAAAAATCGCCAAAATAAAAATAAAAATCGCCAAAACGAAAAAAGCACCAAATTAAAAAAAATTTCTAAATCGAAAATAAATCGCGGAAAACCGGAAAAATCGCCAAAATAAAAAAATCGCCAAAATGAAAAAATCGCCAAAATGAAAAAAATCGCCAAAATGAAAAAAATTGCCAAAATGAAAAAAAAATCGCCAAAATGAAAAAAATCGCCAAAATGAAAAAAATCGCCAAAATGAAAAAAATCGCCAAAATTTAAAAAATCGCCAAAACGAGAAAAAAGCGAAAAATAGTAAAAAAAAAAATTATTTCAGCTGAAAAAACGTAAAAAACACTATTAAAAAAATGCTCAAAGCCCAACGTACGGAACCCTTCGTGCGCGAGTCAAAGACGCACTTTACTGAATTTATTAAAGACATCAACGATAATAGTAAGGATTCAAAATTAATAAGAGTTCAGTATTTATAATTTTATTAAAATATTTTTAAACATTTTTTTTTATCAGAACTTTAATATTTTCATAATAAAAATATAACAATAAAACAAACAGCCTTTTAAAATATACTTACTTAAAAAAACTTAACTGAAAAAACCAAACGAATTTGAAAGCGGTCTAAGTAATATGTATGTAGGTATTTTTGCTTCGAAATAATAAATATATTGTTACGTTTAAAAATTATTAAACGTGTGAGTTCTTTTAATTGCTCAAAAATAAATAACGCACAATTTTTATTTGCTACTGTTCTGCTTTTATTATTTCTTCACTAAGCAAAATTACAAACTGACTTTACTTTATTATAACTTTATTTTCCACCGCACGAGATCTTAAACGATGTTGACTCGACTACTTTCTGTTTTGTACTGACTCATTCCCACACAGGCTGCCTCTTTTTATAGCACATGAAACGGCTTTCGAATGTTCGCCCATGTTGCTCATAGGTGGCGTAATGACGTGTGTTTACTTAGCAAAGCCAAATAGCTGCGTTGCCATATGTATTGTTATTAACGATCAAACAGTCTTCTAGCACCATCGGGAAAATTCATGTTGCTGCTTCTACGCGTTTGTAGAAAATTCGATTGGCCGTTATTTTGAATATCAGAGTACCTTTTTATGTTGGCAGTACCGTGTGTTACGGGTAATACAGGGCTGCTACCATATGTGTTCGCACTTTTGAGTATGTGTGTGCTATAGGTGTGTCTATCTGTTAATAAGCAGACTAGAGTTCGACCGATTAGTCGGCTTCGGCTTCGGCATTCGGCCAAAAATTGGTAATCTGCCAACATTCGGCCTATGGCAAAAATCGGCCGATTAGCGGAAGCCGAATATTTTTCATTCCAAGCTTGAAAAATAACATTATTTTTGGTCGTTGCTCGCCGACAGTTTTTATTGTGTTTAACGTTTTGAAAGGGTTGCTTTGAAATACAATCCTGTTGCTTTCTATTTTCTTTTACTTGGACGTTCTTATGAGTGATCATATGAAAAAGCAATCTAGAAATTGCAAAATAGTTTTATTTTTCTTGTTATGTATCCAATAGATATTACAGCTATTTCAGTGATCTCAAAAAAGCAAACTTTTTTCTTAATTCATATAAAACAAGTATCATTTTTAAAATTTAAAACATTCGACTTCGGCTTCGATTTTGGCCGAAGTTTAGGATTTTAGCCGAAGTTCGGCTTCGGCTTCGGCCAAAAAAAACGCCTTCGGTCGATCTCTAAAGTAGACGCTTGTAGTTGTTGTTGGTAGTTTACGTTTAATCACGTATGTATGTGCTACGCATGTGCATATAGTTCCCTGCAGAAAATGCGAATAGTAAAATTGTAGTGATTTACTAGTGACATTGTCAGTAGTACTACTGACCAGGTGTATCCCAGCCAATGTAATTATCTATTGACATTTAACATTAGCTTGTCATTGAAAATCCACCACTAGACTGTAGCAATACTGACTAAGTAGTTCTTTTGGGACCACATGGAGACATTGGAACCAAAGATTCACTAGTAAATTTTAGGGGCTCCAGTCTACAATATCGATATTTCCTCGCTCCATATCAATAGTAAAATTGTAGTGATTTACTAGTGACATTGTCAATAGTACAACTGAATAGGTGTACCGCAGCCAATGTAATTGCCTATTGACATATAACATAGGGTTGTCATTGAAAATTTACCAGTAGACTTTAGCACTATTCATTTACGACCATATGGAGACATTTGAACTAAAGAATCACTAGTACATTTTAGTGACCCTCGTCTACAATTTAATAAGGGTTGGGCCAACAAACTTAAATACATACATACCTACATACATATGTATGTACGTAAGTTTTTAACATTATTGCATAGCATAATAAAAAAGAAAAAACAAACTATTGGCAATATCAACAGAAATACATTAGAACTGTTGTCTCTAACGTATCTCTACTCGCGCATAAAAGGAAAATTGTCGACATTTCAACTAGTGCAATTGTCGCTAGAGAAAAGAGTGTTGACATAGAGATATATGGCACTAGGCTGGCTAGAGGGTTGTTTGCTATAGTGCTTGTATGTGAATACGTGTGTACGTTTAGTTATTTATTTAAATACTTCTGGATATTTCTTTACATTGGCTCTGTTCGAATATGTTTACGTAACAATATCTTAAAAAACTTGAATAAACATTTAATAAGTATAAAATAAATTTATATTAATCGAGACTAGTACAACTTTAAATTAAAAGGTTGCATAGAAAAAAATTTTTTCTATTTGTTCAAATGTATTCTACTAAATATCTCGACCAAAGAAATATATGACTTAGACCACTTGCATAATTAAGGGCACATACATACATATGTTTCCATTCATTTGTAAAAAATATGATACATTTTTGTACATTAATTTTATAAATTCTGCTTAAAACTTTTTCAAAAAGAGATAAAAAATTAATTATTTCATATTAATAAAGCTAATATTTTCATCATTATTGTTATCGTCTGGCCATAAAACAGATTTCATTTCAAGTTGTGATGTTTTGTAAACATCATTACTATTAATATTACATTACTTTTTGTTCTTATTGTTGTCTATAAAATTTATTGCAAAACAATTTGCACTGTTGAATGAAATAGTATTGAAACAGTTGTACATATTTTATTGTACAAAGATTTTTTTTTCACACTGAAACAAAAAGTTGTGTTGAATTTGAGTTGGTACCACCAAAAATTAAAAAACGCACGGAAATTAAAAAAAAAACGCACCACGCACCAACTAAGGAATTTTTCGCACAACAAAATTCAAAAAGCACCCAAAATGGTACGAAACCCACCAAGTTGACAACGCTGACTAATACACTCATGCATAGCTCACACCGATTTCATAACGCGGTGTGCATCTCATCTCACTCAAAATTTGTAATTGTATTGTGAAAAAGATTTTTACACCCTAGCGCACGGATGAAAATCATGATACAATTGTACTTTTTATGGTACATTTTCGACCTCGTTGGTACCGTGGTACTACCGCATTAACATTAATTTTGCCTATGTTGTCTTTAATTTTCTTGTGTGTGCTTTATTTTAGGCGGTCAGCTTCTCTGTTTTTGTTTCAATGCTGTTGTCAAGGCAAATTCATGTACCAGGTGATGTCAAGTCTTCAACAAAAAAAATCTGTGTAGTACTTTATATGTACCTGTTAACTTGAAAGCACCTCGTACATGAACTCGACTTGGCTGTGGTTATATTTATTTTTGTTAACTACATATCGCTCCTTTACTTCAATAGTGTGTTTTAGGTTTCATCGCGCATTTTATAGTGCATGTAAATAATAGGCCTGTTAATAAGCAAAATTTATAAAATAGCCGATCTCTAACAAGTCTAATCTACGAATGTACCCTTATGAATGTAATATTTTTTATGTTATTTTTTATTTTTTATAATAAATTTTTATACACATTTTTGTTAAGTATCTGTTTTTTATTGTTTAATTCCGAATTTTAACACATTTTTTTACGTTTCCGTTTGGTGCAAAATCCAAGAAGTCATTTTCCTTCCCTGCCCTAGCGTATAGATGTTTACACATCAAAAATAAATATCAATTCATTTGATTATATGTAACATAACAGAATAATTCAACAAAAGTTAACAGTCTCTTATACAAAAAAACAACATTAAATAAGCAGGCTTTTAATACTAAAAATTCATTTGGATGTTTAATAAAGCCCATTGACTTGCTCTGCATTAATGGGAATTCATTGCAGGAAAACTTGAAATCTGTTCTCTGGCAATTTATTTGGTGGAGTAAATCTTTTGGTATTTTATTTTCCTTTTCTTCTTTGCATTGGTAGCCAGTGTCCTTATCTTTTAGATTCTTAAAACAGTAATATATTCTCTTTGGATCAATGCTTAATGTGTTGAAGAAAAAACTCCGGGACACGCGATGTAGGTACGGATTCTTTTCCAAGAAGTACTTATAAGAAAATTGTTCAAAGGGGCCCATACACAGTGTGTATTACACACATACTGCTCATGCTCATGCGATAAGAATGTGTTGGTAAATTTTAAATTTTTGTTAATGTATTCGTCACACAGTATGAAAAATCAAAAGAGTTCTGATTTTGAAATGAACTCATACTGCTGACAGTTTTTCAAATGAGCAAACAATTAATTTATTAATTTTTCTGATAGGTATGTATTTTTTTTTAAATTTGACTTTTTTCTGAAAAAAAGAAAGTAAAACAAACAAAAAATAATTTTCCAAATAAAATGTGCAAAGAAAATACGTTTTGTCTTAATTTCTTGAATTTTACCAATAATTTTTTTTGTTCTCAAACGCATGTTTATTTTATAAATTTTTATTTTAAAAGATGATTGATAAGTTTGTGGTAAAATATCAATCACACACGTATACCAAGAGTTCATCGGCAGTAGCTGCAAGCAGTATATCTCTATGGGGCCCTTAATACTGCTTTCAGAATTCGAGCGACGCTTTATTATCCTATGTTTAGACGACGAGTTGAATCACTTGCTTCGCTCTCTGAATCATGCTTCGTGTGCAGCTTGTCAATTTAGTGCTTTTCGTACTAGATTTAGAGCTTCTTAATTCATAACAGTGCGAAATTTTTCAAATTGTGGCTTTAAAAAAAGGCACTAAATTGGTACTTTTCGCCTTTGATTTTAGTGCGTTTTAAAAATCTACTAAATATTAATTTGTGAAAGTGTGGTGGCTTCATAAAAAACACCAAATAAGAATTTTTCACTTTTAAAAACTATCTGATTTCACCCCTTTTAGAAATGCAAAGTTTCCTTTGCAGAATGTTAATTCAGCTGGGTGAAATACAAAGGAAGAAAAACTTTATCTTTCACACTGATAAAAAATAATATATTTCTAGAAAATACGGAGGATACCATACACGTTATAAAATAACTTAATTACAATAATCTGATCTACTAACCACTGACGGCAGCAATGTATTGCTTTCTTGATAACAAAAGCTTCCAAAAATTTTTCTGAAAAGTACTAACGTAAGGCTCTCTAACAAAGTGGACAAAAGTAAAAAAGTATTTAAACCAAAAACTTTTGCATCTGAGTACACAAAAACTATGCACTATTACTTCTGTGAAACGAATTAGTAAGGCAAAAAATTAATGGCTTTTTGGAAACTGAATGCATTCCTTCTAGCTGGCTTACAAAAACTCTTCTTGGAAGCTGTAATTTTTGCTGGGATGGTGAAATTGAAGAAATAGAACGAAGTATCAAAAATTTAAGGATACATAAATGGAAAAATTTGCTCAGAACTGATCAATTTTGGATCGAAGTTTATAATTACAGAAATTCAAGTAATCATAATCCATTTCTAATACTGTCAATATTTGCTCTAAGACTATTAACATTGCCATGTTCAAATGTTGAAGAAGAAATAACTTTTAGCGCTAATAACTATTTCAAAAGTAAGTTAGAAATACAATAATAATTTTTTACATCAAATTGTTTAGTTCATATAAAATATTGTCTAAAAAGAAAAGACTTATGTTGTTCAGAATGTAACATACTGAACCATGTTCATGTAAAAATTAATTCAGATGAAACGCCTCAAAATCTAATTGTTTTATTAAAACACTTTTATGGCCAAAGGAAAAAGATGAAACGGAATTTCCTGAAACGAGGAGTATAATTCTCGTTGATCACTCCTTTGTTGAAATAATACACCATAATTGGAGTGTCTTGCCAAATGAACTTCAATTATTTTCCTACTCATATTCTACTTATAAGCACAATCGAAATATGGCTCGATATAATGGAAATTATTACAAAAACCTATGAAATGTAGTAAACTTAAAAGTGTAGTTAACTTAAATTTTTAATTTTTACTCTTTCAATGCATATATAATTAGCCATGTAGGCTTTCTCTGTTTTGAAAATAAATTAATTAATATAAAAAATATATTTATGTACATACAAATACATACACTTATTGCATTTAGTGCTTTTTTATGAACGCACAGTGCTTTTTGCTCTGAAATTGCTGTGCTGTGCACCAGCTCTTTCGTAGTTTTATGCCATCTGTCACTGCTTCAATAAGTGGCTTAGAGCCATTAGAACTATCCAAGATGAAGTGGTTGGGAGTAAGTGCTTCATCCACATCAGGATCGATAGGTATGTACGTCAAAGGACGCGAATTCACTGTCATTTCGACTTCCATGAGTGCAGATCTCAGAAGCTCATCTGTTGGAGTGCGTGACGCAATTATGCTAACGAGTGTAACTTTGACCGAACGGACCAGGCGCTCCCATGCCCCTCCCATATGAGGAGATGCTGGAGGTATGAATTGCCATTTTGTCGTGGCAGTTGTGAACGCTTTTGTTAATTCATGTTTGTCTACCGTTAAAAATGCCTCAGCCAACTCTCGCTCAGCTCCCTTAAAATTTGTGCCATTGTCACTCCATATCTCTATCGGTGTACCTCTTCGCGCAATAAAGTTGCGAATAGCCATAATAGAGGATTCGGTGGATAAGCTATGTGCAATTTCCAAATGTATTGCTCACGTTGTCAGACATGTCACCAAGACACCATATCGTTTTTCTCGGCTACGACGTACAGCAACCATTAGTGGTCCAAAGTAGTCAACTCCGACGTAAGAAAACGGGCGACAAAATACTGCTACTCTTGAAGGGGGAGGCTGCCCATTCGAGGCGGATTGGGTCGTGCAGTACGATTACGACAAACTTGACAGTTTCGTCTAGCTTTGTAGACTTCAGTTCGCAACTGAGGTATCCAAAATTTCTGCCTGAGCTCGTTGATCACAGTCTCGTTGTTTCCATGATGATATCTAACATGGAAATCGTTGATGATCAGGCTTGTAATTCGGTGTCTTCGTGGTATAATAATAGGGTCAATTCCACTCCACAACTTTACGCGGCCGTCTAGTCGAAGAACACCTTCGGCATCCAAATATGGTGAAAGTTTATACAACGAGCTGTAGTTCGGTATAGGTGTCCCTTTGGAGAGAAGTGCAATTTCTGGTCCATAAGCCTTTTGGGCTTCTATAAGTAGCAGCTTTTCTCCGGCATGGATGTCTTCATGTGAGAGATCTACTCTGCTGATTTTCCGTGCTTCTTTAAGGTTCTTTCATACTCGTATAGTTTGTAAAACTTTTGCTATAACTCGAACAAGACTTTTCCAAGTTTAAGTACGATTAGCTACAGTAAACAAGAGGGACGGCGTATTGCTTTGATAACTATGATATCCAATATAACAAGCGCGTAGTTCTTTTTTGCACTCAGAGACGTTCTCAGAATTTCTTCTAGGCCATTGAGATTCATCTAGTTTTAGGAATGATGGGCCGTTGTACCATCTGCTGTCTTGCGAGAAATCCGGACTCCTTTTCCATTTAGTGGCTTCGTCAGCTACGTTATCACATGTGGGTACCCAGTGCCAGCTATTGAGGTTCGACAGGTCTAAGATCTCACTAACTCGAAAGGCAACAAATTGTTTATAACGACGATGGTCTGAGCTAAGCCAAGACAGTACGGTGCTTGAATCGGTCCAGAATATGTATTTTTCGATTTTTAAAGATAAAGATTCACCCAAGCTTTTTGCCAAAGGAGCACCCAACACAGCCGCTTGCAACTCCAGACGAGGTATTGATTGCGCTTTTATAGGCGCTACTTAAGTTTTGCAGCCAAGCAGACTCACGGTGATATTAAAGGCATCTGTACATCTTAGATAACTTACTGCTGCATATGCATCTTCACTAGCATCGACGAACGTATGAACCTCTAACGTATTTATTGTTCTGGAATCTAGATTTATATAACATCTTGGTATTCGAATAGCTTCTACTTCTGGTAAAAGTCTTACCCAACGTAACCATTTTTCAAACTGTTCATCGCCAATAGCTTCATCCTAGGCACGGCCAGTACGCCAAGTTTCTTGGAAAACAATTTTGGCGAAGACTACGTAAAAACCGAGAAGTCCGAGTGGGTCAAAGATGGTCATAACTAGACTGACAACCTCTCTCTTTGTAGGTCGTTGCTTGCCGGTCAGAAAATCACTATTTTTTTAACGAGGTGATATTTTATACATAAACGTATCGGTGTTCGTATCCCACCACATGCCCAGAACCTTTTCTGCAGCACACACGCCTTCGATATTGAAGCTTATTTCATCGGCTTATTTCAGCGCTAAGTACCTGTAAAACTTCTCTTGAGTTGGACACCCAGTTTCTAATGTGAAAACCAGCTTGTGAGTGGACGAATTTAACATCTCGTGCAAGTTGTATGGCGTCTTCTTCGGTATCCACACTATCTAGCATATCATCGACGTAGTGGGTTTTTATGATACACTTCTTTGCCTGAGGATATTTTTCTCTAAAATCGAAAGCATTCTTATTTTTTACGTACTGTGCACAGCTCGGTGAGCAGGAGGCGCCAAACGTCAAGACCTGCATAATATACACTTCAAGTTGTGAGGCGTTGACATCACGCCATAGAAACCTTTGGTAGTGCTGATCTTCTTTCCTTATTCTAACTTGATGGAACATTTCGGCTATATCTCCTCCTATTGCAACTCTTTTCTGCCGAAATTTTCTTATAACTGTAACGAGAGATGTCAGTTGATCCCACACTAATCTGATTTTTGCGGGCTTATTAAAGTTAATAACTGGGAAAACCGGCAGATACCAACAAAGTTCAAATTTTAGTTCACAAGGAAATCATTTTCTTGCGTATCCTTTTGCTATATAATCAGCCATCTTTGACTGCAACGCATTATACAGTGTTGGATCAGTTTCCATTTTATTATGCAAAATGCTTGCTCTTTTTTTTTGCCATTAGAAAACTTCCATCAGGCAAATTTTCTGGACAGCGCCAGAGTAAACCCGTTTCAAAGTAATTTTCCACACGATGTGTAAGCCTTTTTAGTTATTCTATAGCAATTTTATCTTCAAAGGAAGAATTATTTATTTTATCACATGTCATGTCGATACTGTTGTCATTTACTATGTAGTTCCTCACAATACTGAGTAGCTCTTCAGCCGATTTGTAATCACAATTACATAACGAAAATGAGTGATAATGAACCGTTTAGACGATGGGACGATCGGAGGCAATTGTACCCTTTACGACCCATCCTAAACGTGTTTTTTCTGCTGTTGGCTGGTTTTCATCGCCCTCTTTGATTTTTAAACATTGGCTAACGCGTGTGTTATTAAGACCAATCAAGATTCGAGGTGTGGCGTTTTCATAGGATTCAAGCGGAATACCTCTTAAATGTTTATATTGTTGTTGCAGCTGACATGCATCAATAGTTTGCCATGGTAGGTCCAACTTTTTTACTGTATGAACGTCTTTTATTAGAAAACGCCTTTTTTTATCTGCTCCCGACATTTCAAAACTTGTTACCATTGACTCGTCTTCATTGCGCAGCATATTGGACGTCCATCGCATACATAATGGTTGCCGCTCGCCAGTAATATTTAAAACGTTAAAAAGATCCTCATTGTTGACACTTAGTTCAACATATTACTTTATAAAATATAGTTTTTATTTTAACAATAAAATTTGTTTGTCACTGTAAGTCATTTGTTAATATATATTTCAATTATTATTAAATATGCCAAAGGCAATTTTACTGTAACATGAAAAATAGGTCATTTAATTTCACATTAAAGCTATGTCATTGCACTTGCCATTATTCACTTAAATACAAATATGCCAATACAGCCAATACAAAATTAAGTCAACAAGAAATTTAATCATTAAAAAAAGAAATTTAATCATTGACCAATAGCTGATTGTATTTGTATTGTATTGTATTGTATTTTTTGTTATTATAAAATTAATTTAAGCATTTTATTATTAAGTTAAGGTAAGCAATTTATTCTTGTTATTAGTAATTAATTTAGTATAAAAGCAAGAATTAAAATAAAGAATTTATCAATCTTCTTAAGGCATTTAAAGTGTTTTACTGATTGATCTTTACTACGTTTTTCAAGTTCAAGTGCTTGAAGGACAACCCGGCAAACAAAAATTGTGTCAATACAAGTTTATGTGCTTGGATTGAAATAACTATTGCCAAAACATTCATTGGTGAGCCCTAATATTTTCTAAATTCACTGAGATTCCCCCCACCAGTGGTAAGGATCTCTCTAGAAATCTTAGGAAATAAACAAACGCGCAACCACGTGTATAACATCAGCTCAAATATCAACAAAAATACAAAACGGTAGCACAGGGCTATTCTGAAAACTCAAAATAATAACCAGTAGCACAGGGCTACGCTGAAAACTCACAAGTGCAAACAGTAGCACAGGGCTACAATATCTAACTCTTTACATTAAAAACTCAGCACCCTCCATCAAACGCAATTCAAAAATTACTCAAAATGTCATCAGTACAAGAACTTATGAAACAGCAAGAGGCGACTGCAAACGAGATTGGAAGAGTCATTTCAACCATAAAAAAGGCTCCACTTGACAGAAGAACAGCTGCATTTTACAAGGCAAAACAAGATGAATTAGTTAACCTATGGCAATCGTTCGAAAAGACTGAAAATAAAATTCGGAATGACGCTACCTTATCAGAAGAGGATCCCTATATTACTAAGGACATTTACAAATCCATTGGCGAACAATACAGCTCTACAATTGAACATATTGAATGTCAACTAAAAAAGTGCATGACACCATATACCAAACCTGTACCATCCGTAAGGACACCAGTAACCAACTCAGTCAACCAACATGAATTAGAGGAAGTACGAGCACCAGGACTAGCCAGATTAATAACTGCACGTATGACAGCATTAGCACGTTTGTTACAAGGTTTGGAAACACTAACAGAAGAGCAGCCAAAACAATTTTATGACCCCATGTTAGTTAATATATTAATCAAAAAACTGGATCAAGGCACACACTTATTATATGAGCAGTCAATACAACTACCAAGATCATTGCCAACATTAGAAGAGCTCTTGGGCTTCCTGGAAAGCAGATTCCAATCATTAGAAGCAGTTGGACGAACGCAAACTACGTCAAAGAGAACTTTAGCTACAGCAACCATTCCCAAGGAAAACAACCATTGCAAATTATGTAGCAATGGAATTCATCAATTATATTATTGCAACAAATTTTTATCGATGTCAGTGCCTAATCGACTGAAGTGGATACAGCAACAAAAACTCTGTGTCAACTGCTTTAAGGGTGACCATATGTCAAAACATTGCACAGCAAGATCCTGTAGAAAATGTAAGAAAACCCACAACACACTTGTACATTTGGAAAGGCATTCACAGGGCAACAACGCCTTAAGTTTACCATCGAATAACTCCTCCACTGAAAATAAGGCCTCAACATCAACGGTAGCTTCAGCTCACTGTCCCAGAAAAGCGAAGGGTTACGTATTGTTAGCCACAGCTCGGGTAAAAATTACAAACAATAATGGAAGGTCTGGAGTCTTCAAAGCAATATTAGACTCAGGGTCACAAATCAACATTGTGACTAACCGGCTACTAAATCGTTTATCACTCAAGCCATCGCAGACATCCTTATGCATCGAAGGAATCGGCAGTCAGTCCAGAAATACAAATCAACGCATTAACGTTAATCTTCAGTCTACAACAAGTAACTACAATACAAGACTAGAAGCCTTTGTTCTTACCAACATAATTCCGGCACAACCTTCAACAGAATTCAACTGTATCTCCTGGCCAATCCCAGAAAACATTCAACTGGCCGATCCTGAATTCAACAGCACTGCTAATATTGACGTTTTACTAGGCGCCGAATATTACCTTGAGCTGTTGACCACCGGAAAAATTCACCTCTCACCAGAATTACCAATTTTGAAAAATACAAGGCTGGGTTGGATTATAAGTGGAAGGCTAAGGGAAAACAACAGCAACTCAGCGGTATGCGCTTGTACAAAGATTCTGGAAACTAGTCGAATTCGAGTCAGACAATACTCTCACCGTCGAAGAGAAAAGGTGTGAACTACAGTTCACCCAAACAACCACAAGAAATTCTGAGGGCCGATTTGTAGTTCGGCTTCCCTTTTCAGAAAACCCAAGCTCCCTAGGAGAGACAAAAAGGTTAGCCTTTTCAAGATTGATGGCTCTAGAAAGGCGTTTATCGATGAACATCGACCTTAAGCAACAATACGTTGACTTTATGAAGCAATATGAAGAATTGGGTCACATGACCCGCATAAATAACTCAGAAGTAGTGGGCACTCATTTCTATATTCCACATCACTGCGTAATCAAACCTGAAAATACAACCACCAAGCTTCGAGTGGTGTTTGACGCATCAGCGAAATCTTCAACAGGAATATCTCTCAATGACATATTGTGTGTAGGTCCTCCGACACAAGGAGATCTGTTTGGATTGCTAATACGATTTCGAATGCCACGATTTGTTTTCTGTACAGATATTGAAAAAATGTATCGTCAAATTCCAGTTCACTCAGCAGACCGTAACATGCAACTAATATATTGGAGAAATAGTCCAAATGAAGCAGTGGAAACCTACAAACTTAACACTGTGACATATGGAACATCTGCAGCTCCTTACCTGACAACAAAGTGTTTGCAGCAGTTAGCAGCAAAAACATGAAAAATTCTCCATTAGGTGCAACAACATTAAGAGATGATTTTTATGTGGATGACGCTATGAGTGGATCTGACAGCCTTACAACAGCAATTGAAAAACAACGACAGTTGACTACCTTGTTACAAGGAGCTGGTTTCAAATTAAGAAAGTGGTGTGCAAATCATTCAAGGCTTCTATCTGGCATTTCTCCTGAAGATATAGAATTAAAACTAGATTTTGATAATCAATCAAAAAAAATTTTGGGGTTAACATGGAATCCCAAGGCGGATATTTTTTGTCTCAGAGCTGAAATTCAAGGCAATGATAAAATAACCAAACGGTCTGTAACATCAGATGTAGCACGAGTATTCGATCCATTAGGAATTGCCGGACCTGTTGTCGTCTCTGCTAAAATATTCATACAAAAACTATGGCAATTACAACTTTCAGTTCTCGTTGTACCTTCATAGTGAACAGACGTAAAAGCGGAATTTTTCTTATATACAAACTAAACAAAAAAAAAAGCATACAAAAAATATTCGTAGTACATATTAACTTTGATAAATAAGCATTTTTTTGCTTTGATAATATTTTTACATATAGAAATAACCAAAATAAAAAAAAACCGTAAACAAAAAAACATACAAAATACCTTTGAGGAATACTCTTTATGAGTACCCCAGAGGAAAAAAATAGTAAAGTGAGTTCTAACGGCAGAAATGCCTATTTTACTGTGAGTTTTGATGCTCATAATGATAACAATAAAAATAAAAAATCTGATAATAGACTTGCTGTGAGTTCTGAAGCTCTTAATAAAAATCAAAAATCTGATAATAGACTTTTACTAACGGCAAAACCACAGTTTCGTCAGCGATCAACTTCGCTTTGTCCAATGCCAACTAGTGAATCGTTGACATTATTGCCTAGTACTTCTACATTTAACTCAGCGATATCATCCGCTTCGGGCTCGTGGTCAACAATTAAACAAGTTGTTACTGAAGACAACAGTAGTACAAAACCAAAGGTACAAGTAGGAATGGACAGATATATAACCATTTTAAAGCGCGGGCGAAGCCCAAATTCTACTAAAATTGGATCCGCCCCAAAGATGTCTAGGGATAACAGCACATCTTCTATCAATCGTCAAAATCGTTTTTCATTATTGCAAGACAAAAACGACAAGCCCGCTGCATCATCGCAAAAGTCTTTTAAGCCACCACCTATTTATCTGAGAGAAAAAAATTCAAACGCGCTTCTAAAAAATCTACTGTCGACCATTGGTGAAAATACTTTTCACATCATTCCAATTAAACGAGGTAATATTGATGAAACTAAAATCCAAATATATGATGAAAAAGATTTCCGAAAAATTGTTAGTGAGTTTGAAAAAAATAAAACAAATTTTTATACATATCAACTTAAGAGTGCTAAAGGCCTACAAATAGTATTAAAGGGCATAGATTCATATGTTGAGCCTGAAGAAGTAAAATGTGCACTTATCGAACAAGGATTTAAAGTAAAAATTGTTACCAATATAATCAATAGAGAGAAGATTCCCCAGCCTCTATTTCGTGTTGAACTGGAGCCGAATGATATACAGTTAAAGAAAAATGAGACGCACCCAATTTATAGTCTAAAATACCTTTTACACCGAAAAATCACAGTTGAAGAGCCACGTAAGCGTTCAGGTCCCGTACAGTGCCATAATTGCCAAGAATATGGCCACACAAAAACCTACTGCAAATTACCTACAGTTTGTGTTATCTGCGGTGAATTGCATGGTACTGCTAACTGTACCAAGCCAAAAGTACAAGCTGAAAAAAAATGCAGTAATTGTGGAGAAAATCACACCGCTAATTACAGAGGATGCCGTGTATATTCTTTCGTTAAACAGGCTATGGGTCAAAACTCTAAATTAGCTCCAGTTCAATCAGCAAATGCTTATAGCGCCACTCTGCCTCAAACTAGCCAACTAGTTAATTCACGTGTATCGTATGCCGATGCTGCTAAGACTAGTTCTATTCCCACACAAAATGTTCCACCGCCAAGTAATTCAACGAATGCAAACTCTAGCTTTAACTTTAGTCGTCTTGAAGCTACTATTGAGAATCTGGTGCTAACTATAAACAACTTTACAACAAATATGACTAGCATGATGCAAGAAATGCTAAGAATGCAGAATACTCTGCTTCAAGCATTAGTCAACAAACCATGAACACGTTAAAACTATGTTTCTGGAACGCAAACGGCATTCGCCAACATAAAAATGAACTGGAGCACTTCCTCACGGAAAAAAATATTGATATAATGATGGTCTCTGAGACTCACTTGACTTCGAGAAGCTGCTTTAAAATAAATGGTTACACTCTATATGATTCAAAGGACCCGAGAGGGAGAGCATGCGGTGGATCAGCAATTCTAATTAAGTCAAGACTCAAGCACTATATCCTTGAGAACGTTAGTGAAGAATATATGCAAGCTACGAATATTTTCGTAGAAAATTTTTGTGCGAACTTCGTGATATCATCAATTTACTCACCTCCCAGATTTTCAGTTACCGAAGATCAGTATGAGAAGTTCTACAAATCGCTTGGATCTTGTTTCGTGGCAGCTGGTGACTACAATGCAAAACATACGTACTGGGGCTCGCGTCTTGTTACACCTAGAGGTAGAGCGTTGTTTAATACAATTTCAAAAATGGGCTTAGATGTCATTTCGAGTGGGGAACCTACTTACTGGCCTACTGACGTAAGAAAAATTCCAGATGTTATAGATTTTGGCGTCACGAAAAATATCCATAGGGACTTAATTCACGTAGAGGGCTCTGTAGATCTGTCCTCCGATCACTCTTCCACAATAGTTACAATTTTCAACCCACTAAGGAGTGATTTAACTAACTCATATGCGAAAACGATTAACAGGGTCAACTGGCTAGGATTCAAAAAATATATTAGTAGTCACTGCGTAGAAAACATTCAGCTAAGATCACCTGATGATATTGAATTTAATATTGCCAATCTTAACGAATACATTAAACAGGCTGCTGAACATGCCACTACTTCCTATCCGCAGACTGGCTTTAATAGAATTTATTCTACGGAAATTGAACGTCTTGTATGTGAAAAAAGGAGAGCTAGAAGAGAAGGGCAACAACACCGATCACCCCTAAATAAAATCAGACTTAAAGAATGTACTAAACGACTCAAAGAGCTGCTATCGTCGGAAAAGACTGCATTACTGGAAAAGTATTTAGAAGGTCTTGATGTAACGTCAACATCTAATTACTCTTTATGGCGCGCTACTAGAAATCTTAAAAGACCCGTTGATCTCAAATCACCATTGCGTACTTCGACTGGAGGCTGGGCAAGAAGCGATAGTGAGAAAGGTAACTTATTTTCTGAGCATTTAAAATCTGTATTCACTCCCAATTCATGTACGGGTGCTGCCGATTTACCGAGTGTAGTCTCTCTACCCCCTCGTCCCTTAAGGTTTAAGATGCGTGAACTACAAAAAATAGTTGCTGAACTCGACCCTAAGAGAGCTCTAGGTATTGATGGCATTAGTAACAAGATGCTGATGAACTTGCCTCATATTGCAATAAGAATTTTGCTATTTATTTTTAATGCCATTTTACGAATGCAGTATTTTCCACATAACTGGAAACTTGCCAAGATTAAAATGATTCTAAAGCCAGGCAAAGATCTTACCAAGGCTGAGTCATATAGGCCTATAAGCTTACTTTCAACAATTTCAAAGCTTTTCGAAAAGCTGCTCATGACTAAATTGTCCACAATTTTAGCTGATACTGGGTGCATCCCGGACCATCAATTTGGCTTTAGAAGTCAGCATAGCACTATTGAGCAAACGCATAGATTGGTTCAAATTATAAGGAGGACTTTTGAAGAAAAGAAGTATTGTTCTGCCCTTTCTATTGATGTTTCTCAGGCATTTGACAAAGTATGGCACAAAGGCCTAGTTTTAAAATTGAAGACATACCTACCAATAAATATACAAAAGCTTTTGGAAAGTTATATTGTTGATAGGACATTTACCGTTATGGAAGGAGACTTCATGAGTGTACCCGAATCTATATCTTCTGGTGTGCCACATGGTAGTATTCTGGGGCCAGTCTTGTATCTAATTTATACTTGTGATATGCCTGTGAGCAATAACATCCACACTTCTACATTTGCCGATGATACAGCCTGTTTGAGTATTCACAAAAATCCTGATGAGGCATCCCGCAATCTCCAAGCACACATTACCCAGCTTGAAATATGGTTGAACTTATGGAGAATTAAAGTCAATGAACAAAAGTGTGTTCATATAACGTTTACCCTAAGAAAAGATACCTGTTCCCCCATTCGAATCAACAATCAAAATATTCCTCAACATTCTCAAGTCAAATACCTTGGCATACACCTTGATCGAAGGCTTACATGAAAATATCATATTGACTCTAAGTTAACCCAAATGAAACTTAAATTGACTCAAATATATTGGTTAATTGGCAGAAATTCAACACTCAGCCTAGACTGCAAACTTTTGATATACAAGTCGCTTTTGAAGCCAATATGGTGCTATGGAATTCAGCTGTGGGGCACTGCTTCAGCTTCAAATGTCGAGAGAATCCAACGAAGGCAAAACAAAATTTTACGTTTGATAACATCTGCTCCATGGTACGTTAAAAATTCAAATATTCATCGTGATTTAAATATGCCACTAGTGAGTGAAGAAATTGCAAAATACGCAGGCAAATATTTAACTAAACTCGAGTCATATCCTAATCCGCTTGCCCGTAATATTTTGAGCTTTACTGGACACATCCGCTTAAAAAAAGGGACACAAGGGCTCTTATACCCAACACTCCAGATGGGACTGCTTAAAAATACTTCTTTTTGATTATCACTACTTATGTATTATTTATAACTATCACTAAGCTTATGTCCGATATTGGTCGGGCCTAATAATTATATTTAGATTTAAGATTTGATTACTTATTGTTAGTTCATTTTTGAAGATACAATAAATAAATATGTATATGAAGAAAAAAAAAAAAAAAAATTTCAACTTTCATGGGACGAACAGCTGCCAGCAGATCTTACCAACCAATGGGTAATGTTTCGTCAAAATTTAAAATACCTTAACAATATAAGCACCAAAAGGCACACGTTTGATGGGCAGATCTCCAAAGATACACAGATACGCACTTTTGTAGATGCTTCTGAAAAGGCGTATGGCGCCACAGTATACATACGATCCAAACTACAAGATGGCCGACTCGTGGTCAGACTTTTATGTGCCAAATCACGCATTGCCGCTATAAAAAGGGTAACATTACCAAGACTAGAGCTATGCGCAGTCCTACTGGGGGCTCAACTTACCACAAGAGTAAAAAGGGAATTAAGAGCTGAAAACATGCCTACATATCTATGGTCAGATTCTGAAATAGTACTGCATTGGATCAATGCAACATCATCGTCTCTTCGTACCTTTGTCGCAAATAGAGTAAGCACAATTCAAGAACAAACTATAAACATTCAATGGCGACACGTCAGTTCTAAACAAAACCCGGCTGACCTCATCTCAAGAGGTTTAAGTCCAGAAAAATTATCACAAAGTAGTTTTTGGTTTTTTGGGTCAATGTTTTTACACGGCAACGAGTGTCAATGGCCAAAGGAATTCAACAAAAATCAGAAACCATCCGCCACTGAAGAATTCAAACCGAATTCAGTCAGTGCTCTATCAGCAATTTCAACCTCATTGGAAGACATTATATATAAAATCAACAACCGAAATTCATTCAAGACACTTCAAAGAATAGTAGCATACATGCAACGTTTCATCCAAAACACCAAATTAGCGAAGAACGAACGACCGACCAGCAATACACTAAGCCCGTTAGAACTAACTTCAGCTAAACATCTTATAGTCAGAGCTATGCAAGTTTCAGATTTCAAAAATGAAATAAGTACATTAAACCAGGGGAAGGAGCTCGATAAGACAAGTCCTATATGTGGATTATCACCCTTTCTTGACGAAAATAACATACTACGCGTTGGCGGAAGATTGAAGGCTGCAAATATCTCATACGAGGCTAAACACCCAATGGTTCTTCCGCAATCATCATTGCGGCCCACAAACTCTATTATCCATCTCCAGGCAACAATTTTGGATAATAAAGGGGAAATCAATTGCCAGAAACACAGTTCAAACCTGTATTCGGTGCACCAGGTCAAAACCAAGGCTAATGCAACAAATTATGGGAGACCTACCTGCCTAAGAGACCTCAAAAGGTCTACATCGCAGTTTTTGTATGTTTCTCAACAAGAGCAGTACATTTAGAAGTGGTTACTGACCTCACTACAGAAGCATTTATTGGAGCTCTCAAGAGGTTCGTAGCCCGGCGAGGACGTTGCCAAACCATGTATTCAGATAACGCCACGAACTTCGTTGGGGCACGGAACCAGCTCGAAGAACTAAACAACGCCATATTTTCCAAACCTTCACAAGAAGCAATAACTCGATCTTGCAGTAATGACGGAATAGAGTTCAAGTTTATACCTCCTAAGGCACCCCATTTCGGTGGGTTATGGGAGGCAGCTGTTAAGTCAGCCAAACAATTACTTTTACGCAGTATATCAACGGCTTCGCTAACGCACGAAGAGTTAGAAACAATCATCATTGAAATTGAGGCCATTCTGAACTCACGACCTCTGACTCCTTTATCAAGCAACCCAAACGATTTAACAGCTTTAACTCCCGGCCATTTCTTAATCGGGGAAACACTGACGGCACAAGTCGACTCTCAAATGCCTAATCCAACTTGCTCACTGGCAAAAAGATGGAAGCTTGTGTCGCAGCTTAAACACGAATTTTGGAAAAGATGGTCATTGGAATACTTACACCATCTACAAGAAAAGCAGAAATGGAAGACGTCGTCTCAAAATGTGGAAGAAGGAAAGCTAGTCATAGTAAAGGAGGACAATCTGCCCGTAATGGAATGGAAACTGGGTAGAATCCTGAAAACTTATAAGGGAACTGATGGCAAGGTCAGAGTGGCAGATATAAAAACAGCCTCCGGAATAAAGAAAAGACCTATTCATAGATTAGCTCCGCTACTGCAGCAGGAAGAACTACCAACAAATGAAGTACCCAATCTCACTCGCCCGATAACAGTTGAGTGTCCACCATCAGTTGATGAAACAGAGAGTCCACCATCAAAAAAATCTAGGCGTATCTCCACTTCAATGCTACTTACTATAATAACAACAATATTTTTAATTCCAGTAGCAATGAGTAGCAATGTCAAAATAACCAACTTTCATAATAACCCAGGACTATATTTTGAGGGAATTGGAAATGTAAAACTAGTGACAGCTGAATGGAGACTAATGATATACTATGACTTAGCACCATTTACGTCCGAGTTGCAGACCTTCCAGTCAGGAATAACGACTCTACAACAGCTATGTTCGCCCATTAAACATCAACTAATTTGCAACATTTTGGCAACCAACTTCAATCAAATAAAAACCGAATTGATTCAAGAGAAGGAGCTATTTTCCAGAGTAAAAAGGGGAGCCTTAAACATTATTGGAAATGTTGCACGATCTTTGTTTGGCGTTCTTGATTCCGACTATGCAAATGAAATGTCAAACACCATCAAGAATGCTAAGGAAGAATCAGATTACTTGTTTCAACTGCAAACTGTCAAACATCTATTATTGACTCAACCATCAACATCATCAAGCAAGACGAACAAAGTACTCAAAAACAGATAACAGATATAATTGACAAGGTCAATGAGCAAGAGAATTCAATATCTAAGCAGGCTGACCAATTCAAACAAATGCAATTAATCTCACTTCTAGCCAACTAGTTGACGTTGACAGCGATAAACTTACAAAGAGTGGAAAGGGAGATTATTGATGTACTAACCGATACCCACCATGGAAAAATTAGTCCACTTTTATTGTCACCAGCTCAACTAAAAAACGAATTAAGGGTAATAAAGGCTCACCTTCCAACACGCCGAACACTTCCAATTGAAGACGACAGTTTAATTCAACTATACAAATTGATGAAGGTCAAAGGAGCAGTAACAAAGAATGAAGTCATTTTCGAAGTAATGTTACCTTTAGTCAACTATCAATTTTTAGAACTCTTTAACATAATTCCGATACCGACCATAAGGGACAATACTTTAATATCAATTCACCCAGAGGAATCATTTCTTGCCATAAACCCCCATAGAGACGAATACATTCCATTCACAACTCATGAGATATCAAACTGTATTACGCCTAAGGATGAGGTATTTATATGCAATAACAAACAGTTCAAACTTAGGAAGAATGAGGGGAGTGATTCCAGCGAAATCAATATTTTCAACAGCCGACAAACAACTAAATGCAAGCTCATTCGACTGGCAGGCAATTCCACATGGACACAACTAAGGTTTCCAAATAAATGGATCTTCGCTACCACCACAAAATTAGAGATATCAGCAGTTTGCGGTTCCGAACATACCCAATATACAATAAACGGCACAGGAATAATAGAGATTGAAGCGAGCTGCACACTCAAAGGCACGTTTATCACAATCCAAGGTCTCTTTGGTTTATCGAATACCCTACACACATCATATGCTCAATTGCGGCCCATAGATCATTTTAGCACACCGCAAGAAATAAGTAAAATATTCAATACCACCAATAACCAGATTGAAATCCATCAAAAACAACTAAGCGCACTGATAAGGCAACTAGACGACTCAACCATTGTTCACATACCAGCACTCATCAATTCCAATACTTTTCACCATCATGCAGTCAGCTATTCTGCGCTTGTAATCTCCATACTATTCGCCATTTTAATCATCAACACATATTTTAAACAGCAAAAGAACAGCAATTCCAAATGCAACCAAACCACCCCTCAGCCAGTTCCACCACCACGAGCCATCAACATCGATGTTGAAGATATCTAAATTCAACCTTGTAGAACCATCAACCATTGGTCAATTCGGGGGAGAATGTTGACAATTAGTTCAACATATTACTTTATAGTTTTTATTTTAACAATAAAATTTGTTTGTCACTGTAAGTCATTTGTTAATATATATTTCAATTATTATTAAACATGCCAAAAGGCAATTTTACTGTAACATGAAAAATAGGTCATTTAATTTCACATTAAACCTATGTCATTGAACTTGCCATTATTCACTTAAATACAAATATGCCAATACAGCCAATTCAAACACAATAATTAAAATTAAGTCAACAAGAAATTTACTCATTGACCAATAGCTGATTAAGCATTGTATTTTTTGTTATTATAAAATTAATTTAAGCATTTTATTATTAAGTTAAGGTAAGCAATTTATTCTTGTTATTAGTAATTAATTTAGTATAAAAGCAAGAATTAAAATAAAGAATTTATCAATCGTCTTAAGGCATTTAAAGTGTTTTACTGATTGTTCTTTACTACGTTTTTCAACTTCAAGTGCTTGAAGGACAACCCGGCAAACAAAAAGAGTGTCAATACAAGTTTATGTGCTTGGATTGAAATAACTATTGCCAAAACATTCAACAATCAAACTCAGGCATGATCCATCATCAAGGAAGGCATACGTGAGTATTTTTACTCCATTTCCATAAATAGTTACCGGAAGAACACGAAAAAGAATTGGATTAGAATTACTAGAATGATGTGCGTTGCAATTTACACTCACCGATGGCATCGCGGGTTCTGGTGATGCCACTTTATGCAGAGTCGGGTGGTACTCCATATTACAGTTCTCGATGTTACACTTCAGCCCAGATGTACAGGGTTGTGGATAATGTGGCAGCAAACATATTTTGCACAGGTTATATTTACGAATCATCTTCCATTTTTCCGATCTTTTTAATTTTATAAAGTGATTACACGATGCCAAATTTTTACAAGAACCTTTGCAAACAACACACTTTGCAGCTGATATCGCTTTTGATTGCGCTGCTTCACTATGTGCGTTTACTTTACCACCACGTCTTGGCATTTTTGTATGCATACTTGGAAGAACACTATTTGCACCTTGCGCTAGCTGAAATAGCCAATCACTAAAATCCTCTAAGGTGCTGGTAGCTAACGTCGTTTTATGCATACCCCAAAATGCTCCAAGCAAACCTGGAAGCTTGCAAACTAATTCCTGTTGAAGTTCAGGGTTGTTAAGATACTGGATCATACCGGCAGCTTTCATTGTTGCGCAAACATTTTGTACCTCTATAGCAAAGTCTACAATTGTTTCCAGCCGTGATTCTTTAGGTGAAGGCATTTCCCTTATTTGATTCAACAGGATGTCGATGATAAGTTCTGGACATCCAAACTTCATCCTCAGAGTTGACAGAATTTGTGGTTCACATGCTACATTCAATAAAAGACTTTTTACTGAATTGCGAGCTGCTCCATCTAGTGCGTGACGCAGCCGAATTAAATTTTCTTCATCTGAAAATCCACATAGTTGAGTCGTTTGCTCATATGTGGCTTGAAACAAAGTCCACTCTTCAGGTTTACCGGTAAATTTTGGTAAATCGTTTGCTAGTCCTTTGAGAGCTGCTATATGTTCAGGTGTAAGTCGTAATGTTGCTGAACTAGCGTGTGTTTGTGTTATATTTGTGTCCCTGGCTGCCAGATTGGTATCTACCGTAGAACTTAAAGGAATCATACCAGGCACCCACTGTGAGGAAGACTCTGCTTCGCCTCTGGGAGGCCTTACAAGGTCATTAGATAGCTGCATTCTTTGTAGAGCCTGCATACATTCATCTGTATTGGCAGCATTGCCAATATTTGGTTTTTGTTGCACAGCAGTGCCAGCGGAAACCTCCTTTTCTGCAGCAGCGGTTGAGCCTTTTCTACACTGCACCCAGTCATTGCAGCGTGCTCCTCGAATTGAGGTTTCGCTGGACGCTGAAGATGTATCAACTTCATGGTGTTGTTGTAACAACGATCTTCGTTTTTTTATGAGCAACTCATGTTGCTGCAGTAATTTGGTTTTTTCAGCGATTACTGCTAACTCTTCCTCTTAACTCTTCAGCTTAAATTTCTGTAATTAAATATTAGAAACGTACATATTTGTGTATTAATATATAGTAAATTCTTACTCCTCAACGAAATCGAAAACTCCTGCTTCTGATCTAATTGCTAAATATAAAGTTATTGCTCAATGGCAATAAGAAGAAATATTTGAACGTATTACTGATCCCCTTTTTGTTTTTTGACCAATCAGAAAGCAGTAACTAATGTCAGCTGTTCTGACTAACAATGAGGGAAAGTGGGAGGACATCTATACCAAATTATTTAACAGGTATCGTAAAAATACCGATACCGATTCAAATACCGCTAAAATTGGATACCGGTATCGTTACCGGTATCCAGATCGGTATCCAGACTACCGTTTACGTCTATACCGGTACGTACCAAATTTTTATTATGTATTACAACTTTTTTTACCATGAGACAACTGATTTTTATCAGTTGTACTTTTTTTTATTTCGACCATTGTGTTCGTTTTGCTTTACTATTCCAGACGCCAACCAATCCCATTTGTCAACCAATATTATTGCCATGTTCATAAAACATAGAATCTCAAGAAAATATAGCAAGCCCAAAACTAACAAGTAAGAGTGCTATATTCGGCTGTGTCGAATATTATATACCCTTTGCCAACGTATATATATGTAGTATACAGATACACACATTAGTACATACATACATACATATTTGTTTTCTGATAAAATTTATAACTTTTTGTTATAGTGCAATTTTTAGTAAGTGACCTCTCGGTTTTTTTTTGACTAAAGAATTTGCTTGAGTAAAGATCTTCCTAAAATATAAAATATTTTTAACTGAAAAAAAAATATTTTTGGTTTTTTTTAGCCAATTTTTTTTCAACTTCCAACCCTGAAATTATTTAAATTTTTCTGGTTCTAATACGAGTACAAATTTATTTCTTTCTAAATTTTAAGAAATTTATTATTCGACATATTGTCATAAGTTTATTTTAATTTTAAATTTATTTGCTGGTGGTTCAGCGATGTCTATATGCATTTCATTGTTGCTGTAACATATCATCAGTAGACTTCAACCAAACATTTTGAACAGTCAGAAAGCATGATTTTAACACAGGGTTTAAAATAATGCTTTCTGAACTAAATTGAATTTTCAGTAGAAGCCATGCATTAACTATTTCTTTTGCATGTCTTTTTTGCTGGGTATGTACATATCTATGTATATACTAGGGATGCCAATCGGGATCGATTTTTAGAAATCCCGGGATTCGGGATTTATAAATCCCGATCCCGAAAATCCCGGGATATTCGGGATTGCGGGATTTTCGGGATCCCGGGATTTTTCGGGATTCCGGGATTTTCGAGATTTCGGGATCTAATTTTTTTTAATATATATTACTTTAATAACAAATTTTATGCATTTTAAAAGTATTTATGTTGATAATATATCATTAAACATTTGTCTTTAAAGTTAACAATATTTTAATACTAGTATGAAATAAAAATGGAAAGAGTTTTTGTCATCTATTTTTAAGTTGATGTTAGAGAATTTGTACTGAAAACAATAACTTAATATGAAAACTTGTTTTTGCTTTCAATATAAATGTTTTTCTATAATCTAAATCAAAACGAATGTACATATCTGTGGACTTTTAGCACTATCGCTTAAGTTGATTTACGAAAATTTTAGATGCACTTTCATACAAATAAGCTGCAAAAACATTATTGTTTTTTTAAATATATCTATTAACGTTTTTTTAATTGCGATTGACCAACAAGTAGCCATTACGGTTGTTACATATACCAGGCATTGCCTATTTTTTTAATCGATTTCGTCACTACTATGACAACGATAATAAGGCTGAACATGTCGAAAAATTAAAAGAAATGTATACACAATTCTAATCAAATTCTATAAATTACGTCTAATGATCACATTTTTGTAGGCACATACATTAACCGCCGTATTCATTAAAAAATTTAGGTTTATTACAGGTTTATTTGACAAATTTCCCAAAGAAATACGTCAAATAAGCGCTTAATAAGCCTTAAATATGTTTTATGAATATGCCACTAAAAGTTTGCCTGAGCACTTGAACACAAAAGTGGATAAGCCAATGGATCTAAAGAACTATCTAAAACAGATATGTTGCGAACGGTTCCACTTATTTTATTAAAAGCAACAATATTTCTTTCAAAAGGTGGTTCGCCGTCTGTGGTGCTAAAAATAACAGCCACATCTGTCTGAATTGCATCATTGTATCTTCGAATATCTAAATCCTTATTAACTTTTATCACCATTCACACTTCTTTATAAGCATTGACGTCTCTAGAGCAATATTCATGCATCGTCCTAAAAGAACGTACAAATGAATTAACGCGATCAAATTCAATGGCAATTTCCCTCATCAAGTGATTATCGCATCGTAAATTTGAGGCTTCGCGTAATCTGAAATTAACTGCGGTTTCGACATCGTAAAAGTACAGTTGCGCATAACACGGAGTTCTTCCGCATGCGGGTGTCATTGCACCGGCTCGGTGGTAAAACACATCATGAATTTTAAAATGATAAACACCCTGCATGCAGTTTTGATCAATTTTAGCTTCAGAGCTGACCATTGCAAATGCTGAATTGTATGCTCGAACATTTTCAAAAAAATTCTTGGATCTGTGCTTTTCAGATGGATTATTTGAACTTAATGCATTAAATAAAGAATTGAAAAAACTACTTTGGCTCAATGGCATTAGAGAAACTTTACCTTTATGGCAACATGAACTGAAAGAATCAACATTATTTTGAGTAATTTCTGATGCGAAATGCTTAGCGTAACAATCATTACAAATAAAATTCATTGTTCCACAATCGAAGCTAATAAAATTTCTCGGAACAATTATCAAACCACATTTGAAATTATCCGTCAAAATGTCTGAGTTGTTGTCTGTATTCTCCAAACCGTGATCGCTATTAGTAGGCATATTATTGTCATCATTAATTACAACATTATTATTGTTTCTTCTTCGCAAATGATAATAATTCCTGTTTTGTACTCTCTCGGGTCTACCTGTTAGTGAACGATATCTAGGCATTTTGGAAGAATTTCAATGTATATGGCTGAAAAAAAATTTTTGTTTAAATGAATGGTCAATGTAAGTCAATTTAACACAGAGCACGCAGATCAAAACAGAACGAAAATAAAACGTACAGAGGTGGAGAAGAGAATGAAAATATTTAAAGTTTGATGAATTTAAACCACAATTAAAAAACTATATTCAAATATACATATGTATAGACTCCAGGGTAAACCACTCTCTTAAACCACTTTCTTAACTACTAAATACGAATTTAAAATTTCATTTATCGGCATAAATAAGAATAGATTTTAAGCAAACTATTTAAAAAAAGTTGTTCACTGTTTGAACTAAATGTAATCAATATTTGCTCCTAGTGCTTTCACTTCATATTCATTATTATTGCCCAAAACAAAAATATTCGTTTATATTTTCATTAAACGCTTTTTCTCTAAAATTTTAGACTCCCCATTAAAACATTTGTTACAAATAATGTTTCTATTCCCTATTCTTTGAGAAAGACCCCATATGTATGTAGGAATTTGCTAAACTAATAATATAAACATTCCATTATATTCCAACATTCCATCATATTCCAACATTCCAGTATGTTCAGTAATTTAAAGCACAGAAAAAATAATGAAAACAATGAACAAAAACAAAACGCACACAAAATAAACCAACAATAAAAAGCTTACTTTGTGCTGTAGGTGAATTTAACTTTAATCAAAGTTATTAATAATTAAAAAAATATATTATTTTTAAGCATCTAAAGAAAAATAATACAGTACCACTCGTTATTTAAATGTCCAAATTTTATTAGTTTCAGCAATAATCGTTTAAGTACATAGAAAGATGGAAATAAGAATAGAAAATAGCCACTCAAAATTTCATTTGCAAGCCCATAGGCTTGCGCAGTCGACGTTTTGGTGACACACGTATACTTCGTACAAAGTATGTGTGATGTTGTGTGTTTGGCTGTTTCGTCAGCTACTTCGGACAAAGTGTGTGTGATGATGATGACTCGAACTGCAAAAAGAACAACAAACACACATAAAAAGCAGAAAGAACATACACATGCGCACAAAAGCGCTCAGTCACGTTTGGTGGGCTCTGGAATATAATGAATAAATCAAATACGTTTTTCCTTCTGAGTGTTTATGGAGTTGCCAAGTTTTTTTTAGCAAATTAAGAGAGAAAGAGAGATCATGGCTTTATGATTGGCTAATATTCTTAACTGTTTTTAACTATCTTAGACACAAAAATGTAGAAGAAAAAATACATTCTGCACTGCTCCTATTGACAATCTATCTAACAAAAAAAAATCAAGCGAATACGTTGAGTTTAAGTCAGTTAAAATGGTTCTTAACTTTTTTCACTTGCCTATTTATATATATATGTATATAACTATTACTAAGCTTATGTCCGACACTGGTCGGGCCTAATTATATTTTTAGATTTAAGATTTGAATACTTATTGTTAGTTCATATATGAAGATACAATAAATAAAAATCATGCATTAAAAAAAAAATTTTTCTTTTAATTTCTCTTTTGTAAAAAATTTTTGAAGTTTCGGATGAACTTTAGTTTGAAAAAAAAAATAGCTCAGCTGCATTTCCGCTACTACCTTGTGAATGTACCTTGTATGGGCCCCTATAAAAAAGCAAAAGAACTTTTATAATTTTGAGTTGTGACTCTCTATGATTTAGTGTGCGATATTTGCATAGAAAAATTAATGAAAATATTCATACATAGATTTAGAAACCTAGAAGTTTGGCGCGAATTTACTTATTGCTTTTATGTATGTACATAAAAAAAGTTAAAACTTTTGAACCTGCCATAAGAAAAAGAAAAGTGTATAATTAATTAAATTTTGAGCATACAATGCATAAATATTTGAAAAGAAATGGTGAGCTTACTTTACAATAGAACTTCTTTTTTTATACGAGTATGTGATACTAATTTGTCTAATTTTGAAAACTGTTGTAATGAAAATAATAATTCACCAGAAGATACGATACAGATTGAAGATGCCGCACCTCGTTCAAGCAAAAACCCAAAACGAAAACTGCCAAATTATAATAAATCATGGGAAGAGCACCCATTATTCAAGTATTGGATCAGTAGAAGTGATAAAGGTTATGATCCTTGTAAGCTTAGTAACTCTGAAATAAAAACAATCGGTGGTATGTGAGATTTAAAGATGCATATTTAAGATCAAAACACCAAGCAGGTGCAAAAGATATACAAGTTCATTCGGGATCTAACTAATTATTCAGCGATCCGGAAAGTATAATTCTAAAGTGTTAAATATTGAGCTGCATTCAGCAGCGTTTTGTGCAGAACATAATTTGCATTTGTTATATACATGAATAATGTTCTATGGTTGTGAGTACTTATGTACTTAAGTCCATTCGACTGAGTTGTCGCAAATGAAACACTAATGTGCATGCATATGTATGTATATTATCATTTTATGATGTGACATACATACATACGTACATTAGAGCGACTAAAAAAAGCAATTTTGTTACCCCTCTGAAAATAAAGCTTGATATGTTTTATGATAATTCTCAAAATATTTTGGTTCTAGCGTTGACCATCCGTGAGCTGGACCATTTTTAAAAAAGCTCTTTTTTCAGTTTTTCGAATTTATTGTACTTTAAAAAAAATTTATGGAATTTTGTTGGAACGAGGTCTCCTTTTAAAAGAACGGTTGCGGTTAATAAATGGTAATGGCAGAAGATAGTGAAAGCGAGTGGGTTCTGCCGGTGGAATCGGAATTAACGACCGACAAAATCATTTTGAAAGACTTTATTTTTGATTTGGAGGCATTGCCGGAGTTGTGGGACTCGTCGGCTAAAGGTTATTCCGACACAACAAAACGAGCGGCTGCACAGCATAAATTATTAAAGATTTAAAAAAAAAATCAAGCCCACTGCTACTGTTGAAGATGTTCGTAAGAAAATAAACTCGTTGAGGTCGAATTATAGAAAGGAGGTGAAACGAATTATTGATTCAAAACGTTCCGATGCTAGTGCGGATGATGTATATACACCTAAATCATGGACATTTAAAGCTCTGCAATTTCTAGAAAAAACCGGACAGCCTGTTAATGTGGTAAGTATATTTTCTTTTGCAACAATAAATATCAATTTTTAAATCAGTCATATGCATATTTATTTTTCTTTATTATAATAATTACAAGAGTTATCCCTAATGGTTTTTCCACTTTTCGTTGTGTTGCGCGCATTTGACCGTATATTAAATAATTCAAAACTATCACCAATTGAATTTGAAGAATCATTAAACTGTGGTTTTTTCATTAAAAAGTTGTGTAAGTAACATCAAGCTGCTGTCACCTTATTGGCTCTCTGGGGACTTAGGCTAATAGCCTTTTGGAAAAGTCCAAATTTTGCTGCAAGTATACCAAAGGAGCACTCAATCACAGATATTGCTCTCGATAAACGTCGATTATAAAATTCTTCTTCTTTTGTAGCTTTCTTTTGGGGGTATGGCTTCATAAGATGAGTGTTTAAAGCGAAGGCCTCGACTCCTATAAACACATAGGGATATTGTTCTACTGTGTTAGGTAGAGCAGACGGCGGTGGCAAATTTAATCGGCCTTGCTGCAGTCGCTCCCAAAACTTTGAATAATAAAGAACACCACCATCTGATACACGGCCATTGCATCCGATGTCTATCATTATAAATTCCTTTCTAGCATTAGCGATCGCCATAAGGACGATACTGTAGCTCCCTTTGTAATTATAATACAAGGATCCTGTACCAGGTGGATGCTTAATTTTAATATGTTTTCCGTCTATTGCTCCGACGCAGTTGAAAAAATTGTGGAGTGTTTTAAAGTCATCTGCAATGCTCCTTCAGTCATCTGTTGTATTTGGCATCTAAAAAGTTTAAAATAATTATTAGTCTATTTTTGGCTGTTTGTTAGATTATTTATAAATAATATTACTAACGATTATTACTGATATACATATAATAAATACAAAAAAATTATTATATTTTCAGGTTGCGGTCTCTGAATATGACAGTGATTCGGTAGAAATTAATACAAGAAACCAGTCTCTGGAAGAATTAGACGACTCCTGTTTTTCGTCTGTTAGCCCTATACTACCTTCGAGAAAAAAACCTAAAGTTGGCTACATAACAAAACAAAATGAACTGAAAAAGGATGTTCACTACTGTCTGAGAAACCAGTATCGTCATCAAGTAACATTAACGCCACAGCTATATATTGGAGTGAAAAATTGGAAAAGCTACAACCAAAGCAAAGAATTTTCGCAAAAAAAGCAATCAATGACATTTTATTTGAAGTAGAGCTGGGTACGCTGAACAAAAATTCTGTACAAATAAACCAGAATTCAGCATCAAATGTAACATCACCGGAGCCATGTGATGCACATCCAATCATATACAACCGGTTTGTGCCAGTGTCATCGGAGTCAAATATTTTCTCATCCACACCTTCACCGTCTCAATCCAAAGAGCAGAGCAGTTCACAGACTGAGCATTCACGCACGCAATCTCCGGATGTTATTTACCAAAACGAAACTCAAGACGTTTACATTGAGAACGCGCAAGATATTTCAATAAGATCACTATTTTGAAGTTTTAATGGCCAATAAAAACATGTTTTTGTACTAAATTTATTAATAAAACATAAAAATTATTTAAACAAAAGTTACGTTTTACAACTTTAATATAATCTTTAAGGACGTATATTAATACTTCACAAGTATCTTCGACAGCTTGGCTTATAGAATGCAGGGACATAATGGCTGTAAACCTATCATTTTTAAAGTATATGTAGACAAATAATGCTGGTCGGAAATGATAAAATAAGATACATTTACAATAAAATATATATAGTAAATACTTACGCGCCTGTTGCAAAATAATGAAGAGTAATTGCCAACTTTTCCCTTACCGAAATTGCTTCTCTCATCACCGTGTCTTTCTTCAATAAAAATGGGGTAACTAATTCCAAAATTATTTTAAAATTATCATTAGACATGCGGAAATAATTTTCAAAGTCATCTACAGTTACTCACAGATATATGTATTTTGCTTATGTAAATCTCAATAAATTTGCAAAAAGAATGCTATATAATGTCTTTTTTGAAAAATTCATGTTTATTTTTTTACATATTAAATAAGAGAAGTCTTAACTACAAATATTTTAATTACAATTTAACAAAAAAAAAATTATTTTATGAAATTTTTAAAAAATAATGAAAAAATCGCTTATTTATCAGGTCACAAAAGTATTTTGCTTTTTGAATTTTTTACACAGATTTTTCATTATTAAAGCAGCGTATTATGTTTTAATGTTTTGTGTTATATTCATTGTTAGATATGACCACTTGCAGACGTCCTAGCATAGATTCCACTAAATTTCGGAAAGTACTTAACTTTTTTTATACATTTCTTCTTCCACACGCAAAGAAAAGATATGGTTGTAAAATGGTTGAGAAAACAATCCCCCTTATTGTTAATGGCGTCGTCGACGTCACATCAAGACGACAGTAAATATTGTCACTTGTCTACTCTTTCTCGGCAACAATTGGCTCTTATTGACAATATCTTACTAATCTCTAAGGCTTTATAAATTAATGGAACATGTTAATAGTAGTCAATTCTTGTCGACAAAGAGTAGACAACTGATAATTTTTACTGTCGTCTTGATGTAACGTCGACGACGCCATTCGCAATAAGGGGGAATATTATGTTCTCTGAAACAAATGTGTGGTCGTTGAAAACTAGTTATTCTTATTTTAAACATTAATTTCGTTACGATTGTTACGGCGACAAATAAAAGATAAAATTTAGTATTTAATTAAAAATGTTTATTTAATTAAGCTTTAATAAGTATGACGCCACAACATGAAAAATTAATTTGACTCGTCGTTTTCTTTAGTGTTCTTACGTGGCGAAGCCACCAACCTTATTTTTTGGCTCGAGCCGCCACCGAATTAGACGGCTCACATCGGCTAATAATTGAAGTTATTTCCCATATAAAACTTTGTAATCTGTACATATGTGTGTATATTTAACAAAACTCTTTAAGACCATGTTTTTGTTTTTTTTTTGCATTGTTTTATGTATACATACATATCGTCACCTTAAATGCAAAGGGACGTAACCAAACTTTTATATATTTTACAGGAGAAACAAAAACTGTTACAAAATCAATAATAATAAAGTATTCTTGAAAATTTTCTTCTAAATTTACTTGTAGTATGAAGACTTATTATATGTTTTTAGCCATTTATTACCTTTTTATATATAGATTTAAGCTTTTATGCTATGCCGGCCATACACTATACAAGTTCAGTGCTCAACTCTTGCACTACGTAAACTAAGCTTGTGGCACATACTATGCAAGTAAACTGTGCAGTTTTTATTTTAATGCGTCATAATGCAGGTGATTATTTGTATAATTCTAGGAACTCTGCCCAGAATATTTTTTCTACGCTCATTTCTTGTTTGAACTCTTAAAAAATCACGAGACAACTGAGCGTTTGCAACATACACTATACAAGTTCACTGTACAGCTTTCAAACTTGAGCAAATATCAAAATCGTTTTGATATTTACTCAGTTCACTGTGTAAATAGCACAACCACCCCCATACACTACACAAACGCACTGTACAGTGCCAGACTTGTGCAGTGAACTTGTGTAGTGTATGGACGGCATTAGTTACGTTTCTTGCAATAAAAAATAGATATATTCGTAATTACGTTCATTTGAATTCCTTTAATAAAATCGTCGCAGAGGTCTTTGCGCGAACATGTAGTTTGATAAAATGAACCATAATCAATCAAAATTTCGATTTCGAATTTTTGTGTAGTTACGTCGGCTTGCATTTAAGGTGACAATAAATACATATCCCTGCTAACAAGTAGAAAGGCCGTAACTCGTATTTTCACGAAATTAAGTTTTTCAGTGATTCCAATACATTTCACACAAATACACAAAAATTTATTGCAATAGTTTAAAAAATAACGCTTTTACAAGCACTTGTACTGTTTATTATTATGTTTTTACCTTCTCCTGTAAAGTTAGTTATTTGAGTTAGGGCTTTTGTACTTGTTAACAGGGATATGTACAATCATAATTGAAAAATTCAAATCATACTTTTCTACGAAATCGTCGGCTGCGACTTTGAGCCGCCGCCGGTCATTTTTAGCCAAGCCGCCGCCGCCGAAAATTTTAGAACGACTTGGAGCTCTGGTGGTGAGTGATGACTGTCGTTGATTTTAAAATAAGAGACGCTGCTTGATCTAATGGCGTTTTCTTTTCTAAAAGAAAAGTGTAACATATATGTTACATGTAATTTGGCCACATTTTTAAATGCTCACCTAATTTTTAAGAAGTGTTGCATATTTTGCGTTTACAAAAGAACAATTTTCCAACAAGTTTCGGCATAAAACAATGACGAACTATAAAATGATTCATTTTTTTCATAGACAATAACAAAAACAGCTGTTAATATAATGCTGCACTCATGCCCCTTTAATGAAAATTAGTGTTGAACATGTAGCATTTTTCTTCTTTTTAAGGGCAACATCATGAGAAAAGAACGCGTTGATTTTTAAAATAATACATACTTTTCATAAAAGAACACAAAGATATGTAAAAGGCAGCATATTGCTCAGAAAAGAAAACACCATAAGTGTTGCATTTATCAGAGGGGTGTATTTGCCAAGTGATGCCAACATTCCCCCCACCGTAAATCCTTTCTAGGACGAGGACTTATTAAATTTAAGTACCGCCAGTTTCACCGCCGCCCGTCGAACTATTCCGCTGGATGTGTTTACCTTAGCTGAGCGCACCTGACCATCTCTTCCCTTGAATATCTCAGTAATTCTTCCCATCTTCCATTGGCTTCTCGGCTGGTTAGGGTCTAAAACAATCACGATGTCTTCCGGCTGCAATGGAGAAACCTGTTCCCTCCATTTTGGCCGAGTTCATAGTTGGGGTAAATATTCTACCACCCACCTCCTCCAAATTCGGTCCTTAAAATTTTAAGCAATTCACCACTGCTTGCGAAGGCATACATTCTCCTCACTATCACCGGGCGTTTGAGTTGAACTGAGCCCACCAAGAAGAAAGTGATTTGGTGTTAGCGGCTCTTCAGTCTCCGGGTTAATTGGCAACTCAGTTAAAGGCCGGTTATTAATTATGCACTCTGCTTCAATAATTGCACTCCTAAAGGTTGCGAGCCGTGGGGACTCTTCTTTAAGGATCTTGTACAGTAATCGTTTCACGCAATGCACCAATCTTTCCCAGAACCCACCTGCGTGAGGATTCGCCGGGCAATTAAAAACCCATTCTACGTTATCCATTGAAAGTTTTCGTTGTATTTCTCCAAAATCAAAAAATCTGTTGTCGGCTGTCATCACCTTTTGGGCGCCGACGAAATTAGTGCCGTTTTCGCTTCGAATTCTTATTGGTACACCTCTCCTGTTGACAAAATTTCGTAAGCAAATCAAAAACGCATCTGTTGATAAATCTTCTGCTATCTCTAGATGAAGCGCCCTCGTACTTAAACATGTGTACAAGGCTACCCATCTTTTCTCCTTCCTTCTGCCAATTGTAACAAAGAACGGTCCACAGTAGTCTAAACCAACATAACTAAACGGCCGTACATACGGCTTTAAGCGATCATAAGGTAACTGGTGAAGGTTTAGCGGAATCCTTTAAGCAAACCGAACAACATTTCTTTATTCTTTTCAATACCGATCGAATATTTGGGACCCAAAATTTCTGCCTTACTTCGTTTATTACCAGACAATCGTTCTGATGATATCCCTTCTGATGGTAGTAGCTTATAATTTTTGTAGTTATTGGATGATTTGTTGCCATAATGATAGGTCGTCTGGCTGTATAGGGTAAACAATAAGCACTATCAATTCTTCCGTTAACACGGAGCAACATGTCGTCATCAATATAGGGTGTCAAATTATAAATGCTACTAGTTTTTGGAAGAACCTCTCTTTAACGTAAACTTCCATTTGGACCAGGCGACAGATTAATTTTTCACCACAATCAATTTCCATAGACGTAAGTTCCGCTAGGCTTAAGTTATGCTTTTTTACACAAACATCGATAAATCTCAGCACCCATGCAGCAAAACGTTTCATTTTTAAAAAATTCGAGAATCGTTGTAAATTAAGAATTTGGTTCGCCTCTCTTACCGTCAAAGTGATGTTAACAATTTCCTCATCTGCACAGTGATCCTTCCCAGCAGGCTTTGAGTCGGTTGGCCAATAGTGTTCGCTTTGCTTCAAAAAATTAGGACCAGTAAGCCATTTAGAAGAAACATCGAAGGCTACAGATAGATTGGGCCTAGTTGCTTCATCAGCAATATTCAATTCAGTGGGAATCCACCTCCATTGTTCGGGTGTTGTAGTAGATAATATTTCAGCTATACGACAAGCAACAAATTGTTTGTATTCCCTCACCGTGGAGCGAATCCATAAAACGACTGTTTTAGAGTCAAACCAAAATATAGTACGATTTATTTTAAAATGACGACATTCTTCTATACATGTTTTTAAGCGGCAACCCAAAACGGCGGCTTGAAGCTCAAGACGTGGGATTGTCATTCCCTTAGGTGGTGCACAACGTGATTTGGCCACGGCAAATGCCGTATCGATTTCGTTCTGGCATTTTACTCGTAAATATGCAACAGCAGCGTATGCATGGGAACTTGCATCGACAAAAATATGTAGCTGTATGTCATCAGCATTTGGTAATAGCCTGGAGTAACGAGGTATCGAAAATTGTTTGACTCGATCGAACTCCTTCCACCATGCATTCCACTGTATCAAAATTTGTTTGGGTAATTGTTCATCCCACTGTAAACATAACTTCCAAGTTTTTTGAAAAAGTAACTTTGAGAAAATAGTAAAATTAACTAAAACCCCAAATGGATCAAAAATTGCCATGACCATACTCAAGACTTCACGTTTGGTAGGGGTCGTCTACCTTCCAGAACTTCATTGCAAACTTTATGGAATTTGATGTGAAACTCAAAGCTATCAGAGGTCTTATTCCAGTATAACCCCAGAATTTTATCGGTCGGTTTTTGCCTCTCCATATTAAATATATTTGACTTACCGTTGTCCCCATTATTTAGCTTGACCTCCAATTCTAGGCAATTTGATGAAAATTTTCTCAATTTGAAACCTGCGGTGGCGTTTATATTGACAGCTTCTTTGGTGACAGCAAGGGTTTTGCCCAGGCTATTAAAACTAATTACCAAGTCGTCAACGTATGTGTGATCAATAACGGCTTTTGCGCCTCTTGGCATAGTAGTCTCAAATTCTTTAGCGTTTAAATTCTTAATATATTCGGCACAACATGGAGAACATATTGAACCAAATATCATGGACGGCATAATATAAGTTTCTGTAGGACGTTTTCTGTCACCGTCACGCCACAAAAACCGCTGGGAATGTTGATCCTCATCAACAATGGCCACCTGGGAAAACATCTCTTGTATGTCTCCCGCTACAGCGATATTCCCTTGCCGGAACTGGTATAAAATTGCTTGAAGTGATTTGGCATGTTCGGGTCTTCTTAGTAAGGCTGAATTCAGGGAAACATTAAATGAGGTGGCAGCAGCATCAAATACTATCCGCAACTTGTCTGGTTTGTGTGGATTTATTACGCTAAAATGTGGCAAGTACCATATTCTGTCACGGTTTTTTATTTTCATCTCATTTGGCTGAAACAATTTGGCGTACCTTTTCTCAATGTATTTATTTATTTCCGTTCTGTACCTGACCGCATAATCTAGATTTGTTCCATTTTATTTTCTACCCTTATAAGTCATTGTTTGGCTATTTCATAGCTTTTTGGTAGAGTCAAATTATCATTTTTCCAGAGCAGGCCGGTTTCATATTGGCGACAAACACGTTGTGTGGTCTTCAAAATGTCTCTGGCTCGTTTATCATCGTCAGATTCCAGTACAAAATCAGTAGCCCTCACACCGAAATTCTCCACGGAAAAATAGTTTTCTATCATTTTACTAATTTCCTTCAAATTATCACCCTCATTTATATGGCATACTGACGCAATACTATCATTTAATTTGGATGTGGGGCCATATGCCACCCAACCAAGTTTTGTTTCTGTCGCTACGGGCAAATCCGGCCCAGCCTCAATTACCCTTTCAGGTATACCCAAGTGGCAATTGTCAATTTTAGATATTTTTGGTTCCTTATATCAATCTTGTTCTTAAAAAAATTTATAAAATATGTTAAGTGAACAAAGAAATAAGGAAAATACTAGTTTTATTTAGTTACTTTAATATCAAAATAAGTTCAGTAAAGTGCGCCTTTGACCCGCGCACGAAATGTTCCGTACATTCGGTTTTGAGAATTTTTTTAATGTGACGTTTTTGCTTTTTTGAAGTTTTTTTCAGCTTAAACGATTTTTTTAGTGTTGTCGCTTCTTGCCCGTTTTGAAGATTTTTTTCTGTTTTTGGGAATTTTATTTTATTTTTGAAGATTTTTTTCATTTTGGCGATTTTTTATTTTTTTAAGGTTTTTTTATTTCGTCAATTTTTTTCATTTTGGCGATTTTTTTCTGTTCTTGGGGTTTTTTTCATATTGGCGATTTTCTTTTCATTTTGGCGTTTTTTTTTCATTTTGGCCAATTTTTTTATCTTGGCAATTATTTTTCAGTTTGTCGATTTTTCCGGTTTTCCGCAATTTATTTTAGTCTCAGATTTTTTTTTTAATTTGGTGCTTTTTTTGTTTTGGCGATTTTTTTTGTTTTTAGCAATTTTTTTTTGGGTTTGGCGATTTTATAATTTTTTGATTTTTTAGTTTTACCGTTTTTGAAACATTCAAGAGTTTTGCTCTTACAGTTTCCTAGATACAGCAAGTTGTCAAAATTACATAGTCAGAATAGCATAACCTGATGGAACACCTTTTAATTTTAATTAATTTTTATTTTTAATTTTTAATTATTTTAAATTTTAGTGTTAATTGTTGTAGTTTGAATAAAAATACACTAACCTTACAAAATTTCAAATGTACTCGTATATACATACATACAATTGTAGTATGTATATTGCATGGGATTTTAAAAATTTTCGTTGCTCGTTTTGCAACACCCTTTAATGTTTAACTCTCATATATTTGTTGTTGTAGCGGCCAAAGGTGTACACACTGTGTCCAAATTTCAGGTCCGTAGCTCTTACGGTTACCGAGAAAATACCTTGTGATAAACAGACGGACAGACGGACATCGTAGCGAAAATAATAGGGTTCCTTTTCACCTTTGGCGTGCGGTTTTTATTAAAGATCTGCGTAAATAGTCTTGAAATGTAAATACGTCTTGTTTTTTAAATGTATTCTCGTGGCTGCATTATACTAAACCAATAATAAATGCTGTCGTATTATAAGCAAAGCACGATAGATGCATTTGTGTGCGTGTATATGAGTGCTAACAAGCAATGTCGTGAAGACTTCTTGTTATGAACAAACAGTCAACAAAGTAGTGTTGATACGTGTATGCTTGTTATTTTCCATATTGTACGTTTAAGTGTGTGTGTAAGATGTAGATGGTAAGCTATTATGTGTTTACGGGAGGTTTTTTTTAAGCAAGCGCACACAACTAATGTAAATGCAAGTGAACGTTTGTTTGTGTGCAGAAAAATAAAAGAGCATACACACAACGTGTGTGTGTATGTACATGCATGACGCTTGTATACGCGCCCATGCATAGAAAGAAGCAAGCATCACAAATTTTTCAGTCACGAAGTACTTTCTTCTTTACTCCTATACTTGCAATAACTGAAACAAATTCTTGCAAACAGTGTTGCTTAACGTTTGTTTTAGAAGACTTCGCTGTAGTAAAGCATTTGAAAAATCCCTCATGTCTTGAAAGTTCTTATAAATGGTCTTGTGCAGGACTTTAGTTTTTATTTTTCAAATTTTCTATACCCAACTTTTCTTTCCAAAACATATAATATATTTATAAATGAAGATATAAAAAAAATTATTAGACCTAGTTAATTTTATATATCACAAAAAGTGTACGTTTCCCAACCCTGGAATCATAATTTAAAATTTTTCTGATTTCTTACAATATTTTTCTTTTAAGAATTTAAAATATTTTAAATTTATAGATAAAAAGAAAAAATTAGTTTTAGTAGGTTATCTTTATATAACAAAAAAATTAAAGTTTCCAACCCTGGAAACGTCTTTTTGATTTTTTTAATTTTTTCATATTTTTAACACAAATTTTATTCGTACTGAAATATAAAATAAGTTTATTTACGCTACAGTTACACGACCAGGATTTGCATTCAAGTTTTTCACACATACTGGTTGTCAAAAGTAATTTAAATTGAAAGCTGTGACGTAGGCTGCACGCAATTTTCAAGCAAATTTATTTTCAATATGCCGTTGATAAGAAAACAGCTTAAACACACAACTTCATGGCTTCTATTTAGGTCTATAAACTGCAACACATCATTATATTTTTTACATATTTTTGTTCCTAATAATATTTATTTAAAGTTAATTAAAGTTTTTAGGAGGAATATATGTAACATTATGTGTAATAAAAGAACACAAAAATACTATGCCGGCAGAATATTTGAAAACAAAAACGAAAAGTGTGCTCATTGAAATTGGTGTCAGTTGTTTTTTTGCCTATAAATTTGAATACACAATTGGAAAGAAAATTTGAAGTCAAAGTCCCATCAAATTCTAAAAGTATGAATGTATTAGTGAAAAAGTGTGAATGTATTGAAATTTGAAAGGCAAAACTTGATCGTGTAACCATCAAGTTAACAAAAAAAATTAAAAAATTGTGTTATCGTTACTTTTATATGGCAAAATCAAGTTTAAGTTTTCCAGCTCTGAAACCGTCAGGTCGATTTCGCTGATTTTCAATACAAATCTAGTTTGGACCATTTCTGATACATCAGTCCAAGAACGAAGTCTCTAGCTTTTCTGGGAGCTTCGGAAAACCGATTTCACGTACACCAGACGGGCGGACATCGCTTTACATTTTATGGGTCTCATATGAATAAATTACACACGGAATGACAAACCTATATATACCCTTTTCCATTTTTGGTAAAGGGTATAAAAATAGCATTTGTTACTTGGGGGCCACACGTTCAATTTTTGCCTTTCAATTTTCAATACACTCACACTTTTTTTACTTAGGCACTCAAACTTTTTATGCTATAAACACAATCAAGTCCACCGACCATCGACTACAAGATGTCAAATATAGAATACATGCGTGCTTATGAGAATAATTCTTTTAGCCGCTACACGACTACCGACTACACGGCTAGTTTTGTAGCCCGTAGCCAACTTAGGCTAATTTCTATTTTTCTTGGCTACAAAAAACAGATTAGTGCTGCCAATACAATAAATGCATGAAATGGTGGTTTTAAAAACGCAATACATTAAATATCGCTATTAAAAACGCGAAAAACTATTATAGTGGCACCATTGAAAAATAATAATCATCTGTTCATTTGTTTTTTTATTATTAAAATGTTACCAAAAAAAATAAAAACAAACAAGAGAAAATGTGTACTTTGTGAAATAAACACGTGTACATACATACATACATATGTACGTACATACACATTTACAGAATTAAATTGAAGAATTTGTTGCATTTAATTTAAAAAAACCGAATGTGAAAAAGATTATTTGTATTAAAAAGTTATTAAAATTTGTTTGCAAATGATTAATGATTTAACTTTAAGCATTTTCATTGAAAAATTTTAATTTTTACCTTTTATTTACAAAAATCAGTCAGCGAATAAGACCACAAAGTGTTAAACGAAAAACATTTCAACAAGAAAACAATTTTACAAAATTATATGAAAGCATTTGTTGTGTTGAATTAAGAAACAAAGTGCGAAATAGCTTATAACTATTAAAAAGGCAATTACAAATTGTGTTAAGATGATTGCAGATTTCATTTGAAGCATTTTCATTAAAAAATATTAATTTTTATCATTTATTTACAAAAATCGTCCAGCGAATGAGGTTGCAAAGTATAAATTGAAATTAAGCTACAAAATTCCACCACGAAAGAAGGTTAAAGAAGACGCAGTGACAGAGTGAGCAAGAAATCCGAAAACACAAATAGTTTTCCGTCTCGTGTCATCTCTGGTATACCCTGTGATAATAACAACAGTGAAGTACACACCAGAGAATGACAAAAGTATCGTTTTAAGTACTTTTTGAGTTTTGGCCGTCAAACAACTACGAATGCGTGCAGCTAAAAATGAAAAACACACAAAATACTAACACACGGATTAATTTTAAACCGAATGCGTCTAACTATAAACATCCAACAACTATTTGTATACAGATTTTATGGTACACCAAAGGTGAAAAGGAAGCCTATTGTTTTCGCTACGCTGTCCGTCTGTCACAGGGTGTTTTCTCGAGAACCGTAAAAGCTACGGACCTGAAATTTGGACAAAGTGTGAAGACATTTGGCCGCTACAACAACAAAAACATGAGAGTTAAAAATTAAAGGGTGATCCAAAATGAGCAATGAAAAATGCTAAAATCCCATGTAATATACTTACATACAATTGTGTATGAGAAAAACTGCTTAAAATCAATAAAAACCATATTGAATTAATAAGAAACATTAACAAAAGTCTAGTCATGTTGAAATTTCTTATTTCAATATGGAAAAGTATTAATATACAGTATTAATTTATTAATTTTATATATTTTTAAGTATACAAATATACACTTTCCATTGTATTGAAAATTATTCAATTAATGTTACGCGTTCTTATTTTTAAGTTGCTGCTTTTCCCTGAGTGTACATTTGAAATTTGTAACGTTACAAAAATTAACACTAAAATTAACAGCCTGTTTTTAGGAGACGACTCATTCATACGAGGGCGGTTCGGAAACTTCTTAGCCTAGCAAAAAAAGCGCGGTATAAACAGAAAAAAGTTAAGTGTTTTGGAAACTTCCATCTCTGCTATGAACACATGTTAAATTTTGTTTCGATCTGGCAACTCCTTCATATAGAAACAGGTGTTCATAAAAGACGCATCCGAGATTTTTTAACAATGGAAAAATTAGAAATGCGTGGTGTCATTAAATATTTACATAAAAAAGGTTTATCGGGACAATAAATTCATAATGATATGGTGAATGTGTTGGGTGAAAGTGCTCCTTCATATGCAACAGTAAAAAATTGGGTTGGTGAATTTAAACGTGGTCGTACAAGCATTGAAGATGAACCACGTAGTGGACGTCCAAGAACAGCAACAACAACAGAAATTGTAGCCAAAGTGCATGATATGGTATTAAATGATCGACGAATAAAAGTGCGTGAAATAGCTAATATCATGGGCATCTCAAATGATCGAGTCCATTTAATTTTGCATGAAGAACTACAGATGAAAAAGCTTTCTGCAAGATGGGTGCCGCATTTGTTAACAGTCGACCAAAAACGCATAAGAATGAACGTTTCTAAAGCTTGTTTGGATCGTTTTAAGCGAAATAAAATGGATTTTAAGCGTCGTTTCATAACTGTTGATGAGACATGGATCCACCACTATACTCCAGAGACAAAAGAACAATCCAAACAATGGACTGAAGCTGGAGGAAGTGCCCCAAAGAAGGCAAAAACAATTCAATCGGCTGGTAAGGTTATGGCAACGGTTTTTTGGGACTTCAAATGTATTTTATTGATTGAATATCTGCAAAAGTGCAAAACAATAAATTCAGAGTACTATTGCAACCTTTTGGATCAATTAAATGTACAAATTCGAGAAAATTCGTCCTGGCTTACAACACAAAAAATTATTTTTCATCAAGACAACGCACCAGCGCACAAGAGTGTTTTAACAATGGCTAAAATCAACGAATTAAAGTACGAGTTGCTTGACCACCCACCTTATTCTCCTGATTGGGCTCCCAGTGACTTTTACCTGTTCCCAAATCTAAAAAAATTCCTTGCTGGCAAGCGTTTTACCTCAAATGAAGATGCAATTACAGTTGAAAACCACTATTTTGAAGACCTTGAGGAAAACTATTTTAATCAAGGGATAGAATTGCTAGAAAAGCGTTGGACTAAGTGTATTGAAGTTTCAGGAGATTATATTGAAAAATAAAAATATTTTTGAAAAACTAACAATTCTCTTTCATTGATAGGCTAAGAAGTTTCCGAACCGCCCTCGTAATAATCACTAACAAATGAGCGTTTTTCTTTTTTTGGTTTTTAGAACGCGACTGTTGACGTTTTTTACTAAATAACGTAACAACGGTCAATTTATTTTGGTTTTATTAAACGATTTATCTCGTCATAAACGTCAAGGTGGACGATTGAAAAATTCTAGTCGTGTTCAACAAAAGTGCATAAAAATAAATAAAATTTCGACAAAAGCAACATAAAATTTTAATTGCAGAGAAAATAAATAAACAGCGACATAAAATAAAACAAACAAAATGGAAAGCTCAACAAAAAAAGGTAAACATACATAAGTATATATGTATGTATGTACATGTATATATATCTATGTATGTATATACCAGTAAAATTATACTTTCATATTAATATGTAATAGTTTTGATTATTCAGCATCAAAATGGCAACAGCAACGCAGCTTGAGCAATTGGTCGCCTGCATGGAAGAGTTTCCTCATTTGGCCACAGGAAGTCCGCAGTTCGGGAGAAGCAAATATTCCTATCAAACTTTTGTAGGCGCGCACGTACAAATATACATTTCCATGAGTTTGGATTGGGTTAAGAAACAGTTAAAAAATATTTCATTCACATTTTTCTCCAGGAGGCAGCAGCTTTCTTAGTAATGTATTTTTTACTTTGCTAACGCAGTTGCATGTAGTTACATGCACTTACATAGAATTTACTTGTTTTCATAAAAATCACACTTTATCTATCAATTAATACAATTTTAAAATACAATTGAAATTTTTACAACAAATGAATTTTTAATGCTTCTCTTATTTACTCTAGTCAGCTGTATTTCACTTTTGGTGCCAGAATAGGGTTGCCTTTTTTCCAATTTGCATATATAATTTTGTATGAAAAAAGATAAACAAAAACTATTTTAGATCACGTTGGCAACATGACATTTTGACACAGAGTCGATATATACGAAATGCAACGTAGGTTAGGAAGGGTGGTGCCTACCGCACCTCCACTCGGAGACCCAACTGGGTCCATTGTGATTGAATGTGAATGCAACGTAAGTCACACGACAAAATCGTGTCGTGTCCTATGGACGCTATTTCTTACGTAATCGTCTATGTATCGGCTGGTCGCGTTTCAATCGTGTCGTCTCCTAAAAACAGGCTGTAAAAAAAATATAAATTAAAGGGTGTTCCATCAGTTAATGCGATTTTGACTATGTAATTTTGACAACTTGCTGTATCTTGGAAACCGTAAGAGCAAAACTCTTGAAATTTTCAAAAACGGTAAAACTAAAAAATCAAAAAATTATATTTTAAATTAATTTAATTTAATTTAAATTATTTATATATATATATATAAATCGCCAAACCGAAAAAATCGCAAAAAACAAAAAATAATCGCCAAAACGAAAAAAAGCACCAAACTAAAAAAAATTTCTAGGACTAAAATAAATCGCGAAAAACCCGAAAAATCGCCAAAATGAAAAAAAATCGTCAGAATGAAATATCGAGTTCTCGTTGTACCTTCATAGTGAACAGACGTAATAGCGGAATTTTTCTTATATACAAACTAAACAAAAAAAAGCATACAAAAAATATTCGTAGTACATATTAACTTTGATAAATAAGCATTTTTTTTGCTTTGATAATATTTTTACATATAGAAATAACAAAAACAAAAAAAAACCGTAAACAAAAAAACATACAAAATACCCTTGAGGAATACTCTTTATGAGTACCCCAGAGGAAAAAAATAGTGAAGTGAGTTCTAACGGCAGAAATGCCTATTTTACTGTGAGTTTTGATGCTCATAATGATAACAATAAAAATAAAAAAACTGATAATAATCTTGCTGTGAGTTCTGAAGCTCTTAATAAAAATCTAAAATCTGATAATAGACTTTTTCTAACGACAAAACCACAGTTTCGTCAGTGATCAACTTCGCTTTGTCCAATGCCAACTAGTGAATCGTTGACATTATTGCCTAGTACTTCTACATTTAACTCAGCGATATCATCCGCTTCCGACTCGTGGTCAACAATTAAACAAGTTGTTACTGAAGACAACAGTAGTACAAAACCAAAGGTACAAGTAGGAATGGACAGATATATAACCATTTTAAAGCGCGGGCGAAGCCCAAATTCTACTAAAATTGGATCCGCCCCAAAGATGTCTAGGGATAACAGCACATCTTCTATCAATCGTCAAAATCGTTTTTCATTATTGCAAGACAAAAACGACAAGCCCGCCGCATCATCGCAAAAGTCTTTCAAGCCACCACCTATTTATCTGAGAGAAAAAAATTCAAACGCGCTTCTAAAAAATCTACTGTCGACCATTTGTGAAAATACTTTTCACATCATTCCAATTAAACGAGGTAATATTGATGAAACTAAAATCCAAATATATGATGAAAAAGATTTCCGAAAAATTGTTAGTGAGTTTGAAAAAAATAAAACAAATTTTTATACATATCAACTTAAGAGTGCTAAAGGCCTACAAATAGTATTAAAGGGCATAGATTCATATGTTGAGCCTGAAGAAGTAAAATGTGCACTTATCGAACAAGGATTTAAGGTAAAAAATGTTACCAATATAATCAATAGAGAGAAGATTCCCCAGCCTCTATTTCGTGTTGAACTGGAGCCGAATGATAAACAGTTAAAAAAAAATGAGACGCACCCAATTTATAGTCTAAAATACCTTTTACACCGAAAAATCACAGTTGAAGAGCCACGTAAGCGTTCAGGTCCCGTACAGTGCCATAATTGCCAAGAATATGGCCACACAAAAACCTACTGCAAATTACCTACAGTTTGTGTTATCTGCGGTGAATTGCATGGTACTGCTAACTGTACCAAGCCAAAAGTACAAGCTGAAAAAAAATGCAGTAATTGTGGAGAAAATCACACCGCTAATTACAGAGGATGCCGTGTATATTCTTTCGTTAAACAGGCTATGGGTCAAAAATCTAAATTAGCTCCAGTTCAATCAGCAAATGCTTACTCCGCCACTCTTCCTCAAACTAGCCAACTAGTAACTTCACGTGTATCGTATGCCGATGCTGCTAAGACTAGTTCTATTCCCACACAAAATGTTCCACCGCCAAGTAATTCAACGAATGCAAACTCTAGCTTTAACTTTAGTCGTCTTGAAGCTACTATTGAGAATCTGGTGCTAACTATAAACAACTTTACAACAAATATGACTAGCATGATGCAAGAAATGCTGAGAATGCAGAATACTCTGCTTCAAGCATTAGTCAACAAACCATGAACACGTTAAAATTATGTTTCTGGAACGCAAACGGCATTCGCCAACATAAAAATGAACTTGAGCACTTCCTCACGGAAAAAATATTGATATAATGATGGTCTCTGAGACTCACTTGACTTCGAGAAGCTGCTTTAAGATAAATGGTTACACTCTATATGATTCAAAGGACCCGAGGGGGAGAGCATGCGGTGGATCAGCAATTCTAATTAAGTCAAGACTCAAGCACTATATCCTTGAGAACGTTAGTGAAGAATATATGCAAGCTACGAATATTTTCGTAGAAAATTTTTGTTCGAATTTCGTGATATCATCAATTTACTCACCTCCCAGATTTTCAGTTACCGAAGATCAGTATGAGAAGTTCTACAAATCGCTTGGATCTTGTTTCGTGGCAGCTGGTGACTACAATGCAAAACATACGTACTGGGGCTCGCGTCTTGTTACACCTAGAGGTAGAGCGTTGTTTAATACAATTTCAAAAATGGGCTTTTATGTCATTTCGAGTGGGGAGCCTACTTACTGGCCTACTGACGTAAGAAAAATTCCAGATGTTATAGATTTTGGCGTCACGAAAAATATCCATAGGGACTTAATTCACGTAGAGGGCTCTGTAGATCTGTCCTCCGATCACTCTCCCACAATAGTTACAATTTTCAACCCACTACGGAGTGATTTAACTAACTCATATGCGAAAACGATTAATAGGGTCAACTGACTAGGATTCAAAAAATATATTAGTAGTCACTGCGTAGAAAACATTCAGCTAAGATCACCTGATGATATTGAATTTAATATTGCCAATCTTACCGAATATATTAAACAGGCTGCTGAACATGCCACTACTTCCTATCCGCAGACTGGCTTTAATAGAATTTATTCTACGGATATTGAACGTCTCGTATGTGAAAAAAGGAGAGCTAGAAGAGAATGGCAACAACACCGATCACCCCTAAATAAAATCAGACTTAAAGAATGTACTAAACGACTCAAAGAGCTGCTATCGTCGGAAAAGACTGCATTACTGGAAAAGTACTTAGAAGGTCTTGATGTAACGTCAACATCTAATTACTCTTTATGGCGCGCTACTAGAAATCTTAAAAGACCCGTTGATCTCAAATCACCATTGCGTACTTCGACTGGAGGCTGGGCAAGAAGCGATAGTGAGAAAGGTAACTTATTTTCTGAGCATTTAAAATCTGTATTCACTCCCAATTCATGTACGGGTGCTGCCGATTTACCGAGTGTAGTCTCTCTACCCCCTCGTCCCTTAAGGTTTAAGATGCATGAACTACAAAAAATAGTTGCTGAACTCGACCCGAAGAAAGCTCCAGGTATTGATGGCATTAGTAACAAGATGCTGATGAACTTGCCTCATATTGCAATAAGAATTTTGCTATTTATTTTTAATGCCATTTTACGAATGCAGTATTTTCCACATAACTGGAAACTTGCCAAGATTAAAATGATTCCAAAGCCAGGCAAAGATCTTACCAAGGCTGAGTCATATAGGCCTATAAGCTTACTTTCAACAATTTCAAAGCTTTTCGAAAAGCTGCTCATGACTAAATTGTCCACAATTTTAGCTGATACTGGGTGCATCCCGGACCATCAATTTGGCTTTAGAAGTCAGCATAGCACTATTGAGCAAACGCATAGATTGGTTCAAATTATAAGGAGGACTTTTGAAGAAAAGAAGTATTGTTCTGCCCTTTTTATTGATGTTTCTCAGGCATTTGACAAAGTATGGCACAAAGGCCTAGTTTTAAAATTGAAGACATACCTACCAATAAATATACAAAAGCTTTTGGAAAGTTATATTCTCGATAGAAAGTTTACTGTTGTGGAAGGAGACTTCATGAGTGTACCCGAATCTATATCTTCTGGTGTGCCACAGGGTAGTATTCTGGGGCCAGTCTTGTATCTAATATATACTTGTGATATGCCTGTGAGCAATAACATCCACACTTCTACATTTGCCGATGATACAGCCTGTTTGAGTATTCACAAAAATCCTGATGAGGCATCCCGCAATCTCCAAGCACACATTACCCAGCTTGAAATATGGTTGAACTTATGGAGAATTAGAGTCAATGAACAAAAGTGTGTTCATATAACGTTTACCCTAAGAAAAGATACCTGTTCCCCCATTCGAATCAACAATCAAAATATTCCTCAACATTCTCAAGTCAAATACCTTGGCATACACCTTGATCGAAGGCTTACATGGAAATATCATATTGACTCTAAGTTAACCCAAATGAAACTTAAATTGACTCAAATATATTGGTTAATTGGCAGAAATTCAACACTCAGCCTAGACTGCAAACTCTTGATATACAAGTCGCTTTTTAAGCCAATATGGTGCTATGGAATTCAGCTGTGGGGCACTGCTTCAGCTTCAAATGTCGAGAGAATCCAACGAAGGCAAAACAAAATTTTACGTTTGATAACATCTGCTCCATGGTACGTTAAAAACTCAAATATTCATCGTGATTTAAATATGCCACTAGTGAGTGAAGAAATTGCAAAATACGCAGGCAAATATTTAACTAAACTCGAGTCACATCCTAATCCGCTTGCCCGTAATATTTTGAGCTTTACTGGACACATCCGCTTAAAAAAGAGGGACACAAGGGCTCTTATACCCAACACTCCAGATGGGACTGCTTAAAAATACTTCTTTTTGATTATCACTACTTATGTATTATTTATAACTATCACTAAGCTTATGTCCGATATTGGTCGGGCCTAATAATTATATTTAGATTTAAGATTTGATTACTTATTGTTAGTTCATTTTTGAAGATACAATAAATAAAGATGTATATGAAAAAAAAAAAAAGAATGAAATAAACCCAAAAACAAACAAAAAATCGCCATAACAAAAGTGAGACTTTATGCTAGGAACACAATTGGGACGAACGATGAATTTCGTCCACGTCGACGAATTCGTCGATAAGAGTTCGCTGCGAATTCCTCTCTTATATTTGATAAAGGTGGTTGTTGTGTGTACAAAGATAGAGAGTGAGAGAGAGAAAATTGTTTTTTCGTCGTTCGTCGGCGTACAAATTAGAAATAAATCTATCTCAGAATTCGCCACGCACGACGAATTTCGTTGTACGGCGGTGTTGTGTTCATTTTCATATGCACACATGTGTTTTATTTTTTATGACGAAAATTCGCACCGAAAAATTCGTCGTTCGTCCCAGTTGTGCTCCTAGCATTATATTGACAAATAAAATTTTTTACGTTAGCTAATTTTTCTATATGGAATTTGACATTTGTTTTGATAAAAATATATCAGGTGTAGACGTAGAGTTACCGAATAAATATTAATATTCTGTGTGTGAAAACATTCAGAATGAAAGTGGTAGGTTTCATCCCGTACTTTTTGGGCAAAGTTCGGTAAAATGAGAAAAAGCTATAATTTCAATCAATAATAATAAAAAATTTACAAAAGTACGGGAACAAGAAAAACCAAAAATCTTACCAAAAGCCAACGCACAAGTAAATACATACTTATACACATACACACGCAAGCGTTCACTTTCATGCTGCCCTGTAGTAAATAAAATAGTCAGTTGAGAAAAAACACTACTTATAAATTAATTATTTTGCAAGTGACTACAAATTGGTTTAAATATCATGCAGATATCAACCAAACATATTGAATAGAAGCACACGTAAGAAATAAATAAAAGCAAAATAAGAAAATGAAAAGAAAATAAAAAAATAAAAAGAAGCATGCCATGAAAACAAATGCCAAATGTTTGTGTTGAAAAAAAAACTAAACAATTTCAATAATATTTTCTATGAGCGGTTCGTATGTATTGATATATTTATGTACATATACATACATATATGTACGAATTTTTTATTTTTAGTGAATATAATAATAATAATAAATATTTATATAGACATATACATATGTATTTATATATTTACATAGATATATATGAATATATACATATATGTATATATATAATATAAATATATGTATGTACATATATCTTTTTTTTTTTGCTATGATATTAATTAACTACAAATTGGTTGAAAAATAAGTAGTTAGTAGTCAATTTAAAAGTCATGCAGAGATGGCCAATTGACTACCGCCTATGACATGCCTATGTTAAAATAGTTAGTCGGCGACAAGGAAAAAAGTCACTTAATCAACCAGTTGTGGTTATTAAAAAACCAGTTTGAAGTTACTTACAAATGGGTTTGAGTTCCTATAGGGTGTTGTATATCTAGAATGTTTCGTTTCTTAATTTTATATAAAAACTCATAAAACTTAATTCAGCATTTGTTTATAAACCTTTTTGATGCAACTTTTCAATCTTTTTAGTGTTCAGGATGATTTAATTTTACTTTGTTATTGGTTATTTTTCAAACAGCTGATGGTTTTTCAACTTGCCCAAACTAGCCCAAAGAAAAATTGCGGGATGTTTCGTGCAAGAAGAAGAAGAACATTACTCTCTCAAAAGCTCCTTTACTTGCCCAAACTTTGAGTACGGGAACAGTTTTTGGTAAAATTGGGATCCCGCGGGCTCCCAATGTGGAGTACGGGATCAAACCTAGTTATGAGAGAGAGAGTCAATTACTTTAATACGCATGTGCCTTTTTATTTGTAGTTGTAGCGTAGTTTCACTTTTTGCCAAGGCATATTCATATAAGGTATACTCACGTCAAATTTTTGAATTCGCTTTTAGTATTTTATATACTTTGGATGTCAGACACGCCGTTGTGTTTTAAGAAAAATAGTGTTTTTTGAGCATTTTGTTATAAAAATTAATAAAAAGATAAAAATATAAAAAAAAAGTATTTTATGTGTCCGCCAACCATATTATTACCACAGAGGATATATACGTTGTGGTGTTACTGCTCCGGAAATAAGTTGATTTGTACCGAGTATGAACAGCCGGCTTCAACGGTTCTATCTTGTTGGTTTTGATACTTTTTGGTATAAATTTTAACTAATGAGGGTATTAAGTGGGTGTAAAATTTACACTGTAAATGTGGGTAACCGCCAAGCAGATGGTTTGTAAATCTTTCTATGCCGTGGTTGTGGTTTTAAGTATACCAAACTGAGAAATTGTTAATAATTTAAAAATAAAAAGCATTGAACGTTTGTCTATAAATGCCGTATATAATGGAATTCTTTTAAAGTGTGGCACATGGTGTAATTATACAGGTGACTGCTAATCCCATACAGTTCGACTAACAGCCTGTTCTTAGGAGACGACACGATTGAAACGCGACCAGCCGATACATAGACGATTACGTAAGAAATAGCGTCCATAGGACACGACACGATTTTGTCGCGTGACTTACGTTGCATTACGTATATATCAACTCTGTGTCAAAATGTCATGTTGCCAACGTCATCAAAAATAGTTTTTGTTTATCTTTTTTCATACAAAATTATGTATGCAAATTGAAAAAAAGGCAACCCTATTCTGGCGCCAAAAATGAAATACAGCTGACTAGAGTAAATAAGAGAAGCATTAAAAATTCATTTGTTCTAAAAATTTCAATTGTATTTTAAAATTGTATTAATTGATAGATAAAAAGTGTGATTTTTCTGAAAACAAGTAAATTTTATGTAAGTGCATGTAACTACATGCAACTGCGTTAGCAAAGTAAAAAAAATACATTATTAAGAAAGCTGCTGCCTCCTGGAGAAAAATATGAATGAAATATTTTTTAACTGTTTCTTAACCCAATGGAAACTTATCGAAATGTATATTTGTTCGTGCGGGCCTACAAAAGTTTGATAGGAATCTTTGCTGCTCCCGAACTGCGGACTTCCTGTGGCCAAATGAGGAAACTCTTCCATGCAGGCGACCAATTGCTCAAGCTGCATTGCTGTTGTCATTTTGATGCTGAATAATCAAAACTATTTTTAATGTGAAAGTATAATTTTACTGGTATATATGTACATAGATATATGTATGTACATGTCCATACATACATACTTATGTAGGTATGTTTACCTTTTTTTTTGTTGAGCTTTCCATTTTGTTTGTTTTATTTTATGTCGCTGTTTGTTTATTTTCTCTGCAATAAAAATTTTATGTTGCTTTTGTCGAAAAGTTATTTATTTTTATGCAATTTTGTTGAACACGACTAGAATTTTTCAATCGTCCACCTTGACGTTTATGACGAGATGAATTGTTTAACAAAAACCAAAATAAATTGACAGTTGTTACGTTATTTAGTAAAAAACGTCAATAGTCGCGTTCTAAAAACCAAAAAAAGAAAAACGCTCATTTGTTAGCGATTATTATGAATGAGTCGTCTCCTAAAAACAGGATGTAAAACTCGTGAAAAAAATTATTTTGGTTTTAGTAAAAACTATAATAGTATGTTTTCTTGATTAATCGCAATTAACCGATAATCTCGACTAATCGCATATTTTTTAATCGTAATCGGGATTATAAAAATCTGCGATTATTTGCAAACCCTACTCGATATACATATATTCTTTTATAAAAAGCAGTACTTATAATCAAACACAAAATTTGTTTTGTGTAATTTATTACATTTTGGATCATTTTGAAGGTTTGTCTGTGTAAAATTGAATTAATATTCCGGCGCTACTGTGGCCACGTCAAACCATCAAAAATGTATGCAAAATTCTTTTTTAGATTCGTTACCTTGGTCACAAAGTAGACCACAGTTGTAGAAAGTGACTTATGAAAAAAGCTTATATCCACTGATTTGATCACTGTTAAAAAAAGACAAATATAGTGTGTTTGTTATTAAGTATTTTTAGTACAATAATCAAAACAAACAACAGAAAATGCATAATTAGTGAAATGAACAATTGAACATTTTTACAAAATTTAATGAAAGATTTTGTACACTGAAAGAATTTTCGCCATAAATTCTATGAATTTCGACATTAATCTAATGAAAAATTCATTAAAATTCAACCAACGTCACGCTTCGTTGGATTAATGAAACCAGTTTCGTCAAAATTATTTTATTGAAAACTTCATCAAATTAATTTAACAGTGTAATCAAGGTCTATTTATTAGGTCTATGCAACTCTACAAAAACACAGCAATACAAAAGTTTTCAGAAACACACACAAACATGAACTAAAGTATATGGTGCAAACAACTTTTGACAGCTTAAACATGAAAACACAGAATATCATCAGGACGATTGCATTGACCTGATAAATAGGCCTTGAGTGTTATTAATGCAGTGCTATAACTTTATCGAAACAATAAAATAAAATCATGTAAAGAACGAAATAACTTAAATATAAAGGGGTTTCTTAATAACACTATGGAACATTTTTGGGATTATTGTCTGGGGGGTGAGAAATTCCAAGTCAGGGTGATGGTACTAGGTCAGTATAGTAAAACACTCAAAGGGTTTGGCGTTCGTATGTGTCAGTTTTTTTTTATAACCTTTTAAATTTTTTCCTTATCTTGATGTTTTTTCGCTTAAGCCTGATACTCTGTTCACAATTTCGTGCGAAATGCTGTCAAACTACATATAAAAGTATTTGGTATGAAATATTTGCGAAATAAATTCGCAAGAGTAGGGGGTCGATTCTGTTTCTATGAAATCGTGAAAATGAAAAATAAAATATCACTTCATTGAAAATGCGATTCTGATTTTAGTTTTTATGAGAACTACCTGTCAAGTTAAGTGAATATGATAAATTTTTTATCACTTCATTTTTATCATAAATTCTGAATCGACCCCTAGTATTCTGTTCTTGGTGTGAAAACCACGGAAAATCATGTCTTTCCATGCAAAATTAATCTGGCATCATTTTAGTTTAGCTGCGAAACAACATCAGCAGTACTTTTTTCGCACGGAATTTTAACAATGTTGCATACTTTCAAGCAATAAAAGCGAGAAATTTATTTAAAAAACCGCGAGTTGGGTTACATTTAGTACATGTCAAATTTTTCACGCGAAATAACGAATGGCACTGAACATTTTTCACAACTTCGAACAGAGTACCATGCTTTAGTTGTACCATTTTGGCAAAAACGTAGTTTAACATAACTTGAGAACCACTTGTCCGATTTTGATGAAACAAATTTAGAAAAATTAAGAATTACAATTTCTCTAATCCGTTTCTATACCGTTTTCTTATATGTGCAACACTTTCGAAGTTAAAAATGAATGTATGAAGGGAAAGAAGTATTTTTTGCCTAAAAATTTAAATATTTTTTTTTTAAATTCATAAAAAATCCAAAATGGAAAAAAGTGCCAAAACTAATTACTTTCGCGTAAAGTCACATAACTCATGAGCAAAAAAAAGGGATAGATCATGAAAATCGATGCACGTGTTTCTCATTTATTCACAATAAAAGTGATTTTCTCCAATTTTTTATAAGTGAACAAAAGAGAACAGAATATGGAACTGTGCAAGCCAGATATAAATAGCTTTTGCTACTGCTGTGGTCAATATGTCTCAACACATAAAAAAAGTGGAAATTTCAGTACTGATTTTGTTCAAACATACGAGATGTACTTCAACCAAAATGTTATAGTGAACGAAAATTGGGTACCAAATATAGTGTGTAAAAGCTGCTACAACCGTCTAATGGATTGGAAAAATAGAAGACGTGAAAGTATGCCATTCGGTATCCCAATGACTTGAACTAATCCTGGTCACAATCCATTGAATTGCTATGCATGTGCGAATAAAGGAGCCGCAAAAAGGATAAGAAAGTCGTATAATTACGTTGGCGTTGCAAGTGCCGCAACACCATTGCCTCATTCGGACCACATTCCTGTGCCAAAAGCTTCTAGCCCAGATATTTTCTCTTCTACGACTGCTCCGACATATCATGCACGTGATGATCCCCCATATGAGCCATCAGTATCCAATGTGCCAATTTTAATAAATCAAAATAAGCTTGATTCAATTGTTGCCAAGTTGGAATTAACACAGCATAAATCGGAAGAGCTGGCTTCCATTTTGAAATCAAACAATTTGTTGGCACCCGGTGTGAAAGTCACAGCTTATCGAAGTCGTCAGGCAACACTCCAAAGTTTATTCCTTGTGAATGATGAAAAAACTTCTACATATTGCCCAGATGTAGGAAAATTGATGGACGCAATGGAAATAAAATATGAAGCAGATGACTGGAGATTATTTATTGACAGTTCAAAACTCAACTTGAAAGCGGTTTTACTGCATAAGACCAATAAAAAACCTTCAGTTCCAATCGCCTATAGTACAGAAACGAGAGAAACATATGATGCACTGGAAAATATTTTAAAAATGGTTAACTACGCCAAACATTTGTGCGATTGGGACACACGATTTTCCGGTGACCAATATGCATGCCACGGATGGAAACTCAGAGAGCACAACAGGTTACAAACGGCCAATATTATTCGTGAGCCTCTAGTTAAGAATTTTATCAAAACTGTCGCCAAAAGAGATGAAGTTTTCTTGTGTTTGAAACTAATTTACCCGAGACTCAGCGAAAGTAAAATTAAAGAAGGTAAGTTATAATATCACATTCATTTCCCATGATTTTCCATCTTAACAAATTAATTTTTTCCAATCAGGCGTACTAAATGGTCCAGATATACGAACGCATTCAACAATATTTTGATTGACGCTGAATTGAATGCATGGCAGGAAATCAAAGAAGTAATAGAAGGCTTGTTGGGAAAGCATCGTTCTAACAACTACGATGTTTCTGTCGCAAGGATGTTAAGAGCATTCTCGGAAACTGGTGTCCACATGTCCTTGAAAATCCATTATTTACATCATCATCTGGACTACTTCAACAAACAATTGGCTACCGAATCTGATGAACAAGGTGAACGCTATCATCAAGTTGCTATGCCATTTGAAATGAAGTAATACTGATTTTTTATTTTTTCAAACTCATTTTAATAAAACAAAAACTTACAGATATAGAGGCAAAAAGTCGCCGAGTGCAATAATTGCGGAAATTTGCTGGTGGAGTAAGCTTGTGTGGCAAGACAAGGATGAATTTTCAGGAGATGCAGAAGGGCCAACAGTGGAGTCACATTGACATTATGTGTGGTTCAGAAACTGATGATAGCGATGAATGCGATGTCACTAGTCCCGAACAACCACCATCGAAAAAGTCTAGGCAATATTTATTAAAATAAATAAATAAAATAAAAATAAAAAATTATAAAAATGTTTACTTAATTTTTTTAGTAGTTTATGGCCAGAAGTCTGGAGTTATTGGGGAAAATTTATAAAAAAGGCGATAAATGACACTTTTTTTAATAAAAACAAATATCAATATTCTTGTCAAAATGGGATACCTTCACTTAATTGTAAATAAAAGCAGAACGCGTTAATCGATTTCTATGATCTATGTCGCATTTTGTTTATAGGTTATGTGACTTTACACGAAATTAATAACACTTGATCCTTTTTTCCGTTTTGGATTTTTTATGAATTTAAAAAAAAAATTAATTTTTAGGCAAAAAAATATTTTTTTGCCTCCACAAATTTACTTTTACCGGCAAAACTGTTGATTATAAAGAAAAACGTTATATGAACGGATTAAAGAAATTGTAATTCTAAATTTTTTTGAGTTTGTTTTAGCAAAATCGGACAAGTGGTTCTCGAGTTATGTTAAACTACGTTTTTGCCAAAATGTTACAACTAAGCGAAAAAACATCAAGATAAGGAAAAAATTTAAAAGGTCATAAAAAAACTGACACATACGAACGCCAAACCCTTTGAGGGTTTTACTATACTGACCTAGTACCATCACCCTGACTTGGAATTTCTCACCCCCCAGATTGGCTGTTGTAATGTGTAATTAGAAAATATTGTTGTCATAAATCCAATAAAATATTCTTACGAAACCAGTATACCAACGAAGCAATTCCACGAAACTCATTCACAATATTCATGAAATGTTCATTGGATTTGTGAAATTATCATTAGATTTGTGAACAATTTTTAATGAAATTGTTTCATTGGACTTATGAAGCAAAATTCTTTCGGTGTAGTGTTGAACTAAAATACACAATTGGGGTATTCAAACGGATGTCTTAAAGTCATAATGTCATAAAGTTCTAAAATTTTAAACCTAGTTTAAAATATGACTGCTGTGAGCAACCCCTCATATTTTAGTGTGTTAGTTAAAACATCAACAAGATGATACAAAACAAATGAGAAAAAAAGTTTTTACAAATTTTTACTGAACTTTACTGCATTTTACTAAATTGCGTTCGTTTACCCAAAATACAGTAAATGAGAACACAAATTGAAAGGGTAAAGTGACAGTTCTTGTCTGAGTATTTTACAAACTTTTACTGCAGAAATTTGTCGTAGTAAAGTTTAGTAAGATAAACACATATGATGATTCAAAATGTAGACAAACGTAAAGTAAGCAAACGAAAATTGTAAAAATTTTACAAAATGTTAAACAAAGTTTGTGAAAGTCATTCAAAAATAATTAATTAACAATGCATAATAATAATAACTGTTAATATACATATTTTGTAATTTATTTTATTAACTAATTTGTTTTGCAAATTATTTGAATTACTCAGAGTTGTAAAACTGTAAAGTATCTCGTTATTTAGTATTGCACTTGCTTTTAAGGTAATCAGTAACATTAACAAATAAAAATTAAATTTTTGTGAATTTAACCAACAGCAAATCATTGAAATCAAGAAGAAACTAAATACAAATATTACATAAAATAAATTACAAAATGTATTCTTAGATTGTTCGTGTTATAAAAATATTGTATCGAATATCGAGTATAATTAAAAGAGTTGAATAGTCAGAAGTTTATATATTTTTGAACACTATATGGAGTTGGACTCAGCTGTATCCTTAATCTTACTCATTTTAACTATTTTTCTGTTCCCGTACTTTTTACGGCAACAGCTCTTTTTGAGAGTAAATCTTAAAATTTTTGCAGTAACTACTCATTTACTGCATTTTACTACAAAAATAAAAAACACACCTAATATTTGGTACGAATACGCAAAATTATGGGAAATCTATTCACCGGCTTCTATCTGTATCCGAAAACTATTTGCGAATTTTTGTAATTTTTAAAATATGTAAAACAAAATATTTACGAACATTTTAAAATTTTAAGGTTTTCGAATTTATTTGCAAATTTTAGAAGTTTTGCGAATAATGTGATTTTTAATGAAAATTATTGCTATTGTGCGTAATTTTAACAAATTAGGGATGACTCCAGCCATTTACGCCATTTTCCGTTATAAGTATTTTATTTTTGCAATTTTTGCCCTTTGTACAGTTCTGGTGACTTTTAATGAATATCAATTATACTTTGCTTTCTTTTTGATATCAACAAGTTTTTGCAAATTTTAATTTTCGCGAATTTTTTCCATTTTTTTTAATTTAAAAATTAATTTTTTTTTTAATTTCTTATGTATTTAGGTATTTGTAAGTTATTTTAGGGCTTGTTTGCAATTTTGCAATTTCTCGTCAATCTTCGCTATTTTCGCGATTAAAGTAATTTTTAGCCTTTTACCATTTAACCGATTTGTAATCCATATATTTATTTGATGTTAGCAAATTTCTCTAATTTCGCCAATTTTTTCCAATTTTTTTTTATTTCTTATATCTTTAGGTATTTGTAAGTAGTTTTACGGCTTGTTTGGAATTTTACAATTTATCGCGAATTTTTGCAGTAAAAGTGATTGTTCCCAACTCTTTTTTTTTTTTTGTTGCAGTTTTAACAATTTTTACTCTGTATCAGACTTTGATATATTTTCAATGTTATCAAGTTTTTGCGAATTTTCGCGAATTATTCCAAGTTTTTTGCATTTCTTGCAAATTTTCGCAATTTGTTGCACATGAGATTATTTTTGATTCTTGAAATCTACTGAGTATGTTCGTTTATAGTTTTGCGGATTTGGAAATTTTTGAAAGATATTCGCATTTTTGCAAGTTTTCGAGATTTATGTATCTGCTGTAACCCTATTCTCGACTTATTGCTTTTTTTGTGCGGTCTATTATATAATCAGCTTTGGGAGATTTTTTTAGTCCCTGGCGAATTTTTAATTTTTTTTAATATTTAATGATTTTAGTAGAAATTTTCTAAAGAAAAACGCCATGTATTGAAACATATGTAAATGGTAATTTTGTCGAAAAACAAAAGGAAAGCAAAACAATTAGGTATGACAGTAACAAATATATAAGGGGAACAATTGTATTAATATAAGGTCTGTTCCAGATGCATAACAATACAGTCCGAACTTGTACAAAGTAATCCAAAAGCGTTCCAGATAGCAATTTTTGTGCAATTTTGAGAGCGAATGAGAGAGTAATTTTTTTCATTTCCTGTACAAACTAGTACGAACTTTTTCTTCTGGGTAAGTTCGGACAAGAATTGAATAATCAGATGTTTTTTGTTAACATATGAAACTGAAATATTAATCAAATTCGTAAAGCAGCTCTGGGCGAGTCAACATCACGCGTCGTTGGCAATTATTTCTTAAATGCAACCAGGCCACTGTTGTTTATTAGCCTTCGAGAGTTTTGCGTCTCGCCGCATGTGATTAATGGTTGGCGTCGGTTAACGGATATCCCGTTGGTTTCCATTGACCACATGCAAAAACAAAAACAACCACCACAAGGGAGTGGATCTTGGAAACTCCTACTTCCTATATGAAGGTATAGGTCGTTCGCAGCAACCGAAGGAAGCTCCTACACAACAAAACAAAATTATCACCACAAAGGTGGCACCATGGATTAAGTGTCCGAAGCCACCTTTTTTTGACATACATAGTATGTCAGCACAGGAAGAAGAAGAAGAAGAAATATTAATCAGAAAATTTGCAAATATAGAAAAAAAGTTTATACCTACAGATTTATTAAAAAGCAAAATAGAAGGTTTTTGAAATAAAGAATAAGTTGTAAGTACATTTGTGCTTATTTTTTCCATTTCTTTAATATAAAAAAAAATTATTTTTATGATTTTTAAATAATTCACGTAACTTCTACTTTTTTGATATTTTTTCATTTACTTTTTACAGCTGTTGCCAATGATGCAAAATTTATGTTTTTATAATGTTATGCATTTTAAGCGACTAAAATTACTAAAATAAAATTTAATTTAAAAATAAGCAGCACTAGTATTTCAAGATGGGCAATTATTGTTTTTTGCGTTCCAGCAATTTTGGATAACTTTTGCACATTCAGAGAGTAATTTACTTTTTACTCTCATTAGTCCGAACTTTAACAAAATCTTGTGGAACACACCTTATGGTTTTTTGCGTTCCAGCAATTTTGGATAACTTTTGCACATTCAGAGAGTAATTTTCTTTTTACTCTCATTAGTCCGAACTTTAACAAAATCTTGTGGAACACACCTATAATACACCTTTTCTATGACAGAAAATAAAAGAATTTTAAACTGGTTTAAATTGATATGACTTTATGACACCCTTGTGAATATCCCAATTATTTATATTAATACAAAAAAATAATGTTAATTATTTTATGTACATTAGAGTGGCCGTTAGTTGTATGGATAATTTTTTTTTCGATTTTTGCTATTCTCACCCACCAAATCGGTTCAGTTTTATGTAAAGAAAATACAAAAAAAATGCATAGCGATATCCCTGCAAGAAATGAATGACCGAAACTAACACAAACGACATTTTTTCACTAATACATTTGCAATAATTTTATAGTGAATTTAAGAGTGCCAGTCAATTGACTGGTCATTTGACTGGTAGCGACGACCACAACTTCGGTCACAGTCCCCAGTTAATTTATTAGGGGATTGGTGAAAAAAATAACCAAAACATTTGTGTACGTGTGATTTTTTTTCTCTCTCTCTAACTTATTAATTTCACTTAATTAAAGCACATATATCTGAACTGCTTACTCTCCTACTTTTTGCCAGTAACAGATTACATAAGCATTGCTAAACTATGACTAGTCAATGTTTACAAGGCATCTGGTTAACTATTACTAGTCAATATTTACATAAAAACTGGTCAAATGTAATTTTTAAATAAATAAACATAATTTTCATATTATTTTAATTATTTTTTATTATAATAAAATAGAGAAATAAGTAATATACATATATAAAAACAAACAAAAACAAGCCAAAATAACGTAGCTGGCACCACTTTTCAATTTCTTTTATGCAGTTTGTTGTTACTTAGCTTTCTTAACACTTTTATAAACTTTAACTTCACAGACCAAACGAATTGTATATTTTACAATAAAATGCGATGTTTTAAAACTGTTAGAGAGGAGCAACTAGAATTGGTAAATCTGCCGGTCATCGCTACCAGTCAAATGACCAGTCAATTGACTGGCACTCTTAAACTCACTATGAAATTATTGCAAATGTATTAGTGAAAAAATCTTGTTTGTGTTAGTTTCGGTCATTCATTTCTTTTAGGGTAGTAGCCTTCTTGTAGGGATTTGTACAAAATTAAGCCTGGTACTCTGTTCGAAGTTGTGAAAATTTTTCAGCAACATTGATTATTTCGCGTGAAAAATTTGACACGTAGCATGTGATGCCCATTTTACTTTTTCGGAAAAAAATTTTCGTATTTATTGGTTTGAAGTAGGCAGCACTGATCAGAGACCTGCGCCGTGACGGCTTAGCCGGTTCAAGCCGCGCCGCCGATGATTTTTAGCAGCCGCCGCCGCCGTTAATTTTTCGGCTAAGGATCGGCTTAAAATTAGCCGCCGATTTAAGTCAGACGATTAAAATTAGCCGCCGATTTTTTTAATTTTTTTTTTAGTTTGACTTTTTTATGCTGAATTTACTTTAAATAAGTTTTTATATGGAAAAGAAAATAAAATTAATGCCCTAATTCAGTAAGAAGATTTAGGACGTTTTTGTTTGTAAATGCTTCTGAGTTCTTGTCTTTGAAGTCTCTAAATTATTTTCTTCACAAATGGTTGTTGTCTTTGACAATGAAAAATATAAATATTATTACCATGTTTTTAAAACATAAAAATTCAATTAAATTATTATACAATAGTTTGAAAAATATATAAAAAAATATGTGTTGGATATAATGTTTAGAACAAAATCATGAAGCAAATACACGAACCTTCTAGCCTAGACAATAAATTATAATCGTTTTAAAGAATCAAAACTGCTTATTTTTTTCGTCCATAGACAAGACGATACATTCGTCGAACAGAATTAGAGCATAAATGTTGTAAAAAATGTTGGGACACATATAGTTCGGCTATAATGAACATTGATTAAAATTCTCTCACAATTTTTGTTTATTCTTTTGCTTTTGCTACATTTAATTTACGCAGCAGTTACACGAACAAGCTTTAGTTTAGTTTTACACACATTACTGCAGCAAAAAATTTTTCTGTAAATGCTTATGTTATAAGCTATAGGACACGTTTTGTGGTATTGGACATACAGAAACATTAAATAATTAACTATCACAATTTGGTAACAATTTTGTGACAGTATGTAAGTACATATACATACATACATATGTATGAATGTGTTGATATCCTATTTAAAAATATGATGATGATTTTATAATTTGATGATTTTATATCATGATGAATCAAACAAGTATTTGAAAAATACCGGGCCTGATTCACGATATCGACTGCCTTCGACTTGTCGCACACTTACATTCAAAACAAAAACAAATTCTAAAACTTTGTTGTTGTTTCCAATCTAAGTGTGCGACAACGTTCTACTTGTCGATATCGTGAACCAGGCCCACCGTCTTTGAAATTAAATTTGATATCAAAATGAATTTATCAGGCCGTGAGCTCTGATGATTATATCATAAGGCTGCTATAATATTAATAAATTGAGTCTATACGCGATGAATTTTCATCATGATATCAATTTGACATTCATCATGATATAAATTCATCAGGTGTGGACACTATGTTATAGTGCGTTTCCATTGTGGGTAAAATATGTCTTCACTTTTTTATTATATTGTAAATGTTTTTCAGTTCGCAAATTCGCAATAACTTTATAGTTTTGTTTACATTATTTTTAACTGTATATATTAAGGCAGTGATACACTGTCAAACAAAGTCGTGCGATTTTTTAGATTGTGTAGGATAGTGAGTGTGATAGTGTACAATTATTTGCTCATATTCAAAATTTTTTTGACAAACAAAAGAAACGAAGGTTGGAATGGAACATACAAATGAGTTTGTATGTTTGCATTTATGTTTATTTCCACTTATTTTCAAGTATGTATTTGAACTCCAATTTTTTGAGTACTTATAACAATATTATATTATATTTTTAGTATAGCTATTTCGCAGTTTAATGCATTTAATACAATAAATCAGGGCCTATTTATCACGTCAATGCAATCGTCCTGATGATATTCTGTGTTTTCGTGTTTAAACTGTCAAAAGTTGTTTGCACCACATACTTTATTTCATGTTTGTGTATATTTCTGACAACTTAAGCATAAAGTTGTTTTTGTATTGCTGTTGTAACTTGATGAAATAAAAGTTCTCGACAGTACTCCAAATAATTGCATTTATTAAATACAACTTAATTCAAACGTTCATCTATACTACAAGTGAAAGAATAAAATGGTGACTTAATACCTAATAACAAAATGACGTTAACAGTGTTGTTAAGCGTGATAATAATAGTAACAATCCAAATATTGCCATATAAGCGGTTATAACAATTCTCCCCCACTTAAAATGAACAATATAATTTAATTATTTCATTGGTGAACGTAATCATCCAGGTATCGAGGCGTTCTACGTTGTCTTGCCGATGTCCGACGATTTTGGGGTGACTCGACCTCAAGTTGTTGTTCCGATGTTGATGGTTCTTCGTTTTCAGATGTCTCTTGAGGCTGTGTTGCGGTGCTGGGCAAGGCCAATGCTCCAAGTTGATACGGAAGAAGACCTTGGCCACTTTGTTGCAATTGGTCGGACTGTTTCGTTTGGCCGGGCCGTTGCATTTGGTCGGACTGTTGCGATTGTACCTTCGTAGCACGAAGCTGATTTATGTGACGTTTAAGGACAAATCCGCTGTCGAGTTGGACCATGTAATGAAGGCACCCCATCTTTTGCGAAATCGTACCGAATTTCCATATCGGCTTGTTTGAGTGATAGTGTCTGACTTGTACTCTGTCACCCTCACTAAATTGTCTAATAGAGGCTTGTTGTGTATACGGTTTTGTTATTTTTCCAGGTTTTAATGCATCTAAACGGGTTCTTATCTGTCTTCCTAGGTACATTTCTGAAGGTGATTTTCCGTTTCGAAGCGGCATCGCTCGGTACTTGAATAAAATTTCTCGTACTTTCTTGGGTATTGCTGATGATTCACCCGACATAGCCGTTAAACGCTGTTTTAGTGTTTGAACATTTCGTTCTGCTAACCCATTCGTTGCAGGATATCCTGGAGCAATGAATTTTTGAAATATTCCGGAATTGGTGCAAAAATTTTTGAATTCATCGCTTTTAAATATTGAGGCATTGTCGGATACCAGTACATGAGGATACCCGTTTCTTGCAAAAATGTTGAGTAATATTTCAATTGTCGAAGTTGATGTTGGTGCAGAGGGGCACACGCCTACTTCTACCCACTTTGATTTCGAATCGACTACTACGAGGAATTGATAACCTTGGTAGGGCCCAGCATAATCAATATGGACACGCTGCCAATTTTCATCGGGTTCCTGCCAAGGGTGTAGGATAACTTTGGGTGGATTTTTTTTTACTGAAGCACAAGCAGCACATGATCGTACAACTCTTTCGATGTCCTTATCAATAGAGGTCCAGTAGACATATCGTCGCGCCAGTTGTTTCATTTTAGTAACACCAATGTGTGTAGAATGTAGCTCTTCTAAAACTGATTGTTGTAAACAAGATGGTACTACAACCCTTTGATTTCTAAACAAAATGTCGTTGTCAATGGTGTACTCAGATTCTATACATGAATTGCGCAATTTAAGAATTATTTTGGATAGCTTCGGATCATTTTTCGTTGCGTTACGGATTGACTTAAAATTTAGTTGACTGGAGTTAATTTGGTGCAAGGTAGAATTACAGATGGAATGTACTTCCTGGTCAATGAAATTAGTTTCATCTGACTCTGATGTGCTAGGAGTTCTAGACAGATAATCTGCATTTGTGTTTTCCTCGCTCTTTTTCGTACCGACTTCGTAGTTATAGCCAGTGAGAAATGCTGCGTAACGTTGAAGACGAGATGACGTCATTTGAGGCAATTTAGAATGTTGATGAAATATTCTGGATAAGGGTTGGTTATCCGTAATGAGTTTAAAACGTCGTCCATAAACGTACTGATGAAAATGTTGAACCGCATAGACAATAGCTAAAGCCTCTCGATCTAGTTGCGAGTAGTTTTGTTCGGCCTGTGTCAGCGATCTTGATGCGAATGCCACGGGTCGCTCTTCCCCATCTACAATGTGAGACAAAACTCCTGCTATTCCTGTGGGGCTAGCATCACAAGCGAGTTGTACTGGTAGCATCGGGTTGAAAGGCATCAAAACACGGTTGCTGGCAATTTCAGTTTTTAGCGTATTAAACGCTTTGTTGCACTGTGAAGTCCACTTAAATTTTAAATTAATTCTTAGTAAACGTCGTAAAGGTGTAGTAATTGTAGAATTATTTGGTATAAATTTTGAGTAATAGGTTACCATACCCAAGAACCTTCGCACATCTTCTACGCAACTTGGTTGAGGTATTCTCAATATGGCTTTGACTTTTGAGGACGATTTTTCCACTTTATTGTACTGTATCACATGACCGAGAAATTCTATTTGTTTTTCGAAAAATTTACATTTTGGAACGTTTAGATGTAAATCATATTTTTGTAGTTGTTTTAAGCAGGCTCTCAAATTCGCCTTACATTCGCTCATCGACTCACCATGAACTACGATGTCATCGAAATACGATTCAGTTTTAGGGATTTCCCGTAAGATTTCATCTATTATTTTATTAAATTCGGCAGGTGCCGTTTTTATGCCGAAAGATAGCCGATTCATATGAAAAGTCCCCTTGTGGGTTGAAATCGTTTGTATTTGGCTTGATTTTTGGTCCACGGGTACGTGTAAGTACGCTTTGTACAAATCTAGGCGACAGAAATACCTAGAGTCCCTGAGACTACTGAAAATTTCGTCCATTCTTTTGATTGGGTAATGTGCGTCCACTAAGCACTGATTTACGCCGACCTTATAGTCGACGCACAAGCGAACCCCACCATCTTTCTTCGGAATAACGACTAGTGGCGACCCCCAATCGCTGTGTGCAACTTTTGTTATAATGCCAGCCTTTTCCAACTCAACTAATTCTCTATCCACCCGCTCTGTTAATGCGTATGGAATGTTGCGTTCTTTTGTATATATAGGTGTGGCGTTTTGGCGCAATTGCAGGGAAACCTTAAGATTAGGTATACAACCAATACGTTGTTGAAAAACATTTCCAAATTCTGAAATAATTTCTTTTATTTCCTTTGATTCGTTAATAGAATGGGTAATTACGTTATCTGAATTGATTCCGTCGAGTTCCTGTAAGTTAATTCCCAGTCGACGAATCCATGTTCGACCTATGAGGGCTGAACAACCATTTGGTACAATATATAATTCATCAGATATTGAAAACATTTTTAAATTTGATATTAACCAATACCTTCCCGTCTGCTCTGAACGTATCTTGGGTATACGAGCGGAAAACGGTTTCTGTTGGTACTAATTTGTTGCACAATTTTAATTTTGTGTATTGATCACTTGGCAAAAAAGAACACCCAGATCCTGAATCAACTTCGAACCTTACAGTTTTCCCCTCGATTAATATATTGGCATAGTAGCGTTCTGACATTGTATTACAATATACATCTACGATTTTGAGAATTCCGTAAGAATCATCACTACGTACCTGATTCGTTGTTCGTCCAGACGCACTGCCTTTACCTTTTTGTCCGGCAATAGGACCATTTGCCAAAAGTGAAGCTATGCAGACTTTGTCTACATGGCCTTGTTTAGAACACAACTTACATTTCAAATTTTTGCTGGAACGACATTCACCCGCAAAATGGTTATTCTTACCACACCGTAAGCACAATCCTGCAATACCCAATTGCTCGTAGTTTACTTTTCTATTTTGTTGGCTTTGTTTGGACTTAGGGGGTTTCTTTGATTTTTTGTTGTTATTGTTGTTGGAAATTTTGTTAATTTCCATAGAACTATTATTTGAAGTAATTGCTGCCGCCTGCGATAGTTCTCGAGCGTCCATCTTCGCCGCCTCTAATGCCATTGCTTTATCCACAATTTCTTCAAACTTCGACGTGCTCGATTGAAGTAACTGTTCGCGTACATTATTGTCCCAAATGCCGCGAATAAATTGGGCTCTTAAAAACACATCTGCAATTGATGTCTTACATTCACACGGAGAAATAAATTCGCATGCATTAATATCACTGCGGAGCGCTGCTACAAACTCTGCCACTGTCTGCCCTTCACTTTGGTATATTGATAAAAATTTGTGCTGTTGCACAAGAACATTTTTTTTCGGCGCTAAATGGTTTTCTAAAAGTTGCAGTAATTCTTTGTAGGTTAGTTCTGTCGCGACTTTCGGCGCAGCTAACGCTGTCGCCATATTAAAATATTTTGCCCCAATTGAATTTAAAAGCAATTTTGCACAGTAATCCTTTTTTTCTGCTATGCCTTTCATAGTTATGTAATTTGAAAATCTCTGCATATAGTTTTTATACGTTTCTTTCACCGGATCAAAACATTCGAAATTTGGAACTAATGTTGTACTTAAACTGGTGTCTCTTGCTTGTGTTGCACTTGAAGTAGCCCCAGTATTTGCACTTAAAACCGCCAACTGTTGAACCAGGGCCTCCTGCATTTTAATAAAAGTTGCGAATTGATCTGCATTCATTTTATGTGAATTTGCACGTGTACTTGTAAGTGTTCGTACATAAGAAACTTGCACTTGTTTTCTAAGAAAAAAAACACTTATTTTACTTTTACGCTCGTCGCCAACTGTTGTAACTTGATGAAATAAAAGTTCTCGACAGTACTCCAAATAATTGCATTTATTAAATACAACTTAATTCAAACGTTCATCTATACTACAAGTGAAAGAATAAAATGGTGACTTAATACCTAATAACAAAATGACGATAACAGTGTTGTTAAGCGTGATAATAATAGTAACAATCCAAATATTGCCATATAAGCGGTTATAACAATTGCTATGTTTTTTAAGAATTGCATAGAGCTAATAAATAGAATTTCACTAAATTTCACTCGCACCCACTTTGGAATTTAAAACCACTTATACGCGCTAAATACGTAATATATTTTCTAAATCCTTTTTCAATCGTCATAGTTATTTTTATTATATGTACATATATATATCGTCTACTTCTAATAATAAACATTTATAATAAAACAAACCTTATTATTTAACAGTTTTTATTTATGTGATACATATTTAAATTTAATTGAGCTAGAAACTAATCTTGATTAAAGTTTTTATTTGTTTATTTTTATTTGAGACAGTATAGAGCAACCGCTTAAGCTGAATGAAAGGAATTTCAGATTTAATACTGTTTTGTATCTTTGTCTTTGTATAAACTAGCTTTGATGTCAATGTAAAAGAAAATGCTTTTCATATTTCCAAATTTTAGAGACTTCAGTACAAAAGTAACGGCCAAATTATAAACGATAATAGAACTGGGTTACTCCATTCACTCCCAATTATTTCATTTGGTGTTTCCTTTCCCTATTTATGCTATTTATCAACATATATACACATACATATTTTTAGTTAAAATTGCTAAATAATCAAAAACTAACTATACCGAAAGTAAATTTTAATATTTAAGCCGGCTTAGCCGTCTTTTTGTAAGAGCCGTGCAAAAAGCGGCTAGCCGATATATTTGTCGGCTGACAGCCGAATTTGAGCCGCCGCCGATGATTTTCATGCCAGCCGCCGCCGCCGATGAAAATCCTTCGGCGCAGGTCTCTGACACAGATCGACTTTTGTTAACAAAAACATCAGCTGTCAATATTTCGCACGAAATAAATGCCAGCTTCATTATTTCACAGATAAGCCTGATACTCTGTTCACAATTTCGTGCGAAATGCTGTCAAACTACATATAAAAGTATTTGGTATGAAATATTTGCGAAATAAATTCGCAAGAGTAGTACTCTGTTCTTGGTGTGAAAAACACGGAAAATCACAGTACTTTTTTCGCACGGAATTTTAACAATGTTGCATACTTTCAAGCAATAAAAGCGAGAAATTTATTTAAAAACCCGCGAGTGGGGCTACATTTAGTACATGTCAAATTTTTCACGCGAAATAACGAATGGTACGGAAAATTTTTCACAACTTCGAACAGAGTACCATGCTATAGCAAGAAAATGTTGCCAGATACATTTCATACATTTTTCACGAGTCGAACAGAGTACAAGTTTTGCAAACATTATTTCATGAAAATCTCACGTAAATTTTTTTTGTATGGAATATGTCAACATTTAAATGGAGGAATTTGTTGTTTTGAATGAAAAAAAAACATGCCTTTAAGGGCTAAATAGCAGAAAGCAGCACGGTCACACTACTTACTTGCTGACATGCATCTGGCAAGTCTCAGAAAAAATTAGTGACATTTCCAGCATGTGAAAAGGAATTGTCAAAACGTGGAATAAAAAAGAAACAACTTTTAGACAAAAAAAAGGCAAACGGTGTGATTTGAAATAATTTGTTAAAAATTCATGAAGTTAAGTTAAATATACAAATAAAGTTTCATTAGACTGTAGCTCCTGTGCATACTAATTTCATATAGTTGAGAAACAAAATAAATATTGAAGCAATAAATCAAGCTGTAAAAAATAAACAAAAAATGGAAACTGAAAACGGAGAGGGTCACGTACAAGTACATTTTAAAACAAAACAAGAACAGTAAGTAAAAAGTTCTTAGATTAATATACACATACATATCAAAAAGTTTTAAATACTTTATTCAGATATGCTGTACCCAATGTACCATACTCCATAGATGCCACTGTCACAACCACCGAACTGAACACGTTTATTAACACTCTGTTACAACATGCTTCTTTAGATGATAAAAAAAACAACGTGGAATTTGATTTTTTGGTATTTGACGAGTACTTAAGGGGTCGGCTTTGCGACCATTTAAAGGATAAAGCGATCTCTTTCGAAGAAGCTATAGAGTTAGAGTATGTTGAAAGATTTCCAGCTCCCGAACCCCGAGAATGCCTATTACATGATGATTGGGTTTCAGCAGTGAAAACCAATGGCAAATGGATATTGACCGGCTGTTACGACAACACCATAAATATATGGACAATAAAAGGAAAACATGTCTTAACCATACCAGGCCACACTATGCCTGTGAAAGCAGTTGCTTGGGTTTCATTGGATAATGAACGTGGCAAATTTGTTAGTTGCTCACAAGATCAAACAGCTATACTTTGGGATTGGCTAATTGATTCCAATTCAGTGGAATGTGTTTCTGTTTGTAAAGGCCATGAAAGAGGCATTGATGGTGTTGATGTTTGTCCCAGCAAAGAGAGGTTTGCTACCGGTTCCTGGGATACTATGTTGAAGATATGGTCCGCTGATATCAATGAAGCTGGAGAGGGAACTTCTAAGCGTGCCAAAACAGATTCGGGTACAACAAGGGTAAGTCAGGAATTTGGAAAATATTCAAGTGGTAATATAGGTATGGAAATTTATAAATTAATAATATATCATAACTTTTTTCCATATCCCAGACACCTCAAATGACTTTACAAGGCCATCGGGAATGCATTTCGGCCGTTCAATGGATGGACGACTACACTTTGCTGACGGGTAGCTGGGATCATACTATGAAAGTATGGGATTTGAATATGGAGGGCATAAAAACTGAAATATCAACTAACAAGTCCATATTTGATGCCAGTTACTCAAGCATAAACAAACTCATTGTGACAGCTTCGGCGGATAAAAATATCAGACTATATGATCATCGAACAAATCGTAAGTAAAGAAATTTTCAAGTCTTAAACTTATAAGTAAGTTTTATTTTCATTGCAGAGGGATCAGTTGTACGTAACACGTATTTGGGCCATCAACAGTGGGTACAGTCCGTTATGTGGTCAAATACCGAAGAATATCTTTTCGTTTCTGGTTCTTATGATAATCACAATAAGTTGTGGGATTGTCGCAGGTTTGTTTATCATTAACCACGATTGTACAAAAAACTAAACTCGTTACATTTTCTTCAGCCCCAAAGCTCCTTTATATGATTTAATGGGCCACGGTGATAAAGTATTAGATATTGACTGGTCTAATCCTAAATACATTGTTTCTGGTGGCGCCGACAATACAGTACGTGTTTATAAATCACGTAAAGCCTTAAATGCAAATGTCACAGCAATGGAAACCAAATAAATATATTAGTACATACATACATATGTACGTATACATGTACATATGTACTTTAAATAATCAAAAGTGATATTTATGACAAAATAAATATTAAAACGCTTCGTATACCATTAATTTTTATACAATTGGGGCCTGTTCTGAAAATCATGGTGATTTAAATCAAAGATGTGCAAATGTCGCGATTTTATTGTGTCACGCGTGAATCAGGCGGAAACAACTGACTTATGTTGGCAGGCTTACGCTATTTTATAGACCTTAGGGAACGGAAATAGATTGTCAGTTGCGCAAAATTGCTCTCGAGAGCGAGTAAACGACCCACAATTTTTTGGTATTGTGTTAAATTGACGTCGATGACGACAACTGGAATAAGGGTGATTGTAAACAAAAACATGGTTCGAGACCTTTGTTTTTGTTTTAAATATAATATGGAAAAATGTATGAAAAACACTAAAATTTTTAAGCGATTCCTATACAAACTTTCTATACAAGTCACTTCCTGGTGCTCTACTCTGTAATTCGAAACGAAAGCAAATGCTTTCGAATTGTAATGTTAATAGCATACAAATTCGAAAGCTTTTTCTTCCGTTTCGAAATACAGAGTAGACCCCCTGTATTGTGAAAACCACACAAAAATATTTAGAACTTTTTGCAAAATATATTAGGTGTGTTTCTTTACTCTACATTGGTATCCCGCGGGATCCCAATATGCACGAAAAGCGTTCCCGTACTCGAAAATTGGGTAAATGAGAGAGGTTTTGTGAGAGTAATCTTCTTCTTGTTCTTGCACGAAACAGCCCGTCAGTGATGCCAACAATTCAGAGGCAAAACGAGCCAACCGAGTAGTCAAAAAGAGCTAAATCTAAAAATTTTGCATTTTTCCGTTTTAAATCTATGAATGTATACATATGTTATTTAATTTGTACTTCTAGATTTTTTAAAAATAATAGAAAAAATAAAAGATCCATTGCTAAAAATGGTGTGTGTACTGCAGCATATAATGCAAGATTTGCGTGCGCAATTTGTCAGGCTAGGATAGCACAATATCGTTAAATGGAGCCATACATTTTTTATGCTTTTGAGTCTCCGAATGGCGTACTAAATCAAAATCCACTTTTTAAACGGGGATTTGATTCCCAAATTTCCTTATATTTTTGGCAGTAATAATTTATTTCAATAATTTCAATAATTTATCAAAAATTGACTAATTATTCAGAAACGAAAGACGAAACAATAGGATAAAAACGGGAAAAATTACTATAAGATGCAAAAAGTGCTAAACGTGCCATTTCCACAATTGAAAAGAGCTGTCTTAGCTCCTTTCTTTAAAAAAGAGCTAAAGGGAAAGATTTCGAGTTAGAAGCAATCAAAAAGAGCTAAAACTAGCTCCAAAATAGCTAAGTTGGCATCGCTGCAGCCCGTACTTTTTCTTCGTGCTAGTTTGGGCAAACACAAAATCAATCAATTAGCTGTTTGAAAAATAAACAATTGCAAAGAAAAATTACGTTTACCTAAAAACCAAACAAATGAACAAATGTATGAAAAAATTTTTAGAAACTAGTGGTGAACAATGTTTTATGTTTTTATATGAAATTAAGATAAAAAACCTATATATGAATCATGTAAGTAAATACGTGCGTGTGTATGTACAAAAGTATGTGTTTAGTTATGTGCATACGTATGTATATGAATACACGCATTGACGTTTATTTTCGTGTTAAAATTTTGGTTTTTCGCGTTCCCGTACTTTTGTGCATTTTTGTGTATTATTGAGCGAAATTATAGTTTCCTCTCATTTTACCGAGCTTTACCCAAAAAGTAAAGAAACAAACCCATTAATGTACATTGTACATGCATACATAAGTACATACATGCAGCTGTTGTCAAAATAATAGCACCACTTGAATGGTTAATTTTGTACGCCTTCTGCAGGCAAATTTAGTTAATATTAAATATCAAGAATTTATTAAAATGAATGGTAGATTCATATAGAATACAAAATAAGATAATTAGTTTATTTATATTCGTTTCGACGAATAAATTGAATTTTTCACATGAACTATACCCCTTTTGTGGTGCTACTATTTTGACAACAGCTGTATGTATCAAATCAAATGACCCAGTAGGAATATTTGCATGTAACAAAACAAATTACCCTGTAGGAAACTGAGTGTACTCTTTAGTTTATATTATTTTTTTTATTTTTACAAATTTGTTTTAGGGTTTATATATTAAAAGTAATAATGTAATAAAGTCATAAAATCAAAATTATACTGGCGTATTCATAAAAATTCATTCATATACATATGCATATATATATAAATATCGTCGGTTTGTTTCTGTTTTAATGTATTGGACAAAAATGTGTTTTCGAGAAAATCGATGAAGAATGTTTAGTTCATTAGTTTTATAAAAATACACGATAGAATTTTTTGTTTAATAATAAAAGTAATAAATACATATGTTTTTTATTCAAACTTAAAGTTGATAAACTTTTTACATCCAACATGAAAAGTTATTAGGACTTAAAAAAAAATGACAAAAATCTTTGGTAACGCATTCCACATTCATAAAAACTATTGTTCACTACTTGCTCAAGTGGTTTAGAAATTGTATTAATAAAAAATAAATATCAATTAATTTCATTTAAAATAGTTAAATTTTTGTACTTTGCTTTGATTTACGTTCTTTGAGTAGAATATGCATTGATATACGTTATAACAGACTTGAATAACAATGTTAATACTTTTACTTGAGAAATGTGCCACATATGAAAAAAATTGTCGATTACCGTAAAACAGACTACAATGTTCAAAAATTGTGGAAATTACGCAAATTTTCACCTCTATATCTCCAGATATATTCAAGATATCGGAAAACTGATAACGAATTTGGAAAGAGGACACATTATTCATATATAATCAATCAATAACCCAATTTTATTAAAAATGTTCCATACATCAGAAATAAACCGACGATATGTATATTATTTGTACATATTATTGAAAAATTATTTTAAAGGGGTAAGTACAAAAACCTATGGAGAAAAATCTGGAATTAGTAAAGGGTAGAGATGTGTGCATGACCGGTTTTTGGCTCACGACAGATTCATATGATATACGAGTATTATAATAAATAAAGTTATTGAAAAAATAACCAAATCGGCAGGCATTTATCTGACCGATTTCAAATCACTTTCACAAAAAGTGATTTTATGAACATGCCTGTGTCTCCCAAGATCTAAATGTTCGAAATATACATATTTAACAAGTAAGAGTGCTATATTCGGCTGTGCCGAATCTTATATACCATTTACCAACGTACGTACATATATATAGTATACAGACACATACATACATATTTGTTTTGTGAAAAAATGTATCATTTTTTTAAAGTTTCCATCTTTGGAGCTGTAATTTTCATTTTTCAAATTTCATACGCCAAACTTTTCTTTCAGAAGCATAAAATATATTTAATTTGTTAGTAATGGCAATGAATCAGAGTTGGCATAATAATTAATGGAAAGCAAATCTCTTATTTACTTAAGAAAACTGCAACTATGTACGCGCCATTTTTATATACATATATGTAAATTGTAAATACTTGAGTATGTACTTTATTAGAAGCCATTTTAAATGTTAGTATTGTCACGTCTTGGTAAAGGTTAACTTGTCCTCGTTTTTTGCCTTATAAAGTTCGACCGAGTAAGATAATATAAATTAACACATATAATCAATTGTAACACTTATTAATTACAGAGAATAAACATCGCCTTTAGTAACTATGAGATAGTTTTTGTTCATTATTGTTGGATCTTTTTAAACGAGTGACATCTTTATTCTTCGTGAACTGTCTGGAAGATTTGTCATAGTGCCATACACGTATCTGCCGCCTTTTCTACGTGTATATTTGTATAATTGCCAAACGTATTTGTCGTTCATATTCACGTGTAGATTTGTTTTATTGCCATACACTTATTTGTCGCCTTTTCCACGTGTATATTTGACGAATTGCCACACGTATCTGCCGTATTTGAATGTTTAGATTGTCATAGTGTTATACACGTATCTGCCGCCTTTTCTACGTGTATATTTGTCTAATTGCCCACACGTATTTGTCGCCTTCTTCACGTGCGTATTTGTCTTCTTTGCCATACACGTATTTGCCTTATTGTTACCTGTATGTATGTCTGATTCCGTACCCAATAGTAATAGAGAAACCAAGGGAGTACCGCCTGGTCGATTTATAATGGAAAACAGTAATTCGCAAACCAAAGAATGCGAGCCAAAGAATGCGAGTACGTCTAAGACGCAAGCTGTAACGCCAAACCCGCTTGATACGTCAAAACAAATCGCTGAAATGCAGAGAGAGAGTTTCAACGCCAAATGACGGCGCTTCAAAACCTTATCATCGCCAACAATAACCAAACAAAGGCCACAGTGGGAGTATTAAGACAAGAAATTCAGATCATCGCCACGTCTCTACCGTCAGCAGCACGGCCAACAACAGAATCAGAGAACCAGCCCAGCCACAATAGTCAAGTTCCAGGTGAGTCCTCTTCCAATCTTTCTTTCCATAGCCAAAACAGCCACCCTACCAAAGCAAAGAAGATATATCCTCTCCCCAAATTTGAAGGCCAGCCTGAAGATTGGCAAATGTTTTATGAAGACTTCGTGTCTACTACAAACGAATTTGAATATACGGATTTGCATAATATCATCAGAATTCGAGAAGCCCTCGTGGGAGCTGCCCGAGAAACCGTCGCTTTTATCGAGCTCAAGGAATGTAAACTGTATAATCGAAACATTAAAAGAAACGTATGGTCGCCCCGAAATACTTATAAAAAGCCAAATCCAAAAGGTGAGGTTATATTCGAATATTACTGATGGTATGCTAGATCAACTCATTAGTTTTGCCAATAAAGTGAACAACATGGCCACTTATTTAAAATCAGTAGACGGAGAACATCATCTGTCTAACCCCACACTGTTAAGTGAACTGGATTCAAAATTGCCATCCAGTAGGCAAATGCAATGAGCAGAAAAGTGCTTAAGCCTTGAAAGAAACCCTAATATATCAGATTTTAGCACGTGGCTCAACTGCATGAGAAAACTTGCAAACATGGTGTCTGACTCACTGCCGACTTCTTCGGAAAATATCACCCGTAAATCTATTAATGCACCGCATACGTCACAGAAACAAAACAGATATGCAATGTTTAGTGTTGCTGAAGAACAATGCATAGTTTGTGATGGCAGGTGTCGTAATGTTAAAAAGTGTGAAAAATTCATTAATATGCAAGTAAATGAGCGTTGGAAAAAGGTTAAAGAGCTGCGACTGTGTTTTTGCTGTCTAAAACCAAATCACCAAGTAAGAACTTGCTACGTAAAAAATCCATCTGTAGATAATTGCACCAAAAAGCACCATAACCTGTTACACAATATAAATTCTGAGCATCCGACGAGCTCACCGTCCATGAATACAAATAGTGAGCGCATTAGTTGTCATGTAGATGATCAAGTGAATGACATGTTGTTCCAAATAATTCAAATTAAGCTTTACAACAAGGCAAAGTGGTTTGTACCTACGCGTTCATTGATGATGGGGCCAATGCCACCATGCTTGATTTGGACATTGCTCGTAAACTGGATCTATATGGTAAAATAGACCCACTAAAATTGCAATGGTAAAATGGGTTTTCCTCATCGGTATTAACAGAAATTTTTAATGTTTATGTGAGTGCGATTAATGATGAACAAAATAAATAAGAAATGAAAAAAGTTTATTGGTTAAAAAATTTAGAGTTGCCAGCGCAGTCAATTATTAAGAAACAGCTGGTCGAGAGCTATCCTTACCTGTCAAATATCCCAATAAACGAATATGAGTCAAAAAGACTAAAAATGATAATAAGCATCGCCCACGCGTTTTTGACGGTACCAACCGAAGTAATCGAAAGCCCATCGTATGGACCAATTGTGACGAGGTGTAAGTTGGGATTGATTGTCTATGGCCCTGTAGAAAATAGTGAATCAAACAGTACACAAATATGTTGCACATCAGTGAAATGTCGAGATGCAAATGAAGAAATGAAACAAATGATGCACAAATACTTTGAAATTGAATCGTGTGCAGTGAAAGGCTACATTAAAGCTGTGGTGTCAAATGAGCACAAGAGAGCAATGAACATAATGCAAGACACAACAAAGTACAAAAATAGTCGTCAGGACTACTGTGGAAGTCAGACAACATCTCCTTTCCATTAAGCTTCGATATGGCCCGAAAAAGACTAGAATCAATAGAAAAAAGGATCAAAGGCGATCCATTATTTGCGATAAATTATTGTAATAAGATAGAAGACTTGTTTAAAAAAGGAAACGCCCGGCGATTGAGTATAGAAGAACAAACAAACTCAGATAAAACCTTTTATTTGCCACATTTTGCAGTCAAAAATCCTAATAAGGATGGCATTCGTGTAGTGTTTGATGCGGCTGCCAAAGTAAACGGCATGTCTCTAAATGATGCCTTACTCTCTGGTCCTGATTTAAACAACTCACTGATGTCAGTGTTGTGTAAGTTTAGAGAGGCACCGATAGCAATATGTGGTGACATTCGCGAAATGTTTTTGCAAATAGCTATAAAGAGCGAAGATATAAATGCTCAACGATTTTTATGGAGAGGTGTGAAATTTAACGAGCCCGTGCAACACTGCGTAATGACAAGAATGATCTTTGGAGCGGCCTGCTCTCCGACTATCGCTCAATACGTCAAAAATATAAATGCTCAGAAATTCGCCGATAAATATCCTCGCGCTGTCAACGCTATTACTTGCCGCCATTACGTCGACGATTATGTGGATAGTTTTCAGTCGGAGTCAGAAACCATACAAATTGTAACAGAAGTAAGAAAAATTCATCAAGAGGCTGGCTTTGAATTGTGTAAAATTATTTCAAACTCCCAACGCGTTATGAACGTTTTTCATGGTCCTAAAGTGCCTTCAGTAGATGTGTCGATAGACAACGTAGAGAGGATATTGGGATTACGTTGGAATCCAGCCACAGATAAATTTGTTTTCATGTTAAAATTTTATCGAATATCGAAAGATATAATTGAGCTTCGTCGTAAGCCAACGAAAAGAGAGATGCTAAGCGTAGTAATGTCAGTTTTTGATCTATTTGGTTTTATAGCCAATGTTACAATAGATGGAAAAATTTTGATGCAGGCACTCTGGAAGTACGATCTGGAATGGGATGATGAGGTGCCAGAGAATTTGTACGGTAGGTGGGCTGCCTGGTTGTGTGAATTGAAGAAGGTGAGTGACTTTGAAATTACTCGTTGGCATTATTATAAATTTAGCACTAGCTATGTTTAAAGAACTACACATATTTAGCGATGCCAGCGAAGAGGCTATGGCTGTCGTTAGTTATTGGAGAATTAAAACACCCTCAGGGTATACAATTTCGTTTATTTGCGGTAAGACTAACTGTGCGCCGACAAGGTACCACTCTATACCTAAATTAGAGCTTCAAGCTGCCGTCATAGCAGTTCGACCTCGATTCCAAATAATGCAAAATTATTCTGTAAAGCCTAATCGTGTATACCTTTGGTCAGACTCTCACACAGTGATAAGGTGGATTAAATCCGACGCACGTAAATATAAGCAGTATGTAGCGAATCGAGTTGGTGAAATTTTGGAAAGCTCTACAGAGGATGACTGGAGATGGCTACCAGGAAATGAAAACCCCGCTGATGAGGCCACACGTTCAAAATCTAAGTTTCAAACTGAAAGTCGTTGGAAAAACGGCCCAAATTTCTTATACCAGCCAGAACACTCATGGCCATCTATGGAAGATAATTATCATCATGATGAATCAGACGCTGAACTCCGAACTAAATATGTATTGACAACAATTGCACAATGCTTACCCATATTGGAATTAAGTCGTTTTTCGAACTACCGCAGATTAAAGAGAGCCATGGCTTGGACATTGAGATTCATTGAGAACACAAAGAAGAAAGATAAAGTGAACAGAATTACAACTGAGCCTTCAGCTGAGGAAGAAAAGAGCGCAGAAGATATATTGTGTCGTATGGTACAGCAGTCAGCATTTCGCTCTGAGTATTCGAGCCTTTATAAAAATAAATCGATAGATGCACGAAGTAGTCTGAAAACGTTGTGTCCTTATATAGACGACTGTGGTTTGTTGCGTGTTCGTGGCCGTATAGACAACGCACCGTTCATCGCTATGAATGCTAAAAGACCTTGTATACTACCAAAAAAGCATCATTTTACTGAACTCATAGTTTCCTGGTATCATCATCGTTTCAATCATATCAATCATAACACCGTAATAAGCGAAATAAGACTTAAATTTTGGATCCCATCAATTAGAGCTGTTTTAAATAAAGTCTTAGATTTTTTTTTTAATTTGGTGCTTTTTTTCGTTTTGGCGATTTTTTTTGTTTTTGGCGATTTTATAATTTTTTGTTTTTTTAGTTTTACCGTTTTTGAAAATTTCAAGAGTTTTGCACTTACTTACGTTTTCCAAGATACAGCAAGTTGTCAAAATTGCATAGTCAAAATTGCATTAACCTGATGGAACACCCTTTAATTTAAATTTTTTGAAATTTTAGTATTAATTTTTGTAGTCTGTATAAAAATACACTAACCTTACAAATTTCAAGTGTATATACATACAATTGTATGTATATTACATGGGATTTTAAAATTGTTTGTTGCTCGTTTTGGAACACCCTTTAATTTCCAATTCTCATGTATTTGTTGTTGTAGCGGCCAAAGCAAAGTAGCTCTTACGGCTCTCGAGAAAATACCCTGTGACAGACATAGTTTTTTTTTCATGTAGTTAATTTTACATAGCACAAAAAGTTAAAGTTTTCCAACCCTGGAAACGTCTTTTTAATTTTTTTTTATATTTTTTTAATTTCAAATACCAATTTTAGTCGTACTGAAGTGTAAAATAAGTTTATTTATTAAAAAAAATAAAAATTTGTTTTCGGTAGTTACTTTTATATGGCAAAATAAAGTTTAAGTTTTCCACCTCTGCAATCGTCTGCTAGATTTTGCTGAATTTCAATACCAATCTATTTCTGACACACCAGTCTAAGAATGAAGTCTCTAGCTTTTCTGGGAGCTTCGGAAAACCGATTTCACGTACACACATACGGACAGACGGACATCGCTCATTCGTCTTCCCTATGCATAAGGATCCAGAATATATATATTTTATGGGTCGCTTATTGATATTATAGAAATTACAAACGGAATGACAAACCTATATATACCCTTTTACCATTTTTTTGGCAAAGGGTATAAAAAACAGGGAGCAAATTATTGCCCCGATATCGAACGAAATTTTGAAATGAATGTTTCAATAAATTTTACATTTAGTCATGAGTTACTAAATGAGTACGGGTACGTTCGTAAAAGCATTTATAATGCATGTCTGCAGCATCACGAACATATAACGTTCAAAAATGCATAACTTGGCAGCACTGTTTAGAGTCAAACGTTTTTTAATGCATTTAATCAGCATACCTGCCGCAAATCTGTGCAAATGGCGCAGTAAATTATTTTAAGATGCAAGAACTTGCAGTGAAACAATAAGTTGAATATATCTATGTATTTTGATGTTTAAATTACATGTTTCGAATCTTACCAAAAAGGAGATTGATAAACTCGAGAATAACCTTGAAACACATAATCTTGGTAGTTTTTTATTATTTCAAAGGAGTTTTTTATTTTAGTTGTATTCTTTTTAAGGCCAATGCTGTTCTCATAAGAAATTTCGCTTTGATTTTCTTTTAAATTTTTTGCTTACTATAATTTAAAAGAAAATTGCCACTATTTTCTTAAATAAAATTACTTGCCAATTTTAAAATTTTTTGCAGTTTGTTCAAAAATGTCAACTGAGCACAGATGTTGAGCAGTTGCAAAACATGTGCAGCAGATAATCACGCATACGCAGTAAAACCTGGCAGAACTGCCGCATTGATGCATAAATTTGCAGCATTTACGAACGTAACCTACATTACATCTGCTGTATATCAGCACTTAAAATCCAATCCGATTAAAAAGACAAACTTTTTTTAAAATTTTTTTATTTATAAAACAAATTTTTGTTTACTTACATACATATGTACATATGTGAATAAATATGTACGCCTTATTCACAAAAAAAAAAAATAAACTTAAACCTTTACTGCTGTATTCACAAAAAACACCTTTGTTTAATAAAGGGTTCATAAAGCAAATTTTGTACTAATGATTAGTTTTATGATTCAATGACTAGTTTCATTTATAAATATGTACGCCTTATTCACAAAAAAAATAAACTTAAACTTTTACTGCTGTATTCACAAAAAACACCTTTGTTTAATAAAGGGTTTATAAAGCAAATTTTGTACTAATGAATAGTTTTGTAATTCAATGACTATTTTATTAAAAAAACATTTACGTTTGGCTTACTTTACGTCTCCACCTGACATGAAATTTTGCTGTAACTTGAAGTTATAACTGAGTTGTTAAAACAAATGCACTAAAAATAATGTTATAACTTAAAAAAAGTATTAACTTGAGCAGTCCACACTTAACATTAACTTGAAGTTAATGTTAAAGTTAATCATTTTATGTCAGGTGGAGACCGCTAGTAAGTAATTTAATTTTTGTATGGTATCCTGCTGGACAGGGGTTGGTGCTGCATTAGATGTTGCGGATGGAAGCGGTGCAGGCAGTGGTGGCCCATAGTAATAATAAAAAGGCCCATATGGCGATTGCTGGGCCGGCTCTTGTTGTTGGTTGAGCTGATGTTGACTGAAATATTGTTGGGCGGATTGCTGTCTTGGAGTGGACAGCGACACTTTCTGCATTTTTACCGAAAAATTAACTCCATTTCCACAATGTAGGCTATTTTGAAACTAAATGAAAAAATGCATAATGTAAATATGAAAAAATTCATAATGTAAATTAGGTATCAGTGAATAAAAAAAAGATTTGCTTTTAACTTAAAAATTTGTTGTAAAACGTAAAATATGTTTTTTTAAAGAAATTTTCAAGTAAAAAGCAAATGATTTTTTTATTCACTTTACCCAATGGAAAAAAATTGTACCTTCATAGTGAACAGACGTAATAGCGGAATTTTTCTTACATACAAACTAAACAAAAAAAAAAAATATAAAAAATATTCGTAGTACATATTGACTTTAATAAATAAGCTTTATTTGCTTTGCAAATATTTTTTACATATAGAAACAACAAAAACAAAAAAAACCGTAAACAAAAAAAAGCAAACAAAGTGCCCTTGAGGAATACTCTATATGAGTACCTCAAAGGAAAAAAATAGTGAAGTGAGTTCTAACGGCAGAAATGCCTATTTTACTGTGAGTTTTGATGCTCATAATGATAACAATAAAAATAAAAAATCTGAAAATAGACTTGCTGTGAGTTCTGAAGCTCTTAATAAAAATCAAAAATCTGATAATAGACTTTTTCTAACGGCAAAACCACAGTTTCGTCAGCGATCAACTTCGCTTTGTCCAATGCCAACTAGTGAATCGTTGACATTATTGCCTAGTACTTCTACATTTAACTCAGCGATATCACCCGCTTCGGGCTCGGGGTCATCACTTAACCAAGTTGTCACTGAAGATAAGAGTAGCCCAAAACCCAAGGTCCAAGTCGGAATGGACAGATATATCACAATTTTAAAGCGCGGGCGAAACCCAAATTCATCAAAAATTTCATCGGTTCCCAAGATATCCAGGGATAACGACGTCGCAGCAGTTAACCGTCAAAATCGTTTTTCAATATTGCAAGCAAATAACGACCAACCCGCTGTTTCATCCTAAAAACTTCCAAGCCACCACCAATATACTTGAGAGAAAAAAATTCGAACGCCCTTATTAAAAAATTAGTTTCGGCAGTTGGTGAGAACGCATTTCACGTTATTCCAATAAAACGTGGTAAAATTGATGAAACAGAAATTCAAATATACGAAGAAAAAGATTTCCGCAAAATTATTACTGATTTCGAAAAAAATAAATCTAATTTTTATACTTATCAGCTTAAAAGTGCTAAAGGTATGCAGATCGTATTGAAGGGCGTTGATGCTTATGTTAATCCCGACGAAATAAAAGATGCACTCATCATACAAGGATTTAAGGTAAAAAATGTTACCAACATAACAGAGAAAAGGTCCCCCAACCCCTATTTGGAGTTGAATTGGAGCCGAATGACATACAATTGCAAAAAAAAGAAACCCATCCAATTTATAGCGTAAAGTTTCTCTTATGCCGAAAAATCATAGTTGAAGAACCACACAAGCGTTCAGGACCCGTACAGTGCCACAATTGCCAAGAATATGGTCATACAAAAACTTACTGCAATTTACCTACAGTTTGTGTTATCTGCGGTGAATTGCATGGTACTGCTAGCTGCACGAAGCAAAAAGATCAAGCAGAAAAAAAAATGCAGTAATTGTGGAGGTAACCACACCGCTAATTACAGAGGATGCCCTGTATATTCTTTTGTTAAACAGGCTATGGGTCAAAAACCTAAACTAGCTCCAGCTCAATCAGCAAACGCTTACTCCGCCACTCTTCCTCAAACAAGCCAACCAGTTAGTTCACGTGTATCGTATGCCGATGCTGCTAAGACTAGTTCTATTCCCATACAAAATGTTCCACCGCCAAATAATTCAATGAATGCAAACTCAAGCTTTAACTTTAGTCGCCTTGAAGCTACTATTGAGTATTTGGTGCTAACTATTAATAGTTTTACAACAAATATGACTAGCATGATACAAGAAATGCTGCGAATGCAGAATACACTGCTTCAGGCATTAGTTAAGAAGCCATGAACACGTTAAAAATATGTTTCTGGAACGCAAACGGCATTCGCCAACATAAAAATGAACTTGAGCACTTCCTCACGAAAAAAAATATTGATATAATGTTGGTCTCTGAGACTCATTTGACTTCGAGAAGCCTTTTTAAAATTTCTGGCTACACCTTATATGATTCAAAGGACCCGAGAGGAAGAGCATGCGGTGGATCAGCAATTCTAATAAAGTCAAGACTCAAACATTATATTATTGACAACATTTGTGAAGAACATCTACAAGCAACGAAAATTGTTGAAAATTTTTGCACAAATTTTGTGATATCATCAATTTACTCTCCTCCCAGATTCGGAATTACTGAGAATCAATACGAGGATTTCTATAGATCTCTTGGCCCTTGTTTCGTGGCAGCTGGCGACTATAATGCTAAACATACGTTCTGGGGTTCGCGTCATATTACACCCAGAGGTCGAGCGTTGTTCAACACAATTTCAAAAATGGGCTTGGACGTCATTTCGAGTGGGGAGCCTACTTACTAACCAACTGACATAAATAAAATTCCGGATGTTATAGATTTTGGCGTCATAAAAAACATTTCTAGGGAATTAATTAACGTTGAAGCTTCTTTAGATCTCTCGTCCGATCACTCTCCCACGATCGTTACAATCTGTAGCCCACAGAGAAGTGATTTACCTCACTCGTATGTGAAGATGATCAATCGTGTGAATTGGCTGCGATTCAAAAAATATCTTAGTAGTCATTGCACGGAAAATATTACGCTAAGAACACCCGAGGATATTGAAGCTAACATCGCCAACCTTAACGAAATGATTGCACAGGCTGCTGAACATGCCATCGTCCCATCCGCAGACTGGATTTAATAAAATTTTAATCTACCGATATTGAGCGTGTCGTGCGTGAAAAAAGAAGAGATAGAAGGGAATGGCAACAGCACAGATCACCACAACTTAAAATCAGATTTAAAGAGTGCACTAAACGACTCCAAGAGTTACTTGCAATTGAAAAAACTGCATCTCTTAAAAATTATCTGGAAGGTCTTCATGTCACTCCAGCATCTAATTACTCTTTGTGGCGCGCTGCTAGAAAGCTGGAAACCCCCGTTGAGTTTAAGCCACCTCTGCGCACATCTACCGGAGGTTGGGCAAGAAGCGATACTGAAAAAGCTAACATATTTGCAAATCATTTAAAATACGTATTTACCCCAAACACATGTACTGGTGTTGCTGATTTGCCGAGTGTAGTTGCTCTACCCCCGCGACCCATAAAGTTTAAGATGCGCGATGTACAAAAACTAATTGCTGAACTTAATCCGAAGAAAGCTCCAGGTATTGATGGAATTAGCAACAAGATGCTGATGAATTTGCCTCATATTGCAATAAGAATCTTGCTATTTATTTTTAATGCCATTTTACGAATGCAGTATTTTCCACATAACTGGAAACTTGCCAAGATTAAAATGATTCCGAAGCCGGGCAAAGATCTTACCAAGGCTGAGTCATATAGGCCTATAAGCTTACTATCAACAGTTTCAAAACTTTTCGAAAAGCTGCTCATGACTAAATTGTCCACAATTTTAGCTGATAATGGGTGCATCCAGGACCATCAATTTGGCTTTAGAAGTCAGCATAGCACTATTGAGCAAACGCATAGATTGGTTCAAGTTATAAGGAGGACTTTTGAAGAAAGAAGTATTGTTCTGCCCTTTTATTGATGTTTCTCAGGCATTTGACAAAGTATGGCACAAAGGCCTATTTTTAAAATTGAAGGCATATTTTTCAATAAATATAGAACAACTTTTGGAAAGTTACATTGTTGATAGGAAGTTTACTGTTGTGGAAGGAGACTTCATGAGTGTGCCCGAATCTATATCTTCCGGTGTGCCACAGGGTAGTATTTTGGGGCCAGTCTTGTATTTAATATATACTTGTGATATGCCTGTGAGCAATAACATCCACACTTCTACATTTGCCGATGATACAGCCTGTATGAGTACGCACAAAAACCCTGATGAGGCATCCCGCAATCTCCAAGCACACATTACCCAGCTTGAAAGATGGTTGAACTTATGGAGAATTAAAGTAAATGAACAAAAGTGTGTTCATATAACGTTTACCCTAAGAAAAGATACCTGTTCCCCCATTCGAATCAATAATCAAAATATTCCTCAACATTCTCAAGTGAAATACCTTGGCATACACCTTGATCGAAGGCTTACATGGCAACATCATATTGACGCTAAACTAATTCAAATGAAACTTAAGTTAACTCAAATACATTGGTTGATTGGCAGAAATTCAACACTCAGTCTAGACTGCAAACTTTTGATATACAAGTCGCTTTTGAAGCCAATATGGTGCTACGGAATTCAACTATGGGGCACTGCTTCAGCTTCAAATGTGGATAGAATCCAACGACAGCAAATTAAAATTTTACGGTTAATAACATCGGCTCCATGGTACATCAAAAATTCAAATATACATCGTGATTTAAATATACCACTAGTGACTGAAGAAATCGCAAAATACGCAGGTAAATATTTAACAAAACTCGAGTCACATCCTAATCCGCTTGCTCGTAATATCTTGAACTTTACTGGACACATCCGCCTAAAAAAGGGGGACACAAGGGCCCTAATAGTCAGCACCCCAAATGATACTTCTTGAAAATAATTATTGCGCTTAATACGAAATTTATGTATTATTAATTACTATCACTAAGTTTATGTCCGATACTGGTCGGGCCTAATAATTATATATAGATTTAAGATTTGAATACTTATTGTTAGTTCATATTTTGAAGATACAATAAATAAATATATGTGTGTAAAAAAAAAAAAAACTTTACCCAATGATTATATTACTTACCATTTTTACAGAAAAAAATATAAACCTTTATTATTAAATAATCCAACAGAATACCACGACAACAGAATACCACGACATCATAAAACCAACCACAGATAAATGTTCACTAACCAAACACAAATCACAAAACAAATACAGATTGTGCGCTCTAAACAAAATGAAGCCAAGCTGGACGCCATTTGCCGTAATAGAGTTGCCACACTTGAATAATTTACAGTACTTGGCAGTACTTTTATTGGAAGTACCAAATAAAATTTTATTAATATTTTATTTGTTATTTTTTTTAAACTGAAATGGGATATAAACGATATGCCAAATTAAAGGGATAAAGGCGTAGCTGAAGCCACAATTGGTCCAGTCCCCGAACAAATTGACATTTTGGCCCTATTCATGTAATAGTGTACGCCTAGTGTTTGAGTGCAAGTACCAAATAAAATTTTATTTTTGAAACTTTGTTCAACAAAAAACTGAAATGGGATATAAATGATATGCCAAATTAAAGGTATAAAGGCGTAGTTTAAGCCACAATTGGTGCGGTCCCCGAACAAGTTGACATTTTGGCCCTATTCATGTAATAGTGTACGCCTAGTGTTTGAGTGGAAGTACCAAATAAAATTTTATTTTTGAAACTTTGTTCAACAAAAAACTGAAATGGGATATAAATGATATGCCAAATTAAAGGTATAAAAGCGTAGTTTAAGCCACAATTAGTCCGGTCCCCGAACAAGTTGTTATTTTTGCTTAACTTTAAAATATATATGAAGAGTGAAATGTTAACGTAAACTTGTATAAATACTATATTAAGAACTTTTTAGTTTGCTTTATTCAAAACCTAAATAATAAATATATTTGATGCTAAAAAAACATTGTTTTTATGTTATATTTAATAAATTTTTGGATATATTTAAATTATAATTGCCAGTACTAATTTAAGTTTGCCAAATTAGTTTGTTAACTTTAAAATCCTCTCCCATATACCAAAAAAGAAGAAGAGCAAGTATTCATCGTAAGTGACCGTTTTTCTACAAATATTGCCATACAAATTTAATTAAATTTGCACAGTCTGCAAAAGAGAGAATATGGGTCTGGTTCTCTTTAATATGAGTGAAATTAATTTAGTTTGATATGTTTAGTTTGTTAACTTCACGGAGATTAAAGAATATGCACGTAAGTTGTTGTTTGTGTAAAAATACTGTTCGGCTGTCAAATACAAAAACTAAACGTGTGAAGAAAAACAAAATTCAACAATAAAACGGAAAACTAAACGAGAAAAAATTAATCAGCTGCCGACTGGCATATCGGCATTTCCATGAAAATGACAACCACGACTGAAAAATTAAAAAACCTTGAGATCTTTTTTAAAATATGTCAAAGAGGAAAAAATCATTCAAATTTTACTATGCAGAAATATAGAAATTTTTCAAGAGCAAAAATACCAGTTTAAACTGACCATATCTTTGATTAATGTTAAGAAACTGCAATCACCTATTTTTTCTTAACTAGCGACTCGATGCAGGTATTTGTAACATTACAATTATACTTTAAAATTAATGTTACAACAACAATGAACAAGATCCATGAGGAAAGAGAAAATTTAGAGTTCGATAAGCGGTATTTTTTTGGTTTGCTTTGGATGCTATTCTAATGTCACGTACACGGTGCAAAAACCGTATATGTCTATATCATTTGAATTTGACCGGTCGCAACTGTTTCAAAATAAAAGTTCAATGCAGGATAATTGTCGCAAATAAATATTGTTCAAAATTTTTGCTCAATTTAGTGTAATAAAAATTTTATAAGCATTTAAAGTTTGTCACGTACGCTATTGTAAGTATTAAAATTGCAATTAAATGTATCAGCGTTAACTTGATAATTATCAGGCATGTTCTGAAAATCACTTTTTGTGAAAGTGAATTGAAAATACAAGAAAAGTGTTCTGCACACATAACTTTTTGAATTTTTGTGATTTTAAATCGGTCACCTAAATGCCTGCCGATTTGAAATCACCTGGTTATTTTTTCAATTACTTTATTTTGAAATTCTCAATAGATTAATTAAATGAATAATTTAATATCTTCTTTATTGATTTTTATAGTAAAATGAGCAATTTTCTACGAAAGAATTTATGAAATTATGAAAAAAATTTAAAATTCTTAATTTTGCAAAAATGTTGTTATTTGCTTTGTGATTTACATTTGTGATATTGCATTTACAAAACAAAACGTGAGCTGTTTTCTTCTATTTTTAAAGGGTAAAATCACACAGAAAATTTAAAACTTTTGTGATATTCAGAACACCATCAAATCACAATTGTGATTTTAAAATCACAAGTGATTTGAAAACTTGTGATTTCCAGAACATGCCTGTATAAGATGGCGGCGAAAACTCAGCGCCCAAGTAAACAGTATGTAGTAAGAAATGAAGTTGGCTCTTTCTTGTTTTATTGCTATTTTCACTGAATACATATTTTTGTTTTGTATTTAAGTTTTTGTATGCATAAATTTCTGTGGCAATATATAATAATGGCTTAAGTTGACATAAGTGCTTTTTCATTTTATTACATATTCTTATTCTCTTCTTCAAGATCTATCATTTAAACTATACCCATTTATATTTTAACTTAAGTCTTCTTGGAAAATAATACATAAGCCATAACATCTTAACTCAACTTAATTTTTGTAAGGTAGCTACATCAATATTAAAATATTTGAGCATCAAAACTTGTATACACTTGAGTTCAATAACTCAATAATAACGACTCGTCTAGAAAATTTGTATGAAAGTCACTCAAGAAAATGTGTGCTTTCCATGTAAATTTTATACTCAAGTCGACCGTCTGGGTTGTAGAAACAGGGACTTATATTTAACTTACTCCCTGTTTGATAAGCCTCCGTTGTCACATGCAAGTGCAAGTGAAAAAAAACTCAATACACTCACATTTTTTACTAACACTGCCACACTTTTGCTACTTGCGAGTCAGCTTGCAATGAAATTTTGTAGCAAGTAAATTTTTACATTTGTCGCAAGTAAAGTGACAAAACGAAAAACAGTGTTGCCGAGTAACGAGTTATTTCATTAATTTGGTTAATATTATAGCTAATTTTTTGTATATATAAAAATGATATTGAGAAAGTACACAAAGGCTATTTTTACAGCTAAGTTTGATCATAAATTTCATGTTTTAATGAAAGAAATATATTCACAATCAATTAAAGTAAAATATTGAATACTTGGCAACACTGCACTAACTCCAATTCTGCTAGAACTTTACTTGCTGACGACATTTTAAAAATGAACTTGTACTGTGCTGTGTACACACTCGAAAATTATTTAGGTTTTTTACATTTCGCCTGATTTTCGTTAGTAATATATGTACACTACTTGCAAGTAATTACTGGCATGTGACAACGGGGGGTAAGCTTTTAAAAAATTATCTTATTCAGGATTTCAATGGATTTTTTCATAACATCTTAAGTAAAAAACAACGAATAATAACTAATAAAATCGTTTCTTTTTTTTATAAAATTATCAGTTTTGTTATAAATAAATGTGAATTTTTTTCGGTATCTAAAAATTTTATATAAAAACCAAACACAATTTTATTTTAGACAAAACCCATAATATCTCAAAACACGAAATTTCGACTCAAGCCATTATTATTTATTTCCACAGATTAAAAAAAAATTGTTTACATAAAAATATTATAAGAGACAAATCCGTCACGTACGCTATGTCACGTACGCTATTAAACTTCATTCCTTATAAAATCAGCCAAAAGTCTTTTTTATTTCAAAATTACTGATAATAAAGGAAAAATAGTTGGCTTCGTGTAAGAAATTTAAAACTAGAAAAAAAACTTCACAATTCGCAGATTTTCGTATACTTTTACATGCACCTTGATATCAGTTCCGTTTTATGTCACGTACGCTATGCCCTTATTTCCCTTGATATTTTGGACAACAGGGTTCCAAATGTAATAATTTTTTTTCGCATATAGTACGACCTGAATGAAACATAACAACAAAATGTTTTTGAGTTATCTCTATTTTTTCAGAATCTATTCCACTTTGTAGGCGTGCAAATGTCACGTACGCTGATATGGAAATGCCCATATACCTTACAAATGAGCATTGAACTATTGGTTGCAAGTCAGCTTCATGTACCTTGACTTCTTTTTGTAGTGCGGCACAAATTGTATGCATTTTAAATGTTATTTAATAAAAATACTACATATTGAAATTTGGTAATTTTTTTCTCATTTGGTAACTTTTAAAGCGAATTTTGGTTGTAAAAATTTTTTGGTTGTGGCAGCACTAATTGTATATACATACGTATGTACAAAGTAAATTTATATAAAGTATATGCAAGTACTCAGGTGATTAATTTTTTTCTCGTGTAGTGTCTATGCATGAATGTCAAAAGTTGTTTACAATTTTCGTGCGCCATTTTGTTTTGCTTTGATTTGTTATACACAATTGTGTGTAGTGAAAAAGTTGAAATAAATTTTTACTCAAAAAAGGTGTTACAAAACATTTAAAAATAATTATATTTAATTATTAAAATAAATATGTAGCTTTTATTATACTTATTTCACGTAATAAATGTTTATCAATTAATAAATTTACTTTGGTTTTGTCTATCCATACATTTCCTTTTTGTTGTATGCAGATCTGGGACTTGCATTAAATAAGCAAATCCATTGACCATCTTCCCACACTAAACCAAATCAATACAAATGCAAATTTATTACATTAGAACTAACTTTGATAATTATAGTGCAATTTTTTGGCATTAAACTAAAATCTCTTCAAAGTAATACATTAATATTGCGCTAGCACCAAATCACATGGCGAAAAATGGAACGTAAATGTGTACATAAATAAAAACATACGTACATACATAAATATGTAAACTTTTTTTTATGTACATACCGCCACTTAAGGCAAAAATCATATCACTACCATTTTTATACAGCCCAATTATGAATAGTAATTCCCCGGGGGTTTTTTCCCCTTTCCCATTCCTCCTATTATGAATTAAAATATCCCCGGCAAAAAAGTAGGTATTCTAAACATAAGAGAGATGGAGAAAAAACTCCCCGGGAAAAATGTAGGTATTCTAAATATGAGGAAGATGGAAAATTTTTTGAGAGTTTTCTCCCCAAACATTTTGAAGGGAATTAATGCAAAAATTTTAAAATCCAATTAATAAATGTTATATGTATGGTATATGCATTTGTTTAGAACAAAAAGTTTAAATAAGCACTGCAATGTTATATATCTCTCTTGTTTTAGGCATTTTTATCCAAGCCCTGCGCACATCAACTTCAAAAACATGAACTACTTCTACCTATAGAAATAATACTAAAACACTAAAAATTTCACGCGTCCTTTAAGTTCACATAACAGGTACATGGAAGATTTGTTTTCCTATAATATCAAGACCGATAAGAAAAACTATGAAATTTACAATTTCCTTTGTATATACAGTAATTGGAAATTTAATCCATTCGCATCTGCACCTGGGCAGTTTTAGCCTCCACTTTCCCAGCATACAATTATTCTGCATGGTTGTATATGGTTACGTTGTCTATTTATTTTTTATTTAAGCAAAAAAGATATTTATATTAACGTACTATCTTATTGGCAATGAAAAACCAACATTTTTATTAAATTTCTATTGCTGAACTCTTGCTTTATTGCAGAGTAAAATGTAAACATTAAAAAGCTGCTTTAGATTTTCCTCTCTCCCGCATTTGCTTATTCCCCTGCTATTCAGAATAGGAGGATTATTCCCCGGGAAGAAATGACAGGGAAGAGAAAAAACTCCCTGGGAATATTCATAATTGGGCTGATAATTTTTCAAGAGAAAGACAAAACTTGATTAAATTGTTCCAAGCGGTAGGATATTCCGTTTATAAAATCACAATTATTTAAGATATTGCTTTACAATAAAATAAACGAAAACCTAATTACAAGCATCAAATTTAAATTTTCACTAAAATTTTGTATTTCAATCAGTGCGTATCAAAAGTAATGCAAGTTGCCCAGGTCTGGTTGTAATCATCTGTTTTTGACATTCATCCATTATTTTTACACAAACAAATCGCACGTTGCATATACTTTATATAAATATACTTTGCGTATGTACATATGTATAAAGCTACTACGATGAGATCAACCTGTGGACATTCCGCTAACGATAAAAATATGGTGGACGCCAAAAAGGGTCGTATTACTCTTTTTATCACTTTCATGATATGGGTATCAAATGAAAGGGATTTTCGTGGAGATGACCAAAAATGCAACAGAAAAAATGGCGGAGGCGCCAAAAAGTGGACATTTATGTCCATTTATTATTTTCATGATATGGGTATCAAATGAAAGGGATTTTCGAGGAGATTACCAAAAATGCAATAGAAAAAATGGCGGAGGCGCCAAAAAGTGGACATTTAGGTCCATTTATCACACATATCATGTGTAGTTTCGCTTTATATTATATTTTTGAAAAACTTCCAAAATTAAAATTTTTCTAAACCCTGATATTATCATTATCTGCTTTCAGTTTGCAACACTAAAGGTAGAATTAGTAAAATCGTATCGTTCTAGTTTACAGCTTGCCGTATCGTTCAGCTTTGTATACAAGTTATAGAAAATGTACCAGTTTGAACAGCACATTTTTTTTTGTCTGGTATTGAATGCGGCTTTTTTGACATTCGCTATAGAAAAATCTGTTTTCTGTAGATTTCTACGTCAGCAGTGCTACCACCACATATTTTATAACTAGTAACATGTATTGCATATGGTACGGCTTTTGTCAGCTGACACGCAACTTCACGATACGATTTTACTAATTCTACCTTAAGACAATTATTTTTCCGAACACTTTAGATTCCAAACTGAATGGCTTCAGAAAACAGAGTTCAAAGGATGGCTGATCAAAATTTCAGATAGAGGAAAAGATGTATCATTTTGCAAATCATGCAATAAAAAACTTATTTGCCATAAGCCAGTCCTTTCGAGACACATGGAAACAACTTCTCACAAAGCCGCTGCTTCTGCCGTAAGATCTACTTCTAATGTTTGCACTGCTTACAAAATATTATTGCAACTAAAGTGACTATTAAAAGAGCTGAATTAAAACTCGCTGGACTATTAGATACTAACAACTTGCCATTTATACTAATAGTTGACCTTGTAACACGATGTTTTCTATTATAATACATGAAACGACAGATATTAGCTCCATAAAACAAATTGTCATAACAACTATTTTTTACATCCAGTGCTCAGTATTCCTTTTTCGATTTTAAGGAATGTATATCATCTACTGCAACCGACATTTTTAGCATCAAAATCTTGTTTAAAATTGCCCATTAAGTTGGGGTCTTATTTTAATAGAAGCTATATTCGCAAAAAAAAAAGCTTCAAGAGTTTCAAGAGTACTTCAAAACTGATGTGCATAAAATATTATCCCCAGCTATTACCAGATGGCTCTAAACTCATTCATGTGTTACTCGTGTTATAGAACAATATTAACCTTTATTAAGAAGTTTTTCAGGCTTGAGGTTTTTGAATATTCTTCAAAAATTACTAGTTCAATGCTAGACGCATTAGATAATCCAGCAACTAAAATCTATTTAGAATTTTTATCATATGCCTTAGGTATTTTGGTTTCTTTTAACGCACGTTTTCAATCTGAAAAATCTGTTTTGTATAAAATGAAAGATGAAGTTATAAGTATATTGCAGACTTATTATTCAAATTATATTAAAATATCTGAATTAAAATTAAAAAGTCAATGGGAAATTGATGAGCGTGAAGAGCATTTGTTTCTAAATTTAGAAGAGATATATATTGGAATAGCTGCATATGAATCTTTGTCTAACTGCACTAGTACCGGAAAAAAGTTATACTTCAAAACTGTAGAGAGTTTTATATAGAAGCTATTCATCAAATAAAATTAAAATTTGATTTTTTAGATGAAATATATACAATTGTCGACATCGTTCGTCCAAAATTTTTGCTCAAAACGTTCAATTAAAGACATTCAGGGCAATTATGTAAAAAATTCCGCAGGAAATTTCTCCCAGGGAACAATTCCAACTAATAGCAAATGATAGGGAAAACAAAAAATTCTAATTGGAAGAGGGAGAAATTTCTTGCGGAATTTTTTACATAATTGCCCTGCATCTTTGTTGTCAAAAAGATTTCCTACTTTTGATGTTGATCTGCAATTACTTGATAATGAATGGCGACCGCATGTATTTTTAGATCATGAAAAATTTGAACTTAGTGTAAGTTTAGAACCAGAAGTATACTGGCCAAAAGTTTTTAGATTAAAAAATTCTGTAGGTGAAAGTTTGTTTCCTACCATTTTCAAATGCATCCACAGAAAGAATATTTAGTAATTTAAAAAATTGTAAAACAGATTTAAAAAATAAGTTATCTTCAGAAACAATTGCGGCAATTTTTTGTACCAAAGAATTCAGAGAAGTGGAATATGTATAATAAGCAAAATTGGAAAAGTTGATTTTGTAAAAATTAAACATTCTAAAACATTATGTGCATAATTTTGCACAACGCAACGAAAAACAATAACAAATTTGAAATTATTTGAATAATTTTCTTTGTTAAAAATTTTAGACTTTTCAATCCCAAAAACAATAGAGCATTTTATATGAAGTTTAAATTTTAAATTTACATCCATATGTTTGTATGTACAAACCAACAACTATTTAAAATATGTTTAAATTTGTTATTTTCTGTCATAAAAATTCTGACTGCTGCGTTGTGTTTTACAAAATTATGACTTACATATATTTTATAGAAAAAATATAATTAATTGATATAAAATTGTTGTATATACCAAATACTTACATATGTATACATAAAGTATTATTTTTATAATTCCATATGTACCTATATCTCTAAATGTAATGTTCAAGTTTGAATTACTATTATTTTTGTTTGTTTTATTTTTTGGTTGAATATAGTACATATAAAAAAAAATCATGTGTAATTTTTCTTCAGATGTGTAATATTGGAAACAGTGATGTGTAATTTAAAATTCTTCATCGGCAACACTGGTATCAAATGAAAGGGATTTTCGAGGAGGTGACCAAAAATTAGATGGAAAAAATGGCAGAGGCGCCAAAAAGTGGACACTTATGTCCATTTATTATTTTCATGATATGGGTATCAAATGAAATGGATTTTCGTGGAGATGACCAAAAATGCAATAGAAAGAATGGCGAAGGCGCCAAAAAGGTGGACATCTATGTACATTAGAGCGGGTCAATTTGTATGAAAAAATCGATATTGTGCCATCGATTTTTCGATAGCTTTTGGCACGAGGGAAAAAATTTCCGATACTAAATAATATGTGCATTTCATCTATAGCACAAAAAAATTTCAAATATTTATTTTGCATGATATTAATTTATTGTGTATCAATATGTTACGGATTTTATTTGTATTATAATTTTCGATTCGCTTCAACTTCAAATTTAACGGTGTTAGTTTTCATTTAAGATCTATTTCATTTAACTACATAAAACTGCAACCTTGCACAGTATACAACACGTCTTGTAAAATAATATTTTGTTCATTCTTTATCACACTTCTTTACATAAAAAAATAAAACCATTATGGCATGATAGTCCCGTTACGTAGAATAGCCAATAGGATTACTACACTTGGTAGCGTAAGGATAGGAAGAAGAGGAAGAGAAGACAATCGGTCTTTTTTTGTTGAATGGCGACGAAGAAATCAGAAGCGAGTTAGTAGGCAACCGCATTAAAGAACAGACGTGTTCGGTAAAAAGAAAACTTCCTTGAAAGTTTAGTGCGCTGTAGAGCTGGCAAACTATCGATAGTATTGATAGTTTTATTTCCATTAGACTATCGATAGTTTTCTCGATAGCGATACTATTTTTGAAAAAATTTATTACCAAATTGGCAATAAACATCTAAGTACATATCAGTCATTTACTTAAATACCGTCATAACTCAAAGTAATAAATTTATGAACTTAGTAATACAGACTTCGTGTGTAACGGATCAACTATTGATAGAAGAACACTTTTTAATATCTCCACTGAGTTGTATTTAAATTGAAAACTAAACTCATTTGAAAATTAAATTTAACATTTGGTTCGGTATATTTTCCGAGTAATTGCGGCAGTCAGACCATTTGTGCAGGTCTTACAAATATTTTAAATTTTTCTCAAAGATATGATGGATTAATTCTAGGAGGGGATTTGAATGCAAAAAATATTTCATGGGGAGATTCAGTAAACAATTTCAATGGTGAAATTTTATTTAACTGGCTCCAAAATGAATCATTTTCACTTACTAGGATATGTGACTCTTACCCTACTTTTCCAGGTGGCTCTTCTCATCTAGATCATTTTGTAATAAGTAATAATATTATTGACTCGGTTAATAATAATTACAGAACTTTCACTCTTTCAACTTTTTCGGATCATATTCCTCTAAAATTACAAATAGTATTTCCAAATTTTAATTTTCTTTTTAAAATTCCTGAAAAATTTGTATCGTTTAAAAATACGGATTGGAGTAAATTTAAATTTGATATCAGTTGCACTTACTAAATCATTTTCCTCCTGAAAACAGAAACTTATCAAACAATGAAATCGATTATTATATTGATGAATTTGTTGCCACAGTGAATTTTATTACTATAGTTCATTCTACGATTTCGAGAAGGTTAGATAATAAGTTTATTATATCGGAAACAGTCAAAAAATTACTAAGAATAAAATACAATTGGCAAAAAGATCTTAAGAGATTATTTCATCAAACTTTAGACAGAAGTCATCCTGATTATTTACTAATTTCAAAACAAATTGAATTAATCAAAATTATTATTAAAGAACAAATAGAGTTGGAACAAGCAAAAATTTTTGGAGATAAACTTACAAATATAACTCCTGGTCCATTTGCTTATAAAGAAATTTTTAAAGTTATTGGAAAGAAAAACAGATCAGTTGCTAAAGATATTTCAGTAAACGGTTCTATCATTAATAATACAGATGAAAAATTAAATGCTTTATTGGATTATTTCTCTGCTGTTTACCAATTTTCGACTCTCAGTCGAGATACGTCCAACATTGAAAGAACAATTAATGATACTTTTTCTCAAATACCGAATAATATTGTTGCTTTCAATGAAGATATTTCTTCGTTAAATATTCTAGGAAATGTAAATCTTGTTTCACTTATTGATGTAGTTGAAATTTCCAATTTAATTAACAACAAAAAGTCGTGTGGGTTAGATAATATATCAAATTATTTAATTAAAAAATTTCCAAAAAATGCATTTAAGTATCTTACTATAATTTTTAACAATTGTATTAGCAATTGTTACTTTCCTGACGATTGGAAGGTTGCTAAAATTATTCCTATTCAGAAACAGAAAAATAATGTTGATATTACAAATTTAAGACCAATTTCTCTATTATATAATTTAGGAAAGTTTTTCGAAAAAATTATTCGTAAAAAAATGGATGTAGAACTATCAGTTCCATACATCTCTCAATATCAGTTTGGGTTTAAAAAAGGAAGCTCCACGACACATGCACTTTTAAAATTTCAAAATGATGTAATTCAACATCTTAGAATACGTGAATGCACGGTTGCGATTTCTCTTGATATAGAAAAAGCATTTGATAGAGCATATCATAACGGGATCTTATATAAAATGGTTTCATTAGGTTTTACGAAACCTATTATAAAACTTTTTGGAAGTTTTTTTGAAAATCGAATATTTTGTATTGAAATTGATAATGCTCTTTCACAGCAGGGAATTGTAGCTTGTGGAGTTCCACAAGGTTCAATTTTGGCTCCACATCTATATAATATATTTATATCAGATTTCCCACATGAGTTTAATAGTTCTTTAGGCATTCTTTATGCGGACGACTCCCTTTTATATTCTCATGATGAATCTCCTCAGATTGCACTTCAGCGTGTATCTTCACATCTTCATCATGTAAATGATTTTTATTCGTTTTGGGGCATAAAAATAAATGTATCAAAAAGTCATGCAATGTGCGTAAGGAACGCATCAGGAAAATGCAATTACAAAGTTGTTCCAGAAAGCAAGCGTTTAAAATTGTCTTTGAATGGTAGCGAAATTTTATTCGAAGACAATTTTAAATATCTTGGCATAAATTTCAATAAGCTTCTTAAATTCAACAAGCATGTTTTATACAATTTAGGAAGAGCAAATAAAGTTAAAGGTGCTTTATCAAAATTATTCAATAATAAATCTTTGCCTGAAAAAACTAAATTACTGTAATACAAAGTTACTATAAGACCTATATTATTATATGCGTTTCCAATTTGGTTCAGTATTTCACCAACTTTTATGAAAAAAATGGAAGTATTTGAAAGGCATATTTTACGAAAATGTGTACAAAGAAATTATAAAACACGTTTAAAAAGATATTCAAATAATTATATTTACAATAAGGCTTCTATTTTACCAATTTCCGAATATGCTTTTAATTTCCTAAAACGATTTATTGAAAAATTATTTAATTTTGATGGCGATTTAATGCAAATTATGATTTCTAATGAATCCGAATTTAGTTGGTCAAATACAAATTATCTTTCTGCAATAGGTATTTTGCGGGAGCCCCCGGAAAATATTTCTGGACAAATTTTTTATAAGGTAGTTACTTCTGGTACCCACAGAGGTTAACATGTAGTTTTTTTAGTTTAGTTTTAAGTTTAGTTATAAGTTTATGTGGTTTTTTTTTATTTTTTTTTAGTTCTAAGTTTATTCTGAATAGATCACTCTATTAGAAATTGTAAATGTCGGGAGCAAGCATTGTAAATTCTTTTTGTAAAACTTTATTTAATTTAATAATATTTCTTTTTGGTGTTTATGCACGTTGCAATAATCAATGTTAATATAATTAAAATAATACTTCATAGTTTTAAGTTCTCTCATTCATTGTTTAAACAAAAAAAAAAAAACTGTAATGAATTTTTTAAGTCTCAATAAATAAATAAATAAAAATAAATACATTCCCAACTCTTCGTCTCCTGCTGACATGAAATGACTTACTTTAACACTAACTGCAAGTAAGAAAAAAATTACGCTGTTAGAGTTTTGCCTAGCAGAATTGATGGAATAGAGACGGCATATATCCTTTTGTGTGCTATCTCCCTTTTTATCATCTCTTATTTTAACTGAGTTGCTTAAACAGATTCCTTAACAGCCGTGTTAAATTAGGTTAGGTTGAAAAGAGGGAAGATTATTGGGAAGATACCCCAATATAAACCTTAACCAAACATTATAATTTTAAGTCTTCACTTAACATTAACTAGAAATTAATGTTAAAGTTAGTCATTTTAAGTTACGTGTAGACCTCAAGTAAAATAATTCAATGCTATCGATAGTATCGATAGTTTTCCAACAAACTATCGAAAATATCGAATGGCGTGACTATAGATAGTTTGCCAGCTCAAGTGCGCTTAAAATACTTTTATACTTAAAAATAAATCCTAGAATTTGCAAATACATGTATAATCTGTGAAAATGTAACAAAGTGAAAATGCAACAAAGTGAAAATAAACTAAGTTCAACCGCATACGACGGTCTGAAAAGTAGAAAAGACAAAATCGCATATGGTTATTTATATGTATGTGTGCAAGAAAATGTATTCTCGTTGGTGCGGTGAAAAAACACTATTTGTTAAACTAACGAAAGTATTTAAATATTAAAAATTTAAGAAAAGAAGTCTGTCTCATGGAATATTCCAAATTGTCTCCTATTTTGTAAAAGGTGTTGGCGACAAGTGTTTACCTCGTTAGTACACATTTGCGTTTTGTGATCCAAGAACAGTCAAATCAAAGAAAATAAGAATTTTGGAAAAAAAACATGTGCTGAGTTTATGCATGGTTTCAAAGTAAAAATTTGGGAAAACCCCATAAAACTAACAAAAAAAAACCGTATCTTTGGGAAATATGTATGTCAAATAATAAGAAATTTTAATTACATAGCGCCTGTTGTAATGAAAGAAAAAAAATAAAAATCGTATACTTAGTGAGACTACTGTACAAGAGTAAGCAAAATCGAGCAGAGCTCGTAATAATTGGTCCCTCTTGTGCTTGTTGGCAGAAAAAAACACTCGTCCACTAACACGATGCCACGCTGTCGCGAAAAAACCCTAAAAATTCGTTCTTCTTTGGCTTGCTCTTCGCTCAACCAACGACCGTTTTTGTTCGATCATGTGTTCACTCGAGACCCTTTATTTCGTAAAATATCGCAAACGGTCTTTTGAGCATGTATGTGTGTTGCGAGTGTTGATAGGTAAACATTTACATACATGAAGATTAATTTTGTTTTTGTTGTGCACATATCTGTCTTATATATATATTACAATTACACTTCGTTAACAAATAGTTTGATTTACAGATATTTTTATTGTTGTTTATTACTATCTTCTCCCTTCCTCTTTAATGCTTTGTCTCTGACGAAATATTTAAGACAGCAACATAAAGCAAACGCAACAATAAAAATAAAGACCTTGTTTGCAAACACTTTGCTTGTTTTGCTCACTCACTGACCCTCAGTAGCTGAGCAACGAACTATTCTGTTCGTATCATGCGGTCAGTAAGAGACCGATTCGTGTGTTACGCTCAACTCATAACCCGGGAGCGAGAACACGATTGAAAGGAAAAAGAGGGTTGCTGTCAGTGATGCCAACAATTCAGAGGCAAAACGAGCCAACCAAGTAGTCAAAAAGAGCTAAATTTAAAAATTAGATATTTTTCCGTTTTAAATCTATGAATGTATTTATTATTCAATTTGTACTTCAAGATTTTTTAACATTAATAAAAAATAATAGTAAGAAAAAATAAAAGATCCATTGCTAAAAACGGTGTATGTACTGCAGCATATAATGCAAGATTTGTTTGCGCAATTTACGTTTGTGTTGGAACTTCTGATATATCTGGCTAGGATAGCACAATATCGTTAAATGGAGCCATAAATTTTTTATGCTTTCGAGTCTCCGAACGGCGAACTAAATCAAAATATTTCGCTCTTATAATTAATTTGCAACATTTGCACAAAGCTTAACATGGATCTTTTGTTGGTTTAATCCATTTTTTTAAACGAGGAATTTGATTCCCAAGTTTTCCTGTTTTGCAGTAAGAATCCATTTCAATAATTTGTCAAAAATTTTCTAATTATTCAGAAACGAACACACTAAATACATAAATATATCTTACATAGTTTCAAAAAAGTATCTGAATTTGCAACAAAACATATTTACCAAAAATGTAAATGCCTCAAAGACGAAACAATAGGGTAAAAACGAGAAAATTTACTATAAGATGCGAAAAGTGCTAAACGTGCCGTTTTTAAAATTGAAAAGAGCTGTGTTAGCTCTTTTTTTAAAAAAAGAGCTAAAGGGAAAATTTCGAGTTAAAAGCAATCAAAAAGAGCTAAATCTAGCTCTAAAATAGCTAAGTTGGCATCGCTGGTTGCTGTTCAGACACTGAGTGATTCAATCTCATTTCTTTAGGTCTTTTGAGTGAGAAGACCGCACAAAGAAATTTGGTTGAGCATATTTTGCGAGCTCTGAAATCGATTCAACTACAAACTTATGCACATACATACTTACATGTGTACATATATACACATGTATGAGGCAGAAAATTTTTACCAACTATATTTTAATAATTGTATCAAATAAAACAAGTTATGCATAAGTCAAATTATCAGAAAAAATTTAAATATGCATTCTATACATATGTATATATAAAATTTAAAAAAAAAAATATCAAGAAAGAATTATGAAAACGATACTCATATCAAACAATCACATGCACAGTATATGTAAAACGTAGTCGTACGGGAAATTTCCCATACCATAAATCCATATGGAAATGTGAACTGTTCATAGCCTCTAATTTCTATTGTAAGGATGTTAATTTGATGAGCTGTACTGCTATTTCGTCTGGCACAAATGACTGGTTAGTTTTGATATGGTTGATATGCAACAGGGGTTGATATGCTAGTTCTGATAGTTTGCCAAGGCTCGCGTAAGATGAGACAGATTTAGTTACAATTGATTGCTGGCCGGACATTTGGATGAAATCATGTTTAAGGATGATAGTTAGCAAACCGGACCCTAGTAGACTTATTGGGATAACTTCCTTTCCATAAACCGCTGTGGCATGTGTAGAGGCTCGTGATGAATATATCCATTTTTTTATGAGTTAAGGGTGTCCAGTACCCCATTTCTGTAACTTGTGAGAAGTTCTCGCATCGACAAAAATTAAATAATTTTATTGGTTGTCCTATTTTACACAGGGTTACTCAAATAAAAACTTGTATAAACTTTCAAAAAATATAAACAAATACATTTTTTTTTCTTACTCACCCTGTGTTTCACAGGATGATAACAATTTTTTCGACTCGAAAAGTTCTCACATTCCTTACAGAAATGAGGCACAGGTTACATTAGTTGGAAGCTTCCTCAACATGCAATGTGGTACGGTGATATTGTTGTCTGCGGGATTACATTTTGTGCTGACGTGCCGCCATTGTTCTGGTCTAGTGTTTTCTAGGATGGTTGAAATTCGATTGGCAACAAAGGTGTTGAGAGACACTGATGAGTTTATCAAAGACAGAACAATTTCCGAATCATTCCACAACCAAACTTGGCTTGTAAACTGAAGATCAGCTATTATTCTTGTAGCTAGTTGTGCTCCAAGTACAGCTGTGCATACCTCCAATCGTGGAATGGATTGAGCTTTGATTGGGGCTACTCGGGACTTCGCACAAAAGATTTGTGACATGACTGTTCCATGTTTCATGGTAGATCGAACATAAGCCACAGCACCGTAAGCCTTTTCTGATGCATCTGTAAATATGTGCAATTGTACAGATTCTGTGATTCCACCTTTGAAGATGTGTCTTGATATTTTTAGCGTTTTCAGTTCATTCAGGTCTGCGTGGAAAGTAATCCTCTTGGTAAGCATGAATTTGGGTAGAGCTTTTTCCCAATCGAGTTTTAGCTTCCACAACTCTTGTATGAATATTTTTGCAGTGACAGTGATAGGAGACAGAAGACCCAATGGATCGAAGATTCGTGCGAGATCCGATGTCACAGTCAGTTTAGTTACTCTTTTATTATCAATAATATTCACCTTTATGCTTAGTTGATCTTCTTTCGGCAGCCACGTGAGTCCTAGTGTACTGATGGAATCTGATTTGCTGCTCTCGAAGTCCAAATTCAGTTCCAGATCATCTTTTGGAAAATTTTTGAGCAGTTGGGGGTGATTGGCACAGCATTTTCGCAAATTGAAGCCGCTTAACTTCATGATCTGCTGAAGTTGTTCTTGCACCTGAATTGCGGTGTATAAGTTATCGCTTCCGCCTAGTCCATCATCTACATAGAAGTTTTCTTTTAGAAACTGTGATGCCAGAGGATACTGTCTGGCATTTTCCTTTGCCAATTCTTGCAGGCATTTAGTTGCTAAATAGGGAGCTGCTCTTGTTCCATATGTTACAGTGTTCAGTTGATAGTATGAGAGTGGTTCTGAAGCATCTGTCCGCCAAATTATCATTTGAAAACGGTGGTCCTCAGGAGAAACCAAAACTTGCCGATACATCTTTTCTACATCTGTGGAGAATACGAACCTGGGAAGTCTAAACCTTAATAAAATTGAAAACATTTCGCTTTGTACTATTGGTCCTGTATACATCAAATCATTTAAAGAATGCCCTGATGTTGTTTTGGCTGAAACATCTAATACTACCCTCAATTTGGTTGTGGAGCTGTCCGGTTTTAGAACGCAATGATGTGGGATAAAATAGTTTGGTGAGCGAATAGAAGTTGATATCTTCGTCATGTGTTTCATATTTCCATGAATTTCTGATATTGACTTCTCAATTCGGGGTTTTTCTGCAGTCGATGTTCTAACGACAAGAAACGATTCAGAGCGATTTTCTAAGAGTCACCGAGGATTTCAGGATCTTGATGGAACTGGATCTTTACAACAAAACGATTTCCATTGTTCCGCGTTGTATGATGCACAAACAGCTCTTCATATTTTCTTTCTGCTAGTGACAGCGCCCTTTCAGTCGACTTAAGTTCATCCAGTTCCCACAGTCTTGCAATGGAAGCCTCAAGGTTGCCATTAGTTGTGGATACTCCGCATATAAGCTGTGTAGGATTTTTTACTTCTATTTTTCCAGAAATTATCCATCCAAGCACAGTATTCTGGAGGGTTGGTAATTGTGGAGATAGTTCGATTTGTCCAACTGAAAGTAGTTGTAGAAAGTGTTCAGCACCCAACAAGATGTCGATTTTGTCCGTTCGGTTGAAATGTCCATCAGCTAGTACCAAGTTTTTGGGTAATGGCCAGTCATTTATGTTGATGAATTGTGCCGGCTGGGGAGAAATAATTCGCGGAAGGACAAATGCTTCGAGTTTCGTTGTGAATCCATTAATTCGAGAATGTAATGCTATGTTAACTCGGTGCTTTGTTTTAGTGGTGGTGCTTCCGATTCCACTAATGTTTGCCGATGACGGCTGCATTAGGATACCAAGTCGTTTGACTAGACGCTCAGTGATACAGTTTACCTGGGATTCTGAGTCAAGTAATGCGCGGCATTCAATTTCTGATGAATCAGTTTTAAGTTTAACTACTGCAGTGCCAAGGATCACAGCTGATGACGACTGTTGACTTGCTGTGGTTAAAGAAGTAACTTTTGATTTGGTTGAGCACCCTGGTGTTGCAGGAGAAGTCGTAGCTTCTACAATGGTCGTTGCAGAGGATGATGCTGCCTGAGGTTTTTCTTCATTTAATTGTTTTGACGGGTAGTTCTTGTTTTCTAGATGCAATAGCGAGCTATGTTTCTTATTGCATTTCATGCACCCCTTGAGGTACATTGTTTTGAAGAATGACCAGATTTACACATAATTTTTGTTTTTGGATGAAATTTAAGCGCTCGTATGGCTTGAGTTGTTGAAATCGTTGGTAACGATATAGCTGGTGAGGACCTATTTTACAAAGCACGCACGAAGGCTCAATTGATTTAGATGGTGCAGCTGTTGCACATACCTTCGAAGATGGCTTTTCTTTTTGGCCCATTGCCTCCATTGATTGAAATCGAGTTTCCAGAAAACCTAGGAAGTGTTTGATTTTCTGCAGTTGTTTTGGATTTCTGATTGATCTTTCATATTGCTTATGAGTGATTCGATCCAGTTTCTTTACGAGGAGGTGCAATAGTATAGGGTCCCATGATGTAGTGTCGGTTCCAAGATTTTGCAGTGCATGCAGACATTCCTGAGTTGTGTCATGCAGTTGCTTGATTGATGCAATTGTTGGCCCGAATGCAGGTTGTTCAATCAGCTGCTGTATTAATGATGCGACCAAAATTCGTCTATTGTCGTATCGCTCTTTTAGCATTTCCCAGGCTGTCTCGTAATTTTCTGCAGTCGCTGAAAGGTGACTTATGAGCCTTTCAGCTTCACGTGCTACATTAGCCTTCAGGTACCACATTTTTTGGACTGCAGGAATCCGCTGATTGCCTACAAGTTGCAGAAATAAGTCACAGAAGGTCCTCCATTTGAGGTAGTCGCCGTCAAACCTAGGAATTGCTATCTTAGGTAGCGGTACTCCAATAGGCTGATCATATGGAGTCGGTGGTTCGGGAGCCACTTGGGAAGCCTTCTTAAAAATTTCAAATATCTTCGCTTCTAAGGTAGTGTATGTAGTCATGTTGTATCCTTCTTGAACCGGATCATGACTGGTTTCCCATATTGTAAAATGTAAGTTCTGGATTTGGTCCCACAATTTTTCTTTCAGCTTCATAATCTCGGCTGTCGGATCCATTGTGAGCAATCGCTCTAGAGACCCCATCATTACACTTTGCCTTCTTTATAAAAGCGATAGTTGCAGATGTCGTACATCCTACCTCACCAGCGGGTTTGATTATTGGTGTGGGTTTGTCAGCGATTGGTTGTTGAACTGCCTCCCCTGCAGATGATTTCATCAGACTTGTCTCAAAAATATCCTTGTATTTGTCGACAAGCTCTGAGATGTTTTTGTAGTAATCTTTAGCAAAGTAGTCGTGGTCTAACGGAATTTGATCGAGGCAACGGATTTTGCTGCCCGTGGTCTCAAATTCCGACCAAGCGCTATCTAGCCTTTCGAGTCGTTCCTCATAGTAAACAACAGTTTTCCTGATAGCTGAGTCCTTTTTAAAATTGCGGACTATAGTTTCGATCACGTCACCTTTTGCCAGCTGTGATTCTATCAGCTTCTTGAAAGTGTCCATATTTGGTTTCTCAGGAGTCACGATTTGAGTTGTTGAGTCTTCCAGCTGCCTGAAGGGGAATGCTCCAGTGTAGAAATTTGTTGATAAATATTGATCCTAGTTGCCTGAAGAGAATCATCCAGTGTAGGAAGTCTTACGATGTATGTTAATCCTAGCTGCCTGAGAGGAGTGCTTTCAGTGTAGGAAACTTCAAAGACGAATATTGATCCTGTGTCAGATCACGTTGGGGTCACCAATGTTTAATTCAGTAAATGAATAGGGTTAAACTATTTTGTTTAACCTGTTTGGACTATCTTCAAGGCGATTCACCAGGAAGATTTATTGATGCAACTCAAGCACTTGAAACTTGGTTGCGTGGTTAAATCACTTTTGGTAAAACAACTATGTTTCTTTGCAAAATATAATTGAACAAATGTTTTATCTAACTTTCTTTTTTATATACTAACTTATTGATATGTCATTAAAATTTTCTACTATTAATTGTATTGCTTAATAAAATTGAGGTCATAAACTTTTGCTTTATTAAGCGTATTGCTTAAGTACAAGTTCATTGTACAAAAAAAAAACAATCATTTATGCATGATACCAAGTTTGCAATTATTTATGACCCAATTTTGATATTCTTATGCAGAGTAATTATAAACAGTGTCTTATTTCTTTTTGTTTAATTTTGAAGTGCAATGAATGTTTTAAAATAATAATAATTTTGTTTAATTGTGAGGTGCAATGAACTACAGGAGAAGTGAAGTTTAAAATATAGGTCAGTGGTTCTTTCTTTTTGTGAAAGTATGAACAGTAAAATTTAAAAAAATAAAAACAATTTTTACACATACCAACTTAAGAGTGCTAAAGGCCTACAGATAGTATTAAAGAGCATAGATTCATGTGTTGAACCTGAAGAAGTAAAATGTGCACTTATCGACCAGGGATTTAAGGTAAAAAATGTTACCAACATAATTAACAGAGAAAAGGTCCCCAACCCCTATTTCGAGTTGAACTGGAGCCGAATGACATACAACTGAAAAAAAATGAAACCCATCCAATTTATAAGGTAAAGTATCTCTTACACAGAAAAATCACAGTTGAAGAGCCACGTAAGCGTTCAGGCCCCGTTCAGTGCCATAATTGCCAAGAATATGCCAACACAAAAACTTACTGCAAATTACCTACAGTTTGTGTTATTTGCGGTGAATTGCATGGCACTGCTACCTGTACTAAGCCAAAAGATCAAGCAGAAAAAAATTCAGTAATTCAGCCTCTATTTCGTGTTGAACTGGAGCCGAATGATATACAGTTAAAAAAAATGAGACGCACCCAATTTATAGTCTAAAATACCTTTTACACCGAAAAATCACAGTTGAAGAGCCACGTAAGCGTTCAGGTCCCGTACAGTGCCATAATTGCCAAGAATATGGCCACACAAAAACCTACTGCAAATTACCTACAGTTTGTGTTATCTGCGGTGAATTGCATGGTACTGCTAACTGTACCAAGCCAAAAGTACAAGCTGAAAAAAAATGCAGTAATTGTGGAGAAAATCACACCGCTAATTACAGAGGATGCCGTGTATATTCTTTCGTTAAACAGGCTATGGGTCAAAAATCTAAATTAGCTCCAGTTCAATCAGCAAATGCTTACTCCGCCACTCTTCCTCAAACTAGCCAACTAGTAACTTCACGTGTATCGTATGCCGATGCTGCTAAGACTAGTTCTATTCCCACACAAAATGTTCCACCGCCAAGTAATTCAACGAATGCAAACTCTAGCTTTAACTTTAGTCGTCTTGAAGCTACTATTGAGAATCTGGTGCTAACTATAAACAACTTTACAACAAATATGACTAGCATGATGCAAGAAATGCTGAGAATGCAGAATACTCTGCTTCAAGCATTAGTCAACAAACCATGAACACGTTAAAATTATGTTTCTGGAACGCAAACGGCATTCGCCAACATAAAAATGAACTTGAGCACTTCCTCACGGAAAAAAATATTGATATAATGATGGTCTCTGAGACTCACTTGACTTCGAGAAGCTGCTTTAAGATAAATGGTTACACTCTATATGATTCAAAAGACCCGAGGGGGAGAGCATGCGGTGGATCAGCAATTCTAATTAAGTCAAGACTCAAGCACTATATCCTTGAGAACGTTAGTGAAGAATATATGCAAGCTACGAATATTTTCGTAGAAAAATTTTTTTCGAATTTCGTGATATCATCAATTTACTCACCTCCCAGATTTTCAGTTACCGAAGATCAGTATGAGAAGTTCTACAAATCGCTTGGATCTTGTTTCGTGGCAGCTGGTGACTACAATGCAAAACATACGTACTGGGGCTCGCATCTTGTTACACCTAGCGGTCGAGCGTTATTTAATACAATTTCCAAAATGGGCTTAGATGTCATTTCGAGTGGGGAGCCTACTTACTGGCCTACTGACGTAAGAAAAATTCAAGATGTTGTAGATTTTGGCGTCACGAAAAATATCCATAGGGACTTAATTCAAGTATAGGCCTCTCTAGATCTGTCCTCCGATCACTCTCCCACAATAGTTACAATTTTCAACCCACTAAGGAGTGATTTAACTAACTCATATGTGAAGATGATTAATGGGATCAACTGGCTAGGATTCAAAAAATATCTGAGTAGTCACTGCGTAGAAAACATTCAGCTAAGATCATTTGATGATATTGAATTTAACATTGCCAATTTTAACGAAAATATTAAACAGGCTGCTAAACATGCCACTACCTCCTATCCGCAGACTGGCTTTAATAGAATTTATTCTACGGAAATTTAACGTCTTGTATGTGAAAAAAGGAGAGCTAGAAGAGAATGGCAGCCACACGGATCACCCCTAAATAAAATCGGACTTAAAGAATGTTCTAAACGACTCAAAGAGATGCTATCGTCGGAAAAGACTGCATTACTGGAAAAGTATTTAGAAGGTCTTGATGTAACGTCAACATCTAATTACTCTTTATAGCGCGCTACTAAAAATCTTAAAAGACCCGTTGATCTTAAATCACCACTGCGTACTTCGACCGAAGGCTAGGCAAGAAGCGATAGTGAAAAAGGTAACTTATTTTCTGAGCATTTAAAATCTGTATTCACTCCCAATTCATGTACGAGTGCTGCCGATTTACCGAGTGCAGTATCTCTACTCGTCCCTTAAGGTTTAAGATGCGTGAACTACAAAAAATAATTGCTGAACTCGACCCGAAGAAAGCTCCAGGTAGGGATGGGCAAAAAATATCGATATATCGAAATATCGATATTTGAGAAAATAAATATCGATATATATCGCCAATATTTCAAAAACCTATATATCGATACATCGATTCTTATTTACGAGTATCGGGTTTCGATACTTTTAAGAGCTATAGCCGTTTTTTAACTGTGACCCAACTAAGTCAGGTGACATTTTGGATTGTGTGGGTATAAACCTAAAGGCAGAATTTGTTTTTACTTTCAGTTCTGTTACGAATCAGCTGACTCTTTTTGGTTTATAAAAATCATATACATATAAGCCATTAGTTTTTCTCTCCTTAATTCTGTTATGTTGCGTACACATTACTCGATGCATGTCGGTATTCACTTTATGAATGCGATGGTAGAACTATAGCTAAAACTTTACAACAATTACGCCTGGGAACTGAAATTGTATTATTTTTTTGACATATGTTTATAAACGTTAAAAACCGAAAAGTTGTTCCCAGTTTCCCAGGAAATGAAAAAGTCTGGGAAAAGAAAAAATCTAATAACAATGGACGATGCAAAACTTTAGTGGAAAACTGAGACCATTCTGGTCCGAAACAGCTGATAATTTATTACAGAAAGAGTAACTATTAAAATTTATTAACAGAATAGCACAGCACAGAGCAGCAACAGAAAATAAAGACTAATGAAGTCTTAAGGAGCTACAGTAGGTTACGTATAACTTAACATAAATAGTTCTTTTGTATTAAATTTCTTAAAGTAAGTAATTGTACATTCGAAATTAATGCAGCAAAAAATATCGATATATCGAAATATCGATGTTTTCAAAAAATATATATCGATACTGTTCAAAAACATCGATACGATATATATCGATACATTTTCTTCATTTGCCCATCCCTAGCTCCAGGTATTGATGACATTAGTAACAAGATTGTCGGCGATGGCCACCCTAAGGTTGGTAATGCTAATTAAATGCAAATATCCCAAGCCTAGAGTAGAAGCACTATATTGTTATTAATTACGTGTAATTTACGTTTGTGTGTATTAGTATTTTTGTCGTATAAATAGGCCCTCAGGGCAGACATTTTTTCTTCTTGCTGCAACCACAAAATAAGTAAGTTTGTTCCAACTAATTTATCATTTTATATGTTATTTCTTATACATTCGTAATATTTTTATCTAGAGAATAAACAACAAGTAAACAACAAAGTCCGCCGTTGTGTACAGTTTATTTATAACAGCAAGAGCAACAAAGATGCTGATGAATTTGCCTCATATTGCAATAAGAATCTTGCTATTTATTTTTAATGCCATTTTACGGATGCAGTATTTTCCACATAACTGGAAATTTGCCAAGATAAAAATGATTCCAAATCCAGGCAAAGATCTTACCAAGGCTGAGTCATATAGGCCCATAAGCTTACTTTCAACAATTGCAAAGCTTTTCGAAAAGCTGCTGATGACTAAATTGTCCAAAATTTTAGCTGATAATGGGTGCATCCCGGACCATCAATTTGGTTTTAGAAGTCAGCATAGCACCATTGAACAAACTCATAGATTGGTCCAAGTTGTAAGAAGAACATTTGAGGAAAAGAAGTATTGTTCTGCTTTCTTTATTGATGTTTCTCAGGCATTTGATAAAGTATGGCACGAAGGCCTAGTTTTAAAATTGAAGACATATCTGCCAATAAACATACAAAAGCTTTTGGAAAGTTATATTATTGATAGGAAGGTCACTGTTGTGGAAGGAGAGTTCACGAGTGTGCCCGAATCTATATCTTCCGGTGTGCCACAGGGTAGTATTCTGGGGCCAGTTTTGTATTTAATATATACTTGTGATATGCCTGTGAGCAATAACATCCACACTTCTACATTTGCCGATGATAGAGCCTGCATGAGTATGCACAAAAACCCTGATGAGGCATCCCGCCATCTCCAAGAACACATTACCCAGCTTAAAATATGGTTGAACTTATGGAGAATTAAATTAAATGAGCAAAAGTGTGTCCATATAACGTTTACGTTAAGAACAGATACTTGTTCTCCCATTCGAATCAACAATCAAAATATTCCTCAACATTCTCAAGTGAAATACCTTGGTATACATCTTGATCAAAGGCTTACATGGAAATATCATATTGACTCTAAGTTAACCCAAATGAAACTTAAATTAACTCAAATATATTGGTTAATTGGCAGAAATTCAACACTCAGCCTAGACTGCAAACTTTTGATATACAAGTCGCTTTTGAAGCCAATATGGTGCTATGGAATTCAGCTATTGGCACTGCTTCAGCTTCAAATATTGAGAAAATCCAACGAAGGCAAAACAAAATTTTACGTTTGATAACATCGGCTCCATGGTACATTAAAAATTCAAATATACATCGTGATTTAAATATGCCACTAGTGACTGAAGAAATTGCAAAATACGCATGCAAATATTTAACTTAACTTGAGTCACATCCTAATCCGCTTGCCCGTAATATTTTGAACTTTACTGGACATATCCGCCTAAAAAAGAGGGACACAAGGGCGCTTATTCTCAACACTCCAGATGGGACTTCTTGAAAATACTTTTATTTTTTTCCTTTTTGATTATCAATACTTATGTATTATTTATAACTATCACTAAGTTTATGTCCTAATAATTATATTTAGATTTAAGATTTGATTACTTATTGTTAGTTAATTTTTGAAGATACAATATATAAAATATGAAAAAAATAAAAAATTTTCGTAATTTGTACATAATTTTTTTTAGGAAATAGAAGTTATGAAAAAAGCAGAAAATCCAGAGATAGAGGAAGCGCTTTACACATGGTTTTTGCAGCAAAGAGACAATTATATCTCAATTTCCTCAGAAATTTTAAAAGCAAATGCCAAATTCTTTTATGTAAATATTACTGGGAAGGACGATTTTTCAGCGAGCTCAGGCTGGTTAGATAAATTTAAGTTGCGGCATGGTATTCGTTATCTAAAAATTTGTGGTGAAAAAGTTTCCAGCGATGAAATCGTCGTAGAGCCTTTAAAAAAAAATTTGCTGACATCGTTTCTGAGATGGATTTGAGTGAAGAGCAAGCTTATAATGCAGACGAATCTGCAGCTTTATGGAGAGTATTGCCTGGTAACACATGGGTGCATGCAAAGGAAAAGTCAGCCCCAGGGAGAATAATTTCCAAGGATCGTGTGACATTTATGCCATGTTCAAATGCTGCAGGAACACATAAACTGCCTCTTTTGGTTATTGGCAAATCTGCTAATCCAAGAGCCTTTAAAGGTTATAAGATTCCAGTGGTATATAAAGCAATTAATAAAGGATGGATGTCAACGTCCTTTTCTTCGACTGGTTCAAAAACCATTTTATTCCAGAAGTAAAAGGTTTTTAACACAGGTTAACAGACCACTCAAAGCATTATTGATATATCCTTCACATCCTAAATCAGATGAAATTAATTTTGACCCAAATTTAAAAGTTCTTTTTTTACCACCAAATTGTACGGCAATCTTACAGCCTATGGATCAAAATTTGATACAAAACGTTAAAGTTACTTACAGAAAACAATTACTGCAACATATTTTATCAGAAATTAGGTGTGTTGCACAAGATTTTGTACAAGTTCGGACTAATGAGAGAAAAATGAAAATTACTCTCTGATTATGCAAAAGTTATCCAAAATTGCTGGAACGCAAACAATCATAATTGCATATCTTGAAATACTAGTGCTGCTTACTTTTTAAATAAAATTTTATTTTAGTGACTTTAGTCGCTTAAAACGCATAACATTATAAAAACACAAAATTTGCATCATTATCAACAGCTGTAAAAAGTAAATGAAAAAAGCTCCAAAAAGTAGAAGCTACGTAAATTATTGAAAAAAAATATAAAAAAAATTTTCTTCATACTAAAGAAATGGAGAAATGTGCACAAATGTACTTACAACTTAAGCTTTATTTCAAAAACCTTCCATTTTGCTTTTTAATAAATCTGTGTGTAAAAACGTTTCTTCTATATTTGCAAATTTCCTGATCAATATTTCAGTTTCATATGTAAACAAAAAACAGCTGATTATTCCATTCTTGTCCGAACTTACCCAGAAGAAAAAGTTCGTGTAGTTTGTACAGGAAATGAAAAAAATTACTCTCTCATTCGCTCTCAAAATTGCACAAAAATTGCTATCTGGAACGCTTTTGGATTACTTTGTACAATTTCGGACTGTTTTGTTATGCATCTGGAACAGACCTATTGATAATGATGATGTATACGTGGTTAAAGTTTTTAAAATGTTTAACCTTAAAAATGCTGCTTATTTCTTGGACTTTGCATGGCAAAGCATTAGTAAAAAAATATTCAGAAAAGCTGGTCTGCATTGTGGCCAAGGAATGCATCGTGTTGGAATGATGAAGATATGATACCGCTTCAGATTCTGTGTCATGAACTACAGTCTGATGGCATCTATGATGACATGAAATCCATCCAAAATATTATTGGAGCTATGAATTTCAGTAATGGCATATGGGCATTTCCAAGGCACATTCACAAGGTAGTAGCGGAAATTCAGCTGAGCTATTTTTTTTCAAATTAAAGTTCATCGGAAACTTCAAAAATTTTTTACGAAAGAGAAATTAAAAGAAAATGTTAAAAAAATTCAATATGAAAAATATTTTATTAAAAAAAATTCTGTGAAAACAAATTTATAAATATGAAAAAACTATTAAAAAATTGTGAGAAGTGCTAAACGTTGCAAATGTTGTTAGTGGTACCTGCCGCGGAGAAATATTTTCAAAGTTATGTGAATAATTTTTATTATTGTTATGTTAAACAAATTCTATTTTTGAAGTTTTTGATGAACTACAACCCGTGTTGTTTTTTTCATTGTTGTATTTTTTCATTGTTTTTGTAATCCTGATACTACCTGGAAATGAATCTGCCTTGGGCATTTCCATATCAGCGTACGTGACATTTGTACGCCTACAAAGTGGAATAGATTCTGAAAAAATAGAGGTAACTCAAAAATATTTTGTTGTTATGTTCCATTCAGGGCGTACTATATGCGAAAAAAAATTATTACATTTGGAACCCTGTTGTCCAAAATATCGAGGGAAATAAGGGCATAGCGTACGTGACATAAAACGGAACTGATATCAAGGTGCATGTAAAAGTATACGAAAATCTGCGAATTGTGAAGTTTTTTTCTTGTTTTAAATTTCTTACACGAAGCCAACTATTTTTCCTTTATTATCAGTAATTTTGAAATAAAAAAGAATTTTCGCTGATTTTATAATGAATGAAGTTTAATAGCGTACGTGACATAGCGTACGTGACGGATTTTTCTCTTATAATATTCTTAAGTAAAAAAATGTTTTTTAATCTGTGGAAATAAATAATAATGGCTTGAGTCGAAATTTCGTGTTTTGAGATATTATGGGTTTTGCCTAAACTAAATTGCGTTTGGTTTTTATATATAAAAATCTGCAAAAAATTATATTTTACATATGAAAAATAGTTTTGTACAATAATCTGTAATTCTTGGAATTGAAGGTTGCAATAATTATGTAAAGATAAATATAATTTGAGGGGAATTTTTGCAGCCTGTGTATTCCTAATACATACATCACATATGTACATACATACATATTTTGCACTGAAACTCACGAATCAAACTGGGAACACAACTGGGACGAACAACGGATTTTTCGTTGCGAACTTTCATCATGGAAAATAAAACACATTTTTTCATATGAAAATTAAAACAACACCAGCGTCGAACGAAATCCGTCGTTCAAGACGAAATCTGCTATAGATTTATTTCTATTTCTTACGCCGACGAACGACGAACGACGAAAAACAATTTTATTTCTATCCTTGCACAAACAATAACTAATTATCCAATTATAAGATCTGTTGCATGGTGTAATTATACAGGTGACTGCGTGAGGACTTGTTATACAAAAATACGGCAACCATAGCTGTGTAAAGAACCGAAGAATGTCAAAAGCACAAAAATATTTGTACCAAAACCAAAACAAAATCGAAGTTTTTGACATTCTTCAGCTACAAACAGCGATGCCAACTATTTATAACCCAAACGCGCTATACCCCTCCTCAAAACGCGCCAGAACGCGCTAAGTTACAGCATTATCAAAAATGTATAGTCAAAACGCGCTATTTTCCTACGCGCTAAATTAAATTTTAATAAAGATCGATGTATATATTAGTAAATACGAGTACAATTAACTCTTTTCAGATTATGCAATATTGGTTCTTCGAAATTATAGACTAAATAACTAAAATCATTTAATACAGAATCAGTCTCGCTTTCCAAATATTCGAAATTCTTAGTTTTGATTTTAATTTTATTTGTCAAACTTTGTAACAACTTATATAAATTGCCGAATAGTGTTGCGATTCAAATGCTTTTGAAGTACAAAAAGAATAAATAATAATAAGTTATATACATTTTTTGGGTCACGAGTGCCAGTACATATTTTTAACTGTGAAATTTCAAAATATTTACCATTTACAATATTAAAATGCATTTTTAATTATAACCACAGTCAAGGGAATTTTATTTGCAACATCTGAATCATTAACGAATTTGAACAAAAAGTTAAATTTTGGATATTAGACAACTGTTAAATTTATACAAAAAAGTAAAAACATATTGAGCTGAAATGATATTTTTGACTTTAATCAAAACGCGCTAATTTAGCGCTTTTTTTATTAAACGCGCTAAGATGAAAAAAGCGCGTTTGGCATAGTTAAAACGCGCTAAAACTAGCGCGAAAGGCGCTAAATTGGCATCGCTGGCTACAAAGCACATAGAGCAAAAAATTATCAGCTGAAGTAGCGCTGCCACCTGTTTAAATTCACTTCGATCTGTTGCTTATTCGTCGTTGGTGTGCCGTGGTTGAGATTGTTCGTTCTTCCCAGTTGTCTTCCTAGCCGAAAACAAATTTTTTATTACAAACATTTTTTATTTCAATTGAAATTTGTTGAATAACTTTTTATAGAATATATACATACTAGGGATGTAACGAATGTTCGCATTCGCTTTCGCATTCGCAAATAATTCGCTTACTTTTGCTATTTGCATTCGCTTTTGCATTCGCTAAAATGTATGCGAATATTTAAAGCGAATACTAAAGACAAAAATATTGGAAATATTTTCCAGTTTTTTTTAAGAAAAGGCAGTGTTTAAATTGCGGGAAAATATTTTCTACTTAGGACTAGTGCGTTAAAACTTTTGAAAAATGGTAAGCAAATCATTACTTCGTTCAAAAAATTTTAAATGCAAAAATATTAACTATTCCTTCTTTGTTGTAAATTTTTTGCGAAACAAATGCCACTCATATTATTTCGCATTTAAACTTAAAATGTTGAAGATATATTTCATATGTTTTTCCCGAGATGAACAGAGTACTACTTCTGCAAAAAATTTTCGTGAACAATTAATTCCAATTTTTCTTTATATGTATTTTGGTAGTATTTTACAGGAAATGTTAAACTTAGTACAAGGTCTTAGGGCCAAAGTTCGAATGGGTTGATTGCCAAACATTTTGTAAATTTATTTTTAATTATTATCTATACTTATTTTAATATGATTTCATATATCTTTCAGTTTAACAATTTTTATTTCTAATAAATTAATAAATATTTGCTGAATTCAACTCAAGTAGATCTATGTATACAACATAACTTCATGTTCTTATACAAATTTAGTTTCATGTGCTTTTTTTAACGTATTGTAATATTTGCATTCGCTTTCGCAAAAATTAAAATGTAGTATTCGTTTTCGCATTCGCATTCGCTAAACTGGTATTCGTTACTTCCCTAATACATACAATGACAAGAAAATAAATTCGAGAACATTAATAAATAAAACAAAAAAAAAAATTTTTTAGTAAAATTAAAAAAAATTGTGTAAATTTAAGAATACTTTCGTACTGTAAACAAAATGATAACAAAATAAAATTTGTTTATTTTACGAAATTTCCAATTTTATAGAAATGTTTTGTTTTATACTAAATTCAATCAAATAAACGAAAAACATGGTACTATATACGAAAAAAATTGTACGAAATAATTTTTGTAACTTAACGAAATTCGTAAAATTACAAAATCTGTTTTCCTGCACAAGCCACAAATATTTTCGTAAAATGTACAAAGTTTTCGTTTATTGCACAAAAATTAAATTACGAAAAAGTATTTCGTATATTTATGGCCTAATTTTGTAAAACTAAACGAATTTTCGTTTTCGTTTCTGGTTGGAGCGAAAACAAAAATATTTTAAATTTTGTAAAACGATACGTTGTTTTCGCTTCTTGTCAAAATATTATAATTGAAAAATATATTATTCATTATAAAAAGCTGAATATAAAAATATTTTCAAAGTTAAATTTAATTAAATTATGGAATATGCACCAACGAAACAAGAAATTCTAAATCAGCGGCCCATAAATATTTATTGGATGTTTGTGAAACTTTGAAACGTTCAATATTTCAATGCTGGAGTGAAATGTTAATGTATATGGATATGTTTTCAATTATACATATGAACTCAGTCAAGTTCCTATTCAAAATCTCACAACTGCAATCGATAAGGTCTCATATCATTTCTAGACAACCTACTTACTTCACAAAATTTTCCCACATAAAGAAATAAAGAGATATCCTATTATCTTCTGTATTATAAAGGTAAAAATATTGCCAAGATACTCTAACGATTATAAATTAATACATATATGTATGTAATATTGTGATAAGTATTGTGCCAAACAAGAACTTTATAAAAAAAATGTATCTCACTACTTTTGATGGCCGAAATTTTTAATAGGAACTTGACCTTTTTTCACATTTATATTTTTGTGAAGATCTAACTACTTTTTGTTTTCTTTAATAAAACATTGCAAATTAAAGATCACTGCGCCAGTTTAAAAGGGCAGAGTTAAATATCATAATAGCTTAAAGAGAGAAACATAATAGTATATGTTGGCTCTTTCGTTAAAACAAGCGAAGTAATGAAAACAACTTTTAACAGCAGTTATGATTCATTATTTATTAATCTTCTAATTCGTATTCAATACAATAAAGCAAATTTACGGTTAAACGGCTTTAAAACAATTTGTATGACCACTCTGCTTGATTAACTTTCTAGAACAAAAAACCTTTTCTTTTCTTGTACTCCAAAGCGGTAGTTGATCTGCAGATTGAGCCGTTATAAAAGAGAAACATATTTATGTGTACATAAGTGCGTGCATAATTACATACATACCATCCACATTGAGAGCATGTATTTGAATATGTATTTAGGTATGTATGTACATATATACCTAGTTATGTATTTAAATTGAGAAATGAATCATAAGAAAATAAGAAGTAGGAAAATAACAAATTGAATAATACATTGACGGCGGTAACATTCCCCCCCTTGTAAGCGAACTAGGGGTCTGTGAGCTTGCCATCGTTATTACCGACGTCTAGGACTGCTATTTTTGACACGGGCCTCTCGAACGTACTAGATTTAGTTTTTACTTTGACACGACGAACTTGACCATCTTTAGCAGTGGTTATTTCTGTTATGATACCTTTTGGCCAACTGTTACGGGGAAGCGTGTCGTCTACAATTATAACTATGTCACCTACGGTTGGCGGCTTCACCCTTTCAAACCACTTGCCACGTGTTATTAATTTTGGGCCGTATTCACGAACCCATCTTTTCCAAAAATGGTTAGCAAACTGCTGGGTGTGATGCCATCGTTGGCGAGGATCGAAGTTAACTTCGCATAAGGGTTTGTATCCATCAGCTGACCCAAGAAGTAAATGATTTGGTGTAAGGGCGTCGTCCTCTGCAGAGTCTAGAGCCACAAATGTTAGTGGACGGGAATTTATAATGAATTCGACTTCCCATAGAGCGTTTCTTAACGTTTCGTCATTAAATTTGAAGGCGGGGCACATTGCGTAGAGGGTTGATTTTACGGTGCGCACAAGTCTTTCCCATGCGCCGCCCATGTGTGGTGCTGCAGGTGGGTTGAACCTCCACTTTATTTCATTGTAATTGGAGAGAACTTGACGGAGGTTCAGATTTTGTTTTTCTTCACGAAGAACTCTTTCAACAGATTTAAAATTTGTACCGTTATCGGTATATATTTCTTTGGGCGAGCCACGACGACTTATAAAATTTTGAATACACATGATGCAAGAGCTTGTATCCAGACTATGAGCAACTTCAATGTGAATTGCGCGAACTGTTAAGCAGGTAAATAGTACGCCCCATCTTTTTTCTCCGCGCCTACCCACTGTCACAAACAATGGACCAAAAAAGTCGACGCCTACATAAGTAAATGGCCGTTCAAAACTGGCGAGTCTTGCTTTTGGTAAAGACGCCATTAAGGGCGGTTGTGGTGAGGCTGATTGGTTTTTGCATCGTTGACATTTCGACCGAACGTTTCTATAAACGACTCTTAGCTTCGGTATGTAAAATCTTGTTTTGATTCTGCATATTGTGGCTTCGTGAAGGCAGTGGTGAAAATTTTCGTGGTAGTTTCGAACCAACAAAAACGTTATATAATGATTATTAGGCAGGATAATAGCATTATTGCAGTTTAGAGACTCAACTCTGCCACAAGCACGTAAGACTTCGTCATCGTCTAGGAAAATATTTAGTTGTTTGAGTTTGCTGCTTGGGTGTATTTTATTTTTATTTTTGAGACACCATATTTCCTTAGAAAATTCGCAAGCTTGGGCATACTTAAACAAAACATTTTTGGCCCTTTGTATATATTCAAAGCACATACCTTTACTTGATGTATCTCCTCGTACGATTGATTTTAATTTTTCAATGTAAAGTACAAAGTGTGAAAGTGCCATATAAAGGCGTTTCCAATTTAAAAAATATTCTATGTTGATTAATAAGGCTTTTGCTTTGTTGATAATAAGCAAGTGATTTCGCATTTCTTCTTTATTTAGGTCATTTATATCTGGGCATTTGGGCCACAAATTTTTGCTTTGTTTCAAAAAGGTAGGGCCATTACGCCACAAATCGTCATCTGTTGAACCGACTTTCGTTGCGAAGTCAGCTGGATTTGATTTGGATGGCACCCAATACCATTGGTTTAAATTTGTGGACTCCAAAATTTCACCAACTCGATACATCACGAATGTTTTAAAATTTTTTGGATCCATCGTTAGCCATTTAAGCACCGTCTTTGAATCGGACCAATAAAAACAATCAGTGCAATGTAGACGCGTAGCAGTTCGAATTTTTGCGGCTAAACGTGTACCAATTAACGCCGCTTGAAGCTCCAACCGAGGTATTGATATTGGTTTTAGTGGGGTAACTTTAGATTTGGCTGCTACAATAGACACATCGACATCGTCCTTCCTTTGTACACGGAAGTAGCATACTGCAGCATAAGCGTTTCCCCAGCATCGACGAACGTATGTAGTTGAACTTCAGGCTTAAATTTGAGTAGCTTAGAATAACATCTAGGAATGGCGATTGATGAAATTTTAGCTAGGTTCGAGAGCCACGAATGCCATTTTAAATGAAGGTCCTCATTGAGTTGATCGTCCCACTTTATACCTGAGCGCCAGATATCTTGAAGTAAAATTTTTAGGCCAACAGTGTAATGGGAAACAAGACCTAATGGATCAAAGATAGACATTAGGACTTGGAGAACTTCTCTTTTAGTAGGAACCAGGTCGGTGTGTAAAACATCCCTTCGAAGCCTCGAGAATCTAGAATTATATCGAAACACGTCATTATTTGATTCCCATTACATACCAAGAATTTTTTCAAGAGCTTTAAATGAGGTTCGAGTTTCCGAGCCGTCATCAGATAAGTGTTTTCGAACGAGCTCCGAATTAGTTATCCAGTTTCTCATATGAAAACCGGCAGCCGAATGGATCATTTTTACTTGAAGTGCGAGTTCTTTTGCTTCTTCTTCACTGTCAACGCTATCGATGAAATCATCCATGTAGTGATAGTGTTGTATAGCTTTAACAGCTCGAGGATACAGCTGTTCAAATTCCTCAGCATTTTTGTTTCTTATGAAGTGAGCGATGCACGGTGCGCAGCTTATACCGAAGGTTAGGGCTTTCATCACATACACACTAGGTTGTGTTTCGTTTTCAGCATTTTCGATCCACAAAAATCGTTGAGCGTGCATATCTGTATCGTTGACGCTGATACGATGAAACATTTCGGCTATGTCACCGCAAATGCCAATTTGCCCAACACGAAACTCAATTAAAATATTAAAGAGTGATGTGAGTAAATCAGGGCCACAGATTAAGAAATCATTTAAGGATTTGTTGTGTGACTTTGCTGCTGCGTCCCATACAAGGCGAATCTTACCAGGTTTATTTGGATTAAGAGCTACAAATATTGGTAGATACCATGTACGATTCGGGTAAGATAACATTTCAGAGCTCAGAACCTTTCGAGCATAACCTCTAGATATTAATTTATCAATTTCAGCTTGCATGGTTTGTTGTAATTGTGGGTCCTTTTTGAATTTTTTCTGAAGGCATTTAAGTCGATGGTATGCGGCGTCATAGCTTTCTGGTAGCTTTTGAGCTTCATCTTTCCATAGTAGACCAACTTCGTATTTTTTATTTTTCTTTACGGCCGAGTTTTCAAGAATTTGCATTGCTTTTTTATTTTCGGGCGATAAAATGTTTTTCTCTTTGGGCATTTCCAGGGCAAAATATTCCTTAACTTCATCATGGAGCGCATCATAACTTTTTTCGCATCCACATGTATGTATATTTAGTGATGGAATATTATTTGATTCAGTGCCAGTATCTTGCAATGTCCACCCCAGGCGCGTCTTAGAGGCTATCGGCTGACCACATTTACCCTCTTTGATTTTTAAAGGCACGGCTACCCTCCAATTGTTGATGCCTATAAGCACCATTGGCTTAGCACTTGTGTAGGATTGTATAGGCAAACCTCTTAGATATGGGCAGTCCTTCGCTATGTCGTCAAATTTGATTGACTGTATGGGCAAACTGAGATTATTTACAGTATGTACGTTATGAAGAGTAAACCTGCTATTGCTTTTGGCGCCGGAAACTTCAATGTCAACTTTAATAGAATTTTGCTCGGAACGAGTAGTTTCGCCAGTCCATTGTAGCTCTAAGGGTTCTTTTTTACCACTGAGACACAATTTTTCAAAGAAGCTATGGTCCATTAGGGTAACGGATGAACCTTCGTCTAAAAATGCAAATGTCTCTATCGAGGCGCCATTACAATGAATAAGGATGGGCAAGATTCTGAAATACTGCGTACTTTGACGACTATCATTATGTGCGTTCACGCTTGCACTATTCCCTTGGGCCACTGTTTCAATTGTATTATTTATTGGTACTGTATATTTATGTAACAAGGGGTGATGCTTCGCAGAACAATTGCTAATGGCACATACCTTCTTTGAGAAACATTTGCGTCGATGAGCATTTAAACACTGTCGGCATAAATTATTTCGCTTTACCACGTTCCACTTTTCGTCCAAGCTAAGTGCTTGAAATTCACCACAATGCTGTATTTTATGCTGTTCACTTTTGCAGAAATTGCAATTTGATTTATGTTGATAGGTTGGCTCTGTGTGAGTGTACACTGAAGCACCTTTTTTGGCTCCTAAGGGGGATACGACTTGACTTGCTGCTCCTGCTATATTGTAAATCCAATCACTAAACGCTTTCACTACTGGCACGTTATCATCTTTTATGTGCATTGCCCAATTCAATTTGTGGTTATCAGGTAATTTATCAAGTAGCGTTTTCACGAGCAATGGGTTGTTTAAATGGGCAGTCAAGTTACAAGCCTCCATTGTTGAGCAAATATTTCGTATGATGAGTGCATATTCTATAATGCCGTCGAGCCTGTCCTTAAGCGGAGGAATTTTTGTTGCCTTGGCAATCATGCTATCTAATATATGCTCTGGACGACCGAAACACATTTCTAGCGTTTGGATTATTTCACTCACCATGGACGGAATAAGCAACTTGCTTTTTACTAACTCTCTGGCACGACCCCGAAGGCATGACTGCAATCGCATTAAATTTTCACCATCTGTGTAGCCCGCTATTTCTGTGCTGTTTTTGAAATTGCTTATAAATAGGGGCCAGTCTTCTGGGTTGCCATCGAATGTTGGTAGCTCTTTTGGGATTACCTGTCTCGCTGCTAGTTGCGCTGCATTGGGCTGAAAGCAAGGAATATTTAAAAAGGAATTTGAACTTTGGCGAACTTCCCTTTGTGTTAGGATACTGTATTTTTTCTCCAAATACTGCCTTTGAAGTTCCTTTTCTTCTTCTAACATCTGCAATTTTAATTGTGTGTGGGAGTTCATAGAGACGGACGTTGTGCTCGGGGCACAAAGAGAACTACATTGTTGCTGTACAAATTTGCCGCCTGTTGTTGCTGTATTTTGCAAAATATTTCCTGACATCTTCACTGGATTGCCCCTTTCATATCCATCATTATTTAGATTTAATGGCTGATGGGCATTTTTACCTGACGATGAGTTAGGTGCACCTGGAAGAGACCCTTTTGTTTGGATATCAGGCGATGATGACGCTTGTAAGCCTGCGGTAAACTCAGCTATAGCGTTTACATGCGCTCGTGTTTGTGGGGCCACGTTTGAGGTACTATTTTTACTAGCAACGCAGGAACAGTTCCAAGTTACATTTTCAACGTCACTAGTTACCCCAACGCACTCGAAATGATACCATTTATCACATGAGTCGCATTGTACCATTTGTTCGGTGTCCTTTTCTTTGCACTTGTTGCAATTGAAGTCTGTTTGCGACATTATTTTGTCTTTTTATTTTAAACAGATTTTATTTATTTGTGTGAATAATTTTCCCACCACGGTTTTATTTTTGCAACGCAACTTAAATTGTCTTTAGGGCGACAGACTTATTTTAATTTTATTAAGGTATTTTTTATTGTCTCAAGAAAAAAATTGTTTTAAAGAATGTTGGCTCTTTCGTTAAAACAAGCGAAGTAATGAAAACAACTTTTAACAGCAGTTATGATTCATTATTTATTAATCTTCTAATTCGTATTCAATACAATAAAGCAAATTTACGGTTAAACGGCTTTAAAACAATTTGTATGACCACTCTGCTTGATTAACTTTCTAGAACAAAAAACCTTTTCTTTTCTTGTACTCCAAAGCGGTAGTTGATCTGCAGATTGAGCCGTTATAAAAGAGAAACATATTTATGTGTACATAAGTGCGTGCATAATTACATACATACCATCCACATTGAGAGCATGTATTTGAATATGTATTTAGGTATGTATGTACATATATACCTAGTTATGTATTTAAATTGAGAAATGAATCATAAGAAAATAAGAAGTAGGAAAATAACAAATTGAATAATACATTGACGGCGGTAACAGTATAACATCACGTTAAATTTTATGACCACGGGCCAGTCTCCCTGTTTTAACAATCGATGCTTTCGAATTTTTCTTGTTCGTAACTCATCTAGGCCTACTTGTGTAACAAAATAAGCTATGTAGTTAGAGTTCAAGTGCTTCATCAATTTATGGTCAGTGTCAGTGAGTATGTCTTAAGAAATGCACTTTTTGCATCTCCATTTATCAGGAAACTTTCATTACACACTTTCAAACTTCGCATTAAATTTTATCATTTTACCATTGACAGGAGGAAAGTAGTTATGAGGGTCTCAAAGCGAATGTATGTGTAAATATAGGCACTACGTCCATAGGTCGACCTGGCCTGGAGCTCTATCGTGCACCTAGATCAAAGTCAGGCAAACGCATACATATATAAAAAAAGAGAGTAAAATGCATGCTTGTACGAATGTGCGTGTAAAAAATATCATAACAAAGTACCGACGGGCGGCCTTTTGCTTATGTTTGACCTAGATACTAATTTACTCATTATTGCAGCAAAACTAATGCAATAATGTACTAAAACTTTTAAAACGAATACAATTTAATAAACGTTTTCATATGACATTTAAGTCGTTTGAAAACGTTAGCAACTGTTTTATAAAATACATTAATTTTACGTAACATAGAATTTTCGTTTTCAAATGTTTTACAAAATTCAAAATTAAAAACAAACCAAAAATTTCTGTTTGAAACGTTTCGTTCTGTTTTACAAAATTAGGCCATTAAGCATGGAATATTTTGAGTGTAGTATGTATATACCCTATAGGAACTCAAACCCATTTGTAAGTAACTTCAAACTGGTTTTTTAATAACCACAACTGGTTGATTAAGTGACTTTTTTCCTTGTCGCCGACTCACTATTTTAACATAGGCATGTCATAGTCAATTGGCCATCTCTGCATGACTTTTAAATTGACTACTAACTACTTATTTTTCAACCAATTTGTAGTTAATTAATATTATAGCAAAAAAAAGATATATGTGTATTTATATTATAGATATTATATATACATATATGTATATATTCATATATATCTATGTAAATATATAAATTCATACTTATATGTCTATATAAATATTTATTATTATTATATTCACTAAAAATAAAAAATTCGTACATATATGTATGTACATATATGTTTATGTATATACATCCATACATACGAACCACTCATAGAAAATATTATTGAAATTATTTATGGCATAATTTTGTAAAACTAAACGAATTTTCGTTTTCGTTTCTGGTTGGAGCGAAAACAAAAATATTTTAAATTTTGTAAAACGCTACGTTGTTTTCGTTTCTTGTCAAAATATTATAATTGAAAAATATATTATTCATTATAAAAAGCTGAATATAAAAATATTTTGAAAGTCAAATTTAATTAAATTATGGAATATGCACCAACGAAACAAGAAATTCTAAATCAGCGGCGTTAGTGAAGGGCCCATAAATACTTATTGGATGTTTGTGAAACTTTGAAACGTTCAATATTTCAATGCTGGAGTGAAATGTTAATGTATAAGGATATGTTTTTCATCATACACATGGATTCAGTCAAGTTCCTATCCAAAATCTCACAAGTGCAATCGACAAGGTCTCATACAATTTCTAGGCAACCTGCTTACTTCACAAAATGTTTCCCCACATAAAGAAATAAAGAGATATCCGCTATTATCTTCTGTATTGTAAAGGTAAAAATATTGCCAAGTATGCAGGTTGCATAGAAATAACATGACACCCTAACGATTATAAATTAAAACACATACATACACAGAAAAAAATATCATCGAAATGCAACCAACAAAACAAATTGTTAATATACAATTTAAAAATTAACAGTCATCATTGTTGATATAACAAATTAAAATTTTTATAATCAATTAAACTACTCAACAGAATTATTTGTTAAATTATGTATATCATAACAGAATGCCCACATGCAGAAGAAACAAGTAATCATGTTTTGTGTGTATTCATTGTTTGCGTGTCTAATAAAGTGTTGCTCTTTAGCTGAGAGGTTAGTAAGTCCGCTTGTTACTCCTGATGTTGCCGGTTCAACTCCGCTCAAAGATATTTAGTGTTTTTCGCAGACAAGCAAAAATCGTTTCGAGGTTTGTGATTGTGTATAGTATAAAAAAAATTGTTAATATAACAATTATGATAATAAAAATTTGTACGGAAATTCAACAATTCGCATTGTTAATATAACTATAACTTTAATTGAAATAACTTTAAAATCTAATAAAAATAAATTTTAAAAAAATAAATAAATTTCAACAAACTATTTGTTGATATACTTAATTGAAAATATTTTTCAGACTTTCCTTTAACTTACAATTTCGTTAATTGTATTTACAAAAATCGTTGTAGGTTCAAAATCAATTAATTATTTAAATGATATATCAAAAAAATTAATTGTATTTACAAATAATTTTTTTCTGTGTATGTATGTAATATTGTGATAAGTATTGTGCCAAAAAAGAACTTTATAAAAAAAATGTATCTCACCGAAATTTTTTATAGGAACTTTGCCTTTTTCACATTTATATTTTTGTGAAGATCTAACTACTTTTGTTTTCTTTAATAAAACATTGCAATTTAAAGATTGCTAGTCTGTTATGTTTCTATTAATGATCACTGTGCCAGTTTAAAAGTGCAGAGTTAAATAATATAATGGGTTAAAGAGAGATACCTAATAGTATAACATCACGTTATAAATTCAATGCTTTCGAATTTTTCTTGATCGTAACTCACCTAGGCCTACTTGTGTAACAAAATATAGCTCTGTTGTTAGAGTTCAAGTGCTTCATCAATTTGATGACTGTATCAGTGGTCAGTGTCAGTGAGTATGTCTTAAGAAATGCATTTTTTGCATCTCAATTTATCAAGAAACTTTCACTACAGACTTTCAAACTTCGGATTAAATTTTATCATTTTACCATTGACAGGAACAAAGTAGTTATGAGGATTTTAAAGCGAATGTATGTGTAAATATAGGCACTACGTCCATAGGCCAAGCTGGCCTGCAGCTCCATCGTGCACCTAGATCAAAGTCAGGCAAACGCATACATATACATATAAAAAAGGGAGTAAAATGCATGCTTGTATGAATGTGCGTGTAAAAAATGTCATAACAAGGTACCCACGGGCGGCCTTTTGCATATGTTTGACCTAGACTAATTTACTCATTATTGCAGCAAAACTAATGCAATAATCTAGTTAAAACTTTTAAAACGAATACAATTTAATAAACGTTTTCATACGACATTTGAGTCGTTTGAAAACGTTTGGAACTGTTTTATAAAATATATTTATTTTACGTAAGATAGAATTTTCGTTTTCAAATGTTTTACAAAATTCAAAGTTAAAAACAAACCAAAAATTCCTGTTTGAAACGTTTCGTTCTGTTTTACAAAATTAGGCCATTAGTTTTTTTCAACACAAACATTTGGCATTTGATTTCATGGCATGCTTCTTTTGATTTTTTTTTATTTTCTTTTCATTTACTTATTTTGCTTTTATTTATTTCTTACGTGTGCTTCTATTCAATATGTTTGGTTGATATCTGCATGAGATTTAAACCAATTTGTAGTCAATTGCAAAATAATTAATTTATAAGTTAGTGTTTTTTCTCAACTGATTATTTTATTTACTACAGGGTATGTATGTTCAGATGTATGTATGTATTTAATTCACTTACGCTACATTTACACATGAAAGTACTTTCTTGAAACTTTTGTATACGTATTATGAATAAAAAATTTAATGAAATAAATGACTTTCATGAAAATTTCTTGTTCGTTTTCATAGGAAAGTGAAAGTTCATTTTAACACAGGGACATTAAATCAATTTCACGGAAAGCGTATACCGCAGGAATGGTATTATTGATTCCGCACGGAAAGGAAAGTTCGACGGAAAGAACTATCGATCGATATGGAAATTGCAATTATTCATTCCTGCGGTATACGCTTTCCGTGAAATTGATTTAACACCCCTGTTTTTATTAATTCTGACTAGGGAAGTAACGAATGTTCGCATTCGCTTTCGCATTCGCAAATAATTCGCTTACTTTTGCTATTTGCATTCGCATTTGCATTCGCTAAAATGTATGTGAATATTTAAAGCGAATACTAAAGATAAAAATATTGGAAATATTTTCCATTTTTTGAAAAAGAAAAGGCAGTGTTTGATTTGCGCTAAAATATTTTCTACTTAAGACTATTCTGTTAAAAATGGTAAGCACCATTCATTACTTCGTACAAAAAATTTGAAATGCAAAAATATTAACTAATCCTTCTTTGTTGTAAATATAATAATATTTCGCATGAAAACTTAAAATGTTGAAGATATATGTACATACATATTTCAGTTTTTTCTCAAGATGAACAGAGCACTACTTCTGCAAATTTTTTAAATGATATGTATCTTGGTAGCATTTTACAGGAAATGTTGAACTTAGTACAAGGTCTTAAGGCCAAAGTACGAATGGGTTGGTTGCCTAACATTTTGTAAACTTATTTTTAATTATTATCTATACTTATTTTAATATGATTTCATATATCTTTCAGTTTAACAATTTTGAATAAATATTTGCTGAATTCAAGACTCAAGTGGATCTATCTAGGTTAGGTTAGGTTAGGAAGGGTGGTGCCTACCGCACCTCCACTCGGAGACCCAACTGGGTCCATTGTGATTCCCTTCTATTGCCCATTACTGGTAATATTTACCCCTCCCATTTTTAGCCAGAAGAAACCCTATTATCCGTCATTAAGCCACCGAATCCCCATGATGAAGCCCCTGATGTCCTCTAGTTTACACTTCCCGACATCGGTGATGCTTTCATGGAAACGTCTGCTCAGCCATCTAAGCCTATGACGTTGCAGCTTCGGGCAGTGACAGATAATATGTTCAACGGTTTCTGGTTCCTCTTCATCCCCGCACATCCTACAAAAATCCGGAGTACCAATTTCCCACATGCTGGTTCTTGCTCTAACCGAGCAGTGACCTGTCAACGCGCCTATCATAGTTCGCATCGCCTTCCTATCCATGTCCAGTAGTAGTTTAGATCTTCCTGAGTCTAGTTTTGGCCAAAAACCCCTCGAGACCCTACAATCCTCCCTACTACGCCATGAACTGTTGGTCCTGCTTTCCACCCAATTACTGAGTTCCTTATAGTAATGACCTATCGGTAATTTCACCGATCTGTCAGACATTCCCTCGTCTAACGCTGATCCTATTCTTGCCAGCTCATCGGCAATTTCATTCCCCTCAACACTGCTGTGACCAGGAACCCAACATAGTCTGACACTATAGTTATCCATAAGCAAGTTGAGGGCTTTCCTACAGTCACTAACAAGCTTCGATTTGACATTGTGTCCTTTCAAAGCTTTTAGCGCTGCCTGGCTGTCGACGTAGAAGGTTACCTTTTCACCTTCAGCCACATTTCCGGCCACCAGCTCCGTGGCCCTGAGGATCGCCAAGATCTCAGCCTGGAAAACACTGCATTCATTCGGCAGTCTAAAAGAACTACGAATGTTCGTTCCCAGGATATAGACACCAGCGCCTGTGCCTTCCCCCATTTTTGACCCGTCTGTAAAGACTGCCCTACCCTCATACAGCCTATCGGAATTGACCCAATGGTCCCTATCCGGAATTACCATTAAGGGTGTCTTACCAAAATCGATCTCAGCGACCTTATAGTCCGTAAACCCTGGGGTTACGGATTCCTGATCACCAAAACCTATCCTATTTAAGATCGATGTGTGACCTGATATTCCTGTCCTCACCAAACCTGTTTCTACAAGTCTAAGGAGACTTCTAGTCGCCGTCCCCACCAAAAAGTCCTCTATAGGAAGTAGATGAAGAATGACGTCCAAGGCAGCCTGAGGTGTGCTCCTCTGAGCACCTGTGATGCCCATCGAGGCACATCTCTGAACCTTAGCTAACAATCTCCTGTGACTTTCCTTCTTCAATGCCTCCCACCATACCAAACAACCATAAGAGATAACCGGCCTGACAACCGATGTGTAAATCCAATTTACCACCTTCGGTTGCTGGGGTCTGCAACTCCTATGGAGTTCCTGCATGCATAGTAGGCATTGAGTCCTTTCCTTAGCCTTTCCTGCGTGTTCATTTTCCAAGAAAGCTTGCTATCTAGGTAAACACCCAGGTATTTAGCCCCCTCTGCTAGTCTCAGCTCCACCCCTCCCATCCTGGGTAATACAAAACTTTCTATTTTGTATCTCCTGGTAAAGAGGACTAGCTCAGTTTTCTCTGGGTTGACCCCTAGTCCTTTACTGCTAGCCCAGGAGGACAGATCGCCCAACGCCGACTGCATGATTTCACTGATAACGGGCAGAAACTTTCCCGTTACCAGTAAAACCACGTCATCCGCATATGCAACTATCTTCCGTCCGCTCCTATCAAAACGTATAAGAATTGCGTTCATCGCCAACAACCACAATAGAGGTGACAAAACTCCTCCCTGTGGTGTACCTCTTGTCACTAATCTCCTCAGGCGTTCTCTTCCTATACCTGAGTTGATAATTCTGCTTTTAAGCATGATAATTATCCACTCCACTAGAAATCCGTGAACCCTAAGGGTTTCCAGTGACTCCCTAATAGCCTGTATACTTATGTTGTTAAAGGCTCCCTCAATATCTAAGAATGCAGCAAGTGTGTATTCCTTGTGCTGCAGTCCTTTCTCTATAACACCAACCACGTCATGAAGCGCACTCTCAACAGATCTGCCTTTACGATAGGCATGTTGAGCGCCACTTATAACGTGGGTGTCAATTGTGTTCCTTAGATGCAGATCAATCAGTCTTTCTAATGTTTTCAAAAGAAACGACGAAAGACTGATTGGCCTGAAATCCTTCGGCTTTGAGTGGCTTGCCTTACCCGCTTTGGGTATGAAGATGACCCTAACCTCTCTCCAGCCTTTCGGTATAAACCTCTTGCTTAAGCAGATCTTAAAGATATGCACCAGAAACAGTTGTACGCGCTCTGGGACGTTCTGCAACATGGCCGGAAAAATACCATCTGGGCCCGGTGATTTATACGGTTCAAATGTATTTATTGCCCATATTGCTTTTTCCAACGTCACTATTTCGTCCACTGCTCCTTCTAATCCCGGTTCCGACCAGTAGTTAAAGTTAACCTCCGTCATTGTCTCTTCTCCTACTTCCCTACAGCCAGGAAAGTGAGTGTCCATCAAAACAGAAAGTGTCTCAGAGCTGGATTCCGTCCATGTGCCATCCAATCTTTGAATATTCCCAGGAGCCCTAGGGTCCTTTGACAATACTCGCCGAAACCTCGATAACTCATTAACGGAATCAATCTCCTCACAGTATTTCCTCCATGAGGCCCTCTTCGCCCTTTTGAGATCACCCTTGTACTTATTATACAATACCTTATGATTGTCCCAGTCCTCACTCCTTCCTGTGAGCTTCGCCCTATTAAACAATCTTCTAACCGAGGACCTCAGATCTTTTAGATCATTGGTCCACCACGAAGGCTGCTTTCTTTTACCCGGGAAAACCACTGGACATGACTGTTCAAAGCAATCCCTACAAGTATTAGTGAAATATTCCACCTCCTCTTCCACTCCTCTTTGTGTATCCACACCCTGCGGAGCTTCCCTTGCCCTAATATCAACAGTGGCCCTATAGGTATCCCAGTCAGTCCTTCTTGGATTCCTATATGGCTCACGCCTTTCCCCTGAAAAATTTAGACTGAATGATATCCTACTGTGGTCCGAAAACGTACAGTCCTTATCTACCATCCAGTCCTCTACCAGGTTCCTATCTCTATTAGTTAGTGTTATGTCTATAACCTCTGCCCTATCCCTATTCCTGAACGTGGGTACGTTACCCCTGTTGCAAATAAACATATTGCTAGAAGTTATAAAATCAAACACCAACTCACCTCTTTTGTTAATGTTGCGGCTACCCCACTGACTATGGTGCGCATTAGCGTCACAGCCGAGTACCAATGCAAGCCTTCTCGATCTTGCATACTCGGTCAGCTCCCGCACACCTGCCCCCGGTGGATCAACAGCATCATAGGGCATATAGACCGATGCAAGCACAATCCCCTGCTTACCCCTGGCTCCTCCATTAACGACCGTAAGGTCTCCTTTACTGAAAGAATTAAGTAAAGTTAATCCTTGCCCATCCCTTGCTAAAATGCAAGTTCTTACCTTATCCTCTGTGACAGGGACATATAATGTGTAGCCTGTGACTCCTAAGCCGCAAACCCTATTTTTATTAATCCAGGGTTCTTGGATAAGAGCCACGTCTACTCGCGACTTGTTGAGGTGCACTACTAGCTCGGCCGAGGCTGCCTCACTGTGGTGCAGGTTTATCTGCACCACCCGCAGCCTTCTTGAGACCATCTGATTTAGTAAATCTAAATCTGACAGTCCCCAAGCCGAACCTCACAACACCCCCCAATAACTGTAGTCTCTTTAGAGACTCCTGATCCACGGCAAACCGAAGATCTTTACCCGCGTTCTCTTTACAAGCCATTGAAGCCAAAGGCTTCCATTGGTTTGTCCTGAGAGGCGAGTTCTGAGCCTCCAGTACCGACAAAATGGTTTCCATCGATCTAACGGGTGGTGGAAACCACGCTGTCACCACTGCCCGGAGAGGCAGATCTGAGGCTAAAATTACCTCCAGCTTCGCCTCCGGGCGAAGGTTGCCACACCTGTCAACGACGGTTTTAAGGAAATCAAATGATTTCCTATTGCCGCAGTTAACAAGCTTGACACCCCTCTCCCAGTCCGCGCCACGGAATTGTAATTCCTCCTCTTTTTCTACCCCTGCTAGGCCGATTTCATCGATGAGCCTACCTTCCACCAGCTGCCACAGTTCAGGATTAATCCTACCATCCGGATCATTCCTATCTATGACAGCCACCCGAAGGTCACCTTCCTGGCTCGTCGACTTCTTCACTTTCTTTGAAGTGGAGGGTATGTCATCGCCAGATCTGACTCTCTTCGATGACTCCTTTCGGGGGTCCCTGAGAGAGACAGCTGGTTTGACATCCCTCCCCTTACTACCTGGCTGTGCCTTGTCAGCCTCAGCCATCGAGGACCTGATGGCCTTGGCAAACAATGCACTGCCAGACTCCTTGTTCTTTATTTTGTTTTTGGAGCTGGATGTGCCCGTCGATATTGCCTCTACACCCTTGCGAGTTGTAGCCTGGACTCCATCCACACTCACATCCTTCTCCAAAGGAGATGATCTGCCCAGGAGAACACTGACAGGGCCATAAATTCTTTCGAACTTCTTAACGTCCTGCCTGTGCTTCCTGACCAGATGTCTCTCCTTTGCCGTGTACAGTCCCGGATCTCTCTTGGCCATCTTATCCAGATAGTCCAGAGATTTCCTAGTACCGCTTTTGGCCTTATCCAATTTTGTCCGACCCTCCTTACCCATATATCCTGGCAAGGCGTCCTGTCGGACAATTTTGTTTGAGGAAGATGAATGACCCTCCTTACCCACTGAGCCACTCATCTGCTTAGGTCCAGATTCCAAGAGGTCTGCCCCTGAAGTCGGACGGCTAGTTGAAATCAGTGTGATTTCCCTCTCGTCCTCCGACCCCAGTGACAGATCCCCCAGCTTCTCACTGACCCCTGCAGCTGAGTTACCCGATGGAGCATTGAGTTCATCAACCTCCTCCATTTCTTTGAGTAACTGACTCTCCTGCGTGAGCAAATTTTCATGCACGAGAGTCAGCAACTCGTCTCCCCCCGACGTATCGTCCGTGAAGTCCACGTCATCGTCCTTAAGAATTTTTTGATTTGAAGTGTCTATTTTGATTCCCACGAGTAGGCCAGTAAATGAGAGGACCATCCGCGCAGTGACGGCGTGCGCGGACTAGGCAAATTGTCTACAACCAACCCGTGCCATGGGCGTTGGAGGAGGGTTACTGCTAGCGACTAATTTTGTTTATCCACTAAATTAGCCATTCAGATCATCGGCACAGCCCCCTACCACCTTGACCTTAAAAAGTGTTTCTGTGTTCTAGTACTATACGACAGTAGGCATAACTATGTACCAGACACTTGTTGTAACCGGACAACCTTTAGTATGCATGCCTTTATAGTTACTGCCCTTAATTCAGGCAATCACAGTAGTCCCTGAATCAAGGACAGTAACCACAGCTTGCACTTAAGCCACCACATCACGACAAGATAGTTATCCAGGTGGATCTATCTATACAACACAACTTCATGTTCTTAGACAAATTTATTTTCATGTGATTTTTTTAACGTATTGTAATATTTGCATTCGCTTTCGCATTCGCTTTCGCAAAAATTAAAATGTATTATTCGTTTTCGCATTCGCATTCGCTAATCTGGTATTCGTTACATCCCTAATTATGACGTGATGTAGTGTCGGCTGTTGTTAAAAAAGCACTTTAAAATTTAACATACATACATACACGCATATGTTAATACATACACATGTATGAACACATGAAATTTGAAACGTAAAAACCACAAAATATAGGAAGAAGAGTTACAGATTAATCATAGAGAGTAAGTTGGAATAAAGAAATTTTATTATAAGTTAAATTAAATTAACAGTTAATTTTTTATATTTTTATGAAAATAAAATAAACAAATTAAATTAAAATAAGCTTAAATTTTGCAAATTTGTATATTTTCTTTACAATTTTGTTCTTTCCGTACGCTTTCCGTCATAAAATTTGAGCGTAAGCAAAATAGAGAAAAATACCGCAGCAACGGAATGAATAATTGCAAATTTTGCTTCCGCAGAAAAAATGCTTTTCGCAATCGCGGAACGGAATGAATAATTATACCCAATGCATTTTAATAAATCATAGTACAATACATGTACATATGTATATATTTAATTCACTTAGATTATTTCAATATTTTGAACTGCTATAGTCCGGACAACTCGTTAATCCGAACGAGCCTAAAACTATATGTGTCCAGATTGTCGAAGTTGTACTGTATATGTACATATGTGCATAAGTATTTTTATGTATTATATAATTATCTATCTTTATTTAAATTTTTATGTATTACATGTCTATAGTTTTGAGCGACATTCGCTGTAACTGTTTTATAATTGATCCTTTTTGTTGTTGGAACTTTTATAATTTTAGCATTTCTAGCATAAATCTACGTCTATAATAATTTTGTTTGTTTAAAATTGAAGTATTACTAAAATCTGGATAGTGATTTAATTTTGAGCAGTGTAAAGCTAATGCTGTTTTTTGTGTGGATATAGTGTTTCTATTTTTCTGATCAGATCGATGTCCATAAATTCCAGTTCTCAAATTATTTTTCGTTGTACCTATATACATATATCTTATCACAATTTTCATTATTATTACCACTACATGGTACCTATTACATAGGTAAGAGATTTATAAATCTTTGGTTCAGAATTGTTTCTAGTTCTGGAATTATTATTGTTTTTGTATTGTCTTATTAGTCCACAAATCAGTTGAATTGGATAATTGTTTTTACTAAGGATAACTTTGATCTTTTCTATATTAATATTATCAAATTCTTTATCACTAATCTTCAATTCTCTATTAATAAGATTCTTCGCTGCATTAATCATAATCCTCTTATGATGTTTTGAATAATAATTAATAATTCTACCAGATGATGTTGGTTTTTGGTATCAATCTATTAGCAGATTATCACCTCTCCTTATTACTAAAGTATCTAAATATGAAATTTTTAAATTGCATTCTTTTTCAATGGTAAATTTTATATCTTCATGGAATGAATTAAATGTTATTAAATAAATATATTTAGTAACAATTTTTGGTTTAACATTTAATTTTCAAATAATGTTTTGCTAAGAATATTCTTAAACCCTATAGTTTTTATCTTTGACAATAATGCCGATGAATTGTTTTTTGTTACATAAAATGGTCTTTTATTTCTAATATGATACATTAGTTTTTCAATAAAACGGATAATTCTTTTATGACGATTTTTCGACGATTTATTTTGAAAATCGTGACGATTTTGACGATTTTATTTTTAAAATTTGACGATTTTTAGAAAAAATTGTCTAACAACACTGGCCACAGCTGTCAATTTCTTCTTTAAATTAAAATAAAGTATTTGTATGTATTCGTGTATATGTAATTGAACGTGTTAAAACTTGGGGGCCACACGTACAATTTTTGCCTTTCAATTCCATTCAATTTTCAATACACTCTCACTTTTTTTACTTATACACTCAAACTTTTTGAATTGAAAACTAGATTGCTATCAATTTCACCTATCCATTTAAATGGCAATTTAATTCTCAATTTGAACGGCTGGTCACAGCACACATTGATTGAAGCTACAAATTTGAGTTGTTACTTCTTATTGAAAAAATAATATTCATAATACATACAGTGAAGGACAAAACTCTCCATGCGGCCGTAATTTTTGGGGTTTGACAAAATCTGGGAAAAAATTCTAAAAAATTAATTATGCCAATATGTAGGGTGCTGATAAATAAGTTTATACAAAAAAGAAAAACGTAGTTTATAATTATAATAACTGCAATATTAACCAAAATATTAAAATTCATTGGGCAAAAGTCTCCATACAGGCATAAAATACAGTCAAATCCCGATAGTTCGTAATCGCAAGGGACCGGCCATTTCTTACGTATTATAGGGGTTTTCGATTTAGCGGGATTTCGATTTAACGGGGTTAAAATAAAATAAATACGGATTAACGGGGTTTTTCAATTTATTTACTAAAACGATAAAAAAAACATAAAAAACAGTTGTCAAAAATAAAATACAAAATAAATACATAAAATAAAATAGCAAATTCATTTACTGAGCGTAAAATACGTGTAATTTTAATAGCAAACAAAAAACAATAAAATAAAACTGACTAATTCATTTCATAATTCTTTCCATGTTTTTGTTGTTTTTATTACGAATTATAAGTGGTAGTTAGCAAACAATTACGATTTATAAGAGGTAAAGATTTTATTTGAAAAAAAAATTACGAATTAGCGAGGGGACCAAAATGTATGGGAATTTTACGAATTAACGAGATTTTTTCAATGGACCGACAGTTTATTATGAATTATCGGGAATTACGATTTATCGGGGTACGAAATCGGGATTTGACTGTATATGAAAAATACGTTCAAAATGCATGTGGTTGTCATCTGTTTGAAATTTCAGTGATTTGCGGTATCAAGCTGTCAACATTTAAATTAAATTCGTTATTATGCATGAGGTAAAATAAATTCAATAGCGTCATTTGTAGTAAATATTTTAGACACTTTCAAATTTAATGTCAACTATTACTATTTTAAAAATATATTAGACCATATTCTGATGCCATTTGTGAGCTCATATGGTTATATCATAACACTGATATAATATTAATAAATTGAGTCTATACACGTGATGAATTTTCATCATGATATCAATTGGACATTCATCATGATATAAATTCATCTTGATATGAAAGGTGATTTTATGTGTTATTGCGCATTTAAAGTTCATTTGTTAAACAATTTTCGTTTAAAAAAGGCGGCATAACAATTATGTGTGAAAAATTAAACAACACGCAAATTAGATATTTTTGGCAAGTCTTTTCCAAGTATTTGTTTTAATCATCATGATATAAAATCATCAATGTCTACCACTTTGTGCTGATATTAATGAAAAAATTACAGTTGCTCTGCCGGCGTTATATTATGCTATGTTTAGACGACACCTGTTTCGTGCTCTATTCATGCTTCACACCCCAATCATGACCGAATCAACTTGCTTCGCCATACAAAATTATGAGAGCGAATCAAGTAGATTCAATACGAATCTACTTGCGAAGCACGTAAAATTGGTATCTTCTCTAACTTTTATCGCAGTAATCGCCACTTTATCTGAACTAGCTGTCAAAACAAAATAAGTATATGTGTATGTGTGTGTTTGTAAACAAATGAAAACAAGCCAAAAAAACATAGATGTGAGTTTAATATAAATAAATTTAATTAAGTTATGGATAATATAAGGAAAAATAAAATATGGGGATGCTTTCAAAAACAAGATTTTGAATGAGTTGAATATATGTAAGTATGTATGCTTATGTGTATGTGTCAATATACATAAAAAGATATCACACGAACAGTGATGCCAGCTTTTTCAGAGCAAAAAGCACTGTGCGTTCATAAAAAAGCATTAAATGGAATAAGTATATTTGTATGTACATAAATATATATTTTTTTATACTTATTTATTTATTTTCAATACAGAGAAAGCCCACATGGCTAATTATATATGTATTGAATGAGTATAATTTCGAAATTTAAGTTAACTAAAATTTTAAATTTACTACATTTCACAGGTTTTTGTAATAATTTCAATTATATCGAGCTATATTTCGATTTTGCTTATAAGTAGAATATGAGTAGGAAAATAATTGAAGTTCATTTGGCATTTGACACTCCAATTATGGTATATTATTTTAACAAAAGAGTGATCAACGAGAATTAGAACCCTCGTTTCAGGAAATGTCGTTTCATCTTTTTCCTCTGGCCATAAAAATGTTTTAATAAAACAATTAGATTCTTAGGCGTTTCATCTGAATTAATTTTTACATGAACATGGTTCAGTATGTTACATTCTGAACATTCTAGACCTTATTTTATATGAATGAAACAATTTGATGTATAAAAATCATTATTGTATTTCTAACTTACTTTTAAAATAGTTATTAGCGCTAAAAGTTTTTTCTGCTTTAACATTGGACCATGGTAATGTTAATAGTCCTATAGCAAATATTGACAGTATTAGAAACGGATTATCATTAGTTGAATTTCTATAATTACGAGTATAAACTTCAACCCAAAATTGATCAGTTTTGAGCAAATTTTTCCAGCAATGCATTCAGTTTCCAGAAAGCCATTAATTTTTTGCCTTACTAATTCGTTTCACAGAAGTAACAATGTATAGTTTTTGTGTACTCAGATGTAACTTTATTGGTTTAAATTTTTTTTTACTTTTGTCCACTTTCTTAGAGAGCCTTAGGTTAGTACTTTTCAGAAGCATTTTTAAAAGCTTTCGTTATCAAGAAAGCACTATATTGCTTCTCTCAGTGGTTATTAGATTAGATTATTTTAATTAAGTTATTTTATAACGTGTAGGGTATCCTCTGTAATTCCTAGAAATATGTTCTTTTTTCTCACTGTGAAAAATAAAGTTTTTCTTCCTTTGTATTTCAGAATTAACATTCTGCAAAGAAAACTTTGCGTGTCTTAAAGGGGTGAAAAGTGAAAATTTCTTATTTGGTGTTTCTTATAAACCACCACACTTTCACAAATTAATATTTAGTAGATATGTAAAACGCACTAAAATCAAAGGTGAAAAGCACCAATTTAGTGCCTTTTTTTAAGCAACAATTTGAAAAATTCCGCACTATTATAAATTGAAAAACTCTAAATCTAGTACGAAAAGCACTAAATTGGCACGCTGCACACGAAGCACGAATGCATAGTCTAAACAGCATGATTCATAAACATGATTCAGAGAGCGAAGCAAGTGATTCAACTCGTCGTCTAAACATAGCATTACGAGTTATGCAGGGTATACACCATACTTAATTTCGTACTTAGCGTAGTATGAGTTGTAGTACGAGTTTTCAGATACACGTTACTACATATCATTCTAATTCATTTGAAAGAAAATTTTTAAGGCAATACACACGCGGATAAATGAATAATGTGGTGGATTTATTAATAATAAGTGAACTGCAGTTAAAAGTATTAAAAAAATAGAGCAAAAACAAAAGGGGCATGTGTAGAGAATGATTAAAATAATGTTTTATATTCTCTTTTTAATTAAAATATCTGCTACATACTAATTTTAAAATTGAGACACAGAGACACTGAGTTTTCTAAATCAGCTCCTCATAAAACAAACTTTGCTGTACAACAGTATGATACACAATACTTATTATCACAGAGGATATCCTTTGTGCTTATTACCGTACTTATCGAAGCTCCGCCCCAAAAATAAAAATTTTTTATTTTCATACTACAAGGTATACAACATAAGTTCGACAGCATAATACACGTTACTAATTTCATAGATGTACGATTTATCGTATGATTTGTGGTAACGTGCATTCTCGCCATTATGATATATAATCATCAGATAGTGTCCACACCTGATGAATTTATATCATGATGAATGTCAAATTGATATCATGATAAAAATTCATCACGTATAGACTCGCAGTTTTTAACTTAAAAATTAAGTACGTAATTAGCTAATTTTTATTTAAAATTAAGTTTTATTTAAATACGATTTCATTTTTTCAGTGGTTAATTAAAGTTCTTATTAAATTACGTTGAAAGTAATTATTTAATTACGTTGATATAAATGCAAAATGACAGTTGCTCTGCCGGCGTCATATTACGAGTTTTGATATAAAATCATCAGGTGTGGACACTATGTAATGCCATTATCTTCAATACTATTTGTGTACAACTGATATAAAAACTCATACAAATCAGGGTCTGCCGCAACGCGCATTTATTAGGTGGCAGCACTACACCAGGTGACTAATGTCATTATACCAAGCCAAAGGTCAAATTTGGATTGTATAGGTATAAGCCTAAAACATGCTTTTATTTGTGTATCCATAAACACCTAACGAATACTCAGTTTTGTATGGTGTTTGACATTTCTTATAATAAACATACAATCTGGCGATGCTACCCTGTTTTGAAAAGTAAGATGGTAATTTATAGCAACAAAGTACATGTGGTTATTGGTGTTGTAATATTTGTTGTACAATTGCGGGTACCTGATTGATGTGCCTTGGTCTGCCGGCTTATTGACATATTGTCGTATAGCTGTCTCTGTTACTCTTATGGTTTTTAACCTGATTATAACTATACTTAAGGAGAATGCCGGACTGCCTAAAAATTCGAAAATACCCAGAATACCAGAATGAGAAATATTTCTTATATTATGGTGCAATTATACCATGAAACGGAAGAACGTGAAAAGAACAGAAATAATTGTACCAAAATTAAAAGGTTTTGATGTTTGTCAGATACAAAGCACATAAAGCAAAAAATTTTCAGATGAAATACGGCTACCACCTAGTTAGATACGCCTTGGCTTACTTGAGGGTTACACAATAAAGTTTTGCTTTTCGGCAGTTACTGCCGCATTCATAAAAAATATTTTAGGTTTATTAAGCGCTTATTTGACGTATTTCTATGGGAAATTTGTCAAATAAACCTAAATTTTTTTTTATAAATACTGCGGTAACACTAAAATGTTCATATATTCATCATTTTAAAATATGCTGAGAATTTGCTTTCAAATTTTCATTCCAATTTTATTTATTTATTTATTCAGTCTATGGACAAAAAATCCTTACAGACTAAGATAACAGAATACCTATAATTATATTGTATAAATATCTAAATTAACAATAAAGTATGTGTAAAACCTACATATGTATATACAAAAAAAAAACTTACAGTTTATAAATCACAGCTAATTTTATATTAAAACAGTTAAATCATTACACTAAAAAGTAGGAGTTTAAACTCAGATTTCTCAGTGCCGAATTCAATAAAAGATTGAGAAACTTTTTGTAAACTGAATTTAATTTCATTGAGCTAAACAAAGGCACGTGTTAAAGTAACATTACGTGCATAATTAGTCCTATGGAAGGGTACATCAAATAGTTTGGCCAACCTAAGATTTCTAGGAGGTATATAAAGCAAATCAGAGCATATAAAGCAAATCAGAGCAATCAATAGAACCATTGATAATATCAGGAGAAGGAGACATGTAAACATTTATTAATGTTTAGACTCAGACTATTCATCCGGCACCAGTCACTTAGATTATTAATCTCAATTTGCAGAATATACGCATCATTAATTGATTCCAATTTCATAAAGAATTTCAAATCATCGGCATATAAAATATACCTCGATTTCACGAAACAGCTACCAATGTCATTAATGAACAAGTTAAATAACAATGGACCAAGTATGCTTCCCTGGGTTATACCCGACGTTTGCACATAAGGGTTAGATCTAAAACCTTCAATACTCACAAAACAAATTCTATTGGATAAATAGGACTTAATCCATACTAGGAAATTAGAATGAAAGCCCATTAATCTCAACTTGGATATCAGCATGGAGTACGATAACTTATCAAAAGCTTTTGAGAAGTCAGTATAAATTACTTCCACTTGGGAACCATCTTCAGACGCGTTTAAGCAATATTCACTGAAAAGAGTCAAATTTGTTACGGTAGACCTTCCAGAATAAAACCATGCTGATAGGGAGAAATCCATGGCTTGGAAAGGAAAAACAATTTTTTGTGGACAATGTATTCAACATTTTTTGAAACATATGACAACTTAGAAATAGGCCTATAACAACTGACATCGTCTCTCTTACCTTCCTTAAAAATAGGAGAAACTGTAGCAACCTTCCACCTATCAATAAATTCATTTTACTGAAGCGACAAATTGAAAATAAATGTATAATGTGTTCTAATTTACAGGCAAAGAAATACCTGACAACAATTATAATGATTACTATGTTCGTTTTTGTTTTTAAATATTTTGCCGCTATATCGTCGGATTGTTTCTGCTTTGATGTATAGAACATAACGATACCATTCGCTGAGGACAACATGCCTCTTTTGTGGACAGTTATGCATGAAAATGACCCTACGCCTAGTGAAGAGTTGCTTATAGGAAAATAATATCACAGTGCTGAAGTGTCCAGCTCAATCCCAGGACCTCAATCCAATTGAGAACTTGTGAAATGATGTTGAGGAGGATGTACGAGGAGTAAAACCAAAAAAATTTTGCGATTTATGGGAAGAAATCCAAAAAGCTTGGTATGGCATTCCAAAAGAACATTGTATGGCATTATTTGAAAGTTAACCCAGGGGATGCACTGCTGTGATCCAAAATAAAGAATTTTCCACCAAATACTAAGATTATTTTATGAAGCTGAGCTTTACTTTAATGAATTAACCTTTATTTTGCCTAGGTCTTAAATTCATGACCAAACTAAAACTTAAGTTGATCTGTATTATACATATGTAAATAAAAATTCTAAGGAAAATAAATCTAACAAACTATTGTTAATTTTGTTTCATACCATTACTAGGATCTTGGAAAAAATACCAGGGATCTAAAATTTTGTCGATAAGATGTGAAAATTATCAGAAATATATAAGTGCAATGTCGTGTCTTAAATTTGTGACCACCACTGTAGCAGTCGAATATATGGTCGAGGAAAATGTATTGTGTCCAGATATGCTAAAATGTGATGCCAACAATAATGAAGAAGTTATTATTCCATATGAAGAACAAAAAGTACATACATACATATATGTTCCTTCAGGTAATTATAAAATGTATATTAAATTAAATTTGTACACAGATTCATACATTTTTCCTTTTAGTTGACAAATCCTAATAAAAAAAATCCAGCATTATGGAAGAACAATATAAGAAAGCAACAGAGAGAATTTGGACAACCGTATAAATCTGCAACAAATATAATGGTACCAGGTAAAACACAAAGCATGTAAAGCAGTATTAAACAATTTTCTTATAAGTACTTCTTGGAAAAGAGTCAGTCCCTACATCGCGTGTTCCGGAATTTTTCTTCAACACATTAAGCATTGATCAAAAGAGAATATATTACTATTTAATAGCTAATAAATCAGTGAATGTTTTAATATAGTTTGAGTTAATTTTCATTAAAAATTAAAATGTGTTTAAATACACTTTCATTTTTTCAGTGGTTGATTAAAGTTATTATCAAATTAAGTTGAAAGTATGGTAGCACTACAATATTATGGAAAGCTTTCCAAAAGACAGCTGTTCAATATAAACAAGAACGTTGATTTAATTGTGCAGTGAGAAACAAATTTTTGTGTTTAAATAAGATTTAAAAATAAAATACAAATAATCATTGACTGATTTATTAGCCCTAAGAATCTAAAAGATAATGACACTGTCTACCAATCCAAAGAAGAAAAGGAAAAATATACCAAAAGATTTACTCCACCAAATAAATTGCCCGAGAACAGATATCGAGTTTTCCTGCAATCCATTCCCATTATTACAGAGCATGTTAATGGGCTTTATTAATGAGCTTTATTAAAGATCCAAGTGAATTTGTAATATTAAAAAATATTGCGTATTTAATTGTTTTTTTTTTTTGTGTAAGAGACTGTTAACTTTTGCTGAATTATTATGTTATGTTTTAATCAAATGAATTGAGATTTATTTTATTATCAATAAAATTATTTTTATTAAATATATTCAAACTGTTTTTATTTCTTCCGTTGTTTTCCTCTAAAAGTCGTTATATGACTAAGGGCTAATAAATCAGTCAATGATTATTTGTATTTTATTTTTAAATCTTATTTAAACACAAAAAATTGTTTCTCACTGCACAATTAAATCAAACTTAAACAGCCAACACTGTAGATTTAAGTGTTGTTTAAATTTTACAAACACACCATATGTTTTGTGCATGTGTGTGTTTTTTGAAGGTACATACGTACATGAACATCATGTGGTCGTATTAAAATGAATTTCGTTTAATTTTCGCAAATGTACAACAAATGCAACACATATTTTCATATCATGAAATATATAAATAGAAAAATGCATTCTGATGCTCTTTTTGTATCATAAAATGTGTTTTTTGCTATTTCACTTTTCTGCAAATTGATAAATCAACTTTCTTGTTTATATTGAACAGCTGTTTTTTGGAAAGCTTTCCATAATATTGTAGTGCTACCGTACTTTCAACTTAATTTGATAATAACTTTAATTAACCACTGAAAAAATGAAAGTATATTTAAACACATTTTAATTTTTAATGAAAATTAACTCAAACTATATTTAAACATTCACTGATTTATTAGCTATAAAACTGATATATTCACCTTTTATATCTACTTAGTTAGGTTACTACTGTAACCTACTTGAACAAGTACTGAACAACATTGTTGTTATGATTGCGGCATGCGTTGCCAAAGATTATTGTCATTTTTCCTTAAAGTCCTAATAACTTTTCATGTTGGATGTAAACAAATTATCAACTTTAAGTTTGAATAAAAAACATATGTATCAACTACTTTTAGTATTAAACAAAAATTTCTATCGTGTATTGTTATAAAACTAATGAACGAAACATTTTTCATCGATTTTCTCGAAAACGCATTTTTGTCCATATATCAAAGCAGAAACAAACCGACTTTATGTCGTCTGAAAAACAGACCCTATTCTCCATGTACAATCACCCTTATGCATTAAACACATTCACCACAGCAGGCTACACGAACACACGACTTCAAATGCCGCTAGCAGCATTTGTCGCCTCGTAGCCAGCTGCTTAATTATTTTGGAGACGGCAGCAGCACCATCTGCAGCTGATATTCAAGTGCAAATACATAGTTCAGTATTGCCACTTTCATATATTTTGCATTTATAACAATTAATTTTTATTTTAAAATGTACTTATTTCACATAAAAGTACAATAATCAATCAATTTATTCTTTACATCAATTTTTGGATATTTTTTCTAGTAAATAGTATGAAATAATTGTACGATATCATTCATTCACCATTTTGTATTATACTGGCAACACTGCATTTGCTCATTGTAGCCAGAGAAATAGAAATTAGTTTAAAGTTGGCGACAGCTACGACGGTGGTTGTGCAGTCGTGTAGCCTGCTGTCGTTAAAATAATTGTTACCATAAGAATGTGTGTATTCTATTTTTGACAGGTTGTAGCCCGTAGCCTGCTGTGTCGAATGTGTTTGCTGCATTATTCTGCATTTCGATTACGCTCCGCATTCAATTACGCACGAATCGAAAAATGGTATTCTGGAAAAAAAGTTAATCGAAAGAAAAAGAAGAAGAGAAGAGTATGTTTAAACCAGCTGTTTATCAAAAAGATAAATTTAGTTAAAGTTATGTGAATTCGCCTTGATTTAGGCGGAAAAAAGTAGATCAGATGTGTTTTCAACTTGACCTTATTAATCGGCCTTGGTATGTACATAACAAGGCGAAACATATTAGGTGACCTTATCGCTAAAACAATACAACAATACTAAAAACAAAGTGCAATTCATCTGGCTTTAAAAAACCCCATCTGTCAAAAACAATTGACTAAAATACCAATACATACTTACATATTTATAAAATACATAAATTTTTCACCTTAATTGCAAATAAGCATTAGATAAAAGAACAGATTTTGACAGTCGGTGCTTAAAGCAGTTCAATTAGTTTTCGAACACCTGATAATCATCTGGAGTGTTAAGGTCACCTGATATCAAAACGCATTCGTACAGAAAAGAAACACAAGTTAAGAAAGCCCTGATATGGTGCTTAGAAGTCCATTACAAAAGTTAAATTTAACCAAGACCTATTCATCAGGTCAATGCAATCGTCCTCATGATATTCCGTGTTTTCGTGTTTAAGCTGTCAAAAGTTGTTTGCACCATATATTCATGTTTGTGGGTGTTTCTGACAACCTAAACATAAAGTTGTTTTTTGTATTGCTGTGTTTTTGTAGAGTTGCATAGACATAATAAATAGGCCTCGAATTTAACTACATATTTGATACAGTTTATTAATATTGAAAGCTTACGCTAGGCTTATTTTTACATAAATTTCAGCAATGGAACTTCGTTTACAAAAAAAAACATTTTCTGTACTAATCTCATGTGCAATATATGTTACTTAAGCCCCCCTTGACGACATGTTTTTTGCGTCTGACTTGTCATATTTCCCAGTGTAAACCATGTACATGTCGTGTGGTACCTTTAAAACTTTGCTTCTGTAAAAGTCAGACGCAAAGTCTTCTGACAAAATTTCAATTAGAGCGTGTTCTATTTTCTTCTGACAAAGCTTCTGACATCAGCTGTTTTTGTTATGCAAAATATGTCGTCAACAATCTATGCCGTGAGGAAACATTTAGCGGCGTTCCGCTATTGACGGAAGCATTAAGGTGAAGTTACATAACACGCGTTAGTGCGCGTGTGAACTGTAGGCATCTGTCAAAAAAAGTTGAAATAGTGTTTTTGCATACGACAAGTTACATACCAAACTCTTTGGCGCGTTTGCCGCAGAAAGCACAAAGTACACAGAGGTGACACGAGACGGAAGATAATTTGTGTTTTCGGATTTCGCACTCACACCGAACCCGTGTCTTCTTTAAGCTTCTTTCGTAGTTGCATTGGTTTAACGTTTTTGTATTTTATTCTTTGAGTCCTCATTCGCTATGAGATTTTTGCAATTAAAATGTTAAAATTAACATTTATGAACTAAAAAGCTCAAAGTTAAATCAGGAATCATTTGAAAACAAATCTTAATAACTTTTTTAATACTAATAAAAATTTTCACATTCAGTTTTTTAATTCAACACAACAAATTCCTTGATTTAATTTTGTACAAATGTTCACTCGTTCAAATGTATTTTCATTTTATTCTTTGTGGTATTATTCGCTATATGCTTTTTGGAAGTAAATGGTAAAAAGTAATATTTTTTAATGAAAATGCTTAAAATGATGTATGTAATTATATGGAAACTAATTTTAATCACTTTTTTACCACTAATAACATTTAACACATTAAGTTTTCTAGTTCAACACTACAAAATCTTTCATTTAATTTTGTAAAAATGTCCTGTTGGTTATTTCACAAAGTACACATTTTTTCTTGTTTGTTTTGATTATATGGTTAGCAACTTAATAACAAATATACTACAGTTGTCCCTTTCTCGCCGAACCCGTGTCGTAGCTTATTTTAGCTTTTTTCATCACTCACTTTCTTCACCTCTGTATACTTTGTGGCAGAAAGTTGGTTAACTTTCAACTTTTTAACGCGTTGTGTTGTTTTGACAACTAATCAGCCGACAATAAAAAAGAAAAAATTAAAAAAAATTTGAATCATGACGAAAAATCTTAATAAAGAGTTTGAAAACTATACAGTATTGCACAAAAAAGGATTTGAAAATGTTCCAAGATCATTTTTCAATGTAAAAATGAATAAAAAAGCTGAAAGAAAAGGCGTTTGTAACGCGTGTTGTGTAACTTGCCATTTTTCATGCGGTAAAGTTTTCAAGCGTACGATATTCGTCGACGAACAAACGCGTGTTATGTATTTCTACCTTTAGCCGGCTGAAGTTGATATATTACAACACCTACGAGTATATATTTATGTTTTTTTAAACTATTATATAACAATCATGTACACGCAATAAAATTGCGTTGCATTTTTATATCCTAACATGATTCTTCGAATTTAAAGAAAAATTCTTTAAATGACTGAACTTTTTACGGCGTAAAGAAATACTTTTGTGCCGGCAACACTCCATTTTGAAACGGAAGCCGACATAGGTTTGTGCAAAAGCTGTGCGAAATATATACAAAGTTAATAGAAAAGACAGACTATAATTTCATTTATTTATTTTTAAGAAATGGAGTAAGATTTAATAAAGATACGTTTTTAATATTATATGTACATATGTATATGAAAAATACATTCTGTATTCATTTTAAAACCACTTTTCACAAAATATTTAATAAAATTGGAGCACATATCAGCTGTTGGAAACAAACACAGACAATGTCAGACGTATTTGTACATGCACGTTTGTGACCAAATATTATAAACCGTATGTAAAACAACGATTTTGACAGACATGCAGAATTACATCTGAGTTGAAAAGTTGAAATGTCAGACGTAAAAAACATGTCGTGTACGACCTGCTTTAGCGATGTACAAAATTCTATGATATTCTCAATTTATATTCATGTGTGCGTTGGCCATCACGTTTCCCCACATTGTGGGCATTTAAGAGGCTAATAAAAAGATCTGGCTGCTCGATTCTTCGACAAATGACTGCTGTTTTGCAAAAAAAAATCAAAGCGTTTCAAAAAAAGTTTGATGGGAAGAAAGAAAATTTCTAATATTTTATTAAAAAGAAGCAAAAAAATAAAAGTAATACTAATATTTCAATACATTAGAGAGCTTTAAATAATAATAATTGGACTGGTGAATAATCGACCTCAAAGAAAGGAAAGCTTGAAAAATAGTGTAAAAAAATTGGTAAGACTGCGACGGTAACTAATCAAAGAAAAACTTAAAGCATAAAAGAAAAACTATTGTACCAACAAAAGAAAAGAAGTCTTGTGAAAGGTGAAATTGTGCGATCATATACTAATTGTAGAAATAATTAATATGTAATATTAAAACAATAAAAGGCGACACGGAAATGATAGCAGCAGCAGCAACAGTGACCTGCGCCGAGCAATTTTGTCGGCGGCGGCGGCTCATGAGAAATTCTTCGGCGGCGGCTGAAAATCGGCTGAAATTCGGCTGAGTCGGCTTCACTATCTTTACAATTGTGTCAAAGTAAATTCATATTAAAAGTGTGAATTTATTAGTGAAAAAACCAAAAACCATCACTTAAAATATAAAAAAAATCATCAATCGGCGGCTAATCTTAGCCGATTTTGAGCCGAGAAAAAATCGACGGCGGCGGCTGATGCAAAGCCCTCGGCGGCTCGGCTCAGCCGGCTGTCAGCTGGTCGGCGCAGGTCTCTGAGCAGCAACGACCTAAGAATGTAATGTTATAAAAAGAAATTTAATTGCTTTTGCGAATTCTGCTTGCGTAGGCTGAGACGGAGCAGCACAGATCACATAAAACTGGCCCATTAAGAAAAACTTGTCGGCTTGTACATACGTATTTTAGAAAGTATTAAGTCATTCTTCATAATAGAAATGGACAGTTTTAATTACATTCAATTGTTTAATGTGGTTCGTGACAAGTGTTTTCTTTCTTTTTTTGCATGAAAGGGTTCCCTGTTTTCGTGTGTGCCTTTGCAGTGTGCTTGCTGTTGTTTGTCTTCTGCTATTGTATATTTTTTGCATATAATACCCAAAATGGCCGCTTAAGTAAAACAACTGTGTTAAATATTTGTTCACTGATTTTGTTGGAATGGGGTGTCAAATTTTTAATGATTATGTACAACGCCTTCCAATTAATGATGGGAATTTCTGTTTCCTAAGTTTATTGTAGTATGGCTTAAAAGGAGCAGAAACATCACTAATTTTGCAAAAAGTAGAATTTCTCATTATTGCCTTGAATACAAGTATGTATGTATGTTTACAAGGCCATTATTTTCACATTCAAATTTACTTACGTCTTAAACTAGACTAATTCAGAGCAATTATGAATAAAATTCCGCCAGAAATGTCTCTCTTTTTCCAACTAGAATTTTTTTGTTTTCCCTATTGCTATTGTTTGAAATTGTTCCCCGTGAAAAATTTCTCGCGGAATTTTATTCATGGTTGCCCTCGATACAAATTTTGATTTCGTAGTAGATGAGGGCAATTATGAATAAAATTCCGCGAGAAAATTTTCCCGGGGAACAATTCCAACTAAATTAGTTTAATGAATTCCATAGCAAGAAATAGGGAAAACAAAAAACTCTAATTGGAAAAGGGAGAAATTTCTAGCGGAATTTTTTTCATAATTGCCCTGCATATCTATATACTAGGGTGATCGACTTGGGTTTTCAACTAAAACCCGGTTTTCACAATGGTGGTAATTATGAATAAAATTCCGCGAGAAAATTTTCCCGGAAAACAATTCCAACTAATAGCAAGTATCGGGGTAATTATGAATAAAATTCCTCGAGAAATTTCTCCCTTTTCCAATTAGAATTTTTTGTTTTCCCTATTACTTGCTATTAGTTGGAATTGTTCCCCGGGAAAAGCTTCTCGCGGAATTTTATTCATAATTGCCCTGATTGGGAAAACAAAATATTCTAATTGGAAAAGGGAGAAATTTCGCGCGGAATTTTATTCATTATTGCCCTGAATGTTGATTTTTCGAATGTCGAGTAGTCCGCTTTTTTTATAATTAAAAAGCCGGCTAATTCGAATGCTTCTTGATATACATACATATATATTTTGCAATAATATTAGTATTCGCTATATTAAAACTTAGACCAAGGCGAATTAATAACAGGTGATCTTGACGGCTCAGTTGACTATTATTTTTTGCTTCTTGTATATTTTTTACTATGGATGTCAAAAATTATTTACATACATATGTTATAACCTTTACTAAAAATGGAAAAGGGTATATATAGTAGGGAAGTAACGAATGTTCGCATTCGCAAATAATTCGCTTACTTTTGATATTTGCATTCGCTAAATGTATGCGAAAATTTAAAGCGAATACTAAAGAAAAAAAAAAATTGGAAATATTTTCCAGTTTTTGAAAAAGAAAAGGTGTTTGAATTGCGCGAAAATATTTTCTACTTAACACTAGTCTGTTAAAACTTTTGAAATTACTTCGTTCAAAAAAGTTTAAATGCAAAAATATTAACTAATCCTTCTTTGTTGTAAATTTTTTGCGAAACAAGTGCCACTCATATTTCATATGTTTTTGCCAAGATGAACAGATTGTTACTTCTGGAAAAAATTTTCATGAACATTTTATTCCAATATTTCTTGATATGTATTTTGGTAGCATTTTACAGGAAATGTTGAACTTAGTACAAGGTCTTAGGGCCAAAGTACGACTGGGTTGATTGCCTAACATTTTGTAAATTTATTTTTAATTAGTATCTATACTTATTTTAATATGATTTCATATATCTTTCAGTTTAACAATTTTTATTTCTAATAAATTAATAAATATTTGCTGAATTCAAGACTCAAGTAGATCTATGTATACAACACAACTTCATGTTCTTAGATAAATTTATTTTCGTGTGATTTTTTTAACGTATTATAATATTTGCATTCGCTTTCGGAAAAATTAAAATGTATTATTCGTTTTCGCATTCGCATTCGCTAAACTGGTATTCGTTACATCCCAAATATATAGGTTTGTCATTCCGTGTGTATTTATTTATTTATTTATTAACTTAAAGCTATACAATTTTAAGTTAATGGAGGCGAGCTTTGGCTGCGTAGGCCTTAAGCTAAGGTGTTTATATCCTTTGGCTTTATTCTTCATTTATTAGTTAATGGTCAGAGCTTATTGAGTTAATAAATGTACTTGCAGAGAAAAAATATAATTTTTATATATCCTTATGCATGAGACATTTTTTTATTTTTTTTTTAGATTTAATTGAACTGTAGTGAATTTTAATCAGAAATAATTTCTTAATCAGGCTTGAGTTCAGCAAAAACAAAGTAACATAAAGCCACTACAATAATACTTATATGTATGTACCGATGGTGCATCGAATAAGTAAAAATAATTAATGTGATGATCGTAAAAGATAAGTAAGAATAGTTAAACATACATAGGTAGAGTGATATAACTTCGTGTTAACCTAAATAGAAAATGGAAAAACAGAAAATGAATAGTGATACTTACAAATTTGTTTGCCAAAGGCAAATCAATAATTGTATACACAATCAATTCTCATATTCCATTTTCATAGAAATTTAAGTTAAATATCTGATGTTAATAATAATCTCTACCCCCAGTAGATAGACATGGGTGCTGATGAAGTGCGTGGCTGCACAGAAAAATATCGGTATTTCCCCCAGCTAATAAAGTCTAGTTTAATTTTTCTTCTCTTCTTTAGATACTCACATTAATTAATAAAAATATTTCATTCAATAAGAATTGAAATTACTGAACTCAAGCCTGATTAAGAAATTATTTCTGATTAAAATTCACTACAGTTCAATTAAATCTAAAAAAAAAATTTCTCATTTAATTCATCACGTGACAAATATATGTTCACTTAGCGATCACTGTTCACTTGGCTATCACTGCTTCAGAATGCTGAAAAGCGAAGTCAACTGTAGAAAGCAAAAACAAAGTAACATAAAGCCACTACAATAATACTTATATGTATGTACCGATGGTGCATCGAATAAGTAAAAATAATTAATGTGATGATCGTAAAAGATAAGTAAGAATAGTTAAACATACATAGGTAGAGTGATATAACTTCGTGCTAACCTAAATAGAAAATGGAAAAACATAAAATGAATAGTGATACTTACAAATGTGTTTGCCAAAGGTAAATCAATAATTTTATACACAATCAATTCTCATATTCCATTTTCATAGAAATTTAAGTTAAATAGCTGATGTTAATAATAATCTCCACCCCCAGTAGATAGACATGGGTGCTGACGAAGTGCGTGGCTGCACAGAAAAATATCGGTATTTCCCCCAGCTAATAAAGTCTAGTTTAATTTTTCTTCTCTTCTTTAGATACTCACATTAATTAATAAAAATATTTCATTCAATAAGAATTGAAATTACTGAACTCAAGCCTGATTAAGAAATTATTTCTGATTAAAATATCCTTAAGTATGTTAATACTTTCAAACATTTTATGATATCTAATGTGTTTTCTAATAATGGGTTGGAAATGTAGTGTAATGGGTCAGTTTTAAATATTCTGTTTCTTTCGGAATCAAATTTAATGCAGTGTTTAAATATATATTCAATGGAAGTGGGTTCTGTGTTGCAATGCTGACAGCTATTGGAAGAGTTGTGTTGAATTAAGTGTCTCTGTGGCCAAGTCTTAGCTTGATAAATTTACAATAGTCAGAAGTGCTGATTGATTTACTATAATTATAATTTAGGTAGTTTTTAATGTTTAGTTCGTCTTTGTTTATGGATTTATATCAGTTGGATGTGTTAGAAAATAAATTCGTTTGATTTTCTATAATGTTACTAATGTGTGATAATAAATCTTGAGTATTGTAGTTAGGTGTTAGGATAAGGGGTGAATTCAGAGAATTTTTTGCCACCGAATCGGCCAGTTCATTCCCTTGGATTTGACAGTGACCAGGGATCCATAGTATTTTAATGATAGCGTTTAGGATTAGGTATTCTCTTAAATACGTTGAGTAGTAGTTTATATTGTGTAGGTTCAGAAGAGATTGGATGGCTGATAAAGAGTCTGTACATATGATGGGTTTCATATCCGTGTTTCTAAAATACATATTTGATTGCTTCAAATATTGCTATTATTTCAGAGGTGAAAACTGTAGAGTATGGTATTTCCATAATATTCATATGCGACCCATAAAACGTATGAATAAAATGCCGCGGGAAATTTCTCCCTTTTCCAATTAGAATTTTTTGTTTTCCCTATTGTTATTAGTTGGAACTGTTCCCCGGGAAAATTTCACGCGGAATTTTATTCATGATTGCCCTGATTATAAATAACGCATTTGGTAACAATCAATGCCTTTTATATTATCAAAAATTTAACTGAAATATTTCATTAAAAGACATTATGATGCTTTTCATAGCGACATTCATAAGTTTAATGGTAGAGGAAGAGAAAAATTTTAAATAAAAATACAAATATTTATTTCGAAAAAATCAAAAAATAGTTACTATCAGTGGACAATACCTAAATAAAGTTTGAAAAAGTTGTTTACAATTGACTTTGCTTAGAAAATGTTTTATTTTCAATTAATATTTTAACTGTGTCGACTTGTGTTTGGTGGGTAGCTCGCAACCTTAAAGGCTCAATCAGACGTGACATAACCATAACCATAGACAACAGCCGTTCGAACCAAACTAATGGGCAACACTGTATTTGATTATACGTGACTCACCATAACGCCATAACTCTCACCATTTAAACCAATTGAATTTTCTCTTGGTTATGGCTATAGCATTATGGCTATGTCACGTCTATTTAAGCTTAATACAGTGCAAGGTAAATTCATAGCAGGTAAAGTTAATACTACAACAAATTACAAACAATAAAAACAAAATGGCATTTTGTTGTTGCTTTGGGTGGTTCATGTGTCAAAAGCAGCTGATTAAAGATACTAAAGCAGAAACTACGCCATCATGGCTAACAACCGGCTGAGCCGAGCCGCTAATATTTTTAGTCAGCTACGCCGGATTACAGTGGAAAATAGTAGAGTAAGACCAGCCCATAATTCATTTTTAAAAAGGTTCGAATTACACCATAATTTTTTTTTATCGAAAAGCTAAGATGTCGAACTTAATAATTTGAGGAAAATATTTGATGTTTCGTCAATAGTAATACTCGGAAATAGGGACCGATTCACATCTTTTTACGACAACAATTTTTACCATAAAAATAAAACATATTTCAGAGCATATTTTTAATATAATTCACATTACAATTAAGGAGTTATATACCTTATTGCAAAGGTAATTTGATGTAGATTCCGATTTTGTAAATAGCAGATCAGGTTTTAGTGAAACGATTTGAAATTTTAGCTTCTGAATGATGTAATGTTGTTTTGGCTGCATGTAAAAACTTTGCTAAGGCTTTTAATTAGGAGCTGTGTTTAGCTCTGCGCTCATATGTAAAAAATTGTAAAGCTTAATATATATTAGTAAAATACTATAAAATTAGTAGCTGCATATTAGTGCATAAACAGAAGTTACATTCAATAATGTTAAAAAACTCAGTTATTTAGATTAAAAAACAACAAGAGAGCAATAAGAAATGATTTTTGTTAAAGTAGCGTTGCATTGTTATCCGTTATTCCGTTATATAAAAAAGTTGACTAGTAGGCCATTGATGGAAAGTTTAAGAATATTCACAATTAATATATGTTTTTTGGTTATACTGTGTTTTTTTTTTTTAATAGATTATTAAAAAAATTAATAATTTTAAGTGTTCAGTGCGGCAAATAATTGATACTTATATTGAAAGTAGGAGAAATACACAAAGTATTAACGTTTTTGTTGAACAAAATTATCAACTTTCTTAAGAAAATATAAAATATATAGTGGATAATATAAAAAAACTGTCATAACAAGTTTTAATAATCGGATTTGGATTAAGATACGCTTAAACTGATGAAGTAACCTCGATCTTTAAGAATAAAATGTCTCGGTTAAAGTATTATTTAAATATTTATAGTTACACTATACCTAACAGAATGTTTTTTAAGTTTATTTTTTATTGTATTATTTAATTATTTTTAATATTATTTAATTACACTATTGGGTTAAAATTTTTATAACCGACGAACGGATTTTCCCGACCACCTTTGAATCTTATGAAACTTAGTTGTCATTTTGCACGTTACTTAACTAAGATAAATATAAAACTTTGGACTTCCAGCTTCTGTTTTCCCTGAGATATGGCGCGTCAAAAAATGAAAAAATCATTAAAAACACACATACATAAGTGGTCCGCCATTATTACTCATATCTTCAAAAGTTATTAAGATACAGGGTCGAAATTGGTCTCGTTTAATAGGTATTGAGAATAGTATTTAAACTGCATTTAGTTTAACTTTTTTTCTGAAAGATCAAAGGTCAATGTCGCTTGATTTAAAGTTTGGAAAACTATATCTCAAACAATGAAATTTTTAAAATTCTAAAAAAATATATATTAATCCTGACAACCTGTTCTGCATTTTGTGTCAACAAATTTGAGTGAGCTCTTATTAGTTCCTGAGATATTGATAACGATGTGAAATTGTTTGAAACAAATTTATTTTTTTTTAAATATTTTTTATTTATTTGGGTGATATTAAATACATATGTATATGTGACGCGCAAAATAGAAAGGGACCTAAGGGTAAAAACCGGTTTTGTTCAGGAGAGCCATTTTAAAGATTTAAATACGTGTATCTTTGGTGTACCATCGAGCGCGTTGGTATTGGTCTCATTTGAAACCGACACATCTCATGACGTCAGGAACGTGTTGATCAACCTTGAAAACGCTCGTAGGCCGTCCCTACCTCTTGTTTTGTGTAGTTGGTTTTTACTGTTTTCTACCTAGCGCGCTGTTTCCATGAGTTTGATATCAATTTTGCACGCGTTTTTTCGAATCCAGGTTTATTATTAATTGTGAATTATAATAAATACTCATTTATAATTCTTTTAAATCGTGAATATCACTCTGTTAGTACGAAAATTTTTTCACATAACCATAGAATCGTCGACTTCAATTTCATAAAACGCGCATATCTCTGGGAGGGAACACTTTTGGGGCATGGGATCGGTCTCATTCGATGCTCAGATGTTGTCCACATCAAAAAAAAAAAAGTGGAAATTGATTTTTTTTACCTTTAGGTCCCTTTCTCTATGCGCTGTCACATATATATTAATTTCGACAAACGGGGTTAAAAGTAAGAAATATTTTTTTACATATTTATATTAAAAACATATGCGATTAATTAATTGTAAATGTTTTCAATTGAAAATTTCCGGTCATGGTAAACACAATAAACACAGTTTTTTCAGAGCCGCTGCTTTCGATTTAGAAAACTTTATTCATTAAACAAATGTTTAATAGTTTTCCTACTTGCACTAGGAATAAAAAAATTTAAACAAAATAATTTCAAGTTATTGTCTATATCTCAGGAACTAATAAGAGCTCACTCAAATTTTTTTACACAAAATGCAGTAGAGACTGTCAGGATTAATATATATTATTTTTGCAATTTTAAAAATTTCATTTTTTGAGATATAGTCCCCAAACTTTAAATATTGTGACAGTGATCTTTGACCTTTCAGTAAAAAAGTTAAACTAAATGCAGTTTTAAAGCTAATCTCAATACCTATTAAATGGGACCGATTTCGACCCTGTATCTTAAAAACTTTTGAAGATATGAGCAATAATGGCAGACCACTTATATGTGTTTTTAATGAATTCCCTACTTTTCGAAGCGCCATATTTCGGGAACCACAAAAGCTAGATACGCAACATTTTTGAATTTATATTATTTTAGTACTATAGAATATTCGTGCAAATTTTTGTACAATTCTAAGAGGGTTAGATAAAAAATTTCGTTTTTTTCGTTGATTTAAAATGGAATTTCCCTATTACCATTTTTAGCCGGGTACGTTATTTTTTTTATTTACGAAAATATAAATTCAAAAATTAAAAAAAAGAATTTATTTAAAGTTAAAGTTTATTTAAAGTTAAAGTTACTATTTTGTACCAAATACATGAACAAGTCATCTCTATATGGAAAAAATAAACTTCTTACCTTTATTCTGAAATAAGTTCTGGTTTAATTTGGCTCATATTTTATAGAATAATACCAAATACATTTAAGATTATTCGTGCAAATTTCTCTAAGAACAAAAAAGTTACAGATTTTTGATCCGATAAAGACTAAAATTTTCCACTGTGCGCCGCCGAAAAAAGTTTGGCTTATGTCGCCTGAAAAACAGCCCCGATTTCTCCATGTACAATCACCCTTATTCTGCATTTTGATTACGTTCCGCATTCAATTAAGCACGAATCGAAAAATGGTATTCTGGAAAAAAACTTAATCGAAAGAAAAAGAAGAGAAGAGTATGTTTAAACCAGCTGCTTTGCTATGAAATGTGGAAAATAAGCAATTTTGCAAAAAAATTTATCAAAAAGAAAGAATCAGTGATTTAACAAGCAAATTCTTTAGTCGATAAAAACCAAGAGGTCACTTACTAAAAATTGCAATATAACAAAAAATTATAAATTTTATCACAAAACAAATATGTATGTATGTACCTATGTATGTATCTGTATACTATATATACATACGTTGGTAAAGGGTATATAAGATTCGGCACAGCCGAATATAGCCCTCTTACTTGTTTTATGTTTCCTTGAATTGTTTTTTTTATTTTTCATTGAATAAAAAAATTTTCTACCGAATTTTATTCAAATTTACCGACTTTTTTTTGTCGATTCTACCGAATTAAAAAAAATTAAGTGTGCACACTGTTTGTAATTAGTTGTAGTATTAACTTTACCTGTTATGAATTTACCTTGGTTCAGATGTTCAGAAGTGGAAAAAGCCTGTTGACACTGTACAAATGACGCAGTTATGTAACATAAAACCAAACATAACGATATCTTATATGGTTCAAGAAGACTGTGTTGCAAAAGAAATTTTCATTTCATTTTCATTTATTAAATTCAGTAATACATGTGGCCTCAAGGCCAATATAAGTATAGGCATGTCATTAGACATTAGTTCAGTAACTGGTTTATGGAAAAACAGAACTATTTTGATAATTTTAAGTTGCGATTGCTTATGATTAATTGTGCGATATGTACTTTACATATCGTCGCTACCATGTCAAACTATCCAATATGCAAATCTGCACTTTTCAGGAGAACGAAAATGCCTATTCAATTGAGGACTCTAAATCAGCGCTTTACTAAAGGTTCAAGTTTTTACATCTTTTTTATGCAGTTTTTAATTCCCTTTCGTATGGTAATAAGTTTTTTCAGATAACCAAAAAATCACATTCGTCACTTTGCATCTGAGTGCCTTTCAATGATTTTCCTTGATTCGCTTTTTCGAACGATCGAATATGGCATTTTGGATAGTTTGCTTGTAATAACTTTTAATGTTTCATATTCATTTTTTCATTTCATTTTCATTTATTCATCCAAAATAGAAAACCTAGCCTCATGGCCATAATCGGTTTCACTTATACTACTACAAAGATCTACATTAATTATCACTAAAGTGTAATATGTATGTAATAAAATAAAAAAATAACAATATTATTTAATAAATAATTTGTAACAATATTAAAATCTATAAAAAAATAAATTTAAAAATATTTAGTATCTAATAAAATAGATATCATTATAAAAAATTTAAAATTCCAACAGAATATTAAACAACTATAAGTTTAATAATATTGAGACCTGATACTCAACGTAGTGAAACACTACAAGAAAGAGCTACTCAGTCGTATCTCCTGAAATAGTTTCACCTTGTAAGTGTCAACAGAACAGTTAAATGCCCTTAAAACAACCGGCTATTCGTTATAATCACTCTTACTTAAAATGATCGCTCTAATAAGGTTGTTAGCCTAGGAATCCTCAATTGTCTATTTCTATGCGACCTACCAAACTCGAAGAACTCTGTTAGGTACAAAGGCACTTGTAATTTAATAACTTTGTAAAAGTGTAGTAGGTTTCTATACTTAAGAAAATCAGCAAAGCACAATCCTAAGAATTTCGCACATAAGGTGATACATGTTTGTCGCATTCTAAGAGAATAGAGATATCTAATAACTTTATTTAATGTTAACTTAATTTTTCTGAGCACATACCTATATGTTACAGAATAAACTTCTAAAGTATATAATAATGGCATAATCGTTGCATGTACAATTCGACATTGAAAAAACAGAACAAATGCACAGAATAATACTACATAAAAAACATAATTCATAGACCCAGTTCATTAAGAATGTAAGTATACACAAATTCAAATAAAATAATTTGAAAAAAAATCACCACTCATGATCTTAATAAGTAATGGATCACCTTAATAATTGGTTGCATACGTTATTTTCCCCGTTTTCTTCTTCATTTATGAATCTCTGGAAGAGAATCTCTTACATCAGAATACTCGGGCAATGAATGATAATAGGGCCTTGTCATTATATTTAGTCAGCATAGAGATATATCTTTTCTTTAAAGCCTGTAATCGGAAGTTTGCTACAGAGCTATTACACCGCGCAACAAAATTTAAAAAAATTTAAATGCTTTTAAAACCACTATGCAATTTTGATGTATTATGGTTCCAGTAGTACAAAAATGGTCCAAATTTTAAATTCTATGGAGAGGTTTTTTTTAAATTTTTAAGTAAAATTGTCAATTTTTTGAGACGTCTCCACTTATGTTCTCATAACTCAAAAAAAAAACCGGTCCAATTTTGTTAAACTAAATTTACAAAAATTACTATTTACTAGAGTTCGACCGGTAATCGGCCAACATTCGGCATATGGCAAAAATCGGCCGATTAGCCGAAGCCGAATATTTTTCATTTCAAGCTTGAAAAATAAGATTATGTTTGGTCGTTGCTCGCCGACAGTTCCTATTGTGTTTAACGTTTTGAAAGGGTTGCTTTGAAATAAAACGCTGTTGCTTTCTATTTTCTTTTACTTGGACGTTCTTGTGAGTGATCATATGAAAAAGCAATCTAGAAATTGCAAAATAGTTTTTATTTTTCTTGTTATGTATCCAATAGATATTAGAGCTATTTCAGTGATCTCAAAAAAGCAAACTTTTTTCTTAATTCATATAAAACGTAAGTATCATTTTTAAAATTTAACACATTCGGCTTCGGTTTTGGCCGAAGTTTAGGATTTTAGCCGGCTTCGGCCCAAAAAAACGCCTTCGGTCGATCTCTACTATTTACATAACCTTTAATTCGTTTATATATTGCGTTTCAATCGGCTCAGTAGTTTCGAAGTTACAATAAAAAAATTTAGCCAAAAATATATATTTTACGTAAAAATTGCAAATTTTTTTGTTTAAAAAATATCGTGAAAAATCAAAAACGGTAAAAACTGTTCAGATTTATTGCTTTATCGTAAAGCCACATGTTATAGAAACAAAATGAGATATCGATCATAAAAATCGATTGAGTCTTTTCGAATTTATTCACAATTCAGTGAATTCACTCATTTTCACAAAGTTTTAGTTTTTTTGTTTGATAAATTCACTTACAATTAAGTAGTTATTGTTCTTCTTTCGATTGATTGAATTTTGTAAATATTTTCTTCATGCTATTTACAAATTTTCACATCGAAAATGCATTACATAGTAACATTCGTCTATTTTTTGCCGAAACACGACCTACAATACTGATCCTATTCTTCGGAAACACATTTGAATTTGGTGAGTTTAAATGTATTAAACAGTAGACAATTTATATATTTTTTATTTAAATTTATTATAAGAAATAAAATAATAAAATAACGGTCTAATTCATAAAAAATATTTTAGGTTTATTACAAATTTCCCATAGAAATATGTCAAATAAGGGGTTAATAAGCCTGAAATATTTTTATGAATAAGGCCGTAAATATATAAATAAATAAGTAATTTATTTAAATAATTTTTTTAATATAAACTACAAACTCTTGAATTTTATTTTATTCGATTTCTTGCTATTGTTGAATAAGGAAGTGTTAAGGTAGAATTAGTAAAATCGTATCGTTCTACTTTACAACTTGCCGTATCGTTCAGCTTTTTATACAAGTTACAGAAAATGTAACAGTTTGCATAGCACATTTTTTTTGTCTGGCTTTGAATGCGGCTTTTTTGACATTCTCTACAGAAAAATCTGTTTTGTGTAGATTTCTACGTCAGCAGTGCTACCACCACATATTTTATAACTAGTAACATGCATTGCATATGGTACGGCTTTTGTCAGCTAACACGCAACTTCACGGTACGATTTTACTAATTCTACCTTTACTCTGAATAATCAGCAATAATCAGCCGTCATGTGTGTATCCCAGCGACCCTGGTATCGTTCCTCTATTGTCCGGATATCTTGGTGGAATCGTTCACCCTTTTCTTCACTCAAGTCTCCTAGATTTTCAGGAAAACGATCTAAGTGACTGTGCAAGTAGTGTAATTTGATGCTCATGTTACATCCAAGATTCTGGAAGTGAGTAACATCTCTTAAACTTGAGCAACGTAATCATCACCCTTGTTATTTCCTAAGAAATTTTGAATAACCCATACAAACGAATCCCATGCATTCTTCTCAATATCTGACATTGAATTGCCAAAATCAGTATCTTTCACCAATTTGCGAATTTGTGGGCCGTCAAATATTCCTGCTTTCAGCTTTTCCATTGTAACGACACGTTTCCGCTCTTAAGCCTGGTACTCTGTTCGAAGTTGTGAAAAATTTTCAGTGCCATTGGTTATTTCGCGTGAAAAATTTGACATGTACTAAATGTAGCCCAACTCGCGGTTTTTTTTAAATAAATTTCTCGCTTTTATTGCTTGAAAGTATGCAACATTGTTAAAATTCCGTGCGAAAAAAGCACTGCTCATATTGTTTCGCAGCTAAACTAAAATGATGCCAGATAAATTTTGCATGGAAAGGAGATTCGTCGTGGAACCAGTAGTCTGGACACCAGCGACAGCCTCCGCTCACTCGTAAATTTCCTAGTGATGAGATTCGCCTTGGAAGCGTGTGCCAAGGTAACGAGAGTTTACTGCAGTCTGTAGATATTAGATTCGTAGCCGAATTCCAATATCTAATCTTGCTCCAATGTGGCTATAGAAAGTAAATATTGGATAAGTAACCTTCATCCGATATTTGTCTTACCGTAGCGAGCGCTGCAATCAAACTCCATTGTTCTGTATTGAGTCGCTTTTCATACCATTTCTATACCATGAACAACAATACTACAATCACACAAACATTAACCAGAGTGTGTGTTGAAAATGTGGTGTGGTGACTAACAGCCTTTCATGCTCCTCAAGTACCACACATACAAGTACACACCCACACGAACGTTACACACAGAGAGCGTCTGTGGTGTGGCCCATCCTCACCATAACTAGTGATCATCATTAGTGATGGGCAGTCAAACTTAAATTACATCAAAGTACCACGGTGAGATAAAAGTGCCAATTACATCGTTGGTCTAATAGACAATTAATTTCAACTTTCATATAAACTATTCTCTGCTTATTACCGTATAAGGTAATAATGTAAATAATTATAAAAATAATGTAACATAAAATAAACTAAACAGCTTCAGCGTTTTGTGAGCCAAAACAAGCTTGCGACTTTGGTCGTCACACCATACTCAGATTGGGAAACTTCCATGGAATATACTGGAAACATTCACTATCTTTGCTTAGTGCTTTAACATATGGTTTCATCAGACCAAGTTTAATGTGATGGGTGGGGGGAGGGGGGTAATATGATGCGATCTAGTGCACAAATTTATAACATTTGGCATACCTGGAACCAATGTTTCCCTGGAAGGCCATTGTTTTCTCTTCCAGTGTTCTGCTTTAGCTCTGCTATCCCATAAACATATAAAACAAGGATATTTGGTAAAGCCGCTTTGTTGACCTAAGAGGAAATTTACCATCTTAAGATCAGCACAAATTACCCATTTATGTTCCTCATACTTTATCTTCTTCATGACCAATGCAATTATAGAGTATTCTTCTTTTACTTTGGTGGAATGTGCTATCGGCAAGGAGTGAAATTTATTTCCATTATGCAAAAGGACACACTTTAAGCTGCGTTTTGATGAGTCGATAAATAAACGCCATTCGTTTGAATCGTATCTCTCTCAGCCCAATGCTGAAAACCAGAAATATATGTGCAGTACACAAAATCATCCTCTTCAACAAAATAATGAAGTAATTATTTTTCTCGAGTACGGTAATACGAAACTTTATAGTTTCTTTAGTTATGAGATCTGTTTCTTTCATCCGGGACGCAAGTAACTCAGAAGATCTTTTCGACAATCCAAGGTCTCTAATTGCATCATTAAGCTAATCTTGATTCCATGGTCTCGGCGAGAAATGTTTCTGTGGGATGAAATGTTTCTGTGGATGTCATTTTCAGATGTAGGTGGTTGTCCTGGATCTGAACTTTTTGATTGGTAACACATACTTGAGGTTGAGTATCCTGGTGAAGATGAAAGCACTTGACTAAAGCTTGGACCCCGATCTTGAGCATATTAAATTTCCTGTGAATGTACAACCGCAAGTGTAAACCCATCAGCAGACCTCGTGGGGTAAGACCATCGCATATGTTTTCCGAAACCGCTTTTTGTACTGAAACAAAAATAACAATATGATTCGTGGCTAGCTGTTTGTCTCCATAGCATAGGCTTCGAAATTTCCAAGTGTTGTCTGTAAAATGAAAAAAAAAATTAAATAAGGAATATTAATATTAAGGAAATACTGTAAGTATAAAATATTCCAAATGTATGAACCTATACTTACTTTACGTAAGAAGATCTCATAGATAAATTAAATCGACATGAATTGCATATTGTACTCAGTGTCCAATGCAGGTTCAAATTGTGCGGATATATATTATAGGAATCATAACAAACCGCACACATAACAAAATGAATCCGGATTGTTTTTACATAAAAATGTTCTGGCTTTCTTGCTCATTTTTTATTAATATTTGAAAATTGTTTTTAACTTGTAAGCTGAACAATCACTTTTTGAATGAAATAATACGGCTTAAGAAGCTCTTATATATACTGATACCATAATATGGGATAACCATTTGTGCATGTACAGTTTGTGTAAGTTGCAAATTTTTTGTTATTCCCAAGAATCGTAAAAAACAGTAAGGAATTTTATGCAAAAAAAACCGTTCCAGGTAGCCAACGCTAAAGAAAAGCAACACGTGCACGCACATACATATCAGTGTTGGGATTTGGCTATTCTTAAATTGTATCATGAAAATGGTAAAATTGTACCAAATTAACATCAATTGTACCAAAAGGTAGCCAGCCATATGCTAAATAAGCATACACCGTAAGAATTCATAAACATTTTTCATTTATTAAAACCAAAAACATAAAGAAATCAACTAATACATCTATGTTAGTCCCAGTTCACACTAGTCAAGGCTTATTGCTAAGCTTATCACTTTTTCTTCTTTGAACTGTCATCGGTGTTCACACAATGCAAGTCTTATTTATCAGCTCATATTTTTTATGAATAGTTTTGTGTATGCATGTGTGCCACTTTTAACATTGCGAATGAGAAAGCAAAACGTATTGACCATACATGAAGCTGAGTCCTACAGGGGTGTTCTGTAAATCGCACGTTTTGATATCGCCTAATTTCCAGGAAAGACCTCAATTAAAAAGGTGACTTATTGCAGCTTTTTAATTGGTTTTAGTGTTTTACATGTTTAATATATTTTATACGAACTTAACTTTGAATGCACTAAGTTGTCCGATCAGCAGAACACGGTTTTCTATTTTGGAAATCGCACGATTTCAAAACGCGCGGTTTACAGAACACCCCTGCTAGTTTCATTCCCGTCGTCCTTATCTCCCACAAACTAATCAGCTTAGTCAATAAGACTTGCAGTGTGTAAACTAGGACTAAGTAAGAGCTACCAAAACAAATGAAAATGCCAATGTTGCAAGTTTCGGTACTTATGATCAGTGTTGGGCAACCATGTTATGAGAAATTATTATTATTGTATGGCAAAGTACAACTTTTTTCAAATTGTACCACTGAAGTATAAAGTGTACCAGTGTACCAATGCAAACGTACCACAAATCCCAACCGCAATCGTAAAAATAAAACAACCTTTTGCTTATTAGTTATTTTTTTAATTATGAGAATCATAAAAATGTTATAAAGGTTTTTTCAAAACAATTTTAAGGGGGTTTTTAGTTTATAATAAAAAAAATTATTTAAATAAATTACTTATTTATTTATATATTTATTTTATTATTTTATTTCTTATAATAAAATTAAATAATTAAATATAAATTTTCTTCTGTTTAATACATTTAAACTCACCAATTCAAATGTGTTTCCGAAGGATAGAATCAGTATTGTAGGTCGTGTTTCGGCAAAAAATAGACGAATGTTACTATGTAATGCATTTTCGATGTGAAAATTTGTACATAGCGTGGAGAAAATATTTTCAAAATTCAATCAATCGAAAGAAGAGCAATAACTACTCAATTGTAAGTATATCAAACAAAAAAACTAAAATTTGGTGAAAATTAGTGAATTCACTGAATTGTGAATAAATTCGAAAAGACTCAATCGATTTTTATGATCGATATCTCATTTTGTTTCTATTACATGTGGCTTTACGATAAAACAATCCCCCTTATTGCGAATGGCGTCGTCGACGTCACATCAAGACGACAGTAAAAACTGTCACTTGTCTACTCTTTGTCAACAACAATTGGCTACTATTAACATGCTCCATTAATTTACAAAGCCTTAGAGATTAGTAAGAGATTGTCACTGAGAGCCAATTGTTGCCTATGAAGAGTTGACAAGTGACAATATTTACTGTCGTCTGAATAATGCTATAAACACAATTTGAACGAACGACGAATATTTCGGTGCGAACTTTCGTCATAAAAAATAAAACACATATGTGCATATGAGAATGAACACAACACCCCCGTAGAACGAAATTCGTCGTGTGTGACGAACTCTGAAATAGGTTTATTTCTATTTTGTACGCCGACGAACGACGAAAAAATAATTTTCTCTCTCTCTCTTTGCATACATAATAACCAACTTTATAAATTATGAGAGCAGAATTCGGTGAGTAAATTCGTCCTTATTGTGCTTCATACGACGAATTTACTCAGCGAATTCTTATCGACGAATTCGTCAACGTGAACGAAATTCGTCGTTCATCCCAATTGTGTTTATAGCATAAATCTGAACAATTTTTACCGTTTCCGATTTTTAAAAATTTTTTTAAAACAAAAAAATTTGCTATTTTTACGTAAAATATATATTTTTGGCTACATTTTTTTATTGCAACTCCGAAACTACTGAGCCGATTGAAACGCAATGTATAAACGCGTTATTTTTTTTTTATTTTTATTTCATTCAATGGATGTAATACATATGGCCTCAAGGCCAATAAAAAATATATTACTAGTATAATATAATATGAGAATAATTAATTAAAAATCAGTAGAGAAATAACAAATAATACAATATTCCTAAAGATCCTAACATTAAACAACTCCCACAAAAACTAAGAAAGTTAAAATTAGTAAAACTTATGGAAGACCCAAATAATTAGCTGCTCAATTAGATATATTCATAAAAAAATCAAGTACTCTCCTTCTAAAAGTAGTCAGAGCAATGCAAATGTACGCAATTCTCGTGGCAATATGTTCCATAAACGAGCAGCTCGTACAACCAGTGAGCGCTCGTAAACGGAATTAGCAATGCGATTGGTTAATATATGTTGATTTCTAAGCGATTTGGTGAAAGATATCATCTGAACAATATGTAACGGACTTTGTGACTTGATAATTTTATAAAGATAAATAAGGAAGCGAAACTTCAAATAATCATCAAAAGTAATATTTAAAAAAGTAACATGAGCTCTTAATCTAAGACCATAAACAAATCTAATGCTTTTGTTCACAATGAATTTGATTTTTTTCTGTTCCCCATGTTGCAGCCTGAGTAAACTTCAATGCAATAGTTAACACGTGACATTAGCAGTGCACGTGCCACAGATTTTCTAACATGCAACGGCAAATATAGGTTCAAGTGATACAATCTGCGCAAAGTCAGGCAGACCTTGAAAGAAATATCAATATTGGGCTCAAAACTCAATCTGTCATCAATAATCACTCCCAGACACTTCAAATTACTAACAATCTCAACCAAAGACTACACATTCGCAATTGTATATCAAGACTATTATTCCTATTGGACCTAAAAACAAGAGCTTCCGTTTTATCCGGATTTACTTTAAGGTAGTTAATTTCCATCCAATTATACAAATTAGCCAAATCATAATTTATTGTAGCTTGTAAGGTATCACAAAATTGGTAGTCCCCAGACCAAAACAACTGTATATCATTAGCAAAAGCAAATGGTTTACAAAAACCTAGGTGACAAAAAAGGTAATTTATAAACAAAGTAAGCAGTACAGGTCCAATAACCGAACCTTGTGGGACGCCAGACTTTGCTCCCAAGACATCCGACGCCAATCCATTGTATGAAACCAATTTTTTTCGCTCGCATAAGTAAGATCATATTAGACGACAAGCAGACAGTGAAAATCCATACTCGCGATTAAGTTTGTTAACCAACAAAGAATGATTAACTTGATCGAATTATTTAGTTAGATCAATGGACACTAATATGCCTTCTTTACCCATCCCAGCAAAAAATAAAACTATCTAATTAAACTAAACTTATTAGATAGTAAAGAAGTTATTTTTAACCACATATCAAATGGAAGTTTAAATCACTACTTTGTTTTCAACAAATTCATTACTTTTTTGACTCAAGCTTTTCAAGTCAAAAATTGTTATTAAAAACAAAAATCGTTTTTCTTTGCCAACCTTATAAAAGGGATTTTAATCACTGAATAAAAAGCACTTTTTAACTACTTTTGTGAAGTGAATTATTTTCACACCCAAATTTCAGATTTTTATAGCACCAAAAACATTATTTTTATTGAGTTAAAAAATGTCAAAAGCAAACCACTTCCTTCCAATGACACGTCAATGTAAAATTGATTGGGTTTTTACCTAAATTTTAAGTGGTTTGATTCAGTAGATATTGTGTTTTTTCTACTTCTTTTTCCTCACTGGGTAATAATGATTTGAGGGCGGCATATAATATTGGTGGTCAAAAACGCAAAGCTCATGAGGAAATGGTTCAAAGCTCGTTACAACGTGGGCAAAAATTAATAGATACATAAAAACTGATTCAATAGAATTTATTAGTATCAAAGCTCTATCTCAATTTATAAAATAGTCAATAGTAATGAAGTTAGCACTCAATGACTTTGAAAGCATAAAACAAATTATAGCACAACGTTTGAGTCATGAAAAATCTAATGATCAGAAATATAGGGCCTGTTCGGAAATGCATCACTGAGCTGCATCTGATGCGTCGTGCGTTCTGAAAATCATCAGATGGCAACACTTCAAAAGTGGTGAGTTCTAAAATGCATCACTGATGTATATGATGCGCAAAGTAACATCAAAAACTAATCACAAAAATTGCTGATGCAATAGATGAGTAAATATTTGATTTGTTATTTATTTGTTTTATTTTGTTAATTTATTGTTTCTTATAAGTTTTTTTAATATTATTTTCATCCAAGTCAAAAAATATGTTAATTATTAATTTTCCACTTTTAATGATCTCGCGATCGAAATTGTAATCAAATGAACTTTTTTGTCTGCGTATCTGCATTAGTTCTTTTGTATCAGCTGCGCAAAGTAATCACACAGGCGCATCAGCTGCAGCGCATAGATGCATTTCCGAACAGGCCCACAGTTTAACAATAGATAAATACATGAATGTCAATTTGCACCACTCAATTGTGCCAAGTTTTATCAACATTTTATTGGATTCGGATATTGTGGCCTGGCACTGTCAATAGGGCAGCAGTGAGTATTATATATGGATTTAAAAACTCAACAGAACTGTAATTATGTTTATGTAATCCAGAAAAAATGCTTCCGAAGTTCTATGTTGAAAGCATAAAAATTCAAACAGTTTTCCTTTCGATGTTTAAAACCCGAAACCGGTCGGTTTAAGTAAATTTTTAACCGAAATCACGGTTTTTCATTTTGTAGGTTTCATTTTGTAGGTTTTTAGCAAACTCTACAGACAACAATAACAACTAATTATTTACTAAATAAGTTTGTAAAGTAATGTTGCACAAAAATAGTAGACGGAGTAACTAGACCATATGCGCGTAGTGTTATTAATAGTATTTTTAGAAATGTTTTTGTGAGTGACTGTACACGACGGTATGCCTATACCGTAAGACTATTCGGTTATCCGTGGTAAATCAGTCAACCAGTGCGAGCGAGACGAAAAACTTTCGAAGGCCAAAAACACACACAAGCCTCTTAAACAGAAATATTTTTTATGAGTAAGGCAGTAAATATAAATATTTTTTTCAACGTATTTACATGTTTTTCTCTCTTTGCGTTTGGTATTTAGCTATCGCAAGATATTTGCGTTTATCGCGCGATTTTGACAGACGCTTTCGCATTACAGAGTACATTGATACCAGACTTGCGAAAGGGAAAATAAAAGATGCGAAAGATAAATGCGCAAACGCATTAGAGAGTACCCAAGGCACATCAATAAGATACCCGCATTTCCACAACAAATATTACAACAGCAATAACCACATGTACTTTGTTGCTATAAATTACCATCTTACTTTTCAAAACAGGGTAGCATCGTTAGATTGTATGTTTATTATAAGAAATGTCAAACACCATACAAAACTGAATATTAATTAGGTGTTTATGGATACACAAATAAAAGGATGTTTTTAGGCTTATACCTACATATTCCAAATTTTACATTTGGCTAGGTGTAATGACAATGGTCACCTGGTGTAGTGCTGCCACCTAATAAATGCGCCTTGAGAGTACCAATCGTTCGATTTGGTACCATTTTTCTTTCGCATCGTAATAGAGACAATTTGTATTGCAAACAACAATAACATTAGAAAATTTGTTGTTGTTTGCAATACAATTTGTCGATCGAACGATTTCTGGTGACATCGTGGGACAGGCTGTTACTAATTCAGAAAACTATTCACGATTAACTCACTGTTTGCAAATAAAATGTTTGAAGTTGCCAAACTTAGAAATGTTTACTAATGAAAAAAATAAATTGACAACATTGATAGAAGCAAATAATGACAATAAAAACATTAAGGGTTTTCATGAGAATGTTCAAAAGTCTCGAAAACTGTGCAATTGTGCATTTTTACACTCTCGTAAATTCAATGTCAAATATTGTATGGAAATTTATTTACACAAAACCTGTTAAGTTTGCCCAACAATTTTGGGTCGTAAACTTAAGTTGTGCAATTGTGCATTTTGTAATCAACTTTCTTTAGGAATTTTTAAGCACACACACACTCTTTTATTTTTATAGATATACATATCGTCACCTTAAATGCAAACGGACGTAAGTACACTTTTATATTTTTTACAGGAGAAACAAAAAACGTTTCAAAATCAATATTCACCCTTATTCTAATTGTCGACATCGACGTCACTTTAACACAACACCAAAAAATTAAGGCTTGTGTATCCGTTGGCGAAAACAAATGACTCCTGTTGGCAGGTTTGTGCTATTTTCTAGACCTTAGGGAAAGGAAATCGATAGCCAGTAGCACAAAATTGTTCTCGAGAGCGAGTAAACAAGCCCCAATTTTTTTTGGTATTGTGTTAAAGTGACGTCGATGTCGACAATTAGAATAAGGGTGGTTAATAAAGTGTTCTTGAATATTTTCTTCGAAATTTACTTGTAGTATGGATTCTTATATGTTTTTAACCATGTATTTCCTTTTTATATATTTTTAAGCTTTTATGTTAGTTACGTTCTTTGCAATGAAAAATATATGCATTCGTAATTACGTCGGTTTGAATTTCTTTAATAAAGTCGTCATTTTTGATCGATATATAAATATGCATATAAATTAAAAACTGCATGAAATTTTCTTGTTTTATTTTTATTAAATAAATTTTTTTAGACATTTGATTCAAGTTGACTTAACTGTTTGCGCAAAAGTTGCCAAGGGGCTTCATGAAACAAGTCTCGCATATTTGCCCAATTGCACAAATGGGAATTTTAAGAGTTCTCATGAAAATCCTTATTATTTGTTATTTTATAAATTTATACAATTTTTTTTTGTAAACATAAGTAACGCTACAGTTACACGACCAAGATTTGCTTTAAAGTTTTTCACACATGCTGATTGTCAAAAGTCATTTAAATTGAAAGCTGTGACGTAGGCTGCACGCAATTTCCAAGCAAATTTATTTTCAATATGCCGTTGATAAGAAAACAGCTTAAAACAACACAACTTCATGGCTTCTATATATGTATGTAAGAGTGATTTCTTTACTATTTGTGTTTTCAATGTGAATTTTTTTCAGTGTAAAAAAAGATTCGTAACTTGTGGCATTTACATTTGACCATGAATACACTAACAAACGAACAACACTTTTAAATCATTGAATTTTATTCTCAAAATTTGTGCTGTGTGAGAAATGTCTTTCGTAAATTACGTCCATTTTATGGTGGTCATAATTGACCCATCGGCCGGACTTTTCATGCTTTCTTTCGCACCATGATAATTTTCGATGAAAAGTTAAGCAAAAATCTTAACAAAATATTTCCCGCTCTTATATTCGATATTTTGCACCTTTTTGCGCCATAAATGTCAAAGATATTATCGATTTGAAAAAAAACTATAGGATCTTCCGACACGATGACTAATTACGCGCCACCATGTTTATACAACTTAGTATATTTATAACTATATGCATAACTATTATGCATTTTGAAATTAAATTTATTTCAGCGCTATAGAAGAGAGTAATTTATAAAATATTACGTAACATGAATCTCTGCAGCATTTTCAGCAAATTATTTCGATCTGATTTGCTTTTTCAGGCCTCCTGTTAACAAAGTAAAAATTGTTCATGTAACTAATTTTATGAAAAAATTTAATTAGGTATTACTGTATGCAATTTTTAATTCCAATATTTCAAATTTTTTTTTTTTTTAATTTTAACTTGCTGAAAATTCTTTCCATATGAAAATACAGTGGAGGCTCAAAAAAGTTAAGTAGTTAGTTTTGGGGGTGATGAACTTTTCCGAAATCTTAACTTTTCCGTAGTATGAAAAATTCAAGAGGTTATATGTGTATTTGTACATTGTCTATTTATTTTTTAATTGTCAATTAGAATTATATTCTACGACTAATTTCTTTTACAACCAACTGATGAGAGCAACTACATTATGCATATAAAATTCACAAAAAATATATATATATAACGGTAACGGTTTTATTTTTGCATGTATACAGACGTATATGACTCACTCTATATATAAATATGTTTTGAGGATTTACATACAAAAGTTGAGATCATCTTAGAAAGAGAAAAAAACTATATATAAAAAAATTGTCTCAGAAAAGTTGAGAATTACTTAACTTTTTGGAGTCACCAATGGTGAATAAAAGCTGCTTAACTTTTCCATATACTTAACTTTTCTATGACTTAACTTTTTCGAGCCTCCACTGTATTATAAAAATGTTTGGTAGTAAATTTACGGAGTAAAATTGTTGAAGTGAAGAAATGAAGATCTATAATTAAAAAATTTACTTGTGTATAATGTTGAAGCAAAATTACACAAAAATATTCTACAGTCCCAAAATAGTTCAAGAAAAATATTTTTTGTCCCATTTTTTGATAATTACACAGAAATCGGCAACGCTGACTATACTAAAAACTGTGGTAGATATTGTAGCTGAATTTATTTACCAGAGCTTGTACAAAAGGAGAACAAGATACATACAAATCCTCTCAGGGAGTCTCTGTATCTCTAAAGGCCGGGGCACAATGAATCCGTCATACGCTAAACTTCGCCTTTTTTCAACTGACATTAACGCAACGAAGGAGAAGGATGGCACAATGAGTACTTTATTGACTGAAGCATTTGAACAGCTTCTATAGGTCGATTCTCCATTTTATTTATTAAATTCAACTTTTTGTATATATTTCGATTATTTCTTTTGTTTAATTTTATTTTTGGTGCCACAAAACACAAAAATCTAAATCAAAAAAGAAGAGAGTGTCTTAGGACACCCGGTTGTAGCTATGCTGCTTGGTTATATAAAACAAACTGAAGTGTTAAATAACAATGCAATAAAATTATATTATATAATAATTGCTTATAGGTAAACATTTAATTAATTTTTTAATTGACATTACAAATATTTTCATTGATATTATAAAATTATTCATACCTATTACATTTTTCTGTTTAGAATGGCTATAAAAAATTTTTTAACATTTATAGAAGTTTAAAAAACTCAATCATTATAATCTACTGTAGTAATAATTGGTTTGTGGTAGCTAAAATATGATACATATGTTTGCGATTGCATTTTTTCAAAGTGCCTTGAAAAAATTGCATCGATAGTGGTATTGCATTTTGTTGTATGTTGTAATGGATCACTTTTTATTTTTAAATCAAACTCATCCAAAAGAAATTTTACTAATGGCTCAGAATTTCTTCTGAATTGAACTCTAAAGCATCAACAAATAAATATTTTTAAATCAAACAATTAATTATTAAGAAAGAGTCTGCAAAATTACACCAAAATCTTTTATTGGTTATGCATATACATATGAATTTTAAGAGTAGACTTTTCATAAAAGCTACACATTTCAACTGTTGAAAAATTGTCCATTTTAAGGAAAAAATTGTCAAATCGTCATTTTGCTATTTCGGCAGCCATGGCTGTGTGTTTCGATCAGCTCTGAAAATAAAGTTTGATATGTTTTATGATGATTCCCAAAATATTGTGGTTCTAGCTTTGACCATCCGTGAGCTGGACCATTTTTAAAAAAGGTCTTTTTTCAGTTTTTCGAATATTTTTGTACTTTGCTCCAAGACGACATAAATAAAATTTGGTATCATCGGAAAGAGTTTTTGAAGCACCATCCAATGGTATATACAACTTGACCACTTGTGACCTACTAATTGAGATATTTAACTAAATACATATTTTTGTTTCGGTTTTTCATACATCATCAAAAAATTCCAAAGAAAAGGGAAAACTTGACAAATGGTAATTCTGGTTTCAATACTCACAGCCAGTGATGGGAAATGAGATTTGCATTTCGGCATCAAAAAAAAATTTTTTAGTACTTTTTTGATCCCGAGAATACCATAAATCATATTTTCTATTTAAGTTTTATTAACAAAAAAGTATACAAAATTCATTTACAAAGAAATAAAATGGAAACATATAAGTACAAATTCGTAGCCGAAAATCAATAAATTGATTTTATAGATTATTAGCTATAGAGATTTAGGTTTAGCGAGTTACAGATTACGAAGGCTCTTCCTTTATTTTGTTTTCATGAGATTTTGGTTAGAGAAAATCCTTTCGACATTTCGACGGACAAAATGCTGATTCATCAGGAAACATGTATTCATGTAATGCGTTTTTATTTTCAGCCAATGTAGACCAGGGGGTCATTTTGTAATTCGATTCGAAACGAAAACTGTTCGAATTTGTATGTTATTAACATTGGAACACATTTCCGTTCGATTCTGATTACATAATAAGCCCCCAGAAACTGCATATATTCTCTGTTGGTAATGGTTTCAGTTCTTCCATACAGTCAATGCTCTATATTGATTGTCCATATTTAAAAAATTTTTCTTTTCCCTGGGAACATTTTAAATAAAAAAATTTTTAAAAATTAAACCAAACTAACATTTCATTGTCAAAGTCCACTTTTGCCCTTAGAGTTTAATATAATTTTTTTTTTTAATTTTCTTTAAACTGATTTAAAACAGTTGTTTCAATAGATAACTTTCTGTGCCACATAAAACATCATTGAGTGAAATATGTTTTTCGTTGATGTTTAATTGTGAAAGGTTACACTTTTCTAAAAGAGCATTACTAATAAAGTTTCGTTCCATTTTTCGAAAAAAAAAAATTAATTCTTTTTTGACGTTATTCACTGTATATACGGAAGTGCAAAGCAACAAAAATTTTTCTTTTTTCCTTGAACAAATTGAGCAATCGTTTTCACTGTTTTTGTTTCTCTCACTCCAAAGAATTAAACAAAAGAAAATCAAACAAATTTGTTTCGTTTATTGTCGTGCTCTGGTTTAAGTACAAAGAAATTAAAACAAAAATAAATTTATAACGGTAAAAGTGTCGATTATTTATGTTACGAAAATTATTTTCTAACCCCTGTATCGTCCCATAAGTAGCTACAAAAACTTTATGTGGCGTTAATAACATATTTCTATAAATTACAAAGGACACATATACGTTATAAAATAATATAATATCAAATACGGTGAAGTTGAAGTAATACAGAAGAATGAAGCATTACAAATTTAATTGTATGTACAATGGAAAAATTTGCTCAGAATTGATAAATTTTGGATTGAAGTTCATAACTATAGAAATTTATCTAATAATAATAGTACATTTCTAAAACAAAATTTGTGCTCTATTACCGTTAACAGTACCATATTCAACTACTGAGGTGAAAAGAAGTTTTAGCGCTACCAATTATTTTAATAGTATAACTAGTGCACTCGATAAGGACTAACATTTTAAAACATTTCCACTTAAATTTAATTCAACTGTTAATACTTCGACTATACCGTATGATTTAATTTAATATATAAGACAGTAAAAATAAAATTGGAATTGAAATCTTTATCGTGTACATATGTATGTAGTTACATACAAAGTTAGTTATTGCATTTAGTGCTTTTTTCATGACCGAACAGTGCTTTTTGATCTGGAAAAGTTGGCATCACTGGTGGTAAAAAATGTTTATTGCGCTGATTTACACGGGATTAATTGTGCTGACATAACATGCCAGTTTGTGGGTGAGAGAGGCAAAGAGAGGGGTTTTGTGTTTGGCATAATTTTTCAACCAGCTACAACCCCGCATTAGCAGCACAAAACCAATACACACACAACTTAGAAAACTGCAAATGTTAAATGAATACGAAAAACACTAACACACACAAAGCTGTGTATACGTATACATTTTTATGCAGGATAAATTAGTCTCGTGTATTCTTAAAAAAACAAAAATTGTGCTGCATAAAAATTAGTCTCGTGTAAACTACCTCATTGTTCAATTCAATGCGCTGATTTATACTATGTTTAGACGGTACGTGCTTCGCTCTCTATTCGTGCTTCACGCCCCAATTATGACCGAATCCACTTGCTTCGCCATACAAAATTATGAGAGCGAATCAAGTAGATTCAATATGAATCTACTTGCGAAGCACGTAAAATTGGTATATTCTCTAACTTTTATCGCAGTTAATCGCCACTTTATCTGAACTAGCTATCAAAACAAAATAGGTATATGTGTATGTGTGTTTGTAAACAAATAAAAACAAACCAAAAAACATAGATGTGAGTTTAATATAAATAAATTTAATTAAGTTATGAATAATATAAAAAGGAAAAATAAGAAGAAAATATAGAGATACCTTCAAAAACAAGATTTCGCATGAGTGGAATTTATGTAAAGTATGTATGCTTATGTGTATGCATATATATACGTGCGTATGATACGTATGTTTGTGTGAATATACATAAAAAAAATGCCACGCGAACAGTGATGCCAACTTTTTCAGAGCAAAAAGCACTGTGTGTTCATAAAAAAGCACTAAATGAAATAAGTACTCGTATATACATACATATGTACATATGTATTTATGTACATAAATATATTTTTATTTATTTTTTTATATTTATCTATTTATTTGCAATACAGAGAAAGCCCATATGGCTAATTATAAATGTATTGAATTAGTAAAAATTAAAAATTTAAGTTAACTACAATTTTAAATTTACTACATTTCATAGGTTTTTGTAATAATTTCAATTATATCGAGCCATATTTCGATTTTGCTTATAAGTAGAATATGAGTAGGAAAATAATTGAAGTTCATTTGGGAAGACACTCCAATTATGGTGTACTATTTTAAAAAAAGATGATCAACGAGAATTATACTCCTCGTTTCAAGAAATGCAGTTTCATCTTTTTCCTCTGGCCATAAAACTGTTTTAATAAAACAATTAGATTTTTAGGTGTTTCGTCTGAATTAATTTTTACATGAACATGGTTCAGTATGTTACATTCTGAACAACATAAGCCTTTTCTTTTTAGACCGTATTTTATATGAATGAAACAATTTGATTTATAAAATTATTGTGTTTCTAACTTTTAAAATAGTTATTACAGTATTTTTCGGTTAATTGTGACCCTACGGTTAATTGGTTTCCACGCTTAATTGAACCACATGATCGGGCAAAAAAATATTGCATACGAAAACACATGTAAATTTCCTCGGATAATTGAACCCGGTTTATTGATTTTCCCGCTTAATTGGTTCAAATTTCATGTCATCAAAAATAAATTTCCTCTTACTTTTACCCGGTTAATTGCATTATTATTGAAAAATAGTCTAGCATTTTTGCACATACATATTTGACATCATTTGAATTAACCGAAAAATACTGTAGCACTAAAAGTTATTTCTACTTCAACATTTGAACATGGTAATGTTAATAGTCCTAAAGGAAATATTGACAGTATTAGAAATAGATTATGATCAGTTGAATATCTAGAATTATGAACATCAATCCAAAATTTATCAGTTCTGAGCAAATTTTTCCATTTATTTATCCTTATATTTCTAATACTTCGTTCTATTTCTTCAATTTCACCATCCCAGCAAAAATTACTGATTCCCAGAAGAGTTTTAGTAAGCCAGCTAGAAGCAATGTATTCAGTTTCCAAAAAGATATTCATTTTTTGCCTTACTGTTTCCATTTACAGAAGTAATAATGTGTAGTTTTTATGTACTCAGATGCAAAAGTTACTGGTTTACATTTTTTTTTTAATTTTGTCCACTTTGTTAGAGAGCCTTACGTTAGTACTTTTCAGAAGCATTTTTGGAAGCTTTCGTTGTCAAGAAAGCAATACATTGCTTCCCTCAGTGGTTAGTGAATAGATTATTGTAATTAAACTATTTTATAACGTGCATGGTATCCTCTGTAATTTCTAAAAATATATTCTTTTTTCTCACTATGAAAGTTTTTCTTCCTTTGTATTTCACCCAGCTGAATTAACATTCTGCAAAGGAAACTTTGCATGTCTAAAAGGGGTGAAATCAGATAGTTTTTGAAAAGTGAAAATAAAGCCACCACACTTTAACAAATTAATATTTAGTAGATTTGTAAAACGCACTAAAATCAAAGATGAAAAGCACCAATTTAGTGCCTTTTTAAGCAACAATTTGAAAAATTCCGCACTGTTATGAATTAAAAAACTCTAAATCTAGTACGAAAAGCACTCAATTGACATGCTGCATACGAAGCACCAATGCGTAGTCTAAACAGCATGATTCATAAACATGATTCAGAGAGCGAAGCAGGTGATTCAACTCGTCGTCTAAACATAGCATTACAGGGGCATAATTGTGCTTTCTTAACATACCAGTTTGTTGGTGAGAGAGGCAAAGAGAGTGGTTTTGTGTTTGGCACAATCTTTCAACCAGCTACAACTTAAAAACGGGAAATGTTAAATGAATACGAAAAACACTAACACACACAAAGCTGTGTATACGTATACATTTTATACCAGATGAATTATGTGCAGTTTCCACAAGTCTAGAAAATTTGTATGAAAATCACTCAAAATGATGAGTGCTTTCCATACAAATTTTGTACTCAAGTCAACCGCGTGCGTTGTAGAAACAGGAGGTTAGTCTCGTGTAACTTGGAAAAGAACAAAAATTGTGCGGCTTAAAAATTGTTCTCGTGTAAACTACCTCATTTAAGGACGGGACACAATAAATCCGTCATGCGTTAAACTTCGCCTGACAGCTAAGTTGAAATACATGGTTTCTTATGAGGTCGGTTACATTGAGTACGTGTCCGTCAACCCAAAGTACAACATTTGTCAACTTTTAACTTTTTCGTACGTTGAGTAGTTTGACAGATATTGGTTGGTTTTTGTAGCTATGCTACTTATGGGACGATACAGGGGTTAGAAAATAATTTTCGTAACATAAATAATCGACACTATTACAGTTATAAATTTATTTTTGTTTTGATTTCTTTGTACTTAAACCAGAGCACGAAAATAAACGGCACAAATTGTTTGATTTTCTTTTGTTTAATTCTTTGGAGTGAGAGAAACAAAAACAGTGAAAACGATTGCTCAATTTGTTCAAGGAAAAGAGAAATTTCGTTGCTTTGCATTTGCGTATATACAGTGAATAACGACAACAAACTAATAAGACAAAGTTGTTTGTGTGTTTCGTATTGCTGGTGCTGCATGTGTGCATGTGTATTTCGTATTGCCAGGACTGAGTGTGTGCTGTGAGCAGTGATGGGAAAGTTGGTACGATCGTACTATTTTTGATACTATTTAACATCAAAAATGACCGCAGTACTCCCCTAACACATATGATATTCTCACGGACAACTTAGATATGCAGTCAGAAGACGCGCGCATGCATATATTTTTGAAAAGAATTAATTTTTTTTTCGAAAAATGGAACGAAACTTTATTAGTAATGCTCTTTTAGAAAAGTGTAACCTTTCACAATTAAACATCAACGAAAAACATATTTCACTCAATGATGTTTTATGTGGCACAGAAAGTTATCTATTGAAACAACTGTTTTAAATCAGTTTAAAGAAAATTAAAAAAAAATTTATATTAAACTCTAAGGGCAAAAGTGGACTTTGACAATGAAATGTTAGTTTGGTTTAATTTTAAAAATTTTTTTTTTTTAAATGTTCCCAGGGAAAAGAAAAATTTTTTAAATATGGACAATCAATATAGAGCATTGACTGTATGGAAGAACTGAAACCATTACCAACAGAGAATATATGCAGTTTCTGGGGGCTTATTATGTAATCAGAATCGAACGGAAATGTGTTCCAATGTTAATAACATACAAATTCGAACAGTTTTCGTTTCGAATCTAATTACAAAATGACCCCCCTGGTCTACATTGGCTGAAAATAAAAATGCATTACATGAATACATGTTTCCTGATAAATCAGCATTTTGTCCGTCGAAATGTCGAAAGGATTTTCTCTTACCAAAATCTCATGAAAACAAAATAAAGGAAGAGCCTTCGTAATCTGTAACTCGCTAAACCTAAATCTCTATAGCTAATAATCTATAAAATCAATTTATTGATTTTCGGCTACGAATTTGTACTTATTTGTTTCCATTTTATTTCTTTGTAAATGAATTTTGTATACTTTTTTGTTAATAAAACTTAAATAGAAAATATAACTTATGGTATTCTCGGGATCAAAAAAGTACTAAAAAATTTTTTTTTTGATGCCGAAATGCAAATCTCATTTCCCATCACTGGCTGTGAGTATTGAAACCAGAATTACCATTTGTCAAGTTTTCCCTTTTCTTTGGAATTTTTTGATGATGTATGAAAAACCGAAACAAAAATATGTATTTAGTTAAATATCTCAATTAGTAGGTCACAAGTGGTCAAGTTGTATTGTGCTTCAAAAACTCTTTCCGATGATACCAAATTTTATTTATGTCGTCTTGGAGCAAAGTACAAAAATATTCGAAAAACTGAAAAAAGACCTTTTTTAAAAATGGTCCAGCTCACGGATGGTCAAAGCTAGAACCACAATATTTTGGGAATCATCATAAAACATATCAAACTTTATTTTCAGAGCGGTAACAAAAGCAGTTTTTCTCTTCCACACAAATTGAGTCGCTCTAATATTTATTAATGTATGTGATATTTGTTTTAAGATCTCTAAATCTAAATATGAATTTTATTTTGTTTTTTCTTATTATATGTTATTGTTTTGATTTTAATCGGTTTTATATTTTTAAATAAAATGAATTCCAAATACAATTTAATGTTTTCATTTAAAATTTTGGTACTTTTGTCGAAAAAAAGTTTTTGTATTTGAAAAAAAGTTTTTTTTTTTAGATTTAAGAAGTTTTTTAAAAAATATATATGGTAACGCTGATCGAAACACACAGCCATGGCTGCCGAAATAGCAAAATGACGATTTGACAATTTTTTCCTTAAAATGGACGATTTTTCAACAGTTGAAATGTGTAGCTTTTATGAAAAGTCTACTCTTAAAATTCATATGTATATGCATAACCAATAAAAGATTTTGGTGTAATTTTGCAGACTCTTTCTTAATAATTAATTGTTTGATTTAAAAATATTTATTTGTTGATGCTTTAGAGTTCAATTCAGAAGAAATTCTGAGCCATTAGTAAAATTTCTTTTGGATGAGTTTGATTTAAAAATAAAAAGTGATCCATTACAACATACAACAAAATGCAATACCACTATCGATGCAATTTTTTCAAGGCACTTTGAAAAAATGCAATCGCAAACATATGTATCATATTTTAGCTACCACAAACCAATTATTACTACAGTAGATTATAATGATTGAGTTTTTTAAACTTGTATAAATGTTAAAAAATTTTTTATAGCTATTCTAAACACAAAAATGTAATAGGTATGAATAATTTTATAATATCAATTAAAATATTTGTAATGTCAATTAAAAAATTAATTAAATGTTTACCTATAAGCAATTATTATATAATATAATTTTATTGCATTGTTATTTAACACTTCAGTTTGTTTTATATAACCAAGCAGCATAGCTACAACCGGGTGTCCTAAGACACTCTCTTCTTTTTTTTTACATTTTTGAAATTATAGCTCTAAATCAATTAATTTTTTCTTGATAGCCATTTTTGCACACTGGAAATGAGAAAGTATTTCCCTATCTGTCTTTCATCCAATTGAATAAAAGGGGTCTTATCAGATATATTTTGAGAAACAAAATTTATATTATTGTATCATGCATACAACCAAGACGCTACGTCCAATTTTCAAATTTCATAGGTATCTAAAAAGCAAACAGAATAATTTTTATAGTTTTTGTAGGAAATTTGCGGCACTATGTATAAGCAAAAATTAGCATGAAGTTAGCAAAAGTGACGAAATTGAATTAGGTGTTAACGAGTTCCTCCATACAATTAGACATTAGAAATGGTTGCATTACCTAATTTTAACCCACCTCTACTCCCTAGCATAATTTTTAATGTGAAGTTTCATGGCAAAACTCTTTAAGATCATGTTCAATTTTGCCACTTATGCTAACTTCTTGCCAAATTTTGCTTATACATAGGGCCGTTGATAATTAAGAAGGAACACCTTATAGTCAAAGAAGCAAGTACAGTAACATTGTTGGATTTTCATTGAGTATGTGTTTAAATTTAGAGTTTCAAAAAAGTGGAAAAATCCTAATTTGCGTTTTTTATGAAGCCAATGGACTATAACAAATTAATAAATATTTAGTCTAAAGGCTGGTACTCTGTTCGAAGTTGTGAACAATTTTCAGTGCCATTGGTTATTTCGCGTGAAAAATTTTACATATACTAAATGTAGCCCAACTCGCGGTTTTTTTTTTAATAAATTTCTTGCTTTTATTGCTTAAAAGTATGCAACATTCGCCCTTATCGTGGTTGGCGTTTTCGTGGCGAAAATTAGGCGTTTTTATAAAATGGTATCGTGGTTGGCAAAAACGCCAGTAAATCCGACACTTTTATGAAATATATTACAAATAAGTCGATTAAATAGTACCGCGTTTGGCGTTTTTGCCTGTCAAAAGTGGCGAAATCAGTCGTTAAGATTTTTGTTACCGCCATTACAGAAAAAATAGTCAAAATCAAAAAATTATTTGCATATTTTGTTAATTTTGTCGTCTATAATATACATTTTAATACAAAAATAACTAAAGCTTAAATAAAATAAACGTGAAACAAGAATGGAACGAAATTGCTGTGATTTAAATAGTATTGGACCTCCATTCCGTAATGATGAGGGTTGGATGATAGCTTGGGAAATTCATCTCGGACAAAGCTCAATATACATTTCTTCAATACATTCGTGAAACGCATCACTCACCACAGACTGACAAATATTTACAAAAATCTCATATCCAGCACTTTTTGGTAACTGCCTTTGGCAAGTATCCTCATTGTTGCTGATAGTTTCAACAATTTTGATAGACCCAGAGTTAGTTCTTCTTTGGGGTTTGTGTATTTTGGATGATATTTTTTTTAATACATAATTTAATATAAGTAATGAATCTGGGAAAAAGTATTTGTGTATGTACTAAATTAAAAAAAAAAACAAATGTAAACTTATGCCCTAATTCTGTTCGACGATTGTATCGTCTTGTCTATGGACGAAAAAAAGTAGCAGTTGTGATTCTTTAAAACAATTATTATTTATTGTCTATGCTAGAAGGTTCGTGTATTTGCTTTATGATTTTGTTCTAAACATTATATCCAACACATATTTTTTCATATATTTTTCAAACTATTGTATAATAATTTAATTGAATTTTTGTGTTTTAAAAACATGGCAATAATATTTATATTTTTCATTGTCAAAGACCAGAACCATTTTTGAAGAAAATAATTTAGAGACTTCAAAGACAAGAACTCAGAAGCATTTTCAAACAAAAACGTCCTAATTCTTCTTACTGAATTAGGGCATTACTTTCTGTTTGAAAGGAAAAATGTGTATGTATGTACTATGTATGTATATTGTTTTTTTTTTTTTTTTAAGATTAAATTCTTTTGTATCACACATTTATTTCTTCGTCTTCAGAAGACCAATAAAAGCACACACTTAATATTATTAATTATAAAAACGAACTATTTTCAAAAATTGACAAATAATTAATTTATTTATTTTTTTGAACCTTCTACGACAGGGGATCTTTTTGACAATTGTCATAACAGGATGTTTCATAACCAAATAAAATAGAGTCATCTATTACAATCTGACTCTTACAAAATAACTTTAGGCGAAAATTTTACAAGATACCACTATAATAAAAAATCGACTACAAATACGCCAGTCGTTGAAATACGCCTACGCCAAACACTATAAGAGTGATTTTAACCCCCTGTTTGTTTAAGACGTTTGAGTTGGAAATCTTGGCGTTTTTGTAATAGATTAAAGGAAACTTGTACAAATTTTCTTTAATATATTACAGAAACGCCAAGATTTTTAACTCAAACGTCTTACACAAACAGGGGGTAAAATTCCGTGCGAAAAAAGCACTGCTCAAGAACAGAGTACTACTCTTGCGAATTTATTTCGCAAATATTTCATACCGAATACTTTTATATGTAGTTTGACAGCATTTCGCACGAAATTGTGAACTGAGTACCAGGCTTAATTGCAAAATGTATTAAAAGCACTAAAATCAAAGTATGACTGTATGACCTAAAAGCACTAAATCTAGTGCTAAAGGCACTCTCTCACTCTCACCATAGAAACCAATTGAATTTTGGTTTGGTTATGGCTATGGCATTATGGCTATGTCACGTCTAATATAATCTTAAAGACACCTTAAAGGCAACATAGAAGGAAATGGTGTTGTAGAAGCTTATGAAAATATTTCTTTCAATTCTCATGGACAACCAATTGTACTTTCAAACGGGTGTCTTAAGGTCATAATGTCATAAAGTCCTAAAATTTTAAACTAGTTTAGCTGGAACTACCAAAATCCTCTCCTTGTTTGTCCAAAAGTGAGTTTTTGTTTGGTTCTCCAACCAGTTTTCAAAATATTTCTTTATAATTGTATGAGCGGCTTCTATCTGTATCCGCAAATTATTTGCGATTTTTTGTAATTTTTGCAATATATAAAACAAAATATATAATAACAATAGAGTGATATAACTTCGTGCTAACCTAAATAGAAAATGGAAAAACAGAAAATGAATAGTGATACTTAGAAATGTATTTACCAAAGGTAAATCAATAATTGTATACACAATCAATTCTCATATTCCATTTCATAGAAAATTTAAGTCAAATAGATGATGTTAATAATAATCTCTACCCCAGTAGATAGACATGGGTGCTGATGAAGGGCGTGGCTGCACAGAAAAATATCGGTATTTCCCCCAGCTAATAAAGTCTAGTTTAATTTTTCTTCTCTTTAGAAACTCACATTAATTAATAAAAAAAAATATTTCATTCGGTAAGAATTGAAATTACTGAACTTAAGCCTGATTAAGAAATTATTTCTGATTAAAATTCACTACAGTTCAATTAAATCTAAAAATGTCTCACTTTCTTCGAGCATTTTAAAATTTTAAGGTTTTAAAATTTATTTGCAAATTTTAGAAGTTTTGCGAATCTTGTAATTTGTAATTAAAATTATTGCTATTATGCGTAATTTTAACAAATTAGGGATTGACTGGTGCATTTTCTGATAGAAGTATTTTTTTTTTAATTTTTGCCCTTTCTACAGTTCTGGTGACTTTTAATTAATATCACACTTTGCTATCTTTTTGATATCATCAAGTTTTTGCAAATTTTCATTTACGCGAATTTTTCCGATTTTTTGCAATTTCTTATGTACAGTGTATTTTAGGCCTTGTTTGCAATTTTTGCTGGTTTCGCAATTAAAGTGGTTTTTAGTCAAATCTTGGCTTTTTACCATCCCTACAAGAACAATGACGGTCAATTGATGCATCATCTGATGGAAATTGCTGATGGGTATATACATCAGAAGTTTCTATCATTTTGTGAAGGGCAATATGAAAAAAAAACTGATGTAAACATTCGTGTACGTGTGATTTTGTTTCTCTGTCATACTTGTGCCTTCATGAACTAGTATAACATATATATGAACTGCTCACTCCACAGTATTTTACTAACCAGTACTGATGTAAACATCGTCAGAGCTGACTAATCAGTACTGATTAGGGATGCCAGTCGGGATCGATTTTTGGAAATCCCGGGATTCGGGAAATCTCGGGATTCGGGATCCCGGGATTTTTCGGGATTTTCGAGATTTCGGGATCGAATTTTTTTTCGTAAATTAAATTATTTTTTTAAATAAATATTACTTTAATAACAATTTAATGCATTTTAAAAGGTTTTATGTTCATAATTTATCATTCCACAATTTTCTAATATGAGTATGAAATAAAAATCAAAAGAGTTTTTATCATCTATTTTTAAGTTGATTAATCACATTGGATGTTAGAGAATTTATAGTGAAAACAATAACTTAATATATTGTTAATTATATTGTTTTCAATATAAATGTTTTACTATAATTTAAACCAAAACGAATGTATCTGTGGACTTTTAGCACTACCGCTTAAGTTGACTTACGAAAATTTTTAGATTCACTTTCATTTTTGTTACATACATACATATTTATGTATGTATACCAAGCATTATCTAATTTTTGATCGATTTCGTTACGACTATGACAACGATAATAAAGCTGAACATGTCGAAAAATTAAAAGAAATGTATACGCTATTCTAATCAAATTCGATTAATTACGTCTAAAGTGGGGTACACACTATCGAACATGAGTGACAGTTTTGCTCAAATTTTGGCTTGATCGATAGTGTGAACACGAATTTCGTCAGTCAACAGTCAACCACAGAATTTTTTGTGGTTGAGTGACAGTCAGCGGCCATATTGGTTTTTGACTGATAGTTACGGTGACCATAATTTGTAAACCAAAATACAGAACGAGGAAGTATTTAACAAACAGCAGCTAAAGTACACACAGCCTTACAGACATACAAGTATTAAACATATTGAACAAAAAAATTTTAAATGTAACATTGAGGGCGGAGTTGGCTGAACCGAAGGTCCTTGGTTCGAGCCCGGTATCCAACAGCCATTAAATAATAACACCTCACATTTCTGAGATGTGCATTAGTGTCCCTTTGTATCAGTTGTCATAGGAAAGTTCAAGTGATGAAGGCATACCTAGTCACTGGTCACTGAACTTACCGACTTCAGCAGTTACTAATCCTAATGTAACATCAGAACGAACGGTTTCATTGTGTAAAAAAAATAAGAACAACAAAGTGGCTAAAAGCACAGCTTCAAAAAAAATTTAATACGCCTCACTTAAACACCCTTTAATAGTGCAATACTGCACTATTAAAAACGTGCAAAAGGCAGAGTTGTAAAGTAATGAATTTCCCTGTCTTCACTATCAATATCTATCCCCTTCCTAAAGAAGGGGATAAAGCCTAGTAATAGTAGTAGGCATTCACAGCTTGAGTGTTACTTCTCTTGAAAAAAAATTATATACGATAATCTACACATCGATGGTCACAAGTAGAAAAGCCCTAACTCGTATTTTCACGAAATTTAGTTTTTCAGGGATTCCAATACATTTTACGGAAATACACCTCGTCACCAGGGCTGTCAGATATGGCGATTTCTCACCAAACGTGGCGATTTTTCTGGCGATAAATAAATTTGTTGGTTTGTTTATTTTTTAACAAAATTGAACATCAAATTTTGTGTAATTCAAGAAAATGGTTTGTTGTAGGAGTAATATAAAATAATAGATGCTACCGAAACTCGTCTGCAAGAAATTAAAACAATTTGATTTTGATATTTTTCTTATATTAATTGTAGTAATTAATGTGTTTTGAATTTGGATGAGAAGAATTAACAAAAAACAAATTTTGGCGATTTAATTTCTGCTTTTGGTGATTTTCTGCTACATTTTTATAAGATTGTTTAAAAAAACTGTTAAATAAAAACAAATTTATTATCAAATAAAAATAAAAAAAACATTTAACTGATTTTGGCGACTTTTAAAATCAATTGTTGCAGAAACTGCGTTAATTTTTTTACTGCAGTCTTAGTCATGAAAAGACAGAACAACTACTGAACAGTAAATAAAATACAGAATATTTCAACGTTTTTTCCTAATGAATAATTTATGCAGAACCGGTCTCTCAAATACAGTACTGTTCTGTATAATACAGAACGAATGGTCACCGTACTGATAGTGTGTACCAAAAAGCGTCAGTCAAGAGATATTTTTGTAGCAGAAAGAACACAAGATGGACGCTGAATATTATTTTTTTAGGGAATTTACATATTTTTATTAAATGCAAGGCTGTGTATGATGTTAAAGATAAAGTATTAAGACAACAGGAGTTGTTAAAGATAAGAAAACATTAAAATAATTCATTATAAAAAAATTATGTTAACAACAATGCGCATCCAATTTGTGTTCGTGTGCCTAATTTTTTTCTTGAATGAAGGTTTTAGTGTCGAACATGATCGATAGTCTGAACAGCCAACACTATCATTCAAAACTGATGAATTTTTGACTGTCACTCATGTTCGATAATGTGTACCCCACTTTACGATCACATTTTTATAGGCACATATATTCAAAGTTTGCGTAAGCACTTGAACAGTATTTTCGCTATACTGAAAAATTTTAAATTCATACATATGTTGTTTTCTACAAGTTCAACAGATACATACAGTATGTCAATAATGAGTTTTCACATTAAAAAAATAAGCGTTTTTACTTATTTTAAAAAAATTTATTTAAAAAAATTAATTTTTTGTTATAAAATAATTTTGTTTTAATTTTTTTCTAATTATTATATACAAAGATTTAAAACAAAAAAAAATCAATTTGATTAAAAACTAAGTAACAAACTTAAACAAAATAAATAATACTCCATTTTTTTAGTGTCAAGAAACTCTTTTCACAAATACGCAGATCTTTACTTTGCACTAATTTCATTAAATAAAAACAAGGATTTCGAATCTTTAATACTTTGTATGGCCACCTTTGCGTCTGCCACGCACTGTAGTCTTTTTTTCATCGAGTGAATTAACTTCTTTAAGTCGTAATTGTATGGTATATTTTGCCACTCCTCCAATATTGCGGCCTTTAGAGCTGTCTTGTTGGTCGGTTGATGTTTGGCGACTTTTGTTTTAAATACACCCACAAATTTTCAATCGGATTTAAATCCGGACTTTGTGCAGGTGTATCTATGACTTTACCGCAGTTGTAAAGTAGCCACATTCGTAAAACATGCGATTTGTGTTTCGGGTCATTATCTTGATAAAATTTAAATTCTGGTATATTTTCCCTCATGAACCGGAAATTTCTTGCACTTGTCGTCAAATTGGTTTTCAAAATATTTAAATATTGCTCAGTATCCATCTTTGTATCAATGAAGGCCAAATATCTTACACCTTTGCTCGAAATACAACCCCAAATAATTATTGATAATTTTCCAAATTTTACTGTTGGAATGATGTTTCGATTTTCCAGCGATGTTAATGGCTTTCTCCACACTCTAGATGGACCGTCGTTGTAATGCAACATTATTTCGTTTTCTCTATATTTGCAGCAGACAGTAGTGGTTTTTTGCGGGCTGATCTTGAAGAGTATTTATTTCTTGATAAGACTTGCCGAACAGTTTCATGGGAAACAACAACTCCTTTGCAAGTGTCCTGATGGAATTCTGAGTTCTGGCTTACTTTTCTCAGAAGTAAACGCTCTGTGCGTGTATTTATTTTAGGCGTAGGGCCACCTCCACCTTTTAATTCTAACATACCCTCTTTTTGAGCACGATAAAACACATTATAAATGGGTCTTCTTGATACCAAAAACCTCTCTGACAGGTCCTGAGCACTTTCTCCTAATTGATGGTAGTAATATATCAATTGTATTACGTCTTACGTTAACCGTTTTCCTGGCATTTTTTTAACACAAAAAATCATTAAATAAACTGCGCACTTTAACAATTGCATACCAAATAATTCGTAAAAAGACAAAAAAAACCCAAGCGCATAAAAAATAACGGCATTTTATTATTACGCATCAATAGTTCTGAGAAAAAAAGAAAAAAAAAACAACTGTTGTGCAAAGAGTTGCTTGACACGTAACAAAATTGAGTAGTATTTGTTTTTGTTAAATTTTTTGTCTCTTTTTCACAAAAATTTACATATTTTTTTGCTCAAAAGAATTCAAAATGTTGAATTATTTTCAATGTGCAAACTTATGTTTGACAGACTGTATGTATTCATACGTTCGCTAGAGGAGTATGGTTTATTAGTGTCCTGGTTTTTTACTCTGCAACTCGAATAAAACTATGAGTCGAACTCATTCATGCCCGTAATTTCTACACAAAGGTAATTTACCTAAGGTTTTTACCCACAAGTTTGCCTTATAAAATTCCACTTACACGATAGATATCTATTACTATTATCTATTGTAGAAATTACGGACATTATTCTGTAAATATTTCTCGCTTTTAAGTCAACCCGACAACAAAAAGTTTTCACTTCCCTTGTATCAAAGAATATAAATTGTGAAGAATATAAATGATGATTTATGTACATGTATTGTAGCACCTTTGATGAAAATAACCGTAAGAAAGTAGTTTATTTATTTTGCCCTTATTGTTAATTTATAAGAAATATGTCACGAATAGTCATTAGATTGTATGGGACTTTTAAATATTATAAAAAATACCATAAAATCAACGAAAATTTGAATTTATAAAGTTTTTTATATAAAAATTGCTAAGAAATCCCGAAAATGAAATCCCGGGATGGAATTTTATAAATCGCGGGATTCGGGATTTGCTAAATCCCGAAAATCCCGGGTTTTCCAGGTTCGGAATTTCCCGTTTGGCATCCCTAGTACTGATATAAGCTGATGTAAATACGTATACCTATCCACTCAAACGAAATGATATACTAATAAATATAATTTTTATATTAATGTAAACTTTTTTTATTATAAAAAATATGTTAAAAATAGATAAATACAATAAATATTAAAAACAACAACAAAGCAAAAAAATAATTAGCAAAAAATATTTCTAAACCGCCTTCTTCAACCCCCAACGCATCTAGCTCTTTCCAAATATTTAAAAATTGAAAAAGAAACGAATACATATATGGGCATTTCCTGGGGTCACGAACGTACGTTCGTACGCTTTCGGTGTACAAAGAATATAGAAACCTAAACTTTTCCTAGCATTTTTTTTGCGATTTGATATCATCTTGGTGGCTCTATGTTTAGTGCAAAAAATTTAATTTCATCGAGTTTAAGTTTTCATATTAATAGCTATAAACATATGGTCACGAACGTACGCAAAATAGAAGTAAACTTTGGCTGACAGTACTGAAATGTAAAAATCTGCGAAATGGAAAGTGCTTAATTTATTTTAAAAGTATTAATGTAGGTCTCTATCCAGTACTTACACAATAAAATACCTCTTGGTTTTTGTTTAATTGGCTTAAGAACCGGTCGCGAACGTACGATTTTTCCATATGTTTTTTATTATTATCACCATGCCTTTTCACATAAATATCTTAAAATTTCCTTAACAAAAAACTTAATACTCAATTTATAGTATGTAGTAACACTTATAACAAGAAATATACCAAAAAGGGGTGTTATAAGTTTGTATTGTGTGTCTGTGTGTCTCCCTGAGTCCACGTACCGACAAAACGGGTGGACGGATTTTGATTTTTTCTCTTTGAAAGGTGACTTGATCGAAAGTGTTCTTAGCTATGTTTTAAGACAATCGGTCTAGCCGCTTAGAAGATATCACATCTTTTCTAGATATATTCGGGCGTTTTTTTATATTTATGAAATGAAATTTTAAAAAAATTTATGATATTTTTGTTTTTATTTTCCTGTCACACACGAGACTAATTTTTATACCGCACAATTTTTGTTCTTTTAAGAACACACGAGACTAATTCATCCGACATAAAAATGTATACGTATACATAGCTTTGTGTGTGTTAGTCTTTTTTGTATGCATTTGATATTTGCTGTTTTTTTAAGTTATTTGTGCATTGGTTTTGCGCTGGTGATGCGGGGTTGTAGCTGGTTGAAAAATTATGCCAAACACGAAACCCCTCTCTTTGCCTCTCTCACCTGCAAACTGGCATGTTATGCCAGCACAATTGTTCTTGCGTGTGAAAGGCCATTGAATAGGACGTTAGAGCTGTGCTTAACAGTGTTGCCAGTTTAGGGGATTTGTCCCCAAATTGGGAATTTTTTTTCGCGAATGGGGATGAAAATTTCGTATTGGGGATCTGTGGATTTTTTGGGGATGATAACCAAATTTTAGAGGATTTTTGGGGATTTATTTTTTTAACTGATGGTAACAAGAATGCTTTTTGAACTAAGAAATATGTGTCTGGCAAGTCTGAAAATATGTGTTGCTATTCATAGTGAATGGTTTCTAACAAAGAAGAAGTATCAAGGCAGATTAACCAATAATAAACACTAGCAAAACAAAAATATGTAACAAAATGAAATACGCCTTGTTGGAACCATTTAACACACACTTTAAACATAATTCAATTTGTTGTGACAAGTTTAATCCTTCTGCTGAAATGGTAATAGAAAGCTTTTTAATACAAGTACTATGTACAACAAAGGCTGATGAATCAGAAGATTTCGAATCTAAAGTTTTGGAAATGGTTAACTTTGGTTAAAAGAATGTTTATACTTGTGTATACTAAACTATGTGTATTTTTTTCTTTACAAGTCTTATAAGTACAAATTAAATTAATATGAATGTAAATATAGATATCCATATAAATGCATTTTATTGAATAAATCTGTTATTTTTGTCATTATTTTTTAATTAAAATTAAATTTTTTTTATTTTTTTCACAAAAGAAAAAATTTGAACCAAAAAACTCAATTTGGGGATTTTTGGGGATGAAAAATCAAAAATTGGGGATAAGCTCTGGAAAAAAACTAGCAACAGTGGTGCTTAATTTAAAGTCCTCATCACAGAAAACCGAATGCATCATTCTGATACGTGGAATATTCGGTATATCATTGAATTTTCTAGTAAATAAATGCATTGCTTATGAAAAAATTTACTTACGGTCGCGAACGTGCGAAATTTTGCAACTAAAAAAAAACTTTATTTAGCTGTAACTAGAGATGCTAATCGGGACAGGTTTTTTAAAATCCCGGGCTTCGGGATTTAGTGATGGAGTCTCGAAATCCCGAACCGGGATCCCGGGATTTTCGGGACTTACAAAATTCCGAAAAAATTGTGCACAAATGTGCGTCTTTATAGTAATTATAATATTTTAATTTAACAATTAATTTTTTTTTGCATATTTTAAAGTTACTTATATAACTCAGACATTTAATTGCAAATTTTAATTGAAAAGTGCGATGTATGTAAACATTTTTCCTAGAAAAGAAAACGCCATATATCTGTGGCAATAAATAATAATGGCTTAAGTCGAAATGTCTTGTTTCGAGATATTAAGGGTTTTGTCTAAATTGTGTTTAGTTTTTATATAAAATTTTTAGCCACCGAAAAAAATGCAGATTTACTTGGAACAAAACTGTTAATTTTATAAAAAAAAGAAAACGTTTTATTAGTTTATTTATATTCGTTGTTTTTTAGTTAAGATGTTATGAAAAAATCCATTGGCAGAAAAATAAAAACTAAAGTGATTTTAAGCTATTATATTGAAATGCAAAATAATTTGTTTTGATAGTAAGTCGCTTTAGATTAAATTGTAAATTGCGGAAAACCTGAGATAATGTATAGATATTTTTTAAATAAGTTTTTAAATTAAATTAAAGTTAAATACAAGTTTTTTTCTTATGAGGAATATTTTGAATGGGCTGTAAGTTACTGAACTTAAATGTATACAAGTTTTAATCCTCAAACATTTTAATATTAATAAAGCTAAAATATAAATGCGTATAGTTTTAATATTAATGACATTTTAAAATTGAAATTTAGTTGAGTGATAGATCTTGAAGAAGAGAAGAAGAATATGTAATAAAATGAAAAATCACTTATGTCAACTTAATCCATTATTATTTATTGCCACAGATATATATATACCATTTAATATTATCTACGAAAATATTTATTCAAAGCAAATTTTTTATTTAAACAAGTAGTTTCTAATAATTTTTAATATAGAAGATGACCGCAAAAAACATTATTTATGCTAAAAATCGGGATTCAGATAATCCCGAAAATCCCGGACTTTAAAATTAAAAAATCCCGGGCTCCGGGATTTGCATAGTCCCGAAAAGCCCGGGATTTCCCGTTTAGCATCTCTAGCTGTAACACAGAATTTTTGTTTTTATTTTCAAATTAGTCATACCGAACTTATTTAAAATGTGATATGTCTGGCACATGTTGACGTTTAATGCAAAGCAATTACAATAAAATGAGGTTTTCAGTCGCGAACGTACGATTAAAACATAGATAAGAAACAAAGTAAAAATTAACCGCTAATCGAACTTTTTTTGTTCACCTTACACTTTCCTCTTCTTAATGGATTGTAATAAAGACGTTTTGAAGAAATAGTGCAACCATAACATATTTTTGCATGTAAAATAATTAAATATAAAAATGTCTTTAAAGTAGCTTATAGGGCATTTACATCAGCACAAAATCTAGCATATTTTGATTAAAATTTTTATGAAAATCTATACCCTTTAAGGGCCACTCAGACTATTATACATGTATAAAGACTTTCATCAGACTTTACGAAAAAGAAATCTAAAGACATTTGTTTCGACTATCAAAAAATCTAACGTAAATTTACATTTTATGTTCACAACATCACACCTCATATTACATTACAAACACAAGTATAAAGCAAACAGCTGTTGAGGATTAACATGCCTACATTAATCGTTGACTTCCGGCGGCAGAGCAATTTCATACACGCTGTGGTCGTGCCGGCCTTTGAAAATAGACGGCGGTTAAAGTAGTTGATTCTAATAAGATAAATAAAAAGAAAGTACGATAGTTTCGTTAACTTTCAGACATGTCTTACACGAAAAATTATTCAATACGATAAGCACATTCAATATTTAGATCCGTTTTAATACAAAGACATATAACATAAACGACGGCACGGCATCGGCGTCGAAACAGACGGCTTGTTAGTTTGGATTTTGTAATAATGCAACTCTGATCAGATGAAAAGTATTATCGTTTAGAAAATTTTCAAAAAATGGTCAAGTATTATGGGATGTCAAATTTTTATCGTATTATTTACCATTCGTTATAACATTTTGCATTCACAATGTCGCACTTGCACGTATTATTTGAATTTTTGACATGTATTAATACAAAGTATAATAGTCTGAGTGGCCCTTTACACCAGCTTTTTTTGACATCTATCAAAATATTTTTTATTCAAAACAAAACCCATCAACTGATTTGTTTCCAAGACTACAACCAAACAACTGCATTGTAGCCAATTCACACACTTTTTTAAGCAGAGCGTAGCTAATTCACTCACCTTTTGTTGTACAGGGTAGTAAATAATAAATAAAAACATTAGATTTTTATTAGATTTCCTACAAATCTACTGAAAAATTTTATTTCGTTTTGTATGAGAAATCTGGAAAAAAGCAGCTTGATTTAGCTGGAAATCAGTGTAAATGCACTATTAAAAAGAAAGTATCAAATATTCCAGTTTCCAGCCCAATTTCCTCAAGTAAAAGAGTTGAGATATGCTATGAAACTGTCCTATTATAAAAATATAGGTTCTTTTTTATAATTATAAACAGTAAAACACGATGAATATCAACATTTCATTTTTCCATCCTGGTTGATCCTTCGGAGGAAATGCCCATATATATTTTAAATTAAACTTTATAAAATTTCATTTGTTCATTATTGTTTATCTTACTTTTTTCACAGACACCGTACTTTTTTTATCACTTATACATTTTAGTTTTACAAACCGAACGAACTATGTATAAATTATTTTCAGCAAAATTCAATATTTTAAAATTTTTGATATATGAACATTAGATGTTCCACTCTAGCATATATGTGTGTTAGAGTAGAGCAACTATAATCACTGTTGAATTGAATGTAAAATTGTTGGAAATTAATGTTAGTAAAAAAATATTGTTTGTGTTAGTTTCCGTCATTCATTTCTTGTAGGGATTTTACCGATTTTTAATCCATATATCTATTTAATGTTAGGAAATTTCCTTAATTTCGCCAATTTTTTCCGATTTTTTTAATTTCTTATATCTTTAGGTATTTGTAAGTAGTTTTAGGGCTTTTTTGCAATTTTGCAATTTATCGCGAATTTCTGCAATAAAAGTGATTGTTCCCAATTCTTTGTTTTTGGCAGTTTTACCAATTTTTAATCTGTATCAGACTGATATATTTTCAATGTTATCAAGTTTTTTGCGAATTTTCGCAAATTTTTCTAAGTTTTTTGCATTTCTTGCAAATTTATAATTTATAAAACAAATTTTAAGGTTTTTTTCAATTAAAAAATTGTTGCAAAATTTCGCAATTTTTTGCACATGAGATTATCTTTGATTCTTGAAATCTACTGAGTATGTTCGTTTACAGTTTTGCGGTTTTGGAAATTTTTGAAAGATGTTCGCATTTTTTGCAAGTTTTCGCGATTTATATGCTGTAAGCCTATTCTCGACTTATTGCTTTTTTACGGTCTATATAATCAGCTTTGGGAGACTTTTCCATTATTTTAATCCCTTACGAATTTTTATATTTTTGCAATATACAATAGCGGAATTCACTGTTCGTATTAAATTTAAAATTATTTTAAATATACTACGATTTTAAACGTCCAAGCGTTAGCGATTTTTTCTTCTGTGTGGTAACAAAATGTTTATTGTTCAATTCAACATAGTTGAACGGAACAGCTAGCCGTTTTCGAAGGCCACTAAACCTTCATCATCAGCGTTCTTCTGTGTTTGGTCCACTGTGTGTGGTGTCAGTTGATGTGGATTTCTGCCTTATATACGAAACTTTATTGCAAATGGAATATGTGAATTGGTTTGATTCATCGTAATTCAATTTGCTGATGTGTTTGTCTTGAAGGTTTAAGGTTACCATCTTTAAATTTACAACAGTCTTACCATTGTCGTTTGTTCTTTACTAATTATGCACATGTTAGTTAATTTGCTTATTTTTGATCTACTTAAGACAAACTTTTTTGGTTTGTTACTATTAAGTATATTTTTATTTAATTTTGCCACAGGCCCGTGGCTATTAATTTTAGTTAATTTTAATTATTATTCGAACTCCATTTGTTTTTATATTTATAATTTGAACGGGCTTTTTAAGTCAAATTACATGTGATAATTATTAATGAACAAATAACATCAAAGTTAGTTGTAAATATTCAACTATGTGTTGTCAGAATATTTACAACTAACTTTGATGTTATTTGTTCATTAATAATTATCACATGTAATTTGACTTTAAAAGCAATACGAACCTTAGCCCGTTCAAATTATAAATAAGTAAATTTAACTAAAAAATTAACAAATAATTAGTTCTAAGAAGAGATTGCGAGTTATAGGTTCCCGCATACAAGATTTTTTAGATCTTTGATAGATAATCTGGTTTTATAAACTGCTTTTTTTCTAAAGAATTTTTCGAATATAACAGTAGAAATTAATTTTACTAATTTAATGAAGTAACAAACAAAGTCATGTTTAAAAAGTATCTTATTAAACAATTCGATTCTCGAGTTCCCAACCGTCAACTAAATGTAATATACTTAGTTTCAAAATGCCACCACTATTGCGGTCGTGCAGGTTTCGATTTATTGGAGGCACACTGCGTTTCACGTTTTCTGATCGAAGTGCTGTCTTTAAGCCAAACAGCATGATGTTTTTCAAAAACTTTAAAATTTCTGAAACTATTACGCCATTTTATATTCATATTTGAACAAAATAATCGTGAATGCTCTTTTAAATACTGTTTAAAGTTTTCGGAACATTAACTCTCAGAAATGTATGACAAGAAATGGGCGTAAATAGCGGCTTTTTTGAATAATTCTGAATTTGGCACTCAGTAGTAGGGATGTAACGAATGTTCGCATTCGCTTTCGCATTCGCAAATAATTCGCTTACTTTTGCTATTTGCATTGGCTTTTGCATTCGCTAAAATGTATGCGAATATTTAAAGCGAATACTAAAGACAAAAATATTGGAAATATTTTCCAGTTTTTGAAAAAGAAAAGGCAGTGTGTTAATTGCGCGAAAATATTTTGTACTTAATAGTCTGTTAAAACTTTTGAAAAATCGTAAGCACATCATTACTTCGTTCAAAAAATTTTAAATGCAAGAACATTAAATAGTCCTTCTTTGTTGTAAATTTTTTGCGAAACAAGTGCCACTCATATTATTTCGCATTAAAACTTAAAATGATGAAGATATATTTCATATATTTTTCCCAAGATGAACAGAGTACTACTTCTGGAAAAAAATTTCATGAACAATTCATTCCAATTTTTCTTAATATGTATTTTGGTAGCATTTTACAGGAAACGTTGAACTAAGTACAAGGTCTTAGGGCCAAAGTACAAATGTAAATTTATTTTTAACTATTATCTATACTTATTTTAATATGATTTCATATATCTTTCAGTTTAACAATTTTTATTTCTAATAAATTAATAAATATTTGCTGAATTCAAGACTCAAGTAGATCTATGTATACAACACAACTTCATGTTCTTAGATACATTTATTTTCATGTGATTTTTTTAACGTATTGTAATATTTGCATTCGCTTTCGCATTCGCATTCGCTTTCGCAAAAATTAAAATGTATTATTCGTTTTCGCATTCGCATTCGCTAAACTGGTATTCGTTACATCCCTACTCAGTAGTCACCTGAAAAAATTTATTTTTTTAAACTCGCAAAAAATTCCCAGATGAAATATATTAAATTTGGAAGATAATTGATTGTTCTAGAGAACTATTATGATATTATGTCTAAAATGTGTTATCATTTTTTTGTAAGCCTATATAAAATTCTAATTCATAATTCCATTAGTTCATTTTAAACTCACTTTAATTTTTCCAATTTAATCGATTTTATAGATGAGTTTACCAACATTTTGCTATAAAATGTAAAAGTACTTACTTACCTTCGGAACTATTTCCCATTTTTTAATTTTGCAAAAATATAAATTTTTGTTACGAAAACTTTTATTAGAAGATGTCACAAAATGCACTGCACTTAAAGGTTTTCTGATAACTGGTTTAGAAATCGTAATAAAAACAACTGTTAAAGTAACAGAAATTAAATTTTTTTGAAAAATTTAAAAAGCTATGTTTACTTTGTTATATTTTTTATTATATTAAAGTAAAAAAATAAACTTTGTAAAAATTGTATTTTTACTTTTGGCCAAAAAAATGGGTGAAATTTCCTTTAGTGCATCGGCTTGCTAGATTAGTAACTGCTTTCCAAAATAAATTAGGTTTTATCCCGAAATATTTAAAGAAACTCAAGGAATGCTGCAGCTTTTACTTTTTTACGCGTAAAAATCATCACTATGTTAGGGGTTGTCCATATATTACGTAACGCTATTTTCGCTGATTTTTGACACACACCATCTACATAGTTCCTAGACTAGGGCTGCCATACGTCCTGGTTTTCCAGGATTTGTCCTGGATTTAGACAAATTGTCCTGGTGTCCTGGTCCACTCTTAAATTGTCCTGGTTTTTTGTACCGGAAAATTTACCACCAACTACAATAAAGTTAAACGGGAGCCGCTCTGATTCAATTTTTGTTTCAACTAAGTGCCATAAAAAATTGCACCATGTAAACAACTGCTACAATTAATCGAGAACCGATTACAAATTGTTTTCTCTAACATGTTAAACATCTGTTTCATTTGTGAATTGCTGAGTTTCATATTATTTTATTTTTGTTTTATTTGTTTAAAATAGGTTTGTTCATTTACTAAAAATTGTTACGAATTTGTAACAATTATTACTGGAAAGTGTTCATTAACTCAAAAAGTTTGCAAGGAGAGAGCGTCAAAAGAGAGAAAAAAATTGAGAGAAAAAAATTCCTACAAATTATTACTAGTAAAATTTTTACTTGCAAGAATTATCCAACCACCTGTTGTATGTTTTGTTGTAAAATTAATTATTTAAAAAATATTTGAAAAAGGAAAACTGAAAAATTTGCATTTTTGTTAAAACAAAACATGTATACGTATGTAAAAAGAAAGCATATTTTCTTAATTTATTGTTTTCCTTTCATTAAGCCACATAAATTAAATTTTAATGGCAAATAATTTTGTTTGTTTCTCATATGTGATCAGAGATGGAAAGTGGCATTTTTGTATTTGTTAATTAATAAAATTAAAAAACTATGAAAAATGCATAAAAATAGTAAAAATACATGAAACTGTGTAAAGAATTTAATATTAAATGTCAATTTCTAAAAAACGTTGCAATTTAAAATATTATCAAACAAAATACATCAGAAAAAGTGCAATTGTATTTCCATCTAAGATTCTGATATTAATAAAATTTTCTGCAAGTTCTTTCAAGTAAAGCGTTCATTTACTTTTCATATTTATGAGAGTAATTTTGTAAATTTCTGCCTTACTCTCTCGTTGCTAGTTTCTGCTGGGAAAGTAAATAAACACACCTAATCATGATACAATTATACAGGTAACCGCAAATCAACAACAAATTTACAGCAAATAAAACAACAGGGCTTTTTGTTGCTAGTTTGTGGTGCCAACTGTCATAGAGCAAGTGATTGAAATGAAAGATAAACAGCGTGTGTGTGTGTTTGTAAAACATAAACAACATTTGGCAGATGGCACCACGAAACAAGCAAAACAGCTGGCGCTTCGCGGTTACCTGTATAATTGTATCATGCACCTAATATTAAGAGTTTTCATGAGAGTCTTCAAAAGTGTCGCAAATACACAAACCTGTTATGTTTACCCAATAATTTTGACTTGTAAACTTAAGCTGGACTTGTAAACCACAACTTCTTGCTTTTTTTTTTTCTATCAGGCATTGTTAGACACACACATACACACTTTTTATTTTCATAGAAATATGTTTTTCAATTAAAAATTGCTTGACATTTTCTTATTTTATTATTATTAAATGAAGTAATTGACGTTTGTTTCATATTTACATAAGCTGTTTGTACAAAAGGTTAAAAGGGGCTTCATAAAACAAGTCTCGCAAGTTTGCCCAATTATACAAATAGGAAGTTTAAGAGGTCTCGTGAAAACCCTTATTATGTTTTTATTTTCCAGGAAATGCCTAAAAGAAAGCATGCGTGTATGAGTGTCCTGGCAGCCCTATCCTAGACGCATTTCACCGTAGTTTTCTAAATATTTTTCTTAAGTTCGGTTGTATCAAAAATTAATATAATATTCTTATGAAAATACGTCTATGTATGCAAGTTTCTATTAACACATCTCTCAAAATTTAAACGTTCTAGCCTCAAGTTGACCAACAAAAATTTTAAAACTTAATTTGATATTGTCATGTACATATCTGGAAGAATATATTTTTGAAAGGACCCTTTTTTTGCCCATGAGAATGGCAAGAAATGTTTTCCTAAACTTGTGCAAATACCGTTTCCTTCTATGTATTTGGTGGATTTAATGTTAATATCAAATGTACATATCAAACTGCAATATACAAACATATATTAAGAATATTTAAAAATTTAAATTGATAAAGATGATGAATTGAGAACCATGTAATGACTACAATTTATTTAATTTATTATAAAAATTTTGCATAATTTTCAAATTTTATTTAAAAACAACCATTAAATTTTTGGATAGTTTTCATAAACTTTAATGTACGCGGACAGGAGTATGAAGTTCTTTTCCATAATTTTTTTTTTAATTTAATTTTGCAGAATAAAATAGACTTCCAATAAAATGTCTATAAATTTCACATACAATAGATATTCGTATCCGCGAATATCGTTTTAAATGTTCGTATTCGCGGGTATCATTTTAAATATTCGATTTCGAATTCGCGAATATCAAAAATTGACATTCGGCACATGTATGTATACATACCTAATATACACATATACATATGTAACTAACACGTATGATCAATTAAATAAATGATAATCAAATAAATGAAAAACATATGTATTTTTTTACGAAATTACTAAAAATTTTCTTTAACGTAACATTTTCAAAGACCCCCTCTCCCCACCATAACAAATCGTAACAAAACTCGAACGCGCCCCCCCCCCTTCTCCAAGAGCGTTACGTAATATATGGACGGCCCCTTAAGATAAAGTGAATTATTTTTGTTATTATTTTCTTTTCTTTTACTGTTTATACGTATTATATATGTAAGCCTCTTAAACTACCATTAAACTTTTTAATTTTAATTATTTACTGTACTGTAACAAAAGCTTTATACATATAAAATAACTGTTTAATAGCTTTTGACGCTCACAGTATATTGGAAATGACAGACGTTTCCACTAGTACCCTCTATTGCAATGTCACAAAATGCCATATTGTGTATTCAGCATTGCACATGTCATTGACCATTCGCAAATGAGCATAATTTTTAAGCCGCACAATTTTTGTTCTTTCCAATAGACAGGACACTTCATCTGGCATAAAATGTATACGTATACTCAAAATATTCCATGCTTAAAAACACGAAACATTTTTTCGTAATTTAATTTTTGTGCAATAAACGAAAATATTTGTAGCATGTGCAGGAAAACAGATTTTGTAATTTTACGAATTTCGTTAATTTCCAAAAATTATTTCGTACAATTATTTTCGTATTAGCAATAAGCCTTAACTAGTGTGAATTGAGACTTAGCAGCACAAAACCAATACTTACACAACTATAAAAAACAGGCAAAAGTCAAATGCATACAAAAAACACTAAAGGCCGAACTATAATATGAATAAGCAACTGTGCGATTACATACAATACGTATGTGTTCAACTATAATGTACTTAACCCCCCGTCTAGACTGGCAATATATTGACGAACATATATTGCAGCAAATGTCAAATTATTGATATTGCCAATGGAGACAGCTTATGGCCGTTTCACACTATAATACAAGTATTAATACTTTTGTGGAAAATGCAACTCTGACATGTTGAGTTGTTATTGTCTTTTGGAATTTTTTAAACAGAAATTAGATTAGGGAGGCATTTTCGTCAAAAGTATTAATACTTGTATTATAGTGTGAAACGGCCTTTATTGACAGTGCGGGCAATAATTGCGGCAATAATTGTCAACAGTTTTTCGTTGACAATTATTGCGAACATAAAACGTCAAACTCGGTGTTAATTTATGTTCGTCTTTTCTGTATTGCATTTGACATTTAGATAATATTAGTGAAATTGAGAAAATAAACATATGTATGTATATTAAAAAAGGAAAATAGTCTCTTAAAAACGCGTGTAGTGAAATAAATTGTAATGTTATAAGTTAATAAATATAAAAATTTGTTCGATTAACCAGATATTTACAAGTGAATTATATTTTTGTTCTGCACCTTTCTTGTTGACTTTTTCCATATTGTGGCTATGATTTCCCATAGCCTTAACATAAATAAAGCAATCAGCAATATTGTTCCACTATTCTGCCGACGTTGTTGCTATATTGCCAACATATTTATTGCCAGTCTAGACGGGGGGTACGCAAACTTTTCGTCAAGTTTCGTCAAATGTCATTTGCTTAAGCAAAAAGCCAAACTGAACGCACATTCCGTACGGAAAAAACTGTTTGTGTATTTTTTAAGTCAAATAGACAGCAGCAGAAAATATTCATTGCTTTTAAATATTTTATTATTAGTTTTTCATCTTAAACTCATTAAATAAAGAAAAACTTTTATTGTTTTACAATATACGTATACACACATACATATGTGTTTATTTATGTATATTCACAGTTGTACTTTTTAGTACGCAAAACAAATAAAACATGTATAAAGCCTGATACTCTGTTCAACATTTCACGCGAAATGCTGTCAAAACACATATAAAAAAAATTGGCACGAATTGTGCATGAAAAAATGTTGCAGAAATAGTACTCTGTTTATGTTGTGTAAAACATTTGAAATGTATCTTCAACATTTTAATTTTTCATGCGAAATAAGTAGAGTGCCACTTGTTTCGTGTGGAATTTACAACAAACACACGGGGTGTTTCTACAAACATAAGAAATTGTAGCATAGTTTCAGGCCTAGTTAATATTGTTTACATGTCAAATTTTTCGTATGAAATAATCAATGTTGATAAACATTTTTCACAAATTTGAACAGAGTACTATGCTTAAAGTGATAGATATAATTATTTGTGAACTTTTAACAAATAAGAACATTCCAAGTTAATTAGATTGAATTGCATTCATTTAGAAGTTATGAGAAGAAACTATATGGCTAAAGAATGATTAAGTTCATGTACATAAGTATATTGTAGCCAATTGAAAGTCGTATCTAAATTGCTTAAGCATTTGACAGGGTTATCGTTGAATTCTGGCATTAGCCTAAGCCAGCTTATGCATATTATAGTTGGGCCTTGACGCACACAAAGCTGTGTGTTCATATGCATTTTATGCCAGATGAATTAGTATGTCCCGGTTCACACACTATAACTTTTGTAACTCGTAATTCAGGTATGAAAAAAATAGATGTGTGTATATCCGTCCCCGTCTTTATTACAGCTGAATTACGAGTTGATCAACAAAAGTTGAAGTGTGTGAACCGGGACTATCGTGTATCTTGGAAACAATCAGAAAATGTGTGGCTTAATAATTGTTCTCGTCTAAATATGGTCATTGAATTTATAGATATTCTTTTTTAAAAATAGTACAACAAACTTTTTGCAAACACTGAGTGCCACTATGTCTTCGACTTCAACGACTAGTGGTGGTCCATCAGCAACTAATACGGCATCATCGTCGGCTGCTCCAACAGGTACTTTAGCCAACTCTCCACCCGGCACTGGCAATAGCATGTCTGCTGTCAATAATGCTACAACAAACTCAACAACCAATGCTGGTCGTGGTCGAAATGGTAATAATGTTACGGTAGGAGGTCTTAATGCCGCTTCCTCAGGCTCATCAACAAATTCTTCTACTGGCATTGGTACAGGTGGCGGATCATCATCGGCTGCTGCCACGGCCACGACCAGTGAGGAGACACGCAAAGATCCAAAACCCAATCCAAAAATCTCAAAAGCCTTGGGTACTTCAGCCAAACGCATACAAAAGGAACTTGCCGAAATTACATTGGATCCACCGCCGAACTGTAGTGCCGGCCCAAAAGGCGACAATTTGTATGAATGGGTATCAACCATATTGGGACCTCCCGGTTCGGTGTATGAAGGTGGAGTCTTCTTTTTGGATATTCACTTTTCTCCAGAATATCCCTTTAAACCTCCTAAAGTTACGTTCCGTACTCGCATCTATCATTGCAACATCAACAGTCAAGGTGTTATTTGTTTAGATATTCTCAAGGATAATTGGTCGCCAGCATTGACCATATCAAAGGTGTTGCTGTCAATTTGTTCCCTGCTGACTGACTGCAATCCTGGTAAATTTTCTAAAAATTTAAACAAAATCCCCAAATCAAATTTATTCTGAAAATAATTTTCTCCTTTCTTCTTACTTAGCCGATCCTTTGGTTGGTAGTATTGCAACACAATATTTACAGAATCGTGAAGAGCATGACAGAATCGCTAGACTGTGGACAAAGAGGTAATTAAAATTATTTACTTATTTTAGGTATTTATTACCTTATTGTAATATAGTATGCTTCTTATAAATGAACTAGCTGGCCCGGCAAACATATATTTTTAGTTTTGCCACATAAATTATTTCTAGGGTAGAAAATAATAACTAACTTATTGTAAGTGTGTGAGGATGTGGTATATGAGTATATAGCAGCTACGTCCAAACAAACATACTGTGATATTTGTATTTGAGGTAAACAGGGTGCCCCTGTGGCTGAGTGGCAGCGATGCTAGCCTCTCAGTCCAGAGGTCGTAGGTTCGATTCCCACCATACACCCTGGGCGTTTTCCGCAGACAAGCTAATCGCTTTGCGGGTTGTGTTTGTTACTAAAAAAAAAAAAAATTAATTTGTTCTTGTTTCTTTGAAAAAGCAGAGCAAGCATTGTTGTCGCCGAGATTTGGTTGGCTGCTGTACTCTCATCAGTGTAAAAGCACAAAAAGCTCTATATAAAAGTTTGCACATTGTGCATATGGTTTGGACGTAGCTGTTATAGAGCCGGGGAGTGTTGTGAACGATGACAGAATATAAAAATTACAAAATATCAAACATTTATTGTTTTAAATTTGTTATATTTTATACTTACATACATATATTAATTGTTTTCAAATTAACTCATCAAATTTTAAGACTTGCTATCATGATACAATAATATAAAGGTACAACCGTTCTCTCTTTTCGTCGCCATATTAACCTTCTGACGTTTGTGCCGACAATTTTTTACTCTCAAAATTAATGCTACCTTATTAATTTATGAAATCCGAGTTTTTGATTAATTTTTTTACGTTCTTTTTTATTTATTGAAAAATATTGAAGAATATGTATTTAAATTATAATTATAAAAAATATTTACATCAGCATAAACAATTGAAGGGAAATTACCAACGGAAAAGCCTCTGAATCAAGGGTGGGACTTTCTTTTCGTGTTACTCTGGCTTATTGCTTTACATCAGGTGCGTACAAGTCATATGCACAATGTGCAAACTTTTTTAAAAGAGCTATTGAGCTTTCACACCGACGAACAATTGCCAATCAGACCTCGGCGAGAACAATGCTTCCTCTTCATTTGCAAGGAAACAACAGCACACTTAACAGCTTTCAAAGCTGTTTGCCTCAAATACAATCATCAGAGTATGCCTGCTTAGAGCCTAAAATTATAAGCAAAAGGCCACCCGCGGGCACTTCGTTATGTTCTGTTTTAAACATACATATGTATGTATATATAAACGAATAAACGTATCATTTGTTCTAAGCACTCATTTGAATGATGAGCAGTTTTGCTAAATGTTAGCCCATGCTCGTCAATGACACGCCTGTGTTAAAATCATGCGTTCTGCACCTAAATTGAACCAATTCATTAGCAATAGAACCCATGCATTAACTATTTCTTTTGCATGTCTTTTTTTGTTCAGATTATTCAGATGTAGCCCATCAAAAAAGCATTAATTCTTACTGTAAGCTGCAATGAATTTGCACACGAAGTGTATGTAAATGTGTATTATATGCATGAAACACGCTCATCCATTCTACATCATATTATACACATACATATTTCATTATCCACGTATCCAATTAATATAACATTTAAAAAAATGTGTATTACCCCCTTATTCTGAACTTTTTGACAAATCACAAAAATTATAACAAATGACAATTTTTATATTTTAAGCAATGTAAAAATTGTCATTTGTTATAATTTTTATTTTGTCACAGAGCTTAGAATACGGGTGTTAAACTATAATTTCTAAACTTAAAATTACACATTTCCAAAAACATTCCTAAAAAAAAGTTCCCCGTAATTTCGTGTGGCAACGTTTTCCTCTCTCTTTACAAAAAAACAGCAATCAAACAATTTTGGTAAAAGTCAAAATTAATTTTATACGTCAAATGTGGTTGTACCTTTATATTATTGTATCATGCTTGCTATTATAGCTTTCAAATATATTGTCGCTGTTTTAACTAGCTGACATTTTGTAAATTTGACAGGAGAGGAGCTTTTATGATTGTTTTCTACATGTATTCTTATGGAAACGTCTGAAATATTTTTACTGTTATAGGCTCGACAGTAATGTTTACTGTCATAAAAATTGTCGACAAGGTCTATTATGACTAACGTGACCAGAAGCTTTTTACAAAAAGCGGGACACGATCGTTCAAAAAGCGGGATTTTGACGAAAATACGGCCAAAAAGCGGGATTTTTAAATAAACAACTATTTGAAAGCGGGATGTGTAATACGCACATAAAAAGTTTCGTATGTACTTAGGAAACACAGTTTTTAACTCAAAAGAATCGATTTTAAATAAAAAAAAGTTTTTATTAACAAAAATTTTTATTTAGTAACGTAAAATAAATAAAATTAAAGATTTTTTGACTTCATTTACAAAACAAAATACGATTTTTATACATAAAATATTTTATGTAAATAATTTTATAATAATTTTATGTATAAAATTTTGATTTACATATGTATGTATATAATCAAAGAATTTTATTACGAATTTAAAAAATAAGCAAGAACTTTTTATTTTATTATTGACAGTTTGGTGAATGTCAGTTGTTATTATCCTAATAAGCCCTCTTGGTAATAAATTCCTAAAGCAGCAGAATGTCTGCACATATAAAGCACTGTAACAAAAGGATCTTTGAGTGTGTACGTTTGTATTTTTATTTTTTTCATTTGAGGAGCTGCCAGATCCAAAAAAAATAAACAATAACTACACTAAAAATATTTGGAATAAATTTTTATCAATAAAAATATATTAAGAGATAAGAAATTTCAAAACTCTAAAAAGCGGGATAAAGCGGGATAAAAATTCAAGGCGGGATCAACCTCAGAAAAGCGGGATAATCCCGCCTAAAGCGGGATGTCTGGTCAGGTTAATTATGACTCATAAAGTCTAATAGTGGACTTAACTCATTTTTCAAAATGATGTCAGTTAGGTGAGTTAGTTAAAACAGCGACGATATGTAGGGGGCCCTTTCCCCGGGTCCTATTCTGCCAATATTTTGAGTACATACCAAATTTGAAGACTCTTGCTTTTATAGCTTTCAAATATGAGATTTTTATAATTACTTTGTAAGCTTTTAAGATATTAGAAGGGGCATGCCCCTTCTCCTGGTCCTATTCTACCAATATATTGAATTATTTCACATCACGATCTCAAAGGAGTCCATACCCAATTTGAAGTCTTGCTATTATAGATTTCAATATATAAGATTATTATTCTTAAATTATTTTGCATCACGCTCTCAAAGGAGTCCATACCAAATTTGAAGATTTTTGCTATTAAATCTTTCAAGATATAACATTATTATTAATTACTTTGTATGCGGGCCCCTTCCCCCGGTCCTATTCTATCAATATCTATATAATTAATAGGCAAACATATTCTTTGTAATCCCTTTTACGCCGGAACTACTGCACCGATTTTGAAAAGATTTTTATAGTTTTAAAGGTTTTTGTGCACGGATGTGCACAATCTATGTATATTTTATTGAAATCGGTTTAGTATTTTGGAAGGTCTAAGCGTTTAAATTTGCTACTACTACATGCACACATAGTACACACGCATTTAATAGCTTACACTTCCCAGTTAGCCACGTATTTAAGACATTTTTGACTACGGGTACAAGACAATGGTAAGTCGTAGAAGACATATTGAAGACAGCTCCATACAAATCGTAGACGAAATTTTCTTACAAATTGAGGCGAGGTCACACAAGATGAGATGAGCGATTGTCGTCAATACTGCTTTATTGAAGACAAAACTTATGACACTGTCGCTCAGATTGTCCTCAACAACAACACGGCTTTATTTAAGTACAAAACGAGGGACATTGTCGCTCAGATTGTTCTCAACAAAGTTTTATTGAAGACAAAACTTGTGACATTGTCGCTCAGATAGTCATGACCGACGATTTCTTTTAAATTGTCGATTAGAAAGCCTCACAGGCGACATGTCGTACATTAATCGTCGAAGACAATGTCGTCTGCGACGATTTGGCCAACTGGGTTAGCAGGCTGCTGGCAAGGAAAAGTAGAAAATTAGAGCCCAGCTCACTTGGATCCAATATAATGATCCCTTTGTGCTACCTGTAACTTGAAAGAAGATAGAGAGAGAGAACAAGAGGAGGGTGAGAAGAGTAGAAGTAGAAACTAGATAAAAGTTGTTCAGGAATTGTTAGATGAGAGTGGGTCAAGAAATTTGGCCGGGGGCGTCAGCGATTATACCAGCCACTATTCCTAATATAGAGGCTCAGGTTTTTGAGCCCGATTTCCGATAACTCGGATAAGCATCCGAAGGATATTCTACAAAGGAGGTGCAGACGGAGATCCTCCAGACCGGGACAAAGACACAGGAGATGCAGGATACTTTCCTCTTCTTCCTTGTCATTGCAACTGTAGCAGTAGTCATTATACGGGAGACCCATACGTTTTGCATGGGTTCCGAAGGTGCAGTGACCGGTCAGCGTGGCCACGATGTTCCTCAAGTACTTCCTATTGAAGTTCATGAGATTTTTTGTTCTACGGGAGTCCACCTGGCGAGGGGGGAACCCCTTTGCCAGGTCATCCGCAACTATGTTTCCTGAAATAGTCCCATGTCCATGCACTCAGTTTAATGAGATATTTGAGTGCTGCGCAAGTCCATCTAGGGCCTTACAACATTCTTGGACACCCCTATGAAGGACTTAATAACATATTTGCTGTCAGAAATAATATGGATATATCTATTTGAAATCCGATAGAATCTTAGCCAGTGTGCCGCTCTTTTAATGGCAAATAACTCTGCCCTTTTTTTTAACCGTCCGTGAAGACCTGTATGGCTCCGTTGAGTGGGAAAAAACCTTCTGTCAATGAAATTTGAAAATTCCTATTGAAGTATAGTTTCGGAATGCAGTAGTCCAAAAGATCTGGTATGTTATCCACTATACCTAAAATGCTTGCATGCCCCCAAAGTCGGGGGTTCCATGTGTCTGTTCCGTTTAGTCTAACGGCGGTACGTAGAGCTAGCTTTCTAGCCGTTAAGTCCACCGGAAGCCAATCCAACATAACGAAGAGCGGTTTTGATGGCGTTGATCTTAGAGCACCTGTTATCATAAGTGCCATTTTTCGGAGAATTCCCTCTATACGGCACTGATTACTTACAGAGTCGAGTGCTTTCCACCAGACCGAAATTCATTAAAATAATATAGGTTTTATAACAATCTCTAGTATCCAACCGACTCCCTTAGGATTTATTCCCCATGTAGGGCGATTGCATTTCTACAGACGTAGATTGCCGTTGTGGCTTTCGCTATTCTTGCCTGAAGATTTTCCCTCCAGGAAAGCTTGCTATCGAGGGCAACACCCAGATATTTGGATTTGTCCGACAGGGTTAGGGTAATGCCATTTAGCTTTGGGTGGTTGAAGTTATGAACTTTGTATCTCCTAGAAAAGAGTACTAGTTCCGTTTTGTCCGTTTTGACACTGAGGCCGCTCCGTGAGTACCAAGCACTAACCTCGTTAAGTGCAGTTTCTAATCTCAGATATAGTATCCAGGTGGAACCCTGATATTGCACGCTACATTATCTGCGTATGTAACTGTTTTAATATTCATGGATTTTTTGAACAGATTATTGGCCGTCACATTCCACAACAGGAGTGACAGCACGCACCCTGAGGTGTAGCTCTGTGAGCCTGCTTTGTGATGGTGGCTGCTCCCATGGTGGAAGTGATGATTCTGCGTAGTAGCAAATTTTCAATGAGCTGATAAATAACGCTTTCAAAGGAGTCCATCGCAAATTTGAAGATTTTTTCTATTAAAGTCTTCAAGATATAAGATTATTATTAATTACTTTGTATGGGAGCTCTTCCTTCGCTCCTAATCTATCAATATTTTGAATTATTTCGCATCACGCTCTCAAAGGAGTCCATACCAAATTTGAAGCCTTGCTATTATAGCTTTCTTTGTATGCGGGCCCCTTCCCCCGGTCCTATTCTATCAATATCTATATAATTAATAGGCAAACATATTTTTTGTAATCCCTTTTACGCCGGAACTACTGCACCGATTTTGGAAATATTTATATGATTTTAAAGGATTTTCTGCACAGATGTGCCCGACCCGTGCCCTGGCGTCGGCGTGGAGCTGTTAGCGACTAGTCTTCTTTAACCACTAACTAGTCATTCAGGTTCTCGGCACTGCTACCATCCACCTTAACCTTACTGGTGGTTTAGTTTTGGTCCGCGGACTCCATGCATAGAGAAAACTTCACCATAAAAAGGAACCACAACATGAATTCTAAGCTGGATTCATGACCTCCGATAGGACTATCATGTCACCCTCTTAAAATTCATTTGGAGTAACTACCCAACACGATATTCTTCAAAGTTGGAAAATTAATCATGTTAGATAGCATCTCCCCATCACGATCACATATGTACATGGGTGGAATGTTTCTTCTGATCGGGAGTCTCCACTAGTGGATACCTCTCCCAGGCGCCAGGGTGGTTCTCCCAACCCTGGCGCCTCTTTCTCAGGGTACGCCATTGTCGGTGAGATATCACCAGCACACAGCCTGTCCATGACAACGATCCTGAGAAAGAAAAAGAAATCCCGTAAATTCGTGCCAGACCCGAGACATGAATGCGACACAAATGACCACTTGTGTAGTGTATCAGGAGGGTTGCTGATAATATCCCTCCCCTATCCGCCGCCTGGTGACGCGATCGGCAGGAGACTACAACTCCTACAGCATAGCTAGGTGCTAAACTAGCGCTGTTGTTCGGGACTGGACCAACTGGGTTAAGAAAAGAAATAAAACATGTATGTATGTGTGTGTAGTATTTCGCTTGATCCTATATTTTTTTTCTCTTATTTCTTATTTTATGAAAGTCATGTTCAGCGTTGTCGTTGTGACACTAAAGCATCAATGTCACTTTTTATGAGCCTTTTTTTAATTTGTCCCTTTGTATCATTTTAACAAAATGTATGCCACTTTTTGAAAATGAGTTAAAGTTTCAATATTCTTCACGAAAGCTTTCACTTTTATGTATGTGTGATGTATACATATTTCCATACATGAAATATTTTGACCCAGGTTTTGTAAATTCCAAACAAGAAAAATTATTTTGAAATTGTTTCTGATTTCAAAGACTAATTGTCGAACCAGAAACTTTTGTCCATAAGTTTAAATTTCTAGAAAGCAATATAAACAGCCAAGCGTATGAAGATTTACGTAAGATAGGTTAGGTTAGGAAGGGTGATGCTATACCGCACCTCCACTCAGAGACCCAATCGGGTCCATTGTGATTCCCTTCTATAGCCCATTGCTAGTAATATGTACCCCTCCCATTTATAGCCAGAAGGGACCCTATTATCTGTCATTAAGCCACCGAATCCCCATGATGAACCCCCTGATGTCCTCTAGTTTACATTTCACGACATCAATAATGCTTTCATGGAAACGTCTGCTCAGCCATCTAAACCTATGACGTTGCAGCTTCGGGCAGTGACAGACAATATGTTCAATGGTTTCTGGTTCCTATTCATCCCCGCACATCCTAAAAAAATATGGAGTGTCAGTTTCCCAAATGCTGGTTCTTGCTCTGACCGAACAGTAACCTGTCAACGCGCCTATCATGATCGCATCGCCTTCCTATCCATGTCCAGTAGCAGTTTGGATCTTCCTGAGTCAAGTTTTGGCCACAAACCTCTCGAGACTAAAATTGTTGGTCCTGCTTTCTACACAATTACTGAGTTCCCTATAGTAATGACCTATCGGTAATTTCACCGATTTGTCCACCCTTTAATTTAAATTTGTTTAAATTTTAGTGTTCATTGTTGTAGTCTGTATAAAAATACACTAACCTTACAAATTTCAAGTGTATATACATATGTACATACAATTGTATGTAAATTGCATGGGATTTTAAAATTTTTCGTTGCTAGTTTTGGAACACCCTTAAATTTTTATCTCTCATGTATTTGTTGTTGTAGCGGCCAAAGGTCTACACACTGTGTCCAAATTTCAGGTCCGTAGCTCTTACGGTTCTCGAGAAAATACCCTGTGACAGGCAGACGGACAGCGGAGCGAAAACAATATGGTTCCTTTTCACCTTTGGTGTACGGAGTCCTAAAACCGATTTAATTAATTCTTCGTTTCATAAAAAATTTCAAAAAAACAACAAAAATATAAGTATACTCCCAACCAGCATTTTTTGAAATTTTCGATCAAATTCGAGTCTTTTTCGACTCCTCTGCGCGATTAAAAAGCTAGAATATGCGCTCATTTTCTGATCATAAATTATACTTTTGTCGGTAGAAAAACATGATACTCGCGACTCCTCTTAATAAATCATTTTTGAGTCTTTTTCTATATTAGTTTAGAGTCATTTTCGACCCCTTTTCTAGTAGTATTTAAAGTCTTTTTAGAATCGTTTTCTGATCATTTATTATTCGTATTTCGCTTCATTTCTTACTCTTTTTCCAATTGTCTTTCAACCATGTTTCTAATCGCTTACGAGTCATATTTGAGAAATTTATCAGTCTGTTTAGGATTTTATTGTATTTGTTTCTTCTTCGAGTATTTTCTTAGTCGCCTTTCTAAGTCCTACGTTTAATGGTCAAACAGAATTACGGCACAAACACATTTTCCATACAAATTGACACAAAAAGGAAGTCACAGAAAGCAGTCCAGAGATAGAATCTATTTTATTTTGACAACGTTTTTTCTTATGCTACCACACTTTCAATCAATTTCTCGTAGACAGCGTATGCTATGATCAGCGTTGCCGTTTTGGTTACTTGTAACCAAAATTTTTTACTTTTTTTCCAATGTGTACTTTTTTCCATTTTGGTTACTTTTTTTAACACAAAATTAATAATTTTTATATGGTATTTAAATTTGTATATCGTGATGCACTACCATATTTTTAAATGAATTTTGTATCTAAAAAACAAATGTGGATATGGTTTCCAAATTTAGTACATGATAAAGAAGAAGAAATTGTAGCCCACTAGCAATTGCTCAGATTTTCCCAATTTAAATAAAATTGAAATATTTTTTAATCAGAAATAATTTCTTAATCAGGCTTGAGTTCAGTAATTTCAATTCTTATGAATGAAATATTTTTATTAATTAATGTGAGTATCTAAAGAATAGAAGAAAAATTAAACTAGACACTATTAGCTGGGGGAAATACCGATATTTTTCTGTGCAGCCACGCACTTCATCAGCACCCATGTCTATCTACTGGGGTAGAGATTATTATTAACATCAGCTATTAAACTTAAATTTCTATGAAATGGAATATGAGAATTGATTGTGTATACAATTATTGATTTGCCTTTGGCAAACACATTTGTAAGTATCACTATTCATTTTCTGTTTTTCCATTTTCTATTTAGGTTAGCACGAAGTTATATCACTCTACCTATGTATGTTTAACTATTCTTACTTATCTTTTACGATCATCACATTAATTATTTTTACTTATTCGATGCACCATCGGTACATACATATAAGTATTATTGTAGTGGCTTTATGTTACTTTGTTTTTGCTTTCTAAAGTTGACTTAGCTTTCCAGCATTCTGAAGCAGTTCTGGCCAAGTGAACAGTGATCGCCAAGTGAACATATTTTTGTCACGTGCCCATGATGAATTAAATGAGACATTATTAGATTTAATTGAACTATAGTGAATTTTTAATCAGAAATAATTTCTTAATCAGGCTTGAGTTCAGTAATTTCAATTCTTATGAATGAAATATTTTTATTAATTAATGTGAGTATCTAAAGAATAGAAGAAAAATTAAACTAGACACTATTAGCTGGGGGAAATACCGATATTTTTCTGTGCAGCCACGCACTTCATCAGCACCCATGTCTATCTACTGGGGTAGAGATTATTATTAACATCAGCTATTAAACTTAAATTTCTATGAAATGGAATATGAGAATTGATTGTGTATACAATTATTGATTTGCCTTTGGCAAACACATTTGTAAGTATCACTATTCATTTTCCGTTTTTCCATTTTCTATTTAGGTTAGCACGAAGTTATATCACTCTACCTATGTATGTTTAACTATTATTACTTATCTTTTACGATCATCACATTAATTATTTTTACTTATTCGATGCACCATCGGTACATACATATAAGTATTATTGTAGTGGCTTTATGTTACTTTGTTTTTGCTTTCTACAGTTGACTTAGCTTTCCAGCATTCTGAAGCAGTTCTGGCCAATTGAACAGTAATCGCCAAGTGAACATATTTTTGTCACGTGCCCATGATGAATTAAATGAGACATTATTAGATTTAATAATAAGGTATATTTTCGATTAAATCTCACTTACGATAAATATCGAAAATAAGGCTCAATACAAATATGAAACTGAATTACAAATTTATATGTAATAGCTTAAAAACATTGCATCTGAAACAAAAAATTTGTGTATTTCTCTCTATCAAACATAAATTTGTCTAATTTTCAATTAATTTTTAAGCTTTACAAGCCTTCTTCCCGTTTTTTACATTCACTGCGAATCGATATGTATGAATTTTTTATTTAATTTGCGAATTAGCATAAATTATCTTGCTGTACAAAAACATTGCCGATATTACAAATTCTTTAAAATAATGGAACATATACATACAAATCTGTGCAAAATATCGCACACTAAATCATGAACAGTCACTACTCAAAAAATCGCAGTTGTTTAGGAGTGGCAAAAAACTGTTCACGAAGACTTTGCTGCAAAAGACATTTTTTCGGCCCATGAAAAAACAAAACAATTTTCATAGTTTTGTGTTGTGACTGTTAATGATTTAGTGTGCGATATGTATATATATATATATGTATGTATATACATACATACATCTTTTAACAGATTAGATAGTTTCTTTTTACCATTGTTATGTTGGTGGTATGGATACTGCAAAATTAAACGTCAAACACTACTTATTTGTTAGTGTTTCTTATGTGTATGTTTCTGACAGTTATTCTGTTACGGAGTAAAGAAAAACACGAAATATTGATGTTACACAAGCATTTCAGAAAATCTGCAAATTTCATTTTATAATTTTTTTAAGCAAAAATCAACAAAATGCAGAGAAATCTGCAAAGCTGGCAACAGTGACGACAAGCTGAAGCAAGAACACGGAGCTCTGTCGCTGTAGCGCACAGTGTCAACGTCAAAATAGTTAATGATCAAACAGAATTGCGGCATAAACACATTTTCCATACAAATTGACACAAAAAATCAGCACCAGAAAGCAGTCGATAGATAAAATTTATTTTATTTTGACAACGTTTTTTCTTATGCTCTCACATATAAATTAATATTCTCTCAACAATTCTACCATACTTTCAATAAATTTCATATATTTTGTGAACAAAACTACAAAGAAAAATAAGCACAAAAGAAAATGAAACAAAAATTAGAGAGCATATGAAGTTACTGCCGTAGATTTTATTATGGGCTTTGTTAATTTGACAGCGATTTTTCCTGAAGTTGCTGACTTATTCTGTTTAATCATTTAGTCGTTATTGAACAGTCAAATCGAGAAGACATAAAACGCATACTTTTTGTTCTGTATCAATGTACTTTATATTTTTCAACTTTTATTCATTAAACAATAAAATAAACGAATTACATATAAATTTGGACATCATTTGACAAATCAGAAGTGGGATCAGATTCACAAGTTCACGTTAAATATTAATAAAGAATAAGTGTGTGGTGACTGCGATGAATTTTGTATTTTATTATTACAACGACTCGAAATAATTCAAAGAAAAGAAAACGTGTAAGACAAGGAAAAAAAGTATGTAAGCATACAAAGAAAAGAAAACGATAAACAATCTTAACGAAAACAAAACGAGTAAAGAAAAGAACCAAAGTATATAAGTATACAAAGAAAAGAAACAATCTGAACGAAAACAAAACGAGTAAAGAAAAGAACCAAAGCATACAAGGGGAAAAGAAAAAGGAACGGTTTTAACGAAAAGAAAAGGAATAGTAAAAGAGAAAAAAAGGTATACAGGCATACGAATGAAAAGAGGAAAAAAGAAGTGTTAAAGTTTTTGAGAGGTGTGGTAAAAAAAAGGAGATAAGAAAAAAAAGGAAGTTGTTTGGTTGGGCTAAAAGAAATACATGGGAAAATTATCAAAATGAAAGTTAATTTAAAGTATTTAACGGTAGCGCAATTAAACATTTTGTTAAAAAGCAAGAAAATGACAACGTCTGGAAATAAGGCCGAAAATATAGAAAAGCTTATTGAGGCCTATGGATCAGAAGAAGAAGTAATTAATGAAGAAGATTTGCAAGAAGATTTCCACGGGTTTAACGATGGATCAGATGAGATGTGGCGAAGACAATTTGATGATTTGAGACAAGTAGTAGCGAGTTTGGCACAAAGTGTTAATCAGCTAATGATGAACTCAAGAAGTGAACAAAAAATTCTAAATATTGCGCCACAAGCTAACAATAATTCTAATCAGCAGGATGATGCAAGGTTGGGTGGTCCAGAGCAGGCGGTATCAGGTATGTCAGGTGCTCTTAGAGATTACATAGTTGTTATTCCAGATTTTGATCCAGTAAAGAAATCGGCGACATCAATACAATTTATTGATAAGATTGAGAAACTCATCGGTTACATGGATGGTCTGATGATACACTGTTATTTGCTGTACACCATAAATTGAAGGGGTTAGCCAAGATGTGGATTGATGCATTGCCGGTTTTGGAAACGTGGGCTGAATTCAAGAGATTATATCTGAAATACTTTCCTTGCAAATTTAGTACGAGTATTGCAGATGTGCATAGGGAGTTAATGTCACGAAAACGAAATTCAAGTGAAACACTGACAGAATATTATTATACAATGCTGGCAATTGGTCGGAAAGGTGATGTGGATGACGCATCAATTCTATCGTATATTATAAACGGCCTCAATGATAGTAATTTGACAAGAACGCTGCTAGCGATGAACATACGGAGCTGTAACGAGTTGTTGAACTCCCTTGAAAATATGGCCACATCAGTCCCAATAAAAAAAGCGTGCACTCTAAACAAAATAACGAACGCAAAGGACCCAAATGTTTTAATTGCAACCAATGGGGGCACATAGCCGTAAATTGTGTGCAACCTCGAAGAAAACAAAAGTGCAACAATTGTTCCAAGGTTGGTCATAATGCAAGTCTATGTAGAAGCAAGCCAACAGTGACAAAAATAAATGAAGTTGTTGGCGAATGCTACCCTCCCGTGATGAAACAGGTAAAGCTTAATGGCCAATATTTCTATGCTTTTGTCGACACTGGTAGCGATTTCACCTTAATGAGAAAAGAAGTGGTGCCCGAAAATGTGGTAACACAGGTGACTACCAAATGTATGATTGGGTTTGGAGGATCACAAGTCGATGTAGTAGAATATTTCGAAGCAATGATTATTGTAGATTGTAACCAGGCTAGGATAAAAGTATATATTATCCCAGATGACTTAATGCTATATGACTTGCTGCTGGGTAGAGATGTGTTATGCAAAAATGATCAAAGTATGATCATTGAACCTGGTGTATTAAGAATAATATCTGCAAGCGACGGGGTTTTCGAAATTGGGACGAATGTCAACGATAATCAGCGCGTATTAATTGCCGACTTGATTAACGAATATAATGTTTGCTTTGCTGAAAATTTACAGAAGTTGGGTCGCTGCAAGAACACGTGTATGGACATAAATGTATCAACTAATCAACCAATAGTCAGGTTCCATTCAGTCAGCGGGAAATGCTATCAGACATAGACAGTTTATTGAATCATGATATAATTCAGAAAAGTGATTCTCCACATGCCACATCCGTTCTACTAGTAGACAAAGGGAATGGCGAAAAACGAATGTGCACGGATTTTCGGGCCCTAAATGCTGTAACTGAAAAAAAAACAATATGCGATGCCAATTGCTGGTAATAACTGGTTCACTACATTGGACATGACATCTTGCTATTACCAAATACCTTTATCGGAACGGAGCAAGAAATATACGGCTTTCCTCACACCTGAGGGGTTGTTTGAATATAATGTGATGCCATTTGGATTGGTAAATGCGCCAATGGTTTTCCAAGAAATGATAACGCAGATGATAAGGAAATTGAAGAACCGTAAGAATATAGTAAGCTATGTGGACGAGGTAATTATTTCAACCAAGACTGTGGAGGAGAATGCAGAAGTGCTAGAAGAATTTCTATCAGCAGTCCGAGCAGAGGGGTTAACATTGAGACCATCCAAGTGTTCCTTTATACAGTCATCCGTCAAGTTCTTAGGTCACGTCGTAAGTTCAAATGGTATACAACCTGGGGAAGAAAAGACGAAATCTATCACTGAATTTACGAGACCGGAAAATGTTTCAGATGTGCGCAAGTTCTTGGGAATTACTGGGTTCTTCCGCAAATTTGTTCACGAATATAGCGTAAATGCTATGCCGCTAACCAACTTACTAAAACAGGATGCTATTTTTACTTGGGACAAAGAGCAAGAAGAAGCGTTTACCATGTTGAAAGTTATCATTACGTCGCAGCCGGTACTAGCTCTATATGATGTTTCCAAAGAACACCAGGTACAGACTGATGCTAGTAGTATTGGTTTATCCGGTATTTTAATGCAGCTGGAAGAGGGAAAGTTTTGTCCAATCTTCTATTATAGTCGCAAGTGTACTGATGCCGAGAGCAAGTATGCTAGTCATGAGCTTGAAGTTTTGACGATTGTAGAGACGGTAGAAAGATTTCGTATCTATTTATTGGGTACAACTTTCCAGATTGTGACAGATTGCTATTCAGTGGCTACAACAAAGGCAACGTCACCATTGCCTCATCGTATTGCTAGGTGGTGGCTAAAGCTGCAGGAATTCGATTATACCGTCGTTCACCGCCCTGGAGCGAGGATGTCTCATGTTGATGGCATGAGTAGGAGTCCGACCTTACCCCCTAACGAAACACAAACAGTTGCAGAGAGAGTATTAGTTGTCTCCACCGATGTGGGCGATTGGGTGTATCAAAATCAGATGACAGACGAAAAGATAAAAAACATAGTCGGTATTCTAAATGGTCAAGTCATAGTCGGGTCAAAAGAATTGGCACAAATACAGACAGATTATGAAATGAAGCGAATTCGCTTGTATAGAAAGGTGGGCCATAGAAAATGCTTAGTTATCCCCAAGAAGACACGTTGGCGAGTGGCAAAAGCATGCCATGACGATTTAAGTTAAGATTTTTGGTTTCCACGAATGAGAAACTATCTGAAATCCTACATATCTGCGTGTTCTGAGTGCTGTTTCAATAAGGCCAAAGGCGGGAAACCTGAAGGTGAGCTGCATTTCGACGAAGTTCTCCCTATCCCTTTTAGGTGCCCGGTCCCTAAAAGTAAAAAGGGAAATTTGTATGTACTGGTCATCGCATGTGCTTTTAGTAAGTATACGATTATTAAACCAACACGAAATACGAAGACAACCCCGGTAATTACTGCTCTGCAAGAAGTCATGTCAATATTTGGTCAACCGCTGAGAATCATTTCGGATCGAGGCACCGCATTTACAGCTGCGGAGTTCAAACGATTTACCGGAAAATACGGAATACAACACATTCAAACGGCAGTAAGAACGCCAAGGGCAAATGGCCAGGCTGAGAGAGCCAATCAAACGTTTTTAAATGCATTGAAATGTTCTACTGAGACACCAAAAGAATGGGACCAAAAGATACCAATAATTCAATGGAGCATGAACTCTCAGACTAATTCTATCACAAAGTTTAGCCCAAACGAACTAGTGTTCAATTTTAACCCTCGAGATATTAGTTGCAACCGAATGATGCAAGCAATAAACGATGATACACAAGACGCTTTTGATACGGAAGATAAATATGAGCAAACTGCTTCAAACATCAAAAACCAACGATTAAGATGGAAGTCTCGATATGACAACCGTCATATAAAACTGACGAGGTACAACATTGGCGATCTGGTAGTAGTTGACTACGTTCCTCACGCAACTGGTGAATCACGTAAACTGGATCCGAAGTATAAAGGTCCATATGTGATCACGAAGATTTTAGGAAACGATAGGTACGTTGTAGAAGATTTACCTGATTTGCCGATTACACAAAGAAGATACTACAATGTCATGTCAACTGATCATATGAAGCCATGGTGTCATGACAATCCTGACATAGAACTCGAATCCGATTATGAAACCGAAGATGACCAAGGTGAAGACGTCCAGGAGGACTTGATGCCAGGAGCGGCCGAGTTGTCAACGTCAAAATAGTTAGTCGTTGTTGAACAGTCAAATCGAGAAGACATAAAATGCATAATTTTTGTTCTGTATCAATGTACTTTATATTTTTCAACTTTTATTCATTAAACAATAAAATAAACTAATTACATATAAATTTGGACATCTTTTGACAACAGTGTGACCGTTTGATCGACTAAAGTGGCAAATTGCCAATTTTTCGATTGCCTTGCCTCTTTTTGCCCCCTTTTTCTAAAGTGAATTATATAATAATACATTAAAAATAAAAACTTTAATGTAGTTGTGTCGATTTTTTTGATGTTGCCACTTTTTTTATAAATCCTCCCCTATTTGGTGCCACTTTTTGAAAAATGTCATCGGTCACCCTGGAAGCGAATGCTCTCACTGCGTGTTTTCTTGCGCTTTATACTTTCCACCCGCATCTGAAGCGTAAGCAAAAAATGTTTCATTTTTTAGCTCAGATGCGCATTCTATATAATTTATATTCTTTGGTTAAGCTAGATTTACACTATTGAAATTTTCTTTAAAATTGTTCTTCAAAATGCTTTGAACTCGTGTAAACAGCAAAATTTCTTAAGAATTTAAAGCATTTTGAAGAGCAATTTTGAAGAAAATTTCAATCGTGTAAATCTAGCTTTATACTTAAAAAAAACATATCAAGTAGTGTTTAATCATCTATCTGCGTAAAATATGATCATAAAATACATAATTATAATTACTTTTAAAACACCTGCATGATTTGTTTTCGATTAAGCATTTTTCAATCTTCCAAATGAATAGAATATGATAATAACTCACGGAAATAATAGTCACATTTTACACGTCTGGATGGTTAATTTTCGATTGCTATACAATTTGTTACTGTATTTTAAATCGAACTAGTTTTAGCCATTAGCGCGAATCATTTTTTAGTCCTTTTCTGATCGTGTAAGTGATTAATCAGTTATTGCTCACGAATAGTGATCTTAAAAGACTCAGCAAGGTGATTTTTCAAAAAACAATCTTCCAAATGCTAGATGGGCAAACATACATGTATGTATATAAGTAGTATGTGCATACTCCCACCCATACATATTCACTTTCTTTCCTTTTTAATATTGTACACAACAGAGAACTGCAATGAGTACCTGTTTTTATGATGGTAAGATATTCGCTTAAAAACGAGTTGCGGTGTAATTAATACAGCATATTGTTTTTGTATATGCTCGTCATACTCGTAAGAATTTTTGTGTGAACATACGAGCCTGTATCAATCATAATGCAGTTTATACACTTTGTCTGTTTAGTATTGCTTCCTAAATATTTTTTTTTTCAACATTCGGCAATGGTATTCGTACATCTGATAAACAACACAAGAAATGTTTGTGTAGGAATTTTGAACACACTCATGCATTAAACACATTCACCACAGCAGGCTACACGAACACACGACTTCAAATGCCGCTAGCAGCATTTGTCGCCTCGTAGCCAGCTACTTAATTATTTTGGAGACGGTAGCAGCACCATTCTGCAGCTGATATTGAAGTACAAATACATAGTTCAGTATTGCCACTTTCATATATTTTGCATTTATAAAAATTAATTTTTCTTTTAAAATGTACTTATTTCACATAAAAGTACAATAATGAATCAATTTATTCTTTACATCAATTTTTGGATATTGTTTCTAGTAAATAGTATGAAATAATTGTACGATATCATTCATTCACCATTTTGTATTATACTGGTAACACTGCATTTGCTCATTGTAGCCAGAGAAATAGAAATTAGTTTAAAGTTGGCGACAGCTACAACGGTTTTCGTGCAGTCGTGTAGCCTGCTGTCGTTAAAATAATTGTTACCATAAGAATGTGTGTATTCTATTTTTGACAGATTGTAGCCCGTAGCCTGCTGTGTCGAATGTGTTTAATGCATCACTTACATTATTAACTAGAGTTATAGTTCTCAGAGTTCATAAGTATTTACTCTCAGAATTCGTCAATCGTATTAATACTTAAAGCAACGTTGCCAGAAGATTTGGGAAAAAATCTATTATTGTATATTTAGGTAAATGTGTAGGGCTAAGTTAATAATGAAATCAAATGTATTTAAAAGGAATTATAAAAATTTTTTTCATAAAACATGTTAATTAAAATATATTAAGAATGCGACCGGCTTATGATATTAACTGCCAGTTTATAGAAACCATGTAAAAATTCTCGTTTGTCTATATATAATGAAAACAAAAAAAAAATTGAGTGCTTTGTTTTTTTTTTTTCAAGATAAATAGACACACGAGAATTTTTACGTGGCTTCTATAAACTGGCAGTAAATGGATCAGATTTTTATGTAACGTTAAAATCACAAATTTTTATTTGTCAATTTCATTTACATTTAAATATTTTTACAAAAATATTATTTTATTGTGTGCAGTAGACATATAATTTACTTTTTATGTATTTATACATTTATACAAACAAATTTTACAATTATAATCTGTGATGACTAAGGTGCACAGAATCTCTCATGCTAACGGTAAATGTCGGCTGCGAATTGTGTTTTTCTTTAAGAAAATCGTTTTATCGCTTTTTCCTAAGTTTTTTTTAAGTTTAAATTTGTGAGAAGTACCTATACCAAAAGTTTTTTTTTTCTTTGATCTTAAAATAAATAATCTTGAAATATATAATAAAACAGGAACTAAACTAAATTCTCAAAACGGCTAAAATCGTCAAACCTACAACAAATCATGAAATCTGGCAGCCGCGAGTTACATATTATATACATACTGCCTGGCTCACGATGTCGACAAAAAATTTACGTTCGCTTATTTATATTGAAAACAAAAACAAAATAAGAAAATTTTTTTTGTTTTCAATATAAATAAGCGAACGAAAATTTCTTGTCGACATCGTGAGCCAGGCCGATAATCACTGTAATTTTTGTTTGTTATTATGTATTAATATTTTTTCCAATATATTTATTACTACTGTTATTACATACATAATCATAATCTTATTAATGTTACTGATTTTATTACTATTACTATTATTATCATTCCAATTGTTTTACACTTTAATGAACATCATAACCAAGCCAAATTCATTTCCAGGTAATATCAGGATTACAAAAACAATGAAAAAATACAACAATGAAAAAAACTACTTGGGCTGTAGTTCATCCAAAACTTCAAACATATAATTTCTTTAACATAATAATAATAAAAATTATTCACATAAATTTGAAAATATTTCTCCACGGCAGCTACCACTAACAAAATTTGCAACGTTTAGCACTTCTCACAATTTTTTAATCGTTTTTTCATATTTTTAGATTTGTTTTCACAGAATTTTTTTAATAAAATATTTTTCATATTGAAATTTTTTTACATTTTCTTTTAATTTCTCTTTCGTAAAAAAATTTTGAAGATTCGGATGAACTTTAATTTAAAAAAAAAAAATAGCTCAGCTGCATTTCCGCTACTACCTTGTGAATGTGCCCTGATCATAACTTTATAAAAAATCAAATATTCATATAACAAAAACTTCATTAAAAACCCTCAAGAATTTTCATTGTATAAATATATTTAATATTAAAATATCATTTATTTGTGTAAATATACATAAATATTCATATATTTAAAAAAAAGAAGCTCTCTTATTTATAATTAATTTACTGGCGCGTCGGTATTATTGAAGCAAATAAAATAATAAACGAGAAAAAGTAAACTTTAAATCGTTTTCTTAAACAAAACAATAACTTTAAATGAATGTATGCAAATAAAATACAAGTAAAATTCAGTAACATTTTTTAAAAAACTTTTGGCTACGCGAACGCAATTACAAACTTAATCGGAAACTGAAAAGAAAAACTGGAACAAAACTAAGTAAAGAGAGATTATTACATTAAAAATATTTAACAGAATTCAAAAGCAAAAAGGATTGGAAACAAACAACAAATTCAAGAATCGAAACTACAATAAAAAAGGTAAACATGGAATTAAATGCATTTCAATTACTGGAAAGTGTACCACATTTTGATGGGAAAACGGAAGAACTCCAAATGTTTATTTTACACATCGAGGAAATTCGGAAAGTACTTATTTCTAGAAATCCACACACTTTATTGAAGGCAAAATAAATTTTAATTGAAACCGAATATTTTTAACAAAAATGTCATCAACTACAATCTTATTCATCAAAAAAGTTTAAATAATATACAAAAACAAAATTTTTCAAATTACAATAACGGAAATAATTTGCCACATTCCCAATCTTTTACTAATTCAAATAGATATAATTCTTATTCACATACTCAAGATAACCATCAACAATTTACTGATAAAAGAAGTAACTGCAATCATTATTTTAATAATTATAATTCAAAAAATTTTCAAAATAATCAGAACAGTTTAGCAGATGTAGGTCAATATGGACAATACAGATCAAGATAATTTTTTTTTTTTAATACATGATTTTTATTTATTGTATCTTCATATATGAACTAACAATAAGTATTCAAATCTTAAATCTAAAAATATAATTAGGCCCGACCAGTGTCGGACATAAGCTTAGTAATAGTTATATATAATACATATGTAAGTAGTGATAATCAAAAGGAAAAAAATAAAAGTATTTTCAAGAAGTCCCATCTGGAGTGCTGTGAATAAGAGCCATTGTGTCCCTCTTTTTTAGGCGGATGTGTCCAGTAAAGTTCAAAATATTACGGGCAAGCGGATTAGGATGTGACTCGAGATTTGTTAAATTTTTGCCTGCGTATTTTGCAATTTCTTCAGTCACTAGTGGCATATTTAAATCACGATGTATATTTGAATTTTTTATATACCATGGAGCCGATGTTATTAACAGTAAAATTTTGTTTTGCCTTCGTTGGATTCTCTCGACATTAGAAGCTGAAGCAGTACCCCAAAGCTGAATTCCGTAGCACCATATAGGTTTTAAGAGCGACTTGTATATTAAAAGTTTACAATCTAGGGTGAGGGTTGAATTTCTACCAACCAGCCAATGTATCTGAGTTAGTTTAAGTTTCATTTGCGTTAGCTTAGAGTCAATGTGGTATTTCCATGTGAGCCTTCGATCAAGATGTATACCAAGGTATTTCACATGTAAGTTTTGAGGAACAATTTGATTATTGATTGTAATGGGGGAACAAGTGTCCTTTCTTAAGGTAAATGGTACCTGAGCACACTTCTGTTCGTTTACCTTTATTCTCCACATGTTTAACCATAGTTCTAGCTGAGTAATATGTTGCTGAAGATATCGGGAAGCCTCGTGAGGGTTTTCGTGCATACTAAGGCAGGCTGTATCATCGGCAAATGTAGATGTGTGAATGTTACTGCTCAATGGCATATCACAAGTATAAATCAAATACAAAACTGGCCCCAGTATACTCCCCTGTGGTACACCTGATGATATTATTTCAGGCATACTCATAAGGTCTCCTTCCACAACAGTGAACTTCCGGGCAATAATGTAACTTTCCAGCAGATTTATAATGTTTATTGGTAGGTAAGTCTTTAATTTTAAAATTAGGCCTTCATGCCACACTTTATCAAATGCCTGAGAAACGTCAATGAACAGCGCAGAGCAATACTTTTTTTCTTCAAAAGTTTTTCTTATAAATTGTATCAATCTATGAGTTTGTTCAATGGTGCTGACTTCTAAACCCAAATTGATGGTCCGGTATGCACCCACTACTAACTAGAATTGGGGACAATTTTGTCATGAGCAGTTTTTCGAAAAGCTTTGACATTGTTGACAGTAAACTTATTGGCCTATATGACTCAGCTTTGGTAAGATCTTTGCCCGGCTTTGGAATCATTTTAACCTTGGCAAGCTTCCAGCTGTTTGGCTAATACTGTAGTCGTAAAATGGCATTAAAAATTAATAACAGGATTCTAATAGCTGTACGAGGCAACTTCATCAACATCTGGTTACTAATTCCATCAATAGCCGGAGCTTTTTTCGGGTTGAGTTCAGCAATTAGTTTTTGTACATCACGCGTCTTAAATTTTATTGGTCGAGGGGGTAGCGCAACTACATTTGGCAAATCAACAGCACCAGAACATGTGTTTGGGGTAAATACGGATTTTAAATGCTCACCAAATATTTTACCTTTTTCAGTATCGCTTCTTGCCCAACCTCCTGTAGATGTGCGCAGAGGAAGAGAATTTTCTAACCCACAAAACGTTTCTTCGTATAGTAGATTAAATGCACAAAACCACTCTAGACATTTTATAAACAAAAACTTTACGAGTAATTCCCAACAAGATAATATTAATAATCCAATATCAATGGATGTAGATAAAATTGAAACTTCGAATTTTCAGTTAGTGGCCGAAGAGCTCTTCCCTTCATAATTGTTAGAACAAAATCTACTCCAATAAAATTATGGATTGATACAGGATCAGGGACAACTTTAATCAGAAAGGGTTTGTTCCATAATTCTTTTAGAAGTGAACTTGAACATACTATCACATTAAATACAATCTGCTCGAAGAATATTACTGTTTCAAAAGTTACAATACCACTTTTTAAAGAATTTAATCGTCCAAATTCTAAAATAGAAATGTTAGAAACAGAAATATATAGTGAATTTGATGGGATTATAGGTTGCAACTTATTGAAACCATTAGGAGCTAAGATTGATTTAAAAAATAATATATTAACAACAAATGATGCAAAAATTCCTATCATATTTGAACATTTTTCTGAAGAGACTTTAAAACATGATTCCATACTAGATTCTATAATTGAAATAAACTTTAGTGAACCAAGAATAGATTTTTTAATGCAAATATTAACAAACGAAAATTTGTGCGTATAATGCTCCAGTATGGGTTGTTCCTAAAAAAATTGATAATTCTGGACAACAGAAATGGAGGATGGTTATTGATTATAGAAAATTAAACAATGTTACGATTGAAGACAAATTTCCAATACCTAATATGGAATATTTATTTTCAAAATTAGGAAATTCACAATATTTTAGTACAATTGATTTGGCAAAAGGATTTTATCAAATTTTAATTTCACCGGAAGATAGACATAGGACTGCATTTTCAACACCGACTGGACATTATGAATTTAATAGAATGCCATTTGGTTTAAAAAATTCTCCAGCATCATTTCAACGTATGATGAATGAGATACTTCAGGGTTATATAAACAATATAAGAAAAAAACGCAAATGACCACATATCTACATATATCTGAAACGCCTATAAACATTTATAAGAATCAAATTATGATAATTCAAGGAAATGATTACAAGTACAAGAAGCAAATTTTGTAAAAAAACAAACTTAGACATATAAATAACAATGAATGAATATTTTGAAGAACAGATTTTAAAATTTTTAAAACAAATTTTTTCCTTGAAAGGAACTAGCAGTTTTTTGCGAAAAATTTGATGTATTAAAAAATTTTCAAAAGACTAGACAATATTTTTCAAACTCTCAAAATATTAAATTTTTGAGTTCAACATTTCTAAAGGATATTTTTAGTAAAGAAATACTTTTGGAACAAATAGCAAAATATCATACTGATGAGAGCCATAGAGGTATTGAAGAAACTTTCATAGAATTAAAGAAACTAATTTATTACACAAACTTGAAAACAGAAATTTATAAACAATTGCATAATTTGTAATCTATATATAAATAGGGAAGTGAAAAAAGTTAAGAACCATTTTAACTGACTTACACCTAATTCACACGTTGATTTTTCAATGATTTTTTAAAACACGATTTTTGTAGTTTGTAGGCGAACGGTATAGAAAAGCAAAGGGGGGTAGAAAAAAATCACATTTTCCGTTTTCCGAGTTTTTTTTTCAAATTTTCTTTACACATATTTTAATTTTTGTATGTTGCTTTATTTTATTTTTTCATTCAATGCGACAACAGCTTTTTATAATAGAAAACAGTGTTACCTGTAGGTTATTTTGTCGCTAATATACGAGTATAGGGAATATCGGACAAATATTTTATTTTGGGCAAAACGTTTCTTTATTTATAAGTATTAATTAACTTTGACAAAACGTAGGTATTTTTTATACTCAGATTGCATTTTTTGTATATAAATAAATACAAAAAAACTATAATTAAAATATATTTTTGCTCATAAACCGTTTCAAAATTTGTTTTTGCTCGAAATTACACAGGCTTTTATCTAATGGCAGGCACTTCAGGAAATAGAAGATGGGCATCAATTAAACAATGATTTAATAATTAAAGAAATTACACTTACATCTATCTATCTTAAATCTTAATAAACTCCATTAATGGAGAAATCTCAAATGCAGCTTTATGTTAAATTTGTATTATATATAAGACAATTTCTGAAAATCTGTAGAGAAGTATGCATTAATTTCGAACGCAGAAGAAGTCACTTTGAATATTTTAATACACAAGAACTACATATGTATGTCAAAATGAGGATTTAAATTTTTTTAATTAATCTTTTTTAAATTAAAATTAATGAAATTTGTAGATATTCGTATGGGAACATTTTTTTAACATGTAGGGGAAATGGATTTTTTAAAATCTACTGGCAACACTGATACCATTTTTGAAGGCAAAAAAAAAAAACAAACCTAGAAACATGGAAAAAATCATCGTATGAATGTACAATGTTTTTGGAAGCAACTTTTAAAGAGAATTTAAAATAAAACAAGATTTTTAAATCCTCGTATGAATTGGGCCTTAAACTCAACGTATTCGCTTGATTTTTTTTTTGTTAGATAGATTGACAATAGGAGCAGTGCAGAATGTATTTTTTCTTCTACATTTTTGTGTCTAAGATAGTTAAAAACAGTTAAGAATATTAGCCAATCATAAAGCCATGATTTCTCTTTCTCTCTTAATTTGCTAAAAAAAAAAAATTACAACAATTTGGCTTGGCAACTCCATAAACACTCAGAAGGAAAAACGTATTTTATTTGTTCATTCTATTCTTATTTCCATCTTTCTATGTACTTAAACGATTATTGCTGAAACTAATAAAATTTGGATATTTAAATAACGAGTGGTACTGTATTATTTTTCTTTAGATGCTTAAAAATAATATATTTTTTTTTAATTAACTTTGGTTAAAGTTAAATTCACCTACAGCACAAAGTAAGTTTTTTATTTTTGGTTTATTTTGTGTGCGTTTTGTTTTTGTTCAATGTTTTCATTATTTTTCTGTGCTTTAAATTACTGAACATACTGGAATGTTGGAATATGATGGAATGTTGGAATATGATGGAATGTTGGAATATGATGGAATGTTTATATTATTAGGCTAGCATATTCGTACATACATATGGGGTCTTTCTCAAAGAATAGGGAATAGAACCTTTTTTTGTAACAAACGTTTTAATGGGGAGTCTAAAACTTTAGAGAAAAAGCGTTCAATGAAAAAATAAACGAATATTTTTGTTTTGGGCAATAATAATGAATATGAAGTGAAAACACTAGGAGCAAATATCTAATTACATTTAGTTCAAAAAGTGAACAACCTTTTTTAAATAGTTTGCTTAAAATCTATTCTTATTTATGCCGATAAATGAAATTTTAAATTCGTATTTAGTAGTTAAGAAAGTGGTTTAAGAGAGTGGTTTACCCTGGAGTCTATACTTATGTATATTTGAATATAGTTTTTAAATTGTGTTTTAAATTCATCAAACTTTAAATATTTTCATTCTATTCTCCACCTCTGTGCGTTAATGGTTGATTTTCAACCACTGGGCGAACACTAGTATGTGTAAATACGACAGACAACCAATAAAGGCCAAATTATGTAAACTCCGATTAAATTAAATGAAATATGTAATTGTTATTGATATTTGGTTCTTTAATAAAAAAACAACATTTTTAACATGCATTGACAAACTTACAAAACGTCTCAATTCACTATTTAAGAGATAAAAACTCATTAACTATAGTAGAAATGCTAAGGGAGAGATTTGCTATTCTGAGTAAACCACATAAAATTATAGCTGACAACGAGTTTAATACGGCATATATAAAAGACTTTTTGAATTCTGAGAATGTAGTATTCCATTTCACTTCCCCAAATACTCACGAACTAAAATATTTTTATGTTGTTTCAATAACTGCATTTTTGTAACTAAATACATTTCATAAATGTTATCTCTTATTATAGAAAAAATTAGATAATATGGTTATACGATATCAGAAAACGTTTAGTCATAAAAACACCTTCGTTGAAGGAGGTATAGTAGATAAAATAATAAACACTCTACCTGTTGCCCTTCATCTTCCTGGATATCAGTACTGTGGAATTAATTTATTGGACTCTGCTTGTAAAAATCACGATATTGCGTATTCAAAAAATAAGTATTTAAGTACTAGACATAAAGCTGATAAAATACTTGGAATCGAGTTTTATCAAAATACAGTAGTCTTGGAGAAAAATCATTTGCATCTATGGTTACTAACGCAATAAAAGCCAAAACAAAATTTGGTATGGGTGTGGAGAAAAAGGAAAATGTTAAAAAGAACAAGCTAAATGTTAAAAAAAAACTCTTTAGAACATCAGTTAGAGCTGCAACAAAAATACTAAAGAAGGAAAAACCATTGGATATTAACTTAAAAAACCATTAGATATTAATTAACTCAGCTATTAAAATTGTTCCAAAAATTGGTGGTTTTTTACCTCTAATACCGGTTTTAACTGTTCTGAGTGCAATTGGTAGTCTAACAACTGGAGGTGCTGCTATAGCTAAAGCTGTAAATGCAATAAAGAATGCAAAAAATCAACTTGATGAAGCAACTAGACATAATAGAGCGATGGAATCTATAGCAGTTGGAAAAGGACTTTACTTAAAACCATATAAAAAGGGTTATGGTTTAGTTCACAAAGAGGAATCAAAAAACTCTTAGAGATGCTGCCCAACAGACCACTATCTGATGTGGACCTAAACCGTTTCTCTATAAATATTCCATATTTTGGAGGAGTTTTCATGTTGAATACTCTACCAAAACGAACAAAGAAAATATAATGTGGAATAATTAATTTAGATGTATCAACAGGACCTGGTACATATTGTACCAGGTAGCATATTATAAAAACAACAATGAAAAAGTACATTTCGACAGCTTTGGAAACTTACAACCTCTTTCAGAAGTAGTCAAATATCTTGGTACAAATATAAAATACAACTATAATCAACATCAGAGTTTTAATACATTTAGCTGTGGTCATTTATGTCTTCAATTTCTTTATGAAATAACTGAAAATATTAAATAAAAACACAAACATTTATATTTTACAAAACTCTTTAATGTCTTTTTATTCATAATTTAAAATACATAATTAATATATTTTATTGCCAAACAGGAAATTGGGAATTTTGAATTAGAAATTCACTTAGCTCACTCTCAACGATTAGATTTTCTTCACCTTCTCTACTTAAGCAATATGATCAGGTCGAGAGATCTTTAATGTCATCATCGGTTAAAGTATTATATCGTTTAGGTAGGAACATTATGTGTTTATCCATTTCAACTTTTGGTGTTGGTCTCTTTTTTGTTGTTACACGTATCACATTTCGAATAGTATATTTCGTTGATGTTTCAAGCTCCTTTATGTGGATTAAAATTTTGTTGTTTAGAGAATTAAATTTTGAAATTATATTTTTTGTGGAGTCCATTTTTAATTTAGTTGTTGTCACTTTGAATGTTTAATCGAAAAAAAATTATGGTGAAATAGTGAATAAGGGGGGATAGTGATAGGCAGAAATAGATAGTTATAGAGAGAAAAGGGTTAGAGAGAGATGAGTGCTAAAAAGAAATATGGAATAGAGATAATAGTATAGATATTTTAAAGGTTAGGAGATACTACTTTAAGAATTTATAGAGCAAATTAGTCTTAAAGGAACCTTCCAACATTCATCATCATCATTCATTCATCAGCAAATAAAATTAGCCAAATTAGACGTACTCGAAACCAATTTATGAGAGATTTTGAAAGCTTCAGGCTTTTTGATCATTGGGAGATGATAAAATTTTTCCAAAATATGCTGGATGAGAACAAAGAATATGGTATCATGGAAGATGAAGACAACACAGAAGGACACTTCAAAAGCTGTCCTTGGTATGATCGTGAGTGTGAGGAAGGACCTGATACTTGTAGATGTACAATATCTTTTTTGCGCAAAAGTATATTAGAACATTTAATAATTGGATACTATGAAATGTTTCCATCATTATTAAAAGAAATAAAATTGCATTATTAAAATATTCCTTGTTTCGTATTATTTTTTCTAAGGGAAAATTAGGAATCATCTATTCGAATAGAAAATAACAGAAACTTGCATGTAGTGAAAAATATAAGGACTGATGCATTAAACACATTCACCACAGCAGGCTACACGAACACATGACTTCAAATGCCGCTAGCAGCATTTGTCGCCTCGTAGCCAGCTACTTAATTATTTTGGAGACGGTAATAGCAGCATCTGCACCTGATATTCAAGTACAAATACATAGTTCAGTATTGCCACTTTCATATATTTTGCATTTATAAGAATTAATGACTCTTTTTAAATGTACTTATTTCACGTAAAAGTACAAAAATTAATCAATTTATTCTTAACATCAATTTTTGGATATTGTTTCTGGTAAATAATATGAAATAATTGTACGATATCATTCATTCAACAAATATATACTGCCGGTTTCACGATGTCGACAAGAAATTTTCGTTCGCTTATTTATATTGAAAACAAAAACAAATTTTCTTATTTTGTTTTTGTTTTCAATATAAATAAGCGAACGAAAATTTCTTGTCGACATCGTGAAACAGGCAGATAGAAATTAGTTTAATTGGAGTACAACGACAAACTCAGCATAGACAACAACCTGTCACCGTGTTGCCTTGCTGTCTTCAAAATAATCATTCTCATATAAACATGTGTATTCTATCCTTGACATTTGGTAGTCGGTAGCTTGCTGTGGTGAATGTGTTTAATGCATTATCCGCTTATCTAAATTGTTTCTCTTTATGAAAATATCTAATGCAATTTCATAATATTGTCTTGTGCAGAACCTCTCAAAGAAAACAAGACTGTGCATGTTTAAGCGACATGAAAACAAGACTGCATATTTAAGTAATATGAAAACAAGAATTTGCAAATAAGCAAAAACAAAAATTTTTTGATCCAACGAAGTAAAGCCAATAAAGAAATAAAAAACCATTCACATATTTCATTCTTTTTTCAATATTTTATTTAAAATTTTTTTTTTACAAATTCATTTACATATGTACAATAATTTTTCTTAATAAAAAGGATTCTATTTACAATCACTTCAACAACAATAAAAGAATTTTTCTTAATAAATAAGATTATATTGTAATGATCTAACATTCCTTGTGTATTATTCTATCCTGAAGTTATGAAGAGGGCTTTGGTTTTATAACCTGCTTTTAATATTCTATAATAAAATTTAAGTCAGATTTTGAAAACTTTTGAAGTGTAAGCACTAACATTTGCTAATATTTGTCTGAAAGAATTGAGCTGTAAATTTTGTTTAAAATCTTATAAAAATGGATAAGCGCTTGACGAGACAAGGGATTGACGATAATCTTTTGAAAGAAGGTATTGATTTTACTCCGTCGGCATCAATTGCGCAATTGCGGACGCTTTATGAGGAATGGGAGGGTAATCGTTCTTATGTGACGACGTCGATGAATGTCTCTGAAGGAAATTTGCAGACAAGCACTGCAAAAAGTACTCTGCTGGCTACCGGTGAAGAAAATTCTGTTGAGATAGCTGATATGATACCATCTGCTGATGAACCTGTGTTGATGTCTGCTATTCACACGCCTGATGTCCTTACGTTACAGGGAAAAAATTTTACCACAAATTGCTTACCAGGACAAAATGATGATGTTGTTTTGGTAGATACGACCACGAGTGCTGCTAATATTATAAGGCCTGGTGCTCCCATTTTTTCCAATCAAACCTCTTTGATGACGACAACTCATACTGTTCCGATGGTTAATGCTCATGTTCCAACTAATGTTGAAAATTCGAATCCCAATTTGACAACTGCTGTTACTGTTGACCCAATGGAGGCTGAATTAAAGGCCCTACAGCTGCGCCTACAAATACTTCGAACTCAAGAAGAAATCCGTATGATAGAGGCGAATTCAGGTATTGCGTATAGACCAATTGCACAGCGACGTTGTATAGAATTAAGTGAAATCTACTCAGTGGTACCGTCGTTAGGTGGTGATGATCACTATGATATTGTCAAGTGGTTTTTGCAATTTGAGGACTATGCTGATATTTGTGGTTATACAGAAAAAGAGAAATGTTTAGGGTTACGACGACGCATTACGGGAACGGCAAAAAATCATATATTCAATTTGGGTTCGATGGAATACGAAGTGATGAAGTCAAGTTTGCTGAAATTATTCGTGTATGTTCTGGCTTCCACATCGTTTTCTCATGTTTTCTTGTGAGTAAGGATGTTAAAACACATGCTTCGCCTGTTTAAGTTGAAATTTAGAAAATACAAATTAATATTATGTGTTCTAACATGCGAATTTGGAAGAAAAGAATTTGGAAATGGACGATTTCAAACTTTTAGATTGTTTCGTTTTCATTTTTTGAGCAAAAATCCTTAAAGTTTGAAATCGTCAATTTTTAAATTGTTTTCTTCTAAAGTCGAATGCTAGAAATCACACTAATTATTTTTATTTTCTAAATTTCAACTGTAAACAGGCGTAGCATGTGTTTTAACATCCTAACTCACAAGAAAACATGTGAAAACGATGTGAAAGCCAGAACACACACGATTTAGACGTACAATTACACGTCGGGAGGTTTATTGTGAACTTCAAGCTCGTAAGTTACAACCAAATGAGTGATATGATTATTGATGGCATCTCTGAAACTGGAAATTTGGCTACAATTTTGTATGGTGCTAACTCCATGGATGATCTTATTCGTCGCTTGGATTGTTTTGAGCAGCGGCGTCAGCGTTCTTCTACAATGTTACAGAAAACCGGTTTTGGTTTGAAGCAGCCTATGAAAGTGAGGAATAGTTTGATTGCTCCATACAATGCTACAATGGTAGTTCAAGATTCTGTGAGATGTTATAATTTTTCGCAATTTGGGCATTATCAGAGCAAGTGTCCGAAGCCCATTCGTCCACCAAATTCTTGTTTTTTATGTAGCGAAATAGGTCATTATCGCCAAAATTGTCCAAAGAAAAATAGTACTGCAGCAGCTGTCGATAACGAAACGGACAGGAAAGTGTTGCCATTAGAGGCATATCATACGGTAAGTGTTGCCTTTGTTAACGGAGATAAGTGCACTAAATTAAAATCGTTTATTTCTCTTTTTGATACCGGTAGTCCAATTAGTTGTGTGCAGAAATCGATGGTGCCCTTTACTATCAACAGTAAGAAAACCGTTTCTTCATTTCGTGGAATGGAAAAAAATAATATAAATTCTTTTAGTTTCATTAGATGCAGGGTGGGATTTGTTGGTCGGGAAGTTATAAACGATTTACTTGTTTTACCAGATGACGAGGCGGTTGCACCACTGTTTGTGGGTAGAGATTTGTTAACTAAATTTGGCATACGTCTGTGTCAGATATGGAAAAGATATGCTAGAAATACTCTTTTGACTTTGAATGAAAATAGAAATAAACTTAATGAAACTACTTTGTGTGCACTTATGTCTTTTGGAATATATAGAAAACCAAGGGAAAATGAGATTCCAGTCATTTATCGGGAACATGGAAAGGGGAAAATACCTGAATGTTATATGTATGATGATTCTTGTAATAGTCTACTGAATGTAGATAGTTTTGAGATCGTAATGTCAGGACTTGAAGATAATTGTGTTGAGCATAAGTGTGCAGGGCACACGGGGGTTGTATATATGTATGTTAAAAATGGAAAAAATGTGCAGGGCACACGGAGGTTGTATATATGTATATGTGAAAAATGTATGACTTACCGGGAGGTGGTTGTCTCTGGAACAAGAGTAGTTGTTTCTGGGACTTTAGCAGTACTAATTCTGGGTGTAGTAAGCGGAGCTTTTATAATTGTTGAGTTTGACGAGTTAGGATCCGCAGAAGTTGATGTGTCACTTTTTTATCGTACGGCTAGTTTCTTGAGATGTAATTGCTGATGTCGTTGCAGTTTTTTACCTTATTACCATCGTCATATACTGGAGGTAGTTTAGTAAATTCTATGTGGCGAAATCTTAAAATATGTTGCGCAAAAATAATGTTAATTTCTTTTTAATTAAATTTAAAAACAGCACAGAAAACGCAAGATTAGTGGTTTTTCACAAATATGTCTAGTTTGTAACTTTGAATATTTTGCACATTTACTTATTTTGTGTAGTTTTTTGCCGGAATGCGAAAATTAATGTAACAAATGCACTGGCGTAAAAATACTTTGAATATATTTCAAAACTTCATGAAAACTTTACAAAAACAAATTAAGTAAGTTAATAGAAAGAAATTTTTATTAAAAGTGATTATTGAATACTGTTTCACACGACTTGACTGCACGACTGCTCACACTTACTTCTCATCTCTTGCTCGAAGCAAAACAAGCAAAGGCAACAAAAGGGAAAACAAAATAAAAAACAGTGTGACCGTGTATAAACATTCTGCCCCCCTTGCTATATTATAATATAGCAACGAGGGACGTTTTACAATGATATAAAAAAAGGATGTGATTATAATACAATAATAATGTTATAATTCCAGGATGCAAAGAAAATGATATAATTCAAATATGATTTTGTATAAATATACGTTTAAGGTAAAATACGTATATAATATGTATATAAATTGTATAAATGTTATAAAGATAATAAAAAAAAATGATTTTCAAACGGCAAATTTTCCGATGATGACCCATCCCAGCACCGTTTCTTGCGCCAATGGGGACCCAATAGAGGCAGTTTGGATACCACTCCGGATTAACCTGGGATACACGTCCGCTCCCAAAACAAAATTGATGGCTTTCGAAAAAATCAGGATCAGCCAAGCGCAAATTGCGATAAGCGTCAGTGACGCTATGATCCAGGCGTTTTGCTGGCGGCCTTTCATTTACATCGTCTGCAACACGGGCATTTTTTTTAAATTTTGCGCATTTACGCAACGGATAATCTTTCCGACATAAACGCCAGTCGGGAGCCTTAGCCTTTAGGTGGACGGTGAGCTTGTGCTCTTCAATGGGGGAGTCGTGACTGCGGCGACGATTATGCATATTTGCTATAACGGGGAAGAAATAAAGGGGGAAAGTTATAAATGGGTTGAACGTTAGAAGCGAACTTTTGCGGGACAGCGGTTTTTGTTCCAATAATTGTGAATACTTGTCGCTGAAATGTGATTTTTGACAGGCGATTATCAAACGATTTTTGACGACAACTATTTCTTTATTGATGTTATCAGACCTTTTGGTTTGTAAGGAAACGAATTTCACTAGCGCAACTTTCGTTTTAGCTGCTAGCAGATGACTGGCGACATATCCTTGTAACTCAGAGCGAAGGTAAATGGCTGCTGCGTATGCTTTTTCCGACGCGTCACAAAAGCCGTGTATTTCGAATTTATAGGCGGGATCAAAATCAATGAAACGGGGAATTTTAATTTGTGCAATGTTTATGTAGTCGTCAAGGAATTCATGCCACTTTTGCATCGTCGGGGAATTCAAATCTTCGTCCCAGTCGGTACCGTCTTTCCAGATTTGCTGCATAATGATTTTTGCTACGATGATTTTGGGTGACAGCCAACCTGCTGGGTCGAATAATCTTGCTATCTCAGATAGAACACATCTCTTTGTAGTGACATTGTGATTGGGTGTAGTTTTAAGTTTAAAATAAAAATAATCGCCTCGAGCATTCCATCTGAGGCCTAAGGTTTTGGTTATACTGGAGTCTGACAATTTTAGAAACTCTTCATCCAGTAAATGTGTTGACGGCAGTCCTTGTAGTAACATTTCATTGTTTGCCGTCCACTTTCGAAGCGAAAAGCCTGCTGTAGCAAGAACTTTTATGAGTTCATCGCGTGATTTTAGCGCCGATGATATGGTATGTGCTCCAGAAAGGACGTCGTCGACGTACATATAGTTCCGTCCTTCGGCCACATTAGGGTGATCGGTTTCGCTCTCTTTGGCGAGTTCTAGCAACGTCCTAATTGCTAGGTAGGGGGCACAGTTCACGCCAAAGGTGACTGTTTTTAATTCGTGGTCTTGAATGAATTCAGTTGTCGAATTTCGATGTAAAATTCGCAGAAAGGGGGTATGAGAGAGGTGGACTAAAATTTGGCGGTACATCTTTTCGATGTCCGCGTTAAAAACGTAGCGGAAAAATCTCCATCTTAATATTAAGATCATTAAGTCTGCCTGTAGAACTGGGCCAGTATAAAGCAAATCGTTGAGGCTGACGCCATTTGCTGAGGGATTTGGTGCATTAAACACCACACGTAATTTGGTTGTGGTGCTATCGGGTTTTATAACAGCGTGGTGGGGCAAATAATATGTGCCGCTGTCACCACTTATGGGGGTTACCTTGCCCATTTGGCCCAGATCAGAATATTCGGTAATAACTCGATCATATTCAGCTTTGAGTTGGGGGTTTTTGATCAGGCGCGCTTCATTTCGTAGAAATTGGGATAACGCGATTTTTCGAGATTGACCAATATTTAATTTTTCGGGGTGTTCTTGTTTAAAAGGAAGTGATACAACGTATCGACCATCTTGATTGCGGAAGGTAGTCGAGGTGTACAGATTCTCGCAATATGTGTCCTCTGGTGATGATTTTGGTTTCTTCGGGAGATCTTCAAGCTCCCAGAAACGTCGAAGTTGATTATCCAACGCGACGGTGTTATAAAATGATAAAATTGCCTTTTTACACGGATTGGCGGTTACCTTGCCGGTAATTATCCATCCGAAAGCAGTTTTCTGCGCAACCAAAGACTGTTGTCTATCCCAGTGCAGCCCATCTCGAATTATTTTTGGGTAAACATCTCCACCGAGAAGTAGGTCAATTTCGGACCCACCGCTGCGGTAAGTATCGGCTAACTGTAAATGTGAAAAACTGCTGTATGCCGGCGATGATGGGGGGTAACATGCAAGCTGACCTGTCAGCCTGTTTATGACTAATGCCTCTGCAAACAATTCAAACGATGGGTCGATAGGAGAGCCTATTTTAATGGGGCATGTCTGCGCTGAGGTAGCAGTTAATGAGTCACCGAAGCCATGTATTTGAGCTTGTGAAGATCGCGTGCTAAGTTTTGTAGTTTTCGCGAAATGAAAGTTGCCTCAGATGCAGAATCAATCAGCGCGCGAACTGTATATTTGCATTCGCCCTGATATACGTCAACAAGAGCTGTGCCTAGGATGACAAATTGTGTCGTTGCTGGTAGATGTGTTGAGAACGATTGCAGCATTCTGTCAGCGGCTTGTGCTGACGTTGAGGGGCTCATATCTAAAGGAGGACGATTATTGTTTAAGTTGGTCTGAAAAGGGGGGAAATGGCTTGGGGGGTATTGGAAGATCGTTGTGCCGTTAATGTGCGATGAAGCAACGTATGATGTTTTCCTTTGCACGTATGACAAGCATATTTGCTTTTGCATGTTTGAGATCCATGAGATGTTCCCAGACAATTGCTACATCGATTTTGGTGTTTAACCGTAGCATAGCGTTCTTCGATTGGCATTGCTAGGAAAACGGAACAAAATCTAAGGGGATGAAACTGCGGACAAAGGGCACATTTTCCCTTCTTTTCTTTGGAAATATTAGTCTGGTAACTTTGAAGCTTTGGCTTTGAAGACGGATTAGATTTATTCAGCTTAGCCGGCTGTGCGGGTCTTGAACCATTCGAGCTCGCAAAAGTTGATCGAATATCAGCAACCGACTCTAAAGTGTGAAACCGAGATGTTAGAAATACATCAAGCTGCTTCCAAGTGGGCAAGTCGGTGGTTTGGGGCAAAGATTGTTCCCATAAATTAAGGGTAACTTCAGGCAAGCAGGTCGAGCAGATATACACGAATATTGAATCCCAGTTCTCTGTTTCAATTTGAAGCAAACGAAGATTTGTAATACAATTGCTAATTGTACGCTGCAAACGCCTTAAATCAGAACCAGTTTCCCGCGACATCGGTTTTATACGAGGGCGGTTCGGAAACTTCTTAGCCTATCAATGAAAGAGAATAGCTAGTTTTTCAAAAATATTTTTATTTTTCAATATAATCTCCTGAAACTTCAATACACTTAGTCCAACGCTTTTCTAGCAATTCTATCCCTTGATTAAAATAGTTTTCCTCAAGGTCTTCAAAATAGTGGTTTACAACTGTAATTGCATCTTCATTTGAGGTAAAACGCTTGCCAGCAAGGAATTTTTTTAGATTTGGGAACAGGTAAAAGTCACTGGGAGCCAAATCAGGAGAATAAGGTGGCTGGTCAAGCAACTCGTACTTTAATTCGTTGATTTTAGCCATTGTTAAAACACTCTTGTGCGCTGGTGCGTTGTCTTGATGAAAAATTATTTTTTTGTGTTATAAGCCAGGACGTTTATCTCGAATTTGTACATTTAATTGATCCAAAAGGTTGCAATAGTACTCTGAATTTATTGTTTTACCCTTTTGCAGATAGTCAATCAATAAAATACCTTTGAAGTCCCAAAAAACCGTTGCCATAACCTTACCAGCCGATTGAATTTTTTTGCCTTTGGGGCACTTCCTCCAGCTTCAGTCCATTGTTTGGATTGTTCTTTTGTCTCTGGAGTATTGTGGTGGATCCATGTCTCATCAACAGTTATGAAACGACGTTTAAAATCCATTTTATTTCGCTTAAAATGATCCAAACAAGCTTGAGAAATGTTCATTCTTTGGTCGACTGTTAACAAATGCGGCACCCATCTTGCAGAAAGCTTTTTCATCTGTAGTTCTTCATGCAAAATTAAATGGACTCTATCATTTGAGATGCCCATGATATTAGCTATTTCACGCACTTGTATTCGTCGATCATTTAATACCATATCATGCACTTTGGCTAAAATTTCTGTTGTTGTTGCTGTTTTTGGATCCACTACGTGGTTCATCTTCAATGCTTGTACGACCACGTTTAAATTCAGTAACCCAATTTTTTACTGTTGCATATGAAGGAGCACTTTCACCTAACACATTCACCATATCATTATGAATTTCTTGTCCCGATAAACCTTTTTTATGTAAATATTTAATGACACCACGCATTTTTAATTTTCCCATTGTTAAAAAATCGCGGATGTGTCTTTTGTGAACACCTGTTTCTATATGAAGGAGTTGCCAGATCGATACAAAATTTAACATGTGTTCATAGCAGAGATGGAAGTCTCCAAAACACTTAACTTTTTTCTGTTTATACCGTGCTTCTTGTGCTAGGCTAAGAAGTTTCCGAACCACCCTCGTATTGAAAACTGATTTCAACTGTGCGTTGACTAGGACCCTCTTGTTTTCATAACGATGCATGAGGTTCTGCCATGCCATGTCAAAACCTTCGTTGGTCATGGGACAAGTTTTTAGAAGCTCACGTGCTTCGCCTTGCGTCTTCTTCATTAAGTGGCACATTTTTTCTACAGGTGAGGGACGGTCGTTATTGCGGTTCAATGCAGTGAACATATCTCGGAATGTAGGCCAAGATTTGTAGTCACCATGGAATACTTCAGTATCGCAGGGGGTAAAGAAATATGTGGCGTCATATCGACTTGTTTTTTCACTGATGGGGTAGCTGCTTCGGCCTGGGTACGAATCTTATCGGTATATTTGTGAATAGTTGCGATGATCTCTGTATAGGCTTCAAAGGTAGAATAAAAACAGTTTTTTAATGCTGCCATTTCGATTTCTTCCTTTATTGTTTCATATTTCTCCAGCACTGTGTCGTAGAGTGTCTCGAAACTAGACCATAACTTCTCAAGCTATCGTTCTTGAGCTACCAAGGTATGAAGAGTGTGGCCCTCTTCTTTCAAGCCTTTAAAATAGGTTTGAAAGTCTATTACGCGATCAGAAGCGCGTATTAAATTTTTTAACGTTGCCATTCCAATGAGAAAACGATAGGCGTTATTGACAAAATGTTTTTATGGGGTATCGGTATAAACGATCAGTGTATTGGGGTTAAGAAAATCCGCAAGCTAGATGTTCACTGGTACTTAGTATAAGTGACCTGTGTTCGATTGTTGCAAAATTGTAAATTTCCACAGATGCTTCGTATAAGCGACCAGGATGTATGAGAGAAAATTTAATAAAATTTTCCAGTGGTGCTTCGTATAAGCGACCAATATGTGGGGGGTAAATTTTAAGGTAGTTTAGTAAATTCTATGTGGCGAAATCTTAAAATATGTTGCGCAAAAATAATGTTAATTTCTTTTTAATTAAATTTAAAAACAGCACAGAAAACGCAAGATTAGTGGTTTTTCACAAATATGTCTAGTTTGTAACTTTGAATATTTTGCACATTTACTTATTTTGTGTAGTTTTTTGCCGGAATGCGAAAATTAATGTAACAAATGCACTGGCGTAAAAATACTATGAATATATTTCAACACTTCATGAAAACTTTACAAAAACAAATTAAGTAAGTTAATAGAAAGAAATTTTTATTTAAAGTGATTTAATTTAAAGATTAATATATTATTATTGAATACTGTTTCACACGACTTGACTGCACGACTGCTCACACTTGACTTCTCTTCTCTTGCTCGAAGCAAAACAAGCAAAGGCAACAAAAGGGAAAACAAAATAAAAAACAGTGTGACCGTGTATAAACAATAAGGAAATGGGAAAACCTATAGGTGGTACTGATGAGATGAATGTTGGAAATTGCATTGATACTGACCCTTGTTTAGCAACCTGTTACACCAATATTTTTCGAAAGGTGATAGAAGAATACTATTTAAAGGGTGGAGATGGAGGTATACATGGTCAAACGGATTATTCCATGAAGATACGGTTGTCAAATGATACACCTGTCTTTAGTAGTCCACGAAGATTATCTTATAGAGAGAGCATAGAAGTCAGAACGGCACTTGATGACTTATTGAGACGAGGTATAATTAGGCTTAGTGAGTCCCCGTATGCTTCACCTATTGTATTGGCCAGAAAGAAAAGTGGAGCGTTGCGTATGTGTATTGACTATCGTGCATTGAATAAAATCACCTTACGGGATAATTTTCCTCTACCTGTAATCGAGGACTGCCTTGAATACTTAGGCAACAAGAAGTATTTTAGTACGTTAGATCTAAAGGATAGTTTTCATCAGGTTCGGGTTCATAAGGATTCTATACCGTATACTGCTTTCATTACACCTTTTGGACAGTATGAGTATTGCCTTTTGGTTTAAAGAACGCTCCAGCGGTATTTCAACGCTTTATCTGCATGGTACTAAGAAGTCTAATAGAGAATAGAAAGATTGTAATGTACATAGATGATATTGTTATAGCTACAAAGACCCTTGAGGAACATGTAGATGTTTTATGTGAGGTTTTACTTTTGTTGGGAAAATTCGGCCTAAAAAAAATGGAAAATGCAAGTTTGCATATCGTGAACTTTATTATTTGGGGTATCACGTAAATGAAATGGGAGTAAGTCCAAATGGTGATCATATTACGACAATAAAAGAATATCAAATGCCTTCAAACGCGAAAGAAGTACAGCAATGTCTAGGTCTATTTTCATACTTTCGACGTTTCGTTCCAAATTTTTCTAGAATTGCCAGGCCTCTTACGGATCTTACTAAGAAGGAAATAATTTTCGATTGGACTGATGCATTTAAAAGTCTAAGAGATAAGTTGGTTAATTCCCCTGTCTTATCAGTTTATAGTCCTTTCCGGAAAACTGAGTTGCATACTGATGCCAGCACGCGAGGGTTCGGATCCTGTTGCCTATTATTCGAAATCTGCTTCTGACTCTGAATCAAAATACCATAGTTTCGAACTAGAGACTTTAGCAATTATATACGCGCTGAAGCGGTTTAGAATGTTTCTGGAAAGTATTAAGTTTACGATAGTAACTGATTGTAATTCGTTGGCGCTCACGTTGGGTAGAAAAGTCGTTAACCACCGTATTGCGCGTTGGGCATTAGAGCTTGAGAACTATGATTACGAAATAAGACACAGGAAAGGAGAGATGATGGCGCATGTGGATGCGTTGAGTCGGGCACCTATTGCAGTAGTTGCAAACGATGATGATGTCGACTTGAATATTCAGATTGCACAGAACAGGGATGAAAAAATACAGGAGATGCGTAGAAAACTGGAACAAAAAGAGTTAGAAGGATATTTTTTGGACAATGGGTTACTGTTTTGTAGAGGTTCTCAGGGTCAGAGACAGCTGTACGTACCCGCTGAAATGGAAGGGAATATAATAAGGTTTGTGCATGAGAAATATGGTCATACAGGCATAGAAAAATGTCTGAGCCAGATTCTGAAACACTATTGGTTTCCCAATATGAGAGATAAGATCAGTCGCTTTATCCAAAATTGTTTGAACTGCATCTTTTATTCCGGTTCTGATAGTAATAATAGGAGGAACCTTTATAATATTGAGAAGAGGCCGCTTCCATTTGATATTTTACACATCGATCATTTTGGTTCTTTGCTTGCTATTAACTCAAAGCATAGGTACGTGTTAGTTGTAGTGGACGCATTCACAAAATTTGTGAAACTATATGCGGTCAACACTCCCGGGACTAAGGAAGTGTGTTGTGCTTTAGGAAAATATTTTGAGAATTATAGCAGACCTAGGCGAATCATAAGTGATAGGGGTTCTTGTTTTACTTCTGTTGACTTTGCGAATTTTGTGGAAAACCGCAGCATTGCTCATGTAAAGGTATCTATGGCTTCTCCACAGTCAAATGGTCAGGTAGAGCGGGTTAATCGAGACTTGAGGGCAATGTTAGCAAAGCTAACTGAGTCAATTAACCATGCAGATTGGGTTTCAAAGCTCACTCAGGTAGAGTTTGCCATTAATAATACTATGCACAGCACGACTAAGCGAGCGCCAAGTGTTATGTTGTTTGGTGTCGAACAGCGAGGAAAGATTTTGGATGATTTTACCGAGAATTTAGAGGATAAGACTGATCAGATTAGGGTGGATTTGGATCAGGTGAGGGCAACTGCATCAGGTGCTATCAAGAAGTCACAGGAGTATAATGCAAAATATTTTGAAAAAAATCATCGCACTCCTAAGGTATTTAAGTTAGGTGACTTGGTAGTAGTCAGGAACGTTGATACTACGGTCGGTGTGAATAAGAAACTGGTTCCTTAATACCGCGGACCATATATTGTTCAGAGGTGTGTGGGCAACGACCGTTACGAAATAACTGATGTAGAGAATTTTCAGGTAACCCAAATGCCTTACCGTGGTATAATTGATTCGACAAGAAATGGCTGGAACCAAATCCTGATTTGGAGGAAAATTCTGAATCTGAAGGCAATACTGATCAGTCTGCAGACTGTGACTACCTAGACAATGGCTGTGAAGATTATAATAATGTTGATGATGAAGAGATAGATTAAGATATATACAATCGAGGTCGATTGTGAGGTCAGGTTGGCCGAGTTGTAATGATCTAACATTCCTTGTGTATTAATACTGTATTTACAGTAACTTTATTCTATCCTGAAGTTATCAAGAGGGCTTTGGTTTTATAACCTGCTTTTAATATTCTATAATAAAATTTAAGTCAGATTTTGAAAACTTTTGAAGTGTAAGAAATAATTTTTAATTAATAAAACTACTTATTAAATTACAACAATTTTTCATAATAAATAGGATTTTATTTACAATAATTTTTCTTAATAAATAGGATTTTGCTTACAATAATTTTTCTTAATAACTAAGATTTTATATACAATTTAAAAATTAACTAATTAACGAAAAATTAATTAATTTTAACAATTTTCTTGCATTCTAGCAATCTCACCTAGCAACATGTTAAGTTCGTATTCAGGGTTAGTTTCCTTAACACGAAAATGATACCATGCATATGTGTTAATGTTATTTGACCTAATTTTTCTCTTATTGTCTCCATAAATTAAGACTTACCTTTTCACAATGTACAATTAAAAGCTAACAGGTACTTTAACGGCAAGTTTTGTATGAAGAACTGTCAGTTAAAGTTCACGTTAACTCTTAATCACACATTATGAAAAGGGGCGCTAGTCTTATTAAATAAACAATTTTAAACTATATTTATCTAATATGGCTCTCTTTACCCCCTTTGATTTTTTAATGTCATTTTGGTTTTGTACAATAAACGAGTACATCTTTGATCACAGCCCAACAAACTCTGTCATTATTTTACCGCAATTTTCATCCTACATCATACCTATGACTTTTTTATTTACTAGTGGAAAATTATAAATATTGTCTGTAGGATAGTCCGATGTATCAAATTGTTCTTCTATGTAATTTTTTATGTCAGCGTAAAAGTCGTCCGTCCGTCTTTATTGAATAGATAAAACAGTCTGTGTCCATATAGTTCAATGAGAGCTTTGTCTTAAACTTAGGTTGCATGTACCCGTAATGGAAATGATACATTTTCCATTTGGACAGCTCGAGTACACAAAATCCTAAGTAAATTGGTTTATTGTAGCAGGTTTTGACTCTAGTCATTTCGATTGCTACCAGATCTTCGGAAAATATAGATAAACTATGAAAATTTAGTTTTGATATCCAATCTTGGGCCCCCAAATCATTCAAATTCGTTCTATCCCAATTATTGACAATTTTAACATCTCTCCTCTTGTCCACATTTTCCATGATTTTACCATACACTGCATTATTGAGTAGTTTGAAATTTTTTTTTTCAACATCATTTTTAGCAGTGGCTCTGTGTCTGGTATTTAGGTCAATATAGCCTTTTAACCATGGAAATTGTTTAAATGATAGAATACGATGAGTTTTCTTTAAAACTAAGCCATTTCTAAGCACAGTTTAAGAACTCTAAAGTGTATCACGTGATTTCTTTGTAGAGAAATCGGTTGTCAACTTGCTATACTTCGCTTGCATAGTTTTCTTATTTTCAGCGCAAAAAGGAAGATCATTATGAAAGTCATGTAAATGAGAGGGATAATCTAAAGTGACCTCATATACAGCTATTGTATCGTCAGCTATGCTGTTTGGATCCAGATTCAGCTCGTCTTGCGATAAACATCTGAACCCACCATGAGGAAGATATTCCGACATCGCCCAACCATACAAATTGTTAGCGTCTAAATAGACGAGAAATTCTGAGGGCTTCTCTTTATCGAAATCTTCCAAATATTTGTTATTCGCTTTCAGTTCTCGTTGTACCTTCATAGTGAACAGACGTAATAGCGGAATTTTTCTTATATACAAACTAAACAAAAAAAAAGCATACAAAAAATATTCGTAGTACATATTAACTTTGATAAATAAGCATTTTTTTTGCTTTGATAATATTTTTACATATAGAAATAACAAAAACAAAAAAAAAACCGTAAACTAAAAAACATACAAAATACCCTTGAGGAATACTCTTTATGAGTACCCCAGAGGAAAAAAATAGTGAAGTGAGTTCTAACGGCAGAAATTCCTATTTTACTGTGAGTTTTGATGCTCATAATGATAACAATAAAAATAAAAAATCTGATAATAATCTTGCTGTGAGTTCTGAAGCTCTTAATAAAAATCAAAAATCTGATAATAGACTTTTTCTAACGACAAAACCACAGTTTCGTCAGCGATCAACTTCGCTTTGTCCAATGCCAACTAGTGAATCGTTGACATTATTGCCTAGTACTTCTACATTTAACTCAGCGATATCATCCGCTTCCGACTCGTGGTCAACAATTAAACAAGTTGTTACTGAAGACAACAGTAGTACAAAACCAAAGGTACAAGTAGGAATGGACAGATATATAACCATTTTAAAGCGCGGGCGAAGCCCAAATTCTACTAAAATTGGATCCGCCCCAAAGATGTCTAGGGATAACAGCACATCTTCTATCAATCGTCAAAATCGTTTTTCATTATTGCAAGACAAAAACGACAAGCCCGCCGCATCATCGCAAAAGTCTTTCAAGCCACCACCTATTTATCTGAGAGAAAAAAATTCAAACGCGCTTCTAAAAAATCTACTGTCGACCATTGGTGAAAATACTTTTCACATCATTCCAATTAAACGAGGTAATATTGATGAAACTAAAATCCAAATATATGATGAAAAAGATTTCCGAAAAATTGTTAGTGAGTTTGAAAAAAATAAAACAAATTTTTATACATATCAACTTAAGAGTGCTAAAGGCCTACAAATAGTATTAAAGGGCATAGATTCATATGTTGAGCCTGAAGAAGTAAAATGTGCACTTATCGAACAAGGATTTAAGGTAAAAAATGTTACCAATATAATCAATAGAGAGAAGATTCCCCAGCCTCTATTTCGTGTTGAACTGGAGCCGAATGATATACAGTTAAAAAAAAATGAGACGCACCCAATTTATAGTCTAAAATACCTTTTACACCGAAAAATCACAGTTGAAGAGCCACGTAAGCGTTCAGGTCCCGTACAGTGCCATAATTGCCAAGAATATGGCCACACAAAAACCTACTGCAAATTACCTACAGTTTGTGTTATCTGCGGTGAATTGCATGGTACTGCTAACTGTACCAAGCCAAAAGTACAAGCTGAAAAAAAATGCAGTAATTGTGGAGAAAATCACACCGCTAATTACAGAGGATGCCGTGTATATTCTTTCGTTAAACAGGCTATGGGTCAAAAATCTAAATTAGCTCCAGTTCAATCAGCAAATGCTTACTCCGCCACTCTTCCTCAAACTAGCCAACTAGTAACTTCACGTGTATCGTATGCCGATGCTGCTAAGACTAGTTCTATTCCCACACAAAATGTTCCACCGCCAAGTAATTCAACGAATGCAAACTCTAGCTTTAACTTTAGTCGTCTTGAAGCTACTATTGAGAATCTGGTGCTAACTATAAACAACTTTACAACAAATATGACTAGCATGATGCAAGAAATGCTGAGAATGCAGAATACTCTGCTTCAAGCATTAGTCAACAAACCATGAACACGTTAAAATTATGTTTCTGGAACGCAAACGGCATTCGCCAACATAAAAATGAACTTGAGCACTTCCTCACGGAAAAAAATATTGATATAATGATGGTCTCTGAGACTCACTTGACTTCGAGAAGCTGCTTTAAGATAAATGGTTACACTCTATATGATTCAAAGGACCCGAGAGGGAGAGCATGCGGTGGATCAGCAATTCTAATTAAGTCAAGACTCAAGCACTATATCCTTGAGAACGTTAGTGAAGAATATATGCAAGCTACGAATATTTTCGTAGAAAATTTTTGTTCGAATTTCGTGATATCATCAATTTACTCACCTCCCAGATTTTCAGTTACCGAAGATCAGTATGAGAAGTTCTACAAATCGCTTGGATCTTGTTTCGTGGCAGCTGGTGACTACAATGCAAAACATACGTACTGGGGCTCGCGTCTTGTTACACCTAGAGGTAGAGCGTTGTTTAATACAATTTCAAAAATGGGCTTAGATGTCATTTCGAGTGGGGAGCCTACTTACTGGCCTACTGACGTAAGAAAAATTCCAGATTTTATAGATTTTGGCGTCACGAAAAATATCCATAGGGACTTAATTCACGTAGAGGGCTCTGTAGATCTGTCCTCCGATCACTCTCCCACAATAGTTACAATTTTCAACCCACTAAGGAGTGATTTAACTAACTCATATGCGAAAACGATTAATAGGGTCAACTGGCTAGGATTCAAAAAATATATTAGTAGTCACTGCGTAGAAAACATTCAGCTAAGATCACCTGATGATATTGAATTTAATATTGCCAATCTTACCGAATATATTAAACAGGCTGCTGAACATGCCACTACTTCCTATCCGCAGACTGGCTTTAATAGAATTTATTCTACGGATATTGAACGTCTCGTATGTGAAAAAAGGAGAGCTAGAAGAGAATGGCAACAACACCGATCACCCCTAAATAAAATCAGACTTAAAGAATGTACTAAACGACTCAAAGAGCTGCTATCGTCGGAAAAGACTGCATTACTGGAAAAGTACTTAGAAGGTCTTGATGTAACGTCAACATCTAATTACTCTTTATGGCGCGCTACTAGAAATCTTAAAAGACCCGTTGATCTCAAATCACCATTGCGTACTTCGACTGGAGGCTGGGCAAGAAGCGATAGTGAGAAAGGTAACTTATTTTCTGAGCATTTAAAATCTGTATTCACTCCCAATTCATGTACGGGTGCTGCCGATTTACCGAGTGTAGTCTCTCTACCCCCTCGTCCCTTAAGGTTTAAGATGCATGAACTACAAAAAATAGTTGCTGAACTCGACCCTAAGAAAGCTCCAGGTATTGATGGCATTAGTAACAAGATTCTGATGAACTTGCCTCATATTGCAATAAGAATTTTGCTATTTATTTTTAATGCCATTTTACGAATGCAGTATTTTCCACATAACTGGAAACTTGCCAAGATTAAAATGATTCCAAAGCCAGGCAAAGATCTTACCAAGGCTGAGTCATATAGGCCTATAAGCTTACTTTCAACAATTTCAAAGCTTTTCGAAAAGCTGCTCATGACTAAATTGTCCACAATTTTAGCTGATACTGGGTGCATTCCGGACCATCAATTTGGCTTTAGAAGTCAGCATAGCACTATTGAGCAAACGCATAGATTGGTTCAAATTATAAGGAGGACTTTTGAAGAAAAGAAGTATTGTTCTGCCCTTTTTATTGATGTTTCTCAGGCATTTGACAAAGTATGGCACAAAGGCCTAGTTTTAAAATTGAAGACATACCTACCAATAAATATACAAAAGCTTTTGGAAAGTTATATTCTCGATAGAAAGTTTACTGTTGTGGAAGGAGACTTCATGAGTGTACCCGAATCTATATCTTCTGGTGTGCCACAGGGTAGTATTCTGGGGCCAGTCTTGTATCTAATATTTACTTGTGATATGCCTGTGAGCAATAACATCCACACTTCTACATTTGCCGATGATACAGCCTGTTTGAGTATTCACAAAAATCCTGATGAGGCATCCCGCAATCTCCAAGCACACATTACCCAGCTTGAAATATGGTTGAACTTATGGAGAATTAGAGTCAATGAACAAAAGTGTGTTCATATAACGTTTACCCTAAGAAAAGATACCTGTTCCCCCATTCGAATCAACAATCAAAATATTCCTCAACATTCTCAAGTCAAATACCTTGGCATACACCTTGATCGAAGGCTTACATGGAAATATCATATTGACTCTAAGTTAACCCAAATGAAACTTAAATTGACTCAAATATATTGGTTAATTGGCAGAAATTCAACACTCAGCCTAGACTGCAAACTCTTGATATGCAAGTCGCTTTTGAAGCCAATATGGTGCTATGGAATTCAGCTGTGGGGCACTGCTTCAGCTTCAAATGTCGAGAGAATCCAACGAAGGCAAAACAAAATTTTACGTTTGATAACATCTGCTCCATGGTACGTTAAAAACTCAAATATTCATCGTGATTTAAATATGCCACTAGTGAGTGAAGAAATTGCAAAATACGCAGGCAAATATTTAACTAAACTCGAGTCACATCCTAATCCGCTTGCCCGTAATATTTTGAGCTTTACTGGACACATCCGCTTAAAAAAGAGGGACACAAGGGCTCTTATACCCAACACTCCAGATGGGACTGCTTAAAAATACTTCTTTTTGATTATCACTACTTATGTATTATTTATAACTATCACTAAGCTTATGTCCGATATTGGTCGGGCCTAATAATTATATTTAGATTTAAGATTTGATTACTTATTGTTAGTTCATTTTTGAAGATACAATAAATAAAGATGCATATGAAAAAAAAAAAAAAAAAAAAAAATTCGCTTTCGAATATCTTTGGCTACACTGTACGATTCCCCCACGTATACCTTTTTTCATAAAATTGTAAATGTTTATGTCTGTCAATAATTCTAATTAAATTTTTGTGTATTTGAGCATTGCATCGCAGGAAAGGCCAGGTGCTGTATAATAATGGCATGGATCGAGCTCATAAATACCTTTACAAACTTTTCTAAAGTTCTCGAAAATATCTGTCATTAAGAGGACGTCTATTTTTAAGTAAAGTTCCATGTAATCTTTCATTGTTTTGCAACCAAAAGTATTCCATACCTCTTCAGCATGTGAGTATTCCTCTAAAGAACACTCTTTATTGTTCAACTTATTAAAGAAATCACTGCGTGAAGGCAGCTGACATTCTAAATTTATGCCCGACCACTGTCGGACATAAGTGACTTGTATATCAAAATTTTGCAATCTAGACTGAGGGTTGAATTTCTATCAATCAGCCAATGTACCTGAGTTAATTTTAGTTTCATTTGTGTTAACTTAGAGTCAATGTGGTGTTTCCAAGTAAGCCATCGATCAAGGTGTATACCAAGATTTTTCACATGAGCATGTTGAGGGACAACTTGATTGTTAATCCGAATGTGTGAACAAGTATCTCTTCGTAATGTATATGTTACTTGAACACACTTTTTTCGTTTACCTTAATTCTCCATAAGTTTAACCATAGTCTCCATCCAGTGAACATCCGGGCAGTAATGTAACTTTCCAAAAGACTTATGCTCTTATGCAAAAACGATTGTTAAAGTTAAAGAATGCTTTAAACCCGGTTTTGCCATACAAAATTAATTTGTTAAACCAACTTTAAGTTTAACAATCGTTTTTGCATAAGGGGATTACAACGTTTATGTTTTTAATTTTAAAATTAGGCCTCCATGCCACACTTTATCAAATGCCTGAGAAACGTCGATAAACAGCGCAGAACAATACTTCTTTTCTTCAAATGTTCTTCTTATAAATTGGACCAATCTATGAGTTCGTTCAATGGTGCAATGTTGACTTCTAAAACCAAATTGATGGTCCGGTATGCACCCACTACTAACTAGAATTGGGGACAATTTTGTCATGAGCAGTTTTTCGAAAAGCTTTGACATTGTTGATAGGAGACTTATTGGCGTATATGACTCAGCCTTGGTAATATCTTTGCCCGGCTTTGGAATCATTTTAACTTTGGCAAGTTACCAGCTGTGTGGATAATACTCCAGTCGTAAAATGTCATTAAAAATAAATAACAGTATTCTAATTGCAATACGAGGCAACTTCATTAGCATCTGGTTACTAATTCCATCAAAACCCGGTGCTTTCTTCGGGTTGAGTTCAGCAATTAATTTTTGTACATCTCGCGTCTTAAACTTTATTTGTTGAGGGAGTAGAGGGACTTCATGCAGCAAATCAGTTATACCAGTACATGTGTTTGGGGTAAAAATGTATTTTAAATTGTCAGCAAATATGTTACCTTTTTCAGTATCGCTTCTTGCCCAACCTCCAGTATATGTCAGTAGATGTGCGCAGAGGTGGTTTAAACTCAACGGGTGTTTTAAGATTTCTAGCAGCGCGCCATAAAGAGTAATTAGATGCTGGTGTGACATCAAGATTTTCCAGATAGTTTTTAAGAGATGCAGTTTTTTCATGTGCAAGCAGCTCTTGGAGTCGTTTAATGCACTCTTTAAATCTAATTTTATTCTGGGGTGATCTGTGCTGTTGCCATTCCCTTCTAGCTCTTCTTTTTTCACAAACGAGACATTCAATATGTGTAAAAATTTGTCTAATTTTTTTCAAATTCGTTAATTAATTTTTCGGAAATCTTTTTCTCCATATATTTGGATTTTAGTTTCATAAATATATCCTCGTTTAATTGAAATGATGTTAAAATATTTTCACCAATGGTCGCCATAGTTTTTTTAGAAGCGCGTTAGAATTTTTCTCTCTCTCAGGTGGGGGCTTAAAAGACTTTTGCGATGATGTAGCGGGCTTGTCGTTTTTGTCTTGCAATAATGAAAAACGATTTTGAGGATTGATAGAAGATGAGCTGTTATCCCTAGACATCTTTGGAGCAGATGAAATTTTAGAAGACTGGGCTTCGCCCACGCTTTACCACGGTTATATATCTGTCCATTCCTACTTGTACCTTTGGTTTTGAACTACTGTTATCTGTATTGATAACTTGATTAAGTGATGAACGCGAGCCCGAAGCGGATGATATCGCTGTCTTAAATGAAGAAGTACTAGGCAATTGTAATGTTAACGATTCAGTAGTTGGCATTGGACAAAGCGAAGTTGATCGCTGACGAAAAAGTGGCTTTTCCGTTAGAAAAAGGCTATCATTTGATTTTTTATTTTTAATGTTTTCATTAAGAGTTTCAGAACTCACAGTAAAATAGGCATTCCTGCCGTTAGAACTCACTTCACAATTTTTCTCCTTTGAGGTACTTATATAGAGTATTCCTCAGTGCTTAGAACCCATGCGAGAACCCATGTATCGATGACGTTTTTTTACGTAAATACAAAACTTAAAAAAAAAAAATTTCGCAGCCAGGATACGAATTGTGCTGTTCTGACTGTTAAGACATACCCTCTAACACTGAGCTATTGCACTATTCCAGATAAAATTTGTTTTATGAAAATGTGTCAATGTGATGATTTAATTCCGATTTTGCATGCCTTTTTTGCTGGATAATAATTTCAATATACACCTATCCCTCGATTTACACGATAGATACGTTCCTGAAGAAGTCCTGTAAATCGAACATTTAAATTTTTGTATGAAAAATCGTGTAAATTGAATCGCGTAAAAATTGATTTTATTAAGAAATTATATATGTATCTCAACAGAGTTTTTAAAATATCAGAAGCGTTTACTCAAAACACATAAAAATAAACCTTTATTCATTAAACAAAATAAATGCTATTCATAAAAACAAAATTAAAAAAATATATAGTAAAACACAATTTACACGAAAACCAAAATAATCTTGTAAAAAAAGTATCGTGTAAATCGAGGATACCCAGTTCGTCGCATGCTTTTCAGAATACAAATGCTCACGAAATCATGAAACACTACTTCATTTTGAACGTGTTCATTTATTTTTTGCTGGGTAATAACGAAAATGTTTAACAAAAAATATCACTGTAATGTTTCTTATACATAGTATTATCACAAAATACACAGAAGTGAAGAAAGTGACAGGTAAAAAAAGCTCCAATCATGTTTTTTTTTAAATTCGTAGTGCATTACTACTTACAAATTAACACAGCTAATTAAAAGCGTTGTAACTTTATTGCACTAGAAAGAAGAATCAAAACAAAAACTCCGACAAAATTTGAGGGAGAACGAGACAAACAGAAAAATACCCTTATCTTCCGTCTCGTGACACTTCTGTATGTTTTGTGGTATTATCTTTTGAATAAATAAAAATATAGAGTTGGTATTCTTGCAATATTTTTTAATAATAGCGAAATAATTAATCCATTTTTTCTGCAAAAAACTGGAAAAATTCTACTTTTTTCACACCAGAAATTTGCCTGAATGATTAACAATTACCAGCCCAATCATGAAAAACAATTCCGTGCGAGTTTTTTCACTTTTCCCTTTTCTCCTCTTATGAATTTGTTTTCCCCCTTTTCTTTACCAAATACGGGAATAACAAAACTCCCCGGGAAAAAATTAGGTATTATGAACGCCGTTGAACTTGATTTTTTCACTAAAAATCTTTCCCTTGCAAAACAGAAGGGAGTTTACATAAAAACATAGTTGATACACAAACTTCTATTTTATATTTCTTGTATATAAAAAACCACAAGTAATGTCCAAATAAATCATTTATAAACTTTTTTTGACATATTTTTTCAAGTTGGTAAATTTTAGTAATTTTTTTTCTCCACACTCAAAAAAAAAAAAAGGGAGAGACAAATGTCAACAAACAGGCAAAACAACGAGCTTCGTAATGCGGTGATGCCATGTATTACTCTTTTTTGTTCCCAATTAATTTATGATTGGAGGAATGTTTTCTCGAGAAAATTATTTTCCGTGAGAAATAAATTCCGAGGGAATATTCATGATTTGGCTGTATATTTAATTTTTGTTATATTTTGTGTTTTTAATATAACTGAAGAAAGAAAATAAAATAAATCATCAAATACATTTAAATTAACAATTGATAATTTCAAAACGAAACAGAATTGCCGAGCACATCAAACTGTGTACACTTCCCCAATCTTCTCATCTCTCTCACCTATAAACTCAAGAATTGCGGCAACAAAAATTGCAAGTATGGACGAGGACTTAGTTGTGCTTTTGATACCAAATTTTTTCTAAATGTTAAAAATTTTGTTCTTAACCCAAACTAATTTTCTTTTATAAAATCGAACAAGATTTGACTTCTCCATTAGCAGAACAGTGGGCCAAGGTTGGTAAAAATGCTAAGATTTAAATTTTATTTCTCGAATATTTCCTAAACTGTAAGCGAAACTGCATAAGAGTGGCTGACTTTTTTTTAGCTCTTGAATAGAGAAATCCACTTGCAAAATTATTTTTTATCAGATCAAGAACATCAGTTTGCTTAGAAACTGCAGAATTATTTCCACTTTTTTTTTCAAAATCCTCCACTGTGGTACGTCGGGGATTAATACAATTTTTAATTTTTGCTATTAATAATATTTTCTATTCTTTTTTTCAGGTATGCAACATGATTTCCCCAATCATTAATATCATCGAACGAATGTTGTAGTTATAAGAAGAACCTCAAATATTATAACAACATAAACTTAACACTTACATATAAATGGATAGAAATGTACTACAACAACCACAACAATTTATTATATAACATTTAGAATGAAAGAACAAAACCCACAAAAAAAAATCGAAAACTAATTAAAATAACTTACGCAGAACTATAAAATTATTTAATAATAAAATTACAAACAAAATAAAATTTGAAGAAGAAAATGAAAACAAAAAATCTTTTTAACTGCCAGATAATAAAACCAATGGTGTTTTCTTTCCCAAAAATAAGAGCAAAATTTTTCGTCCTTTCAACAAAGAGAAGAAATTAAATTTCAAGTTCATTTGGAAGTGAACATTTATTTAGGTTTTTTTTTAATTTAAGCAATAGAAGAAATGTTGGGACATTTTCTGAACAGAAAACGCCATAAGAGAAAAAAATAAAAACTTTAACTTTTACTAAAATCAATTTTTTTAATAATAGAGAACAAAAGTAAACACATGAAAATAACTAAGGCAGGATAATAGCAATAAGAAAGTCAAGAAAGCGCATGATCATCTAATGCAAAGAATTTGCAATGAAAATTTAAAAAATGCAATAAATAACTGACTAGCAACTTAAAACACCATAACCAACTCCAAGAAAGTAATTAAACAATGGCGAACAAGGTAAACATTTGTTTGTAAATATCCGTTTTATTTCCTATATATCATGTAATGTTTTTACGCCTCTTGGTACCAACTGTTTTAGCTATTACAAAGCAGGAAGGAAAAAATCTTTTAAACATATAAATATGTGACGCGCAAAATAGAAAGGGACCTAAGGGTACAACCGGTTTTGTTCAGGAGAGCCATTTTAAAGATTTAAGTACGTGTATCTTTGGTGTGCCATCACTGAGCGTGTTGGTATAGAAAGCGACACATCTCATACGTCAGGAACGTCTTTGTCAACCTTGACAACGCACGTAGGTCGTCCCTACCTCTTGTTTTGTGCAGTTGGTTTTTACTGTTTTCTACCTAGCGCGCTGTTTCCATGAGTTTGATATCAATTTTGCTCGCGTTTTTTCGAATCCAGGTTTATTTTCTGAAATTAATAATTGTGAATTATAATAAATAATCATTTATAATTCTTTTAAATCGTGAATATCACTCTGTTAGTACGAAAATTTTTTCACATAACCTTAGAATCGTCGACTTGAATTTCATAAAACGCGCATATCTCTGGGAGGAACACTTTTGGGCATGGGATCGGTTTCATTCGATGCTCAGATGTTGTCCACATCAAAAAAAAAGTGAAAATTGACTTTTTTACCCTTTTTTTTTACCGGAGAAGTCTAAAACTTTACAAAATTAGGACTTAGCAGCCAAGGCTGGTGTTATCCAATAAAAAAAGTGAAGAAACAACAGCCGTTTTTTAATGGTACTTACGGCCTTAGAATTGGGTTTTTTGCTGAGAAACTATGCTACTTATTTTGCATTCCTTTTGTTTTTAATAAAAATATACAAAATTCATTACAACTATTTAAAAAAATTGGAAAAAATTAATTTTATTAAAGGGGCTGTCCATATATCACGTAACGCTTTTTTCGCAGATTTTTGATTTTTTTCTTCATACTAAAGAAATGGAAAAATGTGCACAAATGTACTTACAACTTTAGCTTTATTTCAATAACATTCCATTATGCGTTTTAATAAATAAAAATTTTTTGTTTTATTTGCAAATTTTCTGATTAATATTTCAGTTTCATATGTAAACAAAAACAGCTGATTATTCAATTCTTGTCCGAACTTACCCAGAAAAAAAGTTCGTACTAGTTTGTACAGGAAATGAAAAAAATTACTCTCTCATTCGCTCTCAAAATTGCACAAAAATTGCTATCTGGAACACTTTTGGATAACTTTGTACAAGTTCGGACTGTTTTGTTATGCATCTGGAACAGACCTAAAAATTAATATACACAGACAGTATATATACCAGTGTTGCCATATTTTATTTTCAAAAATCTTCAAGTCGACAAAAAAATTTTTCGTGGTCATTAAAAATCTTCTTTTTAATAATTTTGAGTTTATTGCTTTGAAATTCAGTTAAAATTATTTTGTTTCAAGTAAATGTGTGTATGTTTACATTCTTCGTATCTACTCTCGGACTTACTCAAGCTTTCACAAAAAGAGGAGATAAATTGTGGCATTCAATATCGAACTAATTTTCATAAAACTGTGTTTATTTTATACTTGGATTGAACTCATTCAGTCGGTCGTTTTTGACACAAACCTTTGATAAAAAATTTGCGTCAAAAACAACCAACTGAATGAGTTCGTCCCAAGTCTAGTTTGTATTAAAATTTCGATCGATATCGAATGCCGAATTATTTCTTTTAACACACGCGTGGTTTAGCAGAATGTGCTTGAACATTGAGGAAACCATTGTTGAAATTTAATCAAATGAAATAAATAGTGCTGCACCGTGCTACTTCTTTTCATAATTTTTATGAAACAAAGAAGAAATTATGGAAGTAGTTTAATAAAAACGATCTTCAACTAATATGCTACCAGTACCATTTTTAATATTTTCTAAAATCTTATTTTGAGCTAGGAAATCTTTTAGTCTTTTTAATATCTCGGAAAACTTCAAAAATATTCACATATGGTAACGCTGATATATACCCACAAAGGCAAAGCCACCTGCGCGCATACCCCTATTATCGGTATGTTTTTACATAATATTTGTATCGCTTTTGCATCAGTTGCTTGTAAAATACCTATTCAATTAAAATGCGATGGGTTCAATGTTATTATTTCAGTTATATGTAGCTATCATGGAGATAACAAATAAAAATAAATCGCTCTGCAAATTGATATGGAAAACCTCATTGATGGGACTACTCGGTCGGACAAGGTTGACCAAATGTTGTACATAAGAACTACTACATATGATTTATCGGCTAACACCGATTGAAATTGAAAATTTTTTTAATTATATGGAAAAAAGATTAGTGAATGCAATAAATAAAATTCTCAATGTCAGAATAGAAATAAGGATTTGTTGTACATATGTATATAGAAAGAAGTTTGATCGGCCAAGTAAGGCTTACGATAACGTTCGATGCAGGAGCAAAAGGATAATAAATACGTATTCGGAAAATAAAATCAAAAATTTATTCAAATTGATTTTAGTGGAGACCCAACAAATAGAAGCTGCCAAAATTTTAGATGTGACAGCAATTGCATCTCCGAAAATAATAACACGGATGGTGGAAACCATTCCAACGCCAAAGTATAGTAAACACTTTACTGTGGACGACGCCCTAGTACTCATTCTTAATATGGGCCTTTTTTTTAAATAAGTACGATATAAGGAAGGTGCTTAAAGAAAAAACTTGTCGGCTGTCTACATTCTGAAAATCCAAATGATCTATCATATCAGTGTTGGTTCAGAATTATTACTTGTGTCTTCGTCTCCATTGTCACTAGTAGCGATGAGTGTTGATGCTGTATTATGAAGAAGGTCTGACAAACCAATGACCTCGCTTCGATTATCCACTATTATCGGATATGGTAAAATGTCCGCTTTTCCTTTTTAACAATAACGTACTTGATGGCAAAGCCCCAATTTTTTCTTTAAGCACCTTCCTTATATCGTATTTATTTCTAAAAAAATGCCCAGATTAAGAATGAATGCTAGTGCGCCTACGTATTTATAAAGGCTTCTTGATTAATCATTTTGCTTCTGCATCGAACTTTATGGTAATCCTTACTTGCCGATCAAACTTCTTTCTATATACATATAACCAATCTTTATTTTTATTCTGGCATTTAGAAATTTATTTATTCCATCAATTATCTTTTTTTACACAATTTAAAACATTTTCAATTTCAATCGGTGTTTGCAGATAAACCATATGTAGTAGTTATTATGTACAACATTTGGTCAACCTTATCCGACCGAGTAGTCCCATCAGTGAGGGTTTCCCATATCAATTTGCAGAGCTATTTATTTTTAATTGTTATCTCCATGATAGCTATAACTGAAATAATAACATTGAACCCATCGCAACTTAAATGTACATACCTATTAGCGTTGCCATTCCTACGGCTTTTCGCGGGATTGTCCTGATTTTTTAAATTAAATCACGCGTACTGCGCGGGATTTACAAATCCCACTTTTTTCAAGTTTTATTTGATTATTTTTAATTTAACACCAGCAACTTTCAACTAATAAAGAATAAGTGCGTCTTAATAGATTCAAAGACTATAATTAACGCCGTATAGGTAGTAGACGACGAAATCGCCTAGGTACTGTAAATAGATATTATGTCTATATATTATTGTTAAAATACCTGCCAATGAATTCCACGTATGAATATATTTTTAAATTTTTGTTTGTTTTTCAAATTTAAATTTGTTAATTTTTAATTAATGTAAGAGAGAAGTGTGTTTATTTTTATATGCTTTGTAAAATTGTAACGAGTATATCACTCATACATGTATTTTTTATGAATTAATATTTAATATTTTTTTTACATTAATTAGATATTACTTAATTGCATTACACACATCCGAATGTAATAAATAAAAACTAAAACAAACAACAACAACAACACACTCAGTAACGATATTTAAACAAACACACAACAAAACACAGATACGTGTAATACTGCAAATAGCACACAAGTAACGAACAAACCATACAAAACATATGCAGGACAAGCATGGAACTCTCATTTAGTATAAAATATTATTTCTATAAGTATATCAAGTTTGGATACAATCGGGTCGATTCAAAGAAGCAGCGATGCCAATTTAGCGCCTTTCGCGCTAGTTGTAGCGCGTTTTAACTAAGCCGAACGCGCTTTTTTTCGTCTTAGCGCGTTTAATTAAAAAAGCGCTAAATTAGCGCGTTTTGATTAAAGTCAAAAATATCATTTCAGTTTAATATCTTTTTACTTTTTTGTATAAATTTAACATTTGTCTAATATCCAAAATTTAACTTTTTGTTTAAATTCGTTAATGATTCAGATGTTGCAAATAAAATTCCCTTGACTGTGGTTAGAATTAAAAACGCATTTTAATATTGTAAATGGCAACTATTTTGAAATTTCACACTTAAAAATATGTACTCGTACTCGTGACCCAAAAAATTTATATACCTTATTAAGCATCTATTCTTTTTGTACTTCAAAAAGCATTTGAATCGCAACACTATTCGATAATTTATATATGTAAATTGTTACAAAGTTTGACAAATAAAATTAAAATCAAAACTAAGAATTTCGAATATTTGGAAGGCAAGACTGATTCTGTATTAAATAATTTTAGATATTTAGGATATAATTTCGAAGAAGCAATATTGCATAATCTGAAAAAGAGTTACTAAAAAATTAATTCTACTCGTAGTTACTAATACATACATCGACCATTATAAAAATTTAATTTAGCGCGTTTGAAAATAGCGCGTTTTGACTATAAATTGTTGATAATGCTGTAACTTAGCGCGTTCTAGCGCGTTTTGAGAAGGGGTATAGCGCGTTTGGGTTATAAATAGTGGGCATCGCTGCAAAGAAGACAAGAATTTGCCATTTGTGTGTTGTGAGAGTGTGATTAAGGGTGTTAAACGCGCTAAATTAAATTTTAATAAAGGTCGATGTATGTATTAGTAAATACGAGTACAATTAATTTTTTAGTAACTCATTTTCAGATTATGCAATATTGCTTCTTCGAAATTATATCCTAAATAACTAAAATCATTTAATAAAGAATCAGTCTCGCCTTTCAAATATATTTGAAATTCGTAGTTTTGATTTTATTTGTCAAACTTCGTAACAACTTATATAAATTGTCGAATAGTGTTGCGATTCAAATGCTTTTTGAAGTACAAAAAGAATAGATGCTTAAAAATTTATTTGCAACATCTCAATTATTAACGAATTTAAACAAAAAGTTAACTTTTGGATATTAGAAAAATGTTAAATTGATACAAAAAAGTAATAAGATATTGAACTGAAATGATATTTTTTACTTTAATCAAAACGCGCTAATTTAGCGCTTTATTTATTAAACGCGCTAAAGCGAAAAAAAGGGCGTTTGGCATAGTTAAAACGCGCTAAAACTAGCGCGAAAGGCGCTAAATTGGCATCGCTGGTGTTAAAGTGTGTCGTGGGTATATTGTATATCACCTTGCACAGCGGCTTCGGCTGACTGTTTCAGTCATAGCGGCTTCGGCTGACTGTTTCGTGACAGCGACTTCGGCTGAATGTTTCGTCACAGCAACTTCGGTTGACTGTTTTCCACAGCGGCTTCGGCTGACTGTTTTCCACATCGGCTTCGGATGACTGTTTTCCACAGCGGCTTCGGTTTACTGTTTCGCCACAGCGGCTTCGGCTGACTGTTTCGTCACAGCAATTTCGGTTGACTGTTTTCCACAGCGGCTTCGGTTGACTGTTTTCCACAGCGGCTTCGGCTGACTATTTCCCACAGCGGCTTCGACTGACTGTTTACTTTGTAAAATGTTATATAGATTTAAGCATAGTAAGCTAAGAAATATTGTACTTATTTTAATTATTAGTTATAAGAAAGATTGTACGTATATTAACAATTGGTTATGAAGGTAGAATAACGCCGATCATCCGACTCATCCCGAGTGTTACCGACCGATTTCCGACATCATCGCAGGTGCCAGCAATACCCCCGAGGTACCGTAACCGAAATTATAACCGATTGCTGCCACTGCCATGACGAAGTAATTGCAAGGCTAATCAAGAGTGCCACCGACCGACTTCGGACATCATCGTAGGTGCCAGCAATATAGCGAAATACCGTAACCGTAATTATAACCGATTGCTGCCACTACCCTGACGAGGTAATTACGAGGTGTATCACGAGTGCCACCGACCGACTTCCGACATCATCGTAGGTGCCAACAATATCCCGAAATACCGTAACCGTAATTGTAACCGATTGCTGCCACTACCCTGACGAGGTAATTACAAGGTGTATCACGAGTGCCACCGACCGACTTCCGACATCAACGTAGGTGCCAGCAATGTCCCGAAATACCGTAACCGTAACTATAACCGATTGCTGCCACTACCCTGACGAGGATAACTCTAAAAAGGCGAATAACTCACGATTATCACCGATTGAATCTTATCTTCATTGTAGCTATTGTTATATTATATCTGATTTTATTCAAATTGTAAATAAAGATTAAAGTATATTTTGACCCTCAGAAAAGGTAAATAAATAGTGTTATTATAGAGCGCCAAGTGTTATGTTGTTTGGTGTCGAACAGCGAGGAAAGATTTTGGATGATTTTACCGAGAATTTAGAGGATAAGACTGATCAGATTAGGGTGGATTTGGATCAGGTGAGGGCAACTGCATCAGGTGCTATCAAGAAGTCACAGGAGTATAATGCAAAATATTTTGAAAAAAATCATCGCACTCCTAAGGTATTTAAGTTAGGTGACTTGGTAGTAGTCAGGAACGTTGATACTACGGTCGGTGTGAATAAGAAACTGGTTCCTTAATACCGCGGACCATATATTGTTCAGAGGTGTGTGGGCAACGACCGTTACGAAATAACTGATGTAGAGAATTTTCAGGTAACCCAAATGCCTTACCGTGGTATAATTGATTCGACAAGAAATGGCTGGAACCAAATCCTGATTTGGAGGAAAATTCTGAATCTGAAGGCAATACTGATCAGTCTGCAGACTGTGACTACCTAGACAATGGCTGTGAAGATTATAATAATGTTGATGATGAAGAGATAGATTAAGATATATACAATCGAGGTCGATTGTGAGGTCAGGTTGGCCGAGTTGTAATGATCTAACATTCCTTGTGTATTAATACTGTATTTACAGTAACTTTATTCTATCCTGAAGTTATCAAGAGGGCTTTGGTTTTATAACCTGCTTTTAATATTCTATAATAAAATTTAAGTCAGATTTTGAAAACTTTTGAAGTGTAAGAAATAATTTTTAATTAATAAAACTACTTATTAAATTACAACAATTTTTCCTAATAAATAGGATTTTATTTGCAATAATTTTTCTTAATAAATAGGATTTTGCTTACAATAATTTTTCTTAATAACTAAGATTTTATATACAATTTAAAAATTAACTAATTAACGAAAAATTAATTAATTTTAACAATTTTCTTGCATTCTAGCAATCTCACCTAGCAACATGTTAAGTTCGTATTCAGGGTTAGTTTCCTTAACACGAAAATGATACCATGCATATGTGTTAATGTTATTTGACCTAATTTTTCTCTTATTGTCTCCATAAATTAAGACTTACCTTTTCACAATGTACAATTAAAAGCTAACAGGTACTTTAACGGCAAGTTTTGTATGAAGAACTGTCAGTTAAAGTTCACGTTAACTCTTAATCACACATTATGAAAAGGGGCGCTAGTCTTATTAAATAAACAATTTTAAACTATATTTATCTAATATGGCTCTCTTTACCCCCTTTGATTTTTTAATGTCATTTTGGTTTTGTACAATAAACGAGTACATCTTTGATCACAGCCCAACAAACTCTGTCATTATTTTACCGCAATTTTCATCCTACATCATACCTATGACTTTTTTATTTACTAGTGGAAAATTATAAATATTGTCTGTAGGATAGTCCGATGTATCAAATTGTTCTATGTAATTTTTTATGTCAGCGTAAAAGTCGTCCGTCCGTCTTTATTGAATAGATAAAACAGTCTGTGTCCATATAGTTCAATGAGAGCTTTGTCTTAAACTTAGGTTGCATGTACCCGTAATGGAAATGATACATTTTCCATTTGGACAGCTCGAGTACACAAAATCCTAAGTAAATTGGTTTATTGTAGCAGGTTTTGACTCTAGTCATTTCGATTGCTACCAGATCTTCGGAAAATATAGATAAACTATGAAAATTTAGTTTTGATATCCAATCTTGGGCCCCCAAATCATTCAAATTCGTTCTATCCCAATTATTGACAATTTTAACATCTCTCCTCTTGTCCACATTTTCCATGATTTTACCATACACTGCATTATTGAGTAGTTTGAAATTTTTTTTTTCAACATCATTTTTAGCAGTGGCTCTGTGTCTGGTATTTAGGTCAATATAGCCTTTTAACCATGGAAATTGTTTAAATGATAGAATACGATGAGTTTTCTTTAAAACTAAGCCATTTCTAAGCACAGTTTAAGAACTCTAAAGTGTATCACGTGATTTCTTTGTAGAGAAATCGGTTGTCAACTTGCTATACTTCGCTTGCATAGTTTTCTTATTTTCAGCGCAAAAAGGAAGATCATTATGAAAGTCATGTAAATGAGAGGGATAATCTAAAGTGACCTCATATACAGCTATTGTATCGTCAGCTATGCTGTTTGGATCCAGATTCAGCTCGTCTTGCGATAAACATCTGAACCCACCATGAGGAAGATATTCCGACATCGCCCAACCATACAAATTGTTAGCGTCTAAATAGACGAGAAATTCTGAGGGTTTCTCTTTATCGAAATCTTCCAAATATTTGTTATTCGCTTTCGAATATCTTTGGCTACACTGTACGATTCCCCCACGTATACCTTTTTTCATAAAATTGTAAATGTCTATGTCTGTCAATAATTCTAATTAAATTTTTGTGTATTTGAGCATTGCATCGCAGGAAAGGCCAGGTGCTGTATAATAATGGCATGGATCGAGCTCATAAATACCTTTACAAACTTTTCTAAAGTTCTCGAAAATATCTGTCATTAAGAGGACGTCTATTTTTAAGTAAAGTTCCATGTAATCTTTCATTGTTTTGCAACCAAAAGTATTCCATACCTCTTCAGCATGTGAGTATTCCTCTAAAGAACACTCTTTATTGTTCAACTTATTAAAGAAATCACTGCGTGAAGGCAGCTGACATTCTAAATTTATGCCCGACCACTGTCGGACATAAGTGACTTGTATATCAAAATTTTGCAATCTAGACTGAGGGTTGAATTTCTATCAATCAGCCAATGTACCTGAGTTAATTTTAGTTTCATTTGTGTTAACTTAGAGTCAATGTGGTGTTTCCAAGTAAGCCATCGATCAAGGTGTATACCAAGATTTTTCACATGAGCATGTTGAGGGACAACTTGATTGTTAATCCGAATGTGTGAACAAGTATCTCTTCGTAATGTATATGTTACTTGAACACACTTTTTTCGTTTACCTTAATTCTCCATAAGTTTAACCATAGTCTCCATCCACAACAGTGAACATCCGGGCAGTAATGTAACTTTCCAAAACACTTATGCTCTTATGCAAAAACGATTGTTAAAGTTAAAGCATGCTTTAAAACCGGTTTTGCCATACAAAATTAATTTGTTAAACCAACTTTAAGTTTAACAATCGTTTTTGCATAAGGGGGTTACAACGTTTATGTTTTTAATTTTAAAATTAGGCCTCCATGCCACACTTTATCAAATGCCTGAGAAACGTCGATAAACAGCGCAGAACAATACTTCTTTTCTTCAAATGTTCTTCTTATAAATTGGACCAATCTATGAGTTCGTTCAATGGTGCAATGTTGACTTCTAAAACCAAATTGATGGTCCGGTATGCACCCACTACTAACTAGAATTGGGGACAATTTTGTCATGAGCAGTTTTTCGAAAAGCTTTGACATTGTTGATAGGAGACTTATTGGCCTATATGACTCAGCCTTGGTAATATCTTTGCCCGGATTTGGAATCAATTTGACTTTGGCAAGTTACCAGCTGTGTGGATAATACTCCAGTCGTAAAATGTCATTAAAAATAAATAACAGTATTCTAATTGCAATACGAGGCAACTTCATTAGCATCTGGTTACTAATTCCATCAAAACCCGGTGCTTTCTTCGGGTTGAGTTCAGCAATTAATTTTTGTACATCTCGCGTCTTAAACTTTATTTGTTGAGGGAGTAGAGGGACTTCATGCAGCAAATCAGTTATACCAGTACATGTGTTTGGGGTAAAAATGTATTTTAAATTGTCAGCAAATATGTTACCTTTTTCAGTATCGCTTCTTGCCCAACCTCCAGTATATGTCAGTAGATGTGCGCAGAGGTGGTTTAAACTCAACGGGTGTTTTAAGATTTCTAGCAGCGCGCCATAAAGAGTAATTAGATGCTGGTGTGACATCAAGATTTTCCAGATAGTTTTTAAGAGATGCAGTTTTTTCATGTGCAAGCAGCTCTTGGAGTCGTTTAATGCACTCTTTAAATCTAATTTTATTCTGGGGTGATCTGTGCTGTTGCCATTCCCTTCTAGCTCTTCTTTTTTCACAAACGAGACATTCAATATGTGTAAAAATTTGTCTAATTTTTTTCAAATTCGTTAATTAATTTTTCGGAAATCTTTTTCTCCATATATTTGGATTTTAGTTTCATAAATATATCCTCGTTTAATTGAAATGATGTTAAAATATTTTCACCAATGGTCGCCATAGTTTTTTTAGAAGCGCGTTAGAATTTTTCTCTCTCTCAGGTGGGGGCTTAAAAGACTTTTGCGATGATGTAGCGGGCTTGTCGTTTTTGTCTTGCAATAATGAAAAACGATTTTGACGATTGATAGAAGATGAGCTGTTATCCCTAGACATCTTTGGAGCAGATGAAATTTTAGAAGACTGGGCTACGCCCACGCTTTACCACGGTTATATATCTGTCCATTCCTACTTGTACCTTTGGTTTTGAACTACTGTTATCTGTATTGATAACTTGATTAAGTGATGAACGCGAGCCCGAAGCGGATGATATCGCTGTCTTAAATGAAGAAGTACTAGGCAATTGTAATGTTAACGATTCAGTAGTTGGCATTGGACAAAGCGAAGTTGATCGCTGACGAAAAAGTGGCTTTTCCGTTAGAAAAAGGCTATCATTTGATTTTTTATTTTTAATGTTTTCATTAAGAGTTTCAGAACTCACAGTAAAATAGGCATTCCTGCCGTTAGAACTCACTTCACAATTTTTCTCCTTTGAGGTACTTATATAGAGTATTCCTCAGTGCTTAGAACCCATGCGAGAACCCATGTATCGATGACGTTTTTTTACGTAAATACAAAACTTAAAAAAAAAAAATTTTCGCAGCCAGGATACGAATTGTGCTGTTCTGACTGTTAAGACATACCCTCTAACACTGAGCTATTGCACTATTCCAGATAAAATTTGTTTTATGAAAATGTGTCAATGTGATGATTTAATTCCGATTTTGCATGCCTTTTTTGCTGGATAATAATTTCAATATACACCTATCCCTCGATTTACACGATAGATACGTTCCTGAAGAAGTCGTGTAAATCGAACATTTAAATTTTTGTATGAAAAATCGTGTAAATTGAATCGCGTAAAAATTGATTTTATTAAGAAATTATATATGTATCTCAACAGAGTTTTTAAAATATCAGAAGCGTTTACTCAAAACACATAAAAATAAACCTTTATTCATTAAACAAAATAAATGCTATTCATAAAAACAAAATTAAAAAAATATATAGTAAAACACAATTTACACGAAAACCAAAATAATCTTGTAAAAAAAGTATCGTGTAAATCGAGGATACCCAGTTCGTCGCATGCTTTTCAGAATACAAATGCTCACGAAATCATGAAACACTACTTCATTTTGAACGTGTTCATTTATTTTTTGCTGGGTAATAACGAAAATGTTTAACAAAAAATATCACTGTAATGTTTCTTATACATAGTATTATCACAAAATACACAGAAGTGAAGAAAGTGACAGGTAAAAAAAGCTCCAATCATGTTTTTTTTTTAAATTCGTAGTGCATTACTACTTACAAATTAACACAGCTAATTAAAAGCGTTGTAACTTTATTGCACTAGAAAGAAGAATCAAAACAAAAACTCCGACAAAATTTGAGGGAGAACGAGACAAACAGAAAAATACCCTTATCTTCCGTCTCGTGACACTTCTGTATGTTTTGTGGTATTATCTTTTGAATAAATAAAAATATAGAGTTGGTATTCTTGCAATATTTTTTAATAATAGCGAAATAATTAATCCATTTTTTCTGCAAAAAACTGGAAAAATTCTACTTTTTTCACACCAGAAATTTGCCTGAATGATTAACAATTACCAGCCCAATCATGAAAAACAATTCCGTGCGAGTTTTTTCACTTTTCCCTTTTCTCCTCTTATGAATTTGTTTTCCCCCTTTTCTTTACCAAATACGGGAATAACAAAACTCCCCGGGAAAAAATTAGGTATTATGAACGCCGTTGAACTTGATTTTTTCACTAAAAATCTTTCCCTTGCAAAACAGAAGGGAGTTTACATAAAAACATAGTTGATACACAAACTTCTATTTTATATTTCTTGTATATAAAAAACCACAAGTAATGTCCAAATAAATCATTTATAAACTTTTTTTGACATATTTTTTCAAGTTGGTAAATTTTAGTAATTTTTTTTCTCCACACTCAAAAAAAAAAAAGGGAGAGACAAATGTCAACAAACAGGCAAAACAACGAGCTTCGTAATGCGGTGATGCCACGTATTACTCTTTTTTGTTCCCAATTAATTTATGATTGGAGGAATGTTTTCTCGAGAAAATTATTTTCCGTGAGAAATAAATTCCGAGGGAATATTCATGATTTGGCTGTATATTTAATTTTTGTTATATTTTGTGTTTTTAATATAACTGAAGAAAGAAAATAAAATAAATCATCAAATACATTTAAATTAACAATTGATAATTTCAAAACGAAACAGAATTGCCGAGCACATCAAACTGTGTACACTTCCCCAATCTTCTCATCTCTCTCACCTATAAACTCAAGAATTGCGGCAACAAAAATTGCAAGTATGGACGAGGACTTAGTTGTGCTTTTGATACCAAATTTTTTCTAAATGTTAAAAATTTTGTTCTTAACCCAAACTAATTTTCTTTTATAAAATCGAACAAGATTTGACTTCTCCATTAGCAGAACAGTGGGCCAAGGTTGGTAAAAATGCTAAGATTTAAATTTTATTTCTCGAATATTTCCTAAACTGTAAGCGAAACTGCATAAGAGTGGCTGACTTTTTTTTAGCTCTTGAATAGAGAAATCCACTTGCAAAATTATTTTTTATCAGATCAAGAACATCAGTTTGCTTAGAAACTGCAGAATTATTTCCACTTTTTTTTTTTCAAAATCCTCCACTGTGGTACGTCGGGGATTAATACAATTTTTAATTTTTGCTATTAATAATATTTTCTATTCTTTTTTTCAGGTATGCAACATGATTTCCCCAATCATTAATATCATCGAACGAATGTTGTAGTTATAAGAAGAACCTCAAATATTATAACAACATAAACTTAACACTTACATATAAATGGATAGAAATGTACTACAACAACCACAACAATTTATTATATAACATTTAGAATGAAAGAACAAAACCCACAAAAAAAAATCGAAAACTAATTAAAATAACTTACGCAGAACTATAAAATTATTTAATAATAAAATTACAAACAAAATAAAATTTGAAGAAGAAAATGAAAACAAAAAAATCTTTTTAACTGCCAGATAATAAAACCAATGGTGTTTTCTTCCCCAAAAATAAGAGCAAAATTTTTCGTCCTTTCAACAAAGAGAAGAAATTAAATTTCAAGTTCATTTGGAAGTGAACATTTATTTAGGTTTTTTTTTAATTTAAGCAATAGAAGAAATGTTGGGACATTTTCTGAACAGAAAACGCCATAAGAGAAAAAAATAAAAACTTTAACTTTTACTAAAATCAATTTTTTTAATAATAGAGAACAAAAGTAAACACATGAAAATAACTAAGGCAGGATAATAGCAATAAGAAAGTCAAGAAAGCGCATGATCATCTAATGCAAAGAATTTGCAATGAAAATTTAAAAAATGCAATAAATAACTGAATAGCAACTTAAAACACCATAACCAACTCCAAGAAAGTAATTAAACAATGGCGAACAAGGTAAACATTTGTTTGTAAATATCCGTTTTATTTCCTATATATCATGTAATGTTTTTACGCCTCTTGGTACCAACTGTTTTAGCTATTACAAAGCAGGAAGGAAAAAATCTTTTAAACATATAAATATGTGACGCGCAAAATAGAAAGGGACCTAAGGGTACAACCGGTTTTGTTCAGGAGAGCCATTTTAAAGATTTAAGTACGTGTATCTTTGGTGTGCCATCACTGAGCGTGTTGGTATAGAAAGCGACACATCTCATACGTCAGGAACGTCTTTGTCAACCTTGACAACGCACGTAGGTCGTCCCTACCTCTTGTTTTGTGCAGTTGGTTTTTACTGTTTTCTACCTAGCGCGCTGTTTCCATGAGTTTGATATCAATTTTGCTCGCGTTTTTTCGAATCCAGGTTTATTTTCTGAAATTATTAATTGTGAATTATAATAAATAATCATTTATAATTCTTTTAAATCGTGAATATCACTCTGTTAGTACGAAAATTTTTTCACATAACCTTAGAATCGTCGACTTGAATTTCATAAAACGCGCATATCTCTGGGAGGAACACTTTTGGGCATGGGATCGGTTTCATTCGATGCTCAGATGTTGTCCACATCAAAAAAAAAGTGAAAATTGACTTTTTTACCCTTTTTTTTACCGGAGAAGTCTAAAACTTTACAAAATTAGGACTTAGCAGCCAAGGCTGGTGTTATCCAATAAAAAAAGTGAAGAAACAACAGCCGTTTTTTAATGGTACTTACGGCCTTAGAATTGGGTTTTTTGCTGAGAAACTATGCTACTTATTTTGCATTCCTTTTGTTTTTAATAAAAATATACAAAATTCATTACAACTATTTAAAAAAATTGGAAAAAATTAATTTTATTAAAGGGGCTGTCCATATATCACGTAACGCTTTTTTCGCAGATTTTTGATTTTTTTCTTCATACTAAAGAAATGGAAAAATGTGCACAAATGTACTCACAACTTTAGCTTTATTTCAATAACATTCCATTATGCGTTTTAATAAATAAAAATTTTTTGTTTTATTTGCAAATTTTCTGATTAATATTTCAGTTTCATATGTAAACAAAAACAGCTGATTATTCAATTCTTGTCCGAACTTACCCAGAAAAAAAGTTCGTACTAGTTTGTACAGGAAATGAAAAAAATTACTCTCTCATTCGCTCTCAAAATTGCACAAAAATTGCTATCTGGAACACTTTTGGATAACTTTGTACAAGTTCGGGCTGTTTTGTTATGCATCTGGAACAGACCTAAAAATTAATATACACAGACAGTATATATACCAGTGTTGCCATATTTTATTTTCAAAAATCTTCAAGTCGACAAAAAAATTTTTCGTGGTCATTAAAAATCTTCTTTTTAATAATTTTGAGTTTATTGCTTTGAAATTCAGTTAAAATTATTTTGTTTCAAGTAAATGTGTGTATGTTTACATTCTTCGTATCTACTCTCGGACTTACTCAAGCTTTCACAAAAAGAGGAGATAAATTGTGGCATTCAATATCGAACTAATTTTCATAAAACTGTGTTTATTTTATACTTGGATTGAACTCATTCAGTCGGTCGTTTTTGACACAAACCTTTGATAAAAAATTTGCGTCAAAAACAACCAACTGAATGAGTTCGTCCCAAGTCTAGTTTGTATTAAAATTTCGATCGATATCGAATGCCGAATTATTTCTTTTAACACACGCGTGGTTTAGCAGAATGTGCTTGAACATTGAGGAAACCATTGTTGAAATTTAATCAAATGAAATAAATAGTGCTGCACCGTGCTACTTCTTTTCATAATTTTTATGAAACAAAGAAGAAATTATGGAAGTAGTTTAATAAAAACGATCTTCAACTAATATGCTACCAGTACCATTTTTAATATTTTCTAAAATCTTATTTTGAGCTAGGAAATCTTTTAGTCTTTTTAATATCTCGGAAAACTTCAAAAATATTCACATATGGTAACGCTGATATATACCCACAAAGGCAAAGCCACCTGCGCGCATACCCCTATTATCGGTATGTTTTTACATAATATTTGTATCGCTTTTGCATCAGTTGCTTGTAAAATACCTATTCAATTAAAATGCGATGGGTTCAATGTTATTATTTCAGTTATATGTAGCTATCATGGAGATAACAAATAAAAATAAATCGCTCTGCAAATTGATATGGAAAACCTCATTGATGGGACTACTCGGTCGGACAAGGTTGACCAAATGTTGTACATAAGAACTACTACATATGATTTATCGGCAAACACCGATTGAAATTGAAAATTTTTTTAATTATATGGAAAAAAGATTAGTGAATGCAATAAATAAAATTCTCAATGTCAGAATAGAAATAAGGATTTGTTGTACATATGTATATAGAAAGAAGTTTGATCGGCCAAGTAAGGCTTACGATAACGTTCGATGCAGGAGCAAAAGGATAATAAATACGTATTCGGAAAATAAAATCAAAAATTTATTCAAATTGATTTTAGTGGAGACCCAACAAATAGAAGCTGCCAAAATTTTAGATGTGACAGCAATTGCATCTCCGAAAATAATAACACGGATGGTGGAAACCATTCCAACGCCAAAGTATAGTAAACACTTTACTGTGGACGACGCCCTAGTACTCATTCTTAATATGGGCCTTTTTTTTAAATAAGTACGATATAAGGAAGGTGCTTAAAGAAAAAACTTGTCGGCTGTCTACATTCTGAAAATCCAAATGATCTATCATATCAGTGTTGGTTCAGAATTATTACTTGTGTCTTCGTCTCCATTGTCACTAGTAGCGATGAGTGTTGATGCTGTATTATGAAGAAGGTCTGACAAACCAATGACCTCGCTTCGATTATCCACTATTATCGGATATGGTAAAATGTCCGCTTTTCCTTTTTAACAATAACGTACTTGATGGCAAAGCCCCAATTTTTTCTTTAAACACCTTCCTTATATCGTATTTATTTCTAAAAAAAATGCCCAGATTAAGAATGAATGCTAGTGCGCCTTCCACCGTAAAATGTTTACTATACTTTGGCGTTGGAATGCTTTCCACCATCCGTGTTAATCATTTCGAAGATGCATTTGGTACCCTATATACAATTTTGGCAGCTTCTTTTGGTTGAGTCTTCGCTAAAATCAATTTGAATGAATCCTTGATTTCATTTTCCAAATACGTATTTATAAAGGCTTCTTGATTAATCATTTTGCTTCTGCATCGAACTTTATGGTAATCCTTACTTGCCGATCAAACTTCTTTCTATATACATATAACCAATCTTTATTTTTATTCTGGCATTTAGAAATTTATTTATTCCATCAATTATCTTTTTTTTTACACAATTTAAAACATTTTCAATTTCAATCGGTGTTTGCAGATAAACCATATGTAGTAGTTATTATGTACAACATTTGGTCAACCTTATCCGACCGAGTAGTCCCATCAGTGAGGGTTTCCCATATCAATTTGCAGAGCTATTTATTTTTAATTGTTATCTCCATGATAGCTATAACTGAAATAATAACATTGAACCCATCGCAACTTAAATGTACATACCTATTAGCGTTGCCATTCCTACGGCTTTTCGCGGGATTGTCCTGATTTTTTAAATTAAATCACGCGTACTGCGCGGGATTTACAAATCCCACTTTTTTCAAGTTTTATTTGATTATTTTTAATTTAACACCAGCAACTTTCAACTAATAAAGAATAAGTGCGTCTTAATAGATTCAAAGACTATAATTAACGCCGTATAGGTAGTAGACGACGAAATCGCCTAGGTACTGTAAATAGATATTATGTCTATATATTATTGTTAAAATACCTGCCAATGAATTCCACGTATGAATATATTTTTAAATTTTTGTTTGTTTTTCAAATTTAAATTTGTTAATTTTTAATTAATGTAAGAGAGAAGTGTGTTTATTTTTATATGCTTTGTAAAATTGTAACGAGTATATCACTCATACATGTATTTTTTATGAATTAATATTTAATATTTTTTTTACATTAATTAGATATTACTTAATTGCATTACACACATCCGAATGTAATAAATAAAAACTAAAACAAACAACAACAACAACACACTCAGTAACGATATTTAAACAAACACACAACAAAACACAGATACGTGTAATACTGCAAATAGCACACAAGTAACGAACAAACCATACAAAACATATGCAGGACAAGCATGGAACTCTCATTTAGTATAAAATATTATTTCTATAAGTATATCAAGTTTGGATACAATCGGGTCGATTCAAAGAAGCAGCGATGCCAATTTAGCGCCTTTCGCGCTAGTTGTAGCGCGTTTTAACTATGCCGAACGCGCTTTTTTTCGTCTTAGCGCGTTTAATTAAAAAAGCGCTAAATTAGCGCGTTTTGATTAAAGTCAAAAATATCATTTCAGTTTAATATCTTTTTACTTTTTTGTATAAATTTAACATTTGTCTAATATCCAAAATTTAACTTTTTGTTTAAATTCGTTAATGATTCAGATGTTGCAAATAAAATTCCCTTGACTGTGGTTAGAATTAAAAACGCATTTTAATATTGTAAATGGCAACTATTTTGAAATTTCACACTTAAAAATATGTACTCGTACTCGTGACCCAAAAAATTTATATACCTTATTAAGCATCTATTCTTTTTGTACTTCAAAAAGCATTTGAATCGCAACACTATTCGATAATTTATATATGTAAGTTGTTACAAAGTTTGACAAATAAAATTAAAATCAAAACTAAGAATTTCGAATATTTGGAAGGCAAGACTGATTCTGTATTAAATAATTTTAGATATTTAGGATATAATTTCGAAGAAGCAATTGCATAATCTGAAAAAGAGTTACTAAAAAATTAATTCTACTCGTAGTTACTAATACATACATCGACCATTATAAAAATTTAATTTAGCGCGTTTGAAAATAGCGCGTTTTGACTATAAATTGTTGATAATGCTGTAACTTAGCGCGTTCTAGCGCGTTTTGAGAAGGGGTATAGCGCGTTTGGGTTATAAATAGTTGGCATCGCTGCAAAGAAGACAAGAATTTGCCATTTGTGTGTTGTGAGAGTGTGATTAAGGGTGTTAAACGCGCTAAATTAAATTTTAATAAAGGTCGATGTATGTATTAGTAAATACGAGTACAATTAATTTTTTAGTAACTCATTTTCAGATTATGCAATATTGCTTCTTCGAAATTATATCCTAAATAACTAAAATCATTTAATAAAGAATCAGTCTCGCCTTTCAAATATATTTGAAATTCGTAGTTTTGATTTTATTTGTCAAACTTCGTAACAACTTATATAAATTGTCGAATAGTGTTGCGATTCAAATGCTTTTTGAAGTACAAAAAGAATAGATGCTTAAAAATTTATTTGCAACATCTCAATTATTAACGAATTTAAACAAAAAGTTAACTTTTGGATATTAGAAAAATGTTAAATTGATACAAAAAAGTAATAAGATATTGAACTGAAATGATATTTTTTACTTTAATCAAAACGCGCTAATTTAGCGCTTTATTTATTAAACGCGCTAAAGCGAAAAAAAGGGCGTTTGGCATAGTTAAAACGCGCTAAAACTAGCGCGAAAGGCGCTAAATTGGCATCGCTGGTGTTAAAGTGTGTCGTGGGTATATTGTATATCACCTTGCACAGCGGCTTCGGCTGACTGTTTCAGTCATAGCGGCTTCGGCTGACTGTTTCGTGACAGCGACTTCGGCTGAATGTTTCGTCACAGCAACTTCGGTTGACTGTTTTCCACAGCGGCTTCGGCTGACTGTTTTCCACATCGGCTTCGGATGACTGTTTTCCACAGCGGCTTCGGTTTACTGTTTCGCCACAGCGGCTTCGGCTGACTGTTTCGTCACAGCAATTTCGGTTGACTTTTTTCCACAGCGGCTTCGGTTGACTGTTTTCCACAGCGGCTTCGGCTGACTATTTCCCACAGCGGCTTCGACTGACTGTTTACTTTGTAAAATGTTATATAGATTTAAGCATAGTAAGCTAAGAAATATTGTACTTATTTTAATTATTAGTTATAAGAAAGATTGTACGTATATTAACAATTGGTTATGAAGGTAGAATAACGCCGATCATCCGACTCATCCCGAGTGTTACCGACCGATTTCCGACATCATCGCAGGTGCCAGCAATACCCCCGAGGTACCGTAACCGAAATTATAACCGATTGCTGCCACTGCCGTGACGAAGTAATTGCAAGGCTAATCAAGAGTGCCACCGACCGACTTCGGACATCATCGTAGGTGCCAGCAATATAGCGAAATACCGTAACCGTAATTATAACCGATTGCTGCCACTACCCTGACGAGGTAATTACAAGGTGTATCACGAGTGCCACCGACCGACTTCCGACATCATCGTAGGTGCCAACAATATCCCGAAATACCGTAACCGTAATTGTAACCGATTGCTGCCACTACCCTGACGAGGTAATTACAAGGTGTATCACGAGTGCCACCGACCGACTTCCGACATCAACGTAGGTGCCAGCAATGTCCCGAAATACCGTAACCGTAACTATAACCGATTGCTGCCACTACCCTGACGAGGATAACTCTAAAAAGGCGAATAACTCACGATTATCACCGATTGAATCTTATCTTCATTGTAGCTATTGTTATATTATATCTGATTTTATTCAAATTGTAAATAAAGATTAAAGTATATTTTGACCCTCAGAAAAGGTAAATAAATAGTGTTATTACTTAAAGTTTGTGGATCCGTAAGTAAATCGTGGACATATGGCTAAGCTATCCCAGCCGATGATAAAACCACGTTACAAAATGTTAATTTGTTTTAATAAATATATTCTTTAAAGTAGAAATATTTAGAAGTTTATTTTTGTACCGCGAAACTTTTGAAAATCCTGTGATTTTGGAATTTTTTTTAACTTGTACCGTTTTTTCGAAAAATAAAACTGGCAACCCTAATACCTATATGTATTTTACAAGCAACGGATACAAAAGTGATACAAATATTAGGTAAAAACATACCCATAATAGGGGTGTGCGCGCAGGTGCTATGCCCTTGTGGGTATATATACTGTCTGTATATTAGTTTTTATATGTTTGAGCGAAATTAAAGTAATTAATTACAAAAAATATTTAATACACCTTCAAGAGGTCATAAAAAATGTGATTTGTTTGTGTATACATTTTAAGACTGATATAATGGCAAAGGTATATTATTATTATATACCGTTGAATAGACAATTAAGTTTACTATTGTGATAACATAGAAAAAATTTAAAAACATTTCAAGTAAAGAAAATGATAAAAAAAATTTATGCAAAAATAAAAAATTTAGGAAATTTAATTTTGTAATCAAAATTGGATTTTAAATATTTGGAAAAGTATTGAAGGTATAAGAATTATTTTTTTTCAGTTTGCAAAACTAAATGTATACTATTGAAATAAATCAAAATATTTCCCAATATATAATTTTATGAAAAAAATTTTTGTTGGGAAAAATTGTATTAGAAAAATTTTATAATTTTTAGAAAATCACCTCTAAAACCTCTTCTCTCAGAAATAATCAAAGCTTTTATCAAGTACATAATCAGGTATGTGATTTCAAAACGATCATTTTGTAAAGGTGTGATGAATTCTGATCGATTTTGAGTATCATTTTTGAGCTTATATTAAACTACTGACTTGTAAAAAGTATACTAGAAGATAAAATATAAACCATATTATAGGGCTGTAAAAACAAACTTATCAAGATTGGCAGGAAAAGCTGTTAAAAAGAAGTTGTACGGCCTGGCCCACGATGTCACTAGACATCGTTCGATCGACAACTTGAATTGCAATCAACAATAACTTTAGAAAATTTGTTGTTGTTTGCAATATAAGTTGTCGATCGAACGACTTCTCGTGACATCGTGGGCCAGTCCGTTAAAATTATTGAAAAAAGACTATAGGAAACATATCACACCTTTTATCGTATAGAAATTGGTTTTGTGTCTAAATCCTTTTTCATCACATACCTGAATAATTTTTTTAAAATATTCCAAAAAAAATTAAGAATACTTTTTTCACAAAATGTACAAAATTTTCTCATAATTTTCAAAAATCCAAATTGCAAAATAATTCCTTGCTAAAATTTTTGAGATGTCAAACAAAAATTTTTTTTATATAAATTGTAATGAAGTTTTCTTTCAAAAACAACAAAACCAACTGATTTTTGCTAAATAATGAAGTTATGTACTAACAATTAAAAAAAGTCGGCCGAAAATTAAAAAAAAATATTTTCAGGTCAAATAACTTGGAAACTGTAAGAGATAAAATAGTGCTCTAAGCATGTTTTATTTTTTAACGCTGATTGTCTCGCTGAAAAAATTATTTAGATCGGTCCATATTTACAAAAGTTACAAGCTCCGAAAAAATTTCGATACCCGCAGTTTCCCAATTTGAGGCTTTTTGAAGTCGCCCTGTCTTATAAGAAATATACTTTCTCAAAACCTGAACACTGATTCTTTCCAAAACAGTTAGTTTCATCGAAACCGGTTCACTAGTTCAAAAGTTGCGGATTTTTTACCCCTTTTTATTTATTTCACGCCACTGTGCGTCGGCATTAGGAAAAAATAATTATGCATTGCCGTCACAACACTCAGTGGGAGATTTTGAAAAAAGTGGCAATAATTCTGCAGTTTCTAAACGAGCCGTCCGATTGTTATGAAATTTTATACAGCGTTTTGCAAGTAGATTTCTTTATCCATGAGCTAAAAAAAGATCTGCTATACGAGTATTTATCCAGTTTCGCTTACAGTTAAGGAAATATTCGAGAAAAAAAATTTAAATTTTGACTTTTTTACCATTCTTGTTCTACTGTTCTGCTAGTGGAGTAGTCAAATCTCGTTCGATTTCAAAAAGAAACTTAGTATGGGTTAAAAACAAAATGTTTAACATTTAGAAAAAGCGTTATTTACAAAATCTATGGAAAAATTACGAAAAATTGTAATGTAGGCTGCCTAAAAGAGCAAATTCATCCCAAAAACTGCAAGTTTTTGCACACAAAAATAAAGCTTGGAAAAAATATAAATGTAGCAGACCTTTGTTTAGCTCTTGGATAGAGAAATCCACTTGCAAAAAATCTTTTTTGTCAGTTAAAAAACATCAGCTTGGCATCAGTTTGAATTTTTCATTAACCGCGGTCGCCCACTTTCGGGGCTTGTGGCCTCGCACCCTTTTGAGATATACAGTCCAAAATCCAGACTTAAGATCGGCGAGACCTCTTTCAATGCGGTATGAAATTTCATAACAATCGGACGGCTCGTTTATAAACTGTAGAATTATTTCCACTTTTTTTTATCAAAATCCCCCACTGTGCGGCATTAGGAAAAATTAATTTTCACAATTTTCCCGTTGGTATTAGGAGAAATCATTTTCACAATTTCTGCGTTGGTATTAATAGAAATCATTTTCAAGATTTTCCCGTCGGCATATACATACATATACATACTTATGAAATCTTAATCTTATGAAGCCCCTTAATCCACAGCCAAAAAAAAAAATTTCCCGTTCACACAATTAATGTAACCCCAAAAAATCACCGGTTCACACAAAGTTAATGTAAACAAAAAACATCAAAGCGCCGCCGAAAACACAATTTCTCAAATTTCACACAAATTTCCAAGAATTTTAAAATTTTCTAATTTTAATTACCCATATTCCACAATTTTAATTGGGGCCCAATTGGCAGTTCACTACTACTAATGTTACACATAACGTGCCTGGCGCATAGATTGTACAGACTAGCAGTTTTTATTTTTAAAATGTAAACACGTTAGAATCCAGCTGTAAAGTCAGAATTAGTTTTTAATTTCTGTTCTGTTTCGAATCAGCTGACTCTTGTTTGTTTATAGAAATGTGATAAAAGTTGTTAGTTTTTCTGTTTCGTTCAGTTTTGTTTCGGTGCAACCTGTGATAATCAAAAAATTGTTAAGTAATTGTAAGTGACAGCATTAATTAAATAAAACCATTTTGAAATAAATTGTGATTATGCTTTTAGATTTAAAAAAATTTTAAATTTTTTTAAAAGAAAAACATAAAATTTTTTTGAAACTTAATAATGTACGATGCAAAAGTCATCACTTAAGTGGATAACTGCGACTCTTCTGGTGAGAAATAACTGATACGTTACTACAGAAAAAGTAAGTTCTCAAATTTAGAAGCAGAACGGCACAGCACAACAGCAGCTGAAAATAAAGACTAATGAAACTCTAAAGCTGTATTTCTTAAGGTAAAAAATCACAGCATTATTTGTGATTTTGTATTTTACAGGCCCCTTCTCGAAACAATCTTTTCAAATCAATGTTTCCGATCTTAAAACAAGCTCTATCCTCTTGTGTCAGTCGATGGAGAACATGGGATAAAACTACAATATATTATTGCGACAATTTTAAGAAAGTCTCTGAAGTTTTAACAAATCAGATAAGTTGAAAAAAGTTTTAGATCGAAATACCGGATTACATGCATTAATTAAAATAAGAAATAATATATTTTTTAATGAAAGTGGAGCAGATGAAAATATTGAAAACTTCTCTCCATCTGAAGTAATGGCATTTGAGTTTGCTCCAATTATATCTTGCGATGTCGAACGAGTGTTTTCCATTTATTCAACCGTTCTATCCTATAATAGGAGATCATTTATTTTTGACAACTTCAAGAAACATGTTATTTTACTGTGCAATTAAAATTTAATAAAATAAATTCTTCTTAAATAACATTTAATTTTTTTGCCAGTTTTGCCATTTTCGTTCCAATTATTATACTTTTTCGTGCCACTTTGCCAGTCATTTTGAACAATTTTTCGTGCCACAAAAAACTTGCCCTGATGATGGTTGTTTAAGGGTTCCTTTAAGACTAATTTGCTCTTTAAATTTTTAAAGTGGTATGTCCTGATCTTTAAAATATCTATACTATCATCTCTATTCCATACTTCTTTTTAGCACTCTATCTCTCTCTATCCCATTTCTGTCTATAACTATCTCTTTCTGTCTATCACTATCCCCCACTTATTCACTATTTCACCATAAATATTTTCGATTATCCTTCTTGAAGTCATCATCGCTACTTTTAATATCCTTTCCAGTTAAACATTCAAAGTGACAAGAACTAAATAAATAAATGGATTCCACAACAAATCTAATTTTAAAATTTAATTCTCTAAACAATAACTGCCGTATTCATAAAAAATGTTAGGTTTATTACAGGTTTATTTGACAAATTTCCCATAGAAATACGTCAAATAAGGGCATAATAAACATTCAATATTTTTTATGAATACGGCAGTAAAACTTTAATCCACATAAAGGAGCTTGAAACATCAATGAAATATACTATTTGAAATGCGATACGTGTAACAACAAAATATGGACCAACACTAAAAGTTGAAATAGAAAACCACATAATGTTTCTGCCTAAAGATCTCTCCAGCGGATCATATCGCTTAAGTAGAGAAGGTGAATAAAATAAATTCCCAATATCCTATTTGGCAATAAAATACATACATATATTAATTCTGTATTTTAAATTACAAATAAAAAGACATTTTATAAAATATATATGTTTGGGTTTTTATTAAATATTTTCAGTTATTTCATAAAGACATTTAAGACATAAATGACCATAGGTAAATGTATTAAAATTCTGATGTTGATTATAATTGTATTTTATATTTGTACTAAGATTTTTGACTACTTCCGAAGGAGGTTGTAAGTTTCAAAGCTGTCGAAATATTATTTTTCATTGTTGTTTTTATAATATGCTACTAGGGTGATGGATTATTCGACTTTTTCCAGAAACCGGTTTTCGAATAGTTCGAATATTTGAAATTATGAAAAACCCGGTTTCGGTTTTTACAATTCAGGAAAAACAGGTTCACCGAATAGTTCGAATATTTGAAATTATGAAAAACCCGGTTTCGGTTTTTACAATTCAGTAAGTAAGAAAATTATACAAAAGTTTCGATTTTAAATTCCTGTATTAAAAAGGAAGAGTTCATTAGTAAATACTACAAGGCAGTTATGGACTCACCTAAATAGAAAAGGTACGGATTACCTAATTTCGAAGAATAGGAAACAAATCTCGATTCTAGAATCCGTGTTAACCGGACACTGTCTCATAGGTAGGCATGCACAAAGGCTAAGGGTTGAACACAACGACTTTTCCCGTAGCTGCCAAGATATCGATGAAGAGGAAAGCATAGAAAATTTTCTTTGTCACTGTCCTGGACTTGCAGGAAAGAGAATGGCCACAATGGGCGCTCTTGAATTCAGGGAACTTTCTGACGTTGCTAGTGTTGAACTTCAACGTATTAGTAGCTTTATACTGAGCTCTGGATGGTTCTACGGTGGGGACTCCGCATAAGCAGAGTCTCCCTGGTATCACAATGAACCAAAACGGTCTAAGTGAGTCCGGCTTTCTGACTGCCACCCCTACCTAAACTACCCTAACCTTAGTAAATACTATAAAACATACCATATGTGACCTGCTCCACGAAAAGGGACCTCTGCGCCGAAAAGAAGTTATTGAGAAAAACGCGTTTAAAAAAAGCGCGCGTGTTTTACGCATGGTTATGCAACTCTTTCTTTTTTCGGCGCAGAGGTCCCTTTTCGTGGAGCAGGTCACATATACTTAAATATATCACATATATGTATATATGATTGGCATCATTGATTTAAAAGTTTGAAGAAGTGAAAAATTTTTTGTCATTCTTTAAATTAATTTTTATATATAAAATAAACCTTTTTATTATTGAAACAATGTAAATAAAAGTTAAAAGAATCTTGCTTTTTACTCGATTCGATTATTGGAAGTTGTACCCATGATACAATAATATAAAGGTACAACCATTCTCTCTTTTTGTCGCCATATTAACCTTCTGACGTATATGCCGACTGTTTTTTACTCTCAAACATAATGCTACCGTATTGATTTGTAAAATCCGAGCTTTTTGTTTACTTTTTTGACTGTTATGCTTTTTCAATTACAAAAATTTTTTTAAATAAAAATATTGAAAAATTTCTCACTTTTGCATTAAAAGTTATTAAATAGATATTAATATACATGTGTATATAATAAAAATTAGTGATTTGTGGAAAAAAAATAAATATTGAGCAATGAGATGCATATACCCCAATTGCAGTAATACCAAGCAAAGGCACGAATGTCACGTTTTTTCAATTTCCTTCAATTCCATAAATGAGGCAGAAATGGATAGAAGCGTGCAATATAGATGATGGTTTGCTACCAAAAAATCCTTTCGTTTATTCTGTTCACTTCCGTCAAGAGCATATGAATGTAAAAAATCATTGCACCCGTTTGAGCCTAAGTGCAATTCCTCTTCAAAGGTAACTGCGATGTTAAATGCATGCATTAAGTTATTATAACATTATTGTTGTCCACACGTACAATTTCACATTCTGGGAGTCTACTTCGTATTTCGAAACGAAAGAAACTGCTTTCGAATTTGAATGTAATTAACATTGTTCTACTAAACTATCCATCATTTAATAAGTACTTTTCCACGTGGTCTACTCCGTAACTAAAAATTAAAGAAAATACAACTGCTTTGGAAAGTGAATGTTAATATTATGTAAGGTTAAGAAGTGTGGTGCTACAACACACCTCCAATCGTATACCCAGTTGGTTCCATTCTGAATCAATACTATGCAAACTCGAAAGTATTTTCGTTCGCTTTGAATTACAGAATAAACACCCTGGTATTTACATCCTGTATAAGTTCATGTAATGCAAATAACACTTTGTATGCATGTATGTATCCTTTTTGCATTATTTTTATATAAAGACGTGATAATAAATATGCAATTACCCAGCAAAAAAAAACTGGACATTATCCTAAAAACATGGCAAGTAGTTTTTAGGATAATTGCAAAATTTATTCACTCGATTACAAAATTTGCCAAGTATTTTTACTGGCTTACAAAACCATAAAAGAAATAAATATTAATTTTACTAATTTCTTATTTTTAAATAAAATAAATTGAGGTAAAGGTAATTTAAAAATAGATACCTCCAGTAAATATTTTTTTTGTCTTACGCCTTGTAAAAATCATTTAGTTGGTAATCAAATTCTTTTACCAAAAATTCTAAATTCGAAAGTGGATTACCTATTTTAAAATTTCTACTGGGTACATAAAAATGTTAGCTATTCGGTAAAGCTCGGTAAAAATTGCGAACACAGAACTTTGGTCGAACACCATTTTTGGACGAACCCGAACGTTCGATCGGACACTATTACATTCTTTTAAAATGTCTAATGTAAAAATATTTTTAGTCTGCAAAGTACAGTTTCTCAAAAGCAGACAAAGGCTCAAGACCCGCAAGAAACATATGTATGAACGGTATTTAGAGCACCTAAATATATTGTGTATATTGGGAAATAATTTATTTAATAAATTAAGGGACATATTAGGGACTACTGGTGTCTCAAGAAAAATTTTAAGAAAGTCTTTTACTAGTATCGGTACTCAAACTGAGTAAGTTTCTCTTCCTATTTTAAAATAATTAGTTTAAGATCTTTGTACGTATTAAGCTTATTCATTTATTTTGTTATTGTATAAAAGCGTTTCACTCGAAGATTATCGCATTAATAATGAATTATTCGATAGCGAAATTTCTAAGTTAAAGGAAAGAGTTGCCATGTTGAAATACCAATTAAATATAAGAAATAGCAATACAAAGCTCGTTAGTTCAGATTTAGAACAAGGTGTACCGAGTACATCAAAAAGGTATGATATAAAAGAAGTTTCGTTTGCAACTTCCTTGTACTCAGCAGGACCACGCTGCGGCTTAAAGGATTTGTGTTGCCGTCACCAACAACCTTACGACGATGGGCATCTAAGCTGTCATTTGAGCCTGGAGTTTTATACCAAGCTCTTTCTTATATGAGCTCCGTGGATTTTCCGATCGAGAGCAAATTATGTGTTCTATCTTTCGATGAAATGAAATGTAGGGAAGAATGGGCATATGATCGTAAATTTGATATCATAATCGAACCAAAGAGAATGGTGCAAGTTGCAATGATCATAGCAGAACTTTACAAAATTGGTTTAACTGTTGTTGCAGCAGTTAGCGATTTGGGAACTGAGAATCAACAGTTGTGGAAAAGCTTGGATATATCAGCTAAAACCCCGTATTTTACACATCCTTCAGATAAAAACAAGTCAGTTTTTGTTTTTTCTGATGTACCACATCTAATTAAACTTTTACGCAACCACTTTGTTGATGATGGATTCTTGTATGAGAGAACAAGTCTGAAAAATGCATCGTTGAAGAACTGCTGAATTATTGCGATTCAGATTTAAATATAACCAAAAGTTTCTCGTTAGAAATGCTGAATTTAAAAGCTGCTGGTATGTATATTTGCGAATTTTTTTATATAAGAAGCATACAAACTTCAAAATATTTGATATTTTCTTTTTGTTAGCAAGACAAAAAGTTAAATGCGCCACCAAATTATTTTCGCACACCATTTCTTCTGCCTTAAAACGATATGCACAATTGGGAATATGCAGTAACGCTGAACTGTTTCTGAAATGTGCAGAACTGTTCCAAATTATCAACGATTGGTTTGATGTTTTTAACATTAACACAATACAGAGAGACGCAGGATCACTTAGCAAAGCATATGGCCTTTCTCTCTCGCAGCAAGACCTTGCCTTGGAATAAATGAGTGATGTGGTTTCAAACTTGTTCCCAGTCCGACTTGTTGGAAGACTACTTCCATTTCAACGAGGAATTTTACAAAATAATAGTGCGCTACCACAATTTTACAAATACCTCCAAATTCATTATAATATGAAGTTTATTTTGACTGGAAAACTGAACCAAGACTGTTTGGAAAACTTTTTCAGTGCGATCCGTTCAAAGGGAGGCTTACATGACCATCCGTCACCAATTGAATTCAAATACCGATTACGGTCATATATCTTAGGTATTATCAAACTTGTTGACGTATTAATTGAACAATTTCAATACAAAGAATATATTGTTATATGATTGTACTCTAATTTTCTTATATTACATTGATTCTATAGGTCGCAATGAGTATATTTTATCAACTAGGACCAATGTCATGGAAACAGATGATAATTTAATTGAGTTACAAGAAATTCAAGCAGATAAAACACTGACGGAAGATTTATTTAAAGCGTTGAATGAAATAACGATAACGGCAGAAGAAGAACTTGAGGCAAATATATTAATGATAATAATATTATATACTTCTAATTTGTTTTTTTAAATGTACATATGTACATATGTATACATATAGATTCTGGAAGATCAAGAGAGTGAAGCATTTGTAGAAAACTTAAGTCAATTAAATGATATCGAGTTTGACGGGCTTGAAAATTTCGCAGGCTATTTAATAAATAAAATGGGATTAACAAAATTTGGATTCAAGACTCATGAAGAAAATTATCAAAATTATACATACGTTAACTTGCTATCAGAGGGCGGTCTCTTCAAGCCTAACCCCCCGTTGTCACATGCCAGTAATTACTTACAAGTAGTGTATATATATTACTAACGAAAATCAGGAGAAATGTAAAAAAAAACCCAAAAATTTTTCGAGTGGCTACACAGCACAGTGCAAGTTAATTTTTAAAATGTCGTCAGCAATTAAAGTTCTGGCAAAATTGGAGTTAGTACAGTGTTGCCAAGTATTCAATATTTTACTTTAATTGATTGTGAATATATTTCTTTCATTAAAACATGAAATTTATGATCAAACTTAGCTGTAAAAATAGCCTTTGTGTAATTTCTCAATATCATATTTATATATACAAAAAATTAGCTATAATATTAACCAAATTAATGAAATAACTCGTTACTCGGCAACACTGTTTTTCGTTTTGTCACTTTACTTGCGACAAATGTAAAAATTTACTTGCTACAAAATTTCATTGCAAGCTGACTTGCAAGTGGCAAAAGTGTGGCAGTGTTAGTAAAAAATGTGAGTGTATTGAGTTTTTTTCACTTGCGCTTGCATGTGACAACGGAGGGTAATAATGACAAATTATATTAAAAATCTTATTACTAATGCTAAATTAATGTTAGAAGAAAAAATTGTTAAACGTTTCTTTTTGGGTAGAACATATTTTAGAATACGATTTTTAAATAAACAGTTAAAGGAAAATAAAACATGTAATGCAAGAAAAAAATTAAAAAAACTATAACATGAACTTTATTACATATTGTATCACAATTATGTAATCATACCCTATTGTAATGTTAAAAATCAGACTGCATAAATAAATATAAGCCACATTGCGCCATTAAAACTGCTTTAGAACTATTTTTTCGATTTTCAGACTTCAGTCTAAAAGAGATGTTAACAAGACTTAATTATCCCTAACATGTTAGATATTCTTTTGCTAGTCTTAAAAAACTGCAATTAACAAGAAATTAAATGACCTGTATTTCTCAAGATGTTTTTTTTAATTATTATTAAATTTTTATTACTACGAGTAGTAGTGCTGACTTATCATCTTTAGCGTCATCATCATTGCAGAGTAAATAAAGAAAAGCGTATGTTTGGGATTTTAAAGTTTTAATAACATAAGTTCAAACATTTTCAAAACCTCAGAAGAAAATGGATGATATGTATGTTCAAAATAGGTGTACAGGATTTTTACAAACATGAGGTTCTACGATGGCAGACACACAGATACCAAGGGTAACAAAAAAAGTGAAACAAAAACCGTATAAGAACAAGGATATTTTGTGCTAATTAAGGCCGTGAAGAAGAGAATTATTAGAGCGAAGCCGTTTAAAATAAGCACATGTGATTCAAATGTTGCAAATTCATGTTTGAACAATTTTTAAAATATCTTCAGAGCATAAACCATTATATGAATTATTCAAAACCATAAATCACACATTTCCAAACACATTCCTAAAAAAAAGTTCCCCGTAACTTCGTGTGGCAACGTTTTCCTCTCTCTTTACAAAAAAACAGAAATCAAATATTTGTGATAAAAGTCAAAATTAATTTTATACGTCAAATCATGATACAATAATATAAAGGTACAACCACATTTGACGTATAAAATAAATTGTGACTTTTGCCCCATATATTTGATAACTGTTTTTTTGTAAACAGAGAGGAAAGCGCTGCCACACCGAAAGTACAAGGAACTTTTATTTTAGGAATGTTTGTTGAAAATTTGAAATTTGTGATTTTGAATAGTAAATGTATGTAATTGTCTATGTTCTGAACTTATTTTATTAATAGCATTTTTTAAGTTAACCCATTGTTCAGGTAAATATGCGATATGTCGAATAGTGACTTCCTTGAATAAAGATTTTTTGAATATCTTTTCTAAAGCCTTTGATGGAGAAAATCTTTAAACAGAAAATCTGTAATGCGACTAAATAAAAAATATCCAACCTGTTAAGCCATTATATGTACATATATTCGAAATAATTGTATTTTGTTTTCCATAAACATTCTGCCTTATCGTGGTTGGCGTATTTCAAATACGACTACGGCTGTTTGGTAATAGATTAAAGAAAAACTGTTGAAGTCTTTTTTAATCTATTACCAAACAGTCGTAGTCATATTTGATATACGCCAACCACGATAAGGCAGAGTATTTCCATGTACATAAATATGTATGTACATATGTATGTTACTGCATGCCAGCACAACTATGAGCAGCGATTTTCTTCTATTCTACATTTTCAATAATATTGACATCACGATAACCGTTCTGGGTAAGTTTAATTGCACCTGGCCTGGTTTCACGAACTTAGTGGGCTCCTATCGAAATAAACTCACAAGACTAACTTGAAACCATCCAACCCTTGGCGGCGCCATCTTCTCTTTAGAGATATCCTCTGTGCAGCAGTTAAGATGCTGAGCAATAAGTTCACTGCCAGTGTGTGTAGATAAACCGACACCACGTCGAAAATCTCTCCTTAATACCTCGCTGTTCACAAGTTCTCCATTGTGTGCCAACGCCATGGCACCACACAATGTTGCAACGCCTCTAAACCCAGACATCACATGAGCAATTTCAATTTGTGTTGGCCAATCTTCACAAACAATTGCTCGAAAGACTAAACACTTACATACATATGTATGTGTTGTACCGCATACTTCCGTACCGCACATCACTGTTGCTTCTGTTTTGTTTCTTCGGAAAACATTGAGCCCTATCTTGGTAGTGCAGCTATTGTATTATATGCAGCTCAGTCCAATTTTTTTATTAGAAAAGTTTTTCTTTTTAATTTTTAAATTAATAAAACAAAAAGTCAAAAAATAAACAAAAAGCTCGGATTTTACAAATGAATACGGTAGCATACTTTTTGAGAGTAAAAAATAATTGGCATAAGCGTCAGAAGGTTAATATGGCGACAAAAAGAGAGAATGGTTTTACCTTTATATTATTGTATCATGCGTCAAATGTGGTTGTACCTTTATATTATTGTATCATGGTTGTACCTGTTGAAAATAAATATATAAAGTGCATTTCGCTGCGTCTGTGTTGATGTGTACTACTCATATTGGTTTCTATTTGGGTAATTGTCAATGCGCTGAAAACTTGTTGTATATACATAGCTGCTGATGTGCAGTTGGTCCAATTGCCCATTTGAGAGAGTAATTTGATGTTTGGCCACAAAAAGACAGTTCTGATTTGTCTATATTGCTGTATCATTGCGCGGTTTTTGTTATTGGGCTGTCAGCTGTTCGATACATACATATGTATTAGAGTTCGACCGATTAATCGGCTTCGGCTTCGGCCTTCGGCCAAAAATTGGTAATCGGCCAACATTCGGCCTATGGCAAAAATCGGCCGATTAGCCGAAGCCGAATATTTTTCATTCCAAGCTTGAAAAATAACATTATTTTTGGTCGTTGCTCGCCGACAGTTTCTATTGTGTTTAACGTTTTGAAAGGTTTGCTTTGAAATACAACCCTGTTGCTTTCTATTTTCTTTTACTTGGACGTTCTTGTGAGTGATCATATGAAAAAGCAATCTAGAAATTGCAAAATAGTTTTATTTTTCTTGTTATGTATCCAATAGGTATTACAGCTATTTCAGTGATCTCAAAAAAGCAAACTTTTTTCTTAATTCATATAAAACAAGTATCATTTTTAAAATTTAAAACATTCGGCTTCGGTTTTGGCCGAAGTTTAGGATTTTAGCCGAAGTTCACTAAAGTTAAATGAATAATAAACGTTCTCTGCATTTAACTTCACCTGATAATTCCACAATAGCTATCAGTAAAAACCATGATACAATAATATAAAGGTACAACCACATTTGACGTATAAAATTAATTGTGACTTTTATCACAAATATTTGATTTCTGTTTTTTTGTAAAGAGAGAGGAAAACGTTGCCACACGAATTTACGGGGAACTTTTTTTAAGCGTGTTTTTGGAAATGTGTAATTTATGGTTTTGAATAATTCATATAATAACCAGTATTTTGTTTGATGTTGGAGAAAAATATTTGCTGGAGGTATCTATTTTTAAATTACCTTTACCTTTTAGCAGTTTTATTTTTTAGAAAAAAAGTTTATAAAACCCACCTAAATTAATTTATATTTTTAAATATACATATTTTAAAAATTAAATGTTTTTTTTACAAAGTTTAACAAAAGAATGAAAATTATTTAAGTGACAATTATAAAAATGAAAATGTATATCATTTTTAAATATACTTATCAAGTACATACATTTTTTTTTTTTTTTTTTCATATACATATTTATTTATTGTATCTTCAAAAATGAACTAACAATAAGTAATCAAATCTTAAATCTAAATATAATTATTAGGCCCGACCAATATCGGACATAAGCTTAGTGATAGTTATAAATAATACATAAGTAGTGATAATCAAAAAGAAGTATTTTTAAGCAGTCCCATCTGGAGTGTTGGGTATAAGAGCCCTTGTGTCTCTCTTTTTTAAGCGGATGTGTCCAGTAAAGCTCAAAATATTACGGGCAAGCGGATTAGGATGTGACTCGAGTTTAGTTAAATATTTGCCTGCGTATTTTGCAATTTCTTCACTCACTAGTGGCATATTTAAATCACGATGAATATTTGAATTTTTAACGTACCATGGAGCAGATGTTATCAAACGTAAAATTTTGTTTTGCCTTCGTTGGATTCTCTCGACATTTGAAGCTGAAGCAGTGCCCCACAGCTGAATTCCATAGCACCATATTGGCTTCAAAAGCGACTTGTATATCAAGAGTTTGCAGTCTAGGTTGAGTGTTGAATTTCTGCCAATTAACCAATATATTTGAGTCAATTTAAGTTTCATTTGGGTTAACTTAGAGTCAATATGATATTTCCATGTAAGCCTTCGATCAAGGTGTATGCCAAGGTATTTGACTTGAGAATGTTGAGGAATATTTTGATTGTTGATTCGAATGGGGGAACAGGTATCTTTTCTTAGGGTAAACGTTATATGAACACACTTTTGTTCATTGACTCTAATTCTCCATAAGTTCAACCATATTTCAAGCTGGGTAATGTGTGCTTGGAGATTGCGGGATGCCTCATCAGGATTTTTGTGAATACTCAAACAGGCTGTATCATCGGCAAATGTAGAAGTGTGGATGTTATTGCTCACAGGCATATCACAAGTAAATATTAGATACAAGACTGGCCCCAGAATACTACCCTGTGGCACACCAGAAGATATAGATTCGGGTACACTCATGAAGTCTCCTTCCACAACAGTAAACTTTCTATCGAGAATATAACTTTCCAAAAGCTTTTGTATATTTATTGGTAGGTATGTCTTCAATTTTAAAACTAGGCCTTTGTGCCATACTTTGTCAAATGCCTGAGAAACATCAATAAAAAGGGCAGAACAATACTTCTTTTCTTCAAAAGTCCTCCTTATAATTTGAACCAATCTATGCGTTTGCTCAATAGTGCTATGCTGACTTCTAAAGCCAAATTGATGGTCCGGAATGCACCCAGTATCAGCTAAAATTGTGGACAATTTAGTCATGAGCAGCTTTTCGAAAAGCTTTGAAATTGTTGAAAGTAAGCTTATAGGCCTATATGACTCAGCCTTGGTAAGATCTTTGCCTGGCTTTGGAATCATTTTAATCTTGGCAAGTTTCCAGTTATGTGGAAAATACTGCATTCGTAAAATGGCATTAAAAATAAATAGCAAAATTCTTATTGCAATATGAGGCAAGTTCATCAGAATCTTGTTACTAATGCCATCAATACCTGGAGCTTTCTTAGGGTCGAGTTCAGCAACTATTTTTTGTAGTTCATGCATCTTAAACCTTAAGGGACGAGGGGGTAGAGAGACTACACTCGGTAAATCGGCAGCACCCGTACATGAATTGGGAGTGAATACAGATTTTAAATGCTCAGAAAATAAGTTACCTTTCTCACTATCGCTTCTTGCCCAGCCTCCAGTCGAAGTACGCAATGGTGATTTGAGATCAACGGGTCTTTTAAGATTTCTAGTAGCGCGCCATAAAGAGTAATTAGATGTTGACGTTACATCAAGACCTTCTAAGTACTTTTCCAGTAATGCAGTCTTTTCCGACGATAGCAGCTCTTTGAGTCGTTTAGTACATTCTTTAAGTCTGATTTTATTTAGGGGTGATCGGTGTTGTTGCCATTCTCTTCTAGCTCTCCTTTTTTCACATACGAGACGTTCAATATCCGTAGAATAAATTCTATTAAAGCCAGTCTGCGGATAGGAAGTAGTGGCATGTTCAGCAGCCTGTTTAATATATTCGGTAAGATTGGCAATATTAAATTCAATATCATCAGGTGATCTTAGCTGAATGTTTTCTACGCAGTGACTACTAATATATTTTTTGAATCCTAGCCAGTTGACCCTATTAATCGTTTTCGCATATGAGTTAGTTAAATCACTCCTTAGTGGGTTGAAGATTGTAACTATTGTGGGAGAGTGATCGGAGGACAGATCTACAGAGCCCTCTACGTGAATTAAGTCCCTATGGATATTTTTCGTGACGCCAAAATCTATAACATCTGGAATTTTTCTTACGTCAGTAGGCCAGTAAGTAGGCTCCCCACTCGAAATGATATCTAAGCCCATTTTTGAAATTGTATTAAACAACGCTCTACCTCTAGGTGTAACAAGACGCGAGCCCCAGTACGTATGTTTTGCATTGTAGTCACCAGCTGCCACGAAACAAGATCCAAGCGATTTGTAGAACTTCTCATACTGATCTTCGGTAACTGAAAATCTGGGAGGTGAGTAAATTGATGATATCACGAAATTCGAACAAAAATTTTCTACGAAAATATTCGTAGCTTGCATATATTCTTCACTAACGTTCTCAAGGATATAGTGCTTGAGTCTTGACTTAATTAGAATTGCTGATCCACCGCATGCTCTCCCTCTCGGGTCCTTTGAATCATATAGAGTGTAACCATTTATCTTAAAGCAGCTTCTCGAAGTCAAGTGAGTCTCAGAGACCATCATTATATCAATATTTTTTTCCGTGAGGAAGTGCTCAAGCTCATTTTTATGTTGGCGAATGCCGTTTGCGTTCCAGAAACATAATTTTAACGTGTTCATGGTTTGTTGACTAATGCTTGAAGCAGAGTATTCTGCATTCTCAGCATTTCTTGCATCATGCTAGTCATATTTGTTGTAAAGTTGTTTATAGTTAGCACCAGATTCTCAATAGTAGCTTCAAGACGACTAAAGTTAAAGCTAGAGTTTGCATTCGTTGAATTACTTGGCGGTGGAACATTTTGTGTGGGAATAGAACTAGTCTTAGCAGCATCGGCATACGATACACGTGAAGTTACTAGTTGGCTAGTTTGAGGAAGAGTGGCGGAGTAAGCATTTGCTGATTGAACTGGAGCTAATTTAGATTTTTGACCCATAGCCTGTTTAACGAAAGAATATACACGGCATCCTCTGTAATTAGCGGTGTGATTTTCTCCACAATTACTGCATTTTTTTTCAGCTTGTACTTTTGGCTTGGTACAGTTAGCAGTACCATGCAATTCACCGCAGATAACACAAACTGTAGGTAATTTGCAGTAGGTTTTTGTGTGGCCATATTCTTGGCAATTATGGCACTGTACGGGACCTGAACGCTTACGTGGCTCTTCAACTGTGATTTTTCGGTGTAAAAGGTATTTTAGACTATAAATTGGGTGCGTCTCATTTTTTTTAACTGTTTATCATTCGGCTCCAGTTCAACACGAAATAGAGGCTGGGGAATCTTCTCTCTATTGATTATATTGGTAACATTTTTTACCTTAAATCCTTGTTCGATAAGTGCACATTTTACTTCTTCAGGCTCAACATATGAATCTATGCCCTTTAATACTATTTGTAGGCCTTTAGCACTCTTAAGTTGATATGTATAAAAATTTGTTTTATTTTTTTCAAACTCACTAACAATTTTTCGGAAATCTTTTTCATCATATATTTGGATTTTAGTTTCATCAATATTACCTCGTTTAATTGGAATGATGTGAAAAGTATTTTCACCAATGGTCGACAGTAGATTTTTTAGAAGCGCGTTTGAATTTTTTTCTCTCAGATAAATAGGTGGTGGCTTGAAAGACTTTTGCGATGATGCGGCGGGCTTGTCGTTTTTGTCTTGCAATAATGAAAAACGATTTTGACGATTGATAGAAGATGTGCTGTTATCCCTAGACATCTTTGGGGCGGATCCAATTTTAGTAGAATTTGGGCTTCGCCCGCGCTTTAAAATGGTTATATATCTGTCCATTCCTACTTGTACCTTTGGTTTTGTACTACTGTTGTCTTCAGTAACAACTTGTTTAATTGTTGACCACGAGTCGGAAGTGGATGATATCGCTGAGTTAAATGTAGAAGTACTAGGCAATAATGTCAACGATTCACTAGTTGGCATTGGACAAAGCGAAGTTGATCGCTGACGAAACTGTGGTTTTGTCGTTAGAAAAAGTCTATTATCAGATTTTTGATTTTTATTAAGAGCTTCAGAACTCACAGCAAGATTATTATCAGATTTTTTATTTTTATTGTTATCATTATGGGCATCAAAACTCACAGTAAAATAGGCATTTCTGCCGTTAGAACTCACTTCACTATTTTTTTCCTCTGGGGTACTCATAAAGAGTATTCCTCAAGGGTATTTTGTATGTTTTTTTGTTTACGGTTTTTTTTTGTTTTTGTTATTTCTATATGTAAAAATATTATCAAAGCAAAAAAATGCTTATTTATCAAAGTTAATATGTACTACGAATATTTTTTGTATGCTTTTTTTTGTTTAGTTTGTATATAAGAAAAATTCCGCTATTACGTCTGTTCACTATGAAGGTACAACGAGAACTCGAAGTACATACATTTAAAGTAAATTTGTTTCACTACACTACATCCCTTCCAGCAATAGCGATACTTTTCGAATAGATGCCTTAGGTAAAGGTTTTTTAATAAAAATCTCAATATTGCTGATGTTTTCGTTTTCAATAAAAGCTGGTTTTAAACGATCAATAGTAACAGTATCTTCTTTGTTGTAGAAACGAATTCTGAAGTATTTCCTTTTTCGTTCTACTACTTTAAAAGGACCATTATATTTACATGAAAGTGGTGGATGAGTAGCGTCATTTCTTATCCAAACATAATCAGAATTTAGTAAATCTTTATTTATGAAAGGTTTTTCTGTATTATGGTTTGAAGCTTTTTGAGGTTGGAAATTGTCAACAACTTGTTTTAATTTATATAGAAAATCACTACAATTGTTAGTTTCAGATGATTGTTCAAAAAATTCTCCTGGAAGATGTATTGATTCGCCATATAGCATTTCTGCAGCTGAAGCTTTAATGTCTTCTTTAAATGCAGTTCTAATACCAAGTAAAACAGAAGATAATACTTTTGTCCATTGAATATTATTTTGACAAGCGAGAGCACTTTTAAGAGTTCTGTGCAAACGTTCAATCATACCATTGGTTTGGGGATGAAATGATGTTGTATGTTGGCATTTTGCTCCGATAAATTTGCAAAAGTCGTGAAATTGTTTTGATGTGAATTGTCGGCCTCTGTAACAAATAATTTTATTAGGACATCCATATCTTGCACACCAGTTTTCATAAAAAGATCTGCATATTGTTTCAGACGTAATATCTTGCAGTGGTATAGGTTCAGGCCATCTTGAAAATCAATCTATTATTGTGAAAATATATCTATATCCTTCTGAAGGTGGTAGGGGACCAACGATATCGATGTGTACTTACTTATTTTATATTGCTCCAATGGAGAGTTAGTGTGCTTTGTAATTTTACATTTTTGGCACATTTGACAAAGCTTTGACCATTTATTACAGTCTTTATTCATACCTGGCAAAACAAAACGATCTCCGATAAGTTTTCTTGTAGCTCGGCTACCAGGGTGAGAGAGATTATGTAATAAATCAAATGCTGATTTTCTAAAAGCTTTTGGAAGATATGGCCTAGCTTTACCTAGCGAAGTATCACAGTATATTGCAATATTAGAACTAGGAATTATTGCTTGTTGTAACTTAAGACCACATACGGAGGTTATAAGTTTTTGCAGTTCTTCATCAGAATTCTGAGCATCTGCAAGTTTAACATAATCAATAGCATTGATTTCATTTATTCTAGATAGAGCATCTGCGACGATATTCGCTTCACCAGATATATGCATTATTCTAGTTGTAAATTGTTCAATAAAATCCAAGTGACGATATTGACGTGGTGAAGCTTTATTTGGATTTTGGTTGAAAGCATACGTTAAAGGTTTATGGTCTGTGTAAAGTGTAAAATCTCGACCTTCAAGCATATACCGGAAATGCTTAATAGAAACATAGGCTGCTAAAAGTTCTCGATCGTAAGTACTATACTTAACTTCAGTCGGACTTAACTTCTTTGAATAAAAAGCTAGAGGTTGCCATTTTATGTTCAATTACCGCACCAATTGCGAAATCGGATGCGTCTACTTTTAAAGCAAGTTCAGCATCTTCAACAGGATGTGCAAGAAGAGTAGCATTGGATATGTCTTCTTTACACTTGATAAACGCTTTTTCAGCTTCATTCGTCCAAATAACTAGGCGTTTGTTCTTTTTTTAGCGCCTTTCATATAGTTGTTTAAGGGAGCTTGAAACTTTGCAGCATTTGGAATAAATCGTCGATAGAAGTTAATCATGCAAATAAATCTTCTTAATTCCATGATAGTTCGTGGTTTTTTGTAGTCTAAAATTGTTTGAACTTTTGAAGATACTGGTGTACTGCCAAATTCATTTATATGGAATCCCAGAAAATCGATTTCATTAGAACCAAATTCACATTTGGCAGGGTTAATAACTATACCGTATTCTTGAAAACGTGATAATACTGTTCTTAGATGTTCTAAATGTTCTTTTTCAGTTTTTGAAGCAATTAAAACATCGTCAATGTACACAAATAACAAAATCTAGTCCTCGAAGTATATCATCCATCAAACGTTGAAAGCTCTGCGCCGAATTCCTAAGTCCGAACGGCATTCGTAAGAATTCGTAAAGACCAAAAGGTGTTGTTATGGCTGTTTTACAAATATCATCAGGGTGCATCAATATTTGATGATATGCACGCACCAAATCGAGCTTTGTGTAAAACTTACAGCCATGAAGTGCAGTAGTATAATTTGTGATGAATGGAATAGGATACCTATCAGGAACTGTTATTTTATTTAAAAATCTGTAGTCACCGCAAGGTCTCCAATGACCGTTTTTTTGAAACCATATGTAATGGATTAGACCAGTTGCTCTTAGATGGACGTATAATGTTATTGTCTAACATGAATTGAAATTCCATTTTAGCAATGTTAAGCCTTTTACTATCTAACGGTCTTGTCTTTGCATAAACAGGAGAACCCACCGTTTCAATACGATGAAAAATGTTTTGCTTTGTATGTCGGAATGACATGGAAACATTATGAACTTCAGGAAATTCCTTTAAGAGTTTCTCATATAATGATTTATCTTTCAAAATAGTAGAAATACCAAGGGAGGGTTTGTTTGTTAAACATGCATTAGAAAATAAAATTGTTGTTCCATCAACTAGTCTTTTATTTTTTAAATCTGGTAATACATTAAAGTGATTTAAAAAATCTGAACCAATAATGCATTTAGTAACATCAGCAACTACGAATAACCATGAAAATGTTCTTCTTAGTCCAAGTGATAATTGTAATATGACTGTGCCAAACGTTTTAATTGAAGTGCCGTTTGCGGCGAAAAGTGTGTTAGTAAAATTAGAATTGTTAACTTTTATCCGATAATGTTTGGGAATCACGGAAATGTCGGCTCCAGTATCTATGAGGAAAACTTTTTTTGAGAGTGGATCTTGAATAAAGAGGCGGCTTGAGTTTGTAATACTATCATCGGTTGCCTCACTTTCCGATGTCAAAATTAGTTTTTTTGGATAAGAGCACGTATTGGTACATTTTGTTGCTTTATCTTCAAACTTGTTGTGATACCAGCAATAATTTGAATTGACTTCTCTTGACTTTGATCTTGATTTACGTCTATGTGGCGTTTTGCTTCGACTACGATTTTGATTAAAATTTTTAAAACACCTTTCCAAAGCATCAATTCTGGAAAAAATTATTGATTCGTTGCTAACATCAATATTTGAAATTGTTGTTGGCTGTGTCATATCCATATTTTTATCGGCTTGAGTTGCTAATTTGTTAACATCTTGTTGTTCACTTATTGCAAGAATTGCTCGTACATTTTCAGGCAATTGCTCGAGGAAAATATATCGTATTACCTTTTCTCCAACTTGACCTTGCCCTAAGTTTTGGATAGTGCGCAAAAATTGTGAAGGCTTTTGATCACCTAAAACTTGACCAAAAAAGTCGTTTGAGTTTACGTTCATCGGATTCAGAGAATAAGTTAATAATTCTTGATTTGAGTGTCTCATATCTATTTCCGGATTGATTACTATACAGCAGATCACTTACAAGATCAAGTGTACCTGGATCTATATTTGCTACTAAATGACGAAATTTAGTTTCATCTGACGTAATTCCTTGCAAACTGAATATAGTTTCTACTTGAAAAACCCACACTTTGGGGTTTTTTGCCAAAAAGGAGGAAATTTTATAGTTGAGGCTGCATCAATTTGTATATTTGATGATAGATGATTACTTTGATTTGGAATATCTCTGTCTATCTGAAGTATTGCAGATTCCAGTGAATTTGCATTTAAAGTACCTGAATTGTGCGAGGTTTCAGCTCCATGTGACGGTGAGTGGAATAAAGCCATGGTTTTGTTCTTTGCGGGGTCACCAATTTTAATAGTTTTATTCTTTAGAAAAAAAGTTTATAAAACGCAACTAAATTAATTTATATTTTTAAATATACATATTTTAAAAATTAAATATTTTTTTACAAAGCTTAACAAAAGAATGAAAATTATTTAAGTGACAATTATAAAAATGAAAATGTATATCCTTTTTAAATATACTTATCAAGTACATAAATTTAAAGTAAATTTGTTTCACTACAACCTCAATTTATTTTATTTAAAAATAAGAAATTAGTAAAATTAGTATTTATTTCTTTTATGGTTTTGAATGAATAAATTTTGCAATTAAAAAGTAAGTTATTATATGGCAAGTAGTTTTTAGGATAATGTCAAGTTTTTTTTGCTGGGTAATTACATATTTATTATCACGTCTTTATATAAAAATAATGCAAAAAGAATACATACATGCATACAAAGTGTTATTTGCATTACATGAACTTATACCAGGGTGTTTATTCTGTAATTCAAAGCGAACGAAAATACTTTCGAGTTTGCATAGTATTGATTCAGAATGGAACCAACTGGGTATACGATTGGAGGTGTGTTGTAGCACCACACTTCTTAACCTTACATAATATTAACATTCACTTTCCAAAGCAGTTGTATTTTCTTTAATTTTTAGTTACGGAGTAGACCACGTGGAAAAGTACTTATTAAATGATGGATAGTTTAGTAGAACAATGTTAATTACATTCAAATTCGAAAGCATTTTCTTTCGTTTCGAAATACGGAGTAGACTCCCAGAATGTGAAATTGTACGTGTGGACAACAATAATGTTATAATAACTTTTCAAGAGGATTTGCACTTAGGCTCAAACGAGTGCAATGCTTTTTTACATTCATATGCTCTTGACGGAAGTGAACAGAACAAACGAAAGGATTTTTTGGTCGCAAACTATCATCTATATTGCACGCTTCTATCCATTTCTGCCGCATATATGGAATTGAAGGAAATTGAAAAACTTGACATTCGTGCCTTTGCTTGAATGCTTGGTATTACTGCAATTGGGGTATATGCATCTCATTGCTCAATATTTATTTTTTTTCCACAAATCACTAATTTTTATTATATACACATGTATATTAATATCTATTTAATAACTTTTAATGCAAAAGTGAGAAATTTTTCAATATTTTTATTTTAAAACATTTTTTTTTAATTAAAAGAGCATAAAGCCTGATACTCTGTTCACAATTCCGTGCGAAATGCTGTCAAACTACATATAAAAGTATTTGGTATGAAATATTTGCGAAATAAATTCGCAAGAGTAGTACTCTGTTCTTGGTGTGAAAAACACGGAAAATCATGTCTTTCCATGCAAAATTAATCTGGCATCATTTTAGTTTAGCTGCGAAACAACATGAGCAGTACTTTTTTCGCACGGAATTTTAACAATCTTGCATACTTTCAAGCAATAAAAGCGAGAAATTTATTTAAAAAACCGCGAGTTGGGCTACATTTAGTACATGTCAAAATTTTCACGCGAAATAACGAATGGCACTGAAAATTTTTCAGAACTTCGAACAGAGTACCATGCTTAACAGTCAAAAAAGTAAACAAAAAGCTCGGATTTTACAAATGAATACGGTAGCATTATTTTTGAGAGTAACACTGCAATTACACATGCCACTAGTGGCATGCAATTGTTGTATACGTATTATCAACGAAAAATTGTTCGAAATAGTCGAATCTCTTGCCATTTGCTTGACTGTTTACACATGCCATTGCAAGTTCATTTTAAAAATGTCGGCGAAGAGAACATTTGTATAGTTCTCAAGTAAAAAAATTGCTCCCATTTTGTTTATAGAGTTACCGAGTTCATCATATAAGCACATGTTTAGGGACATGGTTAATATTTAATATTATAAGTATTATTTTTATAATATTAATCCTCTATAATTAACAAACTTACATTTTTTATGCGCAGTACAATAAATAAAACACAATAATACATATAAAAAGTTAAAACTTTAATTTAAATTTCACATTAATCCAATAAATGTGCATCAAATGCTTAACACGGTAACACTTTTCTTCGTTTTGACATTCAATGGCATGCAACTGCCAAATTTTCACTGGCATGCAAATTTTGCTGCCACTGGAGCTGCCATTGCGAAAAATTTGAGTGTGTTAGTGAAAAATCGTGAGTGTATTGAGTTTTTCGAAATGGCATGCCACTATAGTGGCATGTGTAAATGGTATGTAAAAAACAGTCGGAATATACGTCAGAAGCACGGTTGCCAGAAATGCAGATTTATCTGGATTTTGCAGATTTTTACCCTCCAAAAACATGAAATCCAGATTTGAAGATTTTTGGGCTAAAAACGCAGATTTTTCAACTCCAATTATAGTGCAATCTATTTTACATTTTTCCTAATACTGATACTACTTCTTGTTTGTTTTATGTGTGAACGACTCATAGTTTAGAGAGTTAAAATTTTTGAACTTAGGAAACATCGTAGAGAATATATTATTTTCTCTTCAAGACTTTGCAAAGTAAACTTTGCGTGTGGAAAATTGGCGGCTTTTCCTCATCAGTAGACTTCAACAGGCAGCTAATTGTAAAAAGGTAACCGCAAATATGCAATTGTATGTTTTTTCTTGTATCACGTGTTAATGCGGGAACAAGATATTTATCCGTTTCAGAGCTTTTTATGAATTTTGGCATCGATTTGTTAGTGCATATTTTTGCATATTTTACCCTTTAAAGCATGTTTATGCATATATCAGTTTTACATGCATATTTTTAGCATATTTTCGAATTTTTAGAGCATAATTTATTTAAGCTTTTGGGGCATATTTTGATACTTTATAAAATTTTTTTATTTTAACCCACTTGGCATTACAATCCTTTTAAAAGGACACCCCATTCCGGGAAAAAATTATATAAAATTTTTTTTCGAGAAACTTATTAAAATTTAATTTTCAAAATAAAGAAAAGATTTTTCCTTCGCTATCTGGGTTTTGCTATTTGTGACGGATTCTGTCCGAGTAAACGTTGAAGGAACATTGTCAATGTATAAAAGTTAATTTAGATGAGACAGAAAATATTTTTATTTTAAATTCTAGGTCAATATTTTGTTATTTATTGCAATAAAAATTATAAATAAAAATCTTGTCTTATTTTTCCAAAAAGTTCTAAAGCCTTACTTCTGATATCGTGATCTTTGAAGTTAAATTCTTATGCATTCAATAAAAATTAATTTGTATTATTTGTTTTAGTAAAAATTTGTATGGTAATTTTGTTTTAACGTGCACTTCAAATTTAGTTATTTTTTGTTAATATTGTTTCCTTTTTTGTTTGTTTATTTTTTAGTTTTATTTTATATGCAAATGTTGTTGAATTTTTGATTAAAAATATATTTTCATTTACAAATAAACCAATATATTCTATTTTTAAGAGCATATTTTTTTACTTTTAAGTGCATATTTTCAAGTTTTTAGTGCATATTGAATGCGCATAAAGCACTTTTTTTAAAGCATATTTCTGGTTTCTCTGGTAATGAGAAATTAAATATTTATTCAAAATCGAAAATGTTAGCTTGGAAAGATTTTTGCTTGAAGCTTTTAAGCTTATTCTGCCGTATTCATAAAAAAAATAGATTTAGTTTACGAAAGCTTTACAAAATTATTTTTTCTTTGTTAAACGTTTTGTAACCCAAAATAATACAGGGTGTTTTTTTAGAGGTATAGAACTTCGAATTGAAATAAAACACAAGAAAATCGTTTTAATGTCCATCAATTTGGCTTTATTGGAAGGATAATTTTATGCCACTAATGTTTAAATATGATTTCGGGCATGTGGCCGCCGCGGCTGGCTCGAATAAAGCCAATTCTACAGGTCCAATTTTCAACCACTTTTTCGAGCATATGGGGCCGTATGTTGGCAATAACGCCACGAATGTTGGCTTCCAAGTCCCCTAACGTTTCTGGTTTGTTGGCATAGACGAGCGACTTCACATATCCCCAAAGAAAATAATCCAATGGTGTCAAATCACACGATCTTGGTGGCCAATTGACAGGTCCATTCCGCGAAATTATGCGCTCATCGAATGTTTCCTTCAATAAATCGATTGTGACGTGCGCTGTGTGGCATGTAGCGCCGTCTTGTTGGAACCACAACTCATCCACATTCAAAATCTTCCATAAAGTTGATGGACAAAGCTCCAATTGCTGTGCACGGTGGCGAATCGATTCATTCGGGTCCTCTTCAACACTTTGCTCTACAGCGGCAATTGTTTCTTCGGTGCGCACTGTTCGACGTCTCTGCGGATGCGTATTATCACATAAAGTAAACGTAGTGCGAAAACAATCCATGGTTAACCGAATTAATTGGACGATTATGTCGACCATAAAATGGACGGAGCTTGCGGTAAACTTCGCGAACTGAACCATTATTTTCGAAATAAATTTGCACGATTTGCAAGCGTTGTTCTTTTGTCAACCTGTTCATGATGAAATGGCAAACCAAACTAAATATTAATCACTTGACAGCTGACAAAATGGCCGCCAGTTAAAAAAGTGATGCCAACTTAAAGTTCTATACCTCAATAAAAAACACCCATTATTTATGAATATTACCTATTAGCAATATTACCTATTTTGTCCTATTACGCTTGTGTACGTAATTCTTAATAACATATTTTGATAGTCATTCTATAAAAATATATATGTTGCACATGTACATCCATATTTATGTAAATTGTTTTAATAAAATATAAAAAAAAATTGTTTAAAAAATTGCTTTAAAGATTTTTTGAAGATTTTAAAAATTTAATGCAGATTTTGCAGATTTTTCCGTGAAAAATTGTTGAATTATGCAGATTTTATCCTCAGAAATTCTGGCAACACTGGTCAGAAGGTTAATATGGAGACAAAAAGAGAGAATGGTTGTACCTTTATATTATTGTATCATGGTAAAAACTATTTTCATAGCCTAATTACATATGTCGCTGAAATTATGTTTGTTCCCAAAGACTGCGCTGGGTTCCGAAATTTGCGACTAAATATGGTGAAAATCTTGCTTCGATGTCGGCGTGTGTTGATTTGCGCTCAACTGCTTCTATTGATGACTTGGTTAATTTACATACGAGCAAGGTCAAACAGGCGGCGTCTAATAAAGCGAATAAGCGTTTTTTGAACCAAAACAGAAATGGTTCGATTGGAGTTGCTCGCGTTCTCGCACTCACATGTTAAAAAAGTTAAGAGTATTTAGAAAATGTCACAATTAACAAAGCCCGCTATCTCAAAGCCAGATCTGCTTACCTGAGGACGTGCAATAACAAAAAACTATAAATGTACAATAATAACTTAGAGAAACTAAATGGGGTGAACTCGAGCAGTGAATGGTGGAAGCTATCAAACTCTTTGAGGGTTCGACCGAACATGATTAAAGGTACTTTAAATGCGGAAGAGTTTTTTGCCCATTTCAATAACCTATTATCGATTAATGATAATATAAATCCAATATCTTGGTTTTTACCATGCTTCAATGATCCATTTTTAGACTCTCCGATTGAATTTTGTGAAATATCATATGTACTAAAGTCATTAAAACATAAGAAATCTCCAGGTGAGGAGACATAATATTTTTGCACGAGAAAATTCCGTCCAGCTTTCGCAAATCTATTTTATTACTTGTATTTAAAAACGGTAATCCTAAACTTCCATCAAATTATCGTGGTAGAGAGATATACACCATTTGCAAAATCTTTAACATACTTCTACTAAACAGACTTACTGAATGGTTGGATAATAATTATATTTTGAGCGAATATCAAGCCGGGTTTAGGAAACATTATTTTACGGTTGATAATATTTTCAATCTTGTAAATATCGTAAATTTAAACAAATATAATGGTAATAACACATATGCGTTTTATGTGGATTTCTCGTGCGCATTCGATACAATACCAAGAAATTCGTTATTTTATAAACTATCGAGATTGTGACTTTCATCTAAAATAATATGAATCTTGCAGAGTTCCTTTTTCAATACTGAGTGAGTAGTGTAGTAATGGGGGCCTGCGACATGTTTTGGGAATTCAAAACCGGGAAAAATCAAAAAGGGTGGCAACCCTGTTTCAAATGGGGGGATTTTGGGGATTTTCATGCTCAGATTTTCTTGGCTGTGTGTGTGTGAGTTTGATTCTTTGTGGATGTGTATGTGTGTATACTTGTGTATACAGCTTTTGTTGGTATTGTAGAGAAGCGTTGTGCTTACAGTGTATGTATGTATATGTGGGTGCGTGTGAGTGTGTATGTATGAGTATGTGTTTTTGTAGTTACTTGTATGTTTGATGGTGTCCAATACTGTTGTTGTAGTGGCAGACAATCATTATACCCAGTAGGAAATGTCGATGGTGAAAATGTGCTGACTAGATTTTGACTAGTCATCAGTACTAGTCTATAATTATCCCCCATACAATACTTTGAACCCCTACTAATAAAAATACAATTCACTAGGTAGTGACTACATAGTTCTTATGGGGTCATGAGACATACTAACCAGACAGTTATTTACTGGTACATTTCTATAATTTACGTACATACAAATGTATGTATATTGACAAGTTATTGTCAATTCCTCCTCTGTCCTTCTTTTATACTGACGGATAGAAGAAAAATTATTATACCAAAATTGTTACTAGAATTTTAGTGTTGACACAAAGACACTTGCTACCAGTCTGACTGCAGGGTAGTAACAAGGGATCTGTGTATTTGTGTGTATGTAGTGATTGTTATTTGATAGGCTTTGGGTAGCTGTTTTGAGTTATCGTTGGTATGCTTATGTAGGGTTATTGTATTGCATTTATGTTTGCGATCTCTGGGGAAATAATCTAATAGCTGCAGAGAGTGGCAACCCTGTTGTACATGGAAGTGGATAGGGAATGTATTTGGTAATGTATCTATATGTTGCTGTATTAATGTATGTGATCGTATCTATTTTTACTTTGAAGAATATCATTGCTTGTGTGTATTGTTTAGCCTTCGAGAGTTTTTCATATATATTTACAAATAAATGTGTATATGTTTTCTAGGCTATTGACGTTGTTATTCTTATGTAGATAGAAAATATTGTGTTGGCATAGGTTTTATATGTACAAGTGAATTTCAGATGTTAAATGTTTTGAATCAAATCAGATTGATAAGTAGATTTTTTTAATAGGGTAATGATATGTTTATTTCAGTATATAGGAAATAGCTTTTGGAGACATACACCAAAACTTATAGAAGCATCTACTTTTACGTGTCCCGATTTTTCTCGTACCTTTGTATTACAAACTGATGCTAGTGATTTTATTCTGGGTGTTGCTGTGTATATGAATTTCATCATATATCGTAATACCATCAGATAAATTAGATTTGACATCTACTACACGATTATCATATGAATTATGGGAATTTGTATGTGTGTGTGTGTATGTGAGTATGTATGTATGTATGTATGTATGTATGTGTGTGTGTGTGCGTCTGTGTGTATGAATTTCATAATATTATAAAATTTCATTATGTATGTTTGTGTTTGTGTATTACGTCATCACTTTTTTGTGTGTCATGTCAGACATTTGGTAGTATAAAATATTAGCATATATGTATGTATGTAGGTATCAGAACTTTTTTTTTTTTATCCTAGTATGTTTTTATACTTATTTTGCTTTATATTTTGTCATGCTTAAAATTGTCCAGCTTTAAAGTCTCCCTGTGTGAAATTTGTTTATATTAGAGATTTTGTTTATTTAACTACGTCCGACTTCTTTGGCTGAACTTCTTTTCATACGATCATGGGAATTTATAGTTTCTCTGTCCATAATAAGTTCGTTTAGCTTTGGTATATGCTTTGAATGTAAGTGTGATTGTTAAGATCTAATAAATACTTGAGTATTGATAAGAAATTTGATATTATGTGTGCATATGTATGTACATATCTACAAATTGATTTTATGTATGTATGTATGTACATATAAATATGTGTTTGACTCCGTGCTTGAATACATTTTTTTGTTGTTGTTGTAAATATTCGCCTGGTTTTTATGTATAGATGTGAAATATCTTCATAGTTTTTTTATTTGAATTTAAAAAACGTTTTAATTTTTATCTGTATTTACTTAAAAGTGTGTGAGGATTTTCTGTTTTAAGTAAAACTGAATTCCTTAAGATACATACTTTAGAGTAATAGTAACTATAATAGAAATATTTCCTTTATTTAATTTACATTTGTTTAAAGTTGATGCAGCCTAATAGTCATTCTTAGAAATGTTTTGATATAAAAATTTTTTCCAGCCGTAGGCTTTTTCACCACCTTTTACATTTATTTTAGAACATCTTGCGTTGGCTTTTATAAAATTGCAAACGCTTTGAAATGAAACTGATCCAGCAGTCCAGCTTAGGTGATGATAGTTTTTTGTTAGTCAGCTTGCTTCTTTTTTTTTTATTTAATTTTTTTTTTGTTGATAAACATTTAAAATCAAAAGGGAGTTTTATATTGAAATTATTATATTCTTAATTGTTGAAAACAATCACTTCTTCTTTTCCGAAGAAATTATTTGAATTACTTTTGAAACCTTACGCGACTATAAAAATTATGTTATTTTTCATATTGCTTAATTTATAAGACTTTTAGAATTTGACATTTGATGGCTATATATTCTAGTATATGATCATGAATAAGAATACAGTAAGCTGATTTCTTTGCTTACAATTTCAAATTAAAATTTTATTCAATTGTCCCGCTATTGAATAAAAGGAGCTTTTATCTTAAACTCTGGTACAGTTATATATAGTAGCTTTGTTGAAATCTTAGATACATATAATATGTAGATTAAAATAACGTTTATTTATAAATTTTATTTTAAGATCAGCATCATATGGATATGCAACTGAACTTAAATGTACTTTTAAATTAGTTAATTCATAATGAACAATCTTATTTTCTTCTTGAATAGCGATCAACAGAAAAGGAAATCGTTTTCTTACAATTTCGGTCTAACCTCTCAACTGGTCCTCTAGTATACAATATGACTTTGTATGTCAGCATTTCTGTCTCCTCTTTGTTAGCGTTATGGATAATTCAATTTTAAACTTTTTATTCTTCAAATTGTGTTACTTCATACTGATAATATCTTTAAGTACATTAATAAGGTACGATTATATGTTTATTTTATGAAGGGTGAGCGCCTATGGCTTTTATTTGATGTTCTGGATGAAGCGTTTTTTTTTCCTCATTTAATTAAAGTTTAGCGTATTGCGTTTATATTTCTAATATATTTAAGTGAGCTTTTTGTACCTGTCAGACAGAGTGTACGTATCAGTTGCTCAGTCAGTCTCTCTTTTTATTAATTTTTTCTTCTAATGTCTCACTACTATTTTTCAGATTGTACTACTTGAAATAGAGAGTATTTGTATAATTTTTAAATGGATGTGTAGAGAAATTAGTTTATATAAAAAGAAATACATGTTTAATAATAAACTATTCTAGAAAATCGACCCCAAATAAGACAGTTACCTCCATCATCAATTCATGATCGGTGTTTTCATTAAGTATCAGAAACATTAGAATATCTATGTTTGGGGGAATTTTTACCTCATGTGCTTTTACAAGAGGTTTGCTGGTTTACCCCTTAGTTATTGTTGTTAAAGTAGGCTGGGTTGTATCGCATTCAGATCTAATGATTTCTCACTTAGAAAAGATCCTCATCACCATCAATCATACCTGTATACAATTCATTCATGAGTGGAGTTGATCCAGATACAATTGTTGTCTACAAATTAATGATTAGAAAATAGCTTTCTCATCACCTTCTAACAAGTTTAATATTTTGCTAGCATGCATGCTTTAGCATGCTTCTATCGATAGTGACGCGAGAGTCCGACATTTAGTGCTGTTTTAATTAAAAATCTATAATATTAGAGTTACGAGTTCACTCTTTTGAATTTTTAACAAAGTAGATACATATCTATTTCATTTACCACAAAGTCTTAAAATTTCTTTCCTTATAAAAGTATGACGTGAGGAATTTTTTTACATTATACATGCTTCGGCATGCTTCGGCATGCTTCCAATATTTTTTTCAGTAAATTTAGTTCATACTCATACAGATACAGATATAAAGTAAGATCTGTTTACATTACATTTTACAATTTATGCATGCTTCAGCATGATTCTAGTTGAAGTCTGTATTTATTTAGTAAGTTTGTTTGATACCCATTCATACACATGTACATTCATAAAGATTGGAGATCACAGTCCAATTTTCTTAGTTTATCTAGAAATGAACAGAGTGAATATCTATTATAATAACCCTATTCACATTTTAAAATTTTGTGTGCTACAGCTTTCGAAATGGAAAATGTACAGCTTTTACTATAAAAAGTGATAATATGATGTGCTGAATATTTTGAACTCTTAAGTTTTCACAATATTTCATACAGACCATCAAGTTTAGAGAATTCCAGTACATTAAGCTAATAATCTTCCCTGAGACCTAACATTCCTAATCAATCCTTCAAAAAAAAAAAAAACAATACAAACTAGATTTTTCCTTTTTAATTTTATTTATATTTTCATTAAATTTCATCATTTTTTACATCTTCAAATTACTGTATACTGTATTTTGCACCTTTTTCTCAATCGTAGAGTTAACTTTAATCACAAATATTTTAGTTTTCCGGTTAAATGAACTTTTCTATTTCATGCACTAAGTAAATCCTTATATATCTATATCAATCCACTTATATGAACCATTAATTCCAAATTCTTAACACATAATTCCTCTTAATGATCTATTAATTTATTCTACTATTGATGCTTTCATATTAAGTAGTTTTTAATCTTCTATTTATGCATGAATTTTACAATATTTATTAAAAAATTCTTTACCATCATCTATTTGTAAGTTTCTTGGTACTCGTACCATTTCAAAAATATTTTCCATTGACTAGTTTTTCTCGAGTGCAGTTTTTATTTTCAGCGGCACTGACCATATAAACATTAAGAATGTGTCAGTTACAGTCTACAAAAATCAATAATTTCTATTTTCTCTAGAATAGCTACCCACTTCACCTAAATTAGCTCCATAAAAGATCATCTATTCCATTCATTACATCACTACAATACACAAACAATTTTATAAATTTATTATGGATTACGTTTACTAAATTTCTTTTAAGGACATTGAGTTGTTTTACAGTTTTTTGGCGAGTCTTGTAATCTACTTGATGTATTTTCAGATATTTATACTAAAATGTAGTTAATTTTCCAATCTATAAATTTTATCGCTCAGCTGTTCAATTTCTTTTTCAGAAGATAATTTAGTTTTTAGAATTTATTTTTCCATTTTATACCTATCTTATATATGTAATTTTATATCACTTTGTAGTCCATCAATTTGCATTGGAATATATCCTTGAATTATATTAATGCCTTAAGCTTTATTATTAATTCATCCTTTAGTTTGTCGATTTGAGTTTCCAGAAACAATTTACTGATAACATTGTTCTCCGTCAGTGAACGATGATGAATATGTATGCATGCATTAGTAGATATTATATATTTTATTAAGTTTTCAAATTAAAATTTGTAATAGTTTTTAGATGTTTTATCAATCATTAAAGAAAATAAACCCACTTTTAAACCCCATATTTGACCATCAAATTGTATTTTATCTTCATACAGTTTTAGATTTCTATCACCAAATTTCCATTCATTACTGAAATCTTTAGGTGAGCCATAGTTTGTATCTATTTCATTTCATACTTCCAAGACTGATAAATCAGTATAAATGTCTTCGGAATTGGAAGTCTGTGAGTGAAAATCACCTTCATTATCGTCATCACCATTTTCAGTATCAACATCATTAAATAAGATGGTATTATCAAATATTGTTCCTAATGCTAGGTTCTTTGGTGTACTTGTCTCTATCTTGACTGATGGGTTTTCAGGCGTTAAACTTGTATTATTTTCAACTTCTGTCTTCATTTTATTTTCTTCTTTAATGGGAATTCTTTTAATTTTTTTAGAACTATTTATGAATTCTTTCAGTGGTTCTGTTATAGGTTTAAATGTATCTCTTAGTTGTTCACGTGTATCTATTTCACCAGTTTTTATACTACGAAGCTTTTTCTTCAAGACATTTCTTGTCAACACCAACTGTTTTAAGATTTTCTCATCCATGTTTAATAAATAAAAGGTATCAGCTATTAGATCAGGTATCAGCTATTAGATCAGCTTATTAGCACCTGGTCTGGTTTTCAGATCAGCATTTCAGGACCTGGTCTGGTTTTCAGATCAGCTTTTCAGGACCTGGTCTGGTTTTCAGATCAGCTTTTTAGGACCTGGTCTGGTTTTCAGATCAGCTTTTCAGGACCTGGTCTGGTTTTCAGATCAGCTTTTCAGGACCTGGTCTGGTTTTCAGATCAGCTTTTCAGGACCTGGTCTGGTTTTCAGATCAGCTTTTCAGGACCTGGTCTGGTTTTCAGATCAGCTTTTCAGGACCTGGTCTGGTTTTCAGATCAGCTTTTCAGGACCTGGTATGGTTTTCAGATCAGCTTTTCAGGACCTGGTCTGGTTTTCAGATCAGCTTTTCAGGACCTGGTCTGGTTTTCAGATCAGCTTTTCAGGACCTGGTCTGGTTTTCAGATCAGCTTTTCAGGACCTAATCTGGTTTTCAGATCAGCTTTCAGGACCTGGTCTGGTTTTTAGATCAGCTTATCAGGACCTGGTCTGGTTTTGAGATCAGCTTATCAGGAGATGGTCTGGTTTTCAGATCAGATTATCTGATTCAGATTGAGTTATCAGTTTACAAGTAGCTAGTCATTTATAACATTTATATGAATGAAGTTTCAGGTCAGATGAAATAACTAAAGTCAATCCTTTATGAGCAGTAATTTATATAGTTATTAAATAGTCAAATTGTTTTCTAATACGAACATCATTTAATTTATCATCAAAAATCCATATTTATCCTTCCAACACTATACAAATTTCTTGAAACTTTTCAAAATTCATATTACTGACAACATGATCCCCATATACGAGCTTAATATTTTTCTCATCTTGCTTAAACTTTATAATAACATTTTCATTGTCTCTTGTTAAATGCTTACAGCCGTATTCATAAAAATTTTAAACAGCATTTTGAATGTTGTTTAACCAAAATTCACTAAAATTGTATTCGACAAGAATTTTAGCTTAAAAAACGTTTTTTTATTTAAACCTTGTGTAAATCACCAAATCTTAAAAATTAGCTGCACCCATACTTAAAATAATTTTGAGTTGACATCGTTGTAATTTTGCTTCATTTTAATTTGCATTTTTAACTTTGCCTATATGTATGTATGTATGCATGTATGTATGTATGTATTTATGTATGTATTAGGAATTATACTAGAAGTTGGGCACAAGTAGAATGAGTCATCATTCTTCTGTCGCCCCATACAAAAATATACACGTACATATGTATGTATATTATTCTGCTTTGCACATGCAGCATCAGCAAATATCATACTTGAAATTCTTTAAGCTTCAATACGTCAAAAAAAAAATAAATGTATAATATACTATTCTTTTAATTATGAAATTAACTTCTTCAGATAATCATATTCGACTTGATATAGATAATTTTGGTATAAATATATGTTTTTAAACCTGAGATAGTAGTAGGGAACTGCCACTCCTGCGTAGATTAAAATTTTAAAGTCCGACAAAGGACCCCCACAAATTATTCCCATAGACAGACAGACATCAACAAATTTTTCGTCGGCTTTAGAAACATTTTATTTTCACGTTTTTCCCGTCCACATTATGAAAAATCAATTTCATGATTTTCCGTTGGCATTACGAAAAATCATTTTCATGATTTTCCCGTAGACATTACAAAAATATTTATTTCCACGTTTTACCCGACAGATTTACATAAATATTTATTTTCACGTTTTTACAATCCACCTTACGAAAAATCATTTTCACATAAAACGGACTTATTGATCCACCCTCGTATGTACTAAAGAAAAGAAAAAACAAAACAAAAAAGTTAATATAAACAAACAAAACCCCTTATGTAAACAAAAAATTCCTTATGTAAACAAAAAGTTGGACGGACTTATTGACCCACCCTCGTAGGGTATCAAATTTCACAAATTTCCAAGAATTTTAAAATTTTAAAATTTTAATTACCCAAATTTTAAAATTTTGTACTGAAATTCTCAAATTTCAAATTTTAATTACCCAAATTTCACAATTTTAATCGGCGCCAGGACCGGCAGTTCACTACTACTATCTCAGGTTTAAAAACATATATTTATACCAAAATTATCTATATCAAGTCGAATATGATTATCTGAAGAAGTTAATTTCATAATTAAAAGAATAGTATATTATACATTTATTTTTTTTTTGACGTATTGAAGCTTAAAGAATTTCAAGTATGATATTTGCTGATGCTGCATGTGCAAAGCAGAATAATATACATACATATGTACGTGTATATTTTTGTATGGGGCGACAGAAGAATGATGACTCATTCTACTTGTGCCCAACTTCTAGTATAATTCCTAATACATACATAAATACATACATACATACATGCATACATACATACATATAGGCAAAGTTAAAAATGCAAATTAAAATGAAGCAAAATTACAACGATGTCAACTCAAAATTATTTTAAGTATGGGTGCAGCTAATTTTTAAGATTTGGTGATTTACACAAGGTTTAAATAAAAAAACGTTTTTTAAGCTAAAATTCTTGTCGAATACAATTTTAGTGAATTTTGGTTAAACAACATTCAAAATGCTGTTTAAAATTTTTATGAATACGGCTGTAAGCATTTAACAAGAGACAATGAAAATGTTATTATAAAGTTTAAGCAAGATGAGAAAAATATTAAGCTCGTATATGGGGATCATGTTGTCAGTAATATGAATTTTGAAAAGTTTCAAGAAATTTGTATAGTGTTGGAAGGATAAATATGGATTTTTGATGATAAATTAAATGATGTTCGTATTAGAAAACAATTTGACTATTTAATAACTATATAAATTACTGCTCATAAAGGATTGACTTTAGTTATTTCATCTGACCTGAAACTTCATTCATATAAATGTTATAAATGACTAGCTACTTGTAAACTGATAACTCAATCTGAATCAGATAATCTGATCTGAAAACCAGACCATCTCCTGATAAGCTGATCTCAAAACCAGACCAGGTCCTGATAAGCTGATCTAAAAACCAGACCAGGTCCTGAAAGCTGATCTGAAAACCAGATTAGGTCCTGAAAAGCTGATCTGAAAACCAGACCAGGTCCTGAAAAGCTGATCTGAAAACCAGACCAGGTCCTGAAAAGCTGATCTGAAAACCAGACCAGGTCCTGAAAAGCTGATCTGAAAACCATACCAGGTCCTGAAAAGCTGATCTGAAAACCAGACCAGGTCCTGAAAAGCTGATCTGAAAACCAGACCAGGTCCTGAAAAGCTGATCTGAAAACCAGACCAGGTCCTGAAAAGCTGATCTGAAAACCAGACCAGGTCCTGAAAAGCTGATCTGAAAACCAGACCAGGTCCTGAAAAGCTGATCTGAAAACCAGACCAGGTCCTAAAAAGCTGATCTGAAAACCAGACCAGGTCCTGAAAAGCTGATCTGAAAACCAGACCAGGTCCTGAAATGCTGATCTGAAAACCAGACCAGGTGCTAATAAGCTGATCTAATAGCTGATACCTGATCTAATAGCTGATACCTTTTATTTATTAAACATGGATGAGAAAATCTTAAAACAGTTGGTGTTGACAAGAAATGTCTTGAAGAAAAAGCTTCGTAGTATAAAAACTGGTGAAATAGATACACGTGAACAACTAAGAGATACATTTAAACCTATAACAGAACCACTGAAAGAATTCATAAATAGTTCTAAAAAAATTAAAAGAATTCCCATTAAAGAAGAAAATAAAATGAAGACAGAAGTTGAAAATAATACAAGTTTAACGCCTGAAAACCCATCAGTCAAGATAGAGACAAGTACACCAAAGAACCTAGCATTAGGAACAATATTTGATAATACCATCTTATTTAATGATGTTGATACTGAAAATGGTGATGACGATAATGAAGGTGATTTTCACTCACAGACTTCCAATTCCGAAGACATTTATACTGATTTATCAGTCTTGGAAGTATGAAATGAAATAGATACAAACTATGGCTCACCTAAAGATTTCAGTAATGAATGGAAATTTGGTGATAGAAATCTAAAACTGTATGAAGATAAAATACAATTTGATGGTCAAATATGGGGTTTAAAAGTGGGTTTATTTTCTTTAATGATTGATAAAACATCTAAAAACTATTACAAATTTTAATTTGAAAACTTAATAAAATATATAATATCTACTAATGCATGCATACATATTCATCATCGTTCACTGACGGAGAACAATGTTATCAGTAAATTGTTTCTGGAAACTCAAATCGACAAACTAAAGGATGAATTAATAATAAAGCTTAAGGCATTAATATAATTCAAGGATATATTCCAATGCAAATTGATGGACTACAAAGTGATATAAAATTACATATATAAGATAGGTATAAAATGGAAAAATAAATTCTAAAAACTAAATTATCTTCTGAAAAAGAAATTGAACAGCTGAGCGATAAAATTTATAGATTGGAAAATTAACTACATTTTAGTATAAATATCTGAAAATACATCAAGTAGATTACAAGACTCGCCAAAAAACTGTAAAACAACTCAATGTCCTTAAAAGAAATTTAGTAAACGTAATCCATAATAAATTTATAAAATTGTTTGTGTATTGTAGTGATGTAATGAATGGAATAGATGATCTTTTATGGAGCTAATTTAGGTGAAGTGGGTAGCTATTCTAGAGAAAATAGAAATTATTGATTTTTGTAGACTGTAACTGACACATTCTTAATGTTTATATGGTCAGTGCCGCTGAAAATAAAAACTGCACTCGAGAAAAACTAGTCAATGGAAAATATTTTTGAAATGGTACGAGTACCAAGAAACTTACAAATAGATGATGGTAAAGAATTTTTTAATAAATATTGTAAAATTCATGCATAAATAGAAGATTAAAAACTACTTAATATGAAAGCATCAATAGTAGAATAAATTAATAGATCATTAAGAGGAATTATGTGTTAAGAATTTGGAATTAATGGTTCATATAAGTGGATTGATATAGATATATAAGGATTTACTTAGTGCATGAAATAGAAAAGTTCATTTAACCGGAAAACTAAAATATTTGTGATTAAAGTTAACTCTACGATTGAGAAAAAGGTGCAAAATACAGTATACAGTAATTTGAAGATGTAAAAAATGATGAAATTTAATGAAAATATAAATAAAATTAAAAAGGAAAAATCTAGTTTGTATTGTTTTTTTTTTTTTTGAAGGATTGATTAGGAATGTTAGGTCTCAGGGAAGATTATTAGCTTAATGTACTGGAATTCTCTAAACTTGATGGTCTGTATGAAATATTGTGAAAACTTAAGAGTTCAAAATATTCAGCACATCATATTATCACTTTTTATAGTAAAAGCTGTACATTTTCCATTTCGAAAGCTGTAGCACACAAAATTTTAAAATGTGAATAGGGTTATTATAATAGATATTCACTCTGTTCATTTCTAGATAAACTAAGAAAATTGGACTGTGATCTCCAATCTTTATGAATGTACATGTGTATGAATGGGTATCAAACAAACTTACTAAATAAATACAGACTTCAACTAGAATCATGCTGAAGCATGCATAAATTGTAAAATGTAATGTAAACAGATCTTACTTTATATCTGTATCTGTATGAGTATGAACTAAATTTACTGAAAAAAATATTGGAAGCATGCCGAAGCATGCCGAAGCATGTATAATGTAAAAAAATTCCTCACGTCATACTTTTATAAGGAAAGAAATTTTAAGACTTTGTGGTAAATGAAATAGATATGTATCTACTTTGTTAAAAATTCAAAAGAGTGAACTCGTAACTCTAATATTATAGATTTTTAATTAAAACAGCACTAAATGTCGGACTCTCGCGTCACTATCGATAGAAGCATGCTAAAGCATGCATGCTAGCAAAATATTAAACTTGTTAGAAGGTGATGAGAAAGCTATTTTCTAATCATTAATTTGTAGACAACAATTGTATCTGGATCAACTCCACTCATGAATGAATTGTATACAGGTATGATTGATGGTGATGAGGATCTTTTCTAAGTGAGAAATCATTAGATCTGAATGCGATACAACCCAGCCTACTTTAACAACAATAACTAAGGGGTAAACCAGCAAACCTCTTGTAAAAGCACATGAGGTAAAAATTCCCCCAAACATAGATATTCTAATGTTTCTGATACTTAATGAAAACACCGATCATGAATTGATGATGGAGGTAACTGTCTTATTTGGGGTCGATTTTCTAGAATAGTTTATTATTAAACATGTATTTCTTTTTATATAAACTAATTTCTCTACACATCCATTTAAAAATTATACAAATACTCTCTATTTCAAGTAGTACAATCTGAAAAATAGTAGTGAGACATTAGAAGAAAAAATTAATAAAAAGAGAGACTGACTGAGCAACTGATACGTACACTCTGTCTGACAGGTACAAAAAGCTCACTTAAATATATTAGAAATATAAACGCAATACGCTAAACTTTAATTAAATGAGGAAAAAAAAACGCTTCATCCAGAACATCAAATAAAAGCCATAGGCGCTCACCCTTCATAAAATAAACATATAATCGTACCTTATTAATGTACTTAAAGATATTATCAGTATGAAGTAACACAATTTGAAGAATAAAAAGTTTAAAATTGAATTATCCATAACGCTAACAAAGAGGAGACAGAAATGCTGACATACAAAGTCATATTGTATACTAGAGGACCAGTTGAGAGGTTAGACCGAAATTGTAAGAAAACGATTTCCTTTTCTGTTGATCGCTATTCAAGAAGAAAATAAGATTGTTCATTATGAATTAACTAATTTAAAAGTACATTTAAGTTCAGTTGCATATCCATATGATGCTGATCTTAAAATAAAATTTATAAATAAACGTTATTTTAATCTACATATTATATGTATCTAAGATTTCAACAAAGCTACTATATATAACTGTACCAGAGTTTAAGATAAAAGCTCCTTTTATTAAATAGCGGGACAATTGAATAAAATTTTAATTTGAAATTGTAAGCAAAGAAATCAGCTTACTGTATTCTTATTCATGATCATATACTAGAATATATAGCCATCAAATGTCAAATTCTAAAAGTCTTATAAATTAAGCAATATGAAAAATAACATAATTTTTATAGTCGCGTAAGGTTTCAAAAGTAATTCAAATAATTTCTTCGGAAAAGAAGAAGTGATTGTTTTCAACAATTAAGAATATAATAATTTCAATATAAAACTCCCTTTTGATTTTAAATGTTTATCAACAAAAAAAAAATTAAATAAAAAAAAAAGAAGCAAGCTGACTAACAAAAAACTATCATCACCTAAGCTGGACTGCTGGATCAGTTTCATTTCAAAGCGTTTGCAATTTTATAAAAGCCAACGCAAGATGTTCTAAAATAAATGTAAAAGGTGGTGAAAAAGCCTACGGCTGGAAAAAATTTTTATATCAAAACATTTCTAAGAATGACTATTAGGCTGCATCAACTTTAAACAAATGTAAATTAAATAAAGGAAATATTTCTATTATAGTTACTATTACTCTAAAGTATGTATCTTAAGGAATTCAGTTTTACTTAAAACAGAAAATCCTCACACACTTTTAAGTAAATACAGATAAAAATTAAAACGTTTTTTAAATTCAAATAAAAAAACTATGAAGATATTTCACATCTATACATAAAAACCAGGCGAATATTTACAACAACAACAAAAAAATGTATTCAAGCACGGAGTCAAACACATATTTATATGTACATACATACATACATAAAATCAATTTGTAGATATGTACATACATATGCACACATAATATCAAATTTCTTATCAATACTCAAGTATTTATTAGATCTTAACAATCACACTTACATTCAAAGCATATACCAAAGCTAAACGAACTTATTATGGACAGAGAAACTATAAATTCCCATGATCGTATGAAAAGAAGTTCAGCCAAAGAAGTCGGACGTAGTTAAATAAACAAAATCTCTAATATAAACAAATTTCACACAGGGAGACTTTAAAGCTGGACAATTTTAAGCATGACAAAATATAAAGCAAAATAAGTATAAAAACATACTAGGATAAAAAAAAAAAAGTTCTGATACCTACATACATACATATATGCTAATATTTTATACTACCAAATGTCTGACATGACACACAAAAAAGTGATGACGTAATACACAAACACAAACATACATAATGAAATTTTATAATATTATGAAATTCATACACACAGACGCACACACACACACATACATACATACATACATACATACATACTCACATACACACACACACATACAAATTCCCATAATTCATATGATAATCGTGTAGTAGATGTCAAATCTAATTTATCTGATGGTATTACGATATATGATGAAATTCATATACACAGCAACACCCAGAATAAAATCACTAGCATCAGTTTGTAATACAAAGGTACGAGAAAAATCGGGACACGTAAAAGTAGATGCTTCTATAAGTTTTGGTGTATGTCTCCAAAAGCTATTTCCTATATACTGAAATAAACATATCATTACCCTATTAAAAAAATCTACTTATCAATCTGATTTGATTCAAAACATTTAACATCTGAAATTCACTTGTACATATAAAACCTATGCCAACACAATATTTTCTATCTACATAAGAATAACAACGTCAATAGCCTAGAAAACATATACACATTTATTTGTAAATATATATGAAAAACTCTCGAAGGCTAAACAATACACACAAGCAATGATATTCTTCAAAGTAAAAATAGATACGATCACATACATTAATACAGCAACATATAGATACATTACCAAATACATTCCCTATCCACTTCCATGTACAACAGGGTTGCCACTCTCTGCAGCTATTAGATTATTTCCCCAGAGATCGCAAACATAAATGCAATACAATAACCCTACATAAGCATACCAACGATAACTCAAAACAGCTACCCAAAGCCTATCAAATAACAATCACTACATACACACAAATACACAGATCCCTTGTTACTACCCTGCAGTCAGACTGGTAGCAAGTGTCTTTGTGTCAACACTAAAATTCTAGTAACAATTTTGGTATAATAATTTTTCTTCTATCCGTCAGTATAAAAGAAGGACAGAGGAGGAATTGACAATAACTTGTCAATATACATACATTTGTATGTACGTAAATTATAGAAATGTACCAGTAAATAACTGTCTGGTTAGTATGTCTCATGACCCCATAAGAACTATGTAGTCACTACCTAGTGAATTGTATTTTTATTAGTAGGGGTTCAAAGTATTGTATGGGGGATAATTATAGACTAGTACTGATGACTAGTCAAAATCTAGTCAGCACATTTTCACCATCGACATTTCCTACTGGGTATAATGATTGTCTGCCACTACAACAACAGTATTGGACACCATCAAACATACAAGTAACTACAAAAACACATACTCATACATACACACTCACACGCACCCACATATACATACATACACTGTAAGCACAACGCTTCTCTACAATACCAACAAAAGCTGTATACACAAGTATACACACATACACATCCACAAAGAATCAAACTCACACACACACAGCCAAGAAAATCTGAGCATGAAAATCCCCAAAATCCCCCCATTTGAAACAGGGTTGCCACCCTTTTTGATTTTTCCCGGTTTTGAATTCCCAAAACATGTCGCAGGCCCCCATTACTACACTACTTGAGTGTAAAATTTTGGATGGAAGTTATTTTTCTGTTCCATTTTCAGTTGAACAAGGGCAAAAAAACTCGTATTCTTTTCACTTGTTAATAGTCTTGTGAAAAGAATACGAGTTTTTTTGTCAAAAGTGAAAACGAAAAAAGCTAAAAATTTGAAATCGTCCATTTAAAAATCGTTTTCATCTAAAATCGGATGCAAGAACACATACTATTAATTTTTAATTTCTAAATTTCAACCTAAACAGGCGTAGGATGTGCTTTAACATCCGATTTCACAAGAAAAAAAATGTGAAAACGATGTGAAAGCCAGAACACATACAATAATTTATTTTTCTCTTCTACAATAATGTATATATCTTTTCCTGATTTCTTATAATACGCCAATCTGGCTAACAACTAGTAGAATTATGCCATATATATGTAGATACAATAATACCATTGTAAATATGTAAATGAATTATTACTTTGTCTTATATCTATTAATAAATAATAAAAATAAAATAAATAATAATAATATATGTATATCATATTTACATATCGCACACTGAATCATAAACAGTCACAACTCAAAATATTTCAGATGCTGAGTTGTGGCAAACAACTGTTGGTACAGTGCAAATGACGCAAGTATGTGACGTAAAAATAAGCATAATCGTATTTTATAGACTTCAAGAAGACTGTAAGACTGACTTGCAAAAAAAATGTTGCAGTCGTTATAGATTTGTTCAATTTACTGGTTTATAAGAAAGCAAAACCGCTTTGGTCATTTTGAGTTGTGACTATTTATGATTAAGTGTACGATATGATTGTATGGACAAGGTGCATATCTACCTCTATATAAAATATACAGCAAAATATCGCTTTAATATCATGTTTCACTAAGTGTTGCCATGCCTAAAAAAAACGCCAAGAACTTTTACACTAAAAAAATTACTTAAAAGTGATTAGGAAAATCAACAGAAAATGTTGGTCGAAGTTTTAATATAGTAAAAAGTAATTTTATTGCAAAATATACAAATCGAAAAGTATTCGACTCGGTTCTTAAATTGTAAAAAAAAACCATACTATTCGACATTCGCAAAATCAACATTTTGAAAAAACCCACAACCGTATTATGTAAAAACCGGCTTTTACAACCGGTTGAAAAACCGAGTTGATCACCCTATATGCTACCCAATATGTACCAGGTCCTGTTGATACATCTAAATTGATTATTCCACATTATATTTTCTTTGTTCGTTTTGGTAGAGTATTCAACATGAAAACTCCTCTAAAATATGGAATATTTATAGAGAAACGGTTTAGGTCCACATCAGATAGTGGTCTGTTGGGCAGCATCTCTAAGAGTTTTTTGATTCCTCTTTGTGAACTAAACCATAACCCTTTTTATATGGTTTTAAGTAAAGTCCTTTTCCAACTGCTACAGATTCCATCGCTCTATTATGTCTAGTTGCTTCATCAAGTTGATTTTTTGCATTCTTTATTGCATTTACAGCTTTAGCTATAGCAGCACCTCCAGTTGTTAGACTACCAATTGCACTCAGAACAGTTAAAACCGGTATTAGAGGTAAAAAACCACCAATTTTTGGAACACGTATTACACGTGGTACTATAATTTGAGACTTTCTTCATTTTAATGATTTGTTGATAGTTTTTCGTGCAATTTTAATAGCTGAGTTAATAAATATCTAATGGTTTTTTAAGTTAATATCCAATGGTTTTTCCTTCTTTAGTATTTTTGTTGCAGCTCTAACTGATGTTCTAAAGAGTTTTTTTTAACATTTAGCTTGTTCTTTTTAACATTTTCCTTTTTCTCCACACCCATACCAAATTTTGTTTTGGCTTTTATTGCGTTAGTAACCATAGATGCAAATGATTTTTCTCCAAGACTACTGTCTTTTGATAAAACTCGATTCCAAGTATTTTATCAGCTTTATGTCTAGTACTTAAATACTTATTTTTTGAATACGCAATATCGTGATTTTTACAAGCAGAGTCCAATAAATTAATTCCACAGTACTGATATCCAGGAAGATGAAGGGCAACAGGTAGAGTGTTTATTATTTTATCTACTATACCTCCTTCAACGAAGGTGTTTTTATGACTAAACGTTTTCTGATATCGTATAACCATATTATCTAATATTTTCTATAATAAGAGATAACATTTATGAAATGTATTTAGTTACAAAAATGCAGTTATTGAAACAACATAAAAATATTTTAGTTCGTGAGTATTTGGGGAAGTGAAATGGAATACTACATTCTCAGAATTCAAAAAGTCTTTTATATATGCCGTATTAAACTCGTTGTCAGCTATAATTTTATGTGGTTTACCCAGAATAGCAAATCTCTCCCTTAGCATTTCTACTATAGTTAATGAGTTTTTATCTCTTAAATAGTGAATTGAGACGTTTTGTAAGTTTATCAATGCATGTTAAAAATGTTGTTTTTTTATTAAAGAACCAAATATCAATATCAATTACATATTTCATTTAATTTAATCGGAGTTTACATAATTTGGCCTTTATTGGTTGTCTGTCGTATTTACACATATTACAAATTATGCAATTGTTTATAAATTTCTGTTTTCAAGTTTGTGTAATAAATTAGTTTCTTTAATTCTATGAAAGTTTCTTCAATACCTCTATGGCTCTCATCAGTATGATATTTTGCTATTTGTTCCAAAAGTATTTCTTTACTAAAAATATCCTTTAGAAATGTTGAACAACTCAAAAATTTAATATTTTGAGAGTTTGAAAAATATTGTCTAGTCTTTTGAAAATTTTTTAAAACATCAAAATTTTCGCAAAAAATTGCTAGTTCCTTTCAAGGAAAAAATTTGTTTTAAAAATTTTAAAATCTGTTCTTCAAAATATTCATTCATTGTTATTTATATGTCTAAGTTTGTTTTTTTACAAAATTTGCTTCTTGTACTTGTAACCATTTCCTTGAATTATCATAATTTGATTCTTATAAATGTTTATAGGCGTTTCAAATATACATAGATATGTGGTCATTTACGTTTTTTCTGCGTTGTGAATCGTGGATAAATTCGATTGAATATCTTCCTTTTCTCCTGTTAATACGTTAACATTAAGACGACTCAGATAATCTGCTACTTTGTTAGTCTTTTCTTTAATATATTCTATTTCGAAATCATATTCATTCAGTTGTATAATATTCAGAGTTATAATATGTCCAAGATACTCAGATTCATGTCTGAAAAAATTGCATTTATCTATTTGAACTTTAAGATTATATTCAGATAATATTTTCAAGATTTGTCTTAGAGATAAAACATGTTCTTCAAGGGATGTCGAAAATATTAGAATGTCATCTAAATATACTACACATATATTGTTTATATAACCCTGAAGTATCTCATTTATCATACGTTGAAATGATGCTGGAGAATTTTTTAAACCAAATGGCATTCTATTAAATTCATAATGTCCGGTCGGTGTTGAAAATGCAGTCCTATGTCTATCTTCCGGTGAAATTAAAATTTGATGAAATCCTTTTGCCAAATCAATTGTACTAAAATATTGTGAATTTCCTAATTTTGAAAATAAATCTTCCATATTAGGTATTGGAAATTTGTCTTCAATCGTAACATTGTTTAATTTTCTATAATCAATAACCATCCTCCATTTCTGCTGTCCAGAATTATCAATTTTTTTAGGAACAACCCATACTGGAGCATTATACGCACAAATTTTCGTTTGTTAATATTTGCATTAAAAAATCTATTCTCGGTTCACTAAAGTTTATTTCAATTATAGAATCTAGTATGGAATGATGTTTTAAAGTCTCTTCAGAAAAATGTTCAAATATGATAGGAATTTTTGCATCATTTGTTGTTAATATATTATTTTTTAAATCAATCTTAGCTCCTAATGGTTTCAATAAGTTGCAACCTATAATCCCATCAAATTCACTATATATTTCTGTTTCTAACATTTCTATTTTAGAATTTGGACGATTAAATTCTTTAAAAAGTGGTATTGTAACTTTTGAAACAGTAATATTCTTCGAGCAGATTGTATTTAATGTGATAGTATGTTCAAGTTCACTTCTAAAAGAATTATGGAACAAACCCTTTCTGATTAAAGTTGTCCCTGATCCTGTATCAATCCATAATTTTATTGGAGTAGATTTTGTTCTAACAATTATGAAGGGAAGAGCTCTTCGGCCACTAACTGAAAATTCGAAGTTTCAATTTTATCTACATCCATTGATATTGGATTATTAATATTATCTTGTTGGGAATTACTCGTAAAGTTTTTGTTTATAAAATGTCTAGAGTGGTTTTGTGCATTTAATCTACTATACGAAGAAACGTTTTGTGGGTTAGAAAATTCTCTTCCTCTGCGCACATCTACAGGAGGTTGGGCAAGAAGCGATACTGAAAAAGGTAAAATATTTGGTGAGCATTTAAAATCCGTATTTACCCCAAACACATGTTCTGGTGCTGTTGATTTGCCAAATGTAGTTGCGCTACCCCCTCGACCAATAAAATTTAAGACGCGTGATGTACAAAAACTAATTGCTGAACTCAACCCGAAAAAAGCTCCGGCTATTGATGGAATTAGTAACCAGATGTTGATGAAGTTGCCTCGTACAGCTATTAGAATCCTGTTATTAATTTTTAATGCCATTTTACGACTACAGTATTATCCAAACAGCTGGAAGCTTGCCAAGGTTAAAATGATTCCAAAGCCGGGCAAAGATCTTACCAAAGCTGAGTCATATAGGCCAATAAGTTTACTGTCAACAATGTCAAAGCTTTTCGAAAAACTGCTCATGACAAAATTGTCCCCAATTCTAGTTAGTAGTGGGTGCATACCGGACCATCAATTTGGGTTTAGAAGTCAGCACCATTGAACAAACTCATAGATTGATACAATTTATAAGAAAAACTTTTGAAGAAAAAAAGTATTGCTCTGCGCTGTTCATTGACGTTTCTCAGGCATTTGATAAAGTGTGGCATGAAGGCCTAATTTTAAAATTAAAGACTTACCTACCAATAAACATTATAAATCTGCTGAAAAGTTACATTATTGCCCGGAAGTTCACTGTTGTGGAAGGAGACCTTATGAGTATGCCTGAAATAATATCATCAGGTGTACCACAGGGGAGTATACTGGGGCCAGTTTTGTATTTGATTTATACTTGTGATATGCCATTGAGCAGTAACATTCACACATCTACATTTGCCGATGATACAGCCTGCCTTAGTATGCACGAAAACCCTCACGAGGCTTCCCGATATCTTCAGCAACATATTACTCAGCTAGAACTATGGTTAAACATGTGGAGAATAAAGGTAAACGAACAGAAGTGTACTCAGGTAACATTTACCTTAAGAAAGGACACTTGTTCCCCCATTACAATCAATAATCAAATTGTTCCTCAAAATTTACACGTGATATACCTTGGTATACCTCTTGATCGAAGGTTCGTGATTTAAATATGCCACTAGTGACTGAAGAAATTGCAAAATACGCAGGCAAATATGTAACAAAACTCGAGTCATATCCTAATCCGCTTGCTCGTAATATTTTGAACTTTACTGGACACATCCGCCTGAAAAAGAGGGACACAAGGGCTCTTATTCACAGCACTCCAGATGGGACTTCTTGAAAATACTTTTTTTATTTTTTTCCTTTTGATTATCACTACTTATGTATTATATATAACTATTACTAAGCTTATGTCCGACACTGGTCGGGCCTAATTATATTTTAGATTTTAATACTTATCGTTAGTTCATATATGAAGATACAATAAATAAAAATCATGTACTAAAAAAAATAAAAATATAAACTACTGTTCATAAAAGATTGACTTTAGTTAATAATCTAACTGTAAACTTCATATATATATTTGCTATCATCTGAGCTGATACCTGATAAACTGGTCTGAAAACCAGGCCAAGTACCTGATAACCTGATTTGATAGCTGATAAGCTGATCTAAAATCCAGACCAGGTACCTGATAACCTGATCTGGTATCTGTTAACCTGATCTGGTACCTGATAACCTGATCTGGTACCTGATAGCCTGATCTGAAAACTAGACCAGGTACGTGATAAGCTGATCCGATAATTGATCTAAAAACTAGGCGAGGTACCTGATCTGATACCTGATAAGCTGATGTGAAAACTAGACCAGGGACCTGATAGATGATACCTGATCTAATAGCTGATACCTGTTATATGCTGTTATTAAACATTGATTAGAAAGTTTGAAAGCAGTTGGTGTCGACAAGAAATGTGTTGAAGAAAAAGCTTCGTAGTATAAAAACTGTTGAAATAGATATAAAAGGACCTCTCAAAGAATTCATAAGTAGTTCTATAAATATTAAAAGAATTCCCATGAACAGAGAAAGTAAAATCAAGACAGAAGATAAAAATAATACAAGTTTATGGCCTGAGAAACCATCAGTCAAGATAGAGACAAGTGCACCAAAGAAACTAGCAGAAGGAACAATATTTGATAATAACATCTTATATAATGATGGTAATACTAAGAATGATGATGACGATGATGATGATGATTTTTACTTACAGACTTCCAATACCGAAGATACTTATACTGACTTATCAGTCTTGGAAGGAAGAAATGAATTAGGTACAAACTATGGTCCACATAAAGATTTCAATAATGAATGAATAAAATACAAGTTGGTGGTCAAATATGGGATCTAACACCCGGACTATTTTCTCTAATCTTACATAAAACCAAAAAAATTATGATAAATTTGAACTAGAAAAAGATTTTAATTACTATTAATGCATATAGAAGAGACTATAACCCGGATGGTCAAATTAAGGGTACTAGAAGATATATATATATATTTTTGTTGACTGTAATTGACACATTCTCAAAATTAGAATGTTCAGCACCGCTAAAAACTCTCGCGCACTCGAAACAACCAAGGCAATGGAAAATATTTTTGAACTGGGATGAATACCAAAAAACTTACAAACGGATGATGGATGGTAAAGAATTTTTCAACAAATACTTTGGAAAATTATTGCATAAATACAACATTAATCACTTCTCAACATATAGTAGTATGAAAGCACCAGTAGTAGTAGATCAATTTAATAGAACATTGAAAGGAGTGATGTGGAAAAACTTTAGCTTTAATGGTTCATATCAGAGTATTGATATATACAAAGATTTACTTAGTGCATACAATAGAAAAATTCCTCGCACCATCAAAATGATTAAAGTCAACTCAACAACAAACCTGCTAAATACTGTATACAGTCGTTTGAAAATGTATAAAATGTTGAAATTTAATGTAGGAGATCATGTACGCATAAGCAAATATAAACATACATTTGAAAAAGGTTATACTCCAAATTTGACCACAGAAATTTTCACAATTACAAGAGTTCAAAATACAAATCTTGCAACACACATATTAGAAGATTATCATGGCAATCCTATTAAAGATGGATTCTATACTGACGAACTTTCAAAAACTAGATTTCCAAATACATATCTAGTTCAAAATGTTCCTAAAACTAAAGGGAAGGAAATATATGTTAAATGGCTGGGATTTTCTTATCAACACAATTATTGGATAAGTAAAGATGAAATATTATAGTTAGTTGGAAGAAAAACTAAATCACCAACAATGACATCAATAGTAACAACAACAATAGTATTAATATTAAGAAACTAATGTTAATTTTAAAATAAACCATACTGTGTACTTAACTATATTTATTTGTAATTAGTCTGTTATAATGTCAATAACACTTACTCTGAGCTCTAACTCATCAGAATTATCTGCTAATTACTTTCCTCCTATTGAATTACATGATGTATATGAGTGTGCTTTAACTGATTTTCATTCATACCATAGTATTCCAAATGTAGACACCTACAACAATATGTTTCATATAGGGGAAAAAACAATTAAAATACCAATCGGATCTTACAAATTAAATGATATAGTTGATTTTATAGAAGAGCAATACAAACGACTCTGTCTAGCAAATAAGATTTTTATTGAAGCCAATAACAATACAATGCAAGTTAAAGTTAATAGTTCCAAGGATCCTGTATATTTTAATAAAGACAATACAGTTGGAAAACCTTTAGGATTCAATAGCAAAATCCAAACAAATATTATTACTCAGATCTTCCAGTTAATATTTTTAAAGTGAATCTCTTGCGAATTGAAAGTAGTATGGCTTTTAAAACATATATGAATAACTCCAAATCGCATACATCTTATAAATTTCCGATTAATGTGCCTCCAGTAGGGTATTCAATCGGTTAACCGTTATTTGGTTAACCGGTTAATTACTACCCGATTAACTGATAGGTTAATTTATAATTTGCTTTTTTCGATTAAACCGGTTAATTTCAGTCGATTAACCGACGCAACAAAAGGTGAGTGCTTAAAAATTGTTTTTCATACAAACAAAGAAGTATTTTCAGTGATCCTAACTTAAGTAAAACTTCAAAACCTTTGGACATGGCTATAAAAGAGTTTAGTAAAAACTAGAGGGAATTATGAAGTTTTTGTTTAATAATTTTATAAAAAACAATAGTACTCGTGCCAAAGATTTAATTAAGGATTAGATTTAATGAAAGACGAGTTCAATTATTTTACATCTACACTCTGAAATAATTCCTTTTACCAAAAATGCAATGCAAAAGCTAAAAAATTTAGGAATTAATTTTTTTGCAGAATATTCGTCGCTGAGCTCCGCCAGTATGAGTCAGATGATGATCCGCCAATAAAAGAAACTATTAGATATGTTAAAAAATTGAAAAAAAAGAAATAAAACAGGATTCTAGTGGCATAATGCATGATTTTATATGTTTTGAGAAATCCCGAAAAGTTACTGAGAGACTTAGGTATTCTGTATTATGGATTGCTTCCGATTTCCTCAACATAATTAGGTTTTACCAAAACTAAAGAGTAGAATCGCTTAAATCCTAAACGTTTGAACCAAATTATTTTTCTAAAAGATTATGTTAGAAGATCTCTTTAAACTATTGAAGTAATTAATATAAAAAGCCTCACAAACTTCTTAATTTTTAATGAATACATATTAATGAATTTTTTTGCTTGATTTAGTTTAGTTATTATTATGTGTGCTTTTTGTTTTACTAATAAACTCAAATTAATAAATACGAGTAGTTAAAGCACTTTTATTTGTTGAAAACGCTTGATTTATGGAAAAACTTTATTAGTCGGTAGACCGCTTAATACCGAAGTTAGGCAAAAACCTCGATCAACCGATTAAATAAAATAGATGAGGTTCCAAGAAATATCATGTATTTACCTATAAACACCCCAGAGATAAGTTCACTAGCAAGGTGATTTAACTAATTTCCGAGGAGAGGAAATTGCAATACGAATACATTTAAGTCCAACTAAATAATGCTAAGCATGCAGAAAATTTGGTGACAATTGATCCAAACGTACTCGTCCTATAGCTGGAGAAAATGTGGGTGTTATAAAAAGTACGGAGTAGTGCATGGTAAAAAGAGACATATCGTTTAAGTGGTGCCATATTGACAATTTTCTTGATGTATCGTCTTGATCTTGAGCCAATTTAATTCGGACTAGGTCTAGTATTGTAGTAAACGGCAGTGAACATGTTCGATGTGGTCGAATACAGGACCTATCAAATAGTGTAAATGTAATGTTAATTGCTCCCTTCAATGTGACTCTGGAACCAGTCCCGTAACTATACTTAAATATTAACCTAAGCTTAACTGGTATTTATACTTTTGAAATATGAGTGGCCCTGTGGTCGAGTGGGTAGTGTGCAAGCCTGTCATGCACGAGGTTGTCGGTTCAAATCTCAAAAAATTTTCAGATTATAAATTAAATGTCATTGCATTTGTAACAATAAAAAAACCTATAAGCGTTAATTGTTACAGTTAAATGTCGAAATTTTGTTTATAAATAATTTATATTATTATACATCGAATAGGTCCCTATGGGATAGTTCAGTGACAAGTCACAAGGTGCATACAAAGTATCAATTAACCCCATCTTAGGACATCTCCATGTAAAAGTGACTGGTCCGCTGCATAGGAAGTGTCCCTATCACTTGGGGACCGGCCACATGACTAATCTTGTGTCAGTTCCATTTCCTGCAGGGAATATACAACACAAATACATTGCAAAATATAGTAGCAAATCTTCTTCTTCTTCAGAGAACTTTATATTAAAAAACAACTTTGTAGCATATCTATTTGATGAAATTCGCTATGAGCTCAATTCAATTGAAATGGATCATAGAAGATATTTAGGAGGCACAAGCACAATAAAAAAAATTTGGTTTATCTGTCACCAACAGAAAGCAATGCTGGATGGAACAAAATTGACGATGTCACTCTTGCAAATAGATTTTTCAATTTCTATGTACCTCTAAAAATGTTTCTATGATTCACTGAAGACTACAACAAAGTTATACTAAATGGAAAACACGAATTGATACTCTTGCGCAATAAGAACGATGAAGATCTTGTACGCTCGAGTGTTACTACTGAAAAAGCTAAACTTTAAATTTCACTCATCTCATGGAGAATCCCACATGTACAATTATCCGACCTTAGCAAATTGAATATTGTTAAAATTATTAACAATGGTGCTTCTATGCCTATGACATTCGCAGTTGGGATTGTCATGTTAATCCACAATTAAACACAGGAACTAGCCACATTTCGAATGATAAACTGGCTGCAAATAGAGAACGCCCCCGTTTTGTATTGATCGATTTTCAACAAGAAAATAAGTTTGTTCATTGTGATTTGACTAATTTAAAAGTAAATTTAAATTCAGTCTAATATCCTATGATGATCTTAACATAAAGTTTAAAAATAAACGTTATGCAATTCTATATGATATGTACCTAAGATTTTAACAAAGCTACTATATGAAAGAACCTCAACCGCTTCTATTTATTTATTTTAACATTATAAAAAGTAAATTTGCATAATATGGTGCTCAACAAATATGGGCGGAGTAACTAAGACCACAGGCCCAAGATGTTGTTAACAGTATTTTTTAAAAAATTTTTGTGACTGACTGTACACGACCTATGCCTTCACATAGGAAGAAATTCCACAAAAAACCGCAAGATTATACGGTTATCCGTGGCAGATCAGTCAACCAGTGCGAGCGAGACGAAAAACTCTCGAAGGCCAAACAAGACACACAATCCTGACCGCACTTAAGAAATAATTACGATGACGCGAGATATGTTCTCCGACCCAGAGCTTCTTAACGACTGCAACCGCTTCTAAAACTGAAGGTCCATACCATCCGTTCTTTGCATATGCGTTGTATGCGTTTCTGTACGTTCTCTCCTATTCTAAATTCAAGTTGTTTTAATGCAAAAAGGGAGAAAATTTAAATTCACCATACAAACATTTGGTTATAAAAAAGAGCATGAGGGTGGCGTTGGCTGAAGTAGTTAGCACGTTGACTACAAAAACCGAAGGTCCTGGGTTCAATCCTTGTATCCAACAGTCTTAAATAACAACACCACGCATTTTTCTAATGTGCATTAGTGTCCCTTTGTATCAGTTGTTGTAGAAAAGTTGAAGTGGTGAAGGCATAGTCACCGGTCACTGAACTATACCGACTTCAGCAAATACTAATCCTAATGTAACATCAGAGCTCCCTCCTTCGTTGTGTAGCAGAATCATCGGCGAAGTAAAATAATTAATAAAATGGCTACAAAATACAGCTTCAAAAAATTAATACGCCTCATTTGATACCAGATGCCGCTGCAACACTGCATTATCAAAAAACGTGCGAAAAGCAGAGTTGTAAAAGAATGAAGCTTTCCTCTATCTCTTCCTTCACCACCTGCCTTCTCTACCTCTATCCCTTTCCTAAAGAAGGTAACACTTAGTAATAGTAGTAGACATTAGTTGCCTAAGTGTTACTTCTCTTTCTAATAAAAAAAAAATTATGCATGCGACGGATACAAAAGTAGAAAGTAAACTTATTTTATCAGTCATATACGCCTATACGTTCTTTGCGTTTTGTTCTGTAACTTGCCACATACAATTACCTTGATTCTACTTTTTGACACATGCATAAAACGCAACTACGCATTGAACGGATGGTATGGACTTAACTGCACCAGAGTTTAAGACAAAACCTTCTATTATTGTAGTAGATACACTTTGGTCGAACTCGTTCACTAGTTCATTTTTGACACAAACCTATGATGAAACCCATGTAATTTAAATGGGTTTGATCACTGGTTTGTGGCAAAAATGAACTAGTGAACGAGTTCGACCCAAGTCTAGTAGTAGATGTCAGTCATCAGAATGAATCACTTAATAATGGAGCAATTGATATAAAAATAGAATTTAAAACAGCAACTAATATTGCAGCAAAGTCATCATCTTACTGCATTCTTATTCATGATCGTATAATAGAATACACCCATCAAAGGACAAGTTCGAAAAGTCTTATAAATTGAGTAATAGACGTATATCGAAAAATTTCTAACGTTAAGGATATAAACTGCATCAACTTTAAACAAATGGAAATTAAGTACCCAGAATATTTTTATTGCAAATATCATAAATTTGGTGCTTGCGCATTAAAAAACTGCTATTTTACTAACAAATGAAATATCTTGCTTTAAATGAACTTTTTCACTTTTTAAAATATGAATATATGTATTATTATAAAATTTTAAACAATAAATGGGCGCATTCATAAGACGTAGCTGTTGAGCTCAACAGTTGTGAAATTGTTGGCAACTGTTGACCCCAACCAGTGTTGCCAGTAGATTTCTCGAAAAAATAAATACACATGCTAAAAAAAATCTGATTATTCCCTACACTTTGAAAAAATTCCCCCTACAAAAATCCCTACACATTTTTGTCATTAAAATAGAAGAAAACCATTAGTTGTAAAAAACTATGGCGCGTCGTTTTAACGTATGGTATGCTCTAAAACTTAAGTGTGATTTAAGTCCACAAGGTTGGGAATTTAAATATCTCTCAACTTTGTACTGAAAAAATGAATTCGGTACTTAAGTGGATTTTAAAGATAAATGACATATACAGGCCTGTCACAGAAATTACTCGGAATGGTTTTGATTCCGAGTTTTCAATTCGATTGATTTTATTTTGCCTTCTCCAGACTTTGATTGATTTACTTCTGTGACGGCCAAAGTCCCAAACTCGTTTTGGCTCACATGCTCTACAATATATTTATGATTATTAGTGTTGTGTTATTATTATACTAGTTGTATTATATTCATTATTGACTTATGCATGGAGCAGTTTTCTGTACTTTTATTAATTATCATTTTTACTTACCCATTTATACGAAATGAATTTTATATTTAATTCTGTTATTTCTTTTTTTATTCAACCGCAAGAAGCAAGTTTTAATTATCATTACATTTATACTCTTAATTTCATTATTATCTTTTATGCTAAACAAGCACTAAATTGCCTACGTATCGCATGTATTAGTTACATAGAATGAGAATGAGAGTCACCATATATAGCGTGACCGTTTGATCGACGAAAGTGGCAAATTGCCACTTTTTCGACTGCCTTGCCACTTTTTTGACTGCCTTGCCACTTTTTTTCTCCCTTTTTTTAGAGTGAATTATATAAAAATACATTAAAAATAAAAAGTATAATGTAGTTTTCTCGTTTTTTTTTTAATTTTGCCCCTTTTTTTGATAAATCCCCTTTTGGTGCCACTTTTTGAAAAATGTCATCGGTCACCCTGACCATATACGCTCTCTGTGTGAACATGCTTGCAGAGGCTATTGGTGTGTGTATCATATGAAGAGCATAAACGAATGTTAATCACCACAACAATTGCAAACACACACTCGAGTGTGTGTTTATGTGACTCTAGTATTGAAATGTATAACATAGAAATGGTATAAAAGACGCATGAATACAGAACGATAGTCAGTTTGCTTGCAGCGCTCGCTACGGTAAGACAAGGATTGGACGAGGGTACTTGTCTAATATTTTGACTTTCTTTAGCCACATTGGAGCAAGAGTGGATCTTGGAATTCGGCTCCGAATTCAATATCTACAACCTGCAGTAAACTCTCGCTAAGGGCCAGTACTAGGAGTGAAGAGAGGCTACCTTGGAATACACACTTCTAAGGCGAATCTCATCACTAGTAATTCCACGAGTGAGGAGAGGCTGTCGCTGGTATCCAGGCTCCTGGTTCCAAGACGAATCTCATCACTAGAAAATTTACGAGTAAGAGGAGGCTGTCTCTGGTGACCCGGTTCCGGGCTCCACGACGAATCCCAACACTAGTAAATTAGGGCCTTCTGCCATTATTTGAATTGTTGTAATTATATTTGAATTTAAAGAATAAACCAAAAGTGTGGAAATTGTATTTTAGAATTAAATCTAGTTGGCTTAAGTAAATTGCATTTGGCAATAAAATTTTTAATGTAAATTGTAAATAAAGTGAATTTTTGTAACGTAAAGGAAATCAGATCGGTTTTTTATTTACTCCACACACGATCCTGGCCTCCGCTGAGTCTACCCCAGCTAAGAGCGGAATCGTGTCGTTACACTTCATTCCGACAAATTTTAATTTAGTTATTTCAAAGTGAAGTGTGGCAATATTGTTCATCAAATGTTCGTTAAATGTGGCAATATTGTCAAAACCAAAACAAAAATAAATTATTATTAAATAAGAAAGAAAATAAAAAACGCCGCATATATACATATGTTTAAAGTTAAATTGAGCAAAATTTAAGCAAAATGCCTGGAATTTCAGTTGTTGCAGTGTTGAATGAGCAACAACATCTGCAATCCACCGAAAATTTGCGCCGAAGGAGTTTAAGGGATGCCTCAGATCCACTTTCGTATCCAAACGCAGTGTAAGTAGTCTAAATTTGTCCATTATATCTACATGAAATTGCATTGAATATATATTAAGTTTTATAAGTTACTATCATCTGAACAAAGAATCGTTTGTACTGGTTTTAAGCAAATCGAGTCCTCACCTTAAAAGTTCTACCATTCCATCAGTTATACAACTGACGACTACACTGCGGTTATTAGCCACAGGATCATTTCAAGGTGTTATAGGTGAGTATATATTGCATGCATTTCCAACACCAAGTAATAAAAATATGTATGTACATAAAATTATTTTCAGCTAAAGACAATGACGCTAATTTTGGGAGAAGCACGGTATCAACATTGATGTGGAGAGTAATAAATGCAGTGGAAAATATTTTATGCGCACTGGATAAAGTTGAAGATGACAGAAGAGGAGATGGAAAATTCTAAAATAAATTTTTTCCAGAAATTTCAAATACCGGGTCTGATTGGCTGTATTGATGGCACTTACATCAAGCTATGTAAAGCCATCTGAAGATGAATCTATGTATTTAAATAGAAAGGGAACATTTAGCATTAATGCGATGATCGTAAAAATTACATTAAAAATACTAATAAAATGTTATTAAAAGTTAATACTATAGTTTTATATATTGAAATAAAAACGTATTAATTTTACTCTTTCACAAACAGAAACTACTAATTCGAGCACAAAATAAAAGGTGATTTCAATTCCGAGGAATTCGATCGATTTTAACTTTCTGAAGAAGCTACTTCGCAATTGATTTTACTTTCGATCGAACTTAATTTCTGTGACAGGCCTGTATATTTTGTTCAATTAAGTAATTAAATAAAATATCTCTTCTATCAGAACCATCAGGAAAACCTAAGCCTAATGTACTAAGATGTAGTTCATCGACATCTGAAGTAGCCGCACTTTCATACATATCATTACTTGTCAAGCATATGTTGTGCAATACGCATGCACTTACAATGATATTTACTAAAGTGGGTATATTTGTTTGTTCAGTAAATTTAAGGAGTCTTCTAAACCGCATTTTTAGTTGGCCAAACGCATTTTCTATCACTATTCTGGTAGATGAGTGAATTTTGTTGAAGTTTTTTTGAGCTTGGGAAATGTTTCCATAATCCTTGAATGGTGGAACTATCCTGCGACTTGGAGGGTAAGCTTAGTCCCCAATTATAAAATAACTGCTGTTCGCTATCACTTTCTGCTCCTCGGTACAAAGATGACCTTCTAAGAACATGTGCATCATGTAGCGAACCAGGTTCCCCGCAAGATATGTCGATGAATTTCATATCAGAATCAGCAACTGCTTGCAGCACCAAGCTATAATTTTGTTTTCTATCAAAGTAACACTCTCTTTCCTTTACTGGAGCTCTTATGTTAATATGATCTATCTTTACTTATCAGGTATTCTGCTGTACTGGGTTTCATCCTTATATTACTCTTGAATTTTTTGTGATTATACTGATCAATAATGCTAACGAAATCAATACAAACTATAGTTGTTTCCTCGTCTGAGCTAGTGTCACTACTACTTGTACTATCAGAGCTCTCGCAGGACACTATCATGTCTATATCCTCCCAGAATTGTTCGTCTAACTGCTCTTCGCACAATAGTGCATTAATTATCTTCAAAATAAGCAAAATACTTAATAAAAACGTTTTATTTCAATTATGTGCTTGAATTTACCTCTTCTTTTTTAATTTTTATTTGGCAGTTATTAAAAGTCATGAAATTAAAATAATTTTTTTTTAATATATTTTTGACATATCAAAAAATGTAACGCAATATCAAGGCAAATTCATTTCCAGGTAATATCAGGATTACAAAAACAATGAAAAAATACAACAATGAAAAAAACAACATGGGTTTTAGTTCATCGAAAACTTCAAAAATAGAATTTGTTTAACACAATAATAATAAAAATTATTCACATAAATTTTAAAATATTTCTCCACGGCACTACCACTTACAAAATTTGCAATGTTTAGCACTTTTCACAATTTTTTAATTGTTTTTTCATATTTTTAAATTTGTTTTCACAGAATTTTTTTTATAAAATATTTTTCATATTAAATTTTTTTTACATTTTCTTTTAATTTCTCTTTCGTAAAAATTTTTTGAAGTTTCGGATGAACTTTAATTTGAAAAAAAAAATAGCTCAGCTGCATTTCCGCTACTACCTTGTGAATGTGCCTTGGATTAACTGAAAGTCAACTAAAGCGGCCGTGGTTTTTTCTTTGCATTTTATTTGACAAAATGTTTAAAAAAGTATCAAATTTGTAAATATTTTAATATAAATTTTAAACTATTTAATTATTTTAAAGCTCTTCTCTTTCTCATTCAATTAGTTTTCTACCGATTTTCAAAAAATGAAAAGGTATTTAAATTACCTTTTCATACACAATCAATTCTCATATTCCACTTTCATAGATTTTCAGGTTAAATAGCTGATGTTAATAATAATCTCTACCCCAGTAGATAGACATGGGTGCTGATGAAGTGCGTGGCTGCACAGAAAAATATCGGTATTTCCCCCAGCTAATAGTGTCTAGTTTAATTTTTCTTCTCTTCTTTAGATACTCACATTAATTAATAAAAATATTTCATTCATAAGAATTGAAATTACTGAACTCAAGCCTGATTAAGAAATTATTTCTGATTAAAATTCACTATAGTTCAACTAAATCTAATAATGTCTCATTTAATTCATCATGGGCACGTGACAAAAATATGTTCACTTGGCGATCACTGTTCACTTGGCCAGAACTGCTTCAGAATGCTGGAAAGCTAAGTCAACTGTAGAAAGCAAAAACAAAGTAACATAAAGCCACTACAATAATACTTATATGTATGTACCGATGGTGCATCGAATAAGTAAAAATAATTAATGTGATGATCGTAAAAGATAAGTAAGAATAGTTAAACATACATAGGTAGAGTGATATAACTTCGTGCTAACCTAAATAGAAAATGGAAAAACAGAAAATGAATAGTGATACTTACAAATGTGTTTGCCAAAGGCAAATCAATAATTGTATACACAATCAATTCTCATATTCCACTTTCATAGATTTTCAGGTTAAATAGCTGATGTTAATAATAATCTCTACCCCAGTAGATAGACATGGGTGCTGATGAAGTGCGTGGCTGCACAGAAAAATATCGGTATTTCCCCCAGCTAATAGTGTCTAGTTTAATTTTTCTTCTCTTCTTTAGATACTCACATTAATTAATAAAAATATTTCATTCATAAGAATTGAAATTACTGAACTCAAGCCTGATTAAGAAATTATTTCTGATTAAAATTCACTATAGTTCAACTAAATCTAATAATGTCTCATTTAATTCATCATGGGCACGAGACAAAAATATGTTCACTTGGCGATCACTGTTCACTTGGCCAGAACTGCTTCAGAATGCTGGAAAGCTAAGTCAACTGTAGAAAGCAAAAACAAAGTAACATAAAGCCACTACAATAATACTTATATGTATCAGGGAAGGAAAATGACTTCTTGGATTTTGTACCAACTGTGAAAACAAAATGTACTTTTTGGACCATGACGGTACCATTTTTTTAATATTTATTAATAAGAACGGAAACGTAAAAAAAATTTTAAAAATTCAGAAGTAAACAATAAAAAACAGAAACTGAACAAAAATGTGTATAAAAATTAAGTATAAAAACTAACATTAAAAAATATTAAATACTAGCATATTGCCCGCTACTTTTGCTACTATCCAAGTTGGGGTTCAAATATAAAAGTTCGCGAAACTCGTCATTTTGATATTGTGTTCAGCTGATACCTTCTTCATGTGGATTCCTTAAACCTACTCATAAAGGCATTTTATTTTGGACCCATATTTATAAGCGTGTTTCTTGTCCAAAAGAAATATATTTTGATAGGCCATTTTATTCTAGTCGTTACAGAAATTCTTTATATTATTTTTTATAATGTACCAACCAAGTAGTTTTATTTGAAATCTATATTGATAGAGTTTAGTTCTAAGATGTTAGTTCCTTAAATTTAATCGTCAACCCTTTTTAATTCAGACTCGTATTGTTAGGCCCAACACCCAAGTATTGTTAGGCCCAACACCCACTAACCAAGTCTTTTTGTTCTAGACCCATATTGATAGGAATTATATTCCTCCATTAAAATCACCTAGAAGAGATTTTTTCATGCTGACAATTTTTGTAATTTTGGGACTCTTTCGTTTTTCGATTTTTTTTTTGGCATTTTTCGTTTAGGTTTTTCGATTTTGCGATTTTTTCTTGATTGAAGAAACCTAAATCTTTCTAATGTTAATTTCATTTGAGGTTTTGAATTAATTTACATATTTATTTTATGAAATGGGATTTGTAAAGAAAAAGTACCCATACCAAAAAGTGTTACTATTTTCACCACTTATTTGTATGAATTTCCATGTAGCATTAAAACATTTTTGAGACTTTTTCAAAATAAGACCAACTGCTTATTCTTTTGATTTTATTTCGGAAGATAATTACTAACCTAATCCCTTTTTTTATTCAAATTTAATTCAGTTTGAATTTTGGGCTTCTTTGCAATTTTTAGGCTATCTAATGTGGTTTCCGAGATAATGCCATAGCATTCGAGTTTCCAAAAATCCCTCCTTAGTGGATCTATACATTGAAAGAGGAACCTATACACCAAATTTCAGCTCTTTACTTTATTTTTACATGTATAGCATATGTACCTTATCATTAACAAAAAAGTACCGAAAACGGGTACGATTTTAATAATTATAAAAGCAAATTTGCAAAAAGTACGAAAATTCATTCGAGATTTTGTCTAGAATAAAAGCATGCGCCAAAAACTTTTTGCTAGGTTCAACAATTTAGAAGATATGTCGAGTGCAAAAAAGGTACCAAAATTCAGTTTTTATCCCCTTTTAATCCCTAAGAGTACACATATCGAAAAGGTACCAAATACGTATCGGCTTATTTTTTAGCAGCATTCGTGTGTTTTTGGAATTTTTAGTCTATCCAACGTGGTTTCTGAGATATAAAGAAAACGATTTTACCCTTTTTTACCTCTTTGTATCCCTTAGCATTCGAGTTTCCAAAAATCCCTTCTTAGTGGATCTATTTATTTTAAGGGGAGCCTTCACACCAAATTTCAGCTCTAGCTATAGTCGTTTGGGCTGTGCGTTGATACATCAGCCAGTCAGCCAGTAACGTTACTCTTTTATATATATGTATGTCGATTACATTCATAAGGGTACATTCGTAGATTAGACTTGTTAGATATCGTTTATTTTACAAATTTTGCTTACTAACAAGTCTGTTATTTTCATGCACTATAAAATCTAAGTTATGGGCATAAGAAATGCGCGATAAAACCTAAAACACACCATTGAAGTAAAGGAGCGATATGTAGTTAACAAAAATAAATATAACCACAGCCAAGGCGAGTTCATGTACTGTCAAGTTCAGGTGCTGTCAAGTTAACAGCTACAGTTACAGACTAGACAGAATATTTTTTTGCAGAGTTGACACCACTTGTACATGAATTTGCCTTGACAACAGCATTGCAACAAAAACAGAGAAGCTGACAGTCTAAAATGAAACAAAAAATTTAAGACAACATATGCAAAATTAATGTTAACATATAGTGAAACATTGGCATTTTAAATTGTACCAAGTAAGTCGCGGTAGTACCACGGTACCAACGAGGTCAAAAATGTACCATAAAAAGTACAATTGTACCATGATTTCCATCCGTGATATGTATGTACCGATGGTGCATCGAATAAGTAAAAATAATTAATGTGATGATCGTAAAAGATAAGTAAGAATAGTTAAACATACATTGGTAGAGTGATATAACTTCGTGCTAACCTAAATAGAAAATGGAAAAACAGAAAATGAATAGTGATACTTACAAATGTGTTTGCCAAAGGCAAATCAATAATTGTATATACAATCAATTCTCATATTCCACTTTCATAGATTTTCAGGTTAAATAGCTGATGTTAATAATAATCTCTACCCCAGTAGATAGACATGGGTGCTGATGAAGTGCGTGGCTGCACAGAAAAATATCGGTATTTCCCCCAGCTAATAGTGTCTAGTTTAATTTTTCTTCTCTTCTTTAGATACTCACATTAATTAATAAAAATATTTCATTCATAAGAATTGAAATTACTGAACTCAAGCCTGATTAAGAAATTATTTCTGATTAAAATTCACTATAGTTCAACTAAATCTAATAATGTCTCATTTAATTCATCATGGGCACGTGACAAAAATATGTTCACTTGGCGATCACTGTTCAGTTGGCCAGAACTGCTTCAGAATGCTGGAAAGCTAAGTCAACTGTAGAAAGCAAAAACAAAGTAACATAAAGCCACTACAATAATACTTATATGTATGTACCGATGGTGCATCGAATAAGTAAAAATAATTAATGTGATGATCGTAAAAGATAAGTAAGAATAGTTAAACATACATTGGTAGAGTGATATAACTTCGTGCTAACCTAAATAGAAAATGGAAAAACAGAAAATGAATAGTGATACTTACAAATGTGTTTGCCAAAGGTAAATCAATAATTGTATACACAATCAATTCTCATATTCCACTTTCATAGATTTTCAGGTTAAATAGCTGATGTTAATAATAATCTCTACCCCAGTAGATAGACATGGGTGCTGATGAAGTGCGTGGCTGCACAGAAAAATATCGGTATTTCCCCCAGCTAATAGTGTCTAGTTTAATTTTTCTTCTCTTCTTTAGATACTCACATTAATTAATAAAAATATTTCATTCATAAGAATTGAAATTACTGAACTCAAGCCTGATTAAGAAATTATTTCTGATTAAAATTCACTATAGTTCAACTAAATCTAATAATGTCTCATTTAATTCATCATGGGCACGTGACAAAAATATGTTCACTTGGCGATCACTGTTCACTTGGCCAGAACTGCTTCAGAATGCTGGAAAGCTAAGTCAACTGTAGAAAGCAAAAACAAAGTAACATAAAGCCACTACAATAATACTTATATGTATGTACCGATGGTGCATCGAATAAGTAAAAATAATTAATGTGATGATCGTAAAAGATAAGTAAGAATAGTTAAACATACATTGGTAGAGTGATATAACTTCGTGCTAACCTAAATAGAAAATGGAAAAACAGAAAATGAATAGTGATACTTACAAATGTGTTTGCCAAAGGCAAATCAATAATTGTATACACAATCAATTCTCATATTCCACTTTCATAGATTTTCAGGTTAAATAGCTGATGTTAATAATAATCTCTACCCCAGTAGATAGACATGGGTGCTGATGAAGTGCGTGGCTGCACAGAAAAATATCGGTATTTCCCCCAGCTAATAGTGTCTAGTTTAATTTTTCTTCTCTTCTTTAGATACTCACATTAATTAATAAAAATATTTCATTCAATAAGAATTGAAATTACTGAACTCAAGCCTGATTAAGAAATTATTTCTGATTAAAATTCACTACAGTTCAATTAAATCTAAAAAAAAAATTTCTCATTTAATTCATCATGGGCACGTGACAAAAATATGTTCACTTAGCGATCACTGTTCACTTGGCTATCACTGCTTCAGAATGCTGAAAAGCGAAGTCAACTGTAGAAAGCAAAAACAAAGTAACATAAAGCCACTACAATAATACTTATATGTATGTACCGATGGTGCATCGAATAAGTAAAAATAATTAATGTGATGATCGTAAAAGATAAGTAAGAATAGTTAAACATACATAGGTAGAGTGATATAACTTCGTGCTAACCTAAATAGAAAATGGAAAAACAGAAAATGAATAGTGATACTTACAAATGTGTTTGCCAAAGGCAAATCAATAATTGTATACACAATCAATTCTCATATTCCACTTTCATAGATTTTCAGGTTAAATAGCTGATGTTAATAATAATCTCTACCCCAGTAGATAGACATGGGTGCTGATGAAGTGCGTGGCTGCACAGAAAAATATCGGTATTTCATCCAGCTAATAGTGTCTAGTTTAATTTTTCTTCTCTTCTTTAGATACTCACATTAATTAATAAAAATATTTCATTCAATAAGAATTGAAATTACTGAACTCAAGCCTGATTAAGAAATTATTTCTGATTAAAATTCACTACAGTTCAATTAAATCTAAAAAAAAAATTTCTCATTTAATTCATCATGGGCACGTGACAAAAATATGTTCACTTAGCGATCACTGTTCACTTGGCTATCACTGCTTCAGAATGCTGAAAAGCGAAGTCAACTGTAGAAAGCAAAAACAAAGTAACATAAAGCCACTACAATAATACTTATATGTATGTACCGATGGTGCATCGAATAAGTAAAAATAATTAATGTGATGATCGTAAAAGATAAGTAAGAATAGTTAAACATACATAGGTAGAGTGATATAACTTCGTGCTAACCTAAATAGAAAATGGAAAAACATAAAATGAATAGTGATACTTACAAATGTGTTTGCCAAAGGTAAATCAATAATTTTATACACAATCAATTCTCATATTCCACTTTCATAGATTTTCAGGTTAAATAGCTGATGTTAATAATAATCTCTACCCCAGTAGATAGACATGGGTGCTGATGAAGTGCGTGGCTGCACAGAAAAATATCGGTATTTCCCCCAGCTAATAGTGTCTAGTTTAATTTTTCTTCTCTTCTTTAGATACTCACATTAATTAATAAAAATATTTCATTCATAAGAATTGAAATTACTGAACTCAAGCCTGATTAAGAAATTATTTCTGATTAAAATTCACTATAGTTCAACTAAATCTAATAATGTCTCATTTAATTCATCATGGGCACGTGACAAAAATATGTTCACTTGGCGATCACTGTTCACTTGGCCAGAACTGCTTCAGAATGCTGGAAAGCTAAGTCAACTGTAGAAAGCAAAAACAAAGTAACATAAAGCCACTACAATAATACTTATATGTATGTACCGATGGTGCATCGAATAAGTAAAAATAATTAATGTGATGATCGTAAAAGATAAGTAAGAATAGTTAAACATACATTGGTAGAGTGATATAACTTCGTGCTAACCTAAATAGAAAATGGAAAAACAGAAAATGAATAGTGATACTTACAAATGTGTTTGCCAAAGGCAAATCAATAATTGTATACACAATCAATTCTCATATTCCACTTTCATAGATTTTCAGGTTAAATAGCTGATGTTAATAATAATCTCTACCCCAGTAGATAGACATGGGTGCTGATGAAGTGCGTGGCTGCACAGAAAAATATCGGTATTTCCCCCAGCTAATAGTGTCTAGTTTAATTTTTCTTCTCTTCTTTAGATACTCACATTAATTAATAAAAATGTTTCATTCATAAGAATTGAAATTACTGAACTCAATTATCATGTATAAAATTTTGTAAATGTATAACAAATTGAAACATTGCCTTTAAATACAAATATGTATAGTATGTATACGCATATTTATAAAAATTACTGCAATTGAAGAAATACAAAGCGAAATACAGTTATATCGTGTATGTCAAACTGAGACATATTATTAGTGCATTTATAAAGAATTATTTAATTAAAATTAAAATATATTTGGGTGTCAGAATATACTTACGTGCTATTGCAAACAACAAAAATCCACATACAAGCATACAATATAATTACATATGTCATACGAATTGTAGTTTTTTTCAGCAATGCTTAATAAATAAAATAAAATAGAAACCAAAAAACAGAGTGTCTGGAATATTTTGCGTTTTGTTTTGTAACATAATATATACATACATTCCATGGTTTTGGAGGAAATTTAAAGTAAAGTGATTTAATAAACTTTTATAACAGTTGATCTGTGGAGCACTAAGTCCAGCGTATTCATGTCTGGATTGATTTTGTGTCTAGAATCTTAGCAACAACCTTCCGAAGAATTGACTCGTCAAAGCCAACAACTATAAGCTCCGCTTACTACACCCGTAATTATTACTACTCTTGTTCCAGAAACAACCACCTGACGGTAAGTCACCCATTTTATAATCCTTACATTATATAACTAACCCGCGTGTGCCCTGCACAGGCTTATTCCCTATTGTACTGCCTCTTACATACATCTGCACGTAAGTACATATTTAAATTAATTTGTGATTTATGTCATGCCAAATCATTTATAGAATAATGTCATCCGACTCATCTTTAGAGGAAATAGAAGTTTCTGAAAATAAATACCGAAAACAATGACTTTATGCAAGTTGGTTACAATAAGACAATTTTAAAGGATGGTTGGAGCCAGTTCAAAATAATGTGTTCAAGTGTTAATAGTATGTTAACACGATACGTGCTTCGCTCTCTCTTCATGCTTCACGACCCAATCATGACCGAAGCAACTTGCTTCGTCATACAAAATTATGAGAGCGAATCAAGTAGATTCAATATGAATCTACTTGCGAAGCACGTAAAATTGGTATATTCTCTAACTTTTATCGCAGTTAATCGCCACTTTATCTGAACTAGCTATCAAAACAAAATAGGTGTGTATGTATGTATGTATGTGTTTGTAAACAAATGAAAACAAACCAAAAACACATAGATGTGAGATTAATATAAATAAATTTAATTAAATTATGAATAATATAAAAAGGAAAAATAAGAAGAAAATATAGAGATGGCTTCAAAACAGCGTTGCCGATTTCTGTGTAATTATCCAAAAATGGGACAAAAATATTTTTCTTGAACTATTTTGGGGCCATAAAATTGTTTGTGTAATTTTTGTGTAATTTCGTTCCAACATTATTTATACACAAGTAAATTATTTAATTAAAGATCTTCATTTCATTTAAAAAGAGTTTTACTCCATAAATTTAAAAAAAAAAATTTTTATAATCTTTTAATGTTTTTGTTTGGCTATACTTGTTGTTGGAGAATATCATATCAGTCACTGTACCATCTCTAAAGAACAAGTCCTGTCACGGTCGCCAAAATGTTGCATACAAAAATCGGATGTTTTTTAGTATAAATTAAAACGCGTTATAGTTTAAGTACTTAAAAAAATGATATACATAAATTTTAGTGTTGGATCACGTTCAAGTCTACGTTCGAGTGACAAAAATCTTCTTTTTGAGTTTTCAAAAGACTCACCCAAGCAATCTGGAAATTGTTTGAAGGGCAAACGAACCATAACCTTTCCAATTGATGTTATTGAAGTGTTTTCTATAAAATGATTTTCACATTTGTCTTAGAAATGATCTTTTTCTTTTATATTCGAACTGTTCAGTAGGAAAATGTTCCAGCAAATTAAAATTAACAAAAACTTACATGAAGAATAAGTTGTCGTCTGGTACCGTCTTGTCAATTTTTTTTTGCATATGAACACAAAGAAAATAGTGCCTACTAAATACCTCATAAAATAGAACAAAATTAATAAGAAATCTCAATGGTTTTTTGTTTAATAAGGAAATCTTATTAATTTCATAGAGAAAATCGTTTTGAAATAATCAAGAAGAAATCTTGTAGTTTTTATGAGGTTATCTTATTGATTTTTTCAATAAAAAAAATTGCGTCATTATTCTCTGTACTTATGTATTTTCATTTAAATTCTATACCATATACATATGTATGTAGTATGTTGTAGATGTTATTTATTTATACATACATACATACATTAGGTTATATTATTAACTAACTTACTCACCAAGTATTGAACCAGCAAACTTCTACCTGATAGACAAGCACTCTACCCAATATGCTAACAAGCAGCCTGAATACCATTGAAATTATTGTGCAAACATTCTTATACAAAAATGAAAAAGATCATGAAAAAAATTGTCTCTATGTCTATTTATAAAAACGAAATAACAAGACTCCACATAAAAAAAAGATTTCCTTTTAAAAAAATCAATAAGATGCCTTACGCATAATCATATAGGAACCTACTAAAATCAAGAAGAAAACCTTATTGAAAAAATCAATAAGACAACGTAATAAAATCAAGAAGAAAACCTTTTTAAAAAAATTAATAAGGCAACCTAATAAAATCAATAAGAAATCCCTACAATTTATAAGAAAACCTAATAGAATCAAGAAGTTTTTCTCTATGGATTGTTTTTTTTGTGCCAAAAATAACGGAAATTGAGTAAAAAAAAGTTGTGAATAATAAGATTTCTTCTTGATTTTATGTGGTTTTCTTCTTGATAAAATTAATAAGATTTAACACATAAAAAAATAAGGAATCTCTATGAAAAATCTTCGCTTCTTTCTGCTGGGATATCCCTTAGCCTAAAAACGGTTCATAGAGAAAATCTTCTTGATTCTATGAGGCAGTTTTTTCTTTGTGAAGATATAGGACAATATTGAGGAGACCATTTTGAACCAACCAAAAATATGTTGAAAATGTAATATTGGAATTAAAAATTGCAATATATCGCATACAATAATACTTAATTCACATTAAGCATTTTTCCACATTAAAAATTTTTCATTGTTAACAGAAGGCCGGAAAAACAATTTAGATAAAAAAAGTTACTGAAAATGCTTCAGAGATTTATGTCACGTTATTTTTTTTTTGTAAATCACTCTCTTATATAGCGCTAGAATTACAGAAAAGAAAAAGTTTCGTTGTTGACATAACGGTACCTTTATTGACGCTGGCCGATATAACAAGTTACGAATCTTTTTTTTTTTCAATAAAAAATTTTCACTGAAAAGCAAACAGTACAAAAATTACTCGATATATATTCTTTTATAAAAACCAGTACTTATTACACTGTACAACAAAATAACATTTTTTGGCTGTCCTTTAGATAAAATTACGCGGATTATATGGATTTCGATGCGTTAAATTTAAATCTGCTTTCAGTTTTTCTCTATCACGTAGAGATTTTTGTTATGGGCGTGGCTAATTTTGGCCCCTAAATTAGTCGGCCATACTAATATATTTTACTATAACTCGAAAACCGCTATTTCGATTTTAATAAATAATAAACCAAAAGACGCGCCACAAAATTTTGTTTAAAAAAATTTATAATAACTTTTTACCTATCTTTTATGGTTTCGGAGTTATTCAGAATTTAAAAAAGAAAAAAGTTTTTTTATGCAAAAATCGCGTAATTTTTTTACATGAAAATTGCAATAAAAAAATCAGAGAAACTCAAAAGTTTCATATTTTTTACATTTTTCTTAAAACCACATATCCTAGGAATAAAACAAGCTATAAAACGTGAAAATCCAGCAATAAATCTTGATTTTATTCACAATTTAAAGTTCTGTTACCTGCCCGCAATGCCCTTTCAATAGCATTACCAGATGTAAATGTGACTCCATTTAATGCATTAAACACATTTTTCCATTTTTAGGTACCTGCTTAAAAAAAATAAAAAAAATAATCGTAGTACATATTAACTTTGATAAATAAGCTTTTGTTTGCTTTGCTAATATTTTTACATATAGAAATAACAAAAACAAAAAAAACCGTAAACCATGATACAATAATATAAAGGTACAACCACATTTGACGTATAAAATTAATTTTGACTTTTACCAAAATTGTTTGATTGCTGTTTTTTTGTAAAGAGAGAGGAAAACGTTGCCACACGAAATTACGGGGAACTTTTTTTTAGGAATGTTTTTGGAAATGTGTAATTTTAAGTTTAGAAATTATGGTTTAATACACATTTTTTTATATGTTGTATTAATTGGATACGTGGATAACGAAATATGTATGTGTATAATATGATGTAGAATGGATGAGCGTGTTTTATGCATATAATACACATTTACATACACTTCGTGTGCAAATTTATTGCAGCTTACAGTAAGAATTTGATGGGCTACATCTGAATAATCTGAACACAAAAAGACATGCAAAAGAAATAGTTAATGCATGGGATTTGTTGCTAATGAATTCGTTCAATTTAGGTGCAGAACGCATGATTTTAACACAGGCGTGTCATTGACGAGCATGGGCTAACATTTAGCAAAACTGCTCATCATTCCAATGAGTGCTTAGAACCCATGATACGTTTATTCGTTTATATATACATACATATGTATGTTTAAACAGAGCATAACGAAGTGCCCGCGGTGGCCTTTTGCTTATAGTTTTAGGCTCTAAGGAGGCATACTCTGATGATTGTATTTGAGGCAAACAGCTTTGAAAGCTGTTAAGTGTGCTGTTGTTTCCTTGCAAATTAAGAGGAAGCATTGTTCTCGCCGAGATCTGATTGGCAATTGTGCTCTCGTCGGTGTGAAATCTCAATAGCTCTTTCAAAAAAGTTTGCACATTGTGCATATGACTTGGACGCACCTGATGTAAAGCAATAAGCCAGAGTAGTACGAAGAGAAAGTCCCACCCTTAATTCAGAGGCTTTTCCGTTTGTAATTTCCCTTGAATTGTTTATGCTGATGTAATTTTTTTTATAATTATAATTTAAATACATATTCTTCAATATTTTTCAATAAATAAAAAAGAACGTCAAAAAATTAATCAAAAACTCGGATTTCATAAATTAATAAGGTAGCATTAATTTTGAGAGTAAAAAATTGTCGGCACAAACGTCAGAAGGTTAATATGGCGACGAAAAGGGAGAACGGTTGTACCTTTATATTATTGTATCATGCCGTAAACAAAAAAACACACAAAGTACCCTTGAGGAATACTCTATATGAGTACCCCAAAGGAAAAAAATTGTGAAGTGAGTTATAACGGCAGAAATGCATATTTTACTGTGAGTTCTGATGCTCATAATGATAACAATATAAAATCTAATGATAGACTTACTGTGAGTTCTGAAGCTCTTAATAAAAATCAAAAATCTTATGACAGACTTTTTCTAACAGCAAAACCACAGTTTCGTCAGCGATCAAATTGGCTTTGTCCAATGCCAACTAGAGAATCGTTGAAATTACCGTTGTCTAGTACTTCTACATTTAACTCAGTGATATCATCCGCTGCGGGCTCGAGATCATCACTTAACCAAGTTGTCACTATAAATAAGAGTAGCCCAAAACCCAAGGTCCAAGTCGGAATGGACAGATACATTACAATTTTAAAGCGCGGGCGAAGCCCAAATTCTACTAAAATTGCATCTGCTCCAAAGATGTCTAGGGATAATAGCGCATCCTCTACTAATCGGCAAAACCGTTTTAAAATATTGCAAGATGACAATGACCAACCCGCTGAATCTTCGAACAAAACCTCCAAGCCGCCACCAATCTATTTAAGAAAAAAAAACTCAAACGCTCTTATTAAAAAATTAATTTTGGTCATTGGTGAGAATAAATTTCACATTGTTCCAATAAAACGTGGTAATATTGAAGAAACGAAAATTCAAATTTATGAAGAAAAAGATTTTCGCAAAATGGTTTCTGAATTTGAAAAAAGTAAAACAAATTTCTACACATATCAGCTCAAGAGTGCTAAAGGTCTGCAGATCGTATTGAAGGGCATAGATTCGTATATTGCTCCCGAAGAAGTAAAAGATGCTCTCGTCCTCCAGGGTTTTAAAGTAAAAAATGTATCGAACATAATAAATAGGAAAAAGATCCATCAACCTCTATTTCGCGTTGAACTTGAGCCAAATGACATAAAATTGAAAAAAAAAATGAGACCCATCCAATATATAATTTAAAATATATCTTATATCGAAAAATAACCGTTGCAGAACCACACAAGCGTTCAGGACCCGTACAGTGCCATAATTGTCAAAAATATGGCCAGACTAAAACTTACTGCAATTTACCTACAGTTTGTATTATCTGCGGTGCACGGTTGCCAGAAATGCAGATTTATCTGGATTTTGCAGATTTTTACCCTCTAGATTTTTACCCTCTGATTAAATTCACTACAGTTCAATTAATTCTAAAAATGTCTCATTTAATTCATCATGGGCACGTGACAAAAATATGTTCACTTAGCGATCACTGTTCACTTGGCTATCACTGCTTCAGAATGCTGGAAAGCGAAGTCAACTGTAGAAAGCAAAAACAAAGTAACATAAAGCCACTACAATAATACTTATATGTATGTACCGATGGTGCATCGAATAAGTAAAAATAATTAATGTGATGATCGTAAAAGATACATATGTAAGTAAGAATAGTTAAACATACATACATAGGTAGAGTGATATAACTTCGTGCTAACCTAAATAGAAAATGGAAAAACAGAAAATGAATAGTGATACTTACAAATGTGTTTGCCAAAGGCAAATCAATAATTGTATACACAATCAATTCTCATATTCCATTTCATAGAAATTTAAGTTAAATAGCTGATGTTAATAATAATCTCTACCCCAGTAGATAGACATGGGTGCTGATGAAGTGCGTGGCTGCACAGAAAAATATTGGTATTTCCCCCAGCTATAAAGTCTAGTTTAATTTTTCTTCGCTTCTTTAGATACTCACATTAATTAATAAAAATATTTCATTCAATAAGAATTGAAATTACTGAACTCAAGCCTGATTAAGAAATTATTTCTGATACTATTTTATCAGTTTTAATACACAAAATGTTTCACCACCAAATAATTCAACAAATACAAACTCGAACTTTAATTTCAATCGCCTTGAAGCAGTGATGTTAACTTTTTAGACTCAAAACGCGTTAAAATTTTTGAAAAAAAGGGCTAAACTGAAAAAATATACGTTTAATGCAACACAAAGTAAAATTTTGGGAAAAAGCGCGAAAAGGGTCTAGTTTTAAATGTTTCTTTTGAAAATCAAAGCCAAAGTAAAGCAATTTGTTAAAAAATAAATAACTACCATGAGATGAACTCATAGTTTGATATATAAAATTTCAATAAGGTACAAACATATTTCATTTACATTTCATTGTACATTTCAATAAGGGAAATACGTAGATTAAATAGTGTATATGTATATATACAGTAGTAGTATACATACATTCAGTAGTAGTATACATACATACAGTAGTAGTATCTATACATACATATGACTACGTAAATAAATTTTAAATTTATTAAATACAAGTCTGTTTTTAGGCTATACTAAAAATCTTTGAAAGCACAAAAATTTTTGAAGAAATAGAACATTTTTCCATATTGTTTCTTCTTTTTAAATTGGTAAAGCAAAATAAGAGAAGAAAATTAGTAAAACAATGCTGTCACGTTATTTCATAAGTCGATATTGTTATATTAAAGGAACAAAAAAGTTCGTAAAAAGTTAAATGTAGACATATGGAGCAAAAAGTTAAAAGGGGCTAAAAGGGCTGAAAGATAATCGTAAAAAGTGCTAGATAAACGCGTTTTATAGTTTCGGGCCAAAAAAATTTGTTTCGCGTTTTGTGTGACTGAAAACGAACAGAGCTAAGTTGGCATCACTGCCTTGAAGCAACTATTGATAATCTGGTGCAAACTATAAATAATTTTACAACATATATGACTAGCATGATGCAAGAAATGCTGCGAATGTAGAATATTGATATAATGTTGCTCTCAGAGACTCATTTGACTTCGAGACGCCTTTTTAAAATTTATGACTACACCTTATATGATCCAAAGGACCCGAGAGGAAGAGCATGACTACAAGCAACAAATATTGACATTGAACATTTTTGTACAAATTTCGTTATATCATCAATTTACTCCCCTCCCAGTTTTTCAATCACTGAGGATCAATACGATTATTTCTGCAAATCTCTTTGCAAAAGTATTATATATGAATTGATATATGGACTATTATATGAAATGTATTATAATGTATGACGTCATATATGGAATTTTAATTATGAATCTTTTCATATGTGGATCCATATATGAAGCCATATAAAAATGTATGCATACATGAATCTCACATAAGATCGTTTTTGCAATCAAAAAAAGCTTGAATTTTTTTAACTCGATCTTTTTCACTCTTTTTTATCACTGTTGAATTGCAAATCTATTAGAAATTACATACGCTTTGTTAAGTTTATATGCGTACAGCCTCAACGTTTGAAAAATAAAGCCCATTCTTGTACGATTTTATACATTGCGGCCGTATTAAATAAATTATTTAATCAAAAGGATATTTCAGTCATTAATTTTATAGAAAATATCGGAATACTTTAGATATTTTTATGAAATAAAGTTCATATTGCTGCAATAATTATATGGCAAACAAGTCTTAGTATAAAAACAGGGGGTCTACTCTGTAATTCGAAACGAAAGAAAATGCTGTCGAATCTGCATGTAATTATCATACAAGTTCGAAAGTATTTTCTTTCGTTTCGAATTACAGAGTAGACCCCCAGATTATTTTTTCTTTTTTAATTGCATTAGTTTTTAATCTAATTTTAAATTTTTTGTACGAATATGAGTTTTAAGCTTTTAAAATAAACGATTCACCTTTTCCCTTAAAACGATGAACTTATATTTGCAATTATTTTTTTTTTATTTTCATTAAGAGCTTCAGATCTCACAGTAAGTCTATCATCAAATATTTTATTGTTATCATTATGAGCAGGGCAAGTTTTTTGTGGCACGAAAAATTGTTCAAAATGGTTGGCAAAATGGCACGAAAAAGTATAATAATTGGCACGAAAATGGCAAAACTGGCAAAAAATTTAATTTAATTTAAATTTTGCTTGCACAGTACAATAACATGTTTCTTCAAGTTGTCAAAAATAAATAATCTCCTATTATCGGGTAGAACGGTTGAATAAATGGAAAACACTCGTTCGACATCGCAGGATATAATTGGAGCAAACTTCAGATGGAGAGAGGTTTCAATATATTCATCTGCTTCACTTTCATTAAAAAATATATTATTTCTTATTTTAATTAATGCATGTGATCCGGTATTTCGATCTAAGACTTTTTTCAACTTATCTGATTTTTTAAAACTTCAGAGACTTCCTTAAAATTGTCGCAATAATATATTGTATCTTTAACCCATGTTCCGCTCGAGTGACACAAGGGGATGGAGGTATTTTTTAAGATCGGAAACATTAATTTGAAAAGATTGTTTCGAGAAGGGGCCTGCAAAATACAAAATCACAAATAATGCTGTGATCTTTTAACTTAAGAAATACAGCTTTAAAGTTTTATTAGTCTTTACTTTCAGCTGCTGTTCTGTGCTGTGCCGTTCTGCTTCTAAATTTGAGAACTTACTTTTTCTGTAGTAACGTATCAGTTATTTCTCACCAGAAGAGTCGCAATTATACACTAAAGTGATGACTTTTGCATCGTACATTATTAAGTTTCAATAAAATTTTATGTTTTTCTTTTAAAAATTAAATTTTTTAAATTCTAAAAGCATAATCACAATTTGTTTCAAAATGTTTTTATTTAATTTATGCTGTCACTTACAATAACTTAACAATTTTGTGATTATCACAGGTTGCACAAGACTCAGCTGATTCGAAACAGAACAGAAATTAAAAACTAATTCTGACTTTACAGCTTGATTCTAACGTGTTTACATTTTCGAAATCAGCTAGCCTGTGTAACATTTTTGGAAATAATGTTTTAACGCCTGTTAAAAATATAAGATATTCAAATAAATTCATTGAAAAAAAAAATAAATATTCAATTAGGCCACAATATTTGCAAAAGAAATTGTTAAAAAAGCTGCCATTAGCATTGCTGGCATTAGCTTTTTCTATGTGAGCAATGTTTAAGAGATATGACGTCTCTCTCCTTTTCTCCTTCTAAAATTTCGAAAATAAATGATCAAATATATATCGTGTACGGGAAAAAAATTACGCATATGTATATTGTTAATACAACAGATTGATAAAAAATTTTATGAATTATTAATTTCAGCAGGGCGATTCCGGTAAGAGAAAAACACATAAAAATTTCTTCAAGGTGGACTAAAAATTGCTTTTTATGTCAAAAATTGAAGAAATCGAAAAAAGTGGCATACGCCATAAAAAACTTGCCCTGATTATGAGCATCAGAACTCGCAGTAAAATAGGCATTTCTGCCGTTATAACTCACTTCACAATTATTTGTATTTGTGGTACTCATATAGAGTCTTCCTCAAGGGTAATTTGTTTGTTTTTTTGTTTACGTTTTTTTTTGTTTTTTATACCCTTTACCAACAAAAATGGTAAAAGGGTATATATAGGTTTGTCATTCCGTTTGTAATTTCTATAATATCAATAAGCGACCCCTAAAATATATATATTCTGGATCCTTATGCATCTGCCCGTCTGTCTGTACGTGAAATCGGTTTTCCGAAGCTCCCAGAAAAGAGACTTCGTTCTTGGACTGGTGTGTCAGAAATTTTCCAAAATAGATTGGTATTGAAATTCAGCAAAATCGAGCAGACGATTGCAGAGCTGGAAAACTTAAACTTTATTTTGCCATATAAAAGTAACTACCGAAAACAAATTTTTATTTTTTTTTAATAAATAAAGTTATTTTACACTTCAGTACGACTAAAATTTGTATTTTGAATTAAAAAAATATAAAAAAATTTAAAAAGACGTTTCCAGGGTTGGAAAACTTTAACTTTTTGTGTTATGTAAAATTAACTATGTCTAAAACTATATTAGTATTTTCTCAAGAACCGTAAGAGCTACAGACCTGAAATTTGGACACAGTGTGTAGACCTTTGGCCGCTACAACAACAAATACATGATAATTGGAAATTAAAGGGTGTTCCAAAACGAGCAACGAAAAATGTTAAAATCCCATGTAATATACATACAATTGTATGTATGTATGTATATACACTTCAAATTTGTAAGAATAGTGTATTTTTATACAGACTACAAAAATTAACACTAAAATTTCAAAAAATTTAAATTAAAGGGTGTTCCATCAGTTAATGCAATTTTGACTATGCAATTTTGACAACTTGCTGTATCTTGGAAACCTTAAGAGCAAAACTCTTGAAATTTTCAAAAACGGTAAAACTAAAAAAAACAAAAAATTATAAAATCGCCAAAACGAAATAAAGCACCAAATTAAAAAAAATTTCTAAGACTAAGATAAATCGCAAAAAACGGAAAAATTGCTAAAATGAAAACAAAAATCGCCAAAATGAAAGAAAATCGCCAAAATGAAAAAAATCGCCAAAATGAAAAAAATCACCAAAACGAAAAAAACCTAAAAAACAGAAAAAAATCGCCAAAATGAGAAAAAAATCGCCAAAATGAAAAAATCGCCAAAATGAAAAAACCCCAAAAAACAGAAAAAAAATCACCAAAACGAAAAAAAACCTAAAAAACAGAAAAAAGTCACAAAAATAAAAAAAAAATCGTCAAAATGAGAAAAATCTACAAAATGAAAAAAAGCCCAACAACAGAAAAAGATCGCCAAAATGAAAAAAAACCTCCAAAAACAGAAAAAAATCGCCAAAACGAGAAAAAAGCGACAAAACTGAAAAAATCGTTTTAACTGAAAAATACTTCAAAAAAGCAAAAAACCTTCCTTTCGTGCGCGATTCAAAGTCGCACTTAACTGAATTTTTTAATATTAAAGGAATTAAATGAAACTAAGTTTTTCCTTATTTCGTTTTTGCTTTGTTCACTTAACGTATTTTATGTATTTTTTAAAGAACTAGATTGGTATCAATAATCAGAAAAATCCAAAATTATGAACCCAGGGTTGGAAAACTTAAACTTTTTGTGTTATGTAAAATTAAATAGGTCTAAAATTTTTTTTCTTTTTCTTTATAAATTGAATATATTTTATGCTTCTGAAAGAAAAGTTTGGCGTATGAAATTTGAAAAATGAAAATTACAGCTCCAAAGATGGAAACTTTAAAAAAATTATAAATTTTTTCACAATACAAATATGTATGTATGTGTCTGTATACTATATATATGTACGTACGTTGGTAAAGGGTATATAAGATTCGGCACAGTCGAATATAGCACTCTTACTTGTTTTATTTCTATATGTAAATTATTAGCAAAGCAAAAAAAGCTTATTTATCAAAGTTAATATGTACTACGAATATTTTTTTATGATTTTTTTTGTTTAGTATGTATGTAAGAAAAATTCCGCTATTACGTCTGTACACTATGAATGTACAAATATGATGTAAAAAACCTAATTGCTGAACTCAACCCAAAGAAAGCTCCAGGTTAGAGTTCGACCGATTAATCGGCTTCGGCCTTCGGCCAAAAATTCGTAATCGGCCAACATTCGGCCCATGGCAAAAATCGGCTGATGAGCCGAAGCCGAATATTTTTCATTCCAAGCTTGAAAAATAAAATTATGGTTGGTCGTTGCTCGCCGACAGTTTCTATTATGTTTAACGTTTTGAAAGGGTTGCTTTGAAATACAACCCTGTTGCTTTCTATTTTCTTTTACTTGGACGTTCTTGTGAGTGATCATTTGAAAAGGCAATCTAGAAATTGCAAAATAGTTTTTAAAATTTAAAACATTCGGCTTCGGTTTTGAACGAAGTTTAGGATTTTAGCCTTCGGCAAAAAAAACGCCTTCGGTCTATCTCTACTCCAGCTATTGATGGAATTAGTAACCAGATGATGATTAAGTTGCCTCGTATTGCAATTAGAATCCTGTTATTCATTTTTAATGCCATTTTACGACTGGAGTATTATCCAAATAGCTGGAAGCTTGCCAAAGTTAAAATGATTCCAAAGCCGGGAAAGATCTTACCAAGGCTGCATCAATTTCGAAAAATTGCTATGTCAAAATTGTCCCCAATTCTTATTCGTAGTGGGTGCATCCCAGACTCAATTTGGTTTTAGAAGTCAGCATAGCACCATTGATCAAACGCATACATTGGTCCAATTTATAAGAAAAACATTTGAAGAAAATAAGTACTTTTCTGCGCTGTTTATTGACGTTTCGCAGGCATTTGATAAAGTGTGGCATGAAGGCCTTATTTTAAAATTGAAATCATATCTAACAATAAATTTTCTGAATTTATAGAAAGCTGCATTACTACCCGGAAGTTCATGAATGTGGAAGGAGAATTCATGAGTGTGCCCGAATATATATCATCTGGTGTGCCACAGGGGAGTATACTGGGGCCAGTTTTGTATTTGATTTATACTTGTGATATGCCTTTGAGCAATAATATCCATACATCTACGTTTGCCGATGATACAGCCTGCCTTAGTATGCATGAAAACCCTCACGAAGCATCCCGATATCTTCAGCAACATATTACTCAGCTAGAACTATGGTTAAACTTGTGGAGAATAAAGGTAAACGAACAGAAGTGTGCTCAGGTAACATTTACCTTAAGAAAGGACACTTGTTCCCCCATTACAATCAACAATCAAATTGTTCCTCAACATTCACACGTAAGATACCTTCGTATACACCTTGATCGACGACTTACATGGAAACTCCATATTGACTCAAATCTAACACAAATGAAACTTAAATTAACTCAGATACATTGGCTGATTGGTAGAAATTCAACATTCAGCCTAGACTGCAAACTTTTACTATACAAGACGCTTTTGAAGCCAAAATGGTGCTACGGAATTCAGTTATGGGGCACTGCTTCAGGTTCTAATGTCGAGAGAAGCCAACGTAGGCAAAACAAAATTTTACGTTTGATAACATCGGCTCCATTGTACATTAAAAATTCCAGTTTACATCGTGATTTAAATACGCCACTAGTGATTGAAGAAATTGCAAAATATGCAGGCAAATACTTAACAAAACTCGAGTCACATCCTAATCCGCTTGCTTGTAATAATTTGGACACATCCGCCTAAAAAAGATGGACACAAGGGCTGTTATTCTCAACACTCCAGATGGGACTTCTTGAAAATACTTTTTTTCCGTTTTTTTTTTGATTGACACTACTTATGTATTATTTATAGCTACCACTAAGTTTATGTCCGACACTGGTCGGGCCTAATAATTATATTTTAGATTTAAGATTTGAATACTTATTGTTAGTTTATATTTGAAGATACAATAAATAATTACAAGCATTAAAAAATCCCTTCTTAGTGGATCTATACATTGTAAGGTGAACTTACACACCAAATTTCAGCTCTTTACCTAAATTTGTTTGGGCTGTGCGTTGATACGTCAGTCAGTCAGTAACGTTACTCTTTTATATACTATATAGATTAACCATGCCGATATTCCACCCAATACTGTAATATAAGACTTGTTCTTGTTTTATTGTATTCTACATAAATAAATAAAACATACCAGTATACTAACCGTTAATCGGTTAACCGATTAATTACTACCCGATTAACTAATCGGTTAATTTAAAATTGGCTTTTTTCGATTAACGGTTAAACCGGTTAATTTCAGTCGATTAACCGATGTAACAAATTTGTTCATATTTTGTAGTATTAGAACTTATTTTTTTGTGTGAATAATTATTTGTTTCGTCTCATTTACAAAACATGAGTATTAAGAAATTATTTTTCATGACTATGTTACTCTAACTTCAGGGAATTTTTAAGTTGTTAAATAATTTAATAAAAGCCAATAGCAGTTGCCAACAATTTAATTAAGGAGTAGATTTAATAAGAGACGAATTCAACTATTTTATATCTACACTCTGAAATATTTTCTTGTAAGAAAAAATACAGTATAAAAACCGAAGATAAGAAATTCAGAAATTAATTTGTTTGCAGAACATTCGTCGCTGAGCGCTGCCGGTATGAGTCAAATGATGACCTGCCAATAGAAGGAACTATCGATAGTAATACAAGAAATGTTCTAACAAAATTAACTGAAACAATTGGAAGTGCTAAGAATTTGAAAAAAAAAAATAATTAAAATAGTTGATTCATAATAATAAAAGGTCAAAGAAAAATTGTAATAATCAATAAAACAGAATTATAGTGGCATAATGAATGATTTTATATGTTTTGAGAAATCCAGGAAGAGGACTGAGAAACTAGATATTGTGTAGTATGGATTGCTTTCGATTTCCTCAACATCTAAGATAAGTAAAAGGATTTTTCCAAGTCAGGATTTACCAAAACTAAAGAGGAGAATCGCTTAAGTCCTAAGCATTTAAACAAAATTATTTTTCTGAAAGATTATGTTAGAAGATTTATTTAAACTATATAATGACCTCACAAACTAGTTCATTTTTAATGAATACATATTTATGAATTTTTTTGCTTGATTTAGTTTAAAAATTATTATGTGTGTTTTTTTGTTTGTTTTACTAATAAACGCAAATTAATACATAATATATGCACTTTTATTTGTTGAAAACACTTCATTAATCGGTTAACCGGTTAATAGCGAGATTAACCGATTAAGCCGAAAACTCGGTTAATTAATCGAGCGATTAAAAGATTAAAGCAAAACCCCGATTAATTGAATACCCTAATACATAAATATATTTAAATAATTTATTTCTAATTTACAAAAAATATACATACATACTTAAAATTATTGACTATATAGTGAAGTGATTAATTACACAATAAATTTTTGTCACGACTAGAAAATTCAAAATTTTTATTCGAGGATATTTTGTTACAGAATCCCCGGTATTTTCTTTAGCTCTAGCAGGATTGGTTTTTTTACTGATTTATTAAAGAAAAGAACATCAAAAACATACTTTTCACTTATTATAGTTTAGAATACAATTTTGTTTTATTATGAGTTTTTTTTTTGTTAATTTTTAATATGAAGCCAATATCAAAAACCTTGTTTTTTTACAAATACATGCCATTTACCAAAAAATCGGCTTCATGTGAATATGGTGCCTTGCCGCCAATTCGTCGTGTCCGCCTACCTACGGTTCTCATGCGGCAGCCAATTAAAATGGCTAAGGCGGCAGTTATTAAAAGTCCTAGGGTTAGAGATAAGACCGCACCGCCCGGCCTCTCAGACTGTCCATCATGATCACGAAATTCAAGAGCCATATTTTGATGTAGAATTTCGTACTGTTCGTGCACCGGTGTAATGGCTGATTTTATGGAATTGATGCTACTTGAGGCGGATGTATCATCTTTGGATTTCTGTAAATTTTTTTCTTTGGATTTGACCTTTTTGTGTTTGTGCTAAAAGAGAAAGACAATATACATATATAAATATAAGTGTATATGCATATGTATGTATGTATATTAGGGCGGGTCGATTTGTATGGAGGCAAAAAAATCGCTCAAATTACAAGGAAAATCGTATTCCAGGGATCAAAATAAGAAACTTTGCCGAAGGAACCATATCTCTAAAATGTATTTTGATGTCCCGACTTTTAATCCGAAGGGTCAAATTTTCTTGAAGGGTAAAATTTTGAACAATCTCACTTTGACCCATTTCGAGTTCCTCAATCAAGTCAAAATGTATGACCGACCCCCACTAATTTTGGAGGGCCGACCCACCTATGCCAGTGGCATACCCCCTAAGACCACCCCTTGGGGATTCCCCGTACAAACATTTGTGATTTCTTGAAATATTTGTATGGGGAACACGCAGAGGTGGTTCCAGGGGATGTGCCACTGGCATAGGTGGGTCGACCCTCCAAAATTATTGTGAACATTTTAGCCTTCGGATCAAAAGTCGGACATCAAAATACATTTTAGAGGTATGGTTCCTTCGGCAAAGTTTCTTATTTTAATCCCTAGAATAAGATTTTCCTTGTAATTTGTGCGATTTTTAAATCGACCCGCCCTAATGTATATATATTTATGTATGCAATATGTATGTACATATTAAAGTCCTGCACAAGACCATTTATAAGAACTTTCAAGACGAGAGATTTTTCAAATGCTTTACTACAGCGTTATCTTCTAAAACAAACGCTAAACAACACTGTTGGCAAGACATTTGTTTCAGTTAGAAGTAAAGAAGAAAATACTTCGTGACGGAAGAATTTGTGATGCTTGCTTCTTTCTACGCATGGGCACGTATACAAACGTCATGCAGACGTTGTGTGTATGCTCTTTTATTAGTTGTGTGCGCTTGGCTTAAAAAAACCTCCTTTAAACACCCCTCAAGGAAACGTGGGGCTAAGTGTCCTCAATCCACCATTATTGTCGATTTTTTTGGTGTCATTGTCAACGGAGCGTCTATTAATAGTGTTTTAATGCGTAGAAGACATTTTTTTAAATACACACAACTATGCTTCTTCTTAATGTTTTATTGGTTTTTTGAAAATAAAAGTAACGTCAAGCAAAATTTAAGTGTTTATCAAAATTAGTTTAAGAAATCAAATGAAACGATTAATTTAAATACGTTTCAATCAGAAAAATTACACAAAAATAATAAAAAAAAAAAATTTTTATATTAAACTATTTTAAGTGAAAAGTGAAAATTATGCAAATTCATTTTTTACCCTATAGAATATTTTGTGCTATCAGCTAAAGATTTGTCATACTTTCAGATCAATACGTAATTCAGAGAAACATACAATTTTTGATTTACATATACATATGTATTTCATAGAAATAACAAACAAAATCCCTACTTGCTGGTACTACGCTGAACGATTGAATGAATTATTTCCTGTTATTGTATGTTTTTTATGCATAAGTTTAATTTTTAGGATTCCGTACACCAAAGGTGAAAAGGAACCCTATTGTTTTCGCTACGCTGTCCGTCTGTACGTCACAGGCTATTTTCGCGAGAACCGTAAGAGCTACGGACCTGAAATTTGGACACAGTGTGTAGACCGCTACAACAAAAAATACATGAGAGTTAAAAATTCAAGGGTGTTCCAAAACGAGGAACGAAAAATTTTAAAATCCCATGTAATATACATACAATTGTATGTATATACACTTGAAATTTGTAAGGTTAGTGTATTTTTATACAGACTACAGTTAACACTAAAATTTAAAAAAATATTAAATTAAAGGGTGTTCCATCAGTTAATGCAATTTTGACTATGTAATTTTGACAACTTGCTGTATCTTGTCAACCGTAAGAGCCAAACTCTGGAAATTTTCAAAAACGGTAAAACAAAAAAATTCCAAAACTATAAAATCGCCAAACCAAAAAAAAAATCGCCAAAAACAAAATCGCTAAAATGAAAAACAGCTCCAAACTAAAAAAAAATTCTAAATCGAAAATAAGTCGCGAAAAACCGGAAAAATCGCCAAAATGAAAAAACGCTAGAAGCTGGAAAAAGTCGCCAAAACGAGAAAAAAGCGAAAAAAAAAACAAAAAAAAATCATTTCAGCTAAAAAACGCCGTATTAAAAAAAGCTCAAAGCCCAACGTTCGGAACCCATCGTGCGCGGATCAAAATCGCACTTTACTGAATTTATTTATATATTTGTTTAATAAAATACCAGGAGCCTAATTCCTGCACTCGTGAACGAAATTGCATTCGAGTAGAAATTAATTTCGCAAACAAGAAATTTTCCGATGATGTCACTCGATACCAAGCGAATCGAGTTTTAGTGTTGGGAAAAGGCAAATAAACTTATTTCCCAACACTGAAGAAATTGTAAGCAAAAACATATGTTTGTATGTAAGTATGTGTGCAAAAACATACGTATGCACGTACGTACATACACACGTATGTATATGCAAAAAACGAAACTAATATAAATGGTATTTTTATTGTTGTTTAATTATTAACTTAATAATAATTAATTAGTGTAAAGTTAGAGAATAGAGCACTAGCCACATTTTCGATTCTTTTATTGCTTGACCAGAAGCAGCTAATTTTTTATTTAGATGCGCCCAGAGTTGGTTGATTATTTTATTTTTCCTGATGACAACAGTTGGACAAAACATTATTCGCCAAATCAGTGTGATTTTTTATATTTAAAGTCAACTAGAAAGTCTTTATATTTGTATTTTTTATATGTACGTACATTTGTGCATACGTTCATACATGATACAATAATATAAAGGTACAACCACATTTGACGTATAAAATAAATTGTGACTTTTGCCCCATATATTTGATAACTGTTTTTTTGTAAACAGAGAGGAAAGCGCTGCCACACCGAAAGTACAAGGAACTTTTATTTTAGGAATGTTTGTTGAAAATTTGAAATTTGTGATTTTGAATAGTAAATGTATGTAATTGTCTATGTTCTGAACTTATTTTATTAATAGCATTTTTTAAGTTAACCCATTGTTCAGGTAAATATGCGATATGTCGAATAGTGGCTTCCTTGAATAAAGATGTTTTGAATATCTTTTCTTAAGCCTTTGATGGAGAAAATCCTTAAACAGAAAATCTGTAAATCGACTAAATAAAAAATATCCAACCTGTTAAGTCATTATATGTATATTCGAAATAATTGTATTTTATTTTGCATAAACATTCTGCCTTATCGTGGTTGGCGTATTTCAAATACGACTACGGTAATAGATTAAAGAAAAACTGTTGGCGGCTGCATCTTCAACTATTTTAAAATCGAACAAGATTTGACTTCTCCATTAGCAGAACAGTGCACCAAGCTAGGTTGGTAAAAATGCCAAAATTAATTTTTTTTCTCGAATATTTCCTAAACTGTAAGCGGAACTGCATAAATGTAGCAGACTTTTTTTAGCTCTTGGATAGAGAAATCCACTTGCAAAAAACTTTTATCAGATCAAAAACATCAGCTTAGCATCAGTTTGAAATTTTCATTAACCCGAGGTTGCCCACCTTAGGGCTTTGTGGCTCCGCCCCCTTTTGAGATATAGTCCAAATTCCAGACTTAAGCTCGGTAACACTTCTATAAATGCTGTATAAAATTTCATAACAATCGGACGGCTCGTTTAGAAACTAGAGCTGGCAAACTATCGATAGTTTCATTTTCATTAGACTATCGATAGTTTTTTGAAAAAATATATTAACAAATTGGCAATAAACTCAATAAATTTAACATATTGGTTTTCTTTTATTGAAAATACATGTAAGTACATATCGCTCATTTACTCAAATAACGTCATAGCTCAAAAGAATAAATAATAAATTTATGGACTTAGTAATATAGAATACTTCGTGAGAAATGGATCAACTCTTGATAGAAGAACACTTTGTAATAACTCCACGGAGTATATGTAAATTGAAAACTATACTAATTTGAAAATTAAATTTGAACACTTTGTAATATCTCCACTGAGTGTATGTAAATTGAAAACTAAACTCATTTGAAAATTAAATTTAACATTCCTAATGGTAGAATTAGTAGATTCGTATCGTGAATTGACGGATCAGCTGACAAAATCTGTAACATAAATAAAACATGTTGCTGTTTATTTAATATCTATAGTAACGTATGTGAGGTAGAAATTTGCAGAAAATAGATTTCTACGTCAACTTCTCTCTTACATACATACACACACATGTATAAAGCAAAGAGAAATACAATAACAGCTGACACGTTCGCTGGAAATCGCACATTTTTACTAACTAAAATCCATAATTAAACGATACGACCACTTAAAAAGTAACACGATACGAATCGACTAATTCTACCATAACTGCTCGTCTCCTGCTTACATGAAATGTAATACTTTCACTCTAACAGCAAGTAAGTAAAAAAAGACGCCGTTAGAGTTTTGCAGAATTGAAGGTTGTGGAATATAGACCGAATATATCCTTTTATGTGCTATATCCTTTTTTGTCATCTCATATTATAACTGAGTTGTTTAAATAACCTAACCTAACCTATGGTTAGGTTGACGCAATCCGTATCGGATTACACCCATCCATTATATCATGTTGTGTGCTCTGGATAATAAATATTGGGAAGATACCTGAATATAAACTTTAACAAAACATTAACATTTGAAGTCTACACTTAACAATAACTAGAAATTAATGTTAAAGTTAGTTATTTTATGTTACGTGTAGACCGCAAGTAAAATATTTCGATACTATCGATAGTTTTCCAACAAACTATCGAAAATATCGAATGGCGTGACTATCGATAGTTTGCCAGCTATATTAGAAACTGCATAATTATTTCCACTTTTTTTTTTAATCCACCACTGTGCGACATCGCTCTTTAACAGTCATATATATGTACGTACACCAATGCATCCATCGTGCCTTGCTTATAATACGACAGCTTTTATTATTGGTCTAGTATAATACAGCCACGAGAAAATATTTAAAAAAAAGACCTATTTACGCAGGTCTCTAGTACATATACAGAGAATTGAATTACAAGGTAAATAAGAGTTTTGCAAATAGTTCACTCGCTTTTGATTCAGATTGAATCGCTTTTGATTCAGATTGATAGGAAGGATGAAATGAACTAGTTTATTCACTTCGTTCGCATTTCATCGTTCTTTATTTACTCTGAAGAGTAATTGAACGAAAGATCAGATTTGTTTTTTTTACCGATTTCAATTCATTTCTTCATTACTCGGTACACTTTAGACCGATTTTAAAAATTCGTTTTTCGTCTGAGAGGGTATAGCTTCCATTTAGTCCCATTGTCAAAAGTGGACCATAGCACGTCCAAAAACTTTTTCTTTAATTTAACGATGTTTTACTGATTCGGTTGCTGCGACACAAATTTTAGAAGTTGTAAAAGATACAGTATTGCATTGTGCCCTACGCCTATTAAAATTTAATATTACATTTCATGTTCTTCTACTTTACCGATTTTTACGAATTCTATTTATCCCATTTTCACGAAACTTGAAAAAGAGTTTCGTCTCTTAGAATAACACAATTTTATGCTAAAGAAGGGGGAGGGGCCATGTGCATTACAAATTAATTCTGTATTTCATGTGCTTCTACCTGATGGATTTTTATGAAACTTGGTATACACCTTGAGATCTGAAAGTGAGTCGATGTTGAATTCAGAAAAGTGGGAGGACACTAATATTTGCCAAATTCGGCGTGGGCACTAACAATTTAAAGATAAAACTAATTCAGATTCAGTTAAATAAAAAACATTTTTTATGTGTTAGCTATAATGATTTTCAAAGTCGGTGACAATAACAATAATCACAAGAATAGGATTTTCATGCATTTAAAATCCCGTTTTATGTACATAAAATATACATTAAAAACATAGTTTTACCCATTTTGCTAAATATAACAATGCTAAGCTTTATTAGTTCTTTTTCAAACAGTACGAGGGAATTCACACGAAAGTTGTGTTCTTCTATATGGAATTTGATCTTATTGTTTCCAAGTTGAGTTCGTACGGACGTAGCGCTTCCTTTATTAATATTTGTACAAACTAAGTTTGTTATCTTAAAATTTATTTAAAAAAAAATTACCTAAATGAATTAAAACAAAAGGAGATATAAAATTTATTCTTTTGTAACTAATTAAATTACATTTATTATATTGCATTTAAACAAAAATTTTAATTATTGAATTAATATCGTAAATTGCACATGAAAGTTACGCACATTCAAATATCAACCATCGTTGTAATTTTCCAGTTGTCAGTTATTAACGAAACTCATTTATTCGTACTAAAATCTTTTTGTCTCGCTATTGCACAACAATTCAGTCACTTATTTTTCAACCTTTGATCAACCAACAAGCTTTCCAAATACAAAGAGAGAATTGAATCTCAGTGCGAGTGACCTTAATCTACAAATGTCCAAGGCCAAGAGGATTAATGGTAGGATTAGTAGATTCGTATCGTGAGTTGACGGTTCAGCTGAAAAAATCTGTAACATAAATAAAACATGTTGCTGTTTATTTAATATGTATAGTAACGTATGTGAGGTAGAAATCTGCAGAAAATAGATTTCTACGTCAACTTCTCTCTTACATACATACACACACATGTATAAAGCAAAGAGAAATACAATAACAGCTGACACGTTCGCTGGAAATCTCACATTTTTACTAACTAACATCCATAATTAAACGATACGACCACTTAAAAAGTAACACGATACGAATCGACTAATTCTACCATAAATTGTTAAAGTTCCTGTAGACACACATAAGTATACAAAATCTTATAATTATATATTGAATAAATAACACTGGTTTACAAATTTTTAATTTGGAAAAATACCAAGAACGCCATATGCCTAGATGAGTTAATTCGGACCTCCTGAACAGAAAAAACGCTGTAATTTTTTTTTTCTAAGTACCGTTTTTTAGATAACGGTACTTTTGAGTTTTTCGGTGTATGGTCCCACTCAAACCCTTGTGGAGCCCAACCCAAAAGTCCGATCGAGATATATGGCATATCGTTGAAAAGGTAATTGAATGCCTTTTCCGTCAATATGCGTCAAATTTCTATCTGAAAAGAAATGGTTGAGTTATGGCACCTCAAAGTTCAAAATTTGCCTATTTTTTACGTTTTTTTCAAAATTTTTAAATTTTGTTTCGTTTTTTTTCTCCGTTATAGTAAAGATGTGGAACGTTTTATTTTTTTACCAAATAGTTTATTTAGTTACAAGCATTTTAAGCGTAATTTGAAGAAAAATGGATGAAAAATAAAGTTTTTATTAAGGATTTTGTGGAACGACAATATTTTCATTTTCATTACTCACACACTATATTCGGCGTCCATCAGTTTTAACGTATTTACAAATATTGTGAAAAAGTTGCTAAAAGACAGTCTTGCCATGAATTACCTTAAACAAAAATTTCCGAGAGCCACAGCGAGAAAAATTGAAGCTGGTATATTTGATGGACCTCAAATTCGGGCTCTGTAGGGTGACCAAGCATTTATTGAGTGTTTAGGTCCAGCTTATTTGGAGGCATGGGAAGCATTCCAGGACATCGTTCACAACTTTTTGGAAAACTACAGAAGTCCTGATTACGCTGAGAAGATCGATACATTACTGCAAAAATTCAGTGCTATTGGTAAGCGTTGAGTGAAAGCATGTATATCAAAAAGGCCGTTATCATTTAAAAATTTATTGTTTTTAACTCTTAGGTTCAAATATGACACCTAAATTACACTTCTTATTCAGTCATTTGGATATTTTCCCCACGAACTTGGGCTCCGAAAGTGATGAACAAGGTGAAAGATTTCACCAAGAAATGGAAGAAATCGAGAGACGTTATAAAGGCTGGTGGGATGAACAAATGATGGCAGACTATTGTTGGTTCCTCATTCGCGAAGATACATCCGAAAAAAAAACGCAAAAGTTCAAGTCGCTCGTCATTTTAATTTAAATTTTCTGAATTCATGCCGAATATAATGTGTGAGTAATGAAAATTAAAATATTGTCGTTCCACAAAATCCTTAATAAAAACTTTATTTTTCATCCATTTTTCTTCAAATTACGCTTAAAATGCTTGTAACTAAATAAACTATTTGGTAAAAAAATAAAACGTTCCAGATCTTTACTATAACGGAGAAAAAAAAACGAAACAAAATTTAAAAATTTTGAAAAAAACTTAAAAAATAGGCAAATTTTGAACTTTGAGGTGCCATAACTCAACCATTTCTTTTCAGATAGAAATTTGCAGCATATTGACGGAAAAGGCATTCAATTACCTTTTCAACGATATGCCATTTATCTCGATCGGACTTTTGGGTTGGGCTCCACAAGGGTTTGAGTGGGACCATACACCGAAAAACACAAAAGTACCGTTATCTAAAAAACGGTACTTAGAAAAAAAAAATTACAGCGTTTTTTCTGTTCAGGAGGTCCCAATTAACTCATCTAGGCATATGGCGTTCTTGGTATTTTTTGGCTGTAAACCAGTGTAATTGAAAGAAAGAAAGAAACCTGAAATAATTTATTGACTTTCTTTCCGCTTACCCGAACTATAATTTCTCACATAGAAATTTTCAATATAATTTTCCATATAATTCATTCCCCAAGCAAATTTTAGCATTGGTGTCATCCACACATGTTAAATTCCAATTAGAATTAGCAATTGATGCAATTGGCTTATATTCTCTAATTCATCAAACAATTAGAATAAGTTCAACTAATTCCCATTAGATAATTGAAATTTTTATTCCAATGGTAAAACTAATTGCAATTAGTTGCCATTAACAAAAAAATTGGTTTACCTTTACAATTAGAAATCTAATTGAATTCTGCTAACACAATTAGATATTCAATTAGCTCGAATTAGAGTCAATTATTTTGATATTTTCAAAAACAAAAAAAAAAAAACTAAAATATTCATAATATGAATTTCACACATACATATATATATTACTTATGTACATAATATATACTGCATACATTACATACATGCACACCTATTTAACGTACGTACTAACTGTTTAATAACTACAATGACCGGTTATATTCGCTTTCAGCAATACGAGCTTTTCAAAAGAAAAGTCCGTCAAGCGACCCCGCCTTGGACTATTAATAATGCTCGCAAAGGAAAATAGTCGCTCCACAGGGCCTGAAGACGTAAGCGGTGTGTTGCAAAACAGTGATATTTCCTTTAAAATAATTGATTCTAATTCGAGCTAATTGAACATCTAATTGCATTAGCAGAATTCAATTAGATTTCTAGTTGTAAAGGTAAACCAATTTTTTTTGCTAATGGCAACTAAGTGCAATTAGTTTTACCATTGTAATAAAAATTTCAATTATGTAATGGGAATTCGTTGAACTAATTGTAATTGTTTAATGAATTAGAGAATTTCACAAAAGAAGGTTAATTAGCAATCATTAGCATTATCTAATCATTATTTAACATCTTTGGTGTCATCTTCCCATATGCACCAATACATGGTCCTTCGAGCGTTCATCTTGCCTTATTGAAAAAGAAAAACAAGTTTCACACTTTCTTTATTGAAATAATTCTATTTTTTGTTGAATGAAATAAAACACTACGAAATCACTACATAGTATAAAACAAAGTCGCATTCTCTGTCCCTATATCCCTATGTATGCTTAAATCTTTAAGACTACGCAACGGATTTTGATACGGTTTTTTTTAATAGATAGAGTGATTGAAGAGGAAGGTTTATATGTATAATAACATCCATTAAATAGTCAAGAAATACTGTTATTTTTGAGGTTTCTAGTGTGATGTCGTAAATAATTTAATTTTTTCCGCTTACATTGCAAACACAGGCTGAACCCTACGAGATTTATCCAAATAATGTGCTAAGTATTGTACACATTGAAAAGGTCTACAGAAAACTCCTTTATGGTATATGTCTATCTCTTATGGATATCCCACAATAATATTTTTAACCGACTTCAAACAAGAAGGAGGTTATCATGTTCGTGTTTTTTTTTTTTACTTTTTTTAATGTTCGTACACGCATAACTCGGTCATTTTTAAACCGATTTTCGAAATTCTTGTTTTGTTTGAAAGGGGTTGCCTGCAGTTGGGTCTCATAATTTTTTTGAAAATCTGCAGGGAAAATTAGCTCCCCTCTTCCATAACTCTGCTATTTGTGAACCGATTTACAAAATTCTTTTTTGGTTTGAAAGAATTTTTCTTAAAGTTAGAACAAATTTTTTTTTCGAAAATCGGAAGGGGAAGTTTTGCTCCCTTCTGGCATAACTCGGTCATTTATAAACTGCTTTTCAAAATTCGTTTTTCGTCTGAAAAGGTTTTGCCTTAAGCTAGAACACATAATTTTTTACGAAACTCAGAGGGGGAAATTCGTTCCCCTTATGCATAACTCCGTCATTTATGAACGGATTTTCAAAATTGATTTTTTCTTTAAAAGGGTTTGCCTGCAGTTTAGTTCCATAATGTTTTTTTTAATCGATGGGGTACTTAGCTGCCCCCCCCCCAAAAAAATACTACGTCATGTATAAACCGATTTAAAAATTTTGTAGTTTGAAAGGGTTTGCTTGCAGCTTGATCCCATAGTTCGAAAATCGGTGGGAAATTTTGACCCCCCACCGCCCCAAAAACAAATTACTACGTCATATAAAAACGGTTTAAATTTTTTTGGTTAAAAGGATTTGCTTGCAGTTTGTTTTCATAGTTCGAAAATTGTTGGGATATTTTGAGCCCCCCACCCCAAAAAAAAATTTATTGATGATTACATAACTTCTCTATTTATGGAGTGATTTTTAAAATTCTTTTCTTTTTGTTTCAATATTATTTTCATACTTGCGTCCGTTTTGTAATCATTTGGATTGATTCCTAGTATTGAAGTCAGTTTTTTTGCCAGAATTATTTTGTCATTTACTTTCTACGAAAAAAAATTGCTAATTTTCGAAACGATTTTAACCAGTACAGCATTAATCCTTATCTAATTAAATGTCTTAAATACATTGTTGATTTCATATAGAATGTTACTGCATATTGTAAAAGGGCAGACATCCTTTGCACACCTAAGCTTTTAAAAAAGGTGAGATCTACCGGAAAAAATGCGTTAGCTGTTGCGTTATCCGGCATTGCCGCTACGCTTTTGGAAGGAGGCCGAACCGCACACTCTACATTCAAACGCCCGCTGAAAATCGCCACCGATGACAATAACAGCGTCTGTAGTGTTTCTAAACGGAGCAATACAGGAAAATTGATGCGTGACTGCTCATTAATAGTCTGGGACGAAGCTACCATGTCAAACAAGCATCGATGACAACTATTTATTTATAACCCAAACGCGCTATTCCCCTTCTCTAAACGCGCTAGAACGCGCTTACTTACAGCATTATCAACAATTTATAGTCAAAACGCGCTATTCTCCTACGCGCTAAATTAAATTTTAATAAAGGTCGATGTATGTATTAACTAGTAAATACAATTAATTTTTTTAGTAACTCTTTTTCAGATTTTGCTTTTTCGAAATTATATCCTAAATAACTAAAGTCATTTAAAATAGAATCAGACTTGTCTTCCAAATATTCGAAATTCTTAGTTTTTATTTTAATTTTATTTGTCAAACTTTGTAACAACTTATGTATATAAATTGTCGAACAGTGTTACGATTCAAATGCTTTTTGAAGTACTAAAAGAATAGATGCTTAATAAGTTATATATGTACATTTTTTGGTCACGAATACGAGTACATATTTTTAGCTGTGAAATTGCAAAATATTTCTCATTTACAGTATTAAAATGTGTTTTTAATTCTAACCATAGTCAAGGGAATTTTATTTGCAACATCTGAATCATTAAAGAAGTTAAACAAAAATTTAAATTTTGGATATTAGAAAATTGTTTAATTTATACAAAAAGTAAAAAGATATTGAACTGAAATGATATTTTTGACTTTAATCAAAACGCGCTAGCTTAGCGCTTTTTTTTATTAACCGCGCTAAGACGAAAAAAAGCGCGTTTGGCATAGTTAAAACGCGCTAAAACTAGCGCGAAAGGCGCTAAATTGGCATCGCTGCAAACAAGACGTCTTTGGAAGCACTGGATAGGACAATGCGCGATTCGCGCAACAAAAATTTACCTCTGGGTGGATGTACAATTCTGTTCTCAGGAGATTTCCGTCAAATTCTACCAGTTGTGACTCGAGGGGCACGTGCTGACGAAATAAATGCTTCCTTAAAAAGATCCAACCTTTGGCGACATGTCAATAAATTAGAGCTTAAAACTAATATGAGGGTTTCGTCATCTTCGCGTGAGAACAAGGTTTTTCCAGAGATGCTGCTAAAAGTTGGCAATGGAGAGTTAGCACAAAGTGAAAGAAGGATTAACATAGAAAACCTTTGTGTTTTAATAGACAACATCCAAAAGTTAGTAAACAATGTCTATCCTGACATTGATAACATAAATTATAAGACAATATCTTGGTTTTAAGAATGGGGGATCCTGTCACCAACTAACAAACAAGTAAATAAGGTAAATAACTTGATTCTTTCAAAGATTGATGCGCCAACGAAAATATACTACTCGGTCGACACTGTTCTCGATTTGGAAGAAGCTGTTCATTTTCCTACAGGATTTCTAAACTCTTTGAACCCGTCTGGACTCCCTCCTCACAAAATGGTGTTGAAAGTAGGTTGTCCTGTTATTTTATTAAGAAACCTGGATCCATCTAAACTTTGCAATGGCACGCGTTTGCTGGTAAAATCACTGAAAACTTTCATAATAGAGTGCACTGTACTCACAGGATGTGGTATCGGAGAAGATGTATTGATTCCCCGAATCCCTCTGATACCATCGGACTTACCCTTCCAATTTAAACGTTAACAGTTTCCGGTAAATACATCCTTTGCAATGACCATTAATAAATCGCAGGGTCAAACCTTCAACGTTGCAGGCTTAGATTTTAGCGTTGACTGCTTTTCACATGTCCAACTGTATGTCGCTCTTTCAAGATTAACTTATAGAGAAAACATGTTTGTATTGTCTAATGATAAGAAAGCTGTGAACGTTGTATATAAAGACATTCTGTAATATATTAATTGTTGTAAAAATAAAATAAATAGGTAAAAATTTAAAAAGTAAATAAGTAAAAATGTAGTGTATGAACTTAGATATTCCAAAGATACCAGGAAATCTTCATGGTTTAGGGAAAGAAGAATTGTTTTACTAATAAACGCAAATTAATACATAATATATGCACTTTTATTTGTTGAAAACACTTTATTTATGGAAACACTTCACTAATCGGTTAACCGGTTAACAGCGAGATTAACCGATTAAGCCGAAACCTCGGTTAATTAATCGAGCGATTAACAGATTAAAGCAAAACCCCGATTAATTGAATACCCTAATACATAAATATATTTAAATAATTTATTTCTAATTTACAAAAAATATACATACATACTTAAAATTATTGACTATATAGTGAAGTGATTAATTACACAATAAATTTTTGTCACGACTAGAAAATTCAAAATTTTTATTCGAGGATATTTTATTACAGAATCCCCGGTATTTTCTTTAGCTCTAGCAGGATTGTTTTTTTACTGATTTATTAAAGAAAAGAACATCAAAAACATACTTTTCACTTATTATAGTTTAGAATACAATTTTATTTTATTACCAGTTTTTTTTTGTTAATTTTTAATATGAAGCCAATATCAAAAACCTTGTTTTTTTTACAAATACATGCCATTTACCAAAAAATCGGCTTCATGTGAATATGGTGCCTTGCCGCCAATTCGTCGTGTCCGCCTACCTACGGTTCTCATGCGGCAGCCAATTAAAATGGCTAAGGCGGCAGTTATTAAAAGTCCTAGGGTTAGAGATAAGACCGCACCGCCCGGCCTCTCAGACTGTCCATCATGATCACGAAATTCAAGAGCCATATTTTGATGTATAATTTCGTACTGTTCGTGCAGCGGTGTAATGGCTGATTTTATGGAATTGATGCTACTTGAGGCAAATGTATCATCTTTGGATTTCTGTAAATTTTTTTCTTTGGATTTGACCTTTTTGTGTTTGTGCTAAAAGAGAAAGACAATATACATATATAAATATAAGTGTATATGCATATGTATGTATGTATATTAGGGCGGGTCGATTTGTATGGAGGAAAAAAAATCGCTCAAATTACAAGGAAAATCGTATTCCAGGGATCAAAATAAGAAACTTTGCCGAAGGAACCATATCTCTAAAATGTATTTTGATTTCCCGACTTTTAATCCGAAAGGTCAAATTTTCTTGAAGGGTAAAATTTTGAACAATCTCACTTTGACCCATTTCGAGTTCCTCAATAGAGTCAAAATGTATGAATGTCCCCCACTAATTTTGGAGGGCCGACCCACCTATGCCAGTGACATACCCCCTAAAACCACCCGTTGTGGGTTCCCAATACAAACATTTGTGATTTTTTTTAATATTTGTATGGGAAACACGCAGCGGTGGTTCCAGGGGGTGTGCCACTGGCATAGGTGTGTCGGCCCTCCAAAATTAGTGGGGGTCGGTCATACATTTTGACTCGATTGAGGAACTCTAAATGGGTCAAAGTGAGATTTTTCAAAATTTGACCCTTCAAGAAAATTTTACCCTTCGGATCAAAAGTCGGACATCAAAATACTTTTTAGAAGTATGGTTCCTTCGGCTAAGTTTCTTATTTTGATCCCTAGAATACGATTTTCCTTGTAATTTGTGCGATTTTTAAATCGACCCGCCCTAATGTATATATATTTATGTATGCAATATGTATGAACATATTAAAGTCCTGCACAAGACCATTTATAAGAACTTTCAAGACGAGAGATTTTTCAAATGCTTTACTACAGCCTTAAGCCTGGTACTCTGTTCAATATTTCACGTGAAATGCTGTCAAAACCAGGGTAGGAAGTGTGCTCGAATTAATTTCTTTCGCAAACGAATTTAATTCGAACGAATTTTATTTTCCATATTGTAAAGAATTATTCTTTTTAATTCGCAAATTTTATTTATAAAATTTGCGAATGAAAAAAAAACCCAAGAATGCAAAATAAAATTCCTCTCGCAAATTTAAAAGTAAAATTCGCAAACGAAAAGAAAATAGATTCGCGATTAAATTAAAAATACAAATAATCCCAAGCAAGGACTTTAAATTTTTTAAAGCAGATTTTATTATTAACGACTATAGCTATAGAGCTGAAATTTGGTGTATAGATTCCTCTTCCGATGTATAAATCCACTAAGAGGGTATTTTAGGAAATTCAAACGCGAAAAGGGGTAAAAAAGGGTAAAATTGGTATCTTTATATCTCGGAAACTACATTAGATAGACTAAAAATTCTAAAAGCATACGAATGCTGGTAAAAAATAAGCCGACACGTATTTGGTACTTTTCCAATATGTGTACTTTTTAGGGTTAAAAGGGGGTGAAAATGAATTTTGGTACCTTCTTTGCACTCGACATATCTTCAAAATTATTTAACGCAGCAGAAAGCTTTTTGGTGCGTTCCTTTCTTCTGGACAGAATCTTGAATGGGTTTGACACTTTCTGAAAATTTGCACTTAAAAGGGGTAAAATTTTACCCGTTTTCGGTACCTTTATGTTAATGATAATGTACACATATACATACATGTAAAAATAATTTACTATGTTTTCTTACCGGTCAGTAGAAGCTGGGATAATAAAATTTATGTTATTTTGAACTGCCCAAAAAGTGCCAAGGGGTAAAAACGGGTAAAATTGGTATCTTTATATCTCGGAAACTACATTAGATAAACTAAAAATTCTAAAAGCATACTAATGCTGCTAAGAAAACAAGCCTTATTAGAAAAAGGTACTTTTTGGAAGAAGTACTTTTTAGCTTTTTGGGAAAAATACTTTTTAGAAAAAGGTGCTTTTTGGGAAAAATTCTTTTTAGAAAATGTACTTTTTGGGAAAATCTCTTTTTTTAGGAAAACGTACTTTTTGGGAAAAGCACTTTTTAGAAAAATGTACTTTTTAGGAAAAGGTACTTTTTAAGAAAATCAAATTTAGAAAAACGTACTTGTTAGAAAAAGTACTTTTTAGAAAAAGGCGTTATGTGGGAAAAGTACTTTTTAGAAAAAGGTACATTATGGGAAAATCACTTTTAGAAAAAGGCGCTTTGTGGGGAAAATACTTTTTAGAAAACGGTACTTTTTAGAAAAAGGTACTTGTTGGGAAAAACACTTTTTAGAAAAAGTACTTTTTAGAAAAAGTTGCTTTGTGGGAAAAATACTTTTTAGAAAAAGGTACTTTTTGGGAAAAGTACTTTTTAGAAAATAGTACTTTTTAGAAAAAGGTCCTTTTTGGGAAAATCAAATTTTAGAAAAACGTACTTTTTAGAAAAGTACTTTTTAGAAAAGGGCACTTTGTGGGAAAAATACTCTTTAGAAAACGGTACTTTTTAGAGAAAGGTACTTTTTGGGAAAACCACTTTTAGAAAAAGCCGCTTAGTTGGAAAAATACTTTTTAGAAAAAGGTACTTTTTGGGAAAGTCAAATTTTAGAAAAACGTACTTTTTAGAAAAAGTACTTTTTAGAAAAAGGCGCTTTGTGGGAAAAATATTCTTTAGAAAACGGTAATTTTTAGAAAAAGGTACTTTTTGGGAAAACCACTTTTAGAAAAAGCCGCTTAGTTGGAAAAATACTTTTTAGAAAAAGGTACTTTTAGAAAAAAGTACTTTTTGGGAAAAGCACTTTTTGGAAAAATGTACTTTTTAGAAAAAGTACTTTTTAGAAAAAGTTGCTTTGTTGGAAAAATACTTTTTTGAAAAAGGTACCTTTGGGGAAAAGTACTTTTTAAAAAAAGGTACTTTTTGAGAAAGGTACTTTTTAGAAAAAGGTACTTTTTTAAAAAAAGCACTTTTTAGAAAAAGGTACTTTTTAGAAAAAGTACTTTTTAGAAAAAGGCGCTTTGTGGGAAAAATACTTTTTAGAAAAAGGTACTTTTTGAAAAAAGTACTTTTTTTTTCTTTGGAAAAGCACTTTTTAGAAAAAGGTACTTTTTCCAAAAAAATATGTACTTTTTAAGAGAAATACTTTTTGGAACAGCCCAGCGAAAAAATATGTATGGAGCATGTATGATATCCCATATATGGTTCGGATCCGAAAAATGAGGGTATATGGCCATATATGATAATATATATTCATACATATACATATTTGTAAATTCATATTCATATTTATTAAAATTACTTTTTAAGATTTAAAACATCGAAGTTGTATTTGATATTTATATACATTCATATATTAAAAATATATGGACCACACATAATTTTTTTAGCTGGGAGTGTACTTTTTTAGAAAAGAACTATTTCCAAAAAAATACTTTTTAAGGTAAACACTTATTAGAAAAAGGTACTTTTCTAACAATACTAACAAAAATGAGGTCCAAGTTAGCAAAGAACACTATAAACAATTTACATTTAGTGAAACTAAATAAGAACTTGATTGAGGATGAGTAGAATCCTATGTATGTATTTACATTAGAGTGGCCGTTAATTGTATGTAGAATTTTTTTGTTGATTTCTTTTAATCTAACCCCCCAAACCGGTTGTTTTATGTAAAAAAATACAAAAAAAATTTCATAGCGAAAAGTTGTGTTTTAGGGGGTGCGTCCTGCCCTCAAAGTGAGCCCTCAAGCCCATATATTGAAAGTAATTTTTTTTTTGGTTTAATTTTTTATTACTATACCTAATATATGTATGTATATGTATGTATGAAATAATTTAATATATATAAACTCATATTGTAAACGCTTAGTAAAATAATTTCCATATAAATGCAATTTTGGTATATATAATTTTTAGCATTTTGTTGGTTATTTTCTTCATTATTTTCTATTTCTATTTAATAATAATAATTATTGTGCTTAATACGAAATTTATGTATTATTAATTACTATCACTAAGCTTATGTCCGATACTGGTCGGGCCTAATAATTATATTTAGATTTAAGATTTGAATACTTATTGTTAGTTCATATTTGAAGATACAATAAATAAATATATGTGTGTATAAAAAAAAATATTTTCTAAAATATTAATTTTAGCAAAAAATTTTCTTTGAGACTAATGTTGTAGATTAAAAGAGCTAAAATATTGCGATACATCATAATCTTGCAAAATGTTTTTTTAAAAAGATAGTCCTTTGCAAACAAATTACATTGAAAATAGGATTGAAGGTCAACTTTGAGGGCCGGACGCACCCCCTAAAACACAACTTTTCGCTATGAATTTTTTTTTTATTTTTAACGGCCACTCTAATGTACATACATACATATGTATGTATGTATGTAAATAAAATAAAAAAGTATAATTGTAATAAGGATTCTACTCATGGCCGGTTTCATCAGTAATTAATAAATCCTCAATCAAGTTCTTATTTAGTTTCACTAAATGTAAATTGTTTATAGTGTTCTTTGCTAACTTGGACCTCATTTTTGTTAGTATTGTTAGAAAAGTACCTTTTTCTAATAAGTATTTACCTTAAAAAGTATTTTTTTGGAAATAGTTCTTCTCTCAAAAAGTACACTGTTCCAAAAAGTATTTCTCTTAAAAAGTACATATTTTTTTGGAAAAAGTACTTTTGCTAAAAGTACCTTTTTCCAAAGAAGCACCTTTTTCAAAAAAGTACTTTTTTCAAAAAGTACCTTTTTCAAAAAGTACCTTTTTCTAAAAAGTATTTTTCCCACAAAGCGCCTTTTTCTATAAAGTACTTTTCCTAATAAGTACCTTTTTCTAAAAAGTGCTTTTTTAAAAAAGTACCTTTTTCTAAAAAGTGCTTTTCTTAAAAAGTACCTTTTTCTAAAAAGTACTTTTCCCAAAAGGTACCTTTTTCAAAAAAGAATTTTTTTTAAAAAAGCAACTTTTTCTAAAAAGTACTTTTTCTAAAAAGTACATTTTTCCAAAAAGTACCTTTTTCTAATAAGTAATTTTCTAACTAAGCGGCTTTTTCTAAAAGTGGTTTTCCCAAAAAGTACCTTTCTCTAAAAAGTACCGTTTTCTAAAGAATATTTTTCCCACAAAGCGCCTTTTTCTAAAAAGTACTTTTTCTAAAAAGAACGTTTTTCTAAAATTTGACTTTCCCAAAAAGTACCATTTTCTAAAAAGTACTTTTCCCAAAAAGTACCTTTTTCTAAAAAGTAATTTTCTAACTAAGCGGCTTTTTCTAAAAGTGGTTTTCCCAAAAAGTACCTTTCTCTAAAAAGTACCGTTTTCTAAAGAGTATTTTTCCCACAAAGCGCCCTTTTCTAAAAAGTACGTTTTTCTAAAATTTGATTTTCCAAAAAGGACCTTTTTCTAAAAAGCATTATTTTCTAAAAAGTACTTTTCCCAAAAAGTATAATTTTCTAAAAAGTACTTTTCCCAAAAAGTACCTTTTTCTAAAAAGTACTTTTCCCAAAAAGTACCTTTTTCTAAAAAGTATTTTTCCCACAAATCAACTTTTTCAAAAAAGTACTTTTTCTAAAAAGTGTTTTTCCCAACAAGTACCTTTTTCTAAAAAGTACCGTTTTCTAAAAAGTATTTTCCCCACAAAGCGCCTTTTTCTAAAAGTGATTTTCCCATAATGTACCTTTTTCTAAAAAGTACTTTTCCCACATAACGCCTTTTTCTAAAAAGTACTTTTTCTAACAAGTACGTTTTTCTAAAATTTGATTTTCTTAAAAAGTACCTTTTCCTAAGAAATACATTTTTCTAAAAAGTGCTTTTCCCAAAAAGTACGTTTTCCTAAAAAATATTTTTCTCACAAAGCGCCTTTCTCTAAAAAGAGATTTTCCCAAAAAGTACATTTTATAAAAAGAATTTTTCCCAAAAAGTACCTTTTTCTAAAAAGTATTTTTCCCACAAAGCGACTTTTTCTGAAAAGAACTTTTTCTAAAAAGAACCTTGCTCTAAAAAGCACTTTTCCCAAAAAGTACCTTTTTCTAAAAAGTATTTTTCCTAAAAAGCTAAAAAGTACTTCTTCCAAAAAGTACCTTTTTCTAATAAGGCTTGTTTTTTTAGCAGCATTAGTATGCTTTTAGAATTTTTAGTTTATCTAATGTAGTTTCCGAGGTATAAAGATACCAATTTTACCCGTTTTTACCCCTTGGCACTTTTTGGGCAGTTCAAAATAACATAAATTTTATTATCCCAGCTTCTACTGACCGGTAAGAAAACATAGTAAATTATTTTTACATGTATGTATATGTGTACATTATCATTAACATAAAGGTACCGAAAACGGGTAAAATTTTACCCCTTTTAAGTGCAAATTTTTATAAAGTGTCAAACCCATTCAAGATTCTGTCCAGAAGAAAGGAACGCACCAAAAAGCTTTCTGCTACGTTAAATAATTTTGAAGATATGTCGAGTGCAAAAAAGGTACCAAAATTCAGTTTTCACCCCCTTTTAACCCTAAAAAGTACCAAATACGTGTCGGCTTATTTTTTACCAGTATTCGTATGCTTTTAGAATTTTTAATCTGTCGGAAGAGGAATCTACACATCAAATTTCAGCTCTATAGCTATAGTGGTTTGGGCTAGGCAATGATATTTCAAAAAGAACTCAATTTGCTGCCTAACAAATTTTATGAGAATTATTCTTTTGCATTCGTTCCTTAGAATTATAAAATAAAATTCGGAAAAGAATTCTATTTTAAATTCTTGTTTTTTTTCGTTCTCCTCGCAAACGAATTAAATCAACAAAAGTTAATTTAATTCGTTTGCGAGGAGAACGAAAAAAACAAGAATTTAAAATAGAATTCTTTTCCGAATTTTATTTTTAAAATTCCGAAAACAAATTTTAAAACGAACGAAAAAAATAAAATAGCATTTGCAAGCAGAATTTTTTCCTACCCTGGTCAAAACACATATAAAAAAAATTGGCACGAATTGTGCATGAAAAAATGTTGCAGAAATAGTACTCTGTTTATCTTGTGTAAAACCTTTGAAATGTATCTTCAACATTTTAATTTTTCATGCGAAATAAGTAGAGTGCCACTTGTTTCGTGTGGAGTTTACAACAAACACACGGGGTGTTTCTACAAACATAAGAAATTGTAGCATAGTTTCAGGCCTAGTTAATATTGTTTACATGTCAAATTTTTCGTATGAAATAATCAATGTTGATAAACATTTTTCGCAAATTTGAACAGAGTACTATGCTTTATCTTTTAAAACAAACTCGTGACGGAAGAATTTGTGATGCTTGCTTCTTGTGTATGCTCTTTTTGTTGTGTGTATGCTCTTTTATTAGTTGTGTGCACGGTTGCCAGAAATGCAGATTTATCTGGATTTTGCAGACTTTTACCCTCCAAAAAGACGAAATGCAGATTTGAAGATTTTTGACCTAAAAACGCAGATTTTTCAACTTCAATTATAGTACAATTTTTTGAAATTTTTTTTAATACTGCTACTACTTGTTTATTTTATGTATGAACGAATAATAGTTTAGAGAGTTGAAATTTTTGAACTTAGGAGACATCATTAAAGAAAACGAAGAAGTAACTTTGGCAAGCTTCTGGAAACGAATATCTAACATAAAACGATATTATTCTGATTACGATTTTGCAGCCCTAAGTTTATGCAAAATGTAATATCATTACCACATTCATTTTCAAATGTCGATCGAAATTTGGAACTCGAACTTTGGAATATCGAATTATGCAACAAATGAAATGAATTTTTGTATAATTTATATATCCGATTTCTTTTCCCAATTTTTTATATTGCTTGCACATTTTTTTATTTGTTTGTTGGTTATATGCATTTTGATTCTCCTTGAGAAAGACGGATGTTCCACAGGCAAAGTTTACTTTGCAAAATCTTGAGTTTGTAGGAGAGAAGAGAAAAGAGATCTCAATCTATGTTATTTTATCTTCAAGACCTTGCAAAGTAAACTTTTCATGTGGAAAAGCCGCCAAACTCATCAGTAGACTACAACCAATGCGGCAGCTTGAAAGTTATTTTAATAAAATTTTTTCTAAAATATTTTAATAAAATACATTTTTAACTGAGTTTAAATTTTAAGAATATGGGTTCATGAAAAAATATATATAGTACATATATGTTACACATGTACATCCATATTTATGCAAATTTTTTTAATTAAATATAAATAAAGTTGCTTAAAAATTACTTTGAAGATTTTAAAAATAAAATGCAGATTTTGAATATTTTTTGGTGAAAAATTGTTGAATTTTGCAGATTTTATCCTTAGAAATTCTGGCAACACTGGTTGTGTGCGCTTTCCTTAAAAAAACCTCCTTTAAACACCCCTCAAGGAAACGTGGGGCTAAGTGTCCTCAATCCACCATTTTTGTCGATTTTTTTGGTGACATTGTCAACGGAGCGTCTATTAATAGTGTTTTTAATGCGTAGAAGACATTTAAATTAATTAAATTTAAATATAATTTAAATACACACAACTATGCTTCTTCTTAATGTGTTATTGGTTTGTTGAAAATAAAAGTCATATCAAGCAAAATTTAAGAGAAACATACAATTTTTGATTTACATATACATATGTATTTCATAGAAATAACAAACAAAATCCCTACTTGCTGGCACTACGCTGAACGATTGAATGAATTATTTCCTGTTATTGTATGTTTTTATACCCTTTACCAAAAATGGAAAAGGGTATATATAGGTCGGTCATTCCGTGAGTAATTTCCATAATATTAATTTGCGACCCAAAAAATTTATATATTCTGGGTCCTTATGAATAGGGAAGACGAATAAGCGACGTCCGTCTGTCCGTCCGTCCATCTGGTGTACGTGAAATCGGTTTTCCGAAGCTCCTAGAAAAGCTAGAGACTAGGTTTTTGGACTGGTGTATTAGAAATGGTCAATCATCAAAATCAAAATGAAAAATCAGCGAAATCGAGCAGACGGTTGCAGAGCTGGGAAGCTTAAATTTGATTTTGCCATGTAAAAGTGACTATGTACACAAATTTTTTGATTGTTTTGTTAAATAAACTTATTTCATGTTTCAGTACGAATAAATTTGGCATTAACAATATAAAAAAATAAAAAATAAATAAAAAATGAATAAAAAAAGACGTTTCCAGGGTTGGGAACTTAAATTTTTTTTATATAAAAATAACCTACTCAAACTAATTTTTCCTTTTTATCTAGTATAAATTAAACATATCATACATTCTTCAAAGAAAAATATTGATGTAAGAAATCAGAAAAATTTTAAATTATGTTTGGAAACGTATACTTTTTGTGATATATAAAATAAACTAGGTATAATGATTATTTTTATATTTTAATTTGTATACATTTTTTATGTTTTAAAAAGAAAATATGGGTATAGAAAGTTAGAAAAATAAAAACCACAGCTCCATAGCTGGAAAATTTAACCTTTTTAGGGTTCCGTACGCTAAAGGTAAAAAGGAACCCTATTGTTTTCGCTACGCTGTCCGTCTGTCTGTCACAGGATATTTTCTTGAGAACCGTAAGAGCTACAGACCTGAAATTTAGACACAGTCTGTTGATCTTTGGCCGCTACAACAAGAATTGCATGAGACCTAAAAAGTAAAGGGTGTCCCAAAACGAGCAACGAAAAATGTTAAAATCCCATGTAATATATATACAATTGTATGTATGTACATATATACACTTGAATTTTGTAAGGTTAGTGTATTTTTATACAGACTACAACAATCAACAAAAAAATTTCAAAAAAATTTAATTAAAGGGTGTTCCATCAGTTAATGCAATTTTGACTATGTAATTTTGATAACTTGCTGTATCTTGGAAACCGTAAGAGCAAAATTCTTGAAATTTTAAAAAACGGTAAAACAAAAAAATCCAAAATTATAAAATCGCCAAACCGAAAAAACATCGCCAAATTAAAAAAAAAGCGCCGAAACGAAAAAAAGGCACCAAATTAAAAAAATTTCTAAATCGAAAATAAATCGCCAAAATTAAAAAATCGCCAAAATGAAAAAAATCGTCAAAATGAAAAAAATCGCTAAATTAAAAAATCGCCAAAATTAAAAAAATCGCCAAAATTAAAAAAATCGCCAAAATGAAAAAAAAGCAAAAGAAAAATTATTTCGACTGAAAAAACGTCAAAAAAAAACAAAACAAAAAACATTAATTAGTGTTTTATTTTTGGGAATTGCTACAATTTAAGTTTAACGTTTATTAACGCACTAATAATCCCAAATTATTATTTTACTTAATTAGTAAAATAACTTTTTTATTAAAAATACATTTAAATTGATTATTGAGGGGTTTAGCTGGATCATTAATGCTCGTTAAGAAATTTCGGTAGTTACTCTTAACCTTTTTAATAACATTAAAACTTTGATTTTTGAGTACATAAGTAAAAGTCTGTGAAAATTTTGTTTTAAATATATATGTATATGTTGATAAAAAAGGATTGCAACAAATATTAAAAAATGTGAGTAGGTATGAGCAAATTATTTCGACAATACCAGAAACATAACAGTGAAGCGGTACTCCGCTATGAAAGCAAAAAGAACTCGTATGTACACAGAAAAAAATAGACATTATTTAGATTTGATAACTATGTGTTGTTGGCTAGTGAGAAGAATTTTGACAACTTTATTCTTTAATTCAACAATAAGATTTATCAATATAGCGAGTTTTCATAGTACAACTCAAAAAAAGTATTTGATAAATAAATTATCAAATATATTCATACATTAAAAAAAAAGTATTGATTCAAATACAACTTTGAAACTTTCATGTACAATCGTTTATTTTACATTTCTGATTTTTCTTGCCTTGACAACAAAATTTCAGCTATGGATTCAAATTCAAATGTACATACATACATATGTACATACCGGTTGAACATAAATATACTACATACATCCATATGTATATCCATTGTATGTTATTTGAGAGTATTTTCCTTTTCATAAAAAAGTAAGCAAGTTTCAACGTTCCCGTTTTGTTATCTTTTTAAACTCAATATTCTATTGGAGCAAAAACATGAACTGCCGTATTCACAAAAATATTTTAGGTGTATACAGGATTTTTTTCAAATATCCCAAGGCAATAAGCCCTAAAATATTTGTGTACGTATTTTGGACTATATCGCTAAATGGACTATAAGCGACGTGACTATAAGCGAAAAGTACTGTATTAAGTTTTAATTTCTTGTAGGGTTATGTCATGTAAAGAAATTCGTCTTTGATATAAATTTTAAGAACTAAAACATTTTTAACATACTCTCATTAGTTTTATAGTACGTATGACACATAAGGTCTGTCTGCAAAAATCTTGCAAAATTTTGTCTGCGTACTCCAAATCTCTTGCAGCCAGAGAGCCAAAAAGAGAATTTTTGACACTTGGAAGTTAAAGAACTTGCAAAATGTTGCTCAAAACTTTTTTTTTTTAATTTACCACGAGAATTCACTTTTGCGTACACATATGCTAAAATTCTTTTGCTTTGTTATTTCAATTGTTTACACACCGATCAGCTGTTTTCTTGCAAGATTTCACTGGATACTGTCTGCGTACTTTTTGAGATATTTTCAGCCGACAGAGTAAAATTGGTCTTACTCTCCAAAAAAACTCCAAAAAAGTAGGCAGACAGACCTATAATTTGGAAGTATAATATGATATAAATTATAATATAAAGTTTACTATATTTCTTTTAAATTATTGGAAAATAAATTAACAAAAAAATTAAAAAAAAAATTAACAAAGTTACATTGAAATAAAAATGTAAACAAGATTATCCTATACCAAATACACATGTTTATGTGATGGTGTTTGTGGTAATCGACTACTCTGACGTAGATAAGCAGAATCGAAAAATTTTTACAACTAGAATGCGCTATCTTGTATTGTTTGTTTCATGGTATGTAGTTATAAAAAAAAGATTCAATTTTGCATCACTTGTTTATTTTTAATGGCAACACTGATTACTGAGTTAAGAACCATGAACCATGTGACCAGTGCTGCCAGAATGATGATTTTATCATATTTTTGATGATTTTTGGACCAAAATATGATTTTAAGATTTTTGTTCTCGAATGATGATTTTTAATTTTGCAAATTATGATTTTTACTTTCAATACATACATACATATGTATGTACAATTTTCTTTGTTGTTCTAGAATGTTTATCAATATAAAGAAAACATTTTTGTTCCAGCGAGAGGGGCAGAGAGCACATTTAAAAAAAAAGAAGAAAACGTCACTTTACAAAAAAAAGTCATGTTAGAGAAGTGACGAAAAATCGGTCCGGAATATATTCAAATCTTGCACAAATGTATACAAAATCGTTTAAATTCGTAGCCAAGGAAAAGCAATTTGCCTCTAAATTTTAGAGTATAAAACAACTGTACATCAGTGATGCAAAAGTTGAGTAGTAGTTGTCCTCGGTTATGTTCAGACGTGTTTATTTGTTGTGTTCCGTGATAAATAAAAATTTTTTGTTACCGTGATAAATAAAAATTTTTTGTTACCGTCCGCGTTTTCAAATAAATATACATACATAAATAAATAAATAAAAAAAATAAAAAATATGCGTGCAAATCATCCAAACAAAAATTAAAATTAATAAGCAGTGCAATAAAAATAACAAATAATATAACAGTTATCCATAGAAACAAAATCATACGATTATCACATCAAACCAACAACCAATATTAACATCAACAATACCAACTCAAAATTAAATACAGAACAATAAAATAAACATACATACATACATGCACGCATTTACTGATACAAAACAAAACAACAAAAAAAAAAATCATTAAAAAAAAGCAAAGAGATCAGTGTTGGCACTTCATATCAGTGCTGGCACAGTGTTGCCGTTCCCACCGCAATGACCAGACCAGGGCTTTTATGACCCTTTTATGACATTGTGTTTCCCCCCCTCCAACATCCTCCCTCATATCACAAAACTAATGTAATTCTGTGATACTGGCGCCTTTCCGTTGGCTGCTGGTGGACTGCTTAGTGATGAAGGTATAACACTGATCACTGGGCAGTCATTACAACAGTGATTAACGTGACTGGAGTCAGTATCGCAGATATAACATATAACATTTGATTTGGATTTTCCCGTGTTGCTATTACAGATAAATTCAAAATTGATTTCTGCAACATACGGGGTCTAAGATCGAATTTTTTCTCTGTGTATGCACACATTTGTCTCCATCGGCCGGATGTTTTCGCCTTATGTGAGACCCAGGTGTCTGAGAATGCTGATCCACAGGATTTTCAGATACCTGGTTATCACCTACTATCTCTTTTTAATTTTCATCGCGGACTTGCAATGTACATTCGCAATACAGTTGTGTACCAATGCCAGCAATCACTAGGCATATCTGATGCTGAATTTAGCTGTCTCTGGGTTAAATTCCAAATCAGGGCACACTGTTTGCATTTCGGATTTGTTTACAGAAGTCCAAACGCAGAAAGGGATACTACCATTTCTGGCTTCGATGCCCTTTCTGACTCCATATCGAAGAACAGTGAAATCGTTATTGCTGGTGATTTCAATGTTCACAATTCAACTTGGCTTCGCCATTCGAGCCGTACAACTACGGAAGGCCAATATGTTGAGTTGTTCGCAGCACATAACCATCTAGTGCAACTAGTGAATGAACCAACACACATTCCATGTGTTGAAGGGCACCAACAAAATACACTCGACCTCTTTCTCACTTCACACCCTGATAAGTATGAAGTAAATGTTAATGCACCTCTCGGTAATTCAGATCACTGTACCATTTCGGCCTCCTTTTCGTTTTCAGCACTTCATAGCGTTTCATCTGCAGCTACGAAACGACTAAAATACAGCTACGAAAAGGCCCGTTGGGCTCAGCTCAATGAATTTTTTCGGCATTTTAATTGGAAGCTATGTTTCCTAGACAATGATGTCAATGCCATGGCCAAAATGGTCGAAAGTATAATTTTGATGGGCATGAAAGCTTTCATACCATCAAAACAAATTCCGATTAAGCCCAAAGAGAAACTCTGGTTTAATCAGACATGCAAAAATGCAGTCAGATCTAGAGAGGAAGCATTCAGTATTTGGCGAAGTAATCAAAATGCCGATACTGACTTGCTACGCAAAAGGGCGAGATCTTCGTGTGCCAAAGTACTGAGGCGTGAAAAAGCTCTTTACGAGAATCGTCTCCGTGCTAAAGTTCTTGCTGCCCCTCGGGGTAGTAAAAGCTTCTGGTCATTCGTTAAAAGAGTAAAGAATAATGCTAGTTCCTCAATTCCGACTCTTTTAAAGGATGACCTAATATTCACTGACCCGGCTGATAAAGCTAACCTACTAGCTGAAATATTCGCAAGTAATTCCTACTTGCCGGAAAGCAATCAGCCTCTTCCTATGCTAGAGAGAGTATCCACTACTATGCCTAAGATATTCTTTCGAGCTCGGGCAGTAAAAAGGGTTTTGTCGGAACTCAACATAAATAAGTCTCCCGGGCCGGATGGCATTCCAGCACTGGTCTTGAAGCAGTGCTCTTCGACGCTAGCACGTCCATTAGCTAACCTTTTCAGCACGTTGTACCATGTTGGTGAGTTTCCAGTGTGTTGGAAGATTGCTAATGTTACGCCAATCCCTAAAAAAGGAGAAGCTACTAACCCTGAAAATTATCGCCCAATCGCAATATGTTCTGCACTTTCCAAAGTAATGGAAAGTATGGTGAATTTCCATCTTGTAAGGTATCTGGAGTCCAACAGCTTACTCAACGACCGGCAGTATGGATTTCGAAGAGGCCGATCTACGGGAGACCTACTTGCCCTCCTCTCGGAGAAATGGTGTAATTCAATCCACCATTTTGGCGAAAGTAAGGTGGTGGCTTTAGATATCTCCAAGGCGTTTGATAAAGTGTGGCATGGTGCACTTTTGTCAAAATGTATTGCCTTTGGTGTCGGTGATAACTTCGCTCGATTCTTATCGAGTTTCCTCAGGGATCGCACTATAAAAGTTGTTATAGATGGGATCTCATCAAATGAGTTCAAGTTAAATTCAGGGGTACCGCAAGGTTCCGTCCTTTCACCGACTCTATTTCTTATCTTTCTAAATGACCTTCTCTGTAAAACTTTCAACCCTATCTATTCTTTCGCGGATGACAGTAGCATTTGCCATTCTTTCTCATTCAGCAATAGACCTAGCCTGCCGCAGGTTGAGGCTATGCGACAAATAATGAATGAGACTTTAAACCATGATTTAGTAAAAATTTCTGAATGGGGTCATGCGAACAGGGTCGACTTTAACGCCCGTAAGACCCAGTGTTGCATGGTTACACATAGACGCATGACCGAAAGCGCTGCTGCCTCTGTAACTATGGGAGGTATAAGTATTAAGGAATCAGACGCTCTTGATGTTCTTGGCATGAAAATACAGTGTGATGTTCGATGGACTGACCACATTTTTCAAATTGCAAAAGAAGCATTCAAGTGCCTCGGCTTTTTGAAACGGTGCAAACGATATTTCACCCCATCTGATCTCCTTACTATTTATGCCACTTATATCCGACCGAAAATGGAATACAACTCTCATGTATGGGCCGGCGCTTCAAAGTCTATTTTGGGGCTGCTCGACCGCGTACAGGAGAGGGCGAAGAAGCTCATCGGTGACAGTAGGATATCCAATTCTATTGATTCATTGGAGCATCGACGCAATGTGGGGTGCATTTCATTGTTCTATCGTTACTACAACGGAATGTGTTCTAATGAAATTAGGGAACTTGTTCCTGAAACCCGCACATTTATACGTACAACCCGTGCCTCATTCAGGGCACATCCCTTTGTGGTCGATTGGCCAATGAATCGCACTACGCATTACAGAGAGAATTCCTTTTTTAGCCGAACTGTACGTATGTGGAACCAACTACCTGCGGAGGTCTTTCATGTCACTACCAGCGTGGGAAAGTTTAAATCAAATGTCCACAAACACTACTCCCTCTATCCTCCTTCCCTATAACCTGTTTTCCTTGTTCTAGCACAATGCATTGCATGAGTAGGGGTTATCCCCTGAGTGCTGGTCCTAGAAAGAAAAAAAAAAAAAAAAAAAAATGTGGCACTATTGGGCCATTTGTGGCACTTTTGGATGTTTGTGGCCCTGTGGTACTCTCTAGGATATTTTAGCCCTTTCAGCTCAAAATTCAACTAATTCCTTGAAACCTTTGAGTACACTTTTTAATTGAGTTTTCTTCGTTTTAAAAACTACTTTTATTTTTTGAAGATTTTTATTTAAACTGGTTTCCGAAATCTGCGACAGATCATGTTTTGAGTGGCGAAACCAATAGTATTATACCACTTGCTATTAAACTTTTTCAAAAGGAAACAGAACAAGTAAATAGGCAATATCGCAAGTTCCAGAACTTAAAAAGCTCAAAGATTTAAGTAGAAGGAAATTTTGCAAAAGGATTTCTACCATTAAAAATCGTTTATGTAAACCTTTGTATACAAATATATACAGAATTATTCAAGGAACTCTTTCTATTTACCAATCCTCAGCAGGACTGAAAATTTATATTGAAATCAACAATCAAATTTTAAAATTCGCTTTTGTTTTCAATATAAATTTTCAGTCGAGAGTTTTCTTTCGATATTGTGGAACAGGGCATAATAGAAGAAATCGTCGTCATGTAAAAAATACTGTGTCATATTTAATACAATTAAAAAAAAATTAATGAAATCTAGTTCTAATAATTGTTATGATGAAAATATTTTAAAACTTAACACAAAAAAATGCTTTTAAACAGGGGTAAATGGAGGAACTACTGGACTAAGAATGTAGAGATTATGTTTAATAAAATTATAATTACATAAATAATGTTTTTTTAACTAAAATTTAGTTTTTTAAGCAACATACATGCATACATATAAAATATGTATTTACTTTAATTTAACAAAAAATACTTTAAAAAATTTTAACTTTTGTCGCTAAGTTCTGTTTTTGCTCTAAACAAAATAAATCACATATTATTAATACATACTTTTGTCTCCATTCAAATTAAAAGATTATAGTCGAGTACATTAAAAAACTTTTTTGGCCCTATCAAAGGTATTTTGGCCCTTTTAAATCGTTAATTTGGCCCTAAACTAAAAAGGCCAAAATACATCACTCCTGCCTTATATGATAAAAACATTGGTAATGTCGAATACTTATTTTGTTTGAATTTCTTAACTAATTTTTCATTATTCAATTTGAAAATGCTTTCCAAATTCTTTTTGTAAAATAAGCTGGTAAATACCTTTTTATTGATGAAAACAAAATAAAATTGGTGTACGTCGAATAGTTTTGTTTGTCCACTGTAAATATGTCAGTTGTTACTTTTATTATTTGAAAAAAAAATTGGACTTGTGATGATTTTTTTCTTCAAAATATGATTTTCTTTCCGACAAATGATGATTTTCTTCGCAAAACTTCTGGCAGCCCTGCATGTGACCGTGTACATAAATTGAGAAGTTTTTTGTGATATACATACACACAATTACATTTGAAAACTAACTAACCAAACAAATGTTCTCCAGTTTACACACTGGTCACACTGATCGTGAAATAATAAAAGCATTTTGCTCTCATCCTCCACTAAATGAAAGAAAATAAGAATGTAAATATCAAAATATCAACATTTGCTGTTTCTTCTCATTGCCATTTGTAATTTCATCGTCGAGAGTGCAGATTGATTTAAGTGTTTCCAAAAAATATAAGTAATTTGTATTTTTAGTTGTGTCTTCGCATAATACATATTTACATAAGCTTATTTAAAAAATATATCCATTATACCTATGCGTAATCATATTAATAAAATTCAATATGGTAAGTATTGATTGTTGTCTGTGTAGCGACAGTTTTGAGTGCCCGAAGAAGTATCTACAGCATTTAAAATCGCACTATACATAACCTGACCAGACATCCCGCTTTAGGCGGGATTATCCCGCTTTTCTGAGATTGATCCCGCCTTGAATTTTTATCCCGCTTTATCCCGCGTTTTAGAGTTTTGAAATTTCTTATTTCTTAATATATTTTTATTAATATGTAACTGATAAAAATTTATTCCAAATATTTTTTAGTGTAGTTAATGTTTATTTTTTTTGGATCTGGCAGCTCTTCAAATGAAAAAAATAAAAATACAAACGTACACACTCAAAGATCCTTTTGTTACAGGGCTTTATATGTGCAGACATTCTGCTGCTTTAGGAATTTATTACCAAGAGGGCTTATTAGGAGAATAGCAACTGACATTCACCAAACTGTCAATAATAAAATAAAAAGTTCTTGCTTATTTTTTTATAAAGAGTGTGACACATTGGTGTAGTCAGTTGATGATAATATGGACTAACAAGGCCACTTGCTATCATTCGCCTTAAGTTTTTGTACATTGTTTTGTATAAAAATCGTATTTTGTTTTGTAAATGAAGTCAAAAAATCTTTAATTTTATTTATTTTACGTTACTAAATAAAAATTTTTGTTAATAAAAACTTTTGTTTATTTAAAATCGATTTTTTTGAGTTAAAAACTGTGTTTCCTAAGTACATACGAAACTTTTTATGTGCGTATTACACATCCCGCTTTCAAAAAATTGTTTATTTAAAAATCCTGCTTTTTAGCCGTATTTTCGTCAAAATCTCGCTTTTTGAACGATCGTGTCCCGCTTTTTGTAAAAAGCTTCTGGTCACGTTAACTATACACCTCCAGGTACAGTATATGCCTGTACTTTTAAAAGTTGCTGCCAAAAATTTTGTATTAAATATAATTTTAAAGTGCATATTTTAAACCACTTTGCAAATTATCATCAACTTAATCAAACTTCGCGTAAAAATAATTCGAGTTGTACTCCGCAATGCTTAAGTAGCACTTTCGTGGATAAAAGCGACGTTCAAATTCCAGAATCTTCATCCTTTAGATACAGTGCTTCATTGACTAGCTTACATAGTTCCATTGCTACTTTTATTGTTGAATTGCATTCCAATAATAACTATTCCCGATCTGACGTTTCCAAAATCCAAAAAGGAGTAGAAGAGTATCTGCTTAGTCCCATTTTGGATTTTGTACAAACTTTTCTCGAAAATGTAAAATATGATAAAGAAACATTTACGCGAGCTGTAACTGATTTAAAAGGTTTGTTCAGCGATTTGAAGTCAGATTATATGACAGAAAAAACACTGATAAAAATGGGAGTCTTAGAAAAAGCGTTCAATATTGGGAATGAATTAACTCCCAAAGCCAGTTTAATGCCATTACGCTTCCAATTTAAAAAATATTTGAAAAAGATAATTGCTTAGAAAATGTTTTGACACACATGGACAACATTGAAAAAAGCTCAAATAGAACGAATTTCATTCAGTCAGATTTATGGAAACAAAAAAAGTCATTGTACCCTAGCAGGATTTTGATTCCATATTTTTTATATACGGATGACTTCGGCATTAATAACCCTTTGGGTTGTAAAAACACAAAACAATCTGTTTGCAATTTTTATTACAACTTTCCGTGTATGCCACAAAAATCATCAAAATTAGATGATATTTTTTTTGGCGTGTTCCATGCAGTCTGCTGATATTAAAAAATATGGTAACTGTTCATTTGAAGCTTTAGTTAAATTAATAAAAAATATTGAAGATTCTGGTATTGATATCAACACAGGTAGTAGTACCAAGAAAGTTTATTTTATATTGGGTCTTATATTAGGTGATAACTTAGGACTAAATGTCACTCTTAATTTTTCAAAATCGTTTTCCGCTAATCACTTTTGCAGATTTTGTTTGATGAATAAGGTAGATTCCCAAAAGAACAACAAGGAAAATGTACAAATTCTTACAAACAGAATTAATTATAGCTATGGTATCGACAACGATACGTTTTATAACACAGGAATTACAGGAAAATCAATTTTCAATGACATACATTCATTTCATGCTGTCGAAAATTATGCCGTAGATGTATGCATGATATATACGAAGGTATATGCCATGTTATTCTTAGTCAGTCTATTATATACTTCGTAAACATTATGAAATATTTCAATATTGATATTCTAAATAGTAGAGTAAAGTATACAAATACTTTAAAAGCGATAAGGGATCAGAAAAGTTTAGTTTTACAAAAAAAGAGCTTGAAAGTTGCAAGCTTAAGCTATCAGCCAAACAAATGATGTCGTTTTGCTATTACTTTCCCATATTATTTGGGGAGTATATATCGTAATGATGAAGTATGACATTTTTTGAACTTATTGAAGATATTTTATGCTATGAGATTTCAAATAGCTTAATAAATAAAATTGAAAAAAATATTGAAATTATTAACAGAGATTACCAAATTTTCTTTAAAAAAAATCTAACCCCTAAGTTTCATATGCTTCTACATTATCCCATGATAATGAAAAAGTCAGGACCGCTAAAAAATATTTGGAATTTTAAATTTGAAGCAAAGCACAAGCAGTTTAAAATATATTCGCACATTATTTCATCTAGAAAGAACATACCAAAAACGTTTGCAACTAAACATCAACTAAAATTTGCGCATTTTTTGATAAATTCAGAACAGAAGAGAGAGTACAAATTTACGAAATTACTAACTAATCCAGTAGTTAAGGAAAAAATACGTAATAAATTGAAAACTAAAGATATAACGTTGTTTTCAGAAGCAATTATTTGGGGTTACTTATATAACAATAAGTGCTTTATTGGCAGATTTCTAACCGAAATAGATATATTTTCCGTAGAGTGTATTTTCAAAACCGAGTCAAATATGTGGTAAGAAAGTAATCACTTCTTATGATACTCACTTTGTAGCCTATGAAATTAATAATACTTCAAATATTTTCGAAATTATTCACCTAAAGGATGTTATAGGGCCACCATTTGAGAAAGTAAAAACTTCTCTGGGCAAAACTTTCGTCAAGCTAAAAGAGTTTTATAAAAAGTTGTACTAATTTATCAAATATACATATATTTAGGATAACATTACATCTACAGCTGTTGAATGCTCTTTACTAGAACTGCTTACTAATTGTAATTTGGAACATCTTTATAATCATTTTATTGGTAAGTCATTTCATTAATATCTTTATTTTTGGATTTATATTAATTTAAATTTTTTTAGAGCATCGAATAACGATAGAAATTTTAAAACTACTAACTGGTGACCTCGCGGTGGGAGACTTAGTACTTTTTGAAATCAAACTAGAGAACTGGAAAAAAGATTGTGGAAATATTGAAGCAGTTCCTCTGACACAAACTTGTAATATTACTCAGCCAATTTGTTCAGTGAAAACCATGCTGCAATCCACAAAAAATGGGAAATCCATTTTAAAATATTTTAAAGAAAATAATGTGCTTCATGAAGAACAACGACAATTACTCATTAGAACTATTGCAATGTATATTGAATCGAAGGATATGGCATGTTCGTTTACTGACTGCAGGGCAATGGAAACCGAAATATGTTCCATTTTTCCAACTGAAGAAATTGTAAGTCTGAAAAACGTACACAGTAAAAATTAATTATATATTCGTATATACATATGCACGTTTGAAATATCTTTGTTTTAGGAATATTATAACAACGGAAAAAGAGGGAAATTGTACTCCAAAATCTATAACTTGAAAAGATTATCCAGAAACATCTTGCAAGCAAAAGAGTCTTTACATGAAGAATGCAATGAGAAATACGGTAATTATTTTTTATAATATATGCTTTTATTAGTAGGCACATTTTTAATTTTCTTCATTTAGTTGTAGACGAAGAAGCTAACATTGCCCTCAATAATCTTCGATCCAAGGAAATCTCCACTGCCGATTTCGATATATATTGGAGAAAATGTTCACAATACAGATTCCAACAAATTCTTAAATCTAAATTGACTTCTGACATTTTATCTGAATGGCCAGAATACACAAAACCTTCTGGCTACCAACTAGTAAGAACTAAAATTTCATCTATGTATGTATGTATTTTTCATACATGTACTTTAATATTTTAAATATTTCTCAGATCAATTTGACTTTGGCCTAAAATATAAAGACGCTAAAGATATGTTTTCGAGATGGAGTTTTTTCGAAGATAAAATTTTACATTTGCTGAAGACAAAACTTTGCAATGCTTTTGTATCTCAACAACTTCAAAATGTATCTGCTTGTTATCAAAGTAAGTACAATAAAGTCATACTTGCACTTATATATGTATGTATGTATATAAGTATGTATGTATATATGTTTATGTATATGTATTAATGGTAAAACTAAATTTTCAGAATCAAAAACGCTTGGAATACCTTGGTACCTTCATAATTTGTTTCCACCACAGCAAAAAGTTATAATAGATGAAAATGGTAACAAAACTAGAAAAAAATTTTCTATATCGGACTCACAGGAATCCTTTGTAGGGATGGGCAAATGAAAAAAATGTATCGATATATATCGTATCGATATTTTTGAACAGTATCGATATATATTTTTCGAAAACATCGATATTTCGATATATCGATATTTTATGCCAAAATATTCCAAACCTAAAATAAATACACATACTAACATATAGTGCAATAAACACAAAAAAAAAATTTATAAATTTTGAACAACTATTGATACCTTATGGGTTTTTAAAGATTTTAAAAAAAGATTTCCATAAAAATTGTTGCTTAAGCCTTAAAAAAAAAGATTTCCATAAAAAATTTTGATGATTATGCGTTTAGAAAGCCTTAATAATTTTTATAAATAAGGGTGTTAATAATTGATTAATGAATGCCCGTGTATACCACTTCAAAGTTCATCATTGCGGAAAACGAGAAATATCCACTTTGCACCCAAACAATAATATTTAAAGAAATCGCGAACAACTATCTTAAAACTTAATGAACTCCATGAGTGAAGAAAACCCAAATTGATACTGGTATCGAAAAAGGAAATAAATTTCTCCATACATCTGTATGTTTAATTTGTATTATAAGATAATTTCTGAAAAATTACATTCATATCCAATGCACAATTAGTCACTTTAACCCTAGCTTGGTCAGTATTTACATTTGTAAATATTCAGTTTTTATAGTGGCCATAATTTCTATATTTACTGTTCAATATTGATATGGTTTGGACTCAGTGACTAATTTTTTATGTTCTTTCAGAAAAAGAAAAAAAATTAAAAAAAAAAAAATCATTTTCCGTTATTTTTCCAGGTTTTGTGATTTTTTCTTCATAATTGGTCACTATTTACATATGTAAATAAAGTTTAAGATATTACTTTTTTATATAATTCATTGTATTTTATGCATAAAATTATTTATTCAATAAGTGTTAAGGATAAAAACAAATGATAAATTAATGGTTTAAACATTCCATGCATTTTGTTTGCACTTTACTGTGCTCAACGCAGATCGGCTTGTGGCATTGTCCACACACTTTTCGTGTTGAACGCTTTCTTTTGCAGTTGTCTTTATAACACATATAACAACCACCTTTTACCATAGAATGCCCACGATCATCGTCGTCTGGAACAAAAGCTTCCAAAGTGGAGTTATTCAATGCAACTACGGGGACCCCTGTAATGCACTCAATGGCACTCGCACTCTTAGTGGGAAAATATGCTACAACACGAGGAATTTTCGCTCTTTTCAAAATTGTAGGCATACATAATTGTTCTGCCAATTGTTGCAAAAATAATCGACGTCCACCTGTTTTAGAAAGCAGTAAAAATAAAAAAGTTTCCTTAGAGCAAATATTAAAAACCAAATTACCATTCTTTGTAGTAAAATGTGAAGGAAAATTCTCAGTGTAAATTATGTATGATGCAAGGGCTGATATGTCCAACATATTAAAAAACAGAGCAAGGGGCCATCTATTTGTTTTTCGTTTTGTTGTGTATTGTCCCAACATGTGATCCATCACATCAACTCCTCCCTTTGTCATATTGTAGAATAAAATTATGTTTGGTTTTTGTTTCGTATCCGAAATTGTGTCGTCATATGGCATTGTTGAGAGTAAAACGACTGTTTTATTCTTTTTGGGAACATACGAGCAAATGGACCTATTCTCTGCAAAGCCGAATATGCTGCTATGCTCAATTCTTTGTGGTGACGGTTTAAATTCAGAGGGTATGCATGTTTTGTTTTTTTTTAATGTTCCAACCATTGAGAGTTTCCAACTTGCAAGTGTATCTGCTAGAGAAAGACTTGTGAAGAAGTTGTCACATGTAACGTTGCGTCCTGTATTTTTGTACTGCTCAACTAAGTCTTTCACTACTCTCTCTCCCTGGTTTTTTTCTCTGTCGCTACCCGATTTTCCGGTATATATTTGCCCAGTTAACGGGTAATAAGATTTCGCATCGCAAACCCACCATAGCTTTATGCCATATTTGGCGGGCTTGGATGGAATATATACACAACAATAACTTTTAGTATCAAAATACACTTTTACTTTGGTACACCAATAACAAAATTTGCATTTGCAAATCTCTCTCAAGATAATTTTTTTTTATTTCAGTATCGATATACATATGTACATAAAGCAAAATGAGAATCTTAATATATTAAAAACAAAAAGCTAGAACTAAAATTTTGCTCACAAATTATAAAGAAGTATATGTATTTACAAATGTAAATACCGACCGGGTTCGTAGAAAAATATTGGTGACCAAGCTAGGGTTAAGAAATTTAATACAAAGGAACTACGTATGTTAAGTTATACGTCACCTACTGTAGCTTCTTAAGGTTTCATTAGTTTTTACTTTATGTTTGTTCTGTGCTGTGCCGTTGTATTTCTAAAATTTAATAGTTACTTTTTTATGTAATAAATTAGCTGTTTCCGACCAGAACGGTCACAGTTTTTCACTGAATTGATGAGTTTGGTATCGTCCATTGTTATGTTTCAATATAGGGTTTATGTTTTTCTGATAAAAATTAATTTTTTTGAATTTTAAAAGCACAATCACAATTATTTTAAAATGTTTTTATTTAATTTTTCTGTCACTTACAATTGCTTAATTTTTTTTATTTTCACGGCTGAACAGAAACAGAACAGAACGAAATAGAAAAGCTAAGAACTTGTATAACATCTATATAAACCAAAAAGAGTCAGCTGATTCGTAACAGAACAGAAAATAAAAACTACTTCTGCCTTTAGGCTTTTACCCATACAATCCAAATTTGGCATTTAGCTTAGTTAACAAATAAAAGTCACCTGGCTTAGTGGGGTCACCTTATAAAGGGTGTTTTTTATTGAGGTATAGAACTTTAAGTTGGCATCACTTTTTTAACTGGCGGCCATTTTGTCAGCTGTCAAGTGATTAATATTTAGTTTGGTTTGCCATTTCATCATGAACAGGTTGACAAAAGAACAACGCTTGCAAATCGTGCAAATTTATTTCGAAAATAATGGTTCAGTTCGCGAAGTTTACCGCAAGCTCCGTCCATTTTATGGTCGACATAATCGTCCATCAGAGCAATTAATTCGGTTAACCATGGATCGTTTTCGCACTACGTTTACTCTATGTGATAATACGCATCCGCAGAGACGTCGAACAGTGCGCACCGAAGAAACAATTGCCGCTGTAGAGCAAAGTGTTGAAGAGGACCCGAATGAATCGATTCGCCACCGTGCATAGCAATTGGAGCTTTGTCCATCAACTTTATGGAAGATTTTGAAGATTTTGAATGTGGATGAGTTGTGGTTCCAACAAGACGGCGCTACATGCCACACAGCGCACGTCACAATCGATTTATTGAAGGAAACATTCGATGAGCGCATAATTTCGCGGAATGGACCTGTCAATTGGCCACCAAGATCGTGTGATTTGACACCATTGGATTATTTTCTTTGGGGATATGTGAAGTCGCTCGTCTACGCCTACAAACCAGAAACGTTAGGGGACTTGGAAGCCAACATTCGTGGCGTTATTGCCAACATACGGCCCCATATGCTCGAAAAAGTGGTTGAAAATTGGACCTGTAGAATTGGCTTTATTCGAGCCAGCCGCGGCGGCCACATGCCCGAAATCATATTTAAACATTAATGGCATAAAATTATCCTTCCAATAAAGCCAAATTGATGTACATTAAAACGATTTTCTTGTGTTTTATTTCAATTCGAAGTTCTATACCTCTAAAAAAACACCCTATAGATGCGCCTAGGCTGTTATGAAATTTCTCTTTTTTTCTTCGCATCACTAGTAGTGATGCCAATATCATACAGTTAAAAACCGTCTATAGCTTTTAAAAGTATCGAAATCCGATACTCGTAAATAAGAATCGATGTATCGATATATCGGTTTTTTAAATATCGGCGATATATATCGATATTTATTTTTTCAAATATCGATATTTCGATATATCGATATTTTTTGCCCATCCCTAATCCTTTGCATTAATTGGCAGCACCCAAGAAGAAGTAGAAATTAAACTAAATCTCCTTAAACTTCAAAAAAGTAATATTCAGCCCAAATTGTTAATTACTGGTAGCATTTATTTATTGTATCTTCCTATATGAACTAACAATAAGTATTCAAATCTTAAATCTAAAATATAATTATTAGGCCCGACCACTGTCGGACATAAATTTAGAGATAGTTATAAATAATACATATTTAAGTAGTGATAAACAAAAGGAAGAAAAAATAAATAAAAATAAAAATTATTTTCAGTTAGTCCCATCTGGAGTGTTGAGTATAAGAGCCCTTGTATCCCTCTTTTTTAGGCGGATTTGTCCAGTAAAGTTCAAAATATTACGAGCAAGCGGATTAGGATGTGACTCGAGTTTTGTTAAATATTTGCCAGCGTTTTTTGCAATTTCTTCAGTCACTAGTGGCATATTTAAGTCACGATGTATATTTGAGTTTTTTATATACCATGGAGCCGATGTTATTAATCGCAAAATTTTATTTTGCCTTCGTTGGATTCTCTCGACATTGGAAGCTGAAGCAGTGACCCATAGTTGAATTCCGTAGCACCATATCGGTTTCAAAAGTGACTTGTATATCAAAAGTTTGCAATCTAGACTGAGGGTTGAATTTCTACCAATCAGCCAATGTACCTGAGTTAATTTTAATTGCATTTGGGTTAACTTAGAGTCAATGTGGTGTTTCCAAGTAAGCCGTCGATCAAGGTGTATACCAAGATATTTCACATGAGTATGTTGAGGGACAACTTGATTGTTAATCCGAATGGGTAAACACGTATCTCTTCGTAATGTATATGTTACTTGAACACACTTTTGTTCGTTTACCTTAATTCTCCATAAGTTTAACCATAGTTCCAGCTGGGTAATGTGTTCTTGAAGATATCGGGATGCCTCGTAAGGATTTTCATGCATACTAAGGCAGGCTGTATCATCAGCAAATGTGGAAGTGTGGATATTGCTGCTCAGAGGCATATCACAAGTATAAATCAAATACAAAACTGGCCCCAGTATACTCCCCTGTGGCACACCGGATGAGATAGTTTCAGGCATGCTCATAAAGTCTCCTTCCACAACAGTGAACTTCCGGGCAGTAATGTAACTTTTCAAAAGATTTACGACGTTTATTGGCAGGTATGTTTTTAATTTTAAAATTAGGCCTTCATGCCACACTTTATCAAATGCCTGAGAAACGTCGATAAACAGCGCAGAACAATACTTCTTTTCTTCAAATGTTCTTCTTATAAATTGGACCAATCTATGAGTTTGTTCAATGGTGCTATGCTGACTTCTAAAACCAAATTGATGGTCCGGTATGCACCCACTATTAACTAGAATTGGGGACAATTTTGTCATGAGCAGTTTTTCGAAAAGCTTTGACATTGTTGATAGGAGACTTATTGGCCTGTATGACTCAGCCTTGGTAAGGTCTTTGCCCGGCTTTGGAATCATTTTAACTTTGGAAAGCTTCCAGCTATTTGGATAATACTTCAGTCGTAAAATGGCGTTAAAAATAAATAACAGTATTCTAATTGCAATACGAGGCAACTTTATTAGCATCTGGTTACTAATTCCATCAAAACCCGGAGCTTTCTTTGGGTTGAGTTCAGAAATTAGTTTTTGCACATCACGCGTCTTAAACTTTATTTGTTGAGGGGGTAGAGCGACTACATTTGGCAAATCAATTACACCAGTACATGTGTTTGGGGTAAATACGTATTTTAAATGGGCAGCAAATATGTTACCTTTTTCAGTATCGCTTTTCTTGCCCAACCTCCGGTAGATGTGCGCAGAGGTGGTTTAAACTCAACGGGTGTTTTAAGCTTTCTAGCAGCACGCCATAAAGAGTAATCAGATGCTGGTGTGACATCAAGATTTTCCAGATAGTTTTTAAGAGATGCAGTTTTTTCATGTGCAAGCAGCTCTTGGAGTCGTTTAGTGCACTCTTTAAATCTAATTTTATTCTGGGGTGATCTGTGCTGTTGCCATTCCCTTCTAGCTCTTCTTTTTTCACATACGAGACGTTCAATATCTGTAGAATATAGTCTCTTAAACCCAGTCTGCGGATAGGAGGTAGTGGCATGTTTAGCAGCCTGCTTAATATTTTCGTTAAGATTGGCAATGTTAGATTCAACATCATCAGGTGTTCTTAGTGTAATGTTTTCCGTGCAATGACTACTAAGATATTTTTTGAATCGCAGCCAATTTACACGATTTATCAAATTGGCATATGGGTGAGGTAAATCACTTCTTAATGGGCTACAAATTGTAACGATCGTGGGAGAGTGATCGGACGAGAGATCTAGAGAAGCTTCAATTTGAATTAAATCCCTAGAGATATTTTTCATAACGCCAAAGTCTATTACATCCGGAATTTTATGTATATCAGTAGGCCAATAAGTGGGCTCCCCACTTGAAATGACATCCAAGCCCATTTTGGAAATTGTATTGAACAGCGCTCGACCTCTGGGTGTAATAAGACGCGAACCCCAGAACGTGTGTTTAGCATTATAGCCAGGTGCAACGAAACAAGGACCCAGAGATTTGTAAAAATCCTCGTATTGATGCTCAGTAATTGCGAATCTAGGAGGAGAGTAAATTGATGATATGACAAAATTATTGGAAAAATTTTCAATACAAATATTCGTTGCTTGTAAATGTTCTTCACAAATGTTATCAATAATATAATGCTTAAGTCTTGACTTTATTAAAATTGCTGATCCACCGCATGCTCTTCCTCTCGGGTCCTTTGAATCATATAAGGTGTAGCCATAAATTTTAAAAAGGCTTCTCGAATTCAAATGAGTCTCAGAGACCAACATTATATCAATATTTTTTTCCGTGAGGAAGTGCTCAAGTTCATTTTTATGTTGGCGAATGCCGTTTGCGTTCCAGAAACATATTGTTAACGTGTTCATGGCTTATTAAGTATTGCTTGAAGCAGAGTATTCTGCATTCGCAACATTTCTTGCATCATGCTAGTCATATTTGTTGTAAAATTGTTTATAGTTTGCACAAGATTTTCAATAGTGGCTTCAAGGCGATTATAATTAAAGTTTGAGTGTGTATTTGTAGAATTATTTTGCGGTGAAACATTTTGTGTCGGAATAGAACTAGCCTTAGCAGCATCTGCATACGATACACGGGAAGTAACTGGTTGGCTCATTTGCTGAAAAGAGGCAGAGTAAACGTTTGCTGATTGAGCTGGAGCTAATTTAGGTTTTTGCACCATAGTCTTCTTTACCAAAGAGTACACACGACAACCTCTGTAGTTAGCGGTGTGATTACCTCCACAATTACTGCATTTTTTATCACTTTGATCTTTTGGTTTGTTGCAGCTAGCGGTGCCGTGTAATTCGCCGCACACAACACAAACAGAGGGTAAATTGCAGTATGTTTTTGTATGGCCATATTCTTGGCAATTATGGCACTGTACAGGACCTGAACGCTTATGTGGCTCTTCAACTGTGATTTTTCGGTACAAGAGGTATTTTAAATTATAAATTGGATGCGTCTCATTTTTTTTTCAATTTTATATCATTAGGCTCAAGTTCAACACGAAATAGGGGTTGGGGAATCTTTTCTCTATTTATTATATTGGACACATTTTTTACCTTGAACCCCTGGAGGACGAGTGCATCTTTTATTTCTTCGGGGGCAACATAAGAATCTATGCCCTTCAATACGATCTGCATGCCTTTAGCGCTCTTAAGCTGGTATGTGTAGAAGCTTGTTTTACTTTTTTCAAATTCAGCAACCATTTTGCGGAAATCAGTTTCGTCATAGATTTGAATTTTCGTTTCATCGATATTGCCATGTTTTATTGGAACAACGTGAAATTTATTCTCACCAATTACCGAAATTAATTTCTTAATAAGAGCGTTTGAATTTTTTTCTCTCAAATATATTGGTGGCGGCTTGGAGGTTTTTTTCGCGGATATATCAGGTGTGTCGTTGTCATCTTGCAATATTTGAAAACGATTAGTGGAGGATGCGCTGTTATCCCTAGATACCTTTGAAGCAGATGCAATTTTAGTAGAATTAGGGCTTCGCCCGCGCTTTCCCACAATAATATATCGGTCCATTCCAATTTGGACCTTGGGTTTTGGGCTTTTTTTATTTTCAGTGACTAATTGGGTAAGTGATGAATCGGATGATATCGCTGATTTAAATGACGAAGTAGTAGGCAACTGTAATGTTAACGAATCAGTTGACATTGGACAAAGCGAAGTTGATCGCTGACGAAAAATTGGCTTAGCCGTTAAAAAAAAGTCTGTCATCAAGTTTTTTATTTATTTTTTTTAAATTAAGATCATCAGAACTCACAGTAAGTCTATCATCAAATTTGTTATTTTTATTGTTATCATTAAGATCATCAGAGCTCACAGTAAGATAGGCATTTCTGCCGTTATCACTCACTTCGCAATTATTTGTTTTCGAGGTACTCATATAAAGTATTCCTCAAGGGCACTTTGTAAGTGTATTCCTAAATATAAAATTTGAAAAGTTTTGACAGCTGTTGATATTTTATTTAAGATATTTTTTGTTTTTAACTTACAGTTTCCCGTAGAATCTGAAGTTTTTTTTTACTTTTTACAAATATTTTTTTATGATATTAAAACAAATAAAAAATATACAAAAATCTATTCGATTAAAAATGAACTTCTAAACCATGACAAAAATTAATTAAGAGAAATATCATATTACTTCAATTAAATGTTAATTTTTATTATTAATTATTACCTTAGATTTATATACAAATATGCATTCCTATTGTTTTTTATTAAATTGAAGTTTTCTCTTTTTTAATATGTACACATGTTTATCACATATTTACCTACTTATGTACATACGTATGTATAAAAATGTCAATAAAACTGAAAAAAGTAAATAAAATATGAATTTCGTTTTCTTTTCAATTTTCGTAAAATTTGACAAAAAATCTTATTGATCTGAGTACTATAGTTATTGAAAATGTACTTAACTTGCAACAACAATTTTATTTGACCCAATATACATATATTTTTTTTTCAAATGTTTAGAAATTTTCTACAAGAAAAGTTATGGGTTCAATAACAACCTTTTATCAATAGTGGTTCAAGATTCAAATATGAAACTTATCAAATTCTACCAAAAAAACCAATTGAAAATTCTTTGCTTTTTGAAAAAAGTTCTCTTTGTTTCAATTATTTCAACTTATTTTTTTAACTAAATATTTAAAGTTATTTGTAATTGTACTTATGTATCAATATCGCAAATATTTTTTTCACAGGAAATTTAAAAAAATAGTTGTTGAATACCGGCATTTTTGTTATTGAAACTGAAATTTTTTTTTTCTGTTTAGGTTGTTGTTTGTTTGAAAATTTATTTTTTATGAGGAATGCAAACCAAATTGGTTTTTATGATGTGATGTGTACCTGCATATATGTACATATGTACGTGCTACATACATAACCTGACCAGACATCCCGCTTTAGGCGGGATTATCCCGCTTTTCTGAGGTTGATCCCGCCTTGAATTTTTATCCCGCTTTTTAGAGTTTTGAAATTTCTTATCTCTTAATATATTTTTATTAATATGTAACTGATAAAAATTTGAAAATTGTATAATTGAAAGAAGAAGAAAAAGGAAAAAGAAAAAACATAAAAATCAAAACAATATATATCCTGAAGAAGTTAACCGAAGGTTAACGAAATATTGAACGAAAAATACAAACAGACCTCAAGCTCAAAAAATAGTTTAATTAAATATATTAAAATAGTTTAACACCTATTAAAAGTACAAATTTTAATAAAAACTAATACGCATAAATTTATATATATATATGTATATATATATATATATATGTATATATATATATAAATAATAAAATTCGTAATAAAATTTTTTGATTATATACATACATATGTAAATCAAAATTTTATACATAAAATTATTATTATTAAATTATTAAAATATTTTATGTATAAAAATCGTATTTTGTTTTGTAAATGACGTCAAAAAATCTTTAATTTTATTTATTTTACGTTACTAAATAAAAATTTTTGTTAATAAAAACTTTTGTTTATTTAAAATCGATTCTTTTGAGTTAAAAACTGTGTTTCCTAAGTACATACGAAACTTTTTATGTGCGTATTACACATCCCGTTTTCAAATAGTTGTTTATTTAAAAATCCCGCTTTTTGGCCGTATTTTCGTCAAAATCCCGCTTTTTGAACGATCGTATCCCGCTTTTTGTAAAAAGCTTCTGGTCACGTTATACATACATAAATATGTATGTATGTGGTTGAATAGTAATTTTTTTTGTATTTTGTTATTGCAGAAATAAATGGAGGTGGTAGGTATGTATGTATGTATGTATGCATGTATGTATATACATAACCTGCAGTCAGACTGGGGCCAAATGTCTCTATGTCAACACTAAATTTCTAGTAGTAGGTACATTGTCTACAATTTCTTTTCTATTCGTCAGTATAAAAGAAAGAGAGACAACAAATGTGGTCTATTTCTGGTGGCTTTTGCAACAACTTGTCAATATTCATATAATTGTATGTACGTAAGGTATGGAAATGTACCACTAAATGTCTGGTTGGTATGTCTCCATGTTCCCATAAGAACTATGTATTCACTACCTAGTCAATTGTTTTAGTGTTACTAGTAGATTTTCAATGACAAGCACATGCTAAATGTCTATAGCACAAAGTATTGTATGGGGATTAATTAGAGAGTAGTACTGGTGACAAAGTCAAAAGCGACTCAGTACATTTTCACCATCGACATTTCCTTCAGCGTAGATATCAACGTAAATACGCATGTATAACACATATGTATGTAGGGACGCATGATGACGTTATTAAAACAAAAAATTATTTTATTTAATTTAATTTATTTTATATTTACATAAAATATGGTAGGCCTAATAGCTGAATTATATAACACAACAAAACATAAAATTTCGATTGGCCAAAACTAATAATTATAGGTAATTATTAAATTTTCAAACAAACAACAAAAATGTAAGTATACAAACATGCATGCATGTATGTAGATAGTATGTGTATGTATATTCCCACCTATGCATTCCTATTCACTTTCTTTCCTTTTTCATATTGTACACAATTTAAATTCTTTGGTCCCGGTTCACACGTTTCAACTTTTGTTGCTCAACTCATAATTCAGCTGTAAGAAAGACGGAGACGGAAATACAAATAGCTGACTGCTTTTGCTTCAAACATTTCACAGCACAGCATTAAGCAAATAGTTTTTTTTACATTGTATGCTGATGCTGATTGCTGCTGCTTATACAATGTGATACCCCTTTTCCACACGGAAAGTTTACTTTGCAAAGTCTTAATTCAGCTGGGAGAAAGACAGAAAGAGGCTGTACTACGACCTCAGTTTTTCACTCAGCTGAATTAAGAACGACGCTGCCGAAAGAGGCGTAAAATTAATAGAAGATTATAGCAGTGCGTTATGCCGCGACGAAAAAGAAAAAATATTTTTGTACTGAAGAAATATTGGACGTCGGTCATACATTTGACCTCGATATGAACGCGGTAGGGGCAATTAGAGCCCTGCGAGTAAACTTTGTACAAATTCCGCCTTTGTATGGTGGCCCCCTTAATGAGTCGAGATAGGACATAGGTATGTTCGGAGGAAATGTTGAAGATAAAAAATTACTGTGGGTCACTCCTACATTTTACGCCGCTAGGAGGCAACATAAAAGCGGAAAAAACGGATTTCTTAAAAAAAATTATTCAAAAAACTATTTTTTTGTATGGGGACCACCTTAATGGTTGAAGATAGACGATAAGTATGTTCAGAGAAAATCTTTGTAATGAAAAAATATTTGAAGTCGGTCATACATTTGACTTCGATAGGTACGCCCTAGGGGAAGTTAGAGCCCTGCGAGTAAATTTTATAAAAATTTCCCCTTTGTATGGGAGCCCCCTTAAGGAGAGGACTTAGGCGGTCGGTATGTTTAAAAAAAATGTTGGGGGAAGAAAATTAATGGGTGCTCGTCATACATTTGACCCTGGTAGCGGTGACCCCGGGAAAGTTATATGATTTTTTTTATTTTTTTTTTGCTTTTACCCTCAACTTTGAGCACGATGCCGGGCCCTTTGCCCCCATCTCACCGCCACCATTTTTTGGCCCGAATATTTGTTTTCCGAACCTCACAAAATGAGGGGTTCTTGGAAGTCGAAATCGAAAAATCGTTAACTACGCCATACCTAATGTGCATATTAAAGTCCAGCGAAATATTCTAAAACAAACGCTAAAAAACACTGTTGGCAAGACAAAGAACTAAAAAAAAATATTGCCAACAGTGTTGTTTAGCGTTTATTTTAGAATATTTCGCTGTAGTAAAGCGTTTGAAAAATGTCGCATGTCTTGAAAGGTCTTATAAATGGTCTTGTGCAGGTCAATAGTACATATATATACATGTACAATGTACATTGTACATACATATACATATGTACATATCTGTGGCAATAAATAATAATGGCCTAAGTCTTATTTTCTCGAGAACTGTAGGAGCTACGGACCTGAAATTTTGACAAAGTGTGTAGATCCTTGGCCGCTACAACAACAAATACATGAGAGTTGGAAATTAAAGGGTGTTCCAAAACGAGGAACGAAAAAGGTTAAAATCCCATGTAATATACTTACATACAATTGTATGTATATTAGAGATCGACCGAAGGCGTTTTTTTGGCCGAAGCCGAAGCCGAACTTCGGCTAAAATCCTAAACTTCGGGCAAAACCGAAGCCGAAGCCGAATGTTTTAAATTTTAAAAACGATACTTGTTTTATATGAATTAAGAAAAAAGTTTGCTTTTTTGAGATCAATGAAATAGCTGTAATATCTATTGGATACATAACAAGAAAAATAAAACTATTTTGCAATTTCAAGATTGCTTTTTCATATGATCACTCACAAGAACGTCCAAGTAAAAGAAAATAGAAAGCAACAGGGTTGTATTTCAAATCAACCCTTTCAAAACGTTAAACACAATAGAAACTGACGGCGAGCAACGACCAAAAATAATGTTATTTTTCAAGCTTGGAATGAAAAATATTCGGCTTCGGCTAATCGGCCGATTTTTGCCGTAGGCCGAATGTTGGCCGATTACCAATTTTTGGCCGAAGGCCGAAGCCGATTAATCGGTCGAACTCTAATGTATATACACTTGAAATTTGTAAGGTTAGTGTATTTTTATTAGAGTTCGACCGATTAATCGGCTTCGGCCTTCGGCCAAAAATTGGTAATCGGCCAACATTCGGCCTATGGTAAAAATCGCCCGATTAGCCGAAGCCAAATATTTTTCATTCCAAGCTTGAAAAATAACATTATTTTTGGTCGTTGCTCGCCGACAGTTTCTATTGTGTTTAACGTTTTGAAAGGGTTGCTTTGAAATACAACCCTGTTGCTTTCTATTTTCATTTACTTGGACGTTCTTGTGAGTGATCATATGAAAAAGCAATCTAGAAATTGCAAAATAGTTTTATTTTTCTTGTTATGTATCCAATAGATATTACAGCTATTTCAGTGATCTCAAAAAAGCAAACTTTTTTCTTAATTCATATAAAACGTAAGTATCATTTTTAAAATTTAAAATATACGGCTTCGGCTGCGGTTTTGGCCGAAGTTTAGGATTTTAGCCGAAGTTCGTCTTCGGCTTGGGCAAAAAAAACGCCTTCGGTCGATCTCTAATTTTTATAAAGACTACAACATTAACACTAAAATTTAAAATAAATTAAATTAAAGGGTGTTCCATCAGTTAATGCAATTTTGACTATGTAATTTTGACAACTTGCTGTATCTTGTCAACCGTAAGAGCCAAACTCTTGAAATTTTCAAAAACGGTAAAACAAAAAAATCCTAAAACTATAAAATCGCCAAACCAAAAAAAAATCGCCAAGAACAAAATCGCCAAATTAAAAAAAATTCTAAATCGAAAACAAATCGCGAAAAACCGGAAAAATCGCCAAAATTAAAAAAAAATCACAAAAATGAAAAACGCCAGAAACTTGAAAAAGTTGCCAAAACGAAAAAAAGGCAAAAAAAAAAACAAAACAAAAATCATTTCTGCTGAAAAAACGCAAAAAAAACGCCGTATTAACAAAAGCTCAACCCCAACGTTCGGAACCCATCGTGCGCGGGTCAAAGTCGCACTTTACTGAATTTATTTATATATTTGTTTAATAAAATACCAGGGGCCTAATTCCTGCACTCGTGAACGAAATTGCATTCGAGTAGAAATTAATTTCGCAAGCAAGAAATTTTCCGATGATGTCACTCGATACCAAGCGAATCGAGTTTTAGTGTTGGGAAAAGGCAAATAAACTTATTTCCCAACACTGAATAAACTGTAAGCAAAAACATATGTTTGTATGTAAGTATGTGTGCAAAAACATACGTATGTACGTACGTACACACACACGTATGTATATGCAAAAAACGAAACGAATATAAATGGTATTTTTATATTTATTTAATTATTAACATAATAATAATTAATTAGTGTAAAGTTAGAGAATATAGCACTAGCCACATTTTCGATTCTTTTATTGCTTGACCAGAAGCAGCTAATTTGTTATTTAGATGCTCCCAGAGTTGGTTGATTATTTTATTTTTCCTGATGACAACTGTTGGACAAAACATTATTCGCCAAATCATTGTGATTTGTTATATTTAAAGTCAACTAGAAAGTCTATATATTTGTATGTTTTATATGTACGCACATATGTGCATACATTCATATATAAATAAATAAGTAAAATATTGGACATACATTTTCTTTTCCTAAGATTTTTCTATGTTCAACGTTATTTCGAATCGCTTTTTGCTTGCGAGTAAAAACACGAACGGTTGTACTCTAACGGCTGCACGTGATCGAATGCTGTCATTAGCAATGTGTTATTCGAAATCGAATGACAAAATTCCAAAAGTTAAAAAACTCGCACGTTCGAGTAATAACTCGCTCGCATTCGAATGCGGGAATTAGGCCCCAGAATGTGAACATAATATGGAATTTAATTATCAAAAGTGTATACTAGAATTACTAAAATGTACTAGTGACCATCTGTTTCCAATGTCTTCATATTAGGGATGGGCAAATGAAGTAAATGTATCGATATATATCGTATCGATGTTTTTGAACAGTATCGATATATATTTTTTGAAAACATCGATATATCGATATTTTTGCTGCATTAAATTTCGAGTGCACAATTACTTACTTTAAGAAATTTAATACAAAAGAGCTATTTATATTAAGTTATACGTAACCTACTGTAGCTCCTTAAGACTTCATTAGTCTTTACTTTCTGTTGCTGCTCTGTGCTGTGCCGTTCTGTTTCTAAATTTTAATAGTTACATTTTATGTAATAAATTATCAGCTGTTTCGGACCAGAATGGTCACAGTTTTCCACTAAAGTGATGAGTTTTGCATCGTCCATTATTATTAGAGTTTTTCTTTTCCCGGACATTTTCATTTCCCGGGAAAGTGTTGTAAAGTTTTAGCTATAGCTCTACCATCGCATTCATAAAGTGAGTAACGACATGCATCGAGGAATGTGTACGCATTCATAACAGAATTAAGGAGAGAAAAACTAATGGTTTATATGTATATAATTTTTATAAACCAAAAAGAGTCAGCTGAGTCGTAACAGAACGGAAAGTAAAAACAAATTCTGCCTTTAGGCTTATACCCACACAATCCAAAAAGTCACCTGCCTTAGTTGGGTCACAGTTAAAAAACGGCTATAGCTCTTAAAAGTATCGAAACCCGATACTCGTAAATAATAATCGATGTATCGATATATAGGTTTTTCAAATATCGGCGATATATATCGATATTTATTTTCTCAAATATCGATATTTCGATATATCGATATTTTTTGCCCATCCCTACTTCATATGGTCCCTAATGCTATGTTTAGATGACGAGTTGAATCAACTGCTTCGCTCTCTGAATCATGTTTATGAATCATGCTGTTTAGACTATGCATTCGGGCTTCGTGTGCAGCGTGCCAATTTAGTGCTTTTCGTACTAGATTTAGAGTTTTTTAATTCATAACAGTGCGGAATTTTTCAAATTGTTGCTTAAAAAAAGGCACTAAATTGGTGCTTTTCACCTTTGATTTTAGTGCGTCTTACATATCTACTAAATATTAATTTGTAAAAGTGTGGTGGCTTTATAAGAAACACCAAATAAGAAATTTTCACTTCTCAAAAACTATCTATTTTCACACCTTTTAGACATGCAAAGTTTCCATTGCATAATGTTAATTCAGTGCCCATGTTCTGTTACTCCCGCGTCGAGAAAGTTTTCGATGGGATTGTGTGAAATGAAACAAAAATGCCATAAATTGAAACAAACAGCAGTTTTTCTCACTAAACTGTGTCTGTAACTTTTTTTGGCGAGTAAAAGCTGTCACGTAAGGAAATTATTCGACATTCTGCAGAAAAAGTGTGTCTGTAAAATTTTCGTGAGAAAAGTTTCCGCTTTGTACTGTCAAATATACTCACAAATAAAAACGGGGTGAGATAGAACTGTAACGAAAAAAAACATGTTAAAAATGCAAAATGCAATGAATGATAATGCAAAAAATTTAAGAATTTTGCTCTGAAGTGATACTCGCACTGTTAAATTATTTTAACAACATATTTTATTTATTTTTTTCAACAATTTTGTAAACAACAATCATCAAAGTCGCACTATACATTATTTGGTATAGCCGACGATTGTATTTTCGCTGGCGTCGTTGAAAGTTTTTTACTCTTAGTGAATTATGGTCGCCGTCAAAGACATTTTTGATAAGCGTTCACCTAGTCTGCGATTTTAAGTCGGCTTTGAGTTGTATATTATGGCATTTCTAACGTTATAACGTAATCACTTTTGATGGTTTTCGACATGACTTACAGACACACTTTTTTCTCACTTTTCGAGAAACGATGGAATATTTTGTTTCACATCTTTTCGACGCAAGAAGTTCTCGCCAAAGTTACAGAACATGGGCACAGCTGGGTGAAATACGAAGGAAGAAAAACTTTATCTTTCATAGTGAGAAAAAAGAATATATTTCTAGAAATTACAGTTATAAAATAACTTAATTACAACAATAATCTAATTACTAACCACTGAGGGAAGCAATGTATTGCTTTCTTGATAACGAAAGCTTTCAAAAATGCTTCTGAAAAGTACTAACGTAAGGCTCTCTAACAAAGTGGACAAAAGTAAAAAAAATGTAAACCAGTAACTTTTGCATCTGAGTACACAAAAACTACACATTATTACTTCTGTAAAATGAATTAGTAAAGCAAAAAATGAATGGCTTTTTGGAAACTGAATGCATTGCTTCTAGCTGGCTTACAAAAATTCTTCTGGGAAGCGGTAATTTTTGCTGGGATGGTGAAATTGAAGAAATAGAACGAAGTATCAGAAATTTAAGGATACATAAATGGACAAATTTGCTCAGAACTGATTAATTTTGGATTGAAGTTTATAATTATAGAAATTCAAATAATCATAATCCATTCCTAATACTGCCAATATTTTCTCTAAGACTATTAACATTACCATGTTCAAATGAAAACAAAAGTCACAAAAATATTATTTCAATAACAAAAAAATAATAATTTTCAAGAAAAATAAAATTGAATAATGAACATGAATATAAAGTGAATGTAAAATGCTTGAAATAAGTTTTTTTCTAGCAACTGTCTCTATTATAGAAAATTCCACAAAAAAATTCTAAATAAATATAATCATATCAAATCGTTAATAATAATTTTAGTTAACAAATCGTTGCATATCTTTTCAACTAGTTTATTTTTCATATTTTCACACACAAATTCAAAAATTCACATGTTTTTGTACAATTTAAAATCCGAGAATTGCGAGAAACTATTCACAAAATATTGTCACAGAAACACTTTTTCTCACATCGTTCCAATAATTGCTGGAAATTTGTTTAAATGACAGATAGTTCTCGCAAAGTAACGATACAGAAACACTTATGTGAGAAAATCCATTATGTGTTTCAATTTACACTGCTTCCACGATTCCCTTGTTTCATGCGGGAAATTTTACGATGCGAGAAATACAGAAACGAGCTACAGAATGTAACATACTGAAATATGTTCATGTAAAAATTAATTCAGATTAAACACCTAAAATCTAATTGTTTTTTCTAATACACCATAATTGCAGTGTCTTGCGAAATGAACTTCAATTATTTTCCTACTCATGTTCTACTTATAAGCAAGATCGAAATATGGCTCGATATAATTGAAATCATTACAAAAACCTATGAAATGTAGTAAATTTAAAATTGTAGTTAACTTAAATTTTTAATTTCTACTCATTCAATACATATATAATTAGCCATGTGGGCTTTCTCTGTATTGAAAATAAATAGATAAATATAAAAATATAAATAAAAGATATATTGCATTTAGTGCTTTTTTATGAACACACAGTGATTTTTGCTCGGAAAAAGTTGACATCACTGTTCGCGTGGCTTTTTTTTTATGTATATTCACACATTCATACGTATCATACGCACATATATACATGCATACATACTTACATACATAAATTCGATTCATTCAAAATCTTGTTTTTGAAGGCATCTCTATATTTTCTTCTTATTTTTCCTTTTTATATTATTCATAACTTAATTAAATTTATTTATATTAAACTCACATCTATGTTTTTTTTGGCTTGTTTTCATTTGTTTACAAACACACACATACACATATACCTATTTTGTTTTGATAGCTAGTTCAGATAAAGTGGCGATTAACTGCGATAAAAGTTAGAGAAGATACCAATTTTACGTGCTTCGAAAGTAGATTCATATTGAATCTACTAGATTCGCTCTCATAATTTTGTATGGCGAAGCAAGTTGATTCGGTCAGATTGGGGCGTGAAGCATGAATAGAGAGCGAAGCACGTACCGTGTAAACATAGTATAAAGAACTACCTAATCAGTAGCTCCAATATCAGTAGTTGCTTTTCAATGATACGCACATGTTAAATGTCTTATAGCAAAAAGTATTGTGTGGGGTATAATTAGTCAGTAGTACTGGGACATAATAGCTTACCATCTACATCTTACACACACTCAAACGTACACTATGTAAAATAACAAGCATACATGCATCAACACCAGGGTTGTCAGATACGGCGATTTCTCGCCAAACGTGGCGATTTTAAAACTTGTTTGGCGACTAAATTTTTGATTTGGAGACATGGCGAGTTTTCTGGCGATAAATAAATTTGTTGGCGATTTAATGGATATTTTTTAACAAAATTGAATTTGAAAATTTTAGTAATTCAGTAAAATTAGTTTGTTAAAGGAGTAGTTTCAAAAATAAATCCTACCAAAACTCGTCTGCAAGATATTCGGGTATGTTCTGTATTCCACGTCAAATTAAAAGGTGTGGAGTAGAGAACATACCCGATTAAAGCAATTTGATTTTCATGATTTGTTCTATATTAATTAATTACTAATGCGTTTTGAATTTAATAAAATAAATAAAAAAAAAATTTGGCGATTTTATTTCTGCTTTTGGCGATTTGCTGCTAAATTTTTATACGATTATTTTTTAAAAATTTATATTAAAAAAAGTGTTATATAAAAACAAATTTATTATCAAATATATATTAAGAAAAACCACATAAAATAAATTTTGGCGATTTTTGGCGACTTTTAAAATCAATTTGGCGAAATAGCTCGGGAAAAATCTGACAACCCTGATCAACACTACTTCTGTTGATTGTTTGTTATGAACAAGAAGTCTTCACGACACCCAGTGGGGGATTTTGAAAAAAAAGTGGAAATAAGTATGCAGTTTCTAAACGAGCCGTCCGATTGTTATGGAATTTCATACAGCATTTAAAAAGGTGTCACCGAGCTTAAGTCTGGAATTTGGACTATATCTCAAAAGGGGGCGGAGCCACAAAGCCTTAAAGTGGGCAACTTCGGGTTAATGAAAATTTCAAACTGATGCTAAGCTGATGTTTTTGATAAAAGATTTTTTGCAAGTGGATTTCTCTATACAAGAGCTAAAAAAAGTCTGCTACATTTATGCAGTTCCGCTTACAGTTTAGGAAATATTCGAGAAAAATAAGTAATTTTGGCATAAACATAAATTAACATCACTAAAAAATTATCAAATATGCTGAAAGTGGACATTTGTCAGTCCATGCTGTCTGCTGTAAATTTATTTCAAAACGATTTGGAAGAATGGATTCCAAGTGAAAAACTTATTAATAAATGCAGATGTAAAATTTTAAAAGTATACATAGGTTGAAAGTATTTAATAACTATGCGTAATGGCTAAAAAGAATAGTATTCTCCTCTTCAGAATCGAATTTTCAAATTTGTATCAAAACTTTAAATGGTAAAGTGAATTTTTTTAATTTAACTGGTTTTTAAGTAAATAAGTGATATGAAACATGTCCCAAAAAATCCCAAAACATTAATTTATGTATTCATTGATTTTTTGTAAGTCTTAAGAACTGGGGCTAAAGCATGGCGTTAGATATCGAAATTTCCCAATTTGACCACTGTTATTTTATTAACACAGGTTCTTACAACTGTATTTGCAAATAAGACAACTATAAACGTAGTATAGATAGCTACTAAATATTAAAAAAATCTGTGGTCAAATTGGGAAATTTCGATATCGAATACCGTGCTGTACTCAACCAGCTGTTTAAATTATAGAAACTAGATATACCAAACGGACGACAGAATCGTCCGCATTCTAAACAGAAACAAAATCTCTTTATTAAACCTAATTCAATTTATTGAACTCTCGTCCTATAAGTTTTATGCAGCGTGACCGTTTGACCGACTAAAGTGGCAAATTGCCACTTTTTCGACTGCCTTGCCACTTTTTTCCCCTTTCTTTAGAGTGAATTATATAATAATACATTAAAAATAAAAAATTTAGTGTAGTTTTCACGTCTTTTTTTAATTTTGCCCCTTTTTTTTTGATAAATCCCCTATTTGGTGCAACTTTTTGAAAAATGTCATCGGCCACCCTGGTTTTATGGCTTTCATACAACATCAAATAAGAAAAAAATGGAATAGCATGAAAAATAGTACACAAATACACACACACACAAAAACACACAGTGTAAACTAACAAATGAGCGTGTACTATGTTTGCATGTAGTAGTAGCAACTTTAAACGCTTATAGCTCCCAAAATACTAAACCGATTTCAATAAAATATAGATTCTGCACATCTGCGCAGAAATTCCTTTAAAATGATATAAATCTTTCCAAAATCGGTGCAGTAGTTCCGGCGTAAAAGGGATTACAAGAAACGTGTTCGCCTATTAATTATATAGATATATAGATATATTATATTCACATTCGTCAAATAAGAAATTATAAAACTAAAAATCTCTTTTTCTGTATACATATCTCATCCCCAGTAATCAGTAGTTGTTCTGAGAGTTAGTAAGTTAGAATTTTTACTTGTAAATAACACGTGCGTATAAACGTATTATATGAATTCTCATAAAATTAATGTTTTGTACTTCTTATAAATGAGAAATTTATTTTTATTGTTTGTTTTAAATAAAAATAACTTAATAAATATGTTTGTTTCCATGATATAAATATAGAAGGTACTTCCATTCTCTCATTTTTTCTTGACATTCACCTTCTGACAAGGATAGGCATTCTGAAGTTTCCAGTAAAATCGTGCTACCGTATTAATTTAATATTTCCTGTTTGTTTGAAAATTTTATTGAAAAATTATTTCAGAAGTTTTTTTTATAAATTCAAACAATTAAAAAAAAATTGTGACGATAAATGTTTTATTATCTTGAAAAGCAATGAAATGCACTGTAAATGTATTATTGTTGTGTTAAAGAAAGCGGAAATGAGCTACATATTACAAACTGTGGACGCACAAAATATCATTGTAAAAATATGAATGTAACATTCTTTGAGTTCTCTACACTATCTGGAGTTCGCCAACAGTGTCTAAGAGCATGCAAAATCTGTGAAATATACTTGCCAAAATTATCTGATCGGGTATTTAAGCCATTTTTATAGAAAAACATGTTACAATCAACAAGAAGCGAGTTATATAGATTAAACAATATGTAATATCAATCAATATTTGTTAAACTTAATGAATATTCATTGTCAACTAATCAAAATCATCAATCAATTTGGATGAAAATATATTTAAAATACTTATTTTAGGCAGAAAATTTAAAAAGATAAGTTATTACATAATCACTTTTTAAACATCACAGATGTGTAGTCACGTATATCACTTTATTTATTCGCAACTTTTGTTAAGATAATTACACATTTCTGTAAAAATTTTATGGGGGAAGACTTATATTTTTTACGATATGGGAAAATTTTTTTATTTCTCGCAAAAAACAAACTTCAAAAATACTTATTATTTAAAAACAAAGAGAGAATGGAAGTACCTTCTATATTTATATCATGCTTGTTTCTTTAATTTTTATGATTTTAAAGTTGCCCCTTTTTTACTTAGAAATCCCCTTTTAGTGCTACTTTTTTTTGAAAATCCCCTTTTTGTGCCCCTTTTTGAAAATTTTCAACGGTAACGCTACATTTTACTATTTAGATACTCCGACTTTTTTTAATGAAAATTATTAAACACACACGTAGCCAGTTAATTACATCTGATATATTTTCAACGTGATAAATGTCAAATTACATTTACAAAAAAAAGATTTTGAAAATGATGCTGAAGCTACCAAAAAAATATATTATGGCAACACTGCTTGTGTGTTTGTTTTTTGTCTTTTCTAGTCATAATTGTGCTTTCTACGGTGCTTATCCTTATTTAAAGTAGGAAAGTAACGAATATTCGCATTCGCAAATTATTCGCTTACTTTTGCTATTTGCATTCGCTAAAATGTATGCGAATATTTCAAGCGAATACTGGCGACAAAAAAATTGTATTCCTTTTATGAAAATAATTTGCGATTAACAAACGTCAAAAAAACCAGAACTATTTTTGCAAGAAACGTTGAACACAGTACCAGGCTTTAGGACCAAAGTAGGAATGGGTTGATTCCCTAACATTTTGTAAACTTATTATTAATTATTATTCATACTTACTCTTATATAAATTTATTTGCATGTGATATTTTAACAATTATAATATTTGCATTCGCATTTGCTTTCACAAATATTAAAATGTACTAGATATACCAAACGGACGACAGAATCGTCCGCATTCTAAACAGAAACAAAATCTCTTTATTAAACCTAATTCAATTTATTGAACTCTCGTCCTATAAGTTTTATGCAGCGTGACCGTTTGACCGACTAAAGTGGCAAATTGCCACTTTTTCGACTGCCTTGCCACTTTTTTCCCCTTTCTTTAGAGTGAATTATATAATAATACATTAAAAATAAAAAATTTAGTGTAGTTTTCACGTCTTTTTTTTAATTTTGCCCCTTTTTTTGATAAATCCCCTATTTGGTGCAACTTTTTGAAAAATGTCATCGGCCACCCTGGTTTTATGGCTTTCATACAACAACAAATAAGAAAAAAATGGAATAGCATGAAAAATAGTACACAAATACACACAAACACACAGTGTAAACTAACAAATGAGCGTGTACTATGTTTGCATGTAGTAGTAGCAACTTTAAACGCTTATAGCTCCCAAAATACTAAACCGATTTCAATAAAATATAGATTCTGCACATCTGTGCAGAAATCCCTTTAAAATTATATAAATCTTTCTAAAATCGGTGCAGTAGTTCCGGCGTAAAAGGGATTACAAAAAACGTGTTCGCCTATTAATTATATAGATTGTTCGCATTCGCTAAACTGGTATTCGTTACATCCCTAATTTCAAGTCTTGTGTTATTTATATCCCGCATGTATGTAGGTATGAGTATATACAAAAATTCACTGTCTAGCCCACGAGGTCGACAATAAACTTTCTATAGCTTATCATATTTTATTGTTGTATTAAAATGTATTGTTCGCATTCGCTAAACTGGTATTCGTTACATCCCTAATTTCAAGTCTTGTGTTATTTATATCCCGCATGTATGTAGGTATGAGTATATACAAAAATTCACTGTCTAGCCCACGAGGTCGACAATAAACTTTCTATAGCTTATCATATTTTATTGTTGTTTTCAATATATGTATGTAAGCTATCGATCGAAAGTTTCTAGGGCCAGGCCTAGGGTTTGAGAAACGGTAAGCCCCGGGAAATGTTTGCCTAATATTCCAGGGAAATTTTTGAGATTTTCCCGGGAAAACGGGATATTAAAAGTACACGTTATTTCATGAATACATATATATAGAATTGTGAGACACACCTATTAATAAAATGGCGTAGTGACAGTCAAATTTATTTTTATTCATATAAGAAATTTGTATTATAATCTTGTTTTACTTTATTATCAACATTTTCATTGTTTTTTTATATATTACAAAAGTTCGTTTGACTAAATTTACACAATGAAATTATTTAAAGTTTCTTTCAAAAATGATACGTTTTTCATCCTCTGTGTAAACACCAAGGTTGGAAACCGAAAAAAATAACGGTATCGGTATTGATACCGGTACAATTATTTTTTAAATTTCGGTATCGGTAGCGGTATCGGTATTTTTTTATTTCGGTATCGGTATTACCGGTACATACCGTAATCGAGTTTATAATACCGGTATACCGATAAGTTTATTATTTCAGGCATTGGACATAACAAAAAATCTTTTTTTTATTAAATTACTTCAAAAAGGGAATATTTTTACATATTAATATTTTAACATACATATGTACTAAAGACCTGCGTAAATAGTCTTGAAATGTAAATACGTCTTGTTTTTTAAATGTATTCTCGTGGCTGCATTATACTAAACCAATAATAAATGCTGTCGTATTATAAACAAAGCACGATAGATGCATTTGTGTGCGTGTATATGAGTGCTAACAAGCAATGTCGTCAAGACTTCTTGTTATGAACAAACAGTCAACAAAGTAGTGTTGATACGTGTATGCTTGTTATTTTCCATATTGTACGTTTGAGTGTGTGTGTAAGATGTAGATGGTAAGCTATTATGTGTTTACGGGAGGATTTTTTTAAGCAAGCGCACACAACTAATGTAAATGCATGTGAACGTTTGTTTGTGTGCAGAAAAATAAAAGAGCATACACACAACGTGTGTGTGTATGTACATGCATGACGCTTGTATACGCGCCCATGCGTAGAAAGAAGCAAGCATCACAAATTTTTCAGTCACGAAGTACTTCCTTCTTTACTCCTATACTTGCAATAACTGAAACAAATTCTTGCAAACAGTGTTGCTTAGCGTTTGTTTTAGAAGACTTCGCTGTAGTAAAGCATTTGAAAAATCCCTCATGTCTTGAAAGTTCTTATAAATGGTCTTGTGCAGGACTTTAATATGTACTCGTATAAAAGCGTATAAACTTTTTTGTTTCTATATATGTTTTTATACTATTATTAGAAAATAATTTATTAAAAAAGTGAAACAGTTCAAACTTTACATATAAAAAATATATATTTTGGTTAATTAAACAAAATAGTAAAAATAAAAGTTTTGTCTATACTGTTATATTACACTGTGTGACAAATTTTGATGAAATCGAAATACCTGGGACGTGTTACTATTTTTCTGCTAGGTATTGTCGAGTATAACAATACAAATTGTATTTGAAATATTCCAGACACCTCCAAAATCTTCAGTTAAGCCTGGTACTCTGTTCAAAATTTCACGCGAAATGTTGACATATTCCATACAAAAAAAGTTTACGTGAAATTTTCATGAAATAATGTTGCAAAACTTGTACTCTGTTCGACTCGTGAAAAATGTATGAAATGTATCTGGCAACATTTTCTTGCTACCTGTGAAATAATGAGACTGGCATTTATTTCGTGCGAAATATTGACAGCTGATGTTTTTATTAACAAAAGTCGATCAGTGTTGCCTACTTCAAACCAATAAATACGAAAATTTTTTCCGAAAAAGTAAAATGGGCATCACTTCTTACGTGTCAAATTTTTCACGCGAAATAATGAATGTTGCTGAAAAATTTTCACAACTTCGAACAGAGTACCAGGCTTTACGGGTAAAAAAACCGGTTCTTCGTACCCGTAGACACTTATCAACCTCTAACTAACTTAAATATCAACCGATTTTAAATTTATAAACGGATACAGAAAGAAGAGACTAAGACCTTTTGAAGCATATATATCTTGTTTCAGTAAATTTCAAATATATGTCTATTCTTTCACCAAATATAATTTTTTCGGTTTTTTTCGACACTTTTCTACTTTGGACACGTTCTTAGGCAATATTTTTGTACTGGACCTACATATATTGTTTATAACTTTGTTTATAAAACATAATTGAATAAGAGTAAATCGCAGGACTGCTTTAAATATATTTTTAGGAGACTTTTTGTTAAAGAACTACCTGTATGATGTATTTCGCGTTCTATTTATACGTTTTCGGTGTATTTAAGCTTCCAGGATGATGAAAGTACAATTTAATAGATCCCAGTAAAAAAAATTGGAAGTCATTCTAAAGGAACTACATTTTCATTGCTTCCAAAAAATCGATATTTTTAATTTGCCGATAGTTAGTAGAAAACCAACTAGAAGTTTATGTTAGTCATACAAAACCTTGTAATTCCTCTATAGTTTTAGAAATTACTCACCAGAATTTAAAAAATATCGATTTTTTTTAAGAAACTCATGAACTAATTTTGGTCTAAAATTTTGCTTAAATTTACATGAAAATACTGTTTCGCGTTTAAATTCCTATAAAAAGAAACTAATTGTTAAAATAGGTAACTAACTATTAACCATTTTTCCTAGATGAAAATATTATCATAGAACACAAAAAATGAAATTTTTCTTAAAATCGCTTCCAATTCGGTGACCAGGCATCGAAAAAGAGAACTTCTTGCAATGACAACCCTATGTAAAAATCATTAGATCGGATCGAAATTTGCACTACTTCCAGATCGCAAACTCTACATTGTCATGACTTTTTTGGAGTGTCTTTTTTTACTGGGATGTATATCAACACAGTAGCTCGTTTCTGTATTTCTAGCATAGCAAAATTTCTCACATGAAGTGTGAAACACAAAATTCCATCGCTTCTCGATTTGTGAGAAAAAAGTGTTTATGTATTTGAATGTGAAACCAGACAACACTGAATCTGTTTTCACTGGAATATTTCCAGTAATCAAGTGTCAAATGAAAACAAAATGTAACAAATATATTATTTAATAACAAAAAGATTAAATAATTTACAAGAAAATGAAAATAATATAATAAAAATGAATATAAGTGAGTGTAAAATGCTTGAAATAAGTTTTTTCTATCAATTGTCTCTACATAATAATATAATACAAAATAAATTCTAAATAAACATTATCATATCGAATCGTTAATAATTATTTTAGTTCAACAATTCTTTGCATATCTTTTCGACTAAATTATTTTTCATATTTTTCATTTTACACACAAATTCAAAAATTGATATGTTTTTGTTCACATTTGGTTGTTCTCGCACCAATTCAAAATGCGAGTTGTTTTGACAGTTCTTGCGAGAAAGTTTTCACAAAATATTACAGAAACACTTTTTTCACATCCTTCCAATAATTGCTGGAAATTTATTCAAATGACAGATTGTTCTCGCAAAGTAAATATACAGATACACTTATGTGAGAAAAGCCATTTTTTGTTTCAATTTACAATGTTTTTGTTATGATTCCCTCGTTTCATGCGGGAAATTTTACGATGCGAGAAATACAGAAACGAGCTACAGAGTACAAAATTGGTACAAAAAAGTACTTTTCTTCACCTCAAGAGAGGAATCTTTAACTTCAAATATTAAAGTTTAGAAGTTTCTTCTCTACCAACCTTATATATTACGGTGAAGTGTATAAACAAGACCAACACCAAAGAAAGAAAGTTAATTGAAATATATTTTTGCAAGTTTTGCCCTTATTATGGTTTACAGCTCAACTAAGTTGGATTGAAACTGCAGCAACTTAACTTTTAAACAACTGTTTTTTTTTTTTTTTGGTATTCTGAATAACAACTAACTTTAGTTGACTTCGAAACAATACACGAAAAATAAAGGTTCTTATCTATGCTATATTTTTTGAAACCATAGTATCCATTACAAAACATTCTAAATATTTTTAGTTTTGGCCTTGGTATTTGAACATGGCAATAATATTGGTTGACAAATGGGATTGGTTGGCGTTTGGAATAGTACAGCAAAACGAACACAATGGTCGAAATAACCAAAATATAACTGATAAAAAGCAGTTGTCTCATGGTGAAAAAAGTTGTAATACATAATAAAAATTTGGCAACTATCATTTATGTTTTGGCCGGAATCGGCATACCGGTACGTACCGGTATAGACGTAAACGGTAGTCTGGATACCGGTATTTTCTAACCGAAATGGATTTCGGTATCGGTAACGATCATTTTAACAATTTCATTTAAAGCAAAATCAAATTTTAAAATTTTGTTTTTGTTTCAAATGTAAGTGTAGGCTAGGTTAGGTTAGCAGGCTGCTAGTAAGAAAGGGTGAAATTCAGAGTCCAGCTCACTTGGGTACAATGCAATCATTGTTGCCATTTTTGGCGTTTTCGCTGCCAGATCTGGCATTTTCATTACCCGAAAAGCATTCAACTTTGAAAAAATTCTGCCAGATGCTTTTTGGCAAAATTTGCTTAAAATAAAAAATGCTAATTTGTTAATTTTTTTTTTCAGTGTAGAGAATAATTGCTTTTATAAATGTATTTTTTTACAATTACATATGTGTTTCCTACCCAATGTAGATACAATGAATTCCTATGTATTATATACTATATATTATATGTAATTATATGTGTGCATATGGAGCCCTATTTTGAATTATCAGTAAGCGACAAAAATTAAAGTTTTCGGAAGATGGTTTTTGTAGTATTCAAATATGTTTTACGTCATACATAAACTATCGCTTACGATAAAATTTTACAGCCTGTATTTTAAAAGATATCAAACATTTTGATATTTTGATAATTCTTAACTATGGGTAGGCTATTATTTTAATTTCAATTCAAAAGTTTACTTTTTACAACATCTTGCTTACAATTAAACCAAAAATAGGTTTCGATATACATATATATACATAATACATACAAACATATATATGTATATAATTACCCCCGTATTCATAAAAAAATAAAATGAATTTAAAATTCGTTTTAGGAAAAACTTGAAATAAAATACATTTCAAATTCGTTTAAAATTTTATGAATATGGGGGTTAATGTTTGAAAATATTTACATAAACATTCATATTGTATATGCCCTGAAGGAAATGTCGATGCTGAAAATGTACTGAGTCGCTTTTGGCTTTGTCACCAGTACTACACTCAAAATATTTCATAGGTAAAATAAACGAAAAATGTGGTTCATTTTACGAATATATTCGTTGTTTTTACGGTACGAAATGCTTCGTAAATAGTGGAAATAATAATTGTTTATTTTACGAAATACTTTTTGTCTGCAAATAACAAAATTTTGTATATTTACAGGTTTTTTTTCGTAAATTTACGAAACACAATGTTTATATTACAAAATAAATTCGTGAATAATGGAAATCAATTTTGTGTTATATACGAAATTTTGTGTAAAATTAAAATCTTTAGAATATAAAAATCTGCAAAAAAATATATTTTACATTTGAAAGATAATTTTGTAGAATAATCTGTAATTCTTGGAACTAAAGGTTGCAATAATTATGAAAATAAAAATATAATTTGAGGGGAATTGTTACAGCCTGTGTATTCCTCATACATCACATACACATACATACATACATATGTTGCACTGAAACTCACGAATCAAACTGGGAGCACAACTGGGAAGAACAACGAATTTTTCGTTGCGGACTTTCGACATAGAAAATAAAAGACATTTGTTCATATGAAGATTATCACAACACCCCTGTTAAACGAAATTCGTCCTGCTTGACGAACTCTGCGATAGATTTATTTAGATGGATTTTCTCTTTCTTTGCACAAACAATAACCAATTATCACTTATAAGATCTGTTACTTATTCGTTGGACGAAATTTGTCGTTCTTTCCAGTTGTGTTCCTATCGTAAGCCAAAAAGTAATTTTTTATTACAACAATTTTTATTTTAATTGAAATTTGTTTAAAAATTTTTTATATTTGTATACAATGACAAGAAAACAAATGGGAAAACATTAAAAAATAAAACAAAACAACAGATCTTCAAAATTTTTTTTTCCTAAAATTTACGAAACATTTGTAAATTTAAGAATAATTTTGTACTGCAAACAAAATGATAACAAAACAAAATTTTTTTATTCTACGAAATTTCCAATTTTATAAAAATGTTTTATTTTATACTAAATTCAATTAAATAAACGAAGATATGGTACTACATACGAAAAAAATTTTACGAAATAATTTTTGTTTTCCTCCACAAGCCACAAATATTTTCGTAAAATGTACAAAATTTTCGTTTATTGCACAAAAAATAAATTACGAAAAAATATTTCGTATTTTTAAGCATGGAATATTTTGAGTGTACTCTCTAATTATTCCCCATACAATACTTTGTGTTATAGACATTTAGCATGTGCTTGTCACTGAAAATCTAATAGTAACATTAATACAATTGACTAGGTAGTGACTACGTAGTTCTTATGGGAACATGGAGACATACCAACCACTGGTACATTTCTATACCTTACTACGTCCATACAAATTGACAAGTTGTTGCAAAATACACCACATTTGCTTTCTCTGTTTCTTTTATACTGACGAATAGAAGAGAAATTGTAGACAATGTAACTACTACTACAATTTTAATGTTGACATACTTATACACTTGGTCCCCGCCTTACTGCAGGGTGGATAATAACAGATACCTACATATAATTACTATGTATGTATGTGCTATAAAAACACCTATAAATAGTAATAACTTTGTTTAAACATGAAATTCAAAGCTATTTCAATATTTTTTTTTTTTAATTTAAATCTGGCATTATACTTTTCTTCTGTAGAACATTTTAGCAGAATTTTTTTACCGATCTAGCATTCTATCATCATCATTTTCTGGCAACACTGAATGCAATGATCCCTTTGCAGTGCTGCCAGAATAATGATTTTATCATATTTTTGATGATTTTTGGACCAAAATATGATTTTAAGATTTTTGTTCTCGAATGATGATTTTTAATTTTGCAAATTATGATTTTTACTTTCAATACATACATATGTATGTTCAATTTCCTTTGTTGGTCGAGAATGTTTATCAAGAGCTGCACCTATAAAGAAAACATTTTTGTTCCAGCGAAAATATTCGTCTTAATGGAAACAGTTTGGTAAGGGGCAGAGAGCACATTTCTTCCTCCTCTTCTGGGGTCAATTGAAAAAAAAGAATAAGAAAACGTCACCTTACAAAAAAAGTCATGTTAGAGAAGTGACGAAAAATCGGTCCGGAATATATTCAAATCTTGCACCAAATGTATACCAAATCATTTAAAAGAAGTCATTCGTCGATAAGGAAAATCAACTTGCCTCTAAATTTTAGAGTATAAAACAACTGTACATCAGTGATGCAAAATGTGGCACAATTGGGCCATTTGTGGCACTTTTGAATGTTTGATGGCCCTGTGGTACTCTCTAGGATATTTTGGCCCTTTCAGCTCAAAATTCCAACCTTTGAGTACACTTTTTAATTGAGTTTTTTTTTCGTTTTAAAAACTACTTTTATTTTTGGAGATTTTTATTTAAACTGGTTTCCGAAATCTGCGCCAGATCATGTTTTGAGTGGGGAAACCAATAGTATTACACCACTTGCTATTAAACTTTTTCAAAAGCTCAAAGATTTATGTAGAAGTAAATTTTGCAAAAGGATTTCTACCATTAAAAATCGTTTATGTAAACCTTTGTATACCAATATATACAGAATTATTCAAGGAACTCTTTCTATTTACCAATCCTCAGCAGGACTGAAAATTTATATTGAAATCAACAATCAAATTTGAAAATTCGCTTTTGTTTTCAATATAAATTTTCAGTCGAGAGTTTTCTTTCGATATTGTAAAACAGGCCATAATAGAAGAAATCATCGTCATGTAAAAAATACTGTGTCATATTTAATATAATTAAAAAAAATTAATGAAATCTAGTTCTAATAATTGTTATGATGAAGATATTTTAAAACTTAACACAAAAAAATGCTTCTAGACAGGGTTAAATTGAGGAACTATTGGACTAAAAATTTAGAGATTATGTTTAATAAAATGAGAATTACATAAGTAATGTTTTTTAACTAAAATTTAGTTTTTTAAGCAACACACATACATATGAAATATGTATTTACTTTAATTTAACAAAAAATACCTTAAAAATTTTAACTTTTGTCGCTAAGTTCTGCTTTTGCTCTAAACAAAATAAATCACATATTATTAATACATACTTTTGTTTTTATTTAAAATAAAAGATTATAGTCGAGTACATTTGGCCCTATCAAAGGTATTTTGGCCCTTTTAAATCGTTGATTTGGCCCTAAACCAAAAAAGCCAAAATGCATCACTCCTGTACATACCTTATATGATAAGAACATTGGCAATGTCGAATACTTATTTTGTTTGAATTTCTTAACTAGTTTTTCATTTAATGCAATTTTTAAATAAGTTACTTTAATGATCCCATTTTTTTATTGAATTCAATTTGAAAATGCTTTCTTAATTCTTTTTGTAAAATAAGATAGAAAATAGCTTTTTATTGATGAAAACAAAATAAAATTGGTGTACGTCGCTTAGTTTTGTTTGTCCATTGTAAATATGTCAATTGTTACTTTTTTTATTTGATTTGATTTTCTTTCCGACAAATGATGATTTTCTTCGCAAAACTTCTGGCAGCCCTGTCCCTTTGTGCTGCCTGTTAGTTGAAGAGAAGATAGTAAGAGAGCAGTGTTACCAAAATATATATTCATAATTACACCTCGTAGGAACCAAAATTACCCGATTTCAACGGAATTACACCCAATATTAAAATAAATATTTGACGCATTTCCAAAATCTTTTTAAGGTCTACTTATGATTTGGTATCAGCCACAATTAAATCCAACATAGTTAATAGTTAATTTATTGAGACTTTTGTAAAATAATAGGGTATAAAAGATAAATAATAAGTTTGAAACATTTAACATTATAATGTAATGTCTTAAAAAATTTGACATGATAAATACAGTGCCAAACTTAACAGAAAATGTAAAGATTTTCAAAAAGATTTTAAAATATAACGCATTTGCTCCCGATGCTAACAGTTTCGTGAATAAATCCAACATATCGAGAGCCTATGTTCAAAATACGTCAACTCAAATTTGGTCAAAATTAGTTTCCGACGGAAAAAAACCTCCCCTATGTAATACAGTGATAGCTCCCGTGAGCGGACACTCACCGTCGAGCAAATGTTTGTCCGTCAGATGGAGATGTCCGTTAACAAGAATGAAACCAAAACTTTTTTAGTTAATTATTAGTTTTCGAACTGTATTTGTTTCTTAAATTCTTATGAATTGAATTAGGCTACTGTTCGTAACGCTTTTTAAGCCAAATTACATGTGATAATTATTAATGAACAAATAACATTTTTTATTTATTGCAAATTTCATTTCTTATTGCAAGGTATGGTAAAAGTCCCGAATACTTTTTTGTTTAAATTTACTTATACTTTTTTGTGTTAAATTTACTTTTTTCTTCTTTAAAACACTGTTCCGTGTAGTGACGTTTTAAATACTTTACATGCTTATAAGCCACAAAATTTTTTAACAGCTTAATTTGTTGCAGGACTTCTTTGTAAGTCGATATATTATTACGGGTTTCCTTCGTGTGCAATGACGACGCTGTCCTCATTATCAGACAAACAGATATCTAGTCGCCAATAAAAATTTTTGGGCCATCAGATTCCATTAGAATATTTTCATCAATACTTACATATTCCTAATATAAATTTTTTTCTGTTAAAACTACATTAAGCACCGATTTTAAATATCAAATTGTTTGGAGGAACCCGTTAAAACCAAGTAAAATTTCGTCAGTTATGCTAACTTCATTCATGCCAGTTTTAGAAAACGAGTTTTTTACTGATTCCTGTATCTATTCAAAAATATTTTGATATCAATTTTTTTTTAATCTAAAAATTTTTCTTTGCTTTAACACTTTATTCTTTATATTCTTTAAAAAACTGAGCTTTATTTTGTATGTAGTAACAAAGACCTTAAAATGCGAATCGCACAAATTTACCCATTTCTTACTTTTATCGTTTTTTTACACTATTTTCATCAACAATTATTGTTCTTTTGAATTTAAAATAACTATGCATTCAAAATAATTTGTAATAAAGGTAAAATATAAAATGTTTGACTTTTTATCAGAGCAAATGTCCGCTTATGGGAACTTTTTTGTCAGAATTTATGGTAATTTCATGTCCGCGACCTGTCATTGAAACGTCCGTTTGTTAGACCATAGTTTTTTTTTGATTTCCATTGTATTTAATCTAGTTTTAGAAAAATTTTCCGCACAAGGGAGATGTCTCCTTATGAGGGCTGTCCGCTAATAGAGCTTTTGTATTTCAGAAAGTTATTATTCGACATATTGTCAGAAGATAATTTTAATTTGGAATGTATTTGCTGATGGTTCAGCGATTGTTGCTGTAACAATGAAATGCATATAGACATCCCTTATGTAATCTAAATATAAATTTCGAATCAAAAAAATTATTATTTTCTCGTTTTGTATCAATTATTTTAATTCTTATATCTCAAAATATAATTTTATTTATTTATTTAAACATACTATACAAAGTAAACTTGCATAATATAGTGTTGCACAAATATGGGCGGTGTAACTAGACCATATGCTCAAGATGTTATTAAGAGTATTTTAAACAAGTTTTTCTGACTGACTGTTCACGACCTATGCCTTCACAGAGAAAGTAGCAACGTGGTTGTTAAAGATATTCCACAAAAAACCGCAAGATTATACGGTTATCCGTGGCAGATTAGTCAACCAGCGAGACGAAAAACTCTCGAAGGCCAAACAATACACACAAGCCTGACCGCACTTAAAAAAATAATTACGATGACGCGAGAGCTGTTCTTCAAACCAAATTACGGTACTCGTTATCGAACGAAATTATGAAATATTACAATAGAGTTTATATGGAAATATTTTTAAATTTCGAATGCCGTAATTTGCCCCCAAGAGCTGCTTAGCGACTGATTATAATTTTTTTGATGAAAATTATTGCATTTGGTATACTGAACATGAATCACGTAAGGATGTTGATATCCTATTTCTGGGTTTTGAGAAATGGTCACGTTTAACATATTAGTACATAGGGGTTCCGATAAAAAAAAAATTGTATATATATGTAGAATTTTTAAACTGTTAATCGAAACATTATGTATGGACTGATTATAGTTAATGATATAAGCTTTCGAAATCGAAAATTTGGAGTGACCTTGCTGCAATAGAGATTGAGTTAGAGAGTGCCAAAGCTGACCACCTCGAGATAGAAGAGGTTTACAGTCAGTCTTAAGTTATATTTTTGAAGGTTTTCTTTAGGTTTTCTCTTGTAGCTTTTCAATTATTATATCTACTATTGACTAAAAGATTTCACAAATTGATTAAAAAGTAAATATCTTATCAGCGTTGTCAACTCCGTGCGTTTCGCACCATTTTGGGTGCTTTTTTAAATTTTTTGTGCGGAAAATTTCTTAGTTGGTGCGTGGCGCGCTTTTTTTAAATTTCGGTGCGTTTTTTAATTTTTAGTGACAACTAAGCAAGTTCAACAAAGCTTTTTGATTCAGTGGGAAAGCTTTTTGTTTCAATACTATTTCATTCAACAGTGCACAATTTTTAAAATAAATTTTACAGACCACAGTAAGAACAACAAGTAATGGTGCTTAGGATGTATCAAATCATAGTCACAAAGTAAAACGGTCTTGTTTTTGTAGATAATTTGTGTTATGTAAAGAAAAATAAACATTTAATTATATGAAATGTTAAACAGCTAAAATATCTTAATAAAATGATAAATACTGAGCTATTATTAATTTTGAATTCTTACCTTTAATCGTTGGTCTCTTTTAAAAAAGTTTTGTATAGAATTTATGAAATAAAAAAAAAAATTTTATCTGGTAGTAAAAATTTGTTTATTTTTTTTTGTTTTATTTTTATTTTTTAAGCCCTGAATCCTGTAAAATCCTGTTTTATTGTTAAAATTTTTATTCAAAACAATTAAACTTTTTATGTAAGATTATTAATTCAATAAACATTTGAAATAAAAAGAAATTCTAAAGTTGGTGCGGTTTTTATTAAATGGCGCGTTTTTTCTCCATTTTGGGGCGTTTTGAAATTTCAAAGTTGACAACGCTGTATATTATACCCGTAAACTACACCTGAGAGCAATTGCCCACGCGCTACACATGCACATAAAAATTACACCCGATTCGGGTAATTACCCGCGATTCGGCAACACTGATTACAGTGTAAAGACACCTTAAGCAGAAACACAACATCAACCTTTATTTACAGTAAAATGAACATTAATTAATTAAATTGGTCAGATTAACTCTGGTTATTTCTTCCGCCTTAGTCTTATCAAATTTGTACATCTATTAGATTAACCAGGAAAATAGTTATGCACCGAATCGGAACAACAATTTGATAGGACAGTAAATTAATAACTTATATTTGCACACAAAGTCGAAAGTATTTTCTTTCGTTTCGAATTACAGAGTAGACACTCCCGCGTACAAGTTGTTCATCCAAAGAGCAAAAACAGTTTTAATATGCAGTAAGATTAACAACTAAAATTGGTTAGTTTTAATCAGAAATAATTTTTGGATTAACCTTCCTTATTATTCTGTGATTAATTTATACATATGAATATCTGTTAAACTATCCAAGGGAATAGTTAATTTAATTGAATTTCCTATTAAAAAATATGGAAATCGTTTCTACTAGCTGACCATCGCTGGAACTTCTCGCTAAGCTACAGATTTTGGTTAAATTTGCTGCATCCAATACACTTTTCAAGTCTATAAAAAACCACTGAATATATACATCTAAAATCGATTCGACAAAGACTTTAATAGTTATTAAGAAAATTCGAAACTCTTCTGCAACGATTTTCCATATCACCAGATTTTAGTCAAATTGGAAGCAACTGATTAGATTTTGACCTTGATCGGCTTAGTGGTTTAAAATTTGTTCCAAAAAAGCTGTTAAGTGAAAATTTTATTTTCGAAATCTACAGTACCGAATGGATTCATTTTATTCCTTCAGCTAAAGCCTAGTACTCTGTTCGAAGTTGTGAAAATTTTTCAGCAACATTGATTATTTCGCGTGAAAAATTTGACACGTAACATGTGATGCCCATTTTACTTTTTCGGAAAAAATTTTCGTATTTATTGGTTTGAAGTACACAGAAAAAACTAATTTTCCATTTCAAACACAAAATTCTCTGAATCAAATATTAATTTTTTCAATTTCGGTCCTACAAAGGAATTTGTAAATTCAAATACAAAATTTTGTCATAATTTGTTTGAAAAAAAACCCTGATTTTTTCAATCAACAAATTGTCTGATTCAATAAAAATTTTTTTATGAAAATGAAAAGCAAATAAAACAAATTATTTTGTACAGTATACAATTTCTATATTAGAACAGAAATCTTCTCTTAACAATTTTGTTACAAATGTACTTTATACTATACTAATGGTATGAACTAGAATTTTTCACTCCATATTGTTTTGTGTAAAACCAAATGTGTTTGGGATGAGTCGAACTTGCAATCTCTTGACTAATAAAATAACGTACTTACCACTCAGCTAAAGAGCAAATCGCTTTTAGATACCCAAATAATGAATACACGCAAAACATAATTTCTTTTGTTTCTTCTAATCTAAAAACAACTTTGTTGAGTAAAAAAAACAAGCCACGACGTTTTTCGGCTTCTTGTCCGAATTCACACGTATACAACACGAGCATTTAAAGAAAACAACAACATCTGCACATGACCACGTTGAGTCAATCAACAAGCAAGGAAAACACCAACACAAACAAATGAAATTAAATGATACAGTTTTTTTATATAAAACAAAATTGAAACAAATAATTTACTGGAACAGTAAAAATATTTACCGAAACTAAATTTTATTTCAAAACACACGTTTGTTTGAAATTTTTTTGCGAATAATTTTTTCTGTATAGGCAACACTGATCGACATTTGTTAACAAAAACAGCAGCTGTCAATATTTCGCACGAAATAAATGTCAGTCTCATTATTTCACAGATAGCAAGAAAATGTTGCCAGATACATTTCATACATTTTTCACGAGTACAAGTTTTGCAACATTATTTCATGAAAATTTCACGTAAACTTTTTTTGTATGGAATATGTCAACATTTCGCGTGAAATTTTGAAAAGAGTACCACGCTTAAGGTGTGAATAAATTTGACAATGACAATTGGTTAGATTAACCTACGGGACATGAGATATGTAGATACCTTTTTGGGCGGCTCCGTTGACTTTTCTTCCGAATCCTCATATTCATCGGAATCTTCTTTTTGTTCAATATTTGCAGCCCCATTTCGAGGAATCACTAAGGTTTGTGATGGCGGCTGTGGCTGTTGTTGTTGCTGCTGTATTATAGAAGGCACGAGATTTTGGGCAGGTTGTTGTTTTTTCTGTTGTATCACCACCGTCTTTGTTATTTGTGGCTGCGGTTGCTGCTGTTGCTGAGTTTGAATCGCTTCGTTTTGTCGCCCATAAGAAGCTGAGTCTACAGGCAGTGTTTGTTGTTGCGGAATTTCCTGAGCTACAAATTGCTGCTGCTGGTTTTGTTGTTTAAGTATTGCCTGTTGTTGCCAATTCGAATTTAAAGGAGCTGGCGGTGGTGGAGGAAGAGGGGGTAGTAAAATACGTTCTTGTTGCTCTTGTTGCTGCAGTGCTGCATAACCATTGTTCGTTATATCCGGAACTGCATGTGGCATGTAGATACCACTTTGTTTCAGTGTGGATGTGCCCACACCGTAAACAGCATTATTTTGCTCACGATTATTGACATAAGATGTAAAACTGTTAGTTTGTTGCTGTTGTTGCTGCTGCTGTTGCAATTGTTGTTGCGCTGTTAACTGCTGCAGATTTGTAGATTCTGGGTTACCTAGAATGAGGAAATATTTATTTATTTTTAGATAACTTTCTCTAGTTTCATGCTTCGTTTGCTTGCTCCCAGCTTTGTATATTTTATCATTTGGGTAAATCTTAGACATATGTATACATATATTTACACGAAACAATAAGCAGCTAATTAAGGCTGAGTTTACATCTGGCATTTCTTGTATGCCATGTGCCCAAAAAAACGTAACCACTAATTATTAATGAAAAACTGATTCAGATACGTATTTATTGATTTAAACTGTTTCCAATCAGTTAACTATAAAATTGTCTATTAACTTAATAAATGCGTGCCTGAATCAAATACTTTTTCATTAGTAATTAGTGGATTCGCTTTTTTATGCATGTGTGGCACATGACACACAGACGTAAGCCCGGCCTAATAGTGTTTTTACACTGACATGGTTTTGATAAAAGTTGGTTTTAACGTTAAAACCTGGTTTTACCATAAAAATTGTTTTTGTTAAAACCAATTTAAAACCATTTTTGAATTAGTTATAAAGAAAAATTAAGAAAAACATATCCATATGTATGGAGTTGAAGGAATCCATTGCAGTAAACAATTAAAAAGATGTGTGTGACACAACAAATTGTAATCATTTGCCGCTGTGCTGCCACCTGTAAAATTAAAACTCATTGTTTACACACGTATTTCATATGGTAGCTTTGATTTTCCAGACAAAATGTTCGAAATGGATGAATTGTCTTGCAAAAAACTCTCATTAAAAAAATTTTCTCCAGACAAAAATTTTCTTCCGAAACAATGGATGAATTCACCTTAAGTGTTATAAAAAGCAGAAAAAGATACAGCAACAAACACATGCATTTCTGAAGGAGATTTATTTTATTTTGAACAAAGTTTTTAGACAGTCTGTGAGTTAAAACCTGAATTTAACAAACTTGCAGTGTGAATGCAAAATCAGCTGTTTATGGTTTTAACGTTAAGACCAGGTTTTTACTTTCAGTGTGAAAACACTATAAGTTCCCTTTTAATGTATTTCTTGGTGTTGTTTGGTTTGTGTTTTTGCTCGTCTTTTCTCATCTCTAATTACTTTTGTTTCTTTTCCCATCAAACAAGATGCTCCGAATTCGTAAAGAATTCGTAACGACTGGTCGACAAAATCTTCCGATTTCGGAACCGAAATATTACCGAAATCGTAACAATTATTGTATGAAATGGTTGACACGACTTCGTGACGATATCTCGGAATTCGTTACGATAAGTCGGTACGAATTCGTAACGACATATAGGTACGATTTCTTTTTGCTTTTATAGCAGAGTACCGCTTCACCGTTATGTTGTTGCTATTGTTGAAATAATTTACACATACTCACACTTTTTAATATTTGCTACAATCCTGTTTTTATCAACATATACACATATTTATTAAAAATAAATTTTCACAGACTTTTACTTATGTACTCAAAAATCAAAGTTTTAATGTTTAAAAAAAATTTTTCAGAAAAACTACCGAAATTTCTTAACGAGTTCGGTACGAAAAGTCTGAGTTCAGACAAACTACCGAAATGTCTTAACGAATTCGGTACGACAAGTCTGATTTCAATCTTTGCTTTATGTACATACATACATATCTTTAAGTTTTTCCACTAGAATGCCTACTTGAAACGAGTTTAAATGTTATTTTCGTTCATGTTTATTTTTTTTTTATTATAATTTTACCTGTTGGCGTTGCATGTCATTTGTGTTTGTTTTTATGGCTCAAAACAAATTCTGTGACGACCACAACCTGGATTTAGTTTTCTAAATTTTATTTCTCTATTTCTCATTTCCTTAGTTAAAGTTTAAAAAGTAATAAAAGTTAATTTAAATAGAGAATGAATGGATATAGACAAAATACTAAAAAACACATTTAAAAAGTAACGAAGCATTAAAAAGTGTATCTACCCAGCAAAAAATTTTCGAAATTTTGTAATGGGTAGTACTCTTTTAATGGCTTACAAAGTAACGAGTGGTACTTATTTATCTAATTATTTTATTTGCATAATAATGACTGTCATGTAATTAATAAAATAAGAACTTATTTATATCACTACGTGAAAGTACTTATTGTAGTACTTTCCAGTTAATAAGGAAATATGTATATCTAGAGAAATTTGTTACAAAATTTTATTCATTTAAAATAAAAAAATTAGAAAATATAGCAAATCAATTTTGAATAAGTTTAAGCAAAAATTAATCTATATTATTTTGCATATTTGTACGCAAAAAATAACCCATTAAATTTTGAGTACTTTTAGGCAATCAGTAATCTATTAACTTTTGTATGTTTGTAGGCAAAAAGTATAGGGTACCGCATACTTTTTGAACTTCTCAAACAAAAATAATGGGTTATTCAGTCAAATTGTAAGTACTTACGACTGAGGAGTACATACACTTTTTTGCATTCTAGTAGGCAAAGTTTCTTGCTGGGTAAGTCAATATCTTTCAGACGTGTTTCTTTTCGTTAGTGCATATTTTGTAATAACTACACATTTTTGCATATTTCATTATAAATGTATATTTTTAATACATTTTTTAGTTTTTTCATCCTTAAGTAAAATTTTGGTTTTTTGATTAGTTGCAAAGTGTTTAAAAGCTGCACTTTTTACAACTGTTTAGGAACAAAAAAAGAGGAAATCGAGATATCGTATTTTTTGTGATATTCTGCCTTATCGTGGTTGGCATATTTCAAATACGACTACGGCAGTTTGGTAATAGATTAAAGAAAAAATGTTGAAGTCTTCTTTACACCATAAGACTCCTTCGACTCATTTGAAAAATTCAATACATTGGCTTAAGTCAAGAATACCAATACCATTGAATACTAAAAAAAAAACCAGAGCATGCGAGAATATACCTTTTAAACCCAAAAATATTTATGTAATTCTTTTTTAGCGCTCTCTACTGGTTCCGTATTAATTTCATGTGGATATAAAGTAGGAATGTAACGAATATTCGCATTCGCTTTCGCAAATAATTCGCTTACTTTTGCTATTTGCATTCGCTAAAATGTATGCGAATACTGTAAATAATTAAGTTTTATTAATTTAAAAATTCCCTAATTTCTACCTGCCCGAGGGTGCCGGCGCTAATAAACGCCACTGGCTCAAAAATGGTTGAAGGCAGATGAATGCCTTTAATGAAATAAACTATTTCTTTTATTATTAGAGCTCAGCAAGGAGCTCACAAGAAAGTTGTTTATTCATTAATTTTAAAATAAAAATACATTGTCTTATATACTAGTTATGAGAATAAAGCTTAACCTATCTTAACATAAGAGGGAAAAGAAAAGGTATATGCTTAATAAGCAAATTGTTCCTTTTAGTTTCCCACGGTAGGCGTGCGGCGTGTGTCTCATAAGAAATTTGGAAAACATGGATTTTGTATTGTTTATATTTATTATATAAACACATGTGGTTATTAATTATGATTCATTCAAATGCATTATGCTGCGGCCTTCGATCAGACTGGTGAGTGTCAAATATCATTTGTACAAAATACATATTTACGTTGCAGTCTGCCGAATGCATTTGCATGAGTGTCAAATGTCCAGTGCAAAAATAATTTCAATGCCATTGGATGTTATGTATGTATATTGCGGTCAAGTTGACTTTAAATATTTACTATACAATCTTGATAGTTAGAACACGCTACAATACTAAAGAAAAAAAAATGTTGTATTTCTTTTACGAAAATAGTTTACGATTTTAAATTTAATGACGAAAATTATTTTAAGCCAGCATGAAAAAGATACATGTAAAGCAATAATAGTTTAGCGGAAAACTTTTCTATCAATAAGTTCTCATAAGTATCAAAATGAAACCCAAATCCAGCGGTGTTTGGAAATATTTTTCAGTTTTGAAAAAGAAAAGACTGTGTTTGATTTGCGCGAAAATATTTTCGGCTTAAGACCAGTCTGTTCAAACTTTTGAACGCCATTCATTACTTCGTACAACAAATTTCAAATCCAAACATATTCAGCCCAATCATGAATATTCCCTCGGAATGTATATCTCACATAAAATTATTTTCTCGAGAAAACATTCCTCCAATCACAAATTCCTTGGGAACAAAAAAGAGTAATACGTGGCATCACCGCATTACGAAGCTCGTTGTTTTGCTTGTTGTTGACATTTTGTTTCTCCTTTTTTTTTTTTGAGTGAGAGAATAAACAAAATTAATAAAATTCGTAAACTTGAAAAAATATGTGAAAAAAAGTTTATAAATGATTTATTTGAGCATTATTTGTGTTTTTTTATATACAAAAACTATAAAATACAAGTTTATGTATATAAATTGTGTTTTAATTGTGTATTAACTATGTTTTTATGTAAACTCCCTTCTGTTTTGCAAGGGAAAGATTTTTAGTGAAAAAAACAAGTTCAACGGTGTTCATAATACCTACTTTTTTTCCCGGGGAGTTTTTTTATTCCCGCATTTGGTAAAAAAAGGGAAAACACAAGTTCATAATAGGAGAAAAGGGAAAAGTGAAAAAACTCGCACGGAATAGTTGTTCATAATTGGGCTGATTATGTATTTCTCATGAAAACTTTAAATGTTGAAGATATATTTCATATGTTTTTCCCAAGATGAACAGAGTACAACTTCTGCAAGATTTTTTCAGGAAAAATTCATTACAAGTTTTCTTCATATGTATTTGACAGCATTTCACATGAAATGTTGAACAGAGTACCAGGATTTAGGGCTAAAGTACGAATGGGTGGATTGCCTAACATTGTGTAAACTTATTTTTAATTATTATACATATATACTTACTCTTATAGTGTTTTCACACTGACTTGGTTTTAATAAAAGTTGGTTTTAATGTCAAAACCAACTGTTAAAAGCTGGTTTTACCATACAAATTGTTTTTGTTAAATCCAACTTAAAACCATGATACAATAATATAAAGGTACAACCGTTCTCTCTTTTCGTCGCCATATTAACCTTCTGACGTTTGTGCCGACAATTTTTTACTCTCAAAATTAATGCTACCTTATTAATTTATGAAATCCGAGTTTTTGATTAATTTTTTGACGTTCTTTTTTATTTATTGAAAAATATTGAAGAATATGTATTTAAATTATAATTATAAAAAAAGTTTACAACAGCATAAACAATTCAAGGGAAATTACCAACGGAAAAGCCTCTGAATCAAGGGTGGGACTTTCTCTTCGTACTACTCTGGCTTATTGCTTTACATCAGGTGCGTCCAAGTGATATGCACAATGTGCAAACTTTTTTAAAAGAGCGAGAGCACAATTGCCAATCAGATCTCGGCGAGAACAATGCTTCCTCTTAATTTGCAAGGAAACAATAGCACACTTAACAGCTTTCAAAGCTGTTTGCCTCAAATACAATCATCAGAGTATGCCTGCTTAGAGCCTAAAATTATAAGCAAAAGGCCACCCGCGGGCACTTCGTTATGCTCTGTTTTAAACATACATATGTATGTATATATAAACGAATAAACGTATCATGGGTTCTAAGCACTAATTGGAATGATGAGCAGTTTTGCTAAATGTTCGCCCATGCTCGTCAATGACACGCCTGTGTTAAAATCATGCGTTCTGCACCTAAATTGAACCAATTCATCAGCAATAGAACCCCTGCATTAACTATTTCTTTTGCATGTCTTTTTTTGTTCAGATTATTCAGATGTAGCCCATCAAAAAAGCATTAATTCGTACTGTAAGCTGCAATAAATTTGCACACGAAGTGTATGTAAATGTGTATTATATGCATGAAACACGCTCATCCATTCTACATCATATTATACACATGCATATTTCGTTATCCACGTATCCAATTAATACAACATTTAAAAAAGTGTGTATTAAACCATAATTTCTAAACTTAAAATTACACATTTCCAAAAACATTCCTAAAAAAAAGTTCCCCGTAATTTCGTGTGGCAACGTTTTCCTCTCTCTTTACAAAAAAACAGTAATCAAACAATTTTGGTAAAAGTCAAAATTAATTTTATAAGTAAAATGTGGTTGTACCTTTATATTATTGTATCATGCTTAAAACCATTTCTGAATTGGTTTTATTTTGGTTTTATGAAATGAAACCCTGTTTTCGCTGTGGTAAATTCAGTGCTGCCAAGTTAAAATGACCGGAAGCAGCTGATAATGTTTATGCCAGTGAATAACAAGAGATGTCGCTTGAAAGATTTTCAACTTAAAAATGGATGCAGCAGCAACAATAAGTAAAAAATTATGGAAAAATAAGAGTTCTTTGGAAGGAAAACAACAACAAAATTTTCATTGACCTCTGGAAAGTGAAAATAAACAATATGACATATCGATCCACCACTAAAAAAGTTGTATTTCACTTTGTATTACTAGTTCCATAATTTTAAAATATTAATTTACAAAATATAAAATAATTTCCATTTTAGAGCGCATTGTAAAGTTTCTTAGTTTTTCATACAAACAAAAACAGTAGTACAGTTTGTCAAATAAGTGTTATAAAAAGCAGAAAAAAATACAACAACAAACACACGCATTTCTACAGGAGTTTTATTTTATTTTGAGCAAAGTTATTAGACAGTCTGTGAGTTAAAACCTGAATTTAGCAAACTGGCAGTGTGAATGCAAAATCAGCTGTTTATGGTTTTAACGTTAAAACCAGGTTTTAACTTGCAGTGTGAAAACACTATTATATAAATTTATTTGCATGTGATATTTTAACGAATTGTAATATTTGCATTCGCTTTCGCATTCGCAAAAATTAAAATGTATTATTCGCATTCGCTAAACTGGTATTCGTTACGTCCCTAATATAAAGTATTTATGTAAACTCATTTGCCTTTAATGAAAAATATCCAGTGTTACGATACGGATACATCCTATAGTAACTAGATGGGGAACGTGGCAGAAGGCTGTCGGATTAATAAAATTAAATAAATTTTAAAATCAAAAAACTTAAGCACAAAATACCTATTCAGGCTTTCTTGTTCACACTATAGCCCAATTAGAGGATTTTGTTACTTTAACAGCTGAAGTTGAATTAATTGAAGATGCGATAAAAAAAAATTTGCTCTGAAAATAAATTAGAAATAGTTATACAAACAGATTATGGACTTAAAAAATATGAAACAAATTGCATCAATAGTTTATAGTTCTAACAACTAAAATTTATAAACTGAATATTCCACAAACGCATTCAAATGCGCACCAATAACTTCTGCTCACGTGGAAAGTTTATTCATTGATGTATGTACGTAAATAAAAGATCGACTTAACTTTATTTTATATTTCATATGATTTAACAAAATATTTGTTAAGAAGGCATTCAATGCTGAGCCTTTTATATTTTTTTAAGTTTTTAATGACAAAATATTTGTTAAGAAAGCAATGAAGCTGATTTTTTCAAGTTTTTAGTGTTATTTGATGTTGAAAAAAGTTGATAAATGCATATTCTATTAGTTTTAAATACATATTTTTATATTTTTACTGCATATTTTATGTACATAAAACGTGATTTTAAATGCATGAAAGTCCTTTCCCTAATTATAAGTAAGCACTACTCACAACAAAATCTTGAGCTTAACCCATAACATCTAAAGCTAGAATTTGCTCCATAGAGCTTAAATTCGATATATACAATAAATCGATACAATAAATCTAAATCAGAGATCACCAAGAAAAATCTAAAATTCTAGAAGTTTCATTAATCGGGGGCATGAACACGTAATTTCAACTCGAAATTAAGAATTTAAGTTAAGGGGTGAGTTACGAACTGGATAAATCGGAAAGCACCGATTGTTACATATATTAGGGAGGAAGAGCCACCTTCATAAAAAGTTAAGGTAATATTTTACGGTATAGAACTGAAATTTTGCAAAGAAATAGGCTTAGGTAAGTTACCAACTAGAAAAAATTAAAACACGAGCTACTCTATTGAATCTTTGCATGCACATTACACTTTTCAAAAGTACTTGATCTAAGCAGACTTTGGAAAAATAGGCGCGGTTGCTCCCACTAAAATTTACGCTATATTTTGCATATTTCTACACAGATGAAGCTTTACAAATTTCGTACATTATTGGGTCCTTGTAATGACACAATAGTGCACCCATCGTTAGTTTTTTTAGGGTTCCGTATAGGTTTTGGGATTTCCCGGACTTTTGCACTTCCCGGGAAACGGGAATTAAAAAATCAAGTTCCCGGGAATTCCCGGGAAAAGCTAATTTTCTAAATTAAATACATTTATTAAATGAAAGTTGTTGAAATTTCGATTGTTTTATTAATGTAAGCATTCTTTTGAAATAAAAGTTAATAAAAAAACAGTTCTAAGACAAATTTTTAAGAATTTTGAATTGAATTTAAGCAAATGGAATAAAGTTATTACACAGCAAAAGATCATATAAAAACCAATTGACGACTGTTACCACAATTAGTAGACAATTTTCTAATAAGACCTACCTTCATTTTAATAAGAATTTGCCTTGCTTGTTTCTCATTCTTTTTGAAAAAGTTCCAAGCGGTTTCTTATCGTTAAGTACAAGCAGGTTGCAGTAGCATACTGCGCTGCGCCGAAATTTGAATACTCTGAGCCACAGTATGTCTAAGTGTCTTTAATTTTTCATTTTATTTCTCCTAAAATATTTTCTTCAGGGTTTCCATAATAGCGTCTACTTGTAATAAATTTAAGTTTTGTCAACTCAGAGTTCTTACAGCTTAAAATTTTCACTACACTTTTCAAAATTTGTTCACTAATTCGGCGAAAATCACTTCAAGTTCGCTTAGCATCGAATTATTTACTTTTGGAAATGATTATATCATTGCAATCATTGATACTTATACAATTTATTCCACTTTTTATAGGAGATATGGTATGACCTCAATTTAATGGAATTTTTATGAAATTTCAGACTAGATTTGAAAGCTCACATTTTTATTTTATATTAAAAATATATGGACATTTTACTGCTTTTTTATCGGCGTCGAAAGAATTCTTTCTTTCTTACAGTTACATTTAAAACAAAAACTCAATTTAAATTTTAAGATTAAAAAATTTCCTTCGAACAAGGTATATGTAAGTGTTTAAACAGACGATGAAAAACGTGTCAACGTTCGTGTAAATTTAGTCATACAATCATTTAAACGAACTTTTGTAATATATCAAGTTTTTATATTAAAGTAAAATTGGATTATAAATTCTATATATTTATGAAATAACATGCACTTTAAATTTCCCGTTTTCCCGGGAAAATCTCAAAAATTTCCCGGGAATATTAGACAGACATTTCCCGGGATTGCCTGCCCGGGAATTCCCGTTTCCCAAACCCTAGTACCGTAAGATCTGCGGACCTGAAATTTGGACACAGTGTGTACACCTTTGGCCGCTACAACAACAAATACATGAGATTTGGAAATTAAAGGGTGTTCCAAAACGAGCAACGAAAAATGTTAAAATCTCATGTAATATACATACAATTGTATGTACATATATACACTTGAATTTTGTAAGGTTAGTGTATTTTTATACAGACTACAACAAACAACACTAAAATTTAAAAAAATTTTAATTAAAGGGTGTACCATCAGTTAATGTAATTTTGACTGTGTAATTTTGACAACTTGCTGTATCTTGGAAACCGTAAGAGCAAACTTCTTGAAATTTTCAAAAACGGTAAAACAAAAAAATCCCACAACTATAAAACCGCCAAAACAAAAAAAAAATCGCCAAAACAAAAAAAATTGCCAAAACGGAAAAAAGCATCAAATTAAAAAAAATTTCTAAAACGAAAATATATCGCGAAAAAACTGAAAAATCGCCAGAATTTAAAACTCGGGAAAAAGAAAAAAATCGCCAAAATTAAAAAAATCGCCATATTTAAAAAAATCCCCAAAATGAAAAAAATCGCCAAAATGAAAAAAATCGTCAAAATGAAAAAGAATATCGCCAAAATGAAAAATAAAATCGCCAAAATGAGAAAAAGCGAAAAATAAACGAAACAAAATTATTTCAGCTGAAAAAACGTCAAAAACTTAAAAAAAAACTGTATTAAAAAAATGCTCAAAGCTGAATTTATTTTTATACTATTTGACAGAAAAAAGTACCGTAGTACTCCCCTAACACATTTGATACTCTCACTGACAACTTAGAAATGCAGTCAAAAGTCGTCTGCATGTACATATTTTTGCCAATAATTAAAATTCTTTTTAGACAAATATATTTAGAAAAGTGAAACCTTTCACAATTAAATATAAAAATTTTTTTATCTGGTAAAACCAACACCATTATACCACTTTTAATCAAAATGTTCTCAGGTAAAATAAAAAATTTTGAAAATCTTAACAGCTAATATAAAGCATTGGCTGATATGGAAGAACTGAAACCATTAACAAGAGAGAATATATGCAGTTTCTGGTCCACAGTGGCTGAAAATAAAAACGCATTAGATGAATACATGTTTCCTTATAAATCGAGAGTAGCTTACGAAATTTTTTCCACACCTCACTCCCCTGTAAATATGCAAAGGATTTTCTCTTACCAAAATCTCTAAAGCTAAATCTCTATCGCTAAAAATCTATAAAATCAATTTATCGATTTTCGGCTACGTATGCAATTTTTAAACTTGTATTAATAAATCAGGCAATGTCTTTAAAATGAAATTCGCCGAAAATTTAGCTTTTTGTGTCATCGTTAACAATTTTAAATTTTCTATTTGTTTAGCATTTTAGAGATGGAATTTAGCTTTAGCGAGTTACGGAATACGATGACAGGCTTTATGTTCCAACAGTATTAAATCTAATCCAGGCTATACCTATTTGTTACTTTTTTATTTCCTTGCGAATTTTTTTTTTATTACATATTTTATTTATTGTATCTTCATATATGAACTAACAATAAGTATTCAAATCTTAAATATAAAATATAATTAGGCCGAATTTTGTTTTGCCTGCATTGAATTTTCTCTACATTTGAAGCTGAAGCAGTGCCCCATAGTTGAATTCCGTAGCACCATATTGGCTTTAAAAGCGACTTGTATATTAAAAGTTTACAGTCTAGGCTAAGTGTTGAATTTCGACCAATCAGCCAATGTACCTGAGTTAATTTAAGTTTCATTTGAGTTAACTTAGAGTCAATGTGGTGTTTCCATGTAAGTCGTCGATCAAGGTGTATACCAAGATATTTCACATGTGAATGTTGAGAAACAACTTGATTGTTAATCCGAATGGGGGAACAAGTATCTCTTCGTAAAGTAAATGTTACTTGAACACACTTTTGTTCATTTACCTTGATTCTCCATAAGTTTAACCAAAGCTCCATCTGGCTAATGTGTTCCTGGAGTTTGCGGGATGCCTCATCAGGGTTTTCATGCATACTAAGGCAGGCTGTATCGTCGGCAAATGTGGAAGTATGGATACTACTGCTCACAGGCATATCACAAGTATAAATTAAATATAAAACTGGTCCCAGTATACTCCCCTGTGGCACACCAGATGAAATTGTTTCAGGCCTACTTGTAAATTCTCCTTCCGCAACAGTGAACTTACGGGAAATAATGTAACTTTCGAAAAGATTTAAAATGTTTATTGGTAAGTAAGTCTTCAATTTTAATATTAGGCCTTCATGCCACACTTTATCAAATGCCTGGGAAATGTCTATAAACAGCGCAGAACAATACTTTTTTTCCTCAAAAGTTCTTCTTACAAATTGAACCAATCTGTGAGTTTGTTCAATAGTGCTATGCTGACTTCTAAAACCAAATTGATGGTCTGGTATGCACCCACTACTAATTAGAATTGGGGACAATTTTGTTTTGAGCAGTTTTTCGAAAAGCTTTGACATTGTAGATAGTAGACTTATTGGCCTATATGACTCAGCCTTTGTTATATCTTTGCCAGGCTTTGGAATCATTTTAACCTTGGCAAGTTTCCAGTTGTGTGGATAATACTCCAGTCGTAAAATAGCATTAAATATGAATAACAGGATTCTCATTGCAATACGAGGCAAGTTCATCAGCATCTGATTACTAATTCCATCAATACCCGGAGCTTTCTTCGGGTTGAGTTCGGCAATTAATTTTTGTAAATCACGCGTCTTAAACTTTATGTGTTGAGGGGGTAGAGCGACTATATTCGGCAAATCAGCAACACCAGTACATATATTTGGCGTAAAAACGGATTTTAAGTGCTCAGCAAATATTTTACCTTTTTCAGTATCGCTTCTTGCCCAACCTCCGGTAGATGTGCGTAGAGGTGGCTTATACTCAACGGGTGTTTTAAGCTTTCTGGCAGCGCGCCACAAGGAGTAATTAGAATCCGGTGTAACATCAAGACCCTCCAGATAATTTTTAAGAGATGCAATTTTTTCAGATGCAAGCAACTCTTGGAGTCGTTTAGTGCACTCTTTAAATCTGATTTTATTTTGTGGTGATCTGTGCTGTTGCCATTCCCTTCTAGCCCTTCTTTTTTCACGTACGAGACGTTCAATGTCTGTAGAATAAATTTTATTAAACCCAATCTGCGGATGGGAGATAGTGGCATGTTCAGCAGCCTGTTTAATATTCTCGCTGAGATTGGCAATGTTCGATTCAATATCATCGGGTGTTCTAAGCGTAATGTTTTCCGTACAATGACTGCTGAGATATTTTTTGAACCCCAGCCAATTAACACGATTGATCATCTTCACATATGGGTCATGTAAGTTACTTCTTAATGGGCTACAAATTGTAATGATCGTCGGGGAGTGATCGGACGAGAGATCAAGAGAAGCTTGAACTTGAATTAAATCCCTAGAGATATTTTTTATGACTCCAAAATCTATAACATCCGGAATTTTTTGTATGTCAGTAGGCCAATAAGTGGGCTCCCCACTCGAAATGACATCCAAGCCCATTTTTGAAATAGTGTTGAACAATGCTCGACCTCTGGGTGTAACAAGGCGCGAACCCCAGAACGTATGTTTCGCATTGTAGTCTCCAGCTGCTACAAAACAAGGTCCAAGAGATTTGTAGAAATCCTCATATTGATTCTCAGTGATTGAAAATCTGGGAGGGCAGTAAATTGATGATATAACGAAATTTGAACAAAAACTTTCAATGCCAATATTTGTTGCTTGTAGGTATTCTTCACAAATGTTATCAAGAACATACTGCTTGAGTCTTGACTTTATTAGAATTGCTGATCCACCGCAAGCCCTTCCTCTAGGGTCCTTTGTATCATATATAGTGTAGCCATAAATTTTAAAAAGACTTCTCGAAGTCAAATGAGTCTCAGATACTAACATTATATCAATATTTTTCTCCGTGAGGAAGTGCTCAAGTTCATTTTTATGTTGGCGAATGCCGTTTGCGTTCCAGAAACATATTGTTAACGTGTTCATTGCTTATTAAGTATTGCTTGAAGCAGAGTATTCTGCATTCGCAACATTTCTTGCATCATGCTAGTCATATTTGTTGTAAAATTGTTTATAGTTTGCACAAGATTTTCAATAGTGGCTTCAAGGCGATTAAAATTAAAGTTTGAGTTTGTATTTGTTGAATTATTTTGCGGAGAAACATTTTGTGTCGGAATAGAACTAGCCTTAGTAGCATCTGCATACGATACACGGGAAGTAACTGGTTGGCTCATTTGCAGAAAAGTGGCAGAGTAAGAGTTTGCTAATTGAGCTGGAGCTAATTTAGATTTTTGCACCATAGTCTTCTTTACAGAAGAGTACACAGGACAACCTCTGTAGTTAGCGGTGTGATTACGTCCACAATTACTGCATTTTTTATCACTTTGATCTTTTGGTTTGTTGCAGCTAGCGGTGCCGTGTAATTCGCCACAAACAACACAAACAGAGGGTAAATTGCAGTATGTTTTTGTATGGCCATATTCTTGGCAATTATGGCACTGTACAGGACCTGAACGCTTATGTGGCTCTTCAACTGTGATTTTTCGGTACAAGAGGTATTTTAAATTATAAATTGGATGCGTCTCATTTTTTTTCAATTTTATATCATTAGGCTCAAGTTCAACACGAAATAGGGGTTGGGGAATCTTTTCTCTATTTATTATATTGGACACATTTTTTACCTTGAACCCCTGGAGGACGAGTGCATCTTTTTATTTCTTCGGGGACAACATAAGAATCTATGCCCTTCAATACGATCTGCATGCCTTTAGCGCTCTTAAGCTGGTATGTGTAGAAGCTTGTTTTACTTTTTTCAAATTCAGCAACCATTTTGCGGAAATCAGTTTCGTCATAGATTTGAATTTTCGTTTCATCGATATTGCCATGTTTTATTGGAACAATGTGAAATTTATTCTCACCAATTTCCTTGCGAATGAATTTTTTTTTCGTTAATAAAATTTAAATAAAAAGTATAATTTTTGGTACTCTAGGGAATACAAAAGGTTTTAAACATTTTTTTATACCAAAATATACATAACTTGCAAAATAAAAAGCATACTGAATATTATACGATTCCCCAAATCATTTTCGAATGATTCTTTTACAACTCTATCAATGGCTCATACATATGTATAACAGCATGTTTATAGAACCCAATATGTCTAAAATACGCGTATAAAACCTGACGTTTATCAAGTTTGCGGTTGTATAACGCGAATGTCATTTTATTTTTTTTTATTATTATTTTTACATGTGTATAAAGTTAAAGATTTGTTTTTTAAATAAAAAATGTTTATTTACATAAATACTTCCATATTGCCGTCAAAAAGAGTAACCTTTTTTAATGACAAAAATACAAATTTTATATGAAAAAATGTAAACAAATAAAAATTATTTACAAAAAGCAGCACTGGTTTTTGACACTAAATTGCTAAGTGCGCCACACGACGTAAGACGGACGAAAAAAAATTAACGTGTTCTGTAAATGTAAATTGTTACGTATTCGTGCGTGTCTTGATTGCGACGTGTTCTATAAACATGTTGTAAGATTAATATTGAAGAGCCTCATACGATTCTCAATGTTCTTCAAAAAAGAGTATATAAAAACGCCTTCTGCGGCTCTTCTACACGAATCGTCTTCGGTAACAGTTTCTCTCGTGCGAAGCTCCTTCCACGATTAAAATATGAGTTCGTTTGCGATTGAAAATGGTCTGCTTACAATACACAATAGACTCCTCTGTGTTTGAAAAGGCTAGCTGCGATAAATCAAATTAAAGTAGAGAGGAAAATGATTGCATTATAATGGAAGAAACATAAAAATTGCTGTTGAACTGCACAGCAGACTTTCATACAAGTGCGCTGATTTACACGGGATTAATTGTGCTGGCATAACATGCCAGTTTGTGGGTGAGAGAGGCAAAGAGAGGGGTTTTGTGTTTGGCATAATTTTTCAACCAACTACAACCAGCGATGCCAATTTAGCGCCTTTCGCGCTAGTTTTAGCGCGTTTTAACTATGCCAAACGCGCTTTTCGTCTTAGCGCGTTTAATAAAAAAAGCGCTAAGTTAGCGCGTTTTGTTTAAAGTCAACAATATCATTTCAGTTCAATATATTTTTACTGTTTTTGTATAAATTTAACAATTTTCTAATATCCAAAATTTAAACTTTTTGTTGAAATTCGTTAATGTTGCGT